>CM031238.1:68992625-70276795 GCA_018340775.1 Taxus wallichiana var. yunnanensis | reverse complement strand
GTTACGTATTGCTGGCCGTGAAAATAAAATCAAATAGTGTCACTACCGATTTTGATCAATTCTCCAACCTAATTAAAACTAGATGAAAAAGCATGCAGCAATGACAAAGAAAAGGTTCTTTTTAAGCACTTAAAACGAAATGTTTGATTTCGATGAAGACAAGTCAAACAAGTTCTTTCCCAAATGCGATTAAGTTCCTTTTAAGCACCAAAAATTGAAGTGTTTGGATGTGATAGACAACCAACAAAGAAATCCTAAAAAGGAGAAAACACCGAAAAAGAGGAATACCTGTAGATTTAGCTCTCCAAGGTGTGTGGACTTCAAAAAGCGCGTTGTTGAGCTCTTCCCCTCGAACAATCCCACGAACAAGCAAAGTGCTCCGCAAGAAAAGATCAAGCAAACAACAAACAAGATCCGGAAAGATACATCCAGATAATGGCGAAGCGAAAATTTCTATTTTAAGGAACTAGAAAAATTTCGAAGATAATGATTTACCTAAAAGCAAGATTGAAATGATGCAATGAAATGCTCAAATAGGACTGATAGAAATCAGTGAAGAAAAGGAACAAAGTTCAAAACTAGAAAAGAAATGAACTTACCAATAAGGGACTTTGGTTAGGTCCCACCTAGGCGTGCTGAATGTAGATCAAGAATTTTGCGCTTGTTACCTGTCCAAGTTAATGCACCAAACTAAACACAAAAACCCTGAAAAACCTCAATGAAATTGATACCTGATGAAGATGTAGACGGATGAGGAAGCCGATGTAGATAAGACGGGCGCACACGAGCAATTCGCACAATAGATCCGAATAACCTGTAAAACACCGATGCTTGTGAGAAAAGACCACGTTAAAAGATATTTTAGTGGGTGCCCAGAGAATCGGGTCCGAGAAGCGATAAGCTTCCTCGGCGGATGTCGATCCACGTTTTGATTAAGAAAAGAAGCATACATGATAAAGATGTAAATAAAGACTATATTTTCTCGATTACGGTAATAAGACAGAGAAAGCAATGACGAAAAGTCAAAAATAGGAACTATGAAATAAATGCTTGGATTTTTGTTACATGTATCCTTTTACCTATCTGCAGATAAATCGGTGTCGACTGGGTAGAATCGGCGTCGATTGAGAGCCCAGTCGGCGTCGATTGAGGGGATCGGCGTCGGCGGATAAGATCGGCGTCGGCGGAGACAGAATCGATCCAATCGGGGACTGTGTGCGTGCAAGATTCGGGGTGGAAGGTGAATGTGAATGTGGCATTGGATGTGCCGAAGATGGAGAGACACTGGAACAGAGTCACCAGATGATAGACGGTGGTGTGTGATGTTGATATGATACGGGCAGAGTAACGGTGCTCCTCTCAGGGATTGATTTGGACAGGATCTGCCCTAATTTGATACAATTGATGCTAAGAAGATCTCTCTTTCTCTCAACCTGTATCTTTCGCTCTCTGCTTTCGCTTTTTCGCTCGTTCGTAATCTCTTCTTCGGTCTCTTCGCTCTCTTCGGTCCCTAGAACTGAGTTCTGGGCTTGCTTTTATAATCGGCGCCGCTCCTAGAAAATCGGCGCCGACCATATGGGTCGGCGCCGATCGCGGAAAAGAATCCCGAGATGGCCAAATTGATTGATTCGAGAAAGATAAGACTTATCCCGACTACGGGAAAATATCCCGCTTAGGGAAGATTAAAAATAGATGTGATACATGGGTAGAATAAATTTGGGGTGGATAAGTGATTAAGATGCATGGGAAGAAGCGTAATTAAATATTTAATATTTAATCACTCATGGGCAAGATGTGATGGGATGAATTAAATTTAGAGTAAGTGATTAAATCACAAATTGGATAATATCCCAAGGGGATAGTTGGTGACGTAAACGTGCCCCAGGTTACCTAGGCAAGTAAACGGATGAGAGGGGACACTAAATTGGGTAACCAATTTTAAGTGTCTACAGAGTGGGAGGTTAGAATGGGTAAATAACGGGCCTAGATAGATAAATTTATTAAATGAAGGTCTATGGATAGAAAATTAAAATTATAGGGATGTGAAATTAATTAGGTGGAGATTAGAATTGACTAATGATGATTAAGAGAGATTAAAATGGTTAAGGGAAATTTAAATAAAGCGGCGAGGATTAGAATTAATAAAATGAATAATGAATGATTAAAGGTGGAAAATGAGAATTAATGGGATGAATTGAAATCGAGAGGAAAGAGAAATTTGAATGGATGTCCAAGATGAACAAAATTGAACATGGGGTGAAGGGAGGAGGAACGATACTAAAAGCGATGTCTACACAGGGCATCTAATTTCATACACATTATAGGTGTTATTGTTTCAATTTATACTATTTTCTACTCTTGCTAGCACACTACATTATCGAGATCATACATGCTTTGATATACTTTTTATCTTTCTAACATACTAATGGGTACTTCATGTGTAGCATTTGTCTTGCAGGAACCATTTTCCCATGGTTGTCGATTACTTGTCATTGTTTGCCACTATCTTCTATTGTATGCCATTGTTTGTAGGATATGCCCTATGCATTGTATGTTCATGACCTATATGCTTTTGGCTGTCTTGGCCCTAATTGTCTTGTGACATTGTGAGCGATGTCCCATGTTTGCAACCCACTTTTCACGGTCTACATTGTCTTCTTCCTTGCTAGCTTACACATTGTTTTCTATATTCATGCTTATCTTATTTTCACCAACACTTGTTTCCTAGCCATTATTTACATGTGCTTTGGTTTCTACCAAGCACATACCCTCCTACATACCGGTATCAGTTCAACATCAGGTCCTCTTTTGGGTAAATCTCTAACAATGTTGCATGCACCCCAAATGAGGGGGGCATCCATTGGGTGAATCGTCACCCTATACATTAGTACATAGTTACATGACACAACACAATTCAATACAAAAATAGATCTTAGACATAGTCACAACACAACAAAGATTCTAACTTGGTTCTTTGGTTCGGAAACAAACACTAGTACCCAGATTCAGACATGGGCGTTTAGGAACTTCTAACCTTTCTTGGGTGCCGATGACCAAGAGTCTGTCAACACCAATCCAGCACTATAATAATTCTTCATCGGGAACTCCTCGTGCTATGATTATTAACTAATGCACAACTCTTAGTTTGGTGGATGTAATCTAGAAACACAACAACAAACATAACCCAAGAATACCATAGACTATGATAAGAAGGAATAATGATAAATCTGAAATATCAGTGTAAATTATAATATCAACATGAAATTGTTACAAGCTCACCCATGAGGTTCTTCAAGTGTTATTAACTTCACTTGCCTTCAAACAATAACTATGGGAGAAACTTCAAAATTACACCTCTTAATGGCTTCTTTAACACACCTTCAAAATGATGGCTTCCTTTACACACTTACTCATACAATATTTCTCACTACTTCTCTCTATGCTAAATGAGGGGGTGGCCTCTTTATTTATAGGAATTCAGGCTTATCCACCTTATCTCTAAGATAGGATAGGAAATCTCTTTCGGCCAATCATATTTCATGCCTAAACTCTTGCCTTTACATGTAGGCTTATCTTCTAAGATAAGATAAACCTTATCATCTCACATGGGTTCCACCTTTTTAGACTTTTCCACAAACAAAATATAAAAATATTTATGACATCACTCTTTGTCCTTATTACAAATATAATATTTCTAATTCTAATCATGTAGACCCTACTTCTCTACTTATCCCAGCTTTGACATTTTAACATTACCGGACCACTTACGACAAATATTTACTTTTTACAACATTCTATTGTACTTTGGTTGTTACCATACTCTACATTATTGGTGGCACCGTCTTGACGGTGCCGCCATTATCTTCTATTGGACACCACTACTAATTATACTTAACAACATACTATTCCTAATATATACATTAATAAAATAGAAATTACGGAGGAAAATTTTAATGTCAACAAGTCGGATAAACATTTTTTCTTTGATCAACATAGTTTTTAGCAATTTCGAGTAGTTTTATAGTAGAGGCACAATACTCCAAAGCATAATGCATTTTACTTTAGTTTTCTATTTTCCTTGGATCGAACTAGATTGAACTTGAGCAAGACAGGGGTCACACCATCTGCGGTGGTGTATAAATTTCGGGAAGCGAGATAAAGGATGGAGAATAAAACTTGACCTTTATCCCTACACTTCTTCTTGCCATGGCATGAGATCACCCAAAAACCTGCACTTGGCGTGAGATCGCCCAAAAACTAGTTCTTCCACAACATTTTTAGAATCCTTCCTATATTTTTCACTCATCATAGATCATGTGCACATGTTTCTTTTCACATTTTTACACACTTTCTACGTATTTGAATAATTTTTTTCCATATACGTATTTGACTACTTCTTCACTCTTATTTCTGAGTTTATCCTTAATACATAACAAGAAGCAACCTTACACCGACATCAAGCACAACAACAACAATAGATCTGACATGACACATCACATACGCTTCACCCCTAGGGTCATTTCCACTTCCCTCTTCCTCTAGCTTTCACACTTCAAGATATTCAATCCACGCCTTTTCTTGTCTCCTTGACACACTTTTTCTATCGATCTACATGGTTATTAGGTATGGATCTCGTATATACTTTATGTTGATCTTTCTCTCAACAACATAAAGTGGGGGAAAATGTAGACACTAAATCATGCACTTGGGTACATTTCTATATCATAATCACATACTTGATTTCATATGATTCCTAAGCGAGAGAACTACTAATTGACCACTATCTTTGGCCATCTTTCTTTCTTTCTATTTTCCTTCTTAGCCTTACACACCTCACTACCTAGTTTGACTTTCATTACTTTTTTTTGAGTTCGGACACTAACACCCAACTAGGATGTCGGGTCCCAGTGCCCTCATCCCCTCCAGGTGCCCTTGACCTCTTTGTATGTTACTCACCACATTTGGGCTTCTTCTAGCCATTGGGCATCTTATTTTCTTAGTAGTCGGCCTTTTAGTGGTTAATTACAAAATTTAAGCAAGGGAATCATATAAATACAATGTTATGTGATCAAATTAAAGGACCAAGCTCTAAGCATTTATTACTATCACCTAAGGTTGCATCCAAATGCATTTCAAGAGCATCAAAACATCCATCTAGCTCCATTCAAAGGGACAAGGGACTAAATTATTTTACATGCACTTCATAAGAGGGATATCTCTTTCATTGCAGGTTATAGGTGAAAACTACAAACTTAGTGCAACACAAAGGTGATCAAATATGAAGTTCAAAAACATATAATGACCCTTTGAAAACTAGTTTCTAAGGTTTTACAAAGACATTGACACCCAGTTAGGGTCTCTGGTGCCTAGGTACCCCAGGACCAATCTAGGTGACATGGTCATGCATGTTCCATCTCTCCCAAAATTTTTGGGTTTGGTCGCGACACTCTGTGTTCTAGTTCTAGCTTCACACACCTTCATATTTATTGTGAATCAACTAAGTATTTTCTCCTCTTTCTTGCACTTAAGGTTTGAATTATCTTACTTATTTCTTGTGTCACATTCTCTACTTCATTGCTATATTATTGAATGTGACTCTGAAATATCCTATTAAGGTTTTACAAAAGTTATTTTTGTTAAATCACTAACTTTGCACCGATTGTACATATTGTATTTTGGGATAATAATCCCACATCTTTCGCATGGTGAGTGACTTGCATGATTTAAATATAGGTGGGACGGTAGTTAAAATTGGCTTTGGCTTCTTCTTTTATTCTTTCCACGTAGATGGTTAGTGGATGCTTTACTATGTATGGATTGGTTGGGTGAGTTATTGGGTCGGTCGGAGTTGGAATCTTTGAGCAATATGGGATGAGGTGGCTCGATTTTTGGGTGATTTGAGCAGGAGTTGGGTAGAGTTGAGCTGGCGGTGTGGGATGAGGTTAGCCGAGTTAGTTAGAGCTCAACGAGGTGGCAACTAAGTATAAAAATGGTAACAATACTTGGTAAATGGTTTAAAATTACAATGATCTAAAATCCCACATGCATAGTATGAATGAACATAGAGGTATTTGAGTATATAAGTTTGATAATGGTAACATGAAGAAATAGAGGCAAAGGAACCCCTCTGTAAAAAGAGTGTGTCGACCCCGGTTGAGGTTCCCCACCCATCAAATAGTGGGATCCACCTATCTAATAACGAGTGTCAAATCTGGGAGGCACAAAATACCCTTTTTCTAAAACCACATTTCCACTTGTCATATTTTGATTGGTCCACATGGAAAGCGTGCACACGTCCATGTCATCTTGAACCTGTGTGTAGACCCATATTTTTCTAGATTGACCAAAATTTTAGCATGCAATAACTTCTACATATGACCTCCATTTTTCGGTGTTCAACATATTGTGAAAAGCTCTCGACAAAATCTACACTTGTGAAACTAATTACAAAAATTTAGGGAAGATTGTAGACTGGTGTTTCTTAGTAAGGATCCTCTAGGATCACACCTCCCCACTGAGAAACTTTTGGACCTCCAAAAGTACTTTTAATTGGTAATGAGGTGAGGGTAATTCTCCCTCACCTTTCCAGTTTCCTTCTATTTTACCTTATTTGGATTTATTCCTTTCAAACCCATATGAAGATATTCAACATCACCCCTTCGCGAAGTTCTCACCTTCATGTCTAGAATGATATCTTCCTACAACTCATCCAAATACTTAGGAGAAAAATCATCAACATAAGGTACATAAATGTTATCATCATGATCCATAATCATAGGAGGCTCATACAATTTCAGATTTTCCACATTCACAACTGAATAAATTTGCATGTAAGGAGGTAAATCTAACTGGAAAGCATTATTACCAACTTTTTCCAATATTTGGAATGGACCATACCGAATTGGTTAAATTTTTACCTTCACATGCTAGTATTTCCTTATTGATGTGAAGCCAAACTGAATCACCCACTTGGAATTTGTGATCAATTCGATGTTTATCATGCCTAGCCTTGTATTTGGCTTGAATTTTTCTAATTGTTCTCAAAAAAACTAATGGACCGGATGTATCCTCTATACAATTTTTTTAGCTTTTTCGTGTCATTATGTCCATTAACAACATATTCTTTTCCAAAAGATAAATCCAAAGGAGATTTAGGTAGATAACCAAAACAAGTCTCAAAAGGAGACTTCATAGTAGAAGAATGAAGTGCATGGTTATAAGCATGTTACACATAATAAAAATGTTCATCCCATAACTTAGGATGTTTACCACAATAACCTCTTGAGCATATGTACCACAATGTAGTTTATGACCTCTGTTTGACCATCGGTTTGTGGATGAAAATCAGTACTTTTCTTCACTTGGTCCATCAAATCCCACAAAGTTGACCAAAATTCCTCAAGAAACCTAGAATCCCAATTAGAAATAATAGAAGTGGGTAAACCAAAATGAACCCATACATGTTGGAAGAATAAGTGTGTAGTCCCTTCACCAATAATTTGTTTAGTACAAGGAATCAACACACACATTTTGCTAAATCTATCCACAACCACATATAAATAGTCATGTTTTCTCCGTGACATGGGAAAGCCTCTTAAAAATCCATGGAAATAATTTCCCAAGGACAAGTAGGGACGGGAAGAGGAGTGTAAAGTCCTAACTTCTTATTGTTAGGATTGCTCGTGGCATAAAAAACACATCCCTTTATATATTTGGCAACATGTTCCTGCATATGAGGCCAATAATAATACATTTGTAAATGTACAATTGTTTTACCTACACCAAAATGACTAGATATAAGAGAGTTGTGAGATTCCCTAATCATATGCACACTTTCATCCTAAAAAATACAAAGTTTACCAGAATGATGCAATATTCCATCATGCACATGATAGTCCAATTATCCAACTTGTTTACCACTCATCAAACCTTCATACACTTATTTAAAATCAACGCCATTAGCATATTGTTCTTTGCAACTGTCATAAACTAGAGAAATATGTTGTATAAGAATAGATGCAACAACAAATGAAGTTCTAGATAACATATCTCAACCTTATTTTGTATACCTTTCTTATACCTTATCACGAGATGAAACTATTGTAGGAAACCCATCTAACATAAGTGTCTAGGTTGTTGCAATTTGTTTCATGATTGGAGATACTAGAGGGGATGATGATGTATATGAATTATGGTTTCCTTTCCAATCAATTAATGTTTCCACTTTTTGACACTTTGCACAAAAACATACAACTCTTTACCGTAAGTTGTATAGTTTCTTACTGCACTCATGAAGGTTTAATAGATGTAACAAGTAGGCTTCATTTTCTACATCAAGAAAACCCCTATTGCATATTCACTGGCATTTTTTCAATATCAAATGGTTTCGTAAATCTAGAAGTACTAAGACAGAGCACTATTTATCTTCTCTTTTAGTGTATAAAAATATCTTTGATGTTTTTCTCCCCACTAAAAGACTTGTTTAATGTTAGTCAAAGAATGCAAAGGAGATGCAGTAAATGAGAAGTTAGTAATAAAATTTCTCTAATATTAAATTACACCAAGAAAGCTCCTAACCTCGGTTACAATATTGGGTTTAGGCCAGTTCATATTAACCTCAAAATTTTCAGGATCAATTTTCAATTTACCATGTCCCACAACATAACCCAAATAAATCAAATATGTTTTCCCAAATTCACATTTAGACATCTCCATATATAGTTTCTCCTTTCTTAAGGCATCCAATACTTTATGAATATGAATGACATGAACATCCCATGATTTACTTAATATCGGGATATCATCTAAGTAGACTATCACAAAATCATCAATGAATGGCCTAAAAACATCATTCATCACACACATGAATGTATTTGATGCATAGGGTAAGTGCAGTAAGTTGGGGGGCCAAAAAGGGGTCATAAGTGGATGCCATATTGCAAATAACACCAAAATCTCAACTTGCAGGGATTATTAGCAATGCGTGCACTCAAATTAGAAAAAAATATATAAATATGAATCATACTATCCGAATATAGTTTCTTAACTACTATTTTTTTTTTAAATGGACAAGTTTAGTTATATTAAACACTCAAAATTTAATGACTTGGTTTTTTTTTTTTGAAAAAGCCTATAAGATTATAGTCTGTTTTCCCGTGATTTGGATGACCAAAACTTGATATATTTTTTTCCTTTGGTGAAAGGTTATATGCCACTGTCTATCTTGGGATAGATTTTATTTTGTATTTTTTGAGCAATATTTTTTTAATGATTTTTTCCGTGAAAGTGGTATGAAAACATAAAGAAAATGGAGCACTTTTTGTTTTCCCACCATAACTTCATCAAAAAATATTGAAATCAAGTAATTTTTTTGAACATGTATATAATTTTTCCTCGGTTAGGATGGTATAGGTTTTATTACATTATGGTGAGTGAAACAAAATTTGCAGTCTTAACCGTAGACATGAACATTCACGGGAAAAAGTGTCTTAAAGACCTACTATTAGTAAAAATTTATAAAATGATATTTATTATATTATATTCACTTTAAAATCCATATTTCTACAAAGCTAATAGTCTCCCCTACACGATGGTACCATTTTTGTGACATGATTTTGATTTTTTGGCGTGGTTCAAGTCTGTGGAAGAGCAAATATGATGTTTTGTTGTTTTTGATGAAAAATTGAGGATTTGATGTCCACTTTTTGGTCCCCCAACTTTCTACACTTACCCATTGCACAATCCAAAAGGCATAACAAGCCATTCAAACAAACCTTGTTTTATTTTAAAAGCATTTTTCCAAATATCACCTTCATTGATTCTAACCTAGTGATAACCACTTCTTAAGTCTAACTTAGTGAAATAAACAACATTTTTCAACTGATCCAATAAATCATCAATGTGAGGAAGAGGGTACTGATTTTTCACCGTGATCTTATTCAAAGCACGAAAATCAACACACATCCACCATGTGTCATCTTTCTTAGGAACCAAAATAATAGGTGAACCATAAGGAGATGAACTTGGATGGATAACTCCTTTTCCAAAAATTCCATCACTTTCTTTTTTATTTCCTTGTTCTTGACCACGCATCTGATCTATACATTTCGATATTAGGAAGAGGTGCATCCTTCGACAACTATATCTCATGTTAAACCCCTCTTTTAGGAGGTAGGCCTTGTGGATCCTGAAACACATCATCATAGCAAGAACCAATCTCAATAAAATCATTTTGATGTTTAAGATCACAATCCAAAAAAGCCTTGGAATGATATTTCTCTTTGGATTCAATCACCAAGAGTACAAAATTCTTGCTTGAATTTACAAGCCTTTTCATCTTTCTGTAGAAAATAAAGAAAGACTTGTTTTCACACGATGAGTTATAACAATGTATTCAATCCCATATTTCACAAGCAAGTATTTATTCTCTTCCTATAAAATATATATTTTTGATCATAAATATATGGACTTCCCAAAACCACACCACAAATATCTAATGGAACAACATCTAAATCTACCTCATCAATGAACTTGTCAATAATGGAAAATCTAAATCTACAAGTTTTCGTTACCTGTAATTTTGCATCATCACAAACCCAACCCAAAGGATAAGGCTTAGGATGTGGTTTGGTTTGGAGTCCCAGTTTCTTCACAACCTCCTCTGAAATTAGATTAGCTTGAGATCCACTATCAAATAGAGTGTCTATTTTAGTATGTTTAGAAACAACTCTAAGGTGGAAAAACTCATTTCTTTTCTTCTCATCATGCATAGATTTTTGTTTAGAAGAAGATACAACATTAGATGAACTAGTGCTAGAAGAAGAGGAAGAATTACAACCTTGTAAACCCATGGCCGTGATCTTGGTCTCATCACCGGAATCGGATCCAAGATCCTGTTGTACCACAGTGTTGGTCTTATTTTCTTTCCCTTTTTATCGTCGAACCACTTAGGCTTAAGCTCTGGAAGCAATTTCAAACACTTAGATTCATCATGATTATTTTTGTAATGATTACAAAATGGCTTATCATCTTATTTATTAACAGTAGAAGTAGTCTTTTGCTTACCCTTTCCTTTACATTGTTCTTTCAAACTTTTCTCTTTCTTTATCGGATTGCTTGTTTTTTTTTTTTTTTCAAAATGACTCTTTGGAAACTTTCCCTCTTGCTTCCAAATGAGTAGCTTGCACATACACCACATAAATATTAATAGTATTAACCATGAGAATCATATGTCTTAAATAGCTATGTAACCCACCAATATATTTCAGTAGTGTTGATGTAACCTAGAATTCACTATAAATGAGCCAGTGAGACTTGCACATCACTCACTCGGCTGAGATGAGCGCTTAACCGAATCACACAAAGGCACTATGTCCCTCTTTAGAGTTGTTTGTACATAATGTTAGCATGATAGTGCATATGTATATTTAGATTCATAACCAACAGTAAACAACACATAATGCATAAACTAGATCTAGATCTTAGAATATATGTAAGATGAACTAAACAATGACTATAACAAGATTTACCATGTAAGAACTAGATTTAGTCATGTTCAACACCATTATCTAGCCAATATGAACCATTGTATTAAATAATGTAAAATTCGAAGCTTCATACATTATAAAGGTATCTCCATGAGTCATGCACGTGACAAAACCAACAACATAACTCTATAATTTGACACACTCTTGACCGTGCAAATCAATACATATATAGGGGTGGGGAATTTCCCTTCACCGCCCATGCACTATCTCAAAATAGGTCACATGCTAATAATAGCCACACGTCTTTACAAAACATGAAAGTATTCTAATAATATACTTCCTATAGATAAATCAGAGAAGAAATCCTATTATTAGAGTAAATCATGCATAGTGCTCGAACTGATGCTTGTTCCAAAATACCATTGTGTGCACTACAAGTCTTCCTGTCTTTGTGTGCCCAACATGCTAACTCCAAAATATCCTTCACAAAAAAGCGGATAAGTCCTGATCCTAGGCGTGTCAACCTTACTGTAGTAACACACAACCTATTCGTCCCACACCCTACATTCGCACACCCAACACTTAGCCCCTTTTTGTCCATCCAACATTACCCCACACTAAAACAAATTTCCACCCCAAAAATGGGTAATCACCTTGTCTCTCCAAAGAATATAGGATAAGAATAATGAATGAAGAATAAAGAATAAAGAATACGCTAAGTCCTCTATTTTGTGCCCTCTTCTTTTTCTGGTAGAATAAATTCAGGATATTCACTTTGAATTTCACCTTCAAACTCATACCAGTCCTTTAGTGCTACATTTGTTTTATCAGGGATGTCTGCGACTATACCATCTAACTCATCTAGAGTCATGTTTCCATCCTCACTCTTCAAAATTCTAAGGATGTTAGCCATACCTGAGACCATTCCTTCCATGACATCCATCTTTGTAGAAATGAGCTTTTTGATGCTCTTTATTTAGTCCATGTGTTGTTTCCTTACAACATCCAACGCATCATGCTTTGTTTCTACTAGGGTAACCCATTATGTAGAGTGTTTCATCCTTTGCTACCTACAGAACTTCATTTTCCTCTGCTTTCATTCTTTCTGAACTAAGTTATCAAGCATTGTACACATGGCCAACATTGAATCTTCCTTCTTCATTTCATCCCTTAAGGCTTGCAAAATAACCTCATAGCTAGATATCTTCCTTGCAATTGAAGCCTTGACCTGGATGATTCTTTTACAACATCTTTTGGTTTAGGGAGGCGTACTAGTTTGTCCTCTAAAATTAAACGAATTGTTGTATGAAGGTAATGTAGTTCCGACTTGAACTCCTCTGGCACCTTCTCCTAAAAATCGGGCCTTTTTGCAAGATTTCATCTCGTAATCTACTTGACCATATTTTTGACATTTTGTGCCTCAACCACTACATTATCCCACTCCTGGGTGAGTCATTTGATTTCTTTATCCTTATCTTTCTTATCTTCCAGAGTGTCTCGTATTATTGTTTCCTTATCAATATTCTGGCGCACTACTTCAATGGACACTTTAACCAATGCGTTACTCACCTATTCATCAGAAAATTGTGTGGGTTTGATGGTCATATGGTGTGTATGTGGCGCCTTCCTCATCTTATTTGAGCTGCACACCTCCTCGCAAACATCAAAGTTAGGATCATCCATGTGAGTCTACATGCTCCATGATAATTGCTTGCGAGTGCACATATTGGCCATCTCTGGGTCCATCTAATCCCAACCATACAATTGTATATTGGGCAGGGTGCTTTGGAAGTGGGCACGAATGATTTTTGCTTGGTCATCCAAGTAGCCCAACTTTTGAGTTCCCACTACCTCTTTACCTCCATACTGACATATCTATTCCCCCACATCTTCTTGAACATGTGTGCCTTCCCCTTGTGGTTCTTCATCTCCTGCATCTTGTTGTTCTTCTCCTCCCGCATTCTAGTTTACTTCCCCTATTTCTCTTCTCCTTTAGGCATGGGGTGTTCTAGGACTTCTATATCCCCACCAACATTGTTTTCCCCTTCACTTGAGTGCTGCTCATGGGTACTCATACTATCGTCAATAGTTTCATATACTACCGGGTCCCCAATATCTTCATCCTCCTACATCGCGATGCTAGGGCTGTCCTCCTTCTCCTACACACTTTGCTGAGGGACTCTTCCTCCTCACTATCCTTTACAAGAACATATTTTTGCACTTTCTCCTTTCTTCTTCCTCATTCTTCATAGGAGTTACACGTGGTGATCTTCTTACCATGCTATGAAGTCCTTGTGCTAGTGTCTCTGGATGTGTGTATTTTCCATAGAACTCTCCTTGTATGAACCAATCTAGCATTGTCTTCTGGTTCCTCTTTCTCCAAGATGTTCTCTAACCTGGTAGGCTCTGGATCTTCCTGAGTAGGGGGTACAAAGGAAACTTGCCTTGATGTTCCTACGGTTTGCCCCTTTTTGGAGGTCCTGGGAGTGTCATATATGTGCCCTTTACCACCTTTTCATCCTTGAACCTTGGCCTTAGATAAATGTACACGCGCACTTGGTTCAATTTGTTCTATGGCCGACTCTCCAAAGGCATGATGTACACATTTCCTGATTCCATGGTTTCCACATAGGCCTCTTTCCTGGCCATACATAAGTCTTGCATAGAAATGTGGATATCTATGTCTAATATTTCTACGTCAAACTGGAGCTTACGAACATCGTGGAACTTGTTCATTGAATCCCTTAAATATCTAGCAGTAAAAGAAAAGGGTAACTTACACCATGGGCTCCTACCGCCCCACTGGATATGGAAGTGCCCCAAGCTAAAGTGTTGGTAGACTACAAACTCAACTTCTCCATTCAATACTTTGGGAAGCTCATGTGAAATACACCATTCTACTTCAAATGCCATGCGTAGCCTCCTGAACAACTTCCCCATGTGCTCCTTATACGCATTAGAAATATTTTCGTGAAGATTGTATTTTGTAAATTTCTTCATTGGAGATTTATTCTCCAATGGAAACTCCCAGATGTTCTCCCTTTGTCCATCGGGTATGCCAATTTAACTAAATACAATCAAGAATAGGATAACACCCCAAGTTATTTTCTCACCTTTATCTGCCTGGACGTGCACCTCATTTACCAAGCTTTCTGCAATGTACCACACATGTTGTAGTATGTCTTGTTTACCATCTTATGCGCTATATGTAACCAATGCATATTCACCTCATTCCACCATTTAGTGGCACCCAAATTTTTCTTGTCAAGTGTGTTGTAACCCTAGTGGCCATGTCTACAATGTTGGTTACTTTAAAAGCTTGGACCCCCTTCTTATACTGATGTATGGCGGCCATTGCATCAATACCCTTATCGTGAGAAAAATCACCGAAATCTCTGAGCCCGAGTAGCGTAACCTTTTCGCCTTTCCAATCAGCTTAGTGGTGATCCTCATTCTCCTACCCGCAAAGTAGAAAAATTCCTCATGCACGCGCGACATGAGCCATTGGTACAATTTCTTGGGCTTCCCAAAATAGGAAACTCCAGGATTTACATGACCCCCACACTTTCGAGTAACCTCTTCATAGAGGTGTCTAAAACTCTAGTGTCATCTACTAAACGTTGGTTAGTTTTCCTATAAACCTCTATGGCAACATCCTTTAGGCACTTCTCGGTTTGGTGGTTAATGTCAAAAACCCTACACTTTGTGTTATTTTTGTCTCCCATGGCTGCCCCTTGATCACCTCTTATGGGTAAATCATTTCTACTAGCCATTCCTCTGTTGGGTCATCAACTTCCTTCTCCATAACTAGAGCCTTTCGTGGTGCCATTGTTCCTTCCAATCCATAAGTGCGGTGAAACCCTACCCGATGCGGACCAAAATCATGCCTAAAACCCTTCATCACACACCCGCCCACCACTTAAGTCTTTATATACCTAGATGCTTAATCAACATGCTTCAAATCTTTTTAGGTACAATCAATCTACAGAATGCTCCTCATCTTCAGCTCTTCTTCACACTTTGTAATTTTCTTTGAACTCACAAGGTAACAAATTACGTTAAAAATGTTGACTTTTATCACAAGTTCTAAAAATCCCCTTCCTTATATACTCCACCTACCACCGTACATGACATTAATTCCCTTTGAGTGCATTTTGCGCCTCTTTGTCCCGCTCCCCCCAATCTCTCATGCCTCAAAATTTTGTGCCTCAATCATAACTTTCTGGCGTGCCAACTACTTATCCATCACAGATCTCCTCTCCCCATGCCTCCTTACACTAAAGTATTTATCCAATGTGACCTAAACATACGTAGTCTCAAATGTTGTAGCCTCCTTGAGTTATACTGAGCGCTCACCGCCTTACGCGTGGTGTTAACTTTGAGCAATTTCTCCTGAATTTTTCATTAATTTTGAAAGCTTGTTCCCTTTATGGTCACCTATGAGTTTATTTCTTTTCTATACCAGACTAACCTTCTTTATCCACCCCACACTAAGGGTATGTGTAATCCTTTGCGCATAAAAATACTTTAGATTGCAATCAGCTTCCGGTGTACAAGCACACTTATTACACATAACACTGAACTAAATTGACAAAGCATAGCGACGATGAAGGAAACACATCTAAAGGAAATACATTAAGGGAAATCTAATATAAATGGCAATACTACCTTATTACAAACACCAAGAAGACTTATTTATAGTAGGGCTTCAACCTACTCCCATTGAAGTAACTGGGAAACCATGTTCCATCAAGTGCCTCTAACTGGCAAGTGCCTGAGTCAAGTATATGAGTGATAACATACGGTCCCAACCAATGCACCTTAAGCTTGCCTAGGTGGTGTAGAAACTTTGAATCATAAAGAAGTACCATCTTCCCAACCTCAAGCTTCTTGTCCCTGATGTGCCTATTGTGTCATGCCTTTTTCCTAGATTTTTCTTTCTTCTGACTCCATCGTGTTATTGTGCACCTCTCATCTAGTTGTATCAACTTGTCAATTCATTCTTCCAATGCTTTCTCATTAGCTAGTCCTCCTGTGCATGTAATACATAAAGAAGGTAACATGAATTCCATGGGTAGAACTACCTCTATGCCAAACACCAACTGAAAGGGTGTTTCCTTATTTAACCATTTGTAGGTTGTTCTATATGCCCAAAGCACAACAGAAACTTTATCATCCTAGTCTTTCCTTCCAACATCACAAAATTTTATCAACGTTTGGCTCAATATCTTATTAAAAGCCTCAATAGTCCCATTTTCTTAGGGGTGATAAGGTGTTGTCTTATGGTGTGTAACCATAAATTCATCTAATAATATCCTAATGGTATCATTAAGGAAATGAGTGCCTTTATCACTTGTCAAACTTAAAGGACATCCATACATGGTAAGAATATTTTCCCACAAGAACCTTGCTTTTTGTACAATCCTTTGTAGGTGTCACTTCTACCCACCTTGTAAGATAATCTATACAAGTGATGATGTAGCGTGATCGATTCTATGCACAGTGTGGAAAATAGGACCCACAAATTCAATTTCCCATTTCTCAAAAGTTTTACACTAGTAATAGGCCTCAAAGGCATTTCATCTCTCTGCCTAAGTTTTCCAAGGCATTGACAGTGATCACACACCTTACAATAGTCTTTGTAATCCTTGTACAAGGTCTCCCACCATAAACCAGCTAGTAGAATCTTGTGTGCGGTGGCGTCACCTACATAGTGTCCACCTGTAATACCGTTATGATCCTCCTCCATGATTTCCATTCGCTCATGCTCCAGTACACACCAACGCAATACTTCATCTCGGCCTAGTTTGTATAAGTCACCACTGATCAACATGAAAGGTGCGGTGTGAATTGCAAGTTGTTTCTTTTCCAAGGCCTTCATTCCTTCGGGTGTCATACCTGTGTATAAAAAGACAACAATATCCTCTAATTTTGAGGGCATGCGGTTTAACTTGTATAAATGTGCATATGACATTGTATCCTCAATGTTTTACATGTCCTCTCTTGATTGAATCCTTGAAAAATGATTTGGACCAAAATTACTTTTACCTGGCTTTACCACCACTAGTAAAGTCAAACTCCTAGAATAAGAGAACCCATCGGCATATGCGCCCTTGTAAAAGCAGGCTTGTTCACCAAGTATTTCAATGCCATGTGATCTGTATAGAAAATGAAGGGAGTTTCTAGCAAGTATTGTCTAAACTTATGTAGTGTGTAGATCATTGATAAAGCCTCACACTCCGTAGTTATATAATTATGTTCTGTAGGAGTCAACTTTATGCTAGCAAAGTAAATAGGATGATCTACAATACCTTCTCTAGGATGAGCTAGAATGTGTCAATGGCCATGCCAAGAGGCATCCACATGTACGTGAAAAGGTATATTCCATGAAGGAAAATGCATAATAGGTGCAGTAGTAAGCCTTTCCTTCAGCACTTTGAATGTGCGTTGCTTCAAATATCCCCAATAGAACTTGCCTTTACCCTTTAATAACTCCTCCAAGGGTGCATAAATCTTAGCATATCCTTTGATAAACTTCTGTAATACCCTATGTGGCCCAAGAATCTATGCACCTCACTCTAACTAGTAGGCTCCTCCAAGCCTAAGATGATTGCAACCTTAGCTGGATCTACCAACAAACCCTCCTTGCAAATGATATGCCCTAGTAGAGTTCCAAAAGGTGTAGCAAATATGCACTTCTTGATATTTAAAGAGATGTTTAACTATTTACACCTCTCAAACATTAACCTCAAATTGTCATAATGATCCTTGATAAGCCCATACATGGTCCAATCATCCAAGTAAACTGCTAAGAATTTGTGAATAAAATCCTGGAATACTTGAACAACAATGTGCGAAAATACCGCATGCCCATTGTTCAGTCTAAAGGGCATCACCGTGTATGCAAAACTTCCCCATTCAGTGGTGAAAGTTGTCTTCTCTTGATCTTCTTTAACAATTCTTACTTGATGATACCCAGAGAATCCATCTGTAAAAGAGTAAATTTTGTGCCCTACAACGCCTTCCAATATTTCCTTAGTGAATGGTGTAGGGAAAGGATCAATCACACATGCAACATTCAACTCCCTGTAGTCCACACAAATCCTGATTCTTCCATCTTTATTTATGCTAATTACCATAGGGCTAACCCACTCTGATTCCTCTATGGGCTCAATAATGCCAAATTCCAACATCTTGTCAATTTCTTCTTTAACTTTTATACATAGGTTAGGGTTCATCCTGTAAGGTCTCTTCCTAACCGGTGCGCACCTTCCTTTAACTTAATTTTCATCTCACCCAAAGATTCATGCACTCCTTTTAACTCATGGTAGCCCCTAGGAAACAAGTCCTAGAAATCATGTAGCAACTCAATTATCTTAGCCACTTGAGTCAGACCAGTAATCTCCAATTATGGCCTCCTTAGGTTCAACATCCATTCCAATGTTTACTTTCTTCATCTTCATAGGTTCATGGTAGGCACACACCTTCTCATCCACATTATCTAAGACCTTGCGTGTACCCTCTGAATGATCTATGTCTAAATTTTCCACTTCTTCATCATCCACCATGTAGACCATATTTCCTTTCTCCTTCTCCAGGAAAGTGCTCTCAAGTAGTTCTGCATCTGTCTCATCTACTTCTTCAAAATGTGCTTCTAGGTCTAATTCACCAATCAACTTCTAGAATGAGTTCTTCAGCCTTTGCACTATCTCCCATAGTTAAGAACTTCATAACTTGTAATGCCTCTTTCACTGGAGGTTTAGTAGAGAAGTAGTCAAAGTATGGATCATTCTTACAATCAATTCTTGCCAATTTATAGTCTCTTTATGCAACTTCGCATAAACATACCAAGCACGTGCGTAGACTCGCAAGGTGAAATAAAGTTTGTGCACCAACAAAAAGGTGGTAAAGCTTCCTACGCCTCTTTCCAGTATCTCACACTGCTGAATGTGGTGCTAAACAAGATTATTACCATGATATTCACAGATTTGAGTAGGTGCATTACTTCTGAGAAACCTTGTTGATAGAGAAATTCTCACCTCTCTCCATTCTATGAGATTATCCCTATGAACCATCCACCAACGCGCTATTGTCCCGCGTAGGGTATAAACTAACATGTTCCTTCTATCCACTTGATCCTTCCATTATAATTCCATGGCTCGTAAGAATACCTCAGGGTTTCCTTCACCAAAGGTGTGCAGGGTCTTGTGTTGTTGTCTAACCGTTGAATACAACGTGTCCTCGCTTACGTGCACGCAGTGTAGTTCTTACCTTGTTCCCAACCATCTCATAGGTGCCATGTGCCCAATTATCATAGGAAATACTTGTAGTATCACTGATGGATTGTGCATCATCCCACTGGATAATTCCTTCCTTAGATGGCTCAAATGCTTCTAGATCTTGAATGGTGCACACATAAATTATGTTTAGGTCTTCTTAAGGGCTCAACATAAGGTGTAGATTTCTTGTCTATCAAAGGGATAATAACTCATTCTTCCTTGTTCTCAAAACTGATATATCCCTTATTGAACCATAGATCAACATTATTTGCATAGCACCAAGGGCACCCAAGTAGAGCTAGGAAGATGTCCACTTATGCAAAGCGCTAAGACCTCAAAGTCCCTAGTGAACTTGCCCCCTGTATAGTAATGGATGCATCCTTCAAGACTCCAATTTATGTGGCCTAAATCTGATTTTTCATATACAGTACATTGGAAGATGGTTGCAATGGAGATTTACCGATCTGAACCCATGCATCTAAGGTAAGAAAATTCACTTCCATGCATGTGTCAATCAAAATTTTGCTCAAAATCCATCCATCTACAACAAAATTCAAAGTGATCTCCTTTTCATAATCTAAGCTATGAGAAGGGAGATTAGCATACAAAATCTACCGTCCTTTCTCAATACCAACACATGGAGTGTTTCCCTTTAACTAAATCCCTAGTAATGGAATAATGTTCTCCTAATGCAACATCTTGCATACTTCCTTCATATCATCAACATTTGACTGGAAAGTCTCAGCGGCATTCTTTTGTTCTAACTTCCGTGATTGTTCCTTTAAACACGGTATTTCACCCTGAATATTTCTGAGTACCTCCATGGTTTCTTGATAAAACTCCTTCTGATGTGTAGGATCTGGGTATTTTGCATGTAAAACCTCCTCCTTAGTAATGGTAGGATTTTTTTGCAATGTTTCTCTAGCGCACAACCTCAGCACATGTAGTAATCTTCACAGTATACCTCAGGATCCAGTGCTAACTTTGACATCCATTGGTTTTCCACAACACGTTATATTCTAACCATCCATGTGCCCTTGTTCTCCTATTTGTGCTTCTTTCTCATATGTTCATATAATTAGGAAATCTTCATAGTTATGATTCTTTCCGCAAAAAGAACAAGTAACATTATGAGGACACTCGCACATGTAGTGGTTAGGATATCCAAATGTATAACATGTTCCACAAGGGAACTCACCTCATCCATCACCGCGGCCTCGGCCTCTAAATCCAACACAATATCCTCAACCTCCACCACAACCTCCCTCAAAGCGCCCTTCATTATAATCATAGCGCACTTGAGTGTGATCATGATCATGTTTCTCACTTTTATCCTTAGATTTATTCGCAACTCCAGGTCTATTGTACACCAATATCAATGGCATCATGGATCTAATCAATCAACTTGAAATATTTAGTATTGTGAGTTGTGGATAGGAAAATCTTACAGTAGCAGGAAATGTTGTTCCTTATTGTGAGTTGCAACAATGGGAAGTGGCTCACATCATTATCCAAATGACATATCTCACAATCGGCAATAAAGAGTGCATCGATTTTTGAAGAAAAATATCCTTAGTATGCCCCTCTACTTCACAATCTATGCACCAAATTCCACTGCGTGTCTCATGTGTTGTATTGGCTGATAGTTTCTCCAACTATTTTTCCATTGCCGCAATCTGAGCCTCCAATAATGGGATCACTCCAGTGTCTATACTCCCAACTGCCTCAGTGCAAGCTACTTCAAGTGCCTCATGCAGGTATGTATAAGTCTTATGTGAGAGCACCCTCCTAAAAGGCGTGATCAGGCCTCTCGACAAACCACTGTGCATGCTAAATTGCATGGATATAATAATAAAGTTTAGACAAGAGTGTTTTGAAATGAGCATCATATTCTTGGACACTCTTAGTAGTGCCCTATTTGATATCCTTGAGCACACTTATACTTTTCTACTCGAACTCAAGGATATAAAATTTAGTAAGTAAATAATCTCATAACGCCATATAATCCACACAATTATGATCAGGGTCAAACTTCCTATACCAATTATGGCAATGTCCCTACAACATAGTTGTAAATTGACTAGCCTTGTGCTCTGAAGTTGTAATTACTTTCACACGCCACAATATCTCACACATATGGACATGCTCAAAACATCTTCTATTCCCCTATACTCTGGGAGACGAAGTGACATCTCCATGTAAATATTCTGGGGCTAGTGAGGACCATGCCCACCAAGTCCAGAACCTCCTATGTTACCTCCACCTCCAAATCCACCAGATCTGCGGATCCCAGCCACATGTTCTTCCCAAATCCTTCCCTTGTAGAAGGAATTAGACCAGAGGATGTACTTGCCTTGTGTCCCAATAGTGGTGCTAAACTGAACTCCTATAGTCTGCGAAGTTGTGCTACTCCTATATGTGATTCCAAAGTTGTACACGCCTGTGTTTTGTGCCAACGATGTGCCTAAAAAGGTACCTCCAACCGGACCTCCAAATAACAAGGAAGACATTTTCCTGGCCATAAATGTACTTGCTTTATATCGATTTACTCTTGATCCTGCTGATAAGTCAACTTTACCTCTTACTACTCTACTACCCAAACTAGCTTGTTGACTACTAGTTGTACTAGAAACTGGAAAACCAAGCACAAGGGCTAGGTTGCTAGGTAGATTCAGATGCATGCGTACGGCCCATGTTGTTTTTGCTGTTGGCACACTCTCATAAGAGGCCGATGAGGGTTCCCTATCATGCTTGCCCAAATGGGGAGTTCTAGATGCTCTAGCTCCATGTCCTCTATGTGAGCTCCAAATCCTTCACGAGCCATCTCTCTCCACAATGCCATTCATTCTACAACCTCACGCTGCTTCTCTAAATCCCTCTCATGTGCCTCATTGAACTTAAGCTGCCTTTATTCTCTTTGCCTCTCTACCACTAGGTCCGCCATCCTTCACCACACTGTTCCTACCCCCGCGCATGGTGGGGTTTAGTTAGCCATCGAATTCTCTTCCAAATTCAGGGTTACCATCAAGATCTTGATCACCAAGAAATTCCATGTAGATATGATCCCCTAGGATAACATAAAAATTGAAACTTAGCTACCTCCAGACAAGAGTAAGTGGAAATTGAGTACTCCAAAATATAGCTATTCGAACACCACGGAACCAAGTATCCACAATATGCATCCAAATTAGATTAGCATCATAGAGAGCATGAAATTATTCTTACGTCCAAACATGTGTGCAAAACCTACAATTCCTTTTAGACATGTAAGTAACTAGCCACTCGTATATCTCTATGGGAAGATATAAAGAAGCTTTCATATAAGCAGTCATACAAATTCTTCTCAACCCATGCAAGTCGTCAAACTCGAGATCCATTGTTGAATATCCAAGTGTACTCTTCTTGTAGATCTACTATCTACTCCTCAACACTTGCTAAGGTCAACTGGTACATCTTCATCACGCAACATCCTGAAAAACAACTGAGAAAGAGGTCTCGGTAATAAAACTAATGATGCAACCTAGAATTCACTATAAATGACCCAGGCATGCTGGCACATCACTCACTGAGCCAATAGCTCACCAAAAGCGTGCAAAGGCTACAAGTCTCTCTTTAGAGTTGCTTGTACAAAATGTTAGCATGATAGTGCATATGTATATTCAGATTCATAACCAACAATAAACAATACACAATGCATAAACCAGATCTAGATCTTAGAATATATGTAAGATGAACTAAACAATGACTATAACAAGATTTACCATGTAAGAACTAGATTCAATCATGTTCAACACCATTATCTAGCCAATATGAACCATTGTATTAAATACTATAAAACATAGAAGCTTCATACATTATAGAGGTATCTCCATGAGTCATGCGCATGACAAAACCAACAACATAACTCTACAATTTGACACACTCTTGATCATGTAAATCAATACATATATATAGGGGTGGGGAATTTCCCTTCATTGTTCATGCACTATCTCAAAATAGGTCACATGCTAATAATAGCCATGTGTCTTTACAAAACATGCAAGTATTATAACAATAGACTTCCTATAGATAACTCAGAGAAGAAATCCTATTATTAGACTAAACCATGCATGGCGCTCGAACTGATGCTTTCTCCCAAAATACCATTGCATGTGCTATAAGTCTTCTCATCTTTGTGTGCCCGTCGCTAACTCCAAAAATAGCCTTAAGCACGAAGTGGTTAAGTCCTCATCTGGGCACCTCAACCTTCTTTGTGCACTGTGTCGCATGTTCATCTCACGCCCTACATTCACGTGCCCAACACTTAGCCCCTTTTTTTCTATCCTAAAAGTGTTTATTGCGAGATGAAGTGAAATACCCAAGATGAGAGCCCTTTTTCTAAATTCTCGTGTATAATCCTGAACACTTTGTCCCTTAGTTTTCCTTTAACTTTGCCAATCCATCATAACTTGTTGCATATAACCTTGAAGGATAAAATTGTTGTCGTAAATTATAAACAAATTCATTCCAAGAAGAGAATATTTTACCTTTTTCTCATCAATCTCTTGTAGCTTACTCTCCCACCAGATGAGTGTTGTACCACCCATTTGAAGAGTCACCAGATGAATTTTTTCCTCAACGTTAACAATATTTTGAACCACCGTAATATATTTCAATATGCTTGATCTAACTATCCAATTTCTCTTCATTAAGCTATACATTATACATTGGCAATTCAAACTTGATATCCATTTTTAATGAAGGAAGAAAATTAGAATTTTGTTTATCATCCTTTGAAGAGGGAGAACCAGATTCAAGATGAAGAAGATTGTTCTTTTTTACCTTTCTTGGCTTCTTTTTCCATCTGTCTTCTCCTATCTTGGTACAATTCCTCCACCATTTATTTCATTTGCATGAAGGATTGATGAAATTAATCTTCTTTATCCTCGGCCATATTTGCACTTCGTGACCATCTTGATCTAATTTACGAATCCAAATATTCCAATGGTCCTTCACCTCTTCTAGAGTGGGACCTTGTCAACATACACCAAACAATTGAAATCCAAAGTAATAGTTAACCGATCATAGATAATATATGATACCAAATGACCTGTAATCAAAAGTAATTGGAAACACACACCTTTAAAATTTCTTTAAAACACAATTTTTGGATTTTAATTTAACATTACAATTTTCTTGTGATTAATTAATAATTAAAAACTATAAGCTGATTGTGGAAAATAGAAAAAACAAGAAAATTCATAGAATAATTAACACAACCAGTTGATAATAGATTTCGGCATGAATCCTACATCTTCAAGTCCATAATAATGAGACCAATATATTTAAAATATACCTCAAACACTTACAATTTTGTATACAAGGAAAATAATAGTCTTCCTCAATTATCAAAATGTAATTCCTATAATTTTAGCCTGGTCTCTTTTGAAAATTTCCCAAAAAAATGCTTCAAACTCTTCTAATAGCCTTCTAGGTTTACACAATCATGTAGATTACTTTATTCAAATATCAACTTCCCCTTTTATAATCTTGTTCATTGTCCATGTCAAAACAATTGGGTAATTTTTTTGTGCAATGAGTGGTTATGGGGTCGATCCCCCTAAAACCCACCGACCACACATATCTATGTTGGGATAATAATCCCACATCCTTTGCATGTCGGGTGAATTACACGATTTAAATATAGGGTAGACGGTAGTTAAAATTGTCTTAGACCACTTTTGTTATCCTTACCATGTATCCGTCTAGTGGATGGTTTGGTATATATGGATCGATGAGGCGAGTTGTTGGGTCGGTGGGAGTTGGAGTGTTTAGTAGTGTGGGATGAGGTGGCTTGAACTAAGGCGGTGGTGTGGGATTAGGTCGGGTGATTTAGTTAGAGCTCGAAGAGGTGGCACCAAGCATAGTAAAATGGTATTGAAATAAATAAATGCTAAATCTAAAAATGTAACAATGTAGATATAGATATGCAATAAAATACAAATTTGAACCAAATAAGTAAGCTATAAAAATATATAACCCTAGTTGCAACGGGATGGATAAAACACTTATTTTATTCACAATAATTACGAGGTTGTGTCGAGTTGGAAAACTGATGAAACAAGAAAGATGTGTGTTGCAACCGAGCCGCAAAAATGTAGAACTATCGAGAATTTTGGAACTAGGGCACTGGGGCGCTGTAGACCTCCTCAGGTGCATGTGGTTTCTCAAAACCTTAGAAAATCCATTTTGCGGGTCGTCGAAGATATTCAATGGATGTCACCTTTAATCTCCTGTATGTCGTTGCTTGATCACCGAGTTTTCTTGAAACCTACAAAGAGAGATCACCCATAAAATCCCAAAACACATCAAATCCTAAAAATAAAAATATGCAAATGGGGTGTCGAACTAACCCCTGAGGTCACCCGACCGATTGAACTTACAATCTGAGCACTGCACTACATTTTAGACTCTTTGTAGTTCTCTGTGTGTGTGTGTTTAGAATCGTGCCCTATGTAGCTCTTATGCCAGATGCACTTGAATAAAAATCAATAGCTAGACATAGATAAATGTGTGCATGGACAAATGAAATTCCCCTCTTATGAACTTTATGCAAAAGAATACAGTCCCTTGTCCCTTGAATGGATGCTAGATGGATGCTTTAATGCTCTTGTAATTCCTTTGGATGCAACCTTAGGTGATGATAGTAGATGCTTAGTGTTTTTTCCTTTATTATTGCCACATAGCTTTGTATTTATATGATTCCCTTGCTTGAATTTTGTAATTAACCACTAAAAGGCCGACCACCAAGAAAATAAGATGCCCAATAGCTAGAAAGGACCCAAAAGATGTGAGCAAGATATAAATAGGTGCCTAGAGGGGATGCAGGCACCTAGGCACTAACATCTGGGTGGGCGTTAGTGTCTAGACTTAGAAAAATTGAAGTTTCAAAATTTAGATTGAGAAAGAAGGTGTGTGGGACCAAGAAGGAAAATAGAAAGAAAGCAAAGAGGCCAAAGACAATGGTCAATTCATACTTTTCTTTTGTATGAATCATATGAATAATAGTATGTGATTAGGACTAGAAATATACCCAAAGTACATGATTTAGTATCTACATTTGTCCCCACTTTATGTTGTTGAGTGAATGCTCAATAACATAAAGTATATAAGAGATGCGTGCACGATAACCATGTACATAGATGGCGAAAAGTGTAACATCCACTTTTTATGACTTAGAAACAAGGGAATTTTTTTACATAATGTTCTCTATTCTAAATTCATATAATTTAGAACACACATTCTATTGCCAATCCATCTCATAACAGAAAACCATATGCAGTGTAATGACTCGATGAAACACCGATCTCTCATTTCATGACTTGGTATTAAACCGATCTCTCATGTTTAACTTGTTCACGAGTATACTAAGTATACTTTGGTTATTTTACCCATCAAGGGTCACTCAAGTGTTCTATCTAAGAATCCTATCTGAATATTTGTTACTGATATTCATCTAAATCCCACAACTTAGACTAGGTGACATAAGACAATGCAACCAGTAGCTTGCGATAATTTGGCCAAAGTTTTAAACATGTTTACCATGTTTACATTCCAAGATGGCATACTCGTTGAAAGGAATATGTCTTTCACCACACTCAAACTGTTATCTAGATTGGTCTTCCTTGACTTTTGTCAACCAAACTGAGTCAAAGTTTCACACTAAAAAGGGGCAGCTCACATACACTAGTGTGGAAGACTACTCGTGGTGACTAAGGATACATAGACATAATCAATTGAATTTCGTCGATTGGGTGTGTTTAATTACCCTAAGTCAACATGAGTTGACCACTACACTATTCCATGTGTCTATCTTTGTTTAGAGTAGAACTATGAACTAAATTTCCACTTATGTCAATCAAGTTAATTGAACTAAGTGGGGTGTTGAAGCATAGTTGGTTGCATCACAGTATCCTCATAATGACTCCCATCATTATGAGGGTACTCTGTTCTGCAACCCCTATATTACAACAACCTACTAAGTTCTTTAAACTAAACTAACATACTTAGGAAACATTAGATTATTAACCCTTCAAATTATTATCTTGTTTAATTAATCGTTAAACAACGCACATAAAGGTTCACTAAGTACGATTGATCCAAAGAAGGATTCAAAATGTACTTTTACACCAATTAAAGGTATGCAGATAAAATTTGCATTCATGCATATGAAAAATTTAATCTTAAACCATTATTTCCATTTATCGATAAATTTGATTCAATATCAAGTAAGTAAGATCATTAAGTTTCTTACTATAGTTTAACAATGTAAACAATATTGATTGAAAGCTTATACATTAGACTTAGTGATATCATAATATCTAAATCTTCTTATTAATTCTTTTAAGCTTTCCCATTTCCATTTATTGTTTTCATAAAGAAGAGCATACAACCAATCATCAATAATGGTTATACTTTATTACATTGTAAGGATAACATACTTATTGATTGAAAGATAAAAGTAAGTATCCTCTTATTCATAATTAAGGACTATTGTCCTATTAAAGAAATAAAAAAACATAAGGTTTAGATTCATAAAATAATGCCACATTCATCTATATAAAACTATCCTTATTCCTTTTTCTCGAATAAGGATCTATCATTCATAATCATCATAGTTATACCATTTCCCAAATGAAATGAATCAGAAGTATATATATATATATATATATATATATATATATATATATATATATATATATATATATATATATATATATACAGTTCCTTATCCAAGCATTATTCTATACCTTAGAATCCATTAAGCCATGCATGTCAATATTTAAGTATATTAATAAAATCTCATTATGCATGATAATATTTAGGAATATTAATCAAATCTAAGTCATATAAGACCTTAGAATAAATCAGAAATCAACAACCTTTACACAACAATTCCTTTATAAAAAAGAGAGTGTTCACATCACTCCAAGCTCAATAATATTCCAAAATTTTATAAGAAAACATCTTTCATCATTAAAACTAATTTAATACATCCTCATAGTTTTTCCAACAAGTTCATTTCGAGAGAATTTCAATACATAAGCATCTGAATGAAGAAAATGATTTCATTAATAAAACAAATGCAACTTTTATAAGTCTTTCTCCTTTCACTTTTCATGAAGTCCATCTGCAAAATTGTTAGCATGAGTCAGTTCACAAGAATTGAGCATGATAAACACTATAACATTAAAACAATATGATTTTATCTAAATATTTCGTAAAAGGAACCTTGTTATTTATGAAAATGTTCCAAGTACACAATAATAAGATCAATAAGAAAGACTACCCAAAAAGTCACAAAATCAGATATAGAGAAGAGTCACTAAATCTATTTAAGAATCATTTACTCATTTAGAAAGTTAAATAATCCAACATAAATTTAATTCTATCTATGTCACAATATTGACAATCATTTCAACATGATAACATTTCAACTACAACCAATTAAGAAAAGAATTAATTAAAGTCATGATCTGTCCTCATTGGTTTCAATTTAATTCACCAAGAAAAGTTCCACTATAACACAGTTTGTTCCTAATCAATCAATCACAAATGAATTGATCTAAAACACAATGACTTGATAAGAACATAATGTTGTTCTTATAACAATCAATTTCATATCAAAAACTAAAAGGTCGATGTATAAACACGAAAGACCCAACTGCGCAACATATTGTCCTAATAACCCTACTATCTAAATCCCTGCCTCTATTCCAAGAGGATGCCTAAGCAAGGAAAAAACTTGATAACATAAAATATAATCACTATATATTCTACGGAGATTTTCTCAATCCTTTCTATACAAAATAAACACACAATACAAAGTTCTTAAAGGATTTTCCGTCAACACAAGCTGAGTTCAAAACCTATTTGATCCAAAACATAACCATTCAACCTATATGACAAAGAGAAGGTCGTAACACAACATGCATCACAATAAACAATCAATAATTGAATGCTCAATACCTCCAACATACAAGCTAAGGAGAATGAAATCGAAACAGCTTCAAAGAACAAAAACTTGGAGTATTGTCTTACCCAAAAGACCAAGATCCAATTTTAAGAATAGAAAAATTCCTTAACAATGATCAAATAGAATTCGCACCTTCCAACATATTGGAACAAAATCAAAATACAAGCAAGAGATTACACTCGGACATCTTAAACTATCCTAAACATGTGAGTACGGTCTCGAGAGATGTTTCATTGAATAAAAAACATTCAACAAAACATGCAACATTTGCCAAGGAAGCCATGATGATCCAAATCACAAGAATCTCAGAGTTGAACAACAACTGCTACCAAATCACAATACCCCAAACACGACGGCGTTTGAAGCTTAACCGCTCCTCGTAGGATCAAATAACAAAAGAAAGTGAACCCGGTTCGAGATTAAAACAAACTTGGGTCTTTTCTAAAATCAATTAAGTTCCAAAAATTAAGCCGACCAAAGAAGGGTAAAAAATAAATGAAAATCAAATCCCACAAAAGAGAGGGGGATAGAATATTACTAGTCCTTATTTATGATACATGACCACCGTTTGGATTTAGGGGCAGTGGAATAGTGCTATGATTTAATAACAAACAAAATCATGCACACAGGATCTAAACAATTCCCCACAAAATCTACAGCAGTGGGAGGATAAACTAGAATAATCCAAATCACATAAAAGTACACACACATAACAAGCATGTACCGTGGTTCACCAAATGTGGGATACGTCCACCAAAAAATAGAGATCTCATATATATATATATATATATATAAATATAACAAGAGATTACAAACCCACTCTTCTGCACAAGAGTACATGTATCTCTACAAGAGTATCTCCTCCTCCCAGATCCCCAACCGGATCTACCTGAGTACACTAAACCGTGCCTCCATACCACCACTTACATCTCCTCTAGATCTCTAACCGGATCTACCTGAGTGCACTCCAACCGTGCCTCTCAAACATAACTAGATCTAACATACCAAGCTACCTGCGCATCTGCCACCGCAAGTGCGGCCAGCTCTCACTGTATTGTGAATCTGCAAACGAGACCTCTACAATATCTAGATCTACATGGATCAATAATACAAGATCTCACGGATCTACAATGCAAGACTAGATCTACATAGATCTATAATACAAGATCTCACCAACATGTGGATCTACAAGAAGAAACGCTATGTGCTTTGCATACTATGCAAGCCATTACATGAGACTAAACAATACAAAGGAAATCATAGTAGCCTGCTATTTCCTTCTATCCAGCTCCTCTCCATGGAGTCTCTGTCTTCATGTAACCTATTCCTTTTTCCTCTTCTTCTTCATCTTCATCCTCTCGGTCTCAGAGAATCAAGGATCTAATCCGATCCTTCTCATTATTCCACCTAAGCCCTAACTTTCACGCTTATATATAAAATATATAAACTTAGGGCACCTTAGCTATGCAATTACATCCAATAGATTTGCTTTAAAACAAAATCTATATTTAAAGCCCATGACTTAAAATAAAACACATCACACAGGTAACCGGCACTGGTTAGACCTAACCATGGATGGTTCCCACTTGCTCTGACCAATGTCTATCCTGTTTGACCGATGACGGCTCATTGTATTTCCAGTCACTTTCCATTGCATGCTAACTGTGAATCAATTTATCTCCACAACCTAACAACCACTCGAGAAGGGTAAATAAAAAAATGAACGAACTGAAAAATGATAGAGACGTATACCCCATAATTTACCTACAACATGTAATTACGGTTTAAAATATCACCTTCATTAATACCCATTATGGGTCGATACAAGATCTCATTAACAATAAAAATATCAAAAGATCGATTCTAATCTAAATCCAAACGAAGGATTAAGAACAGTAACAAGAATCCCATATAGGCATTCAAGAACAAGTTGACCAATAATAATTGATAGTACAACCAATTCGTAAGACCATCAACTAAAACAGAAGTTCCATTATAGACCCTTTCGATTCATCGAAAATAAATTTGAGCCAATAACTTTAAACAAAACTCAATTTCTCAACAACCCGGAGAGTTCCTAGGTTCAAGAGACTTCCACAAAATCCCTGCAAAAATGTTTAAATGCCAAAAGGGTACAAAATAAGGAGACATAAATATCAAAACATAGAATCCCCTTATAAATCCATACCTATTTTTCCAATAAAGCAACACATCTATTTTCCAACTTCATTAGAAACCTAGATTCGAAAAACACTAATATTCCATAGAAATATTCATATCCAAAGAAACCATGTTCAAAAGAACTCATAGAAGCAAGAAGAAGAAAATACTCACACCGAGAAAACATTCTCAGAGATGTTTTCATGAAGAGCAGCATTCTTTTTATGAAATGTTTAAACAAAAGCAAGATATTTTAAAGAGATAGAGCCTATCATGCTTGGTAGTGCTCCTGCCTTCTCTTCCTTTCTTCAATATTTCAAGCAAAGCTTCCACAAAGATATTTTTAACAAAAAAACCAAAACAATCCTTTGAAAATTTTCCCACTTTCTTATTATAGCTTCCATTACCAATTTTTTCCATCACTTCCACCATATGCAAGGCGAGTTCAACATGCAACAAAATTGAATCAAGGTTTGAAAAATGGAAAAACAACATGTAAATTCCAAAATCTAAAAAAATCCAAATGAACAATAAAACCCAAACCATTTATTTTTCCTCCAACCTCCTTATTATTCCCTAGGCGGTTTCACTTGCTCAAGGCTCATAAATTCCAATAGGACTCGATGAATGTCCCTTCAAAAACTCCGCCATGCCTTATCTTCTATTAGTTACAACTAACAATTCAAAACTTCATTCTATCAAAAATAGCAGAGTTGTCAGCTCGACAAATTTCCACCACCTCTTTACCTTGGCCAAAGTTGGCGACAACAGGTTTATTAAATGCCTCATTTAAACCTTGCAATGCATTTGGAATGGTGTCACCGCCATCCAAATCCACTTGTTAACATAGCCAACCATATTTCCCTAAGTTAGGTCGATGTCCATTAGGTTAGGTTCCCTTAGAATAGTTTAAAACCCATAGCTTAGGATTAATTAGTGTCCAAAACTTAGGATAGTCCCTCATTACCCCATTTAGGATTTAATCATCAAATAAATACAATCACCTTAACATAGGTTTAAGATAGGATATAATAATCAAACACTTAGATTAATTAGGTCCCAATTAAATTAACCATGGAACATTACCTTTGCAATTAATCAAAATGACAAATTAGATCATCGTAGAATGGTGAAATCAAAAGATGCTACAGACGCCCCTGTGACCCCAATGTAAGCCTGGGTTCAGAAATCAGATATTCTAACTAACTCAATCAAGATGATCGAAACACCATTGAAAAATGCCAAACATGTCTTGGATCACTACAATTGATCCAAGGGGTGGTTAATCCTTTACTTTGCAATCAACAAACTGAAAAATAAGTTTAGTATTGCAACTAAGAAATGAACAATTTAGACTAAATTTATTTCCTTCATCCGCATGCAAAATACATTAAAAAGTTCAACATAAAAATTATATGAAATACTTCATTATAAATTCAGAATTTTCATGGCATGATGTTATCCAATTTTAGAAGATAAAACATATCATCTACAACAACATGATTAATCAGTTTTAAAGAGTACACCATCTTCAAAATGAGAATCACCTATCAACATTGCTACTTTAATTACAGAAGTGATCAAGGATAACATCCATGGTAGAGGCATTACACATGCCGAGGAGACAAGAAAAAAACATGGCGTGATAAAAATGAAGTGTGGAAGCTAGAGAAGAGGAAGTGAAAATGACCCTAGGGGTAAAAGCGTATGTTTGATGTCACTTGATGTTTGATGTTGATGTGGCTACTGCTTCCCATAAGGATGGACTGTAAAAGAAGAGAAAATGAGTAGTCGATATGTGTTTATAAAAATTCAATCCAAACGAGTAAAAAGTGTGTAAGAAAGTATGTAAAAATGCAAAAATAACATGTGCACCTGATCCATGATGAGTGAAAGAGATAGAAAGGATCATGAATATGTTGTAGAAGAATGATTTTTTTGGGAGATCTCATGCCATTGCGCCAAGTGTGAGTTTTTGGGTGATCTTGCGCTGAGTGCGAAAGAAGTGTAGGGAGAAAGGTCTAGTGTTATTATCCAACCTTTGATTGCTTCTTGAAGTGTAAACACCACTGTAGATGGTGTGTGAAAATTTGATCCATTTTGATCTAACACAAAAATAGAAGAAGGTAGAATGCATGCATGTCAAGTGTTGAAGGACTGTGACTATCCTACAAAATTTGTTATGTAAATTGCTATGAATCGTGCAAATCGAGAAAAACTTTGTAACTACCCCCTGGTCATAGCTGCACAGAAGGGTTAGTTACACCCAGATGTTACTATATGTGCTTGGGTGATGGTGTTTTCTCTATGTTGAGGACCCAAGTTATATTCTGGGTTGTTACTGTAAGTGAAGAATGTGTTGTACCGGGTACTTACTTTAATCGTGATCAAAATGGTGTATGGGGTGACTGATTCACCCAACAATGCCCCCCTCATTTGAGGTGCATGTAATGTTGCTAGGAGAATGTGGTATAAAGGAGGACCTGAAATTGTATTGAAACTAAAGCCCTACGGGGGGTATACTTGGTAGAAACCAAGGCACACACAAATAAAGTGGTTGGAAAACAAGTGTTAAAACAAACAAGATAAACATGTATATATCGAGACAAGATGTAAGCTAACAAACAAGAAGACAATGTATACCGCAAAAAGTGGGTTGCAAACATGGGCCATCACTCACAATGTCACAAGAAAATTGAGGCCGAAGCGGCAAAAAGCATATAGTGTGGACACGAGACAAAGGGAAAAGCCCAAAGACAATGGAATATAATGACAAACAATGACATACAAGAGTAGAAACAATGTAATAGACAACCATGGAAGAAAATAGTTCGTGCGAAGAAAATGTTGCACATGAAACACCCGTTAGCATGTTATAAATATATAAAGTATGTCAAAACATGTATGATTTGATATAATGTAGTGTGCTAATATAAATAGAAAGCTGGTATAAATAAAAAACATAACACACCGTGATGTGTACAAAAGTGGATTCCCAGAGCCTCTATGGGATTCGTAAGAGGCATAAAGCCAAAATCCATGCTGCATGTCATGATCTATGTAAAATATGTGATCACAACTAGAAGGCAAGTGAACAAGCATGTGTGGATGATAAAGATAATGACATATGGAATATCCATCTAAGATAGTAAACAAAGTGTAACATTCGAGTATAAGTAAGCAAAAACAATGTGTAACCAATATATGTAGTATGTTGTGAGTGTGAATGAAATGAAATGCAAAGAGAGTGTGATAGGGGCAGCATGCCTCCGAGTGAGTGCAAATGAGTATGCATGAGATGAGATTCATTTAAAAATTCCCCTCGGCAGTCAATAATGAACCATAGAATAAAAGTGCATCATCGGGAAATGGTTTGAATTGTGTGCTAGAAAGATATGATTTATAAAGCATAAAGCGTATAAAGTGAATGAGTGTGGTGAGGTTAATTTCAGATTTAGATCCTCAAAGAGTTGATTAGGAAACATGGAACTAGAGTGCGTCATCGAGAAGTGTCTTGTGTGAGGATGTGATGCTAGAAATATGTGTCTTGAATGCGTCAAGTTGTAGAAATGTGTAGTGTGTGAGGTTCATGTATGTAGTATGCCCTCAACATTCAAGTGTGAACAATACCATGAGAGTGCGTCATAGGGTATCGTGCATTTTTTAATGTGTAGTATCACTTAAGATGTATAACATTGAGTGGGTTATTTAATGGATTACCCAAGAGATTAGCAAGGTGATAGACCCCACAACCAAGCTTGCAAAGGTGATATAGGCACCAAGTCAATTGGTATTGAATTTATCTTTAAGAGGAGCTTGTGCATTCTTGTTTTCCTATTTTATTTTAAAACAAGATCACTCACATTGAATTTGCGAGGGTGATTTTTATGATTTTATGCTTGGGAGATGCAAGATTGATATGTATGAATATGTTCAAGAGCTTGACACGACAACAATCAAACATTTCAAGTTCATATAAAAACTTTTTGTGATATTCATTTTCTTTAAGTATACCTTTGAGTGAAACACATAATGATGGTATCTCGAGTTCCAGTGGGAATGACAAATTTCAAATACTCAGTAGACTAGAAAAAATAAGGTGGCATTAGTGGACGTACGCACACTAGTGTGGTAATCCCAAAGAGCATATAGGAGTTGATTATGCTAGTCATCACCACTAGTGTCAACAGTCTTGTGTAATATTTTGACGATGGTTTTATTGGTGGCCTCAGCTTGCCATTTCCCTATGGGTAATAAGGAGTAGAGAATGATTGTTTAATTTTGAATTTTGCGCAATTTTTTTAACATCCTTATTTTTTAAAGAAGACCCATTATCAGTGATAATGGAAGAGGGATGTAATGATGTGAGTAGTGATGAAACGAAAAATGTCAAAACCAATTGTAGTTCGCAGAGGTGCTACTTCGACCCATTTAGTAAAATATTTTGTGGCAGTAATAATATACTTGTGGACATCATCCGATTAAGGATTTATCATGCCAATAAGATCAAAACCCCATAGAGAAAAGGGCCATGTTGGAGAAATCAGTTGAGATCATATGCATGCATATGGTGAATATTGTTGTTGTGCTTTTTGCATTGATTGTAGTGTTTAGCATATTCTAGGCAGTCTTACTCCATGGTAGGCCAATAATAGCCTTGACGTAAGAGCTTTTGTGACATATCTTTGCTAGAGAAGTGGCCACCACATAGGTTGTCATGTATCTAAGAGATAGTGGTGGGGATGTCGACAAGTCCAAGACATCGTAGCATATGGTTGTCAAATGATCATTTAAATAATTCTTCCCTATGATGACATAACGTGTGGCCTCACATCATAAGTGATGAGATTCATGAGGTTTTAGACCATCATGAATGGTTTGTCGATAAAGAAAGTTATAAATTGGAGTGAACCATTTGGGAGTGTTATGAATACATGTGATGACACAAGATACTAGAGGTAAAGTAGAAGTGGAAGGTTATCACAAGTTCCAAATGATGAACGTGGCTTTCTCATCAGTGATGTCCCGAGGGATAAGCGATGTCGTACTAGTCATAACATCTCGCATGACGATTTTATTCATGGGGATGGCACTAAGAGAGTAAGACTCAAATGTAGCTAAGAGATCCTTGATAAGCATATTATATGGAATTAGGTGTTCCTATTTTGTGTGATATGTTTCATTAACTTGATTAATAATGAGTTGTGAATCACCGTGTATGTAGATATTTCGGATAAGGAGATTTTGAGCAGGTGGTAATGCCAAGAATGAGGGCTTCATACTCAATGATGTTATTAGTGCAGGAAAACCCTAAGCGGTATGGAAAGGGGAGAGGATCACCGTGTGGAGTGATGAAGACTATTCCAGCCCCTACACTAGAGTGACAATGAGATCCGTTAAAATACATGATCCAAGTATCAATGTCGATGGTTTAATTAGTGAAATCATCGCAAAAGAATCACAAACAAGAGATGCATTAGTTAGGGGTGCTTGACTTAGTTGATCAACAATAACTTGGCCTTTGATTTCTTTATGTGGAATGAATTTGAAATTGAATTTGGTGAGTAGCATGACCCAGCGCACTAGATGCCCCAAGAGATGTGTGTGGGACAAGAGGTATCATAATGGATCTACTTTGGTAATAATATGGACCTCATTGTTAAGAAGGTAGTGACACAAATTATCTGCTACAAAGACAAGACCAAGACATAATTTTTCAACGTAACTATAGTTGTATTCATAAGAGAGTAAAGTCTGACTGATATAATAGACAACCCTCTCACATTGAGAATCATCATGTTGCACTAGGAGGGCTCCTAAAGCATGAAACATGACAAAAATATATAACAAGAAAGGCCACTCAACCATGGGAGGAACTAGGATAGGTAGATTTAAGAGATATGATTTAATAACATCAAATGCTTTTTGGCAATGATCATCCCCAGAAAATTTAGTATCTTTCTTCATCAAGCATGTGAATGGACATGTTTTATTAGCAAGATGTGTAATAAACCATCGAATAGCTTGGATTTTCCCTTGTAACGAGCATAATTGATGCAAATTTCAAGGTGGAGGCATGTCAACAATTTCCCTAATTTTATTGGGATCTATTTCAATACCATGTTGTGAGATAATGTATCCAAGGAGCTTTTCGGTTATAACTCCAAAAACACACTTCTTTGGATTTAAGTGTACTTTATATTGTCATAAACGTTCAAAGAGTGTGCGGAGATCTTGAGCATGTGTAGAATGGTGTCGTGATTTAGCAAGTATATCATCAACATAATCTTCAAGAATATTATGAATATAATCATGAAAGATGTGCGTCATTTCTCATTGATAGGTGGCCTAGCGTTTTAAGGCCAAAGGGCATGATGGTGTAAAAATGTTCCCATGGCATAGTAAAAGAAGTTTTTCTTGATCTACTAGATTTATTTTGATTTGGTTATAGCCAAAGAAAGCATTCAATAAAAGAAAGGTATCGTATCCATCAATGGAATCAACAATGATGTCGATGTGTGGTAAAGGAAACTATCTTTAGGACAAGCCTTATTTAGATCACAAAATTATGTGAAACAGTGGACCCTACCATCTAGTTTCATAATGAGCACAATGTTAGATACCCACTCTAGATAATCAATGACATGAATAAATCCATCATTGAGTAGTTGTATTTCTTCTTTAGCCAGTAATGCAAATTTCGGGTGCATTTTACAGATTTTCTGTTGGATAGGTTTTACACTGGGGTTAAGAATGATGTTATGAATGGCTACAAATGGATCGATTATAGACATATCATTATAGTCTCATGCGAAAATGTATAAAAATTCCTAAAGAACTAGTTTAATATCATTTTTCTCATCAGTGTGAGAGAAGTAGCTAACAAAACCATTCGTGGGTTATCAAAAGTGCCAAGGTTATATTGAATGGTATCCTCATTGAGAAGAGCTGACTGATCCTCAATGTATGGGTCAATAGGAATAGTATCAGGAGGATCGACATCTTTCAGTAAGTGTATTGGACTCTCCAAAGTAGGTGGTAGCATTAAAAAGTGATGGAGAACACTTCTTATGATGAAAAGAATGAAGGTGATCGTTAACCCCCATGCATTCCGAGAGATAGTCATTAGTAGCGAAAGTGTCTAAATTATTTGAAGCACTAGAAATAGAATCCACATGAGGCCCGGATATACTAAAGGAAGCAAAGAAGTATGCAAAGAAATATAAGCCTCCGAAGAAGGTATAAAAGGGAGATTGTATCCCAAACCAAGCTTGCTAGATTAAGTGGGGATAGCCCATGGTTCTTTGTTCCCTTTCCATTGTAGGCCTAGGACATTCCCGAGAAACCATAACGGAGAAAATATTTATATCCAAGACCATATTTGGAAAAATATTGAGCATAAGAACTAGGAGTGTCAATAGAATGCTCAATAGAATTACAATATGTGAAGAATGATGGATCTGTTTGGCACATTATAGACAAATCTATGATAAAGGAATTTAAGGCATGTGTGGAGAGTGGAAGGGACCGCATGCATGGCATGGATCCAGGAACCCAAAAATAATATTATAGTTAGGATTGCTAGGATTTACGTGGCATGGACTAGGTAACGTACATGGCCCGATGGTGACAAGGAGGATGATAGTACCTAATACATGCTTGGGGATATTGTCAAATCCATGAATAGAGACATATGAAGGAGCCAAAGAGGCTTCAAAAAGACCCAATTGATGGAGGAAAGCAATATTACAAATATTGAGTCTTGAACCATTATCGACTAAAGCACACTTAACCCCGATATTATTGATACAAAATTGAATGTAAAAGGGGGTCATTCTCTAACATGGCTAGAGAAGTGGTATCCTTGGGATTTCTCCCCGAAATATGGGACTACCCCTTTTAAATTTTTCATTCTTTTTAAGTGCCGAGTTATGTTTTTATGTTTTGTTTTCTGTGGTTTCTGTGTTGTTCATAAATGTCCCCGAAAGTTATAAAGCCATGATCATCAAATATCGACATGCTAAAGCTCATTCGATTCCCTTCCCAAACTTACTCTAATTTTATAAAAACATTTTATTTATTTATTTTAAAACAAACAAATAAATAAAGTTCTTTTAAAAATAGATTGAGCTAAAATTAGAGAATTTGGGTTATATAAGTCACTTCACCCCATCATTGTTACCACACCAGTATTACTTTCATCTCTAAGTGGAGCATTCACCCAAGGAAGAGTTTTTTTAATATTGGTAAATAGTTTTTTGAAAGGGACTATACCCTTGTGTACAAAAGAAGGCCTAAAAGCCGGAATAAGAGAGAGGAGCAGAGAAGGCAGTAGAAAGCACAAAAGCTACAAATGAAGAACAACGAAGCCCCAGGCATGCTACACAAACGAGACTTAACAAAGAAAACAACGGCAAAAAAGCAGCAAGCCTACACGAAGCGGTAAAAACAATAAGGACCAGCAAAAGTAGTCGGGACTACTTCTTGGCCGCTTGATCAATACTCATCTTTACTCTTTTCCAAGCATGATACATGCCCAGCGTGGTCATATGAGCAGCATCCGTCTTATCGAGCTCCTCTCTGGTTCTTTTGCTCTCTTTCTCATTGCCCCAAAGTGTAGCCGGGACACCGCTAAGCTGTGAAACACTTCTTGCATGACCTTCGATGAACTCCTCGATGGCCCTGAAGGCTGCAATATTATACTCATGCCTAGTCTTCATCTTCCCTAGGCGGGAGTCTAAGGAGGTCAGTTTTTTATATATGTCATCAATCTGGCTATTGCCAATGCTCCCTTCCCCCTCAATGCTTTGTTTTCCTTTTTGCTTAGCAAGGTTTTTAACCTCATCCTTCAAAGAAATTGAGCTCACCTCTAAGGCCTCCAATCTCCTAGAAGGGTTGTCCGTTGGAAGAGTTTTTACAAACTAGCTAATTGGTGAATTATTTTCGAGCAATTGTCTATAGATTTTGTCGATATTTTGTTTTTATTTATTTCTTTTGTGTTTGGTTTTGTTTTTCTTCATGATTTCTCTGCAATTCCTTATGGCCTTTTCTTTTTCCTTCCTAACTAGTTCCCTAGCCTAGGGTTTTAGAAGTCGTCGTGGCCTCGTAAAAGGTGAAATTGATTGTGAAGTACTAGTTTTCAACGCAGCCTCTTAGGGACAAGTCACAGTTTTTAGGAAGGAAATATTTTCTTGTGCAAATCATGAAATAAAGCCGCCCTCATCATCTAATATTCACGAATTTTTTTTTAAAGAAAAATTCCTAGTCCAAATCATGGTTTTTCAAAGCAAATTTTAAGTGCAAATCATGAATGTAAGTTGCCTTCCACTTCTAGTTTCCACATTGTCTTCTTCTTTAGGTTTTCACACAATTATTAGGAGTTTGTAATGTAAGTCACGATTATTGAAGTTTCCTTCCACGTATTATTTTCTCGCTGCCTTGACTTATGGATTTTTCACGCAAATGTTAGGAGAAAAATCCCATGCAAGTTGTTGATTTTGATCTAGTCTTCCACTTGAAATTCCATACCAAGGTTTAATACAAAAACTCAAGTACAAGTCATGGTTTTTAGGAAGCTTCCATCCTTCAAAATTACCAAAATTTTAAAAAGGAAAGTCACTTGAAGAAATCATGGATTTTGAATACTTCTAGCTTCCTCCCTCCATCAATTTTCATGCTACCTTCCTTCAAGGAAATCCACACAATTCTTTGTTATGAAAATTGTGATTTCTAGTTACCTTGTCCTATGGAAATCCACACAATTTTTATAAGAAGATGAGGTTAAGTTTGTTATTTGTAATTTGTGGTTTTTAGAGTCATGGTATTCCAAATGCAAGCTTCCTTTCCTCTCTAAAATTCATGCAACCCTTTATTATGAGTTGAAATTCATTCAAGTTTTGTTGTAAAACTTGAAGTGCTTATCTTCTTGGTTTTGCACACTATGACCCTCTCTAATTTTCAATGCAGCCTCTTGTGCAAAAGAAAAAAATCCCTTAGGAAAAATCGTGGATTTCAGGTAGTTGAGTCTCCTAAATTGAAAACATCCTTCCTTCAAGGAAATCACCACAACCTTTTAAAAGCGAAGCATTTAAAGTATTTTCTTATAAAGCCAACTTGTCCTCCAGTTTCAACGCAATTATTCACATTGCCAAATCTATGCAATCTGCTAAATTGCATGCTAAGCCTCTATAAAAGCCCATGCATGTTATTCCCAATCTCCCAGTTAAGCCCACATTGAGCCTACTTCTCTTTACTTGCACCCAGATCAATTCCCAGAATTTATGATTACTATATATATATATATATATATATATATATATATATATATATATATATATATATATATATATATATATATAGGTGATGAGCTATTTTTGTCTCGAATAATTTATAAGAATACTTTACTTGTGCACATACTTGTGAGAAGAAAGCGAGAAGATAATGTCAAATACATGGGATATATCTTCATAATCAAGGGAAGTAGTTGCAGCCTCTGCAGAAATAGATCCAACTCTCACAATTACAAAAGCTTCTGGTAAAAATAAAAAAGAAGATCTCAGACAAAAGTTGATTTAGGCACGATGAAGGGTGACGACAGGGGTAATCTGACAGCAGAACCATGCATAGTGTCTAGGCTTGTTGGGATTAATGATATAGACATGGGGCATGAGTCTATCAGTGATTTGATTGATAGATCCAGAGCAACCAACAGGACATCCCTTATGTGGGCTATAAGGGACAGTGGAATTATCCAAGTTGCAACATTTTTGACTATGGCCCAGTTACCCAAGTTTGTTCTAGAATGTGAAAAGTTCTATCATCCTCTATCTAGAACAATCAGGGATGCAACAGAAAGATAGTGATTAGACTGGATGCACAATTCATCAATTATTGCCTCAAGATTCTAACAAAACTTGGAGTGATTAAAATCAGCATGCAGGAGGCTTTTGATAGGTGGGAGAAGGACAAGGTGGATTGTGTGGGCATAATGAATAGGAAGTATATGAAGAATTCCAAGGCACCATCAAAATTTCCAAGGACTCTTCCAAGGTCAAATATAGTGCGGGAAGTTGATGACATTTCCTAGTTGTTGTGCAGGATAAATGGGGAAGGTAATGCAAAGAACTTTCACTCATGGATGTATTCCTTCATCAGAACAATTGAGATCAACAAACCTGATTTTATGATCAATTGGGCAGAGATCATTAGCAACAACATTAGTGAGCAGCTCAGAAATGTGAGGCAAACATTTAGTTTCAAAATGAATTCATACCTTGTGTATGTCATAGCCTCACAGGAGTATTCTCCAAACTGGATAAAAGAGGGATACTTTCAAAGGATCTTATTTATGAGTGCTACATGTTATCTAATTTTTCCCATGGGGAAAAGTTGGACAAGCGGGAACCTATCGTTCCCCTGAAACTAGAAAAGGTTCTTCATGATGAGTTTTATGACATTTCAAGTAAATTTTACGATTCTTCCCTTTTTCGGTGTCTTGAAGGGTCGAAGTATTTTCAGAATAAGGAAATTGGTTTTGGGGCCCAAAATCAATAAAACGTGTTATATGGGTTTTACTGTGCTTCTATGCATGGTAAGATGAATTATTCTACCAAGTGAATATTGGAGTTTTCAATTGAGCTCATTAACATCGTGTGTATGTATGTGTGAAGAATATTTTGGATAGCTCAGTGAGCTCATGGAGGACAAAAAAAGAGTTATTCAGTTGGCTTCTTCAAATGCAAGGTTGAAAATATGTGTGAAGGGGTGCCGAGTTCTAGATATATCTCAGGTAAGTCAAAACTAGTTAAGTCAACAAGTAGCTTTGAATGAGTCGGGCTCAAACATACTCAGATGAGCTGTGATCTTGTAGAAAATCAGAAATAGCTCAAGTCATAATGAGTTGGCACCCAAGGTGGAGTAAGTGACTTACCTGAATAGATTGGTAGCTTGTCAATAGGTGAGCTCATGAGCAATGTAAGACTTAATATCACATCAAACTTGGTAAGCTAAGTGAGGACTTCATCGTGGTAACATGGAAGTAAACGGTGAAACTCAGTGTCCTAGTGAGTTTGCACTAGAAGACAAATCGGGTTAATAGCTTGGGATGAGTTTATAATAATCCAAGTCATGTTTTGGAAACTCAACCCATTCATTGAGAAATATTTGAACTAAGGAAGCTCGAAACTTAGAGGATGAGCCATTTCGACCAGCTCATAGTGGGAACTCATGTTAGCAATTCATGCAAATGAACCTTGCCATGGAATGGGGATGTAATAAAATAATGGTAGAAGATTGGTGAAGAGGCATTAAAGATAAAAGGCCAAGGAATTCAGCTTGTGGCTTCGCCAAGTTACCGAAGGGAAGAAATTGACAAGCTCTCATCACAAGACTCGTCGTGAGAATGTTTCAAGTCGAGCCATTTACAAAAACTCATAGTTGAAATATAGATGAAAGGATTTCGGCGTTTGGAACATCGAGAAACCTGTCATAAGAGAAGATTCATACAGGATTTTAGGTGAGTGAGTCATTTGATGTATGGAAAGTGAAACTCGTAGTGAAGGGAGCGCTCAGGCTCACTAAGCCGAGTCAATATAAAACACGGTGGAAGCTAATGGAGCTCGAGACCAAGAAGATGATCTATCAATACGTCGATCCAAAAGTGATGAGGCTGAGTCATGGAATCCAAAAATTTGAATAACATGGAAGATGGCCTAGGTTAGAAGTGGTCGATAATTTAGATCAATTGTGATTTGTGGTCAATTAAATGGGGAAAATTGATAATGGCCTAGGAATCACGTGGTGGGAAAATGAGTCATGTCGACATAATGCAGAGAAGATGAAATTGTGAGGCACTCTACTTAGTAACGAGCTTAGGGAGATTGTAGAGCTGGGAATAGCTTGTGTCAATTCAACAGGACTATTAGATGGCCGAGCTCGAGTTATTTGATGTCTCTAAAAAAACTCACAGTGTTTGAAAGAGATGACATACGAGATCCGGATTTAGAATAAAGTTCACGGCTTAATGTAAGACAAGACTCAATATTGGGGTGTTTTCTCTTCTTCATGAGGATCTCACTTCATGGCACAGGAAATCCAAGGAAACTAATTCTATTTATAGAGGTGAACGGAGATTGGTTGTAGAGTTCGGCGAGAGAACACGAGTAAAACATATCCGGTGTGGCGACTAGTTTGAGAGCTCAAGGCTTGTTTGCGAAATGGCTAGGTTGAGCCAAAGGAATATTGGAACTTACTCTTAAGGAAATTGGCTATGCAAATGATCCAATTCAAGCCACAGGTGTCAGGAGCTCACGATGATAATGTGCAGCGAATTAATTGGGAACATTAAGTAAGCCATGAAGAGTCACACATTGGATAGTATTGAGAGGAAAGGAGTTTGAATCACTTTGTAACACATGAAAGCTAGAGCTCGGGAAATGTAAATGCAACTCATAGGCATTAGCGAGAAGAGGTAGCAAGAACTAAGTTGGAGAATCTCGATTATGGGCACACAAGAAGTGAAGGTATATTCACACAAGGAGCTCGCAAACCATGATTAATGAAGGCAAAGTTGTGTCACTAAGATAAAATGTGATGTTGGTTGAGCCATGATGGAGCTTAGCATTGAGTAGAGTCAATGACATATAGAAATAAAACTCAATAGGGGAATAGTTCATAGACATTGCACATTGAAGAAGGATGAGTTGAGTAGATGAAGTGAATTGCAGGCTCAAAGCGTAAGTGACATGAAATGAGCTATGAGTTTGGTAAGAGACAATGAAGAAATCTCGCATAGATGAAGTCATGTGGTTGGTATGCATGGTGGGACAAAGAATGGCTTGGAGGGAACCAAGATCAAGTCAAGACAAATTTGAATCCATGCACATGAATGAAACAAGAGGATGAAGTATTGTGAACATTTCAAGAATAAAAAGCTTGAAGAGGTTGATTCAGTGTCAAAGGACTTATAGGTAAAGCCGATTCGATGCACTAATTGATCGATCAGGGGAATTTGTGGCAAGGTGGAAATTTAGTGATGGCAGGACAAGATGTGTTTCACGTTTGGGGAGTTGTGAATATTTGTGGACAATGGGGAAGTTGAGGCAATTCGACAAAGATAACGAAAGTATGAAATGGGATCAAGGGGGCTTTGGGTCTTGAAACTCGAATTTTCAGGATTACGGAAATTAAGCTAGTTGGGACATGGTGTCTCATAATCTTTTTCCCAAAAGAACAGAAGCCAAGAAATATGCCAAAGGGAACTTGGCAAACAGATAACCCGATATGGAGAATTTGGCGTTAGTGAACTGATCCTTAAAGAACCGTTGGGGAGAGTTAAAACTCATAACAGAAAGTTCAATTAAAACATGTCAAGACCATTAAAGATGCTAAAGCAGAATACGAGGTGAGTCATCACATAGGGACATGATAAATGGAGAAGACCCATTTAACGAGTTAAGGTAAAGTGTCTGATTAATAACCAATGAGGATTGTGGGGGACAAGTGTCGATATATCCGGCAATGACTCAACATAATGGATAACTCGATATGATACACCTACGGAAGTGGTCAACACATGACACACCACAAAGTCTATGTAATAACTATGAGGTCTGATTATTCAATTTGATGGGATCATTATAGCAAACAAATCTCCGTGTAATGGGGAAGTTATCTGAGTTGGACGAGTCGACCTAGGTAGAATGAAATGAGGAACCCGCCATGTTTAGGTGAGCCATCCACCACAAGTCAAATTACTCAAAAGTATATAAATATTTTATTAAAATATTTAAAAATAATAATATTATATTATTTAAAATATCATTTTTAATAAAAAGATGGATTAAATTCATTTTTTTTTAATTATGAAGTGGTGGTAGAGTGTTCTTGGGAATGTAATTAATGATGTGAATGTCATCATGTGCTATTATTGGGCCCAGAATTTAGGCTTTCTCCATTCTTTCTCTTCAAGGAGATTTTACATAAATGTAAAGGAAAGGCTCATTCCAAAGGGTTAGATAGGTTGAATGATTGAACAAGTGCACATTTTTTAAGAATCCTCTCTCTTTCTACTAGTTTTGTGGATTGGGGAACTTTCAATCCTCTCTTCCAATATTGTAATGGAAAATGTTGCCTCTTCTTGAATGTATTAATGCATTTTGCACGTGATTGAAGTAATAAAAGTGTGTGTTTTGTGACTATTATTGGTCCTTTCATCATTCTATCTACTTCATTGTGCCTTTCTCATATTTGCAGGTACACTATGCAAATTCAATTTTCATTGTAGTTTTTTGGATATTTTGTCCTTATCTAGTAGTGGAGTTTTGTATGTTGTTGGGTTGTGATGCTTTCTCATCCTTCTCAGTTTCATCCTTCTTCACTGGAAGACCAAAAACTTGTTTGTTTGATTGAGCTTAACAAAGGGAACACTTACTTCATAATCTGTATTGTCTTATTTACCTTCTCTAAGTTGTAGTAGGTGAAATTAGAATGTGGTGTATTTTCTCACCCTCCCACAATCAACCCTTCTCTATTTGAAGATCATAAATTTGTCTAGCAACACTCTTTTCTTGGTGCATCACCATCCTTAGTGTATGTTTTATTTCTTACAAAATATCTTTCCCTAATCCCATGACATGTTAGTATAGGTCTAGTTAACCATTTTATTGCACTAGGAATAGTATGTCACTTAGTTTAGGAAGAAGAAGTCGACCTTCTCCGAAGGTTCACCTTGAGCCCAAGTCCCACAACTTGAGAGGTGATCCCATGTTACCCAATCACACCAAACATCATGTTCACTTTCTGGCCATTCCGAGGGTGCAATGTTTTGGTGATAACACTACCCACAATTTGGTGATACCTAAGTTCTATAAGGACTATATGATATTGAATGATAGTTTCTTCTATAGATTCATTTTTAGGCTAAATGGTGATGTGAAGGCCAACATAGTAAGCAAAGAATCTTGGGAATCTATCTCCCGATGAAGACGCATTTTCATCCAGTTTGTTGACTTCACGTATCTCAGGGTTAGTGGCTTCTTAGGTGAACCAATCAAGCTGCCAAGGTACCCTAATGATAAGTGGATTATCATGGAGTTATGTAGGTAGCTCGTAGAGTTATAAGACTTACAATTAAAGTAGCATAGACCGATGGTCAGCTTCCTAATCACAGTGGGCCACTATAGTTGTCAGACTATTCACAAAGCCAGAGGTATTGAAGCTGAAATGTTTCTTTTCTACGAGCACGAGTCTTTCCTAGCTTAGATGAATTTTTATCCTTATGGAATAGCAAGGAAGAAAGTCTCCCATGAATACTTTCACATACCTTCGTTATATTATTTCTTGATGAAGTGTAGGAATGAATACGAAATCAGAAAAGGAGATTTCAACGGATTAACAACTCGATAGGTTTCTCACTTTGGTCCAGGAAACGATACTCAGTAAATATTTTGGGCGATGGGTATGTGGTACTTGACACATATCATCGAATGGGAGGAGATAAAGCTACTCTTCAATCCAGTGTAGGTGGTGGCCAGACAATCGAGGAAAGATCTTCAGCGGTCTTGGTTAATACCTCAAATTGGTTGTTAACAAAAGGATATTGTTTAGATGAGGCTTTGATGAACCAAATCACGGGGAATTTTAGCATGGGGAATCTTAGTGAAAGAAATAATAATGGTGAGAACAACGAGAAGACAAGAGAAGCTAAAAGTGCACAAAAATTCTCAGGCATTGGAGAAAGGCAAGTATTCATCTATTACACCAGTGCCACTTATGGATGAAGCTTCTCGACATTACCTCACAACACTTCAGCAGGTTATGGCACTCTAAGTAGACAGAGTTATTCCACCATTGAATCCAACATCATTCATATTTGTTACTCATCCACCCAATTCTCCACCTCCTCATACAACATAATTGAGGGCGCAAATGGTAGAGTTTGAGAGAAAATTTCCCTAGATGGCACAGGAGGAGGCAATCATGATACAGTGCTAAAATATAATACTATAGGGCTGAGCAAGAATAGGTAATAAAAGCGATGCCTCTCATTCCCCGAAGAGTAACTTATCATCACAGGTGGCTTTGCAAATAATTCTAGAGGTAATAGAAGTAATTAACCTGGAAGAGAAAGACCTGTAGCTGCTCATGAGCTTGGGAGGAAAAGTTAAAAGGCCTAGAGCTACCAAAGCAAATTCAAAGATGGTCATTGAAGAATCGGGCGAAGTTTGTAGAATTATGAATTCTAACTAAGGGAAAGCAAAGGGAGATCTAATTGCAACATATGTATCGGTGACCGAGTGCCACTACAACAATTCACCATGAAAGGATTGAAGAGGGATACCTAGAAATTGATAGATGTTTTATTCCTCAAGAAATCCAAACTTCGTGATCAAATCTCCTAGTTATGTGAGATTATCACTAAGGTTGCTAAACCTTCCTCTCACCAGTGCTAGTACAGGAGCAAGTGAGATGCCATTTGATCGAAGAGGTTGAGGATGTAGGTAATAAATTCAAAGCTATTGATGAATGGAAGAGGAAAATCATCCACCAAGCATCAAAGCAATTCAAGGAAGTACCAACTAGCTTGGAAAGTATGCACAGGGAATTGTCTCAGCTAAAAGAATTGATGATAGGTATAAAGGATGAGAATACATTTCTGAGAGCCACTTAGAGATCTTGGCCAAGATAAATTCACTACCGAGAGTGTATTGGTTACAGAGCAGCTTGTACCTGATGGATCAATAAAAAAGGGTAAGCAGTTGGAAATGACAATGTCTTTCCTGCATAGAGATTCTCAAACATATGCTAAATAGAATTCAATTGCTGGAAGACAAGATGGAAGAAGTGCCAGAGAGCATAATTTCTTTCACTATAGAGGAGGAAATTGACGGTATTAATTATTATAAAAGGTACATTCCAGACAAGTTGCCAACTTCCCTTGAGGAATTTCTTCCAGTCCTTTAGAAGAATATTGATGAAGTCGTCATGCCTTTCACAGTAGATTCAATTAGCAAACTAGTAAGACTTCATGTAAATGTCAAAGAATTTGGGCCTAGTTTAGAGAAGGTGAAGGCGGGCATTGATATTCTATCTAGGGAATTATTGAGGTTCAAGACTGAAAGAGAAGCTATTGCTAAAGCAGATGGGAAAATAATGAATCACATGTTTGACAAGTACATTCAGTATCAGAACAAAGAGAAAGCATGAAGTGTAGTAGCTAGCATACCTTCTTTCTTATCCTCTTTCTTCTTTTCTTTCTTATTTTCTTGAACAAAATTGTAAAACTAAAGTAATTGGTTAAAAGCCATTACTTCAAGTTGTTTGAAAAGGTCCTTTAATCAAGAATAGTGACAACTATGTAGGACTTTGATTTAGTCTTCAGATGCATGTCATGCAAAGAGGAATTCTAGGAGAAATATTTCCAGTTGTTTCCTTTGTAGCTTCCACATGCGGGAGTTCATTTATAGTTTCCTATTTTTATTTACCCTCTATGCATTATAAATAGAGGAAGATCCTATGGGTTAGGTAGCATCATAATTTGTTCATCGAAATTTATTGAGCGAGCATTCTTGAGTTTTCAGACTTTGTGTTGAAACCCTTGGTGTGATTTCTATGAAAGCTGGGGGATTGAATAAAAGGTGGATTTCCGGAGAAACTTTGTGTCTACGGTGCTTTTCTCATCACTTCTATTTGAGGTTTTAGATAAAATTTGTGTTATCTTAGATCTAGGTTAGAAGCTATTTCTTTCCCTCTTTGTTGAATGTTGTGAGTTTTCTCTGTTTATTTAATTTGTGTGGATGAGACCAACTTTGATAGCTATTGGTTAAATCAACACATCTTCCTTTCTTCTTTCCTTCTATTTTCCCACTTCTGCAAATATTCCCAACACAATTGCTTACTTGCTGCCAAATTACCCGATCGTGGTTCACGAGCTGAAGTAATTAAAGTAAAACCCCTGAAAGTAGTTATTAGATTCACCTCTACAAAATAGATAAACATCTTACATGGGAGCCTCACCGTTAAATGAGGGAGATTTATCTCATGACTACCTAGGTTTTAAGCTATGCATAAAATCTAGCTAATAACAAGGTAACTCATCGATGTGAAAGTAATGTGATCTTTGTTTAGAGATAAATCGAAGCAAACTTATGATACGCATACTTCGGTGAGGTATGGGGATGAATATAAGTTTTAGCTAGATAGGACCTGTTGGTCGTCAGATAGGACTTTACGAAGAGCAACAGTCAGGGGACAAGAAGTCCCTCCTCTTTAATGGGAGAGGTTCCCTTATTCGAAATGAACCTATCTACAAATGTACAAAACATGATTTGTTGGTTAAACTTGGATATTACGAAAGTGTTTTCTATGAAGATCATCAATTACAAAAGGACTGAGGAAAAAGAGTATGGGAAAGAGTAGAAAGGCAACATACAAAATTATAGATATCAGAGTAATTCTTTATGTATGCGAAGTCACGATAAAAAAATAAGATCATTTGTATTGGATAAATAAGATGGAATTCAGAGACACAAAGTTCTGTAAATAACATCTGCTAGAACACAAAGTTTCTTAACATAACACAGATTCATTAATCAAGGACACAAAGTTCCTTCTTGGTTATACAAGATCACCAGGCTTGCAAAGTTGAAGAGTATGCAATCGGTGAGACTAACAAACTTGAGACAAATGATCTTCACAAAGAAAATAAATGAAAGCTTAGGAATAACAGAGATCAGATAGACAAAGAATGGAAAGTCCTTCTGTATTGATTTCTTTATAATCTATTTACACTTTTCAGAAAATAAGCCAAGTTCTTCCCCCTCCGAATGGCGTAAGGAAGGCCATTATATAGCTTTACAAATCAGTTACTCTTCGTAACCGCTTCTTTAACCAAGAACAGTTAAGGACCGCCAATCGCAATACCTTAACTTCTTACAAAGAAAAAACAAAAAAGAAAGGGAAGAAGAGAAAGAACAAGGAGAGAAGAAGACAGTGGCCGAGTCGAGAGGGACCCACCGACTTGAGAATCCACCGCTTGAATTTCCTTAACGCCTCAGCTATGTCTCTGCCACAAGGGGCTAACGTGTTGGCCGTTGACTGAGAGAGAAGGGTGATCAATGCGCATTTAATGCATACCCACCAATTTGAATAAGCAATATATTCGGGTAGAGCGGCAAAACCGCAGTCGAATGACACTTGGTTCATTAGGGACATGTGAGACGTGGATGCGCGAAACACGTGGCTCGGCCGGTTCGGGTGAGGCGGGGAAAAGACACACAAATGTCTTTTGGGACACGCGGGACATGAGTGCGCGAAGTGCGTGATTCGGGTGAATCGGCCGAAAAGGTTCCAATGGGTCCGAAAAAGTTTGGGACATTTGAGACGAAAATGCGCGAAGTACGCGGTTCGGGAGTTTCGGCCGAAAATGGAACAACTTGCACTTTTGACTTGGGACAAAAAGCTCTGAAGTACGTGACTCGGGAGTTTCGGCCGAAAATGGAACAGCTTGCACAATTTGATTTGGGACATTTGGAACATGAAAGTGTGAAGTACGCGGTTCGGGAGTTTTGGCCGAAAATGGAACAGCTCGCACAATAAGTTTTGGGACACTTGGGACGAAAAGTTCCGACGGGCCCGAAATCGGGACAACTTCGGGGAAATCGGCCGATCGGGGAACAGAATGCACTTTTGAACTTGGGACAGTTGGGACAAAAAGTTCCGACAGGCCCGAAAATCACTCAAAATGACCCAAAAACGCAGATTTTCTCAATTTCACGACTTAGGTACTTTAGAGAAAACACTTAAACTCAAAAATTTTTAAATTTTTACTTTCATCAGAGCAGGGAATTTTGAGTGGACAACAGGACCTGAGTTTATTGATAGAATCAAGATGGTCCTGCAAGAAGGCATGGATGGAGACATCCATGATGATAATCCCCAAAGAAAGAAGGAAAGTACGAAAGAAAAATGAAGACCCAAGAGTGTTCGAATGAGTTGGGTTCACTAAATGACTAAACAAATATTGAAATAAATAAATGCTAAATCTAAATACGTAACAACACAGATATAGATATGCAATACAATACAAATTTGACCCAAACAAGTAAGATAGAAAAATATGAAACCCTAGTTGTAAGGGAATGGATAAAACACTTAGCTAATTCATAATAATTTTGAGGTTGTGCCGTGCTAGAAAACAAATGAAACAAGAAAGCAAAGTGTCGAGAACCGAGCCTAAAAAAATATAATTATTCGAGAATTTTGGGACTAGGGTGCTTGGATCGGGTTAGGGATACTTGGGCCTTGTAGACCTCCTCTAGGCGCCTATGACTATTTAGAACCTCGAAACTCACTTTTACGGGGTTGTAAGATATTTGATGGATGTCGCTTGTATGTCATTGCTTGATTCTTGAGTTCACTGAAACCTACAAAGAGAAAGAGCACCTACGAAACCCCAAAACACATCAAATCCTAAAAATAAAAGGATGTAAATGGGGAGTCAAAGCTGACCCCGACGATGCCCCGACAATGTTAAGTTACGATCTAGGTCTGCACAACATTTCAGACTCCATGTAGTTTTGCACGCATGTGTGTAGAATGATGACCTCGGTAGCTCTTGTGTTAGACACACTTGAATAGTAAGAAATAGCTAGATGTAGAAAATGTAGATAGATGTGTGCATGGAAAAATGAAATTCCCCTCATATGAAGTGTATCCATTCCCTTATCCCTTAAATGGATGTTAGATTGATGTTTCGATGCTCTCGTAATGCCTTTGGATGTAACCTTAGGTAATGATAGTAGATTATTAATGCTTGGTCCTTTATTATTTCCACATAGCTTTGTATTTATATGATTATCTTGCTTGAATTTCATAATTAACCACTAAAAGTCGACCACCAAGAAAATAAGATGCCCAATAGTTAGAAAGGAAACAAAAGATGTGATAAAAATAAAAGAGGTAGGAGATACCCAAAGGGGATGAGGGCACTTGGGCACGGTGTCTGGTTGGGCATTGGTGTCTAGACTTAGGAAAACTAAAGTGTTGAAATTCAAACTGAGCAAGAAGGTGTGTGAGACCAAGAAGGCAAATAGAAAGAAAGAAAAGAGGCCAAAGACAATAGTCAATTAGTACTTTTCTTACTTAAGAATCATATGAATAGTAGTATGTGATTAGGACTAGAAATATACCCAAAGTGTGTGATTTAGTGTTGAAGACCAGAGGCATAAAACACCATTTTTTCCAAAACCACATTGTCACTTGTATTTTAATTGGTTCACATGGTGAGTGTGCATGCATCCAAGTCATCTCAAACACAATGCGCAGACCCATAGTTTTACCAAATTGAAAAAAATTGTGTGTAATAACCCGCATATGACCTCCATTTTCAACATTCGACATATAACCGAAAATCTCATTGAACATTAGTGTTTCTCATTAATGATCCTCTGGATCATGATGGGACTCCACACCTTTTTTTTCATTATTAGTTTTTTTTTTATTAATTGAACTTCATCTGTGTTTTATTTTTCTAATTTCATAATACCGGTCCAAATTTGAGGTCATTTGGTGAAGAGAACCACAAAATATAACCAAAAACATAGTGAGAATCCCATACTACAATCCAAATTTGACCACCTATAGGAACCCTGTGCTAGTGTAACATTCGTGTGTTATCGTTACTCATGAAGTGCGCTAGCATGGCACTTCACATCTTTAGTGTCGTGTTGTAAACTCTAGCATTTTGCTTTACGCGAATGTCACACATTGTTTCCCTTTTTATTTTCCTTCACGTGTTCTGCTTTTTTCCATGCACTAGCGTTAAAACCCATATAAATCCCTTGTAATGTACGTGCGTTCAATTATACATGCAAGAACATATTTCGCGTCTTTAGCATTAAACTATTTTCTAATTGTCAAATTTTCCTAATATCTTAGCACATCTTATTATACGCGATAGCGTGGTCTATCATCTTTAGTGAACTCTTTTGCATGAGATAGCATTTTGTCACTATCTTTTTCTAACTTCTATCTTTTTCTAATAAGTTAACTTTGTTCTAACCACTATTTTAGATATATTTTAATCCTTTTCTTGTAGGTGTGTTATAATTAATTCATTTAAGTGCTTCTTTTACTCTTGATTTCATTTAATCTTAATTGTGACAAGCTCCCGTGGGCGCTTTTTTCTCACACTTTTCTAAGTGATCTTGTAAATTAGAAACATGAGTTTGTCTTTGTGTTTTCTCTTTTGTTTTCACCTCAGGAAAACTTTTAACTTTTTCTTATAGGAGCATCTCTACGAAGATTTTTGTTACGTTAAGATTTTTTGGGATTAAACAAAATTTATTACCCTATCTTTTGTTAAACTCTATAATTAAAATTTTTAGAGGTGGGTTTATTTCCCGATCTTCTTTAAGCGTGGGAAGGGGATTGCCAGGGGGCTAGAAAATCATTGTGAGGAGTACCATAAGAACCCCAAAGTAGTTGGTGCCTTGAGGGAGTTGTCCAATGAAATTAGAACCCCCACCTATTTTGACTAGTGCACCTTGTGAGATATTATAGCCAAACTTATCCTTAGTGGTGGCCCTAGTTTGATCCTTTGAGCGAGTAAAATCTAGCTTATTGTATCAAGAGGGGTAAAGTAAAGTTGATGACTAGAAATTTTCCTAGTGTACGGTGCTCGCTCGGGTAATCTTTGGTATTTAGGGAGATAACCATATTTATAGGAATCCCCACTTGACTAAGTCAACTTATGATTAGAGGCCTTCCTTAACAATATCTTTCTCATTTACTTTACATGTTACAAAAATTTTGTTCCACACTCTTACCCTACGAGAATCTATTCATCTACCTTTTAAATTACAAATCATTGTTCAAGTCTTGAGTTTTGGATACACATGTCCTAACTTAAGCACATTCGTTCCACATTTGAGTGTTGACCTCTTGGTATTCACTTTATCACAATCAATCACAATCACAATTTTATTTCCTAATGATCTCATGAAATTCTTCTAGTTTAACATTCACTTTGTTAAACTCTAAGCACTCACCCATTCTACGTCTACTAATTTAACATCCACTTTATTAAATTTTAGGAACTTGGGTACATTTCTAGGTCTAGAACATACTAATATTGAAGACACTAAATCATGTAATTTGAGTATATTTATAGTCCCGATCACATGCTACTATTCATATGATTCATAAGAAAGAAAAGTACTAATTGACCACTGTCTTGGGCCTCTCTGATTTCTTTCTATTTTCCTTCTTGGTCTCACACACCTTCTTACCCAGTCTAACCATCGACACTTTAGGTTTTACGAGTCCTGGACACCAGCCACCCGGCCAGGATGCCAATGCCCAGACGCCCTCATCCCCTTTGGGCACCCCTAACCTATTTGTATCTTGATTACATCTTTTGGGTCCTTTTTAGCTGTTGGGCATATTATTTTCTTGGTGGTCAGCCTTTTAGTGGTTAATTATGAAATTCAAGTAAATGAATCATATAAATACAAAGCTATGTGGCAATAATAAAGGACCAAGCACTAAGCATCTACTATCATCACCTAAGTTTGCATCTAAAGGCATTACGGGGCATCCAAGAATCCATCTAGTACTCATACAAGGGACAAGGGACTACATTATTCTGCATACACTTCATAAGAGGGGAAGTTCATTTTTCATGAACACGTCTACTTATATTGTTTACATCTAGCTACTTTCTCGCTATCAAGTGTGACTCGCACAAGAGCTACCTGGGCACGATTTTACACACACACACAAAGAAATACATAGATTCTTAGATGTAGTGTAGCGCTCAGTTATAAGTTCACTTCATTGATAGCCGAGGATAATCGACTTCCCATTTCTCATCCTTTTTTAGGATTTTATGTAGCTTGGGGGTTTTGTGGGAGATTATTTGTGTCGCGAGTTTATAGGTACCTCGGCCAATCAAAGTGTGACACACAAGTGATCATCAATGAACAAGTGCAAAGCCTAACAACATTGAAGAAATCGGGTTCCAAGTTTTTTTCAAACTTCGGTGCCTAGAGAGGTCTCAGGTGCCCAGAGGCACCCCCACCCTTGTCCAGAGGCACCCGTGTCACGACCATTTTGCGAGTTACAAAATTTTTATCAAGTATTTCGAGTACTCTGTACAACATTTTCATCAGTCCTACCAGGAGGAACACACTTCGGGATAAGAAAAATCAAGATAAGTGTCTTATCTCTTTAATTTGCTTTCATAGTTGCATCTCTAAATTTTCTTAGAGTTTGTATCTTATTGTACATCATTGTAGGAGTTTCTAAAATCAGATTTTAATAGAATATTTCAGATTTTATTGAATCATTTGGTGAACCCAACGTGATTAAAATTGACACACTTTTTACTCTCATGCTATGGTTCACACTTGAATGTTGAGAGCTTACTACATTCATGAACCTCACATCACATTATACCACACACTTCACACTTGGAACATTCACAATACATCATTTTAACATCATATTCTCACACATTGTCACTACCCTATGATGCACTATAGTTCCATTGTTCATACTCAACTGCTGAAGTTCTAAATCAGAAATGAACCTCACCACACTTACTCACTCTCTATGCTCTATGCTTCCTTGATCATATCTTCCTAGCACACATAATTCAAACCATTTCCCAATTACACACTCTTGTTCAATGGTTCATTCTCAACTGTTGAGGGGGAATTTATAAATGAACTTCATCTCATGCATAATAATTCACACTTGCTTGGGGGCACACTTCTCCTATCACACTCATTTTGCATTCCATTCCATTGACACTCACAACATATTACATATCTTGGTTGCACATTGGTCTTTCTTACTTATTCTCTCATGTACACTTTGCTTACTATGTTAGTTGGATAATTTGTATGTCATTATATTTATCAATCACGCATGCACATTAACTTTCCTTCTAGTTTTGATTGCATATTTCACACAGATCATTACACATAGCATGGATTCTTATCATTGTACCTCTTACCACTCCCACAAAAATTTCTTGGGGCATCCAATTTTGTGCACATTACGAATGTTATTGTTTTATTTTATACTACTTCCTATTCATACTAGCACACTACATCAAATCGAGCATACACGTTTTGACATACTCTTTATCTTCCTAACATGCTAACAGTGCTTCATGTGTAGTGTTTTCTTTACAGGAACTATTTGCTACCATGGTTGTCTGATATCTTGCTTGTCATTATTTACGGGATTTGCCTATTGTCTTGTGTACACAGTGTATGCTTTTGGCCACTTCAATCTTGATTTTCTTGTGACATTGTGAGTGATGTGCCATGTTTGCAACCTGATTTTCATGGTCTACATTGTCTTCTTGCTTCCTAGCTTACATTTTTTCTTCTATATGCATGTTTATCTTGTTTGCACTAACACTTGTTTCAACCACTTTGTTTGCATGTGCCTTGGTTTATACCAAGCACACTCCCTCCCCCTTGCATGGATTTAGTTACAACACAATGCCACATCCTCCTTTGGGTTGCATCCTCCTTGTGACATCACATGCACCCCAAATGAGGGGGCATCATTGGATGAATCATTCACTTCATACAACAATTTACATTCATAGTTTAAATACGGTATAACACAATCTTTAGTCTTAATAACAGCCCAAAATTTGACATGGGTCCTCAACACAAAAAAGACACTAGTGCCTGAGAAAATACAGTCACGCCTAGGCACCCCCGACCCTTCACCCGGGTGCCTATGACTAGGGGTAGTTACATAGTTTCTATAATTTTGGCACAATTCACAGCAGTTTACACAATGGATTTTATAGGTAAGGAATAGTCCTTATGACTGGACATGCATGCATTATACCTTATTTTCCATTTTCACGTTGGATCAAACTAGATTGGATTTGCACACACCATCTGTAGTGGTGTTTACTCTTTAAGAAGCAATCAAAGGTTGGAGAATAACACTAGATGTTTCTCCCTACACTTCTATCGCACTTAGCATAGTTGACATGGGATCACCCAAAAACTCACACTTGTCGCAACTAGCTTAAGATCACCTACAAAAATTGTTCTTCTACAACATCTTTAGGATCCTTTCTATGTCTTTCACTTGTCATGGATCAGGTGCACATGTTTATTTTTGTATTTTTACATACTTTTATACACCTTTATTACTCGTTTGGATCAAATTTTCATATATACATATTTGATGCTCGTTTGCTCTTCTCTTTTGCGGGTATGTCCTTATGGGAAGCAAAAATCACATCATCAAACATCTAATGACATCAATAACAGGTATAACATGAAATTTAAACATCTTACTAGCATCTTTTGGGTCCTTTCTAGCTTTTGAGCATCTTATCTTCTTGGTGGTTGGCCTTTTGGTGGTTAATTACAAAAGTCAAGCAAAGAAATCATATAAATACAAAGCTATGTGGTAATAATAAAAGACCGACCACTAAGCATCTACTATCATCACCTAAGGTTACATCCAAAGGTATTACAAGAGCATTCAAGCATCCATCTAGTACTCATACAAGGGATAAGGGACTACATTCTTCTTCATACACTTCATAAGAGTGGAAGTTCATTTTTCCATGCACACATCTACTTTCATCTTTTACATCTAGATACTTTCTCGTTATCAAGTGTGACTCACACAAGATCTACCTAGGGTACAATTTTACACACACACATAGAACTACACGGAATCTAAGATATAGTGTATTTCTCAGTCATAAGTTAACTTTGTTAATAGGCGAGAGCAGTTTGACTCCCCAATCTTCATCTTTATTTTTTAGTATTTGATGTAGTTTGGGGGTTTTGTAGGATATTATTTGTGTTGCAAGTTTATAGTTACCTAGGACATCCAAGTGTGACATACAAATGATCATCAACAAACAAGTGTGAAACCCTAGCGACATTGAATAAATCAGGTTCTGAAATTTCTTACGAGAATTTGGTGCCTAGGAGAAGTCTTTGGTGCCCTGGGCACCCCCGCCCCTACCTAGGCACCCATGTCCCAACCATTCTGTGAGTTACATAATTTTTATCAAGTATTTCTAGTACTACGTACAATATTTTCATCAATCCTTCAAGGATGAACACACTTCGGGATAAGCGAAAGCAAGATACGTTCCCTATCTATATCATTTGCTTTCATAGTTGCATCTCTAAAACTGATTAGTGTTTGTATCTTATTGTACATCATTGTAGCAATTTCTAAAATCATATTTTAATAGAATATTTCAGATTTTATTGAATCAAATATATACATGATTCCTAAGCAAGAAAAATAATGATTGACAACATATTTTGGGCCTTTTTATTTATTTCTTATATTTTTATTGACCTTACATACCCTACAACCTTATCGGTATTTGACTGATTTATATTTTATGGCCATAGACACTAGCACCCATTTAGGAGAGAAGCACTTGGGTACTCATGTCCCTTCTTAGCACTCTGAACTTCATATTATTTACAACTTTGGGTTTGCCTTTTATTTGTCAATTATGAAATTCAAACAAGGGAATCATATATATACATAGTTATAACTCCCAAATAAGGGGCCAATTACTAAGCATTACCTATCATCACCTAAGCTTGAATTCAAAGGCATAAGAACACCTCAAATCCATTCATCTAGCACATGAATACAAGGGACAAGGGTGACATCACTCTGCATACATAACATAGGAGGGGAAGTCTATTCTATTCCATTGCACACTTTTGCATACTTAGAGCATTCTAGATCTAGCTCGCTATCATAGTGCAACTTGCACAAGGTAAACCTAGAGTATTAATACACACATACACATAGAAATACATATATTTTGAAATGTAGTGCAACACTCAGCATTAAGTTGACTCTTCGGGTGACCATTGGGTTTAGTCCGAGTCCACATTCTCCATATTTTTATTAGATTTGATTTGGTTTGTGGACATGTGCAAGTATACAATTGTTTTATAGGTTACAGGTACAATCAACGATCTAGGAGTGAAACCAAAGATACAAAGGAAACTAATAATGGATCTCCTCCTATATAGAAAAGGACAAAACCTTAGCACTTAATTGGACACTAGCACCCATATCGAGTCACTCGTGCACGGGCACTCCTATCCTCCCATGGGAAATTTTTCCCGCACATCTCTTAATCCAAAACCTCCAAAGTGAGCCTTGATGATGATGTTTATATTCTATTTCAACATATCTCCTACCCACGTCATCTTCAAATTGTGCAAAATCAGCTAAGTCACCCTCTCTCTTCCTCTTTCTTAGGGTTTCATATCATTGCTTACTTATTGCTTATTTTTGAAGATTGGTCTGTAAGACCAATATTTTGGATTGTTTGATGATGCCTATCCTTTAGAGAGTGAATAGGTATGAAATTTTATCCTAATCCATGCATTTAGATAGCTATAAAGTATCAACAAGGGTACAAGAAGGTTAAGTTTACAAAAATGGTTTATGGGAAGATTAAATTACTTGAAGGGAGAAGTTATTCTATTGGATTTGTAGGTAGAATAATGAGGTATAACATGATTGGTGATGATGTTCAATTGATTTTATTTCCATTGAGTGGTTACATGTCATAGTCGAGTTGTTTTGATGTGGCTTTCATCTTCATTGTTGTAGGTTGGTTCATGGAAGCACCCGGTTTGAGTAGAAACAATCTTACTTGATGGTGTTATGAAGGAGTTGGATGTTTCAGATGCCCCCAATCTTGTGAAAGATTTTTTGAGGACTTTTTTGACATGTTTTGAGCCTTTGGAGGCATGACAAAGTTGGATGAAGCCATTGGAGGTCATGGAGTGCTCGGTGAAGGAAATACTAGCCTTTTAGACCTAATGATGCATTGCTTAGTGCCTTAGTGCATTTCCGACCCATATGGGTATTTCATGTTGATTTATATGAGTGTGTAGGTTTGTTTTAGTGTTGTAATGATTGACATTTATGGTTTTGTGACTCTGCTATTCGATGCTCATTTTCGATGGGTGGGCCCCGCTATTTGTTTGCTTTGGGGGCACTCAACCATGGTCAACACACTTATTTTACGGAGAGGTGTCTTTGCATACGATATTTACATCACCATATCAGATATTCTATATATTTTTTCTCATGTTAGTTATCATAGGATGCATGTGGATATATGTAGCAGAATTGAAATTATGTATTGCTTTGCATTGTATTGCTAAATTGGTGGACAACTTGACTCGGCAAGTCGAGCTACCCATAGTTTGGTTGACCAAGTTGAGATTCCACCCTACTAGCTCACCTCTCTAACAACCTACCAACTGACACTTCCAGCTCACCTACCACACAACTTCCGACTCACCGCACCGACCACTCTAACCCTAAGCCACATCACCTCCTAGCTCAACTCCCAACTCCCAACTTAGCTCCACCAATAGCTCGATTCCCAATTTAACACGCCATATCCACCTTATTATCAATGTGACATGGAATAATAAGTTTGTAGACCATCTCAAACCACCAAATGCCTATATTTAAAATCTTCTACCACCTAACATGCACGTAATGTGGATATTTCCCCATAATGCTAAAACTAATGCAATGGAGGGATAAGGGATTCGAACCCTTAACCAAATCCATGCAAAAATTATTTTGTGTCCTTCTGCGCAAGTAGTGGAAAAATATTATATAAGTGGTGAAATTATATTTGAAGAGTTAATCTTTGAAGACTGTGTAAGCCTAAGGGGAAAAATAGGAGTTAGGAGCATTTTTGGAGAAATTTTCCAAAGGAAGCTAGGGTTATTTTTGTAAGAGGAATATTGTGACAAGTCCTTGGAGGTCTGAATCATCTTATACACCTTTGTAATTTTTAATTCAAGTGATTTTAATAGATCGGTCACATTAAAATGGACCCGGAGATGTAGGCTTTAATGTCGAACTCCGTTATCATGGATGGTGTCACTGTCTCACATTTTTAATTCTGGTTTTAATTATATTTCTACAATACTTGCATATTTTTAAAAATAATAAAAAATAAGGAGAATTTATAATGATTAATTTAATCCAAAAAACCATCATTTAATTTTTGTTTTGGTGAATGTGTAAAAATTGCTTATGATTTTGGATCAAAAGACAAGTCAAGCACAAACATGCAAAGTCATTTATAAATCGTTATTAAGTATCAAGCTACCAAAGATAATTACATCCCCCACACACACACACAAGCACAAATATATATCACATATTTAGGTGGAGAACTACATGTAGTTTGAGGTCTCTTCAAAGTAGCGCCAAGGTAGGTAGTGTATGGATTGCGGTTTAACTTAATCACTAACCTTTTAATAGGGTTTTATCTCATGGTTAGGGTTTGAAGTTATTTCATATCATATAGGGTTCGTACATTTGCAATACCCATGGTTTCATAGAAAGACACATTTCAGGATCTTACATAGACATATAAAGTTACTAAATGTTAGCGAGATCTCCATACGAAACTACCAAATAGGTATAAAGCGCCAAATGACTCTTCTGTATGCAAAATAATTGTTTTTTCTTTTTCATCTTGTGCCTATAAAATGAAAAATGAAGCATTTGGAGATCATTTCGAGTCCTTTTATCCTTCTTCCATACCCAGATCAACTTCTAGAGAAATAAAATAGCTAAGTGCATCTATCATATTTTGTCTCTTTTTATTTAACACTTGTTTCATATGACTGGTCTCACACATTGCTATATGGGTATATTATGTTTTGAATGTTAAAGTTAATTAATTAATCTAAATATATATATTCCTTCTAAACTTAGTCTAAATTTTAAATAATAACACACACTTGTTTAGTTTGAGTTGAATCACATTCTTTCCTCCCTCTCCCTTCACTATATTGTGTCTTGTTTATATTTGACATCATCAACCTAGTAGATGATGTTTTTCATACTCTTTGTGCAACCAAATTTTTAATCCTAGTCAAAGGAATTAGATAAGTGGGAAACATTACTTTAGGTTATATGTCCAAAATTTGCAAGATTCATTATTATGATTTCTCATAATGCATCATCAAATAATCTATTATAACTTCACTAAAAATAAACCCTTAAATGTCTAAGATATTTTAAATTTTAGTAGAGCTTACACTTGGATATCATCATTGGAGTATTAGGTTACTTAGAGCATCAAGAATATGAGATGATCCATCAAGTTCTACCTTATTATTTGGAGTTACCAACTTTTGTCTACTTATTTCTTCTTCAAATATTTCTTGAGATTCACCCAAAACAATCTCTCACAAGGTGATACAAACCAAGAAGGGGGATTAATATGATAACAATATCTACTCATATGTAATCATCTCAATCCCTAAACTTGTTCCTTTATTTGGTTTGATTAATTATTTGAATGTATCATGCACTAGGTTAGGAAATTGTAGCATACACTTCTCTCTTACACTATAGTTTTTTTATAACATATGATTACCGATCTACGGACATCACAAAATTTAGTTTATGATTAGCCCTCACTTATTACTCTTAGTAAACTGATTTAATCTAGTTAAATCTAAGATAAGGACACTTCTTATCGATAAATATAACAATATTTGACCAAGATCATGCAAAGAAAATGCAAGAAAGAGTAATAGATATGGTTTGGAGAATGACTTAGCTTGCCACCATAGGTATGGATTGATTATGCAGCGATGAACAAAGGCTAGAAAGGAATTTTATAGAATATATTAGCTCTGTGTATGATTCTAGAAAGCGACAATCTCATGGACATGAACACTTGGAAGGGGACATGGCCGCCTGTGCTTGCATCTGTTTTTGGCATTGTGTGTCTCATGGAGTAGCTTGGAATTTAGTTCTTTCTGTGTCAATCAATGTCACTCCTTATTAATTGTGTGTTGCATCATATTCACTATATCTCACATGTAAACTACAAAATAAACCTTAAATACAGTCTGAATACTCAAGAACATAGTAGATGAATAAAAATATGTATATGCTTGAGTTAGACTAACCTCAGCGGTCACCCTAATGTGATTTTCACTGAGTGTTGCACTACATTTCAGAGTCTATGTAGTTCTTTTATGTGTGATTTAAATAGTGTCCCTTGAGCTAGGATGACCTAGTGCTAGTCTCACAAAGATATGTTGGGCTTCAACTAATTTTCTCCAAATGTAAATGTGTGGTATGGAATTCATAATAAACCCTCATTTGTAGTGAAGTATGCATTCCTTGATCTAGTAGATAGAAAATAGTAGCTCCTTGTAGTAGTATGTTCCTTTTTAATTGTTTCCCCTCTAATGAGGTTAAATAAGACACACACATGTGCGCATGCACACACACAAGTGTGTGCGTGTGTGTGTGTATGTATGTATATGTATATATATATATATATATATATATATATATATATATATATATGTCTTGCCTCTTGAATGCTTTCCCCATAATGATATTAAATAAGACATGTATATATATGATTCCCTTGCTTAATTTTTGTCATTAACAAGTGAAAGGCTAACCAAGAGGGATAAAAGAATACAAGAAAGAAATAACATTCAAAAGATCGGAAAAGAGGACACGAGTTTCCCATAAGGGATAGTAGTTCCCGAGCACTCCAGTCCCTAATGGATGATTCTGTATAGGGTACTCAAAAGGTCATAATGAAATCAAAGCTGAGTAATATGTCACTAGTGTGAAAAATTATAAGTTGCCAATTCGAGAACAACAAGCAATAAAGATGAAAAAGGAAAAACAATGTCAAAGCAAAGTAAATAGGGTTTATAATGACTAGTTCTATTACTTAGGAATCATGAATATAAATGAAGTATTTAGAGGTTATATATACATAGTAAATGTGTGATTTAGTGACTACATTTACCCCCACTTTATGTTGGTGAATAAGGATCTGGTAGCATAAAGTAGAAAAATAAAGTGTACCTTGGAGATTTGAAATAAGATTGTATCCAATAAAAAGCCAAATGAGCATTTTAACATACTGAATAGAATAATGCAAGATGTGTACTATGAAATTCTAAGGAGATGGAAGGATAAGGATCCTAGGGGTGACCTTTGTGTGCATGGAGTGATAATGATGCATGCGTGTAGTTCCTTAGAATATCATCTTTTCCAAAGTGTGATTGATATTTTCTTCATGGTTTCTTGTATGCTTTGCCTTTGTTGGGATAAGATAGGACCTATAAAAGGAAAAAAAGTGTATTCAATGCTCTAGGTAAATGTAATTGAACTTTAACTTAGAAAATATGTAAAAATGGAAATGTGTATTGGAAAATCTAAACCAAGGGGTTAAAGTACACTTGGAGTGTTGAAAGAGAAAGGGATAGAAAATTTTTCCTTCTTGTAGACCCGATGTTGAGGAGTTGGTTGGAATAACATGAAGTATTCAGGTGTCATGTCGCCAAACCAGGGATTTGAGGGTCCCGATGCTAAAATTTAGATTTATGAATCATGTTACTGCTAAGAGAAGTGTATTGGGAGAGTGGTCTATTTTTTCCACAACCCATTAATGCTTTCCTACGATAAATGCCACCGCAGATGATAAAAATTTAATTTGTAACTTGCCTTGGGTGACACAAAGGCACTAGGCATATCCATGTACTACATTTTCCCTAGGTTTCATTCCCTTATTTACTTCCTATTTTGATTCCTAGATTAGTGGTTAGTTCCTGTTAGTGACTTATTGTAATCTAAATATGCCTCTGTAACTTCTAAAACTGGAGCAAATCTCGATCACAGGCAACTACTAAAACTACTCTCAAATTTTTTTCCCCTAAGACAGAGAGCCCATATGGGATACTAGTGTCTAGGAATTTCTATTTGTTCTAGGAGATTGTGTTTATGCTAAGTTTTTGGCCAAGTTTTTTTTCCCTTCTCTCAGTAATCTGATTTTTGTTCTATTCTTAGTGTTTGTGTTTCTATAATTGTGTTATGTGGATCGTTGGGAGGGTGAAAAGGTTCACCCAATGTTTTCCCACACTCGTTTGGGGTGCATGAGATGAACAAATGCAAACATATCCCAAATGAGGAAGAATGAAACTGATGTGCACATCCACATAGGAATCTTGTAGAAGGAATATGGATTATGCATGGTGGTTTCCATAGCACAAAAAATAAGGGGAAAATTAAATAACATACAAAAGTTAGTGACAAACAACCAATGCACATTGAAACAACAAACAAGAAAAATCCTATAGGAAAACACCAAACAAGGACACAATAAGTAGTTGGTTTTATACATGGACACCACTTAGGATGTCACAAGACAATTGAGTCATCAAGGCTTTTGAAAACAAGGTAACAAGAAAAAAATATGACATAGCCCACGAAAATGACAAACAAAGTACAAGAAAATCAAATAACCATGATTGGAAGGAGTTTTGCAAGGAAAACACTACACATGAAGCACCTATGATCATGTTAGGAAAGGTGAATAATATGCAAAAATGTAATATCTAAAGATAGGAATGAAAATATGAAATATTGCAATGATAACACATGATAGTAAGTGAAGAAAGGTAAATGTCCCCAAGATCATCAAACTGGGACCGGTAATAGACAGAGGCCAAGCATCATACATTATTTAATAACATGTGACCTATATTCACCTCAAGATACCATGTGAACATGCACGTGTCTATGAAAAATGAAAAAGCATATCATGAATCGTAGTAACATGATAAGCAAAGGTGCAACATAAAGTAGTATAAGCAAGGAAGAATGCATCCAATTAAGATATAAACTAATGTGTTTGAATTTTTTATTGCAAATATATGAAATGAAACTAGCTAAGAGGGAGGAATAAGGATTCCCCAATGTGTTGTGTGCAAAGTGAGGTCCATATGAAGAAAATCATCAAAAGTCAAGTATGAATGAAGAATAAGAGTGTGTCATTGGGTGGTTTGGGGGATTTAGATGCCCCCAAATGTGAATGCAAAAATAATCTATGCAATGAGAGTACAAGGCAAGATCCCATAATCAATTGATGTAAAATAACTACGGATGTGACCATGATATAGGATCCGATGGTCATCGGAGAGTGCATCGGAGAGTGCATTAGGATCACATCCTCAACGAATCATCACGCATTCACAAAGCTAGATATTGAAGAAGCTCTCCACCTGAAGGAAAGATAATTCAGCCCCAAAGGTCCAAATGCATGCATAGAGATATCACATGGGGAAAGAAGGAGATTCCATGCACAACCAACGAGAATAAATCTGCCAAATGCCTACGCTGAGAGGGAAGACTGTCATTGAATGAAATTTGTTTTGCTATTTACTTTTACACCAAAGTCACGCATTGGGCAAGGGAAAAATAGATGTTTAAAGCACCAAAGAGTTTCTCCCATGCCACATTTCACACAAAAGCAATAGAAAGTCCACACACTAAAAAAGAATAGTTTGTTTTCCACATGGAAGGAAGGAGGGAGAACAGTCCAAAAAAATAAAAAATAAATCATTGAAGAAGGAATTTGGGTGCTAAAAACATGAGGACAGCAAAAGAAAATAGAAGTTTCAATGCATGAGCAAAGCTTCTCACGCACCCACTAGAACAGGCCATGAAGAGGACAAAAAAAGACTTGAGTAGAGGTTGAAGAGGAAAGCAACAAAGAAATATAGCCCACGCAGCCTATAGAGGGAAAACAACATGTGAAGAGGGAGAAAAAAACAAGTTTCCACACCTAGCTTGAAGGGACACTCCAACACAACATAAAGGATAGGAGAAAAAAAGATTTTCCACGCATGGAGGTTGAAAAGGAACAGTTATAGAAGGTTCCATGTTTTGGGACAACGCACAGTCCAAGCTTTCCACATGCACTCCAAGATTCCACACTCAACAAAGAGGTAAAAGGAAAAATTTGTAGTCCACTTGCTGGAGGTTGAAGAGGAACTTGATGTAAAATAGAGGAGCCCATGTTGCATGAGAAAGAGACCATTAAAATCCAAAAGCTCCACGCATTTTCTTTTTTTTAGAAGGAAAAATCCATGCACTAGTTCAAATGACCACGCAGTTGTAGGAAGGGAGTCTCCATATAGCCAAAAAAATAGTTCATTCAGTTTCCACGCATCCTAAGGAGGAAAACAAAAATTAAAAGGTTTTCAACGCTTTTTGAAATTAGAATAAAACAATCCACACATGGGATTTGGAGCAGAAAGTTAAATAAAGGAGAAATAAAAAAACTACAACACCCTCCACACGTTCATTCAGGTCTTTCACCACGCAGTCAAAGAAAAGGAAATAAGCCAGGAGGATATCCACGTGCTGGAGAAGGATTTTTCACACAATATCTCACTCTGTCAAGGAGAATTTGCTCCAAAAAATTAAATAAATAAAATTGTTATCACCGAATAAAAATTATAACCTCGGAAATTGCTCGACTTTATTTTATTTTTAAAAAATTGTAACCAGGACTATTTATTATTATTATTGTTTTTAAATAATAATAATAATCATAATATTATTATTATTAGAGCGATTCCTATTGTTCTTTGCACCGACGGGAATTTTGAGATCGAGACCCGACCCCACTTGCGTTGTTTTGAATGCTTGAGTTATTTTTTTGAAATTCATAATGGCCGAAAAATCTAACAAATCTATAGGGAGATCGAGGAAGCCAGTGGAGAAATCAAACAAATCCACCCTGAAGTATGAATTCTAAGGAATTATAGCTCCCAGTTCCATTAAGTTAGCATATGACAACATCACTGATACAAATCTGGGTCACATCAATGTGTAACAATTCTATGAGTGGGTGAAAACTGAAGGAAAAACCATTTTCTTAGATAGACTTTACCATAGTGGTCTACCCCAAGCAAGCAACATTTCCTATCTCGGTGCAGTGTCCAGAGTTGGTTATTGCTTGTGCTGAGCACTATGATCCTGAGAGATGAGGAATTTTTAAAGATAATCGTGAGCCTTTCCTCTTAATCACACCAGAGCACATCGAATAATTTCTTGGTATGCCTAACTTTGTTGAGAATGCGAGACATCACACTCACCAACAAAGACAAGAATTTTGGGATGAAGAACTTCTCGTGTGGAGCAAGATGGTTAATAATAACTGATTAGTAATCAAGAGGCCTCAAATTGATAGGCTTCCCAAAGAACTGTATCACATTGAGTTCGTGGAAGAAATTGGGGACATGATTACTCTCCTAAGTCAAGTTTTTGGTCTACCCTCTGCTAGGATTTTCCACCCATGGATGTATCACTTCATCTATATTATCCTAGCCAAGAAAGAGTTTGTGGATTGGGCCACCATCATCAGTAACACCCTTCACAAACAATTGATAGAAGTTAAGATGACTAGATGCTTCTACATGACATCGTATTTGACTTATGCGGTAGCAAGAAGAAATCTATTTTCGGGACTTGAAACGAGAGGAGTCATGGGGCCGTCAAATAGTGTTTTTCATTATTACCCTTAACTCAGTTTCAAAAATAGTTCTCACCATTTTAGAAGAGTCAATGATGCATTCACCTTATGCGTGATTCGAAACCTGAATCGAAATACTTGAGGAAAGGTTTTCTAAAGAAGCCATGAGTGTCATTTCCCAATGGGGAACCTGGTTTATTCAATTTTCATCTTTTTCCTACATTCATGTGAGTGGCTTTGTTGGTACCCCATGGAAACTTCCTAAGTACGTCAGTGACAGATGGGCATTAATGGAGTTAGCGTGAAAATTATTCCAAGTTCATTGCCTTCTTAGTGACAAGCACCGTTCAGGAATTCATTTCCCAATCCAAATCGGGAATACCAATGTCTAAATCTTTTCAGTGCACAACTCATGGAAAAAGAGTTCACTCTCATAACCATCCATCCATATGTGAAGAGAGCCCAATTTGATATCAATGGATATATGCAAAATATTCTGGGAGCAAAGTATCAACATAATCCTACCATGGAAGATTTTTGGGCTGCTTGTTGAGGCAACATGAGGTAAGAAGATGAGAGTACTCTCACCTAACACTTGCTCAGATCAAGGCCTTCCGCATCAAGAGCCCTCCCAATTCATTCATAAATGATGATGAGGATGTCATTGATCCCTCATATGATGCAGTTGCTTTTACCCCATTGCCTCGAATTGACTGGACCAAAAGAGATGAATTTTCTCTTGATAGTAAGAATCAACCAATTATTGAAAGAAGCATATCTTGGTATGATAGAGAACTTGCCAACAAAAATTCAAGGTCATGCTTCGGGATCACAAAATTGCCAACACAAGGAGGCCTCTATTCAACCAAAGTCCCTTCTTCGATCAACCTCTATGTCATCCAATCATACACAACAAGCAAGAAAGGAGTGGTTGCCAAAATCCACTTCGCCAAGTAACATGTCACGAGGAGAAAGATCTAAAGATCCTAACCTTGAAGAAGGAAGAGAGAGTGTATCCAGATTTTCTACCTCGAGTAGAGATTCTTTGACCCACATCGTTAATAGTGCTCAGAAGCTAGTGGCAAATGATCCTCACTCATGCTTCAAACAAGCATCCACTCAAGTGCGGTGTAATTCAAATATCAATCACTTCGAGTATGTAGTTCATGAAGGGATTTCCCAAAATATCCCGAATAATCGAAGTGTATATTGAGGTTGTTTCTCCTCAAATTGAGGTCGTAGATAGGATTCAAGCAGGGATCTCATGATATCAAAAATAATGAGAATATTGATTCGAGCTCTAGGATTTTGTATGTGGAAATAGTGCATGATACTCCTTCACAGGTTGATTCGGTTAGGAAATAAGGGATAAAATATGTGAAATAATCCTCACGTAATCACAACCGTAGAGACTAATATGTAGAAAATTATTATAGACCTCAAATATAAGTGCGAATAAAATAACACAACACAAAGAGATAGTATTTTATGTGGTTCACCCAATTTGGGCTACATCCACCAAGAATCACTTTCTCGATTTTATTACAAGCCACCACTCTCTCAATACAATACCCATATTTGTTTGGAGCTATCCTCAACAAACTCTCAGAATTCACAGCCAAATTCAAAACACATCTACAATGTTTTTCATCCATCTATAATATGCATAAAACCATACAAATAGACAACTTTTTAAGTAGTTTTACAAAACCGTGGGTATCAAAACCATGGGCAAAACCATCCCATAAACCTATGGGTCAAAAATCTCACCCATATGAGAAGAGCATGTTTCCCGATATGTCGGGTGCATTTTTTTCGAGGCCAAAAAAACAATTTACACCCAAAAGTGTACAGTGTACAATACTCTTAGTGTACAATCTTCAAAACTTTCACACATGAAAACAGGCTCCACAACCTAACAATCTCCCACTTGAGACTAGTTTTCCTCTTGAGCAAGCTTCTCAACACTTCGCTAGTTTCAGCGAAGACCAACCAAAGTTGAACACTTCAGCTTTTTCCTCTTGTGACCACCTTGGTCATCATGTTTGCAAGATTCTGACTAGTATGAATCTTCTCCAACTTCAAATTCTCTTCCTCTAAAGTTGTCCTGATGAAATGGTACCTTAACTGTATATGCTTCATCCTAGAGTGGAAAGAAAAGTTCTTAGCTAGGTGTATAGCACTCTAAATATCACTATGCAACTTTCCTTCCTCCTGCTTATGCCCCAACTCCTCAAGCAATTATTGTAACCAAATCATTTCTTTGCTTGCCTTTGTGGCAGCAACATACTCAGCCTCTATGGTTGACAAAGCCACCAGCTTCTGTAGTCATGAAATCCATCTCACTGCTGTCCCACCTACAATGTAAACATAACCTATCATGCTCCTCCTATTGTCTACATTTGTAGCCATATCTGAATCTACATAACCACAAAAATTGGTGTTTGATCCACTATAGCACAAAACTATCCCCATGGTCCCTCTCAAATAACGAAGGATCCAATTTACTGCCTATCAGTGATCTCTGCCTAGATCACTCATAAATATACTCACCACTCCCACTGCATGGGCAATATCAGGCTTGGTACACACCATGGCATACATCAAACTACCAATTGCTAATGAGTAAGGTACCTTGGACATTTGGTTTCTCTCCTGCTTTGTCTTGGGACACTGCTCCTTTGATAACTTGAAATGGCCCGCCAAAGGAGTCCCAATCCGGTTTAGCATCCTGCATATTAAACCTCTCCAAGAATTTCTTAACGTAAACTTCCAAAGATAAAGTCAAATTCCGTTCCTTCCTATCCCAAGATATCCTCATACCAAGGATTTGTTTGGCTGCCCCCAAATCCTTCATAAAGAAAGGATTCACTTAGTCGCTTCTTCTTGAGTACTTTTATTTCCCTGCATGTTTTTACATGCAACCAACATGTCATCCACATACAAACAAAGGATAATATAACGCCATCCTCAAATTTCTTTGTATACATGCAATGGTGAGAATGACATCTAATATAACGTTGCTCCATCATGAAGCTATCAAATTTCTTATAACATTGACGTGGAGCTTGTTTCAGTGCCATACAAGCTCTTCTTCTTTTACACACCATCTCCTCTTTACCTTTGATCTCATAGCCCTCTAGTTGTTGCATGTATAGTTCCTCCTCCAAATCACCATGGAGAAATGCGAGTTTACATCAAGCTGTTCTAAGTGCAAGTCTTATGCTGCAACTATTCCTAGAAACAGATTCTAATAGAAGTCATTTTTACAGGGAGAAAAAATATCATCAAAATCTATACCTTTTTTCTATGCAAACCCCTTGACCACCAACCGGGCCTTATATCTTTCTTGCCTCCTTCTTCCTCTTTAACTCTGAACACCCACTTGTTCTGTAATGCTCTTTTGCCTTTGGGTAGCTTCACCAAATCCCATGTCTAGTTCTCCATGAGAGCCTGATGCTCCTCATCCATGGCTTGCTCCCACTTCTTCCTGGCATATACCTGCATTGCTTCATCAAAGCTCTCTGGCTCTCCACTATCAGTGAGTAATAAATAATAAAGAGAAGGAGAAAAATGTTCAGGTTCTCTTCTTACCCTAGAAGACCTCCTCAATATAGGATTTTGGGGTTCCTGTTGAGGGGGTTCATGAACCCGATTCATGTGTCACTTTCCCATTCGAAAGATCCTCTACCGCATGCGTATTCTTTCTTATATTCTTCCCTATTTTCCTGCAACTACTACTTATACATGACTTTCTCATTAAAGACCACATCCCTAGATTGAATGATTTTCTTGTCCTTAATACTCCAACATTTATATCCAAATTCATCACCACCATAACCAATGAAAGTACATTTTTCTAATTTAGCCTCTAGCTTGGTCATATCATCCTTGTCTATATGAACAAACACCTCACATCCAAAGACTATAAGAAATGAATAATCAACTTTCTTACCATACCAAGCCTCCTCAGGTATGCCTCTATCCAAGGAAACTTGAGGGTCCTCTATTTATCAAGTGCATAGTTGTGCTCGATTAGCCTTGCCATTGCTAACCTTTCTGATATCAAATTTTGTCTAAATGTAGGCACATGTTTGACATCCTTCAATAACCAAGCATTCTCATTCTCGCATCTTAACTAGCAGCAGAACATTTTCCAACTATGTTGCAAGGCTCATCATCACCAAGAAAAACATGCCCAAAATATCCTTAAACATAATCAACAAAATAATGCCTATGTGGAGAAGCATGGAAAGAAGCCCCGAATCTAAAACCCAAGATTCAAGATACTATTGTGCAAAGAAAGAATCAAAGCATCCCGACATACATTAGCCGTTGCCACATTTGCCTCTTTGTTTTCTCCTATTGTTTCTTCTTGTCCCGAATCTCCCAACAATCCTTCTTTACATGCCCAGGACTTTCCATTGCAAGGCCAAAGATACTATCTTTCTTTTGGATTTTGACCTTGCCTTGATCCTTTGATTTTCCACGGCTTGCTCTATTCTTTTGTCTCCCTCTAGTTTCCACTGTCAAAGCATTTCCTGAAGTAGAAGATTCACCAGAGCTTTTTCTTTACATTTCCTCGCTTAGAATCACCCCTACAACATCCTCAAACTTCAACTTTGAGTTAGCTGGAACCGAGTTTCTTACCGCCATTACCAAGCTATTCCAACTCTCAAGTAAAGAGCACAGAACTAATAAAGCCCTAACTTCTTCATCAAATTCTATTGTAACTAAATTTAGCATATTTACAACCATATTAAAATCATTTAGATGATCTACTACTGAGCCATTCTCAGACATATTCATATTAAACAACTTTTTCATTAAAAATATCTTATTAGAGGCAGAGGGTTTTTCATATAACTTCCCTAATGCATCCATCAGTTCTTTTGTAGTCTTTTCCTTTGAAACATTAAATAATACCGAAGATGCAAGACACAATTGGATTATCCCAAGCACCTTCCTATCTAGCAAATCCCATTCCGCATCTGTCATGCTCGAGGGTTTGTTCACCTTCTCGAGAAAGGAGTGTAGACACCTAAAATTGATTATCGATCAAATTGTCCCAGGCGCGTTTTCTCTCTCAGGTAACCTGGGGCACGTTTATATCACCACTATCCCCTTGGGATATTATTTGATTTGTGATTTAAACACCTATCCTAAGTTTAATTCACCCCATTATATCTTACCCGTGAGTAATTAAATATTAACTATTTAATTACACCTCTTCACATGTATCCTAACCACTTATCTACCCCATATTTATCCTATCTATGTATCACCCCTATTTCTCCTCTTCCCCAAGCGGGATATTTCCCGTATTTGAGGTGGAGGGATAACTCTTATCTTTCCAGAAATCGTTCATTTTGGCCGTCTCGGGAGTCTGTTCCGTGATCGGCGCCGACCGGTACTCGGTCGACGCTGATTTTTCGGAGCGGCGCCGATTATAAATGGAAGCCCAGAACTCAGTTCTGGGAGGGGAGGAAAACGAAAAAAGAGAGAGAGAGAGAGACAGATCGTGACACAGAGACGCAGATTGTAAGAGAGAGAACGAGAGATCTTTTAGCATCAAGTGTATCGAATGAGAGCGGATCTTGTCTCGAATCAATCCCTGAGAGGAGCACCGTTACTCTGCTCTTATCACATCAACATCTCACGTCTCCATTGATTTTCTGGTGACTCTTTTCCTGCACCCAGCACGGGTGGAGTCTTGCCTCTTGTTTAGATTCTATTTATTACTTTGATCAGAAAATCTAGTCTTGTACGTACATCTTTTATCATGTATATTTCTTTACTTAATTGAAAATGTGGACTGACATCCACCGAGGGAGCCTATCGCTTCCCGGATCCGCTTCTCGGGCAGTCCACCTAAATATCTTTTAACGTGGTCTTTTTCTATCAAGCATCGGTGTCTCGCAGGTTACTTGGATCTACTGTGCAGAATTACTCATGTGCGCCCGTCTTATCTACATCGACCTCCTTATCCATCTACATCTTCGGATCTTGTCCATCAGGTATCGATTTCATTGGAGTTTTTCAGGGTTTTTGTGTTTAGTTTGGTGCATTAACTTGGATAGGTAACAAGCGCGAAATTCTTGATCTACATTCTGGCACACCCGGTGGGACCTAACCAAAGTCCCTTATTGGTAAGTTCATTTCTTTTCTAGTTTTGAGCTTTGTTCTTTTTCTTCACAAATTTCTATCAGTTCTGCTTGAGCATTTCCTTTCATCGTTTTAATCTTGCTCTTTATGTGAAATTGTTATTTCCTTGAAATTTTTCTAGTTCCTTGAAATAGAAATTTTTGTTTCACCATTATCTGGATATATCTTTCTGGATTTTGTTTGGTGTTTGCTTAACCTCTTCTTGTGGAGCACTTTGCTTGTTCGTGGGATTGTTCGAGGGGAAGGGCTCAACAACACGTTTTAAAGTCCACACACCTTGGAGAAGCTAAGTCTACAGGTATTTCTCTTTTACGGTGTTTTCTCCTTTTTAGGAACTAAAAATAAAATAAAATTCTTTGTTTGTTGTCTATCACATTCGAACATTTCAATTTTTGGTGCTTAAAAAGAATTTAATCGCATTTGGGAAAGAATCTGTTTGACTTGTCTTCATCGAAATCAAACACTTCGTTTTTAAGTGCTTAAAAGGAACTCTTTCTTTGTCATTTCTGCTGTATGTTTTTCATCTAGTTTTAATTAGGCTGGAAAATTGATCAAAATCGGTAGTGACACTATTTGATTTTTATTTTTCACCCTTGCACACAAAGCCAAAATCATTAGGTGTAAAGCATTTAAACAAAAATTCTTTCCCTGGCCTCGCCTACTTGGAAGTGACATCCAAGAGGAAGAGCCTACGCGGTACTCGGGCCGCGCTATAAATTCACGGAAGTTCTGGTATATATTGGCAAAGCACCCGACTCCTTATCACAAAGCGGTGTGAAGTGCGGGGGTAGGCCCCTATATCAAGCTACGTCTTAGGTCTTTTCTTGAAGTTCCTTCGGACTCCTCACGAAAACATCCCACAAACCATCCTTAGTTTGGTTATCTCAATAGTTCCTGCTCAAAGGCCTTCCCTAATATTTTCTTTCTTAAAAGCATAAAAACTTAAAAGAGATAATCACCTACGCTACTTGAATTTTCTCAGGCATTAGTTAGGCCAATCTTCTTTTCTGCTTGTTTATGACGGTCATCACTCGGTTACAATCTAGAAGAATGGCTCAATTAGCCCCTTCTTCCTCCGAGATCACCACTAGTGTGGAGGTTTCGGCACCCCCCAGGTCTTCCTCGGGACCACTGTTAATTGGTTCCCCATCTTGGTCATATAATCCTTTTTATCAGGCCAAAGCAACCCCATCACGTCCAGCTTCCCCTAGTCCTTCAGAAATATCATCTGCTTCTGACTCAGAGTATGTTCCTCGCGGGGATCCTGAATTTCAGGCACTCCTCGATCGCAATCCGGTAGCCCTCATGGACTACCTAGTACACAAGTCTATTCAAATATCTGATCAGGGACCACCAATCCAGCAAGTGTATGATTATTCTCGTGAACCATCCCAGGCCTTTGTAGAACAGTTAGCATCATCTCTCTCACCTCGAGCCACGGAGAAGGGCGGTGCCCCTGTGCCTCCTTTTTCTCTTCCACCGACCATATCGACTAGTTCTCAAATAGTCTTACCTATTCCTAACACCGCAGTTACCTCGAATATTCCACAACCTACTTCTGAGAGGTCCTCTGCTCTAGCTATAATGAGTGTGTCTATGCACCCACATATTGCTGTTAATTCATCTATGCCCTCCATCGTGTCCCAAGGTCAGTACCCCTTTATGAGTCAACCCCCTCCGACTAGTCAGTTGGTTCCTGCTTCTCGTCCTCCAGTGGGTCCTTCTTCCAATGTTCCAGCAACAGTGACCTTCGCCCATCCTCTAGCATCGGCGCCCTTAATGCCTAATCCGGCAGTAGAAAGCCTCTTTCAGGTCTTGTTCCCCAATATGTCCAATCAAATCGGCACCCATGTTCCTCAATCTGTCCCGATTCAGTCAACAAGCATAGGAGTCCACCAATCACAGGCTCCATCTGTCATCCAACCTTCATTTTCTCAACCACTTATTATCTCACACCTGACTTTGCTATACACAGGCTCCTTCACAAAGAAATACCCCACTAGGTGTCACCTGCGCTGGTTACTCCTCTTATCATCTTATCAATCAACAGATGAATCCCCCGTTGACACCTCAACAACATCCACCATTTGCTTCTTATGTAGGACATGCCAGTGCGCCTCCTCCTCAATCTGACGTGGTTCAAATTCTTTTCAAGAAAATCGTAGACTTGGAAGCCTCCACCAAAGGGGCTCGTCCTTCATACTCCTTTGAAGAAGTGTGTAATGAACCCATTCACCCCTCAGTGGCTTTTAAGCCTTATCCTCCCCAATGGGAACTTCCTAAATTTTCAAAATTTCATAGTCGAGAGGACCCTCAACAACATTTGCGAGCATTCAAACATGCTTGCTACCCTCATAGTCCGGGATCGGGAGCTTATGCTCCGTACTTTTCTATGTCTCTAGCGAGTCTGCTTTAGGTAGATCTGACAATAACATTCCTCAACATTCCTTGTTTTCTTTCTCTCAATTGGCCCAGATGTTTGTTGAAAACTTTTCAATAAATATCGCGCATAAGATCTCGATTACAGATCTTTATAACATTCATCAATTCGATGATGAGTCTATTGCAGACTTTGTCGCTCATTGGAGAGGGATAATCAACCAATTGTCTTTCTCCCTTCCTCAATCCCAACAGATCGAGTTGTTTACTCGATCTTGTGCTAATCATATTTCTTCCACTTTAAGGATCCAGACTTTTCATACATTTGAAGAAGCCTTTACGATGGCACGCAAACTTGAATCTCGCGCCATTGAACAAGGGAAGCTAAAACTTCACTCTAAATCTAAACCAGATTTTTCTCGGTTTACCAAATCAAATCCTTCCACTTCTAAAGACAAGAATCAGGGATCCACCAACGCTATCGTATTAAAAACACCACGAGCCGATACCACTTCTAATCAAACACCACGAAGAGACCCCTCATCTTCTCGAAAAGGGACTTCATCATCTCGATCTTTCACTTCATTGGGGGAATCATATGCTTCTATCCTGAAAAAAATGTTGGAAGTTCACATGATCGAACTTCCCCCCATTAGGAATATTGATGAAAGCCAAGAACATCCATTCTGGTATAGGGAAAATGACTTCTGTCATTATCATAGAACCAAAGGTCATGACATTGAACGATGTCAGACCTTCAAAAATCTTGTCCAGAAATTCATTGATAAAGGCGAGCTCATTCTGGATAACCCAAATGCTCCCCCAAATCAAGCACTGGATGTCTTTAAACAACCTTTTCCCAATCATTCCCTGAACCATGATGCTTCAGAGTCTCAAAAACCAAACACTCATACTATCAGCTTCATCTCTACGGAAGAATCTTCTTCTAAAACTAAGCCATTTGCGAACACATCGACCGAATCAGAATCTCCTTCCACTTCGTCAATCGCTGGGATTCCACCATCTTCAGATAGCCCGTCTTTGAATATTCCAACATTGTTAGATACGGATTCACCTCTCTCTGCTTCTTTGTCTGATCTCCCGTCCATACCCAAGACCGTATCATCCTCACCTGTCTCATCATCAAACATTCTTTCAATACTCGAGGCAATTACATCCCTTCGAGTTTCCACTGCAGATACATCTACTTCTGTTTCTCCCATTCTCGCTGCGACTATGCCCCTGGTGAACGTACCTATAATTGTGCCGACTTCGACGGAAGCATCTTCGATTTTGACTCTTCCTGTCTCCTTTCCTACAGTAGTTTCACCCATAATTACTGCACCAGAAGTAGTCCCCTCGCAAGGAACTGCTTCTTCATCACTCACTTCTTCCATCACTAATGTTACTTTGCCTATTAAGGGAAAATCTAAAGAAGTAGCACCAACACCTATACGCTCGGTTCCTGAACTTAGACCGAGACAACCAGAATCTAACGTTGCGCCATCAGTACCTCCCCATTTGCTTCCCCCGAAAAGGTTACAATCACCTTATGCGGTTGAAGTTGTCACCATCCCTGAAAAAGGAAAGCCCATATTTCGAACCATCAAGACTCTTGGTGCTTTCCCACAAAAATCTCTCTCTACGCCTCATAAAAGATTGGATTTGTCCGCTGAGAAGGCGTCTTCTTCTACACACTTATCAAAACCATCATCTTCTTCTACAACACATTCTTCACCAGCACCCCGAAAAGTGGACTTACCTACTAAAAGGACGTCACCTCTTTTATCAGAATCATCATCTTCATTACCAAAAGCCAGGGCACCCTATGTTCCTCCGATTACACCTACTTTGGAAGCTTCTCCCTCATCTAAATCGACATCATCTAAATCATCATTAGTTTCGACCAAGCAGCCTCCCTTATCTCTGAAGACCACAACACTTGTCACATCTCCATCATCTTCAAAATCTATTTTAGGGGCTCCCCCTCCACCAAAATCAATCATGTCTCACTTACTTCCATCTCAAGTGCCCAAGGCTGCTCCTCCAGATGTCCAAAAAAATAAGATGATCCCTAAAAAGACTGTCAAACCTAACATGCAGGTTCTTTTACCTCGGCAGTCTGTTAAAGTAAAAGAGGCACCTTCATCATCTCTGTCCTCATCTTCGTCTACCGGGTTCTACACCGAAATCCTTTGCCAACTTATCCAATCTTCATCCATATCTCTTCCTCCGATTAAACCCTATAACCCTAAAGGAGTTAAACCTACCTAGTTTAACTCTGATTTGATTTGTGCTTACCACCATACCCCGGGTCATGATACTGAGGGATGTAAAGCTCTTCAATCTGTCGTCAACAACCTTTTGGAAGAAAGTGACCTTTTGCTGGAGGAGGAGAAACAAGCACCTCCTGTCATCTTAGCTCCATCTGAACCCCAACGATCTACTCAGGCCTCTACTTCTAGTGATTACACTCCAATTGATCTTCCACCTTCTCAAATCGACACAATCCATATCGCCACGAGAACCCAACAGTATGATAATCCATCCTCATCTACAGCATCTCGACCACAGGTTGTCATTTCTGCAGCCCCCGAAGGAGTTCCTCCTTCCTCATTAGCCCCATGACCTCGAGTCTCTATTCGTGCTGCACCTCGGGCTCAAATTCCCGTGTCAGTTGAGGAGAGTGTTATGAAACAACTCACCCAGGCTCCGGTCAAAATGTCTCTTTTCGACCTCATTCAATCCTCTCCGCAACATCGCCAGGCTCTGATTGATAATCTGCGTCGCATCGCAGTGAATTCAGATGAGCCCCAGCCTTTTGAGTTGGTTGTTGGATTGAATAGACCATCAACCGCCATTTCTTTTGAAGATTCGGAAATTCCTCCTCTTTCTTCAGAGGATTTGGAGGCTCCCCTCTTTATCACAGTCCAAATCGACAACACTACATTAAAACGCATTATGATCGACAGTGGAGCTGCACTCAACGTCATCTCCTCGCACACATTCGAGCAACTTAAGTTACCAAAGAACGTAGTGTCACCCCCGCCTTTCGCCCTTCGATCATTTAACGATCAGCTAGCAGTTACTTTAGGAACTGTGGTCTTACCCATTCGAGTAGGTAAGAAGCTGCTTCACGAACTCTTCTACATTGTTGAAGGGAAATTCCACTATAATATGATCCTCGGACGCTCCTGGATTCGCGCAATGCATTGTGTCCCATCCACCCTCCATCGATGCTTAAAATATCAATATGAGGGCAAAATATATACTCATCCAGGAGATCCTTTTCCTTCCGCGCAATGCGACATGACCACAGGGTCTGCCCCTCTAAAGGAAAATGCCTGTTCTCCTGACGGGGCCTCATCTTCTTCCATACCTGCAACCAAACTACCGGATGTACAAAATTTAGAAGAGACATTGCAGCGTTTCTCACTAGGAGAGCTTCCTCTCCTTTCTTTTGACAACCATCTTAAACCTAGTGAGTATGGTAGACCAGACAAACAACCTGAATATCAGCCAGGTCTTGGTCGCATCGTCACCATTGGTCTGCCCAATCAACAGACTAATTTCATTTACGGTGGTCTTGACACGCCTCACTATCACCCGGATTCTCCTCCTAGGACCAAACCTTATCTAACAGGGTTCGATTATCTACAGAATCCCACGTTTGCAAAAACTTATTTATATCGATGCGCATGGAAGGGCTTTGGCTTGGGTAAATATGAACAAGGTGTGCATGACCTCGCGTCCATTCCAACTCTCAAGCCACATCAAAAATTTGGTTTAGGATTTAAACCTCTTTCAAAAGCCACCGTCACTGTTCTCGATGAGCCTCTTCCTATTGAGGAACCATCTTCTCCCGCTAAGTCAGAAGCATCACTCGATGTGGACGACGACATTTCCATCCCGTCTAACTTTTTTTTTTATCAATACCATTTCCTTAGGGCCGCTAGCCTATAAGACTAACGACAAGTCCACTTCCATACCGTTAATCTTCCCTGAAATAGTTGGAGATGACTCTCCTACTATCAACACTATCCACTGTGCGGATGATGATTCTGTCCTCACCTATTTGGGGCGGAGGATTCTTATCTTCCCAAAACTATTCCTTCGACACGTCTATGCTTCTCAATGAAGCCACTTTGTTGACCTTAATATAGGGACTTTTAAAGACCCTCACATCATTAAGGTCCGCCAGTCTCTTAATCCATAGGAATTAGGAGACTTTACCACTTTTCTTTCCAACCATCATCAAGCTTTTGCTTGGGCATATGAGGATATTCCAGGACTCGATCCCGATATTGTGGTCCACAATATCGTTACTCTTCCCAACATCAGACCAGATAAACAAAAATTACGTAAAATGCACCCTAGAGTAGCCCTTCTTGTTAAAGAAGAATTGCAGTAACTTCTCTTGGCTAACTTCATCCAACCCATCGATTATCCACAATGGGTTTCCCGATGTAGTACCGAACTAAAGCTCTTTGGGAAAATTTGAATTTGTACCGACTTCCGGGATCTTAATCTTGCTTGTCCAAAAGATGATTTTCCTTTACCTAATATCGACCAACTCGTGGATTTAACTGCGGGTCATGAGATGCTTTCTCTTATGGATGGTTTCTCTGGATATAATCAAATTCTCATCGCACCAGAAGACCAACATAAGACTTCTTTCATAACTCCTTGGGGGACCTTTTGTTATCGTGTCATGCCTTTTGGTCTTAAGAATGCTGGAGCAACCTATCAGCGAGCAATGACCTACATCTTCCATGATCTCTTACACAAAACTGTGGAAGATTACGTTGACGATCTCCTCGGTAAATCCAAGCGTCGTCAGGATCATCTTTTCATCCTTGCACCTCTCTTTGAGAGGCTTATCCACTTTTGTCTTCGTCTAAATCCATCTAAGTGCGTGTTTGGCGTTCTCACTGGTAAACTTTTAGGTTTTATCATTTCCATTAGGGGTATTGAAGTAGACCCCGCAAAAATAAAAGCTATCCTTGAGATGCCTCCCCCTTCTAACTTAAAGCAACTCCGCAGTCTCCAAGGACGTCTTTAATCAGTGCATCGTTTTATCTCACAATTGTCGGACCGTTGTCAACCTTTTCATCATCTCCTCCGTAAGAATGTTCATTTTGAATGGGATGAACATTGCCAAAAGGCCTTCGATGATCTCAAAGCTTATCTTCTTTCCCCACCTGTGCTTACACCTCCACGCGAGGGGGAGCCTTTCTCTCTTTATATCTCTATGACTGACCATGCTCTGGGAGCCATGATCTCGCAATGGGATGCTTGCGGTAAAGAACAAGCTGTCTATTACATCAGTCGCACCCTTCATGAGTATGAAACACGTTATTCCGAAGCTGAAAAGCTGTGTTGTGCTCTCTTCTTCGCAACTTCTAAGCTTCGTCATTACCTCCTTAATCACAAAACTTACATTGTCACAAGTGTCAATCCACTCAAGACAATTCATGCGAAGCCTTATCACAATGATGATCGTATCACTCGTTGGCTCATGCTTATGATGAATTTGATCTCGAGTTTGTCCGCATAAAAGTCCATCAAGGGTCGGGTTATTGCGGATCAATTAGCCGATACTCCTCTCCCGACACTCAAGTCCCCTTGCTCAATTCCCGATGAATATATCCAACAAATTGATTTTGGTCTATCTCCATTTAAAGTAAAGCTCTTCTTTGATGGATCCAAATGCCAAGAAAGCGGGAGGTGTGGATTTCATGATGATTCCTCCTTGGGGTATGCCTATCCCGATTGCATACAAATTGAACTTTGAATGCACCAATAATATGGCTGAATATGAAGCTCTTATCTTGGGTCTTCAAAATGCCATTAACCTCAACACTCGTCATATTGACATCTTTGGTGATTCTGAACTCATCGTTAATCAAGTCACGGGTGTCTATCAATGCAGGAATGATATCCTTCAAAAATATCGTGATATCGTTCTCGTTTAACTCCAATCTTTCGATAAATTCACTATCCAAGCTATTCCTCACACTGCGAATTGATTCGCAGATACAATGGCTTCGTTAGCCTCACTTATCCCACCTTTTACCGAGGACTCGCGACTTTATGTGGCTGTACAACGATTAGATCAACCATCTCATCTTAGGCAACTAACTTCAATCCATGCTATCACAACCCATACTCAGGATGAGTGGTATCAACAGATCGTTGATTATCTATCTCATTCGGTGCTTCCTCCAGATCTGACTCCCAATGGTAGAAGATCTTTTATCCTACGCGCTAATCGCTATACTATTTTAGGTGGGATCCTCTACAAACGTGGCTTTGATGGCATTTTGCTTCGGTGCCTCAAATCCCTGGAATCATCTAAAGCTATCCAGGAGGTCCATGACGGTATCTGTGGTGGACACTTTAATGGCTTGGCCGTAGCTAAACGCATCTTACGTTTGGGATATTATTGGCCTTCTCTTAATCGAGATTGTTGTGAATACACTAAGAAATGTGTCAAGTGTCAACAACATTCCAATCTCACGCACATCCCTAGTCAAGCTTTACAACCTACAGCGGATTTGTGGCCTTTTTCGCAATGGGGTCTTGATCTCATTGGTCTCATCAATCCCCGTTCTTCACAAGCGTCATCATTCTATCATTACTGCCACTGAATACTTTACTAAGTGGGTGGAAGCTATCCCTCTTTCTTCAACAAAAGCTAAACCCATAGTTGATTTTGTCTATCAGCACATCATTTGTCGCTTTGGTGTTCCACACAAACTCATTACAGATAACGGTAAGTCTTTCAAGAACGTTGATTTGCAGAACCTCTGCGACGCTTTCAATATCAAGCTCAGCTTTTCCTCTCCATACTATCCTCAAGCTAATGGTCAGGCCGAAGCTTCCAATAAAACTTTGCGTAATATCCTCGCAAAGGTAACTAGTCGAGCTGGTAGGGATTGGCATTTACATATCCCTTTTGCTCTCTGGGCTTATCGGACTAGCATCCGTACTCCTACTGGTGCTACTCCCTTCTCTCTCATCTATGGGTCTGAGGCTATTCTTCCTTTGGAAGTCCAAATCCCATCTCTCCGTGTTTCTCTTAGAGAATTTGTCTCCGATGAGGACTATCATCAAAATCGTCTAGCACAACTTGAATTATTAGATGAGCGGCATCTCAACGCTCTTGAACATCATCGGGTCTATCTTGAGCGTATCAAAGCATGTATTGTCAAAACATGTGGATCTGGCTATCTATTTTCATCAAAATTAAATTAACATCTCAAACATACCGAATACATCAACCACATCTATCCATCTATCCATCAAAATATCTAAAAACTTGTACATCCAAGTTACACTACATCTATCTATATCCATTTTTTATCAAAATCAAATCCATACATCAATCACATCTATCCATCTATCCATCAAAACATCTAAAAACTTGTACATCCAAGTTACACTACATCTATCTATATCTATTTTTCATCAAAATTAAGTCCACACATCAATCACATCTATCCATCTATCCATCAAAATATCTAAAAATATGTACATCCAAGTTACATTACATCCATCTATATCTATTTTTCATCAAAATTATATCCACATATCAATCACATCAAATTACATCACATCTATCTATCCTCTATGTCTATGTTCAATCACATCTATTTATCATCTATCGATCTATGTCTACATCCATCACAATTACGCTACATCTATCCATGCACATCAAAATTAAAAGACAGGAGAACAATCATATGACAAAAACAATGATAAATCTATATATATACATAAGTGTCTGTACAACAAAAAATGGGTGGCTCTCTATACAATGCCTTCCAATCGAGGCTACATCACTACACTGATACAAAATATATCAATCCCTATATCGTAAAATCTGATGCATGGAGGACACTATCTCCTCCACCCTCCTCTGGACCAGGCTGTCTCTCCTGGCCGCCGCCTATCGAGCTAGAGCGCACTTCTTCTTTGGAGGCCTCTGCCCACCTTGGTCTCTCCCGGTGCTCCCTCCCCTCGAGGCCTCGCTCGCTCGTGGTGGCCGTCGTTGATCTCCTCCTCGCCCGTGCACGAGGCACATCGGGGCATCTTTGCGCTAAGGCATCCTCATAGTATCTCACCTCGCGAGGAGGCGATATGTGCTCAAGCTCACGGTGCCGGTGCTCGTAATGGTGTTCTTGGTCTTCTTGGTGGTGCTCCTCCTAGGGTCGTGCCCAGTGTACCAGACTCTGACATGGTACCTGTCTCCCCATATTTGGCCCTAAGGGCCTCCCTATGTCAAAGGTAGCGATCCCTCTGCAGGATCGTTGTATCTCGCTCTGGCGGCGGTGTCTCTCTCCAAAATCAGGGCATCCCTCTCCTCTGTCAGAGCTCTGATCTCCTCAAGAGCCACCTGGTGTGTCTACGTCAAGGTGGCGTGCTCTCCCTCCAGTCTCTCCAGCACCATAGCCATATCCTCCTTGTCGGCATCTATAGTTGTCGAGAGATGTCGTAGTAGCTCATCGCATACCATGCGGCATAACCATCACCTACTCCAAAGCATCATCACCGGCTTGCATGGAGGGTGGGGCCTCTCTCAATGGATCATCGGGATCAAACCGCGAATCGGTCTCCTGCTATCTCACCTATAAGGCCTGTAAGTAGTCGGCACTGTCTGCACTAGGCCGAACTGTCTCAATACCCGCACAAACGGGACTCGCTCCCATATCGGGCCTCGGCCCCTAACCACCTGCTCGCCTCAATGCCACCAAGTGAGCATCACGGCCACCATGTCGAGAATACCCGATATGGTCTCCGGAGATAACTTTGATCCGGTGTCGGCGTCCGAAAACGCTCGATATACCAATCCGGCCCGATCTCCCCTGTATCTCCGAGAGGCCATATCAACCTGCCATCACCGGAATCCATAATCAATAGCTCCCACTGCTGCTGGCATCCAAGGAAGCCCAGATGGCCTGATCACTGCTATATGCTCATATGCCCAGCAATGGAGCACAAAACTAACATCAATACCTGTCCTCCGGCCAGTGGTATACATCCATAGCTCATGATATATCTGAGCTATCAAAGCATCAGCAAAAGCAAACACCTGTCTGAACTGCAGGATGTCGCAAACGCAATCCAATAATAATAATGGGAATCTCCCGCCTCCTGAATCTGGAAGAGCAAAATAGGATATCGCCATCTGAATCAAAACTATCCGTGCGCTCAGGGACTATCCTCATGTATCTATCTTTGCCGCGAGGCTATCCGCACTGCCCCAGACACTATCTCTGAATCATCTGCCCTATCTCCATACAATCGAACTAGGGCCCTCTGCTGCTGCTCTCGTGGTGTAATCTCTATCGGGTCCCCAGTGATCGGCAGTCTCAAAATCCTATATATATCCTCATGGGTGATGGTCATCTCACCCGTCCCGAACCAAAAAGTACACGTCGGCTATCCCACTTTGTCCGCACTAGTGCTCGCATCAACTCTACATCTCGCGGCACTCGTCTGTAGTACCTAAAGCCCCCGAGCCCGGCTAACTCTAAATGCCGCCAATCTGCATCAGTCACATCAGGGAGAATAGTCTCTAGTAACTCAGGAATAACATCCCTCATGTGTAGAACCTCTCGTGCCTGCATCCACGACATCAAGAGCAATATTAGCCTCATATTTACCCAAATCCGAACATCCAAAACAAAAACAAAAAAAAAAATTCAATCTATTCACGAGTCTATACAATCGGCGTCGATTAAATACAATCGGCGTCGTTTATTTATAGTCGACGCCGATTGATATAAATCGGCGCCGCTTGCATATAATCGGCGTCGATTATACCAATCGGCGCCGATTGCTCGGCCGGATGTAAAAAACACCCTGGCCTCCCACCAGGAAAAACCCAAAATAAATATATATATATATATATATATAAAAATAATAAAATAAGTACAACGGGTTCAAGAAGAACCACTTACCCCAGGTCGTGTCCTCCTCCGCTTCTGACCGCTTCCAGAGGCTTCCATGGTGCTCAAATCCAATTTTTGACTCTCTCTGATTCGATCATCACGATGTAAATAAATCGTTCACGTTTTCCGTTCACATATTTATATGTGCTTTGAACGGTCGGCGCCGACTATTTTGGGTCGACGCCGTTTATTTGGATCGGCGCCGCTTATTATAATCGCCGCCGATTTTCCATATCTCTTTGCCATAGTGTTGATGCTTGGCTTATTTATCTATCTGATCATTATTGTGCACTGAATGTTGCCTTTTGGCACATATTTTCGATATCACCATCCATTTCGAGTTTGTTCCCTTTGCATGGGGCACTCGTACTTTTTGGCAACTTAGAGTTAAACGGGTCTGTAGGCACTAACGTCGTCTGCTTTGCAGACCGTCTAGTTGTCCCTACCAATGTGTCTCTCTTTAGATGCTGACTATTTTGCAGCCCTCCTTACACTCATGGGTCTGTAGGTACTAACGTCGTCTCATGAGGAGACCGTCTAGTTTGCCCTACCAATGTGAGTTCCTTAGGTTGCTACCTTTTTATTTATTTTTATGCGTCATCAATGATCAGATCTACTCCAGACATCCAGCTGGGGCATCCCGCGTTTTCATCTACCTTTTTTCAAACTTGGGATCGTTTGTTCTATCACCCATCCCATCCCTAGTTTGAGGGGGATCACATCATCACTTTTTCTTCCCTTCTTCCATCTCCTTGTTTTTGTCTCATAACCTTGCTTATCGCAAGTTACTTGACAAAAAGGGGCAAAATGTAGACACCTAAAATTGATTATCCAATCTGGTGTCCCTTGTGCGCATTTGCTCTCTCAGGTAACCTGGGGCACGTTTATATCACCACTATCCCCTTGGGATATTATTCGATTTGTGATTTAAACACCTATCCTAAGTTTAATTCACCCCATTATGTCTTACCCGTGAGTAATTAAATATTAACTATTTAATTACACCTCTTCACATGTATCCTAACCACTTATCTACCCCATATTTATCCTATCTATGTATCACCCCTATTTCTCCTCTTCCCCAAGTGGGATATTTCCCGTATTTGAGGTGGAGGGATAACTCTTATCTTTCCAGAAATCGTTCATTTTGGCCGTCTCGGGAGTCTGTTCCGTGATCGGCGCCGACCGGTACTCGGTCGACGCCGATTTTTCGGAGCGGCGCCGATTATAAATGGAAGCCCGAACTCGATTGGAGGGGGAGAAAAGCGAAAAAAACAGAGAGAGAGAGAGAGACAGATCGTGACACAGAGACGCAGATTGTAAGAGAGAGAACGAGAGATCTTTTAGCATCAAGTGTGAACATTATCTATCGAATGAGAGTGGATCTTGTCCGAATCAATCCCTGAGAGGAGCACCGTTACTCTGCTCTTATCACATCAACATCTCACGTCTCCATTGATTTTCTGGTGACTCTTTTCCTGCACCCAGCACGGGTGGAGTCTTGCTAGTATCTCTCCGGCTTCCGCAGATCCAGCAGACGTTGACGATCTGGCCTTCGCTTTCCGATTTCCAAATCTTCTCACACTTTATCTCGGATCGACGCCGATCTATATCAGTCGACGCCGATCTTAATCAGTTGACGCCGATTATACCTAATCGACGCGATCTCCTATGAGCAGAGGTAAAAGACGCAGGTAACACAAATCCAGCTTTGTTTTTCATAGTTCCCCGTTTTCTGTTGCTTTCTGCCTACTGTTTAGATTTTGTTTATTACTTTGATCAGAAAATCTAGTCTTGTACGTACATATTTTACCATGTACATTTCTTTACTTAATTGAAAACGTGGACTGACATCCACCGAGGGAGCCTATCGCTTCCCAGATCCGCTTCTCGGGTAGTCCACCTAAATATCTTTTAACGTGGTCTTTTTCTGTCAAGCATCGGTGTCTCGCAGGTTACTTGGATCTACTATGCAGAATTGCTCGTGTGCGCCTGTCTTATCTACATCGACCTCCTTATCCGTCTACATCTTCGGATCTTATCCATCAGGTATCGATTTCATTGGAGTTTTTCAGGGTTTTTGTGTTTAGTTTGGTGCATTAACTTGGACAGGTAACAAGCGCGAAATTCTTGATCTACACGGAGTATAAAGATCCTTCGATAAAGGTAATCTTCCATCTACATCTTCCAAAGAATGAAATTTTACCGTTGAATTTATCAACCCTAGATCTTCCATCATCTCGCCATAGCTCCCACTCAAGATAAAACTTTCCTGCGATTCAACACTTCACAAACCAAACCAGGCTTTGATACCAATTGTTAGGAAATAAGGGATAAAATATGCGGAATAATCCTCATAGAATCACAACAAAGTAGAGACTAATATGCGAGAAAATTATTACGGACCTCAAATAAAAGTGTAGAATAAAATAACACAACACAAAGAGATAGTATTTAACATGGTTCACCCAATTCGAAGCTACGTCCACCAAGAACCACTTGCTCATATTTTATTATAAGCCACCACTCTCTCAATACAATACCCATATCTGTTTGGAGCTATGCTCAACAAACTCTCTGAAATTCACACCGAATTTAAAACACATCTGCAATGTTTTTCATCCATCTATCATATGCATAAAACCATATAAGCAGACAAAATCTTAAGCGAGTTTTACAAAACCGTGGGTATCAAAACCATGGGAAAAACTACCCCATAAACCTATGGGTCAAAAATCTCGCCCATATGAGAAGAGCACATTTCCCGATATGTCGGGTGCATTTTTTTCGAGGCCAAAAACAATTTATGCCCAAAAGTGTACGGTGTACGCAGTACTCTTAGTGTACAATCTTCAACACTTTCACACATGAAAATAGGCTCCACAACCTAATAGATTCGAGGTTAAGAAAAGGAAGAGGGTTGTCAAGGAAATCAACATTGATTGTGATGCCCTTTTCAAACTTTCAAATGACATCATTCCAAAGAAGCCTAAGGTGTTTTCTCGAATAATGGTGGATAGTGACGGAAATAGGTTTGCAAATCTCGTCATCCCACAAGTTGATAAGGAGCATGATGCCATGACACTGTTGATTACGAAGTTTCCAATCCTGGACTTGGGAGGTCTACATGAGAAAGTGACATGGCGATGGCTTGAGATTCAATTGATATCGTGTTAAAGAGACTTAAGAAATACAAGTCTCAAAACTCTCATCTCAAGGCCGAAAAGAATCAATTGGTGGAATATGTTCAATATTTGATAAACCCCATATCAACCACTTTCCCGTGCACTGATGCGCTCTTGCCCCGGATGAAGAGACTCTCAATTTGTCAAAATAAATAAGCACATTAGGCCATCTCACTAAAACTTGGCTTTCGAGATATTCTCATTTTAGGCGAGGGACAATTAAGACCACGGTTAAGCTTCATAAATATGTCAATGCGTATCTTGATCCAATTCTTTCTTTCAAAGAAACTTTTGTTTCTACTATATCAAATTTGGATGAGATATTGCCCAGTTTGCAGGAGATCACAAGTATGGAATCTTCAGTTTTAGCCATTGAAGGAATTCTCAAATTTGAACATCGAGGGACACATTTTCTTTGGTGTCTGCATCTCAAATCAAGAAAGATGCTTCTCAAGGATTCTATGATCCATTATGAGAGCATGTGTAATGAAGCCTTCACTTCATTCTCGTTGATTCAAGAATTCATAGCTGAGATTCCTTGCAACCTCGTAAATGAGCATAATCAAAGGTGTTCATCGGAGCAGGTGGAAGAGCAATTTTCACAATTGTTTAAGGACATGTACACTCCCACCAAAAATTTCTCGTCAGTTTCAATGGAGCAGTGCATCAAATTAAAGAACTTACTTGAGAACGCTCAATCTAAAATTGTTAATTTAAATTATATGCCAAGTAGAATTCTTAAATTACGGGTATTTTGTGAGGCTATTCTTTGACCAAATGAACCTCCGGAAGAAGAATTTTTTTGAAACTTTGGGAAGATTTAAATCCTTTCAACCGGAAAAAAACGTGAGATCCTAATTTCACTAGCGGCTCGGGAGTTAATTTTCATGGTATTTAATGAAGTGGGAGAGTCCATTTCTCATACGCTTGAGATAGGAAGACCCCATTTCAATGGATAAGGCACTGGTTATTATTGTATATTTTAAAAGGTGTTGTTATTTGATTTCGAAACTATGGATATTTTAAGTAATTTCAATTTTTGGGTTGTCTTTAATAAAGTTGGTTAAAAAGTCAAAGGTCATTTAAGTGCCTTTATTTAATGATCATGTAAAAGACTAACTACTTTGTAACCAACTTTTGGGTTATAAAAGGAAGTGAGGGGCTCATTTGTAAAGGATGACTTTGAGAGGGGAGAAGAAATACTTTTGTGTGCAAGCTTTGTTTCGGAAAGAAACTTTGTGTTACTTGTGAAATTTTTTTGAGTTAATGAAATATGAACTTTGTGTCTCATTCATTGTCTCTTGTAATATTTGATGTTCTTATGTTCATTAGATGTTAGGTGTTTGAATCTTGCATGAAAATATTATCTTTGATCTTATTATCAACGTTATTAATCGGTTGTTCTAGTTCACAGTGATCAAGCTCTGATTATCTACTTGCTCATGTGTGTTCCCTTTTACACGTTCTTGTTTGGCTAACTCAAACTCCATTTTATTTGTGTTAGTTATTCGTCTTTCTTCTTCGTGCAATATTAGGCTCTATGTTTACCTAACTCTTGCATGTTCTTTCATTTCATTCCATTTCACTCCTTTCCTTCATCCCATTCCATCTCCCTCATTCACTTTTCTTTCCATTGATGTTCCAAAACACCCCCACATATAATTTTGAATGTATAGATGTAAATACAGTTTTGGTTTTCAATAAAGGCATCCTCACCTTCATTGAGGAGGGATTTCATTCCCACACTATTACATGTCATTTGCATGCATGCAAATCCATATGCTATGAGCTTTTGGTGAATCATTGGGATTCGGAATCGTTAATGCTTGGTGCTTGGTTAAATCTTTATGACTATCCCCTCTGCACAAGCTCCAGGTTCTTGAACTAAACCTTGTGCCCGATGAAGATTTTCAAGGAGAAATTTCTGCCCACCTTCTAACAAAGAGCTTGGGAAAACCATGAAAGCTTGCAACCATTTGTGGCTATTGATAGACTAATTGATAGAAAAATCTACATCGGATACCTTAGAATAACAGCACCCACACTTGTGGCCGGAAGACCTCCCGAACACATTTTGATCATTGTTCACCAACGCGGTACTCTTCCACCTAGGTAATAAGTTGTATGACCATTACGGGTAATCCACCTATCTTGAAACCAAATCTTGTTTTTGCATATACTCAAGAAGACATATCATCATATTTGAGGCAAGCTATTTGAGAAAAGCGCACGAATAACTATCATTTTCATCTCATTGCGTCGGTACTAGATAATGAAGAAGAGAAAGCCATGAGAGTTTCTAGAGCTAATTAGGTGCAAATAGCTGAAGAAAGAGATCGAAGAGAAAAATCTAGAGCTGGTCGAAACACGCTAGTGATCCCTTCACAATAAATATTTCAAACTAGAAGGGAAGAGGTTTACGCGAGGAGAAAAAAAAAAAGCTAAAGGTCGATCTCGACCCCACTTTTGACTTTCAGGAAAGTTTGGTTTCAAGTTATCTCCTCCAAAGAAGAATACACCTTGTAAGTATGCAAGCCTTGCATCAAGTCCTAAAAGAGAAAGCAAGGAAGGAATCACTACCAGTCAGGCACTTGTCCTTGCTCACGTTGTTTTACCTTCACATACCACCTTTAACAAAATGACGGTCAACGTACCATGGGGAAATGTCATAGGCCCATTAGCCTTACCTACTCGACATGAACTCCCATGAGGATCAAGAAAGATTCTTCCCAAGTTCGATGGAGATGGGAAGATGTCACCAGATGACCATATTTCTGCCTTTTTCGCTGCATGTGTTGTTTTTTTGGTAGAATATGAAGATGTTGCTATTTTCCTCTTCGTTGAAACATTGCATGATGTTGTTCTGATTGGTTTCATCATCTACCCAATGGATGTATCACAAATTGGAATGATATGAAAACTAAGTTTGAAAATCAATTCAAGACAACAGAAGATGAACATGCTCTTCTTACCCAACTATCTCAGGTGAAGAAAGAGCCAACAGAATCCATGAGGAATTTCTTGGCTAAATTCAAAAAAATGGTGAACAAAGTTCCCGTCGGGATTCATCCAAACCTTTATGGACAAAAAAATTTCTTTATTAACGCACATAAAACCAGAAGTGTGCTATCACCGAGAAGGGATAGAGTGTCTACTTTGGAAATTTCTCAATCTTTGGCCATAGAAATTAAAGATGACTTAATCATGGCGGGAAAATTCAAGAAAAATTCTCTCAAAGGAAAGAGTCAAGAAAACTACAACGCTTGAAGCTATACTCACTAAGTTGGCTAATGATGTGTTGGATTTGATACATTCCCAAAGCAAAGCCGAGGATTGCAGGGTGCTCCGACGAGGCTTGTTATTGAAGCAGCTCCCACAACTAACTCAAAATGTGATGTTATTGAAGAAAGTGATGATGAAGTTGAAGTTGTCGAGGTTGATGAGGAAGAGTAGATTCTGGAACATCTGAACCTGAAGTTGAAGATCCTGAGGGAGAAAGTAATAATCATTTCTTTGAGTACCGTTTAGATGAGGAAGATGAATACAAAGAAATTATAGAAGATATGAATAGTCAATCCTTCACTGTATTCACACGCTCTCAGAAAAAGAAACATGATACCACTAAGGTGGGAGATAAAGAGGCTTCCAAGGAACTTCAAAAAGAATCTAAGACTAAGGAAATTTCTAAAGAATCCAAAACAAATGAGACTCCTAAAGAGTCCAAATTGAATGAGGTTTCAAAGGTCAAAACTATCTAAAAGAAAGGAGGGCCTTTGTTAAATCAATCCATTGATAAATCAGCTACGAAGAAATTTTCTTCTTCTACATCAATATCAACCAAGCCCAAGACAAAGGTCAAAAGTGTGCCATCATCAAGTTCGAAAGAACTACTATCTGAGACATCAAGTATGGTTACTTTGCCCAAATTTGATATCATTGATCATATCAATTAAACAAAAATTTCCATGTCACAGCAGAGTACTTGAAGTCTAATAAGGATCAACTTGAGAAATTGGTCCAGTTTATCAAAGGCAACTCTATTGTTCATTCCTCCAAAGGGATTTTGAAAACTCCCAAAGATGGGAAAAATCAAAATATCGTGGTGGCCACTACACCTTCAATTGAAAAGATTAAACCTTTATTTGTGTCCTTTTTGATCAACGGATGCAAATTAAGTAATTACATTATAGACTCGGAGCCTCGGATAATGTGATGCCGGAAAAAGTAGCACATGCTCTTGGGCTAACTTGCGAGAACATTTAGATCATGCTACTCCATGGAAACCAAGCAAGTTCCTCTGATCGGGAAGATTAAAGATGCCCAAATGGTTTTAGCCCAATTCCCTCAAAAGTGAGTTAAGGTAACTATTTTAGTTGCTTGATATTCCCACTTCATATGGAATGTTGTTGAGCAGGAAATTTTGCAGAGATCTAGGTGGAGAAATTCAAATGGATTGGTCTCATGCTATGATCCCTATCAGTGGAGAAATGAAGAAGCTTATGCCGAAAGCTCAAGAAAAGATCACGGTAACTAAAACCGAAGATCCTCGTGCACAGATCCTTTTCCAAGGCTCAAGTATGAGTAATTATATGATGACTACAGAAATTCATACCCCTGAGATCACTTGCTAAGATTCCAATGAGATCTGGACTCTTGAGTTTGATGGAAGTTGTTGCTCAAAGGGCTCACGTGCAGGAGTGGTGTTCATATCTCCAAATGGTAAAATATTTCCTTTTTCCTACAAACTCGAATTTTCAAATACTAATAACACTGCAAAGTACGAGGTATTAATCCTTGGCCTTCAAGCTATAGAGGAGAAAGGGATAAAAAATTTGGAAGTCTTTGGAGATGTGGAATTGATTGTGAAACAGGTAAGAAATTAGTTCCAAGTAAAGAATGATCGTTTGAGACACTACAGAAATAAAGTGTGGGACGCAATAGAAGTCTTTGACGCTTTTTCCATAAAATCTGTCCCTCGTGAAAAGAATGACAAAGCAGATTCTCTAGCAGTCTCAGCTTCATTAATGATTCCTCATTCAGAATTTGATCAAGTCAAATACACCATTGAAATGGTTTTTAGGCCGAGTGTTCCTAACAATGCAAAAAATTGGCAAGTATTTAATGATGATCAACAAATTATTGCCTTCTTGGAAAAGAGGGATAATTTTGAATAGTTGTACTTTGAAGGAAGTGATTCTACATTTTGCGAATCAACTACCTCGCCCATTCAGGAAGGAGTCGAGAATAAATATCCCAGTGATGGCATCATCCAACTCAAAGGAAATAAATTTTTCAAAGGATTGATTTCACTTGAATAAATTTTTGCAAACATGACAGAGTTTATCAAAGAGAAAGAGTAGGTAGGACACCATGAATTCTACTAACTATGAGCAAGTTAACATCGGTGCGAGGATAAACCTCACACTGGTCAATATTGGTAAGTTTTGCTCACCCGAGGAGCGCGGGAAATTCATAAGCCTCCTTACCAAATATTCGATGTTTTGGCTTACTCATATGAAGACTTGAAAGTCTTTCCAACCCGGGGAAATGGAGCATGCCATACCCTTGAAGTCAGTGCGTTCCATTCAAGAAAAAACAAAGACAACATAATCCCAAGATTGCAGGGGACAATATTTCATGAAGTTCAAAAGATGTTAGATGCACGAACAGATTTTCCTATTCAACATTCGACTGGATAGCTAATATTGTCTTGATTCACAAGAAAAATGGAGAAATTAGGATTTGTGTGGATTTCCGCAATCTTAATCAGGATTCCTTGAATGATAACTACCCACTACCAGTCATGGACCATATTCTGTAGGCAGTAACTAGATCGGAGATGCTATCTATGCTAGATGATTTCTCTGGCTATAATCAAATTGAAGTGGCTAGAGAAGATCAAAATAAAACTGCGTTCACCACCCCTAGGGTACATTCATGTATAGAAGAATGCCTTTTGGTTTGATTAATGCCGGCACTACTTTTCAAAGGGCTATGGATATGGCATTCACATATTATAAAGACAAGATCATCGTGATATATCTAGATGACTTGACAGTATTCTCAAAGAAATGAGAAGATCACCTAAGAGATTTAGAGAAAATATTGCAAAGATGCAGACTTCATAAGATTTCTCTAAATCCAAAAAAGTCTGTGTTCGGAGTTACAGAAGGGAAACTCCTAGGTCATATTGTTTCTAAGGAAGGAACTAAGATCGATCCTGAGCATGTTCAAGCTATCAAGAATCTTTCCTTGCCTACAAGTAAGCCTAGAGTCCACTCCTTCTTTGGGAAGGTGAACTTTTGAGAAGGTTTGTGCCAATTTTTTTCGGTGACTAAAGAAATCGCTGATATGATGAAAGGAAAATAATCCTTCAAATGGTCAAAATAAGGTAGAGAGGCATTTGAGAAAATCAAGGGTGCTATTTCAAAATCTCCTACATTGGTGTGTCCTAATTTTAAAAAGTATTTCATAATTTATTGCTATGCTTCTCAAAGACACAATCTCCGCCATTTTGACTCAACACAATCAAGAGGGGATCAAATCTCCTATTGCATTCATGAGTTCTAGATTCAAGAAACATGAACTTAATTACACTCCTCTTAAGAGACATGCGTACATAGTGGTGAGAGCCCTGAAACACTTTAGGTACTATGTGTTGAATTCTCACACCAAAGTCCTAGTTCCAGACACCGCAGTTAAATCAATGCTAACACAACAGAACTAGGATCTAAAAGAGGTAATTGGGTCTCCAAGATCTAGGAATATGATTTGGATATCAATCCTACCAAGTTGGTTTGAGGAAGAGGACTCTGCCAACTCATCACAGAGAATGAACCACGAGATAACTCTGAAGAAGAACCAGTTGAAGAAAATTTACCACTGGTAGTTTTTGTCAGTACCATAGATGAATGGTATTCTGATATTGCCTACTTCCTCACATATGGCAAGTGTCCAGAGAATCGGCTGACTAAGGAAAAGTGAGCTGTCAAAATAATAGCTGTCAGGTACATCATTTGGGACAACATGTTGTTCAAGAAAGGAATTGACGACATGTTCCTCAGATGTGTTGATAAAGAGCAACAACCTAGATTGTTGGAAGCTTTCCACAATCATGCTTGCGGTGGTCATTTCTCTGGCCCAATGATGGCTCATAAAATTGCAGTGAGCACATTATTACTGGCCCACTATGTTTTCTCGATGCTAAAAATGGGTGACAAAATGTGAAGCTTGTCAACAATTTGTTGGAAGACCAAAGTTGGCAGCTTTGCCTTTGAAGCTAGTTGTCATTGAAGAACCCTTTCAACAATGGGGTTTAGATTTCATTGGGGTTTTGAATCCTAATTCTAGTGCTGGTCATACTCACGTGCTCACCGCAACTGACTACTTTACAAAGTGGGTAGAAGCTATACCGGTGAAACAAACATCTACTGTAGTAATTTGTGACTTCATCAAAGAAAATATATTGGTTCGTTATGGAATTCCACACAAGATCGTGACGGACAATGCCTCAAATTTTTCTTCTGTAGAGATGATAGGTTTTTGTTATGGGTATGGGATATCTTTGTCTCATTCATCAGATTACTACCCTTAGGGAAATGGTCAGGCTGAATCCAGTAACAAAAACATCATTACTATTGTGCATGCAAGTTAGTCGAAGAAAATCAAAGAACTTGGCATAAAAAGTTATATGACGCATTGTGGGCTGACCGCATAACTCCCAAAAGGGAAATTGGGATGTCTCCATTTCAACTTTTGTATGGAACCGATGCTCAAATTCCTGTCACACTGGAGTTACCAGCATTAAAATTAGCTCAGGCAGTTGATGATGAATGCTTCACCAATGCATTAGATAAAAGAATCATGTTCCTAAGAAAGCTTGAGGAACAAAGAAGTCAAGTGGCAAACAAGATTGAGGAACATCAATCCAAGGTAAAGAAATTGTTTGACAGAAAAATAGGGAGAGACAATTTCAAATCAATGACTTAGTTCTTCTCTGGGACAAAAGACGTGAACTGAAAGGAAAGCATGGGAAGTTTGACTCGCTATGGCTAGGCCCTTTCAAAATAAGACATTTCTATGGAGATAATACCTATTACTTGGCATATCTTGATGGAACTCATTTTCCTTTTCCCTACAGTGGGCAATATCTCAAGCACTATCAAAATTGAAAATGGGTTGTTCCCCGTATGTACATAGGTAATTAGGATTTTGGTTTGTTTGTTTCCTTGTTTTTCAGTCTCCTCTCTTGTGTTGCCCCATTTTTGTGCCCCATCATTTTGAGATCATGTTCATGACTATTTTGGTCTAGGTCCGTTGCTACGTCCATGAAGTCCTTGTCCCCAATTAGAGCCAGTTGTTATCAACCAATTTTGACTTCGCAAAAAAATGGAAATTTTGAAAATTTTCAAAAGTGTTACTTTACGTGATTCATTTCCCTCATCACAATCATCTCATTTTTGTGATCGTTCCGGTCTTCATTTCATCCATTTCGGGCAAGAACTCCTCCCGCCAGGTCTTAAAATGCATTAATAATTAATTAATTTATCATCCTTTATTTGGTAAAATCATTTTTTATTAAATTTGGGGTTTTTAATTAAATAACTATTAACATAATAATTATTAAAAGTCATTCGAAAAATTTGTTATTTTTTTCTGGGAAAGTAAGCTTTGTGCTTCCAACTGCCGGAAATGCCAATTTGGCTTCCCAAGCTCGGATTTTCCTTTCCCTGGCAATTTTATTTTAATTTCCCACTTGTGGAATTTTCTCCACCAATTTCCAAATCAATGGATTGGCAAACAGGAAGAAATATCCCAATTTCCCACATGGGGAAATTAAATGGAGATTGCCAACCCACTTTGCCATTCTGTTGGAAATTGGCCATTGCTTTCCCCTTTTCCCCTGGCAATTAATTCCACTACCTAGGAAGAGGGGAAGTCGGTTTAGCCTTCATAAATTCTTCCGTTGGACTCATTGGAAAGAGTCGTGCGAAGCTTTCCAATTGCTTCTTATTTCCAAAGTAATATTTTATCACATCCCTCAACGAATCATCACGCATTCACAAAGCTAGATATTGAAGAAGCTCTCCACCTGAAGGAAAGATAATTCAGCCCCACAAAGTCCAAAATGCATGCATAGAGATATCACATGGGGGAAAGAAGGAGATTCCATGCACAACCAACGAGAATAAATCTACCAAATTCTGCTTATTTGAAGAGAGGGAAGACTATCATTGAATGAAATTTGTTTTGCTATTTACTTTTACACCAAAGTCACGCATTGGGTAAGGGAAAAACAAAAGTTTAAAGCACCAAAGAGTTTCTCCCATGCCACATTTCACACAAAAGTAATAGAAACAGATCCACATAGCTAAAATAATAGTTTGTTTTCCACGTGGAAGGAGGGAGGGAGAATAGTCCAAAAAAAAAAAATAAATCATTGAAGAAGGAAGTTGGGCGCTAAAAACACAAGGAGGACAGAAAAAGAAAATAGAAGTTTCAACGCATGAGCAAAAGCTTCTCACGCACCCACGAAACAGGACATGAAGAGGACAACAAAATACTTGCGTAGAGGTTGAAGAGGAAAGAAGCAAAGAAATATAGACCACGCACCACAGTAGAGGGAAAACATCATGTGAAGAGGGAGGAAAAAATGAGTTGCCACGCCCAGTTTGAAGGGAAAGTCCAACACAGCATAAAGGATAGGAGAAAAAAATATTTTCCATGCATGGAGGTTAAAAAGGAACAGTTATAGAAGGTTTCACATTTTGGGATAGCACAGTCCAAGCTTTCCACATGCACTCCAAGATTCCACGCTCAGTAAAGAGGTAAAAGGAAAAATGTGCAATCCACGTGCTGGAGGTTGAAGAGGAACCCGAGGTAAAATAGAGGAGCCCACGTTGCATGAGAAAGAGACCATTAAAATCCAAAAGCTCCACGCATTTTCTTTTTTTTAGAAGGAAAAATCCACGTACCAGTTCAAATGACCACGCAATTGTAGGAAGGGAGTCTCCACATAGCCAAAGAATAGTCCATTCAGTTTCCACGCAGCCTAAGGAGGCAAACAAAAAAAAAAAAAAAGGTTTTCAATGCCTGGAAATTAGAATAAAACAGTCCACACATGGGATTTGGTGCAGAAAGTTAAATAAAGGAGAAATAACAAAACTACAAAGACCTTCCATGTGTTCATTCAGCTCTTTCATCACGCAGTCAAAGCAAAGGAAATAAGCCAGGAGGATATCCACATGGTGGAGAACGATTTTTCACGCAATAGCTCACTCGGTACAAGGAGAAATTGCTCCGAAAATTAAATAAATAAAATTGTTGTCACCAGAATCAAAAATTGTAACCCGGAAATTGCTCGACTTTATTTTTAAAAAATAATAATTTTTGTAACCGGGACTATTTATTATTATTATTGTTTTTAAATAATAATAATAATATTAGAGTGAATCCTATTGTTCTTTGCACTGACGGGAATTTTGGAGACTGAGACCCGACCCCGCTTGCGTTGTTTTGCATGCCTGAGTCATTTTTTTGTGAAATTCATAATGGCCGAAAAATCTAACAAATCAGAGGGAGATCGAGGAAGCCAATGGAGAAATCAAACAAATCCACCCTAAAGTATGAATTTCAAGGAATTATCCCTCCTAGTTCCATTAAGTCAGCATATGACAACATCACTGATACAAATCTGGGTCACATCAATGTGCAACAATTCTGCGAGCGGGTGAAAACTGAAGGCAAAACCATTTTCTCAGATAGACTTTACCATAGTGGTCTACCCCAAGCAGCAGCATTTCCTGTCTCGGTGTAGTGTCTAGAGTTGGTTATTGCTTGTGTTGAGCACTATGATCTTGAGAGACGGGGAATTTTTAAAGATAATCGAGAGCCTTTCCTCTTAATCACACCAGAGCACATATAAGAATTGTTCAAAGATGCCCGACTTTACCGAGAATGTAGACATCACTCGCGCCACAACGGCATAAGAATTTTCGGATGAAGAACTTCTCGTGTGGAGCAAGATGGTTAATAACAACTGGTTAGTAACCAAGAGGCCTCAAATTGACAAGCTTCCCAAAGAATTGTATCGCGTTGAGTTCGTGGAAGAAATTGGGGACATGATTACCCTCCTAAGTCAAGTTTTTGGTCTACCCTCTGCTAGGATTTTCCACCCATGGATGTATCAGTTCATCTGTATTATCCTAGCCAAGAAAGAGTTTGTTGATTAGGCCACCATCATCAGTAACACCCTTCACAAACAATTGTGAACTTTAAGATGACCGGATGCTTCTACATGACATTGTATCTGACTTATGCGGTAGCAAGAAGAAAGCTATTTTCGGACTTGAAATGAGAGAAGTCATGGGGTTGTCAAATAGTGTTTTTCATTATTACCCTCAACTCAGTTTCAAAAATAGTTCTCACCATTTTAGAAGAGTCAACGATGCATTCACCTTCCGTGTGATTTGGAACTTGAATCGGAATACTGAGGAAAGGTTTTATAAAGAATCCATGAGTGTCATTTCCCAATGGGGAACCTAGTTTATTCAATTTTCATCTTTTTCCTACATGCACGTGAGTGGCTTTGTTGGTACCCCATGGAAACTTCCTAAGTATGTCAGTGACAGATGGGAATTAATGGAGTTGGCGTGATAATTATTCCAAGTTCACTGCCTTCTTAGTGACAAGCACCGTTCAGGAATTCATTTCCCAATCCAAATCGGGGAATACCAATGTCTAAATATTTTCAGTGCCCAACTCATGGAAAAAGAGTTCGTTCTCATAACCATCCATCCATATGTGAAGAGAGACAAGTTTGATATCAATGGATAGATGCAAAATATTCTGGGAGTAAAGTATCAACATAATCCTACCATGGAATATTGTTGGGCTGCTTGTTCAGACAAACATGAGGTAAGAAGACGAGAGTACTCTCACCTAACACTTGCTAAAATCAAGGCCTTCCACAACAAGAGCCCTCTCGATTCATTAATAAATGATTACGAGGATGTCATTGATCCCTCATATGATGCGGTCTATTTTACCCCATTTCCTTGAATCAACTGGACCAAAAGAGATGAATTTTCTCTTGATAGTAAGAATTAACCAATTATTGAAAGAAGCATATCTTGGTATGATAGAGAACTTGCCAAGTTGCAATCAAATCAAGGTCATGCTTCAGAATCACAAAATTTGCCAACACGAGGAGGCCTTGATTACACCAAATTCCCTTCTCGATCAACCTCTGTGTCATCTAATCATAGACAACAAGCAAGAAAGGAGTGGTTGCCAAAATCCACTTCACGAAGTAACGTGTCACGAGGAGAAAGATCTAAAGATCCTAACCCCGAGGAAGAAAGAGGGTGTGTGTCTGGATTTTCTACCTCGAGTAGAGATTCTTCTACCCACATAGTTAATAGTGCCCGAAGCTAGTGGCAAACGATCCTCAATCATGCTTCGAATAAGCATCCACTCAGGTGTAGGTAATTTAAATATTAAACACTTCGGAGCATGCGGTTCATGAAGGGATTTCCCAAAATCTCCAAAATAATTAGGAAGTGGATATTAAGGTTGTTTCTCCTCAAATCAAGGTCATAGATATGATTCAAGTAGGATCTCATGATGTCCAAGATAATGAGAATATTAATTTGAGCTCTAGGATTTTGTATGCGTAAATAGTGCATGATACTCCTTCCTGGGTTGATTCTGAGGTTAAGAAAAGGAAAAGGGTTGTCAAGGCAATTGACATTGATTTTGATGCCCTTTTCAAACTTTCAAACAACGTCATTCCAAAGAATCCTAAGGTTTTTTCTCGAATAATGGTGGATAGTGACAGAAATAGGTTTGTAGATCTCACCATCCCACAAGTTGATAAGGAGCGTAATGCCATGACACCTGCTGATTACGAAGTTTCCAATTTGGACTTGGGAGGTCTACATTAGAAAGTGACATGGCGATGGCTCGAGATTTAATTGATATCATGCTAAAGAGACTTGAGAAATACAAGTCTCAAAACTCTCATCTCAAGGCCGAAAAGAATCAATTGGTGGAATATGTTCAACATTTGATAAGCTTCATAAAGATGTCAATGCATATCTTGATCCAATTCTTTCTTTCAAAGAAACTTTTTTTTCTACTATATCAAATTTGGATGAGATATTGCCCAGTTTGCAAGAGATGACAAGTATGGAATCTTCAGTTTTAGCCATTGAAGGAATTCTCAAATTTGAACATCGAGGGACACGTTTTCTTTGGTGTCTGCATCTCAAATCAAGAAAGACACTTCTCAAGGATTCTATGATCCATTATGAGAGCATGTGCAATGAAGCCTTCACTTCACTCTCCTTGATTCAAGAATTCATAGCTGAGATTCCTTGCAACCTCGTAAATGAGCATAATCAAAGGTGTTCATCGGAGCAGGTGGAAGAACAATTTTCACAATTGTTTAAGGACATGTACACTCCCGCCAACAATTTCTCGTCAGTTTCAATGGAGCGGTGCATCAAATTAAAGAACTTATTTGAGAACGCTCAATCTAAAATTGTTAATTTAAATGATATGCCAAGTAGAATTCTTGAATTATAGGTATTTTGTGAGGCTATTCTTCAACCAAATGAACCTCCAGAAGAAGAAAAGATGTTTGAAACTTTGGGAAGGTTTAGATCCTTTCAACTGGCAAAAGTAGCAAATCCTAATTTCACCGACTCAGGGAGTTAATTTTCTTAGTATCTAACAAAGTGGGAGAGTCCATTTCTCATATGCTTGAGATAGGAAGACCCCATTTCAATGGATAAGGCATTGGTTATTATTGTATATTTTAAAAGGTGTTGTTATTTGCTTTCGGGAAACTATGGATATTTTAAGTGATTTTTATTTTTGGGTTGTCTTTAATAAAGTTGGTTAAAAAGTCAAAAGTCATTTAAGTGCCTTATTTAATGATCATGTAAAACATTAACTACTTTGTAACCAACTTTTGGGTTATAAAAGGAAGTGAGGGGCTCATTTGTAAAGGGTGACTTTGAGAGGGGAGAAGAAATAATTTTGCGTGCAAGCTTTGTTTTAGGAAGAAACTTTGTGTTCTTTTGTGAAAACATTTTGGATTTAATGAAATACTGAACTGTGTGTCTCATTCATTGTCTCTTATAACATTTGATGTTCTTATGTTCATTAGATGTTAGGTGTTTGAATCTTGCATGAAAATATTATCTCTAATCTTATTATCAACGTTATTAATTAGTTGTTCTAGTTCACAAAGTGATCAAGCTCGATTATCTACTTGCTCATGTGTGTTCCCTTTTATAAGTTCTTGTTTGGCTAACTCAAACTCCATTTTATTTGTGTTAGTTATTCATTTTTCTTCTTCGTGCAATATTAGGTTCTATGTTTACCTAACTCTTGCATGTTCTTTCAGATTCATTCCATTTCACTCCTTTCCTTCATCTCATTCCATCTCCCTCATTCACTTTTCTTTCCATTGATGTTCCAAAACACCCCCACATACAATTTTGAATGTATAGATGTAAATACGCTTTTGGTTTTCAATAAAGGCACCTCACCTTCATTGAGAAGGGACTTTATTCCCACATTGTTGCATTTCATTTGCATGTGTGCATATTCATATGCTAACACGCCCACATTTCGTACATCTCCAAAGGTAAGAACGGTTGTTGAAAATTTCAATAGCATGTGGAATATTCCATGTGTCAACCCGATGCTCCTTCAAAGGTAAAATCCTAAGCGGGCTTCTAAATGAGCGTCATCCCTCTACACGTTTGGTTTCATAAAAGGAAAAGATCAAGGTTGAATAGTCAAAGCATTGAGATAGGGTGGGCGGAGGGTGCTAAGTGTTACCACATCACTAATTCTAGAGAAAAATTGGGGAAGGATTTCCAAACGAGCGCCAGGCTGCCGTGTGTCCCTGGTCAAATATATGACCCTGCCAAGCAAAAGACTTAGCCAAAACATGAAGAAAATGAGCAAACCATGGAAGCAGCCACATGTCAGCCCAACACAACTTCAAAAGTGAAATACAAAGGTTGCCCTCAGACATGCGCCAACCCTCCATGTGTCCGGTTTCAAAAGGGGGCCCGTTTTGGTAGCTGGTTCCCGCCTTTTTGTACGGACCTGATTCAAATTTCAAATGAGCATATATTTTGACTCAGTGCTCAAAATCTGACAAATTTGGCACCATTGGAAAGATCTCAGCCTCGTCTATGCCATGGAGATCTGAAACTTTAATTTTGGAGAGGTTAGGTGGGAAAAAATGAAGAAACATCTTCGTGCCATTAATACAAGATCTATTTGCCCCAACAACCAGATCGGATTTGATTTGATCCGTCATTCCTCCTCCTTCGAGGCACCAAACAAGTAATTGATGCAGACACAACAGATTTGGGGTGGATTTATAGGAGGCATTGATGATGGTGGTTGAGCTTCAAATTAGTTTTCCCTTCTCTCTCTCCTTCTTCCCTCTAGGTTGAATCTATAAAGGAGGGTTCGTGGCTCATTGTATAGGTTTGGACACTTTGGATCCCTACTCATGTTTCTAAGGACTCCATATTTTCTATATTTTGAGTTACAGACCTCCATGTTTGGCTCTTGCATGTGGATGTCGGCCTCTTTATCATCAGAATACATGCATTTTTAGAAGTAATAGAAGCATCGCTTTGTGACTATTCTCTGTCCTAACATGTTTGCATTCCTTCTTCTTTCCTCTTCTCTTGCATTGTGTATTGTTGTGCTATTTCAAGTCCCCTGTAGTTCCATACTTGGTTGTGTTCCATGAGAACAATCTGGTGAATGTGTATTTCGTTGTGCTACTCATGCCTAGCCTCCTTTCACACATTCCCTATCATTCTCACTCAAAACAAATAGTGTTCACCCCTCTTTTCTAGTGCTATCACTTTTTAGTCTAGTTTACTTCATGTTATCCTTCTTTCCATGGTCCCTTGGCATTCTTAGCTTAGTTTTCCCTTTCAGCACTAGGAGGAGTAGTAGTGGCAGAAATAGATAGAGGAATCAGCCTTCTCCAGAGATCCATCCCAAGCTCGCAAGGTCCCACAACTTGGGGATGGTTCCATTGTGGTCTCAAACACCTCCACCCTTTCGAGGTCTGAGATACGGGTGCACATTTGAGAAAACCAATAGTTTCTGGCACGGCTGGTGGGACCAACATTGAAAGCTCAAATTTCATATCTCTAAGTTCTAGTCTGTGAACTTAGTGTTTCATCCTTTGGAGGCTCATTTCAAACACATCTGGTGACTCCCAATATGTTAAAATCTCTGTTTTAGCAGTCTTGAGCGCCTTTCATGGGAAGAGTGCACACAAGAAGAAGTGAAATAGTTGAATATTCTTTTGAGTACCTCCAACTATCCCCGAGAAGAGTTTGTTCTAGAAATCCCATGCATGCATCTCTATCTCCAGCGTGTTGCACCCATTCAACTCCTCCTCAAAACACTCAACTTGTGTGCCCTGTAATGGCGAATCAACAACCTCCTCCATTAAGAAGCTTTCCAAACTTTAATGGAGGGATTCCCTTACTCCTAGTCATGCAGCATGATATGCCAAATGGCATGATCAAGAGTATTCCTTACTTTACTGGTGAGAATCAAGTCACCCCTCAAGAGCATATCTAGGATGTAGCAAATGTGTGTTCACTCTATCTGATCACACATAATGATGTAGTAGTTAGGCTACTTGCAGCCTCTTTCAAAGGTAAATCACTTCAGTGGTATAGAGGCTTGAGACTTGGATCTATTAGCACCTCGGATGAGTGGGAACAACTCTATGTAGTTATTTTAAAGACAAGTCAAATCACCTGTCCTTGGTGGAGTGTAGACACCAAATTTTGGTATCACCCCATGTTTTGGTCCCCTTCAGAAGGCTTACTCAAATCTTGTTTCCTACCGACAATTCATATTTAGTTAATTAATCTTATAACTATGTTAATCTCTTATCACATGCCAAAACTATATTATGTTAAATAATTCATTCTTTCAAATAAGTCATATCATTCTATTTAATAATTAAATAATTCACAAATATATATATATATATATATATATATATATATATATATATATATATATATAAATCAACAACCCCACATGTTCCCCACTTAAGTCAAAATCAATTCTCACCTAAAAATCAATTCCCACCTAAAAATTCAATCCCTTCAAATTATTAAATTATTAACCCCACCCATGAAGTCAATAATTCAAAAATCTCCCTATCTCGACAACAAATCCAAAAATCAATAGTGTAAAGTGAGCACATGACTTCACTATTACACCTAACCATGTCCCCACTCCACATCACATCTTTTCCTTTTCTCACATCATGAACCCCACCATCAAATCAACTCTTCATCATGTCCTCTTAATCAAGATTGATTTTGCAAATTATAGTTATTTGTTAATCCTTTATTTTAATCCACATTCAAATTATAAATAGGACTCTTTCTCCCCCTCTAGAGGAGAGGTAGAAAATTCTTGAAATTCTCAAGCTTAAAATTCATAATATTTGTTTGTGAAGCTTTGAATCATATTGTGGAGTGTTTGGAGGTGAAGCTCTATCGGTCTCATATTGTCACTCTAACGATCAATTTGTTGTTATATCGAAACACTGGCTTGGTATCATATTTATATTATTTATTCAACATATTGCAAATCTTTGTAGTTTTGGCATGTCATCTTATCGTTGGATATTCATTATTTTCTTGTGAACATGGGGTTGATAGCCACCAAGGAAGTTAACACTTCTCGGATCTACTTTTTCTGTAACCCATATAGCGTTATCTAATCTTATCTGTTTCCATCTTACAGATCTATCTTCTTTCTCACAGATCTATTTTCTCTACACTCGTATCTAGAATCCATATCTGCATCTGAGGTCCTAAGCCCTCTATCATTCGAAGTTGCTAGTGGCTTGTATTCTTGGTGTTCACCCACATGAGAATGGGTTTTTTGGATCAATAGGAGCAACTGAAAACAACAAGGAGAGCACCCAATGAGTAGATGACTGATTTCAACATCAAATTTCAGAAGACTTGGGACAGAATTCCTCTTGTGGTAAGACCTATAGCCCAACATGCTTTCCTTTATTATCTGAAGGTGCTCAACAGTGATATTTCAGTTATGATCCAATCTATGGGAGGTAGGACTTTACCAACTGCTTATAACATTACGGTAAGGGCATAAAATAGTCTCATTCAGGCGGGAAAGTTGGCTCCTAGACCACCTATGCCCTTGTTCCTAGAAATGTTGCAAGCACCCCAGCCTTCTATAGCCTCTATTCCTACTCCTGAGCAAAGCATGCAACCGGTTGCCTCAACATCCTATTCTCCATCACAAGTAAAAGGAAAATGAAGAAATGAAGGCCGTGATCGAAATTTGTCAAACAAAATCATATCATTGGAAAAGCAATAAGCGCAAGCTTGTAGAGGCAATTCCAATTAGGCGCATGGCCAAGGGAATCAACCTTGGTGGAATCAATATGGAAATCAAAGATATGCACCCAACCAGCAGAATGATAGGTGACAACCTAATGCACATATGCCCTTGCAAGTTGTCCCTCCCGTGCCTTCTCTCCCAGCACCCAATGCAAGCTAGGCACTTGTTCTGGTTCAGAACAATTTGGCACAAGATTCAAAATGGTGCTTCCCTTGCAAAATGCCTCATAGTCAATATCATTGTGCTAATGTTGCATGCACCCAAGCCTTCATGATTCATAATGCTTCATCCTGTGAGCCCTCAACAAGCACCCATGAAGCAGATAATCCAGATGTTGATCAAGAATTTCGCGCTTGTTACCTGTCCAAGTTAATGTACCAAACTAAACACAAAAACCTTAAAAACTCAAATGAAATTGATACCTGATGGACAAGATCCGAAGATGTAGATGGATAAGGAAGCCGATGTAGATAAGACGGGCGCACACGAGCAATTCTGCATAGTAGATCCAAGTAACCTGTGAGACACCGATGCTTGATAGAAAAAGACCACGTTAAAAGATATTTAGGTGGACTGCCCGAGAAGCGGGTCCAGAAGCGATAAGCTCCCTCGGCGGATGTCAGTCCACGTTTTCAATTAAGTAAAGAAGCATACATGATAAAATATGTACGTACAGGACTAGATTTTCTGATCAAAGTAATAAATAGAATCTAAACAGCAGACAGAAAACAACAGAAAACAGGGAACTGCGAAAACAAAGCTGGATTTGTGTTACATGTGTCCTTTTACTTGTCTGTAGGATGATCGGCATCAATTATGTAGAATCGGTCGATTCGGTTTCGGATCGGTGTTATCGTTCGGATCGAGGTCGACTGATATAGATCGGCGTCGACTGGTTCAGATCGGTGTCGACTGATATAGATCGGCGTCGATCCGAGACAAAGTGCGAGAAGATTTGGGAATCGAAAACGAAGGCAAGATCGTCAACGTCTGTTGGATCTGTAGAAGCCGAGAGATACTGGCAAGGCTCCACCTATGCTGGATGCAGGAACAGAGTCACCAGAAAATCAATGGAGACGTGCGATGTTGATGTGATAAGAGCAGAGTAACGGTGCTCCTCTCAGGGATTGATTTGGACAAGATTCACTCTCATTCGATAGATAATGTTCACACTTGATGCTCAAAACTCTCTCGTTCTCTCTCTTACAATCTGTGTCTCTCCAGAACTGAGTTCTGGGCCTCTATTTGTAATCGGCGCCATTCCGAAAAATCAGCGTCGACCGAGTACCGGTCGGCGCCGATCATGGAACAGACTCCCGAGATGGCCAAAAGGAGTGATTTCTGGAAAGATAAGAGTGATCCCTCCACCTCAAATACGGGAAATATCCCGGTTTGGGAGGAGGAGAAATAGGGGGGATATATGGATAGAATAGATATGGGGTAGATAAGTGGTTAGGATACATGTAAAAAGGTGTAATTAAATAGTTAATATTTAATTACTCACGGGTAAAACATAATGGGGTGAATTAAACTTAGGATAGGTGTTTAAATCACAAATTGAATAATACCCCAAGGGGATAGTGGTGATATAAACGTGCCCCAGGTTACCTGAGAGAGCAAATGCGCACGAGGGACACTAAATTGGATAACCAATTTTAGGTGTCTACATTTTGCCCCTTTTTGTCAAGTAACTTGCGATAAGCAAGGTTGTGAGACAAAAACAAGGAGGTGGAAGAAAGGAAGAAAAAGTGATGATGTGATCCCCCTCAAACTAGGGATGGGATGGGTGATAGAACAAATGATCCCAAGTTTGAAAAAGGTAGATGAAAACGCAAGAAGCCCCAGCTAGATGTCTGGAGTAGACCGGATCATTAATGACGCACAAAAATAAATAAAGAGGCAGCAACCTAAGGAACTCACATTGGTAGGGCAGACTAGACGGTCTCCTCATGAGACGACGTTAGTACCTACAGACCCATGAGTGTAAGGAGGGCTGCAAAATAGTCAGCATCTAAAGAGAGACACATTGGTAGGGACAACCAGACGGTCTGCAAAGCAGACGACGTTAGTGCCTACAGACCCGTTAACTCTAAGCTGCCAAAAAAGTGCGAGTGCCCCATGCAAAGGGAACAAACTCGAAATGGATGATAATATCGAAAAAGTATGCGCCAAAAGGTAACACTCAGGGCAGGATGACGACCAGATAGATAAGCCAAGCATCAACACCATGGCAAGAAGATTAGGAGATGGAAGTAAACGACGTGGAGAAGTGATACTGCAACCCACGGGCAAAAATGAGTATAAATCGGCGTCGATTTAGACAAATCGGCGCCGACAGAAAAAATCGCCGCCGACCACAAAAATCGGCGCCGACAGTTCCCAGCATATATAAATATGCCAAAGGGAAACGTGAACGATTTATTTACACCGTGACGATTGATTCAGAGAGAATCAAAAATTGGATTTGAGCACCATGGAAGCCTCTGGAAGCGGTCAGAAGTGGAGGAGGACACGACCTGGGGTAAGTGGTTCTTCTTGAACCCGTCATATTTATTTATTTATTTATTTTATTTTGTTTGGTGGGAGGCCAGTGTTTCTGTCACGCTGCCTTCCAATCGGCGTCGATTGATATAATCGACGCCGATTTTATTACAGTGGCGCCGATTGAATACAATCGACGTCGACTATGTTGGATCGACGCCGTTTGTAATTTTGAACATAATATTTGGATAAAAATGATAGAATGTGTTTTGGATGCTTCGGATTTGGAAAAATATGAAGCTAACATTGCTCTTGATGTCGTGGATGCAGGCACGAGAGGTATTACACATGAGGGATGTGATTCTGAGTTACTGGAGACCATTCTCCCTGACGTCACTGACGCAGATTGGCACCACTTAGAGTTAGCCGGGCTCGGGGGCTTTCAGTACTACAGACGAGTGCCGCGAGATGTAGAGTTGATGTGAGCACTAGTGCGACGATGGGATAGCCAGACTTGCACTTTTTGGTTCAGGATGGGTGAGATGACCATCACCCACGAGGACATATACAGGATTTTGAGGCTGCCGATCACTGGGGACCCGATAGAGATTACGCCACGAGAGCAGCAGCAGAGGGCCCTAGGTCGATTGTATGGAGACAGGGCGGATGATTCAGAGATAGTGTCCGGGCAGTGAGGATAGCCTCGCGAAGATGACAGGATGTTCCCAGGAGCAGACGTATAGTGTTGATTCAGATGGTGATCTCCTACTTTGCTCTACCAGATTCGGGAGGTGGGAGATTCCCATTGTTATTACTAGATTGCGTTTGTGACATCCTGCAGTTCAGACAGGTGTTCGCATTTGCTGATGCCTTGATAGCTCAGATATATTATGAGTTATGGATGTATACCACTGGCCGGAGGACAGGCATTGATGTCAGTTTTGTGCTCCATTGCTGGGCATATGAGCACATAGCAGTGATCAGGCCATCCGGGCTTCCTTGGATGCCAGCAGCAGTGGGGGCTATTGATTACGGATTCCGGCGATGGCGGGCCGATATGGCCCCGGGAGATATAGGGAGATCCGCAGATTGGTATGCTGAGCGCTTCAGGACGCTGACACTAGAGCAGGTCATCTGGAGACCATATCGGGTATTTCCAACATGGGCCGGTCAGGATGCTCACCTGGTGGGATTGAGATGGAGTAGGGTGGTTAGGGGCCGCAGGCCTGATATGTGGGAGCATGTCCCATTTATACGGGTATTGAGACAGTTTGGCCTAGTACAGACAGTGCCGACTACCTACAGGCCTTATAGGTGAGACAGCAGAGAGACTGATCTACCGATTTTGATCCCGGCAGATCCATTGAGAGAGGCCCCACCCTCCACAGACAGTGATGATGACGCTGGAGTGGATGATGGTTATGCGGCATGGTATGCGACAGAGCTACCACGACACCTTCCGGCATCTATAGATGCCGATGAGGAGGATATGGCTACAGTGCTGGAGAGACTGGAGGGAGAGCACGCCACCCTGACGCATACACACCAGGTGGCTCTCGAGGAGATCAGAGCTCTGACAAGGAGAGGGATGCCCTGATTTTGGAGAGAGACACCGCTCGCCAAGAGTGAGATACAGTGATCCAGTAGAGGGATCGCTACCATCGACATAGGGAGGCCCTCAGGGCCAAATATGGTGATACAGGTACCATGTCAGAGTCTGGGACACAGGGCACGACCATAGGAGGGGCACCACCAGCAGCACCAGCAACACCACTACGAGCACCTGGTACCATGAGCCTGAGTACATATCAGTCTCTCCTCACTGAGGTGAGATACTACGAGGATGTCCTAGCACAGCATGCCCCAGATGTGCCTCGGTACGGGGTGAGGAGGAGATCAGCGACAGCCACAGTGAGCGGGGCATCAGAGGGAGGGAGCACCGGGAGAGACCGAGGTGGGCAGAGGCCTCCAGCAGCAGGTGCATCTAGCTCGATAGGTGGCAGCCAGGAGAGACAGCCTGGTCCAGAGGAGGGTGGAGGAGATAGTGTCTTCCACGTATCAGATTTCACGATATAGAGATTGATGTATTTTGTATCAATGTAGTGATGTAGCCTCGATTGGAAGGCATTTTATAGATGGCTTGATTGAGAGCCACCCATTTTTTGTTGTACAGACACTCATGTATATATATAGATTCATCATTTCCTTTGTCATATAATTGTTCTCATGCTTTTAATTTTGATATACATGGATAGATGTAGCGTAATTATGATGGATATAGACATAGACCGATAGATGATGAATAGATGTGATGGGATAGACATAGATGTAGAGGATATAAATAGATGTGATTTGATGTGATTGATATGTGGATTTAATTTGGATGAGAAAATAGATATAGATAGATGGAATGTTACTTGGATGGGCAAGTGTTTAGATGATGTGATGGATAGGTGGGAGTTGATAGTTGGAATGGATTTGATATTTTTGAGATTTTTAATTAAATTTTGATGAAAATAGATAGATAGACCCACATGTGTTTATAATAGAGGCGATGAGATGTGTTTTGGACAAAGTAGATCAGATGAAATTAGATAAATGATAGAGTTTGATTAAATTAACATGTTAAATGTTAATTTAACTGGATGAAATAATTGGAAATACTCTCTGTGAGAGTCAAGGACGTAATGAAAATGACCTTGATTAGAAATAAAGGAAATACACCCAGATAAGAAGAAAAATGATAAGCTGGACTCCCAACCGACCATAAATAGAATCTGGATAGGAAACCAAAAGATCATGCATACAAGGCCCTATATGAGGTTAAAATAAACCTGACACTAACTAGCCACAAACCAGATTTAGGAGGGAAACAGAAGGAGCAGTAAGTAGGTATCTTGTCGAAATTTACAAGGGACAGAATACATGTTCATACTGGGAAAATAGGATTCTCCATATGATCGACAAAAGGTCTTATATCTCAGCTTCATGATTTCAGCGAAAAAGCAAACTGATCAATGCGGGAAGTTTGCTAGATATGGAAAGACTGATCAATACGGGAAGTTTTCTAGATATGGAAAGACTGATCAATACGGGAAGTCTTTCAGTGATGCTAAAAAGTGTATAAACTGACTGAAAGGCTGATCAATGCAAGAAGCCTTGAGAATTCCTTTGAGAAACAGCCGTCCTTCAAGGGAGCGGTCTGTATTTTGAATTTTAATGATAGCCATCCTTCGAGGGCATGGTCTATATCTTTTGATTCATTTGATAATGTATGGATAGCTATCCTTCAAGGGATCAGTCTATCTTGTTTTTTTTTTTTTTTTTGATAACATCTTTTTTTTTTTTTTTTTTTTTGAAAAACTTTTTGGAAGAAGCTGAGTTTAGACCTAGATAGATCAGATAGAGGGGAAGAAAACGTATAAAGAGCACACACTCATGCCCCGAGTAGATCCGATTAAGATAAGCACTTGGGACAAATGAAGCGGTGATTAAGGTATTCCTACCATGAGGAGAAACATATCCAGAAGAAAAATGCTATGAGTAGAGCCGCGATACTCATATTTAAGGTAAAAAAGACAATAGGTGGAGAACCACATAGTTTCGAATCACCATGAAAGTATATGACTGGTTGTTAGAGGGATGAAAGATCTGTCTTGTGACTAGATTTGTGTAAGATAGATTTTAACAGTAGAAGGGCCATAGATGCAAGGCATTAAGAGGTTCCACTTCAGGTATACCATCCATGGAAGATAGATGATAAGCCCTAGACCCATATTTATGGGTGATAACGTACGGACCCATCCAGTTGGGAGAAAACTTACCATGCTGACTCCTTTCAAGTGTAGTGACATTTTGATTTTCTTTAAGAACAAGATCACCAATTTTGAAGTCACGGTGCTGCAAGTGCTTGTTATAAGCACGTTTGACATGCTCAAGATAGACTTGATGATGTTCAAGAGCGTTGAGACACCGCTCATCTAATAATTCAAGTTGTGCTAGATGATTTTGATGATAGCCCTCATCAGAGACAAATTCTCTGAGAGAAACATGGAGAGATGGGATTTGGACTTCCAAAGGAAGAACAACCTCAGACCCATAGACGAGAGAGAAGGGAGTAGCACCAGTAGGAGTACGAATGCTAGTCCGATAAGCCCAGAGAGTAAAAGGGATATGTAAATGCCAATCCCTACCAGCTCGACTAGTTACCTTTGCGAGGATATTACACAAAGTTTTATTGGAAGCTTCGGCCTGGCCATTAGCTTGAGGATAGTATGGAGAAGAAAAGCTGAGTTTGATATTGAAAGCATCGCAGAGGTTCTGCAAATCAACGTTCTTGAAAGACTTACCGTTATCTGTGATGAGTTTGTGTGGAACACCAAAGCGACAAATGATGTGTTGATAGACAAAATCAACTATGGGTTTAGCTTTTGTTGAAGAAAGAGGGATAGCTTCCACCCACTTAGTAAAGTATTCAGTGGCAGTAATGATAGAATGATGACGCTGTGAAGAACGGGGATTGATGAGACCAATGAGATCAAGACCCCATTGCGAAAAAGGCCACAAATCCATTGTAGGTTGTAAAGCTTGACTAGGGATATGTGTGAGATTGGAATGTTGTTGACACTTGACACATTTCTTAGTGTATTCACAACAATCTCGATTAAGAGAAGGCCAATAATATCCCAAATGTAAGATGCGTTTAGCTACGGCCAAGCCACTAAAATGTCCACCACAGATACCGTCATGGACCTCCTGGATAGCTTTAGATGATTCAAGGGTTTTGAGGCACCGAAGCAAAATACCATCAAAGCCGCGTTTGTAGAGGATCCCGCCTAGAATAGTATAGCGATTAGCGCGTAGGATAAAAGATCTTCTACCATTGGAAGTCAGATCTGGAGGAAGCACCGAATGAGATAGATAATCAACGATCTGTTGATACCACTCATCCTGAGTATGGGTTGTAACAACATGGATTGAAGTTAGTTGCCTAAGATGAGATGGTTGATCTAATCGTTGCACAGCCACATAAAGTCGTGAGTCCTCGGTGAAAGGTGGGATAAGCGAGGCTAACGAAGCCATTGTATCTGCGAATCAATTCGTAGTATGAGGAATAGCTTGGATAGTGAATTTATCGAAAGATTGGAGTTGAACGAGAACGATATCACGATATTTTTGAAGGATATCATTCTTACATTGATAGACACCCGTGACTTGATTAACGATGAGTTCAAAATCACCAAAGATGTCAATATGACGAGTGCCGAGATTAATGGAATTTTGAAGACCCAAGACAAGAGCTTCATATTCAGCCATATTATTGGTGCACTCAAAGTTTAGTTTGTGTGCGACTGGGATAGGTGTACCCCAAGGAGGAATCATCACGAAACCTGCACCTCCCCCTTGCTGGCATTTGGATCCATCAAAGAAGAGCTTTACTTTAAATGGAGACAGACCAAAATCAATTTGTTGGATATATTCATCGGGGAATTGAGCAAGGGGGACTTGAGTGTCCGGAAGAGGAGCATCAGCTAATTGATCTGCAATGACCTGACCCTTGATAGAATTTTGTGGGATAAACTCAAGATCAAATTCTGTCATAAGCATGAGCCAACGAGTGATACGATCATTGTGATAAGGCTTCGCATGAATTGTCTTGAGTGGATTGACACTTGTGACAATGTAAGTTTTGTGATTAAGGAGGTAATGACGAAGCTTAGAAGTTGCGAAGAAGAGAGCACAACATAGCTTTTCAGCTTCGGAATAATGTGTTTCATACTCATGGAGGGTGCGACTGATGTAATAGACAGCTTGTTCTTTACCGCAAGCGTCCCGATGCGAGATCATGGCTCCCAGAGCATGGTCAGTCACAAAGATATAAAGATAGAAAGGCTCCCCCTCGCGTGGAGGTGTAAGCACAGGTGGAGAAAGAAGATAAGCTTTGAGATCATCAAAGGCCTTTTGGCAATGCTCATCCCATTCAAAATGAACATTCTTATGGAGGAGATGATGAAAAGGTTGACAACGGTCCGACAATTGTGAGATAAAACGACGCACTGATTGAAGACGTCCTTGGAGACTGCGGAGTTGCTTTAAGTTAGAAGGGGGAGGCATCTCAAGGATAGCTTTTATTTTTGTGGGGTCTACTTCAATACCCCTAATGGAAATGATAAAACCTAAAAGTTTACCAGTGAGAACGCCAAACACGCACTTAGATGGATTTAAACGAAGACAAAAGCGAATAAGCCTCTCAAAGAGAGGTGCAAGAATGAAAAGATGATCCTGACGACGTTTGGATTTACCGAGGAGATCGTCGACATAATCTTCCACAATTTTGTGTAAGAGATCATGGAAGATGTAGGTCATTGCTCGCTGATAGGTTGCTCCTGCGTTCTTAAGACCGAAAGGCATGACACGATAACAAAAGGTCCCCCAAGGAGTTATGAAAGAAGTCTTATGTTGGTCTTCTGGTGCGATGAGAATTTGATTATACCCAGAGAAACCATCCATAAGAGAAAGCATCTCATGACCCGCAGTTAAATCCATGAGTTGGTCGATATTAGGTAGAGGAAAATCATCTTTTGGACAAGCAAGATTAAGATCCCGAAAGTCGGTACAAATTCAAATTTTCCCAGTAGCTTTAGTTACTGGTACTACATTGGAAACCCATTGTGGATAATCAATGGGTTGGATGAAGTTAGTTAGAGCGAGAAGCAAGCGCTGCAATTCTTCTTTAACAAGAAGGGCTACTCTAGGTGCATTTTACGCAATTTTTGTTTAACCGGTTTGATGTTGGGAAGAGTAACAATATTTTGGACCACGATATCAGGATCGAGTCCTAGCATATCCTCATATGCCCAAGCAAAGGCTTGACAATGTTTGGAAAGAAAAATGGTAAAGTCTCCTAACTCCTGTGGATTAAGGGATTGGCCGACCTTAATGATGTGAGGGTCTTTAGAAGTCCCTATATTAAGGTCGACAGTGGCTTCATTGAGAAGCGTAGACGTGTCAGAAGGAATGGTTTTAGGAAGATAGGAATCCTCTGCCCCTAGATAGGTGAGGACAGAATCATCATCCGCACAGTGGATAGTGTTGATAGTAGGAGAGTCGTCTCCAACTATTTCAGGGAAAATTAATGGTATGGAAGTGGACCTGTCATTAGTCTTATAGGCTAGTGGCCCTAAGGAAATGGTATTGACTAAAAAAAAAAGTTAGATGGGATGGAAATGGCATCGTCCATATCTAGTGATGCTTCTGACCTAGCGGGAGAAGATGGTTCCTCAATAGGAAGAGGCTCATCGAGAACAGTGACGGTGGCTTTTGAAAGAGGTTTAAATCCTAAACCAAATTTTTGATGTGGCTTGAGAGTTGGAATGGACGCGAGGTCATGCACACCTTGTTCATATTTACCCAAGCCAAAGCCCTTCCATGCGCATCGATATAAATAAGTTTTTACAAACGTGGGATTCTGTAGACAATCGAACCCTGTTAAATAAGGTTTGGTCCTAGGAGGAGAATCCGGGTGATAGTGAGGCGTATCAAGACCACCGTAAATGAAATTAGTCTGTTGATTGGGCAGACCAATGGTGACGATGCGACCAAGACCTGGCTGATATTCAGGTTGTTTGTCTGGTCTACCATACTCACTAGGTTTGAGATGGGCGTCAAAAGAAAGGAGAGGAAGCTCTCCCAGTGAGAAATGCTGCAATGTCTCTTCTAAATTTTGTAAATCTGGTAGTTTGGTTGTAGGTATGGAAGAAGATGAGGCCCCATCAGGAGAACAAGCGTTTTCCTTTAGAGGGGCAGACCCTGTGGTCATGTCGCATTGTGCGGAAGGAAAAGGATCTCCTGGATGAGTATAGATTTTTCCCTCATATTGATATTTTAAGCATCGATGGAGGGTGGATGGGACATAATGCATTGCACGAATCCAAGAGCGTCTGAGGATCATATTATAGTGGAATTTCCCTTCAACAATGTAAAAGAGTTCGTGAAGCAACTTCTTACCTACTCGAATGGGTAGGACCACAGTTCCTAAAGTAACTGCTAGCTGATCGTTAAATGATCGAAGAGCGAAAGGTGGGGGTGACACTACGTTCTTTGGTAACTTAAGTTGCTCGAATGTGTGCGAGGAGATGACGTTGAGTGCAGCACCACTGTCGATCATAATGCGTTTTAATGTAGTGTTGTCGATTTGGACTGTGATAAAGAGGGGAGCCTCCAAATCCTCGGAAGAAAGGGAAGGAATTTCTCAATCTTCGAAAGAAATGGTGGTTGATGGTTCCTCAATAGGAAGAGGCTCATCGAGAACAAAGTGTGATGGCTTTTGAAAGAGGTTTAAATCCTAAACCAAATTTTTGATGTGGCTTGAGAGTTAGAATGGACGCGAGGTCATGCACACCTTGTTCATATTTACCCAAGCCAAAGCCCTTCCACGCGCATCGATATAAATAAGTTTTTGCAAACGTGGGATTCTGTAGACAATTGAACCCTATTAAATAAGGTTTGGTCCTAGGAGGAGAATCCGGGTGATAGTGAGGCGTGTCAAGACCACCGTAAATGAAATTAGTCTATTGATTGGGCAGACCAATGGTGACGATGCGACCAAGACCTGGCTGATATTCAGGTTGTTTTTCTGGTCTACCATACTCACTAGGTTTGAGATGGGCGTCAAAAGAAAGGAGAGGGAGCTCTCCCAGTGAGAAACGCTACAATGTCTCTTCTAAATTTTGTAAATCTGGTAGTTTGGTTGCAGGTATGGAAGAAGATGAGGCCCCGTCAGGAGAACAAGCATTTTCCTTTAGAGGGGCAGACCCTGTGGTCATGTCGCATTGCGCGGAAGGAAAAGGATCTCCTGGATGAGTATAGATTTTGCCCTCATATTGATATTTTAAGCATCGATGGAGGGTGGATGGGACATAATGCATTGCACGAATCCAGGAGTGTCCGAGGATCATATTATAGTGGAATTTCCCTTCAACAATGTAAAAGAGTTCGTGAAGCAACTTCTTACCTACTCGAATGGGTAGGACCACAGTTCCTAAAGTAACTACTAGTTGATCGTTAAATGATCGAAGAGCGAAAGGCGGGGGTGACACTACGTTCTTTGGTAACTTAAGTTTCTCGAATGTGTGTGAGGAGATGACGTTGAGTGTAGCACCACTGTCGATCATAATGTGTTTTAATGTAGTGTTGTCGATTTGGACTGTGATAAAGAGGGGAGCCTCCAAATCCTCGGAAGAAAGGGAAGGAATTTCTGAATCTTCAAAAGAAATGGTGGTTGATGGTCTATTCAATCCAACAACCATCTCGAAAGGCTGGGGCTCATCTGAATTCACTGCGATGCGACGCAGATTATCAATCAGAGCCTGGCGATGTTGCGGAGAGGATTGAATGAGGTCAAAAAGAGACATTTTGACCGGAGCCTGGGTGAGTTGTTTCATAACACTCTCCTCAACTGACATGGGAATTTGAGCCCGAGGTGCAGCACGAATAGAGACCTGAGGTCTCGGGGCTAATGAGGAAGGAGGAACTCCTTCGGGGCTGCAGAAATGACAACCCGTGGTCGAGATGCTGTAGATGAGGATGGATTATCATACTGTTGGGTTCTAGTGGTGATATGAATTGTGTCGATTTGAGAAGGTGGAAGATCATTTGGAGTGGAATCACTAGAAGTAGAGGTCTGAGTAGATCGTTGGGGCTCAGATGGAGCTAAGATGACAGGAGATACTTGTTCCTCCTCCTCCAAAGAAAAGATCACTTTCTTCCAAAAGGTTGTTGACACAGATTGAAGAGCTTTACATCCCTTAGTATAATGACCCGGGGTACGGTGGTAAGCACAAATCAAATCAGAGTTAAACCAATCAGGGCTTAACTCCTTTAGGGTTATAGGGTTTAATTGGAGGAAGAGATATGGATGAAGATTGGATAAGTTGGTGAAGGATTTCAGTATAGAATCCGGTAGACAAAGATGAGGACAGAGATGATGAAGGCACCTCTTTTACTTTAACAGACTACCGAGGTAAAAGAACCTACATGTTAGGTTTGACAGTCTCTTTAGGGATCATCTTATTTTTTTGGACATCTGGAGGAGCAGCCTTGGGCACTTGAGATGGAAGTAAGTGAGACATGATTGATTTCGATGGAGGAGGAGCCCCTAAAATAGATTTTGAAGATGATGGAGATGTGACAAGTGTTGTGGTCTTCAGAGATAAGGGAGGCTGCTTGGTGAAACTAATGATGATTTAGATAATGTCGATTTAGATGAGGGAGAAGCTCCCAAAGTAGGTATAATCGGAGGAACAGAGGGTGTGCTAGTTTTTGGTAACAAAGATGATGATTCTGATAAAAGAGGTGATGTCTTTTTACTAGGTAAGTCCACTTTTCGAGGTCTTTCTTGAAGAATGTGTTGTAGAAGAAGATGATGGTTTTGATAAGTTTGTAGAAGAAGACGCCTTCTCAGTGACAAATCCAATCTTTTATGAGGCGCAGAGAGGGATTTTTGTGAGAAACCACCAAGAGTCTTAATGGTTCAAAATATGGGCTTTCCTTTTTCAGGGATGGTGACAATTTCAACCGCATAAGGTGATTGTAACCTTTTCGGGGAAGCAAATGGGGAGGTACTGATGACGCAATGTTAGATTTCGGTTGTCTTGGTCTAAGTTCAGGAACCGAGCGTATAGGTGTCAGTGCTACTTCTTTAGATTTTCCCTTAATAGGCAAAGTAGCATTGGTGATGGAAGAAGTGAGTGATGAAGAAGCAGTTCCTTGCGAGGGAACTACTTTTGGTACAGTAATTGTGGGTGAAACTACTATAGGAAAGGAAACAGGAAGAGTCAAAATCGAAGACGCTTCCGTCAAGTCAGCACAATTATAGGTACGTTCACCAATGGCATAGTCGCAGCAAAAATGGGAGAAACAGAAGTAGATGTATCCGCGGTGGAAACTCGAAGGGATGTAATTGCCTCGAGCATTGAAAGAATGTCTGACGATGAGACAGATGAGGATGATACTATCTCGGGTATGGATGGAAGATCAGACAAAGAAGCAGAGAGAGGTGAATCCGTATCTAACAATGTTGGAATATTCAAAGATGGGCTATCTGAAGATGGTGGAATCCCAACGATTAACGAAGTGGAAGAAGGTTCGATTCGGTCAATGTGTTCGAGATGGCTTAGTTTTAGAAGAAGATTCTTCAAGAGAGATGAAGTGATAGTATGAGTTTTGGTTTTGAGACTCAAAGCATCATGGTTCGGGAATGATTGGGAAAATGTTGTTTAAAGACATCCAGTAGCTTGATTTGGGGAGCATTTGGGTTATCCGAATGAGCTCGCCTTTATCAATGAATTTCGGACAAGATTTTTGAAGGTCGACATCGTCGATGTCATGACCTTTGGTTCTATGATAATGACAAGTCATTTTCCTATACCGAATGGACGTTCTTGGATTTCATCAATATTCCCAATGGTGGGAAGTTCGATCATGTGGACTTCCAACATTTTTTCCAAGATAGAAGCATATGATTCCCCCAACAAAGTGAAATATCGAGATGATGAGGACCCTTTTCGAGAAGATGAGGAGTCTCTTCGTGGTGTTTGATTAGAAGTGTTATCGGCTCGTGATGTTTTTAATACGATAGCGTTGGTGGATCCCTGATTCTTGTCTTTAGAAGTGGAAGGATTTGATTTGGTAAACCGAGAAAAATCTAGTTTAGATTTAGATTGAAGTTTTAACTTCCCTTGTTGATAGCGCGAGACTCAAGTTTGCATGCCATCGTAAAGGCTTCTTCAAATGTATGAAAGGTCTGGATCCTTAAAGTGGAAGAAATATGATTAGCACAAGATCGAGTAAACAACTCGATCTGTTGGGATTCAGGAAGGTAGAAAGACAATTGGTTTATTATCCCTCTCCAATGAGCGACAAAGTCTGTAATAAACTCATCATCGAATTGACGAATGTTATAAATATCTCGTAATGTCGAGATCTTATGCGCGATATTTATTGAAAATTTTTCAACAAACATCTGGGCTAATTGAGAGAAAGAAAACAAGGAATGTTGAGGAATGTTATTGTACCAGTCTAAAGTAGGACCTGCTAGAGAAATAGGAAAAGTACGGAGCATAAGCTGCTGATCTGGACTATGAGGTAGCAAGCATGTTTGAATGCTCGCAAATGCTGTTGAGGGTCCTCCCGAATATGAAATTTTGAAAATTTAGGAAGTTACCATTGGGGAGGATAAGGCTTAAAAGCCACTGAGGGGTGAATGGGTTCATTACACACTTCTTCAAAAGAGTATGAAGGATGAGCCCCTTTGGTGGAGGCTTCCAATTCTGCGATTTTCTTGAAAAGAATTTGAACCATGTCAGATTGAGGAGGAGGCACACTGGCATGTCCTACATAAGAAGCAAATGGTGGATGTTGTTGAGGTGTCAACGGGGGATTCATCTGTTGATTGATAGGATGATAAGAGGAGTAACCAGGCATTCGGTGATGCACAGTGGGGTATTTCATTGTGAAGGAGCCCGTGTATAGCAAAGCGGTATGAGATAATAAGTGGTTGAGAAAATGAAGGTTGGATGACGGACGAGCACTGTGATTGGTGGACTCCTATGCTTGTTGGTCAATCGAATGGAGCAGTTGAGGAACATGGGTGCCAATTTGATTGGACATGGTGGGGAACAAGACCGAAAGAGGCTTTTTTTACTTTGCCATTAGTTATTAAGGGTGCCGATGCTAAAGGATGGGCGAAGGTCACTTTATTCTTTAAACATTGGAAGAAACACCCACTTTGGAGGACGAGAAGCGAGAACCAACCGACTAGTCGAAGGGGGTTGACTCATAAAGTGCGGCCACACCACCGGGACACATAGACGACATAGATGAATTAACAACAATATGCGGGTGTACGAGACGCACTCATTATAGCTTGAGTGAAGAGGACCTATCGAAGTAGGTTGTGGAATAGTCAAGGTAATCGTGGCGCTAGGAATAGGTAAGACTATTTGGGAACTAGTCGATATGGTCGGTGGAAGAGAAAAAGGAGGCACAGGTGCGCCACCCTCCTCCGTGGCTCGAGGCGAGAAAAATGATGCTAACTGTTCTACAAAAGCCTAGGATGGTTCACGAGAATAATCGTACACTTGCTAGATTGGTGGTCCCTGATCAGATATTTGAATAGACTTGTGTACTAGGTAGTCCATGAGGGCTACCGGATTGTGATCGAGGAGCGCCTGAAATTCAGGATCCCCGCGAGGAACATACTCTAAGTCAGAAGCAGATGATATTTCTGAAGGACTAGGGGAAGCTAGATGTGATGGGGTTGCTTTGGCCTAATAGAAAGGATTATATGACCAGGATGGGGAACCAACTAACAGCAGTCCCGAGGAAGACCCTGGGGGGTGCCGAAACATCCACACTAGTGGTGATCTCGGAGGAAGAAGGGGCTAATTGAGCCATTCTTCTAGATTGTAACCGAGTGATGACCGTCATAAACAAGCAAAAAATAAGATTGACCTAACTAATACACAGATAATGCAAGCAGCGTAGGTGATTATCTCTTTTAAGTTTTTATGCTTTTAAGAAAGAGAATATTAAGGAAGGCCTTTTAGAATAGGAACTACTCAGATAGCCAAACTAAGGATGGTTTGGGGGATGTTTTCGTGAGGAGTCCCGAAGGCACTTCAGTAAAAGACCGGTACGTGGCTTGATATAGGGGCCTACCCCCGCACTTCACACACCGCTGCGATAAGGGAGTCGGTGCTTTGCCAATATATACCAGAACTTTCATGAATTTATAGCGCGGCCCGAGTACTACGTAGGCTCTTCCTCTTGGATGTCACTTCCAAGTAGGCGAGGCCAGGGAAAGAATTTTTGTTTAAATGCTTTATACCTAGTGATTTTGGCTTTGTGTGCAAGGGTGAAAAATAAAAATCAAATAGTGTCACTACCGATTTTGATCAATTTTCCAGCCTAATTAAAACTAGATGAAAAACATACAGCAAAAATGACAAAGAAAGAGTTTTTTTTTAAGCACTTAAAAACGAAGTGTTTGATTTCGATGAAGACAAGTCAAACAGATTCTTTCCCAAATGCGATTAAATTCTTTTTAAGCACCAAAAATTGAAATGTTCGAATGTGATAGACCACAAACAAAGAAAGTTTTTTTTTTTTTTTTAGTTCCTAAAAAGGAGAAAACACCGTAAAAGAGAAATACCTGTAGATTTAGCTCTCCAAGGTGTGTGGACTTCAAAAAGTGTGTTGTTGAGCTCTTCCCCTCAAACAATCCCATGAACAAGCAAAGTGATCCGTAAGAAAAGGTTAAGCAAACACCAAACAATATCCAGATAATGGTGAAACGAAAATTTCTATTTTAAGGAACTAGAAAAATTTCAAGGAAATAACAATTTCACATAAAGAGCAAGATTGAAACGATGAAAGGAAATGCTTAAGTAGAACTGATAAAAATCAGTGAAGAAAAAGAACAAAGCTCAAAACTAAAAAAAAGAGATGAACTTACCAATAAGGGACTTTGGTTGGGTCCCACCGGGCATGCCAGAATGTTGATCAAGAATTTCGTGCTTGTTACCTGTCCAAGTTAATGTACCAAACTAAACACAAAAACCTTGAAAAACTCAAATGAAATTGATACCTGATGGACAAGATCCGAAGATGTAGACGGATAAGGAAGCCGATGTAGATAAGACGGCGCACACGAGCAATTCTACACAGTAGATCCAAGTAACCTGCGAGACACCGATGCTTGACAGAAAAAGACCACGTTAAAAGATATTTAGGTGGACTACCCGAGAAGCGGTCCAGGAAGTGATAAGCTCCCTCGGCGGATGTCAGTCCACGTTTTCAATTAAGTAAAGAAGCATACATGATAAAAGATGTACGTACAGGACTAGATTTTCTGATCAAAGTAATAAACAGAATCTAAACAATGAGACAAAAACAACGAAAAACAGGAACTGCAAAAACAAAACTAGATTTGTGTTACCTATGTCCTTTTACCTCGTCTCAGTAGGATGATCGGCATCGATTATGTAGAATCGGTGTCAATCGTTCGAGATCGGTGTCGATCGCTCGAGATCGGGGTCGACTAATATAGATCGGCATCGACTGGTTCAGATTGGTGTCGACTGATATAGATCGGCGTCAATCCGAGACAAAGTGTGAGAAGATTTGGGAATCGGAAAATGAAGCAAGATCGTCAATGTCTGCTGGATCTGTAGAAGCCGGAGAGATACTGGCAAGGCTCCTCCTGTGATGGATGCAGGAAAACAGTCACCAGAAAATCAATGGAGACGTGCGATGTTGATGTGATAAGAGCAGAGTAACGATGCTCCTCTCAGGGATTTATTTGGACAAGATTCGCTCTCATTCGATAGATAATGTTCACACTTGATGCTCAAAACTCTCTCGTTCTCTCTCTTACAATCTGTGTCTCTCCAGAACTGAGTTTTGGGCCTCTATTTGTAATCGGCGCCATTCCAAAAATCGGCGTCGACCGAGTACTGGTCGGCGCCGATCATGGAACAGACTCCCGAAATGGCCAAAAGGAGTGATTTCTGGAAAGATAAGAGTGATCCCTCCACCTCAAATACGGGAAATATCCCGGTTTGGGAGGAGGAGAAATAGGGGGGATATATGGATAGAATAGATATGGGGTAGATAAGTGGTTAGGATACATGTAAAAAGGTGTAATTAAATAGTTAATATTTAATTACTCACGGGTAAAACATAATGGGGTGAATTAAACTTAGGATAGGTGTTTAAATCACAAATTGAATAATACCCCAAGGGGATAGTGGTGATATAAACGTGCCCTAGGTTACCTGAGAGAGCAAACGCGCATGAGGGACACTAAATTGGATAACCAATTTTAGGTGTCTACACCGAGAAAGACTAGAAGGTCCTCCGAAACTAGTTTGATGTTCTTTGGTGTGGAGGAATTATGTGCAATCAACTAAGCTGCAGAAGATACAAATAGACCACACGCCCAAGTTGTGGATAACACAAGATATAAGAAAAGAATATTAGAGTCAGGCACGTAGGTCATAGTCCTAACAATACAAGCAGATCTTCAGAAGAAAAAGAATCAGACAAGACCTCTTGTAGTAAAAGCGTTCAAATCCCTATGCAGGAGGTCCCGCGTAAAGCTCCTTCTGAAGCAGCACACGCCCATCCTTTGGTAGGCCGGCCTCTACTCCAGCTAAAATTTAGGCTTTTGTGCCTGAACAATCAAGAAGGGATGTTGTTCCCCAAATGCACAAGGTGGGGGGCTTCCATTCAACATTGTTGACCAGATGAAGAAAACAAACATAAATGTCACAATGTGGGATGCCCTAACCATTCCATCTCAGCGGGATCTGTTGCATGAAGCTCTAGTGTAACCATGTGCTGACCGGTTATGCGAAAGCCTCGTGATTCTTTTAAAATCTTCCAAGAGGAGGAGAAACAAGTGAGTAAAGTTGCTAAAACCACACCCTTCTATATGTCCTTAATTATAAGTAAACACCTAGTGCATAACTACTTGATTGACTTAGGTGCTAGTACTTTTGTTATGCCTAAGAAGATAGGCTGATGTCTTAGGTCTGAAATATAGCCCTTTTTCTAAAGGATTCCTACAACTTGATGGCTCAATTGTAATCGTTGTTGCAAAATCGAAGCACCCCACTGGATGTTGATCGATTTCTAGTTTTATCATACTAGCATCCAGTGTGATTGCACAACATTGAATCCTTTCCCCAAGTGTGGGACTTGCAAAATGAGAAAGGAATCTCCAGTTTAGAGGTTGGTTCCTCAATTCCTCTGGTCATATTTATCACTTACAAGTTGCAGAGGTCTATATTCCTAATCCTACCCTAAATTCCAAAGGAGACAGAGATAGAGAATGCAGATAAACTAAAACTAATGCTAATAGGTGATACACCAAAGGAGTGGTAAGCATTTTTCACTTCTACAGATTGACACAATTCATAAAATGCAACAAAAGAACATGCACAAACTGATAACTATAATGAAGAATCAGAAATTAGTCAAACAACACCAGCAGAGGATGGAAAATTAATCACAGGGCCTGTATTGTTATTTTAACATCAAAATCACTTGCATTACAACACCTGAGAGGTAAAAATGAGTTGCAGTTCTTAGAAAAGGTTTGATATTCCACCAAAATCACTTCCAAGGTGAGAAAGGGGACCTGCTATACACAAAAAATGTTCAACCCTTTGAAAATGAGCCAAATCTGGCTTTTACAAAGTGCGGACAAACCCGGTGAGAGAGAAACACGGAAAACATGGGAGAGATTCAATCATTGACTAAAATTCATTAAAAACATCATAGTCATCCTTACAGACCCATTCCCTGACATTTTTAACCATGCTGGGAGAGAATGCGAGCCATTCTTCATTAAAAACGGTGGTTGAAACGTCATTTCTACTCATCACCACGTGCCAGAGACATTTTTTGATTTTATCTCTCCAAAATCCATCAAAATGAAAAATTGACCCTAGAATCTTATAGATAATTTCACCATCTTTCCATTGATATAAAGAATGTGAAAAACTGATCTCTGGATCGAAAGATATGGCAACTTGAAGTTTTAGGGAAAAACAGGGCCAAATCGGGTGGCGGGCAAAAAAATTGAATTTTTACCTTTTTGGTCATTTTGGAAAAAAATTCAAAATTTCCCCATGCTCTGCCACTCCAAGTGCCACATGGCATGTTTCTATTGGGCGCGGGCCCATCCTACTCTATTTTCCTTCATTTTTCCTTTGGAAAATTTCCCAAATTCTTTCCCCGCTCCGCCACTCTAGGACACGTGGCGGGTTTTTACTGGCGGGCCCTTGGAGAAAATATTTCTTTTTGTGCCAACACTTTGGGAAAATTCCAAGTTTCCTCCTGCACTCCATGATTCTGGCTCCTTAGGACACGTGGCGGGTTTTTACTTGGCATGCGGGCTTTCTTCTCAAAAATTCCATGCGCCAACACTTAGCCCAAATTTTTCAAATTTTCCCCCCGGACACGTGGCATTACCGATTCGCAAAATGGGCCTCATGGAAAAAAATATTCCATTTGAAATTTTTCCAAAAACTTGGTGAAAATTACAATTCTTCCTCCAACCCCCACCACTTCCATGACACATGGCGGCATCTCATTGGCTGCGGGCCTTGAAAGGGAAAATTTCCCACAAAAACTCCGCCGAGCCATAACTTCAAAAATACATGGAGTTAGGAGAAAACTTTACCTTTCTGGAAAGCTGAGAAAGAGCTCTATCCAATGGTGCCATTTCTAGAAGGTTTTGAGTTCCTAAAAAGCAAAAATTATGTCTGAGGCACAAGAGAAGGAAGGATGAAAGGAGTTAGCCAAAAATGAGCAGGGGGCACATTTTGGATAACAATTTTGGTGACTCAGAGGGATCATCTACCTGCTGGATGAAGTTACCAGTTTCCTGAAGAAATCCATTGGGCATGGAATCATCATTTCCTCTATTTGATACCCCAACTGACTAGAACATTGCAAGGAGGAAGATGGAATATCACCTGATGGAGCAAGGCCTGCAACACATTCCCAGGAACAACAAGCTTGTGCCAAAGCACTTAGGGAAAGCAAAACTAACCTACAACAAAACAATGTGCACAAGCACTTGGAGGAATGAAAACCTAAGCTAATATTTACAAGGTGGAGAATTTCCCTTTAGTAGCAATGCTTTAGATGGATTCCATTGACTGGAATTTGCAGTTCTTCACCATCCAATGAAGACAATTGGAAGCATTGCTGTCCTTACACTTTGTGACCATGTATGGGCCACTCCAAATGGCGTCAAATTTTGAATGCCTCCCTGGTTTTGCTCTATCTGCATCCCATTTTAGCACTAGATCTCCAACTTGGAAGGATCTATTCTTGGCCTTTCTATCAAAGGTCTTCTTTATCAAAGCCTGATCATTCTCCATTGCTTGGGATGCCTGATTTCTGATCTCTTGGAGCTCCATCAATTCTGCATATCTAACCTCCATGGGCTCAAACTCCAACAACTCCAACTGTTTCATGAGTTCCAATGTTGGCAACTCAAGAGACATGGGTAAAATTGCCTCTCTTCCATAAACAAGCTTGAATGGAGAATTACCTGTAGATCTCTTGGGAGTTATCCTATCAGCCCATAAGGCTGATTTCAATTTAGTATGCCAAGACCTCTGATTTTCATCAAGAGTCCTTCTAATGATTCTCAACAAGTTCTTGTTTGTAGACTCAGCCTGGCCATTACCCTGAGGGTAATAGTTTGATGAAGTACTTAGGTAGATCCCGTTCTTGACAGCCCATTCAGTCACCTTGGATCCAATGAATGCTAATGCATTATCTAATATTATTGTAGCTGGTATGCCAAACCTGGTTACTATTCCCTCATAGAAGTCTAGGATACTAGCTTCATTTGCTTCCTTGAGTGCTACTGCTTCAGTCCACTTAGTGAAGTAATCTGTGGCTGTTAAAATCCACTTGTGCCCTTGGCTTGAATTGGGATTAATGACTCCAATGAAGTCTAAACCCCATTGCATGAATGGCTGGTCAATTGAAATTGGATGCAATGGAAGGGCAGCTAGCCTCTCTTTACCTGTGAAGAGTGCACAATTCTTTCACCTCTTGATCCATGCATAACAATCGTTGAAAATCTTGGGCCAATAATAGCCAGCCCTCATGATCTTTAGAGCTGTCACTCTTGGTGCAAAATGACCACCAGCTGGTCCACCATGGAACTCTTCCAACATCCTATGAATCTGATTTGTACCAATGCATCTCAGCAGTACTCCATTCACATCTCTTTTGAACAAGACACCATCAACAAGGGCATATGGGACAGCCTGCAATCTGAAGTGTCTTCTTTGGGTCTTGTTCATTTCTGGAGGGCATAGGCCTGTGCTTAGAAAGTGCATTATGTCTTGGGTCCAGCAAGGAATGGGGACACCATTATTTTCTTCTTGAGTGCTTTCTTGCTCATGGCTGTCTTGCAACGCCAAAATAGTCTCTTTCTCATTGCATGCTTCCTTTTGCTTGCTCAAAATCAGCTGCTCACACAATCCTTTTCCTCTGACCAACTTGGTGACCTTGATCTCTATGTCATACTCCATGACATGAGTAATCCAACCTGCTCTCTTTTCATTCAAGTCTTTGTTGAGGAGGAAGTCTTTAACTCCCGCATGAGAAACCAACAATTGAACCTTATTGTTTGAAACTAGATGCTTGAATTTATTCAAGCTCCTGATTATTGCAAGAACATGCTTCTCAATGAAAGAATATCTCACCTCATAGTCCTCTAAGATTTGGCTGAAGAAAGAAATTGGCTGCTCATCATTGTCTTTGTTCTTTGTACCAAAATTGCAGAGATAGTATCATCACCTCCAAACGCATAGAGGATGAAATCCTTGGAGAAATCTAGGTTGATGAGAGTTGGGGCTTGAGAGATGGCTTCTTTGATTGCTTCAAAACTCTCCTTGCCTTCTGCTGTCCATTTGAAAGCCATGCTTTTCTTTAACATCTTGGTGATAGGCTTGACTAGGGCTGCAAAATTTGGGACAAACCTCCGGACAAAATTTATTCTCCCCAAGAAACTTTGAAGGGCCTTCTTGTGGCTTGGTAATGGCAGTGCTCTTATGGCTTCAACTCTTTCTGGATCAATTGCTAATCCCTCTTTGGAGACAATGTGACCAAGGAGCTTTCCTTCATGAGCTAAGAAAATACATTTTTTAGGATTCAAGGAGACTCCAAATCTTCTACACCTTTGGAACACTTGTCTCAAATGAGAGAGGTGGTCTGCTGCATTTTTTGAAAAAACAGTGATATCATCAAGATATATCAGCACTATGTTGTTAATCAAACCTTTGAACGCCATGTCCATTGCTCTTTGGAAGGTAGCTCTCAGCGTTGGACAGCCCAAATGGAATTTTCCTGTATGCATAAGTTCCCCATTTGGTTGTAAAGGCTGTCTTGAACTGATCCTCTTCCTTCACCATAATCTGATTGTACCCTGAATAGCCATCAAGTAGTGAAAACCTTTTGGAGCCAGCAACAACTTGCAAAATCTGCTCCATGGAAGGTAGTGGGTAATGATCCTTGAGAGATGCTCTATTCAAATCTCTGAAGTCAACACACAATCTGATTTCCCCACTCTTCTTTCTGACTGGAACCAAGTTGGCAACCCAACTAGAATGCTTGATAGGGAATATGATTCTTGATTCTATCAACTTATTCAATTCTTTTCTCATGAGGGGCTCCATGTGTGGATTGACTGGTCTTTGTTTTTGCCTGATGGGCTTAGTATTTGGATCCAATTCAATGGTGTGTTGAGCTAACTCGGATTGAAACCTTTCAGATCTTCATAGCTCCAAGCAAACACATCAGGGAATTCTTGAAAAAGTTGTATAAACTCATACCTTTCTTGCTCAGTTGTCATCTTGCCAACTTGGAGTGATTTGCCTTCTTCCACCGAGATGGACACTGAATCTTCTCTCTTCACTTGGATGTTTGCTTTCTCCTTCCTAAACTGATCATTAGGATTGAAAATGGACTCCAAAGTAATAAGCCCCTTTGGTAGTTTATTGGTTCTCAGCTGTACCACTTGGTCACCATACTATTGTTCCAACTTTTCCTGATTTTTAGCTGAGAACTCAGCCTCTTCTTGCAAGAAATGGATGATTTGCTGATCATTTTCAAACACTTGCCAACTTACATTTTTATCTGGACATGAAGGCCTCACAATCACATGGATGTTTGGTTGCACCTTGTCTTTTTGAATGCTTTCAACAATGTCAAAGGCTGCCCCAATCGCTGAAAGCCTTTGTCAGCTTGGTTCTCTTTCCTATGAATGGATTTGATGTCAAAACCCTCAAAATCTTCAATGAGGTCCCACACCCTATTCTTGTAGCACTTGAGTAGATCATTCTTGATAGCATGCTACCCCTTGACATGGTTGACAATCAACTCACTGTCACCAAAGACTTGCAAGTTCTTTATTCCTCTCTTGATTGCCCAATGCAGTCATTGCACCAAGGCTTCATATTCAGCAGTGTTATTAGAGCATGCAAACTGAAATCTAAAAGCTGAATAATACTTAACTCCTTGAGGTGAAACCAGCATGGCTCCCCCTGCACCTTGTCTACTCCTTGATCCATCAAAAAACAATTGCCATACCTCATTGTCATCCTTGTGGTCTGGCTTGGTGATGCTAGGGATAGGCTGATTTTCTTCATGCATGCAATAGACTCCTAACTCAGATTCTTCTATTTCTTGATAAGGATCAAAAGCATGCACCTTGTTTTCCCATTCATCAAGAGTTAGATCTGGGATACTTCCGACCTTGGTGTCAGCTTCATCAGTGCTTGGGTGATCTTCTTGGTCAAATGCTAAACAATTGGCATTTATCTGACTTGGGGTGTAAGGCTCAATGTGAAAGTTTGCAATAGGTTCAGACCTGATTGTGGCTTTGGTTCCATATCTTGTTCTGAAATAACATGTGTGACCAATCAGCAAATAAGTAACCTCATATCTTAGTTGTGAAATCCCTTGACAAACATAGGGCAAAGAGTGGATGAAGGTCTATTACTAAGACATCTTGCAAAATAACCACGTTGGGACAGGCATGCAAAGTAAGACTCAAGTTTTTAATCACTCCAACTGTTGTTACTGCTATTCCATCTAATTGTACTACCCCTTTGGATATGGTTTCATACTGAATTCCCAACTGATAAGCTATTTTCTTGGGCATTACTGAACTACTTGCTCCGAATCAATCATTCAATTATGTACTAACTGATTTCCAATGATCAATGAAACATAGAATATAGGGGGTTTCGACATTTTACCTTGCTGTCCTCCATGATTCCCCTCAGGCTGGGCAACATTTATGAGCACCTTCTCTTGCATTTGGACTTGCTGATTTGAAGTTGACCAGTCTTTCATAGCAGCTTGTAGCAAATCTCTTTGGCCTGGGATAGATAGTGATTCCCACATTGATATGTTTACATTTGTCTTCTTCATCTGATCAATGATATATAATGGAGATTAAGTATCCCTTTGTTGTCCCTTGGCCTACACATTCATTCCTTGTGCATGGGAAGCAACAACTGGCATTTGAATTGGCCTAGGAACTATTTTAGGCAGTCCTTGCGTGCTTGGAGCTGGATTTTGTTTGCCAATATTTTGTGGAGTGACAGAAGGTTGTGGATTTCCGGAGCTAATGGTTGTTCTTCACCCAAATTTCTCCTCTTTGACCTTGTGTTGGCTGCAACACTTTGGGAAACCGTTTGATTCATGCCACAAAAATCTTCTGCCTGCCAGTTTACAAGTGTGGTGTCATTTGGAGCTGATTGCTTTGCTGAATGTTTCTTGTTGTTGGTCATTTCTTTGACTACCTTCACCCTCCACACCAGTTGTTATCACCATTAATGCTTGATTCAAGGCACCGTTGAAGCACATGGACTAGTTATGAGGTTCATTGCATGGGAAACACCAATCATACTCTTGAGCCATATTGTTTTGTACTGCACTAATGCTTTAGATGCAGATGTAGCATTGGGATTATAGGGCTGAAATGGTCTATTGGCAGGAGGCCTTGCTTGATTTAGATTTGCAGCTGGATTGGGTGGTCTTTGGGGTTGATATGGTTTCCTGTTAGGCTAAGCTTGGGGCTAGAAAGAAGGTCTAAAACCTTGGGCTTGCTGCCTTTTGAGTGTAACCAGCTCATTGCCTAGATTTTGCAGCTGCTTCATGACTTCTTGAAGTTCATTTGAGGCACTAGAAGATGAAGTGGAAGCTTCACTTGAATTCTGATTTCTAGGAGTGGGAATAGAAGCTAAATTAGGCACTTGGCTAGTACTTTGGCTCTCTAAACTTGGAAATAATGGCATTAGAGGTCTAGGAGCCAGCTTGTCAGCTTGGATCAAACAATTTTCAGCTCTAATGGCAATGCTATAAGCAATGGGGATAGTTGTGCCTCCCATGGACTGAATTAACATAGAAATATCAGAATTTAAAGCTTTAAGGTAATAAAGAAAAGCACCTTCTGTTGTTGGCCTGATTGCCACTGGAATTCTCTCCCAAGTCCTTTGAAATCTGAAATTAAAATCAATCAGCTGCTCATTGGGAGCTCTTTTGATAGTTGTCAGCTGCTCTAAAAGGGACAAGTTGTCTCCCTTTTCCCCAAACTGCTCATGGAGGGCTATACATAGTTGATTCCAATTTTGAATAGAACCTGAGGCAAGGCTCCTGAACCATTGTAAAGCTTTCCCTTTGAATGAAGATGCCAACTTTGATTTGAACTTTGCATCTCATTGATCTCATGGATTGCACAAATGTTAGCAATATCCTTGACATGATCACCAGGTGAGGTCTGATTTTCTCCAGTGAAGTATGGAATGTTCTTCAATGCTGCAACTGGAATTGGATTTTGTGCATTGAGAGCAAGTGGGTTGCTGCCAGTGAAATTGACATAGGGGTTGTTTTGTGCCATTCTGATTGGCCTTAGAACCCTTGTTGATTGAATGAAAGGCCTACCAGGTGGAGGAGTTGAGAGAGTTCTATTTGGTGGAGATGGAGACCTTTGGATTCTCCTCCCACTTTTCCTTCTTCTTGGAGATAATTGCAGATATTCAAACAACACCTCTTCTTCTCCAGCTCTTGACCTTGTAGTGATTCTTCTCATGAGTTTTCGGTCTACATTGCTAAAATCATCAGTTGATTCTTCTTCCTTGGAGTCACCAGATGTGTAATTTATAGCTCTTTTAAAACAAGAAACTTGCAACAAATGCACATTAATTTTTTTGCAATGAAGATGAAGACTTCTAGGTCCCACCGGCGTGCCAAAACTGTTGTTGCAAATCAACAGCACCCCCTGGATGTTGATCAGATTTCTAGTTTGATCATACTAGCATCCAGTGTGATTGCACAACATTGAATCATTTCCCCAAGTGTGGGACTTGCAAAATGAGAAAGGAATCTCCAGTTTAGAGGTTGGTTCCTCAATTCCTCTGGTCATATTTATCACTTACAAGTTGCAGAGGTCTATATTCCTAATCCTACCCTAAATTCCAAAGGAGATAGAGATAGAGAATGCAGATAAACTAAAACTAATGCTAATAGGTGATACACCAAAGGAGTGGTAAGCATTTTTCACTTCTGCAGATTGACACAATTCATAAAATGCAACAAAAGAACATGCACAAACCGATAAGCTGTAATGGAGAATCAGAAATTAGTCAAACAACACCAACGAGAGGATGGAAAATTAATCACAGGGCCTATATTGTTATTTTAACATCAAAATCACTTGCATTACAACACCTGAGAGGAAAAAATGAGTTACAGTTCTTAGAAAAGGTCTGATATTCCACCAAAATCACTTCCAAGGTGAGAAAGGGGACCTGCTATACACAAAAAATGTTCAACCCTTTGAAAATGAGCCAAATCTGGCTTTTACAATGCCAGGGACGAACCCAGGAGAGAGGAAACGCGGAAAACATGGGAGAGGTTCAATCATTGACCAAAATTCATTCAAAACAACATGGGCATCCTTACAGACCCATTCCCTAACATTTTTAACCATGCTGGGAGAGAATGCGAGCCATTCTTCATTAAAAACGGTGGTTGAAACGTCATTTCTGCTCATCACCACGTGCCAGAGATGTTTTTCATTTTCTCTCTCCAAACTCCATCAAAATTCAAAATTGACCCCGAATCTTGTAGAATTTCACCAGCTTTCCATTGATATAAAGAACATGAAAACCAATCTCTAGATCGAAAGATATGGCGACTTGAAGTTTTAGGGCAAAACAGGCCAAATCGGGCGGCGGGCAAAAATTTGAATTTTTACCTTTTTGGTCATTTTGGAAAAAATTTCAAAATTTCCCCATGCTCCGCCACTCCAGTGTGCCACGTGGCACATTTCTATGGGGCGTGGACCCATCCTGCTCTATTTTCCTTCGTTTTCCTTTGGAAAATTTCCCAAATTCTTTCCCCGCTCCGCCACTCTAGGACACGTGGCGGGTTTTTACTGGCTGTGGGCCCTTGGAGAAAATATTTCCTTTTGTGCCAACACTTTGGGAAAATTCCAAATTTCCTCCCGCGCTTTGCGATTCCAGCTCCTTAGGACACATGGCGGGTTTTTACTGCCGCAGCTTTCTTCTCAAAAATTCCATGTGCCAACACTTAGCCCAAATTTTTCAAATTTTCCCCCCAGACACATGGCGTTACCTGATTCACCGGCGGGCCTGCGGGAAAAATCTTCCATTTGAAATTTCACCAAACACTTGGTGAAAATTACAAGTCTTCCTCCGACCCCCGCCACTTCCATGACACGTGGCGGCATCTCATTGGCTGCGGGCCTTGAAAGGGAAAATTTCCCACAAAAACTCCGTCGAGCCATAACTTCAAAAATACATGGAGTTAGGAGAAAAAATTTACCTTTCTGGAAAGCTGAGAAAGAGCTCTATCCAATGGTGTCATTTCTAGAAGGTTTTGAGTGCCTAAAAAGCAAAAAAATTATGTCTGAGGCACAAGAGAAGGAAGGATGAAAGGAGTTAGCCAAAAATGAGCAGGGGGCACATTTTGGATAACAAGAACCACCTTAGGAGTCATAAAGGATCTTGAGTTGACCCTCCATGCATGTCCAAGCCTAATAATTACTCAAGATGTGTCAATTATTGACCTGCCTCCTTTGTTTTCCCTATGTCTATCAAGAGAATTTACTTGCCAAGGTGGGTGGTTACTTGTCTTCTAATTGGTCTCATATGTTACTCAAGACAAGGTATGGTACCCGGTTTACCATATAAGATGATCCTATATTTTCTTATCATGTAGCACCATATGTCCCATCCCCTCTCCAAGCCAATTGTCTTATCCAGGAAGAACAAGTTTAAGTTTATGAAGAGTAGTCTCTTCCACCATCTGTTCTAAACCTAGTGCTTGATGAATGGGCGGAAAGGCATCACAAATTTAATCCCTATGTTAAAGAACTGGAAGCCTATGAAATTGGGCTTGGTACTTATTGCATTCTAGAAGAAGACGCTATGCTTCCATGCACACTCATGAAAGAAAAAGTTCAAACTGGTCTATGGAAGTTATATTTTGATGGATCTAAAAGCAGAAATAGTGTGGGAGCAGGAGTTGTTCTCATTTCCCCTAAAGATGAGAAATTTTTTTTCATGCATAGGTTGCAGTTTGCATTCTCTAACAATGTGGTAGAATATGAAGCGCTAGTGCATGGCTTGCTCATTGCTAAGAAGAAGAAAATTAAGGCACTGCAGATCTTTGGGGACACATAATTGGTCATCCACCAGGTCACCAAAAAATTCCAAACAAAGAATAAGCTTCTTAAAGATTATAAACATAGAGTTTGGGACCTACTTGAGAGCTTTGATGCCCTTAATCTGCAGGTAGTCCCACGCAGAATGAACAAAGAGGCTGACCAAATGGTCATGCTCGGTTCACAATTTTCTCCTGCTAAGGACTTTGTCAAAGGAAACACTCAGCACATTAAGATGGTGATCAAACCATCCATTCCAGATAATAACACTAGCTGACAAGTGTTTGACAGTGATGCGCAGATTGTCCAGTTTATCTAGAATGAAGCTAAATTTTCATCAAGTATGCAAGCTGACCTCCATGCCAACTATGGTGACCAAGTAATACAACTGAAGACAAATAAGTTGCCTAAAGGGCTGGTCACCTTAGAGAAAATGTTCAGCCCTAATGATGAGTTCAAGGGTGAATAAAGATACATACGCACTACACAAGAAGATTGCTCCCATATTACTATTGCGCACAGAAAAGAGATGTTGCTCAAAGAAGACTTATGTGCATGAAGAAAAACTGACCTTCATATCTCTCTGTCAAAAATATAGTGACATTTTCTCATGGGAGTATGAAGACCTCAAAGGTTTTGATCCAAGTGTTGCTTAACACTCTATTGACCTTGATCCTGGTATCAAGCCCATCGACAAAAAGCAAGTGGCAGTCAATCCAAAGATAGAGCCCCTCATGAGAAAGGAACTATCAAAACTCATTGAGGTAAAATTATCTTTCCTATCAAATACTCTACCTGGGTTACAAATCTGGTTCCAGTACGTAAGAAGAATGGTGAAATCAGACTTTGTGTTGATTTCAAAGATTTGAATAAGGCATCTCTAAAGGATCATTATCCTTTACCTTCAATGGAGCAGATTTTGTAGATTGTGGCTGGCATGCAAAGGTTCTCCATGTTAGATGGGTATTCGGGTTTCAACCAGATCCTGGTCAAGGAAGAGGATCAATTCAAAATAGCATTTACAACCAAGTGGGGAACATATGCATACTAGAAAATGCCCTTTGGTCTGTCAAATGTGGGTGCAACATTTCAACGCGCCATGGATATTTCCTTCAAAGGTTACATCAATGAGTTCATCTTGGTTTACTTGGATGATATAACTATCTTCTCAAAGCAAGGCATGGATCACATGGCGTACCTAGAAAAGGTCTTTGAGAGATGCATCTCTTAACCCCAAGAACTGTAATTTGGTGGTGGCTCAGAGCAAGCTCTTGGTCCATGTGGTTTTGAAACATGGTATCACAATTGATCATGAGCGCATTTCATCCATCCTAGCCCTTTCCCTTCCAGTGCACAAAAAGGCCTTACAATCCTTCCTTGGCAAGATTAACTTTGTTAGGTGTTTTATCCCTAACTTTGTAGGGATCTGTTTAGCCCATCACCTTCATGATCAAAAGGACATAGCCTTCGGATGGACAACGAAGGAAGAGAAAGCTTCAACAAGATGAATAAAGAGATTGCTTGTGTGCCAACACTCATCAATCTAGATTACTCAAAGGATTTCATCCTTTATGTTTATGGTGTTGATGTAAGCATTGCTATTGTCCTAACATAGGAAAATGAACAAGGACTGGAATAGTCGGTGGCGTTCTTGACTAGACCACGAAGGATTATGAATTGAAATACAGTCACATGGAGAAGCAGGTCTTTTCCATCATGCACGTACTCAAGAAATTTAAAAGCATGCTCACCACAAATCACATCAAGGTGTTAGCCTCCCACTCATCTATCAGATACTTCATCATGGGCACAAAAATCAGTGAGAAGAGAGCATGATGGGTGACAAAAATCATGGAATATGATGTGACTATTAAGGCCACAAAGCTGGTAAGAGGTAGTGCACTCTGCAAGTAGATTCTTGGAGGATGTGCAAGTGAACTTGAGGCTTCATTATTTCTTGATGAAGACCTCCCACGTGTAGAACATGAATAGAATATAGACCCCAACGTGCATGACTAGATGAAGGAAATGATCACATTCCTTTCTAAGGGCACGTACCCTCTCGATTTGAACAAAGCAAAGAGAAGGCATCTGAGGTTGCAATCTATCCCTTATGTTTTGATTGATGGACTTCTCTTCAAAAGAAATCTAGATGGCATGTTGTTAAGATGTATCAATGGTGTGCAAACTGAGCAAGTGTTAGCAGAATTTCATGATGGATTCTCTGGTGGACACTTCTCTACCAAAACTATAGCAATGAAGATCATAATGATAGGTATCTTTTAGCCTACCCTATTTGCAGATGCACATAGGTGGGTCACAAAATGTAAAGAGTGTGCTTTCTTTACAGGAAAGAAAAGATTGGTAGCACTTCCCCTCCGACCAATCCAAGTGGATCAGCCTTTTGTGCAATGGGGTCTCAACTTCATAGGCATGATCAATCCACCTTCAAGCACTAGACATAAATGGGTGCTGACAGCTACATATTACTTCACCAGATGGATAGAAGTTGTCGTGCTTAAGGAATTAACTGAGGTAGTCATCCTTGACTTTCTCGAAGGTTTAGTCACAAGGTTTGGCATTCCTCAAACCATTATCTTTGATAATGAAAAGGCCTTCCTTGGTGCTAAAATCATTGATTGGGCTCTAATTCTAGGCATTTACCTGAAAACCTCTTCCAACTATTACCCTCAGGGAAACATTCTGGAAAAATAAACAAATAAGAACCTGATCATAATCATGAAGCACACAATGAACATCAGCTAAAGATAGTGGCAGGCGAAGGTCTTGCATGTGCTCTGTGTAGATAGAATCACAGTCAAAAGGAAATAGGAACTTCACCTTACAAGCTTTTCTATGGCAAGGAGGTTGCCCTTCCTTTGACACTAGAACTAAATTCATTGGCACTTTCCCAACAGAAATTTGGAATTTGAGGGCATGGATCAGAGAGAAATCAAGATGGAAAAGTTGGTTCATCTTGAAGAGCTCAAAAACTCTTCCATGATCAAGCTAGAACAACATCAACAAGCAATAAAGAAATGGTTTGACAGAAAGGCTAGGCCTCAAGATTTCAAAGTTAGGGACTTGGTTCTAAAATGGGATGCTGATAGAGCTAAACCAAGGCACCATTCAAAGTTTGATGCACTTTGGAGTGGCCCATACATCATCAAGTCCTGCAAAGAAGCTAACTCTTTTGAGTTAACTCATCCAGATGGAAGCGCACTGCAAATCCCAGTAAACGGATCTATCTCAAACCCTTCCATTAGGTTTGTTACATCATATTGTATATATTAAAGTAGTTTCAATTCCTCCAAGTGTGCTCCATGCACATTATTTGTTTGTACATAGTTCTTTCCCCTCGCGTGCTTCCTGCGCACGCTCTTTTGTTACTTCCATAATGCAAAAATTATCTCGGCGATTGTGAGGTTCTTCACAATTCGAGACAACTTCAAGTGACTCCAGGGTGTTCTTCAAGTTACATACCAGATCTTAAAAATTTAGCACCCGACTCCATGCCCAATGGACTTCTAAGGCTATTGGTCTCTTCATCTAGTAGGCAGATGGCCCCCGAAATTCACCAAAACTGTTATCCAAATAACTCTCCTAGTTATTTGGATAACTTATATTTTCATCCTGACTTTGATGTTTCACATTTCAGGTCACACGCACTCAAGAATATTCTTTTAACACCTTGGCATAGTTGCAGTTCCTCTACGCGCCCTTACTTTCCTTCCTGATCCCCTTTGCATTCTTCTATCTCCTCCATTTTCCCTTCCCGTGTGCCTCGCACTTACTTCTATCAACTAATTCCTTGGCCCTTCGTGCACCATGCCCATTACCTTGTAATAGTTGTGCCTTAACCATACGTTCTCTTCTCACCAATTTTCCTCATCTCCCCTTGCACATAGCGCGCGACCCTCTTCACCTATTTCTTCCACTTCTTTCTTACACCCTCCACGCATCTCCAAAGGTAAGAGCAGTCGTTGAAAATTCCAAGATCCTGCGGAAGATTCCACGTGTCAACCCAACACTCCTTCAAAGGAAAATTTTTGAGAAGGCTTTTATATGAGCGCTAGCCCTCCATGCATCTGGTTTCATAAAAGGATAGGATCATGGTTGAATAGTCAAAGCATTGAGACATGCCAGCGGAGGTTGTTAAGTGTCAGCACGATGCTAATTTAAGAGCAAAATTGGGGAAGGGTTTCCAAACAACTGCCAAGCTGCCACGTGTCCCTGGTCAGATATATGACCCTAACGAGCGAAAGACTTAGCCAAAACATGAAGAAACTGATCGAACCACAGAAGTAGCCACATGTCAGGTCAGCATAACTTCAAAAGTGAAATACAAAGGCTTCCCTTAGACATGCACCAGCCCTCCATGTGTCCAATTTCAAAAGGGGGCCCGTTTTGGTAGCTGGTTCTGCCTTTTGTATGGACTGATTCAAATTTCAAATGAGCATATCTTTTGACTCAATGCTCAAAATCTGAAAAATTTGGAACCATTGGAAAGATCTTGGCCTCGTCTATGCCATGGAGATCTAAAAATAATTTTGGAGAGGTTAGGTGGGGAAAAAATGAAGAAATGTCTTCATGCCATTAATATAGGATCTATTTTCCCCAACAACCAGATCGGATTTGATATGATCTGTCGTTCCTCCTCCTTCGAGGCACCGAACAAGTAATTGATGCAGACATGATAGATTTGGGGTAGATTTGTAGGAGGCATTAACGATGGTGGTTGAGCTTCAAATTAGTTTTCCCACTTCTCTCTCTCCTTCTTCCCTCTGGGCTGAATCTATAAAGAAGGGGTCGGGGCTCATTGTAAAGGGTTGGACACTCTGGATCCTTATACATGTTGCTAAGGACTCCATATTTTCTGTATTTTGAGTTGCAGACCTCCATGTTTGGCTCTTGCATGTGGATATCAACCTCCTTATCATTGTAACAGTTTTGTGCATTTTAGAAGTAATAGAAGCATCGTTTTGTGACTATTCTTTGTCCTAACGTGTTTGTATTCCTTCTTCTTGCCTCTTCTCTTACATTATGTATTGTATTTCAAGTCCCCTACAGTTCCATACTTGGTTGTGTTCCATGAGAATGATCTGGTGAATGTGTATTTCACTGTGCTACTCGTGCCTAGCCTCCTTTCACACATTCCCTATCATTCTCACTCAAAACAGATAGTGTTCACCCCTCTTTTCTAGTGCTATCACCTTTTAGTGTAGTTTACTTCATGTTATCCTTCTTTCCCTAGTCCCTTGGCATTCTTATCTTAGTTTTCCTTTTAGCACTAGGAGTAGCAGTAGTAGTAAAAATAGATAGAGGAACCGACCTTCTCTAGAGATCCGTCCCAAGCTCGCAAGGTCCCACAACTTAGGGATAGTTCCATTGTGGTCTCAAACACCTCGGCCCTTTCGAGATCTCGAGACGCGGTGCACGTTTTAGAAACCAATAGTAGCCATATATGAAGTAAACCGACATGGATGTACAAAAGGTGTCGCATGATAGAACAAGGGCTCTAGATACCATAGGAGGTGTTAAGGATAAGGAGCCATCAAGAATACAAGAAGATGCACTTTGGGAGTAGGAGTAACTAAACATGAGATGGCTAGAGGAGCCAAGGAAAAATGTGTTCATGGTGGAATGCCTCGAATAGTGATAAGATGTCACTCATGGATAAACTTAAGGCACAAGTGAACAATAGAAGGTACATATTTGGCATCCTGGAGCCAAGGGAGTCCTAAGAGCATGTCACAATGTGTAACAATAGATCTAATAGTAAATGACATAGAAATAGTAAGAGGCCCAACAATAATGGGTAGAATAACATGGCCATGAGAAGTGGGATACGCGCATGTCATATGAGATAGAGGGAATCCAATAGACTACAAGAAAGATAATGAACATGCATTAGATTTAAATGTAGGATGTACCATAACATTGTTGATGGCATGGGGCCCAACAAAAGCATCAATATGTAATCTATGGGAGGATAATGAGGCATGAAAATCAACATCAGTGAAAGTGATAGTAGGTGATGGGAAATCAATAACACCAATAAGGAATCCAAGGGGATGATCTGAAGAATCAGGAGGAGGCACTGCATGGTAGGTATGATTAGAAGAGGACTCAGGGGCTGACTTGTCATGCTTAGGTAATGGGTCATTGAAGATTTTTAACTTTCCATTGTCATTGGTAGATTTGGAAGTGGAAGTAGTGGATTCAAGAAACTAGATATCATTATTGTCAATGAGATCTTGAATCAAATGGAGAAGCTTGAAACACTTGTTGGTAGAATGGACATTGCATCTATGGTAATCAAAATGTGCATGCTCATCAAAATTCCTTCCATGGGGCCTATTAGGATCATACTCGAGAGGAGGTAAAAAGAAATTAGATTATTTTTAATGAGTTTGGGCAATTACATATGCGAGAGGATAAGGAAATCGAGTAAATATATGTTGAGTGGGTTGGATTTGAATTTTGATAGGTTACAAAACAACATTGACAGTAGTCTTAGCATCATTAGACTTGGGTTTGAAAATGATATTGCTTGGAATTTAGAAGAAGAGTGATTAGAAGGATTGGGACCATATTTGAGTTTGCTTGAAGAAAGGAGCTTAGTATCACGAGTTTTCAAGGTATAACATATATGTTGAAAGGAATGATAGGAATAAAAAAGAACACACTCTTGTAAAGGAGATAAAATAATTTAAATAAAGAGATCTTGCAATTCAGATTCAACTAATACATTGTTCATTTTAAAAGCTTCTTCTTATAACACTACATAATCACTAAGATTTTCATTAGAGCCTTGCTTAATTTTATCCATTTGTGCATAATATATTTTTGTTCCAATATTCATAGAAAAATAAGCTAGAAACAAATCAGCAAGAGTAGTAAATGATTTAACGAATGCAAGGGAAAGTCATAGAACCATCACAAAGCATAATCTTGTAAGCTCTTAGGAAACAACTTAGTCAAGAGGGTGTCATCACATGCATAGTCTAGGAAAACAACATGAAAATATCTAAGGTGATTTTGAGGATATCCATGGCCATTGAATAGAGGAAACTTTGGTGAAGAAAAATTGGGAGGGAGTGGATAAGAAGATACTTCAGTGTAAGAGTACTATAAAGAAGAAGGGAAGAATCAAGGGATGGTGATGAAGAAGAAGTATCTTTCTATAATTGATGAATTTGTGCTTATAAATCATGATAAAAAGACTCTAAATCTTGGGTGTTAGAAGAATAATTAGGTTTAATGTGGTAAATAAGAGGAGAATAATAATGAGTAGAAGGGGTAGGAATTTTCATGTGAACGGTGGAGACTCCAAAATTTTTAGGAGAGGAGGAAAGTGTGATAAAATAAGTAGTCTTAGCAGAGAGTGATAAGATACGAGTCATATTATTATGGGTAGCATTATCATGGGTACACTAAGAAGCCAATAGAGAATCGATGATATGTAGAACACAGTCGGATTATCATGCATTACAAAGTGGAAATTGGTAAGGGCATCCAATTGGGCTTGATCAACATTGGTAACTTCTCATAGGGAGGTTCATTATCAAATGCTTTAATGTCCTTGAGAGGTATTTTATTTGAATTTCTAATATTGTTGTCATTGATGGGGTCATCCATGGGAGAAGGACAATGTCGAGTGGATGGGGCAATATCTATATAGGTTTGGGACCCAAAGAGGCCACTACGGGTAATGAGCATGTAAGAGATTGGGTTCACCAAATGATTTAAATCTAATTAAATCTAAGATATGGACACTTCTAATGAGATAAGTATAAAAATATTCAAGAAAGATCACGCAAAGTAATTGTAATTGATAAATAGTGATAGATAGGGTTTGGAGAATGAATTATCTTTCCACCATAGGTCCTGGACTAATGAACAAGCTAGAAAGGTATATTATAGACTTTATTATCTATGTGTCTAATTCTAGAAAGTGACGATCTCGGGAAATGAGTGCCTAGAAAGGGATAGGGATACCCAAGTGTTGGTGTCTACGGAGTAGCTTGGAATCTAATTCTTTACGTGTCACTTAGTGTTGCTCTTTATTCACTATGTGTCACACATGTAAACTCTAGATACGTACACAGTACTCAAGCACACATTAGATGAATAAAATAATGCATATGTTTGAGTCATAATAACCTTGGTGGTCACCCCAATGTGATTGTCACCGAGCGTTGCACTACATTTCAGACTCTATGTAGTTCTTGTGTGTGTGATTGAAATAGTGTCCCTTGAGCTAGGATTCCCTAGTGCCAATTGCACAAAGAGATAGCGGGATATAACTAATTTGTCCCAAATACAAATGTGTGGTATGGAATTTAAAATAAACCCTCCTATGTAGTGAAGTATGCAGTCTAAAATGTAGTCCTTGATGTAATAGATAGAAAATAATAGCCCTTGTAGTAGTATGTGCCTCTTGAATGCTTTCCCCCATAATGATATTAAATAAGAGATGTATATATATTATTCCCTTGTTTAAGTTTCAAATTAACAAGTGAATGGCCGACCATGAGGGATAAAAGAAGACAAGAAATAAATAACATTCAAAATATCAAGAAAAGAGGAAAAGAGGCCACAGGTGCCCAGAGGGGACAATAATTTCCGGGTGCTCCTGTCCCTAATGAATGGTCTTGTAAAAGGTGCTCAAAAGGTTAGACAGTGAAATCAGATTTTAATAATATGTTGGCTACTGTGAAAAATTGTAAGTTTCAATTGGAAAGAACAAAAAATAAATATAAAAAGGATATTAAATCAAAGTAAAGAGGGTTGTTAATCACTAGTTCTCTTGCTTAGGAATCATGCACGTATATGAAGTATTTAGAGACTAGATGTACATATTAAGTGCGTGATTTAGTGACTACAAAAACTACTTAGGGACTATATTTATTTGAGTGTATACATCACCTTGTAGGTTTTCTTACATATATCATACTCATGCCCCTTTGGCTACATTTGTATAGGTATGTTGACTCTAGTATATAATTCTAATTATATCATACTTTAAAGAGACATGATTATTATATTGAACATCTTACATTGCATAAAGGGCCTAAATTTGATATCTCTCGAGGACAAGGAAGTACAACTAAAGAGGGAGATATGGATAATGTCATAACAACTAGGTGTAGTTTTTGTAGAGCTAAAGAGTTGAAGTGAATCATTGATGAAAAGGTTGAGATGATAAAGAGAAAGGTCAATGTAATAGGTAGGGATATGGAGAAAAATAATAATTTTTTGATTACGAGAACTTGCACTTTGAGTTCTTGGTTATGAAAAAGGACAATGATGAATTCTTGGTGGAAGAGAAATTAATAAATTTTTCTAAAGTTTTGTTGAATTTGAAATTTCCCAAGTATAGAGAAAGAAGTTTATCATTTAATTTAAATTGAATTAAATATAATTTCAGAGTAACTACTATAATGAATTATATATAGATGGTTATATACAGTAATGGAAAATAAATAAGCATTCAAGGAAGTAAAACCCTAAGAAAGTGAGAGAGTAAGGCAACTTAGTTGGTTTTGTGTGATCCGAGAGTGATATGGACTAAGTAACTACTGGAATAGGCTAGAAACAATATTGTAAAGGCTCAATGAAGATTCATAAGTACAAAAATATGAAGGAAAAAAATGACCGAAGAGGACAATAGAGCCACTGGCATTAGTGTTCAATCTAGGCACTAGTGTCCACTTAGATGCCTAGGTTTTGAAATTTTCTAGGTCATAAGGTCTTCACTCCAATATTCATTTTGTCGCTCGACTTTGCTATTAGGGTTCCAATTGCACCTGTAATCTACCAAAAAAAAAATTCTACCTACACATGTCTAAAAACCACATCAAATATAATACCTATGTGTATGTTTTATGTGTATGTTTTTGTAACGATGTCCTATCTCAGACTCCATGCAATTCTATGTGTATGTTTTTATAACAATGTCCTAGGTTACCCTTGTGCAAGTTGCACTATGATAGCCAGATAGATCTACATTGCTTAAAGTATGCAAATGCATGAGATGGTATAGAATGAACTTCACGTCCTATGTTGTGTATGCAAAGTGATGTAGCCCTTGTCCCTTGTATGTATTTATTAGTTGAATTCTTTGTAGTCATCTTTGTTCCATTGGATGTAAGCTTAGGTGATAATAGATAATGTTTAGTGCTTAATACCTTATTTGAGAGCAATAACTAAGTATATATATGATTCCTTTGTTTAAATTTTGTAATTGACAATTGAAAGGTTGACCCAATGTGATAAAAGGTAAAATAAATCCAAAAGAGTAAGAAGAAGATAGCAAAGGTCGGGAGCACTGACGCTTATGTCCTAGCTAGATGCTAGTGTTCAAGGCCATAAAAGATAAATCAATAAATTTTTGTGAGTTGTGATGTGTGTAAGGCCAATAAAAGTGTTAAAGATAAAGCAAAATGCAAAAATGAGTTGTCAACCACTAGTTTTATTGCTTAGGAATCATGTATACATTAGTATGCTTTAGGACCTAGAAATATACCAAGTGCATAGATTTTATGTCTACATTTTCCCCACTTTATGATGTTGAGTGAATACTCAATAACATAAAGTAGATAGAAGATGTGTACCTTGTAATCATGTAGAGAATATTTTTTTGATACCATGTCGAGTGGACAAGTGAAGCGTGAAGTGATTGCGATGTGAAGCATGGAAACTAGGAGAAGGAGGTAGACCCTAGGGGTGAAGTGTATACGTAGTAGTTTGTGTTGTTGGAGCTTGTGCTCATTGATGTGGTCTAATTCTCGTTTTGTATAAGGATGAACTGTTGTGTTTTGGAGACGCTCTTGGATTTGGATGCCTTGTTGTCATTGGTGATTTTTTGGGTGATCTCACGCCGAGAGTGAATTTTTCATGTGATCTCATGTCAAGAATTATTTTTTTGGGAGATCTCATGCCAAAAATGAGTTTTTGGGTGATCTCACACCAAGAGATGGTTTTTTGGGCGATCTCATGCCAAGAGCAATTTTTTTGGATGATCTCACGCCAAGATAAGAGTGTTGGGGAGAGAGGTCTTGTTTTTATCTCCTTCTATGATGCTTCCCAAATAAACACCACTATAGATGGTACATCCCTAATTTGTTCTTTTGTTAATGTTGTAACTGATAGAATGCATTCTATAACTAGAGGTAAGTGCCTATTATGGGAGAAATTTGTTGTAAAATGTTGGAGATTGTGCTAACTTGACAATTTGATTTTTTTCCCACAAGGCACAAGCACCTGTGGGGGACAAAAGTGCCCACCGCTACTATCTAGGACTAGGTGCTTGTGTCTTCTATGTAGTTTTGATCCAAGTAAGATTCTAGATCATTCTATGATTGTGTTCCTATTGATGCGAAATCACAACACCCCGATTGTTTGCAATTCAAAGGATTGAGATAGCCAATGTGATTGCATAACATGGAGCTTTTCCCAAAGTGTGGGACTTTGCAATCGGGAAAGATCTATGGAGAAAGGCCAACTCCTACTCCTAACCTACCTACCACAAACTACTCTAAGTGTAGGCCAAACTACTACTAAACCCTAAACTACAATATCCAAGGGGACAAGGAAAGAGATGCATGGAATGAAAACCTACACTACGATTGGTGATACTCCAAAAAGGAGCGATAATCACTCTTCCCAACGTTGTAAAATGGAGAAAGGGTGACTCTTAGGGAGGTTCGAAAAATGAAACACAAACCCAAGTTCCACCAATGCATTAAGGGGAGGTTGGACAACTACAACACAAATCTGAAATGCAAACAATCACCATTTCATGGTAAACACAACCACCAAACTTGCAATAGACAAGAAATATACATAGATCCTGTAAACACAATGAGAGATAAGATACAAAAAAACAAGACATAGAAGCTTGACAAGATGCAACACATATATGTTTTATTACTCCATAGAAGTTTACACGGTAAAATGCTATAATACGAAGAGGAATAAAGTCGTTATAATATTTTAGGAAGGCTTGAATCCCCAAGGAGAAATGGGGTGCATGGAAAAAGAAAAGTGATCAACCCCTTACAATTTTTATAGAGGAATTTTGATGAGAGAAGAGAGAGGGAAGAAATCCCAAAATTGTAGAAAAACCCATAAAAATACTTGCTTAATCTACCATGAGTGGTTGGAGGATCTATAAAATTTAGCCTCATTAATGGGGTTTCCTTGTGCCTGAAGAAACTAGCTTGCTTTTTCTCTTGAGTGCAGCTTCTAGCCCCTAGGTCTCATGATGACCCCTATTTCTCACCAACCTCTATTAATGGCCTCACCTACCACCTCACCTCTATCATTTTTGGAGGTTTAGAACCCCGAAATCCAAAATCCCATGTTGCCATGTTGTAGATCCCGAAATCACCCTTCCAATGACTATAATTTTGCAAGAAATGGTGAAGTAGGGAACAAGATATTATTATTTTATCCATGGATGTTTGACTAGATTTCTCATTCACCTTTTATCTTGATCTTTATCTTTGATCTTCACCATTGGAATCTCCTCTAAGACACCTTTCCGGAAAGTATAAGTTTGTCCAAAATGGAGGAATATTGTTAAAGTTATGAGGTTTTGAAGTTGGTGTCATTTTAGGGTTTTGTTTAGCTCCATGGAGCTCTCCACCAATCTCCTTATTTCAAACACCAAGTTATTTGTTTCAACGTCAAGCCATTTCCTAGAAATTTCAATTCAATCTTTACCTCCTCACCACATACCTATTTCTTGACACAATACCCAACTCGGCTCGGCCTCCCATGACAACTTGGCGAGGCGGAATTTAATCGTTTGATTTTTGGAGTCTCCCTTTCAGGATTAGCTCACCTATTACTTGAGCTTCACATCATGCCATCCCCAAAGCTTGATCTACATTGACCCCGAATGGGGTGTTGACTCTGAAACCCATGTTGGGCTTTCCATGTCACCTCGCCTTTGAGCTTTCAAACTTTTCTATTTCGGTCTCAATGAGCCCACTATTTTTGGCTCTACACCACTCCACCCAAAATGGGACCTCTCGAACCGGTGACCTCGAAACCAAGCCACCAAACCCCCAAAATTCCATCAACTCGCCACGTTTCCCAACCCATTTCAGGTTTCACATTTTCAGTCTTTTAGGGAAGCGAGTTTTTTTGTGTTTTCTCGCGATGAGTTCTTGATCCTTCGAATCCCGAAATCGAAAGACTTCGAGCTTGGCTTCCACCTCGACCTATTCACCTCGCCAACTCATTATATCATTGTAACCATGTTTCAAATCATTGCCTAAGCTCTCATGATGAGACATGCCCATGTGTGTGTGGTGATCTATTCATCCGAGCCCACTATCCATGGTGAGTTGGCCTTCATCACTTCTCCACTAAGCCGAGCTCATTCTCCCACCGCCGAGCTAGCTTTACAATCGCCATGGCGAGTTACCCCCAGACGAGCTCGCATCACCCTCTGTGATTCCCTAGATCTAGCCTAGCTTGGGGTTTGGCATTTTCACCATTGAAAATCATTGGCCCCATTGCTAGTTCGATGGCCGAGTTGGCCCTCAACTCCCAAGCCACCCCTGATGCACTACTTCATGGTTTCCCACCATCGAGCTAATCGACACATCCCCGACTCACCTAAGCGAGCCCCTTCACAAGCTCGATGAGCTCCTGACAAAGCTCCCGCCAAAACCTACCTAACTCGGCTCGCTAAGTAGCTCATTGAGCTACTCGGCGAGCTGCTCTTTGACTCCCCACCAATGTAGACTTCTGGCTCAAAGCTACTCATTGAGTAGCTCGGTGAGTTGTTTTTTAGCTTGGTTGGCCCTTGAGGCCATAAGGGGATTTTTTTATTTTATGAATCCCGTCTCTGTTTTTTTTAATTCCTAACTCGAGGGAGGGAGAAGAATTCCTAGATACAAAAATGTTGAATTTCTCCATCTTAGGCCATTTTTCACCATTTTTGGGGGTCGAAGGCCATTTTTGCATTGTGATGGGACTATGAGCCCAGTATGACCACTGAATGGCCTGATTGTATCGTGAATGTTTCAAAATACTTGTAATTTCTTCCAAAGACCTTGAGAACACATGTAGCCCTGCTTTCACCTATGGGGCCCACTTAGGAGCTTGTTGGAAAAAATTTCCCATGAGGGCAAAAATTTGTCAACAATTTAAAAAAACATGGGGAAATCTATCTGCTATATTTTATAAACCAGTAGCCTAGCAATATCCATTGGGAACGGAGTCGCTACACACTTACAACCTGATCCCAAACTTGAAGAAACTTAAACCCAGACACCACTTGCACACTCGCTAAACCTGAACCTACTCCACTGCTCACACTCTCAATTTTCATAAGAAAATCTTAAAAATAAGATTTGTGAGAGTAAAAAATTGTCTTGATTTGAGATCTTCACCTATTCCTCTCTATAACCCTTGTTATGTGAGATTGAAATGACCATCCCAAACATAGTTCCACCAAGTATAAAGCACACAACTGATGATTACTTGGCATATACTACATGTTGTAGAGTTTTGAATAAGATAATTTTCATTTTTTTACATCATGGAACTCTATTAAATTTTACATTTTCTCTTTCTTCTGAAAGTTCCATTCTTCAACATGATGTTGGAGGCTGCTATGTAATATGGCAGAGGCACTTGGAGATTCACCTATGATTGGAATTTAAGGACTCAAATGATGAAAACTTATTAAAAAAGTCCTTAACCTAATTTTAGTTTCTCTACATTTGTTTTCTTTTAAAATTGTAACTATTCCCCATAATTATGAACCTCCTCTGCATGTGGTGAGACCTACTAAAACACCATGTACTGTGTCGGATAAAACACAAACTAAAATCTATGTACAAAATATGAAATCATACATGCCTAAGTAGACATGCAGAGTGTGCAAGAGAACTTGTGATGTTGAAAACAACCTACTCCTACCCTACACTAACCGGCAGTAGAGAAGACTTCAAACAAATCCCACCACTAGTAGTGCTTCCCGTTCTTATAATAGGCAGCCATGTGATGATTTGACACTGATCATGGCTATAAAAATGAGTGAAAATTTGACACGGACCCAATTTTCCACTTGAATTCTCAAGGTATCAACTGGACATAAAACAAACACCCCTTCAGAATGATCCACATGAGGCTCTTGGAGATGTTGTAATTGATGCAGTGATCCTTGGTAATATGAATCTTTTCCTTATGTTTGGAAGTGAACATGAATGGATGTGGAAACTTTGTTTCTAGCTCTAACAAAGCTAGATACCTAATGGGGCATGGCCTAAACTACTGAGTATCCTCGTTGCAGTGAATTGGACTCCCAATAAGAAAATATCTATGGAAACTTTTCTGGAAAAGGTGATTGTTTGTGATTGGATTTTCTTTTTCTTGCACATATACAACAAACTTATACATCACCTTAGTGGATGGTATGGAAGAAGTGACCTCCTCATCCTTTTCTACTTCCTTGATAATGTAGAACTCCTCCTTGTCTAACAAGCTCTTTGGAAGATTCAAATCCTCCAATCTTAGCTCAAGAGGACTCTTGTGAAGGATAGGCTCCTCTTGCTCCACTCTTCGCAATGGGCTCTTGTGCTTGGAAAACAGATGATGGAGGATAAAATGATGTGATTTCTATGGGCTCCTCTTCATTGAAGCAATCCTCCAAGTTTGACAGATAATCTGCCTCCTCATTGTCATATTGTGTCGACTCAACCTCCTCCATAGTGGGAGCATGCTCCTCTTCTTTTGGATTTGGAGTTATTCCTTCCTCCCCTCCTACTGATTTTGTAACTTGTGTATGATCAACATTTTGTGAAAATAAAGTGTCATCATGAATGTTGCATTCTGAACACTCTGACTTTGTTGATCATCCTCAACATGTTCTTTCTAGACAACTACTGCAACTAAATCAGCCTTCACCACTTGCTCTTCCCCAACTTTAGCCTCCTCCAAAGGCTTAACTAGTAAAGGGATTTTTTCTATTCCAAGCTTAGCAACCCAATTCTTCAAAAATTGAGGCATTTCTTCCATGTTAGGCTCCTTTTGTTGTTGTTCTTCTTCACTGGTTTTTGAGTTTCATCCCCGCATGGATTTGGGGAAGTGGGAGGAGTATTGGGTTGAGTCTCGATAGGTGTTTTTGTTGTGGTGGAGATGGTGGAAGGGGTTTATAAATCTGCTCCTATGGAGGGGATTGTTTTTGGAAGGGAAGAGGACAGAGGAATTGAGATGAGATGGAAGGGGAAGAAGGGAAGGGGATTATTTACTAGGTTCAATAGGTGGGAAACTTGTGAATTGTGGTTTTGGTTGAAATGATACTAATTGGGATGAAGGAAAAGAACTATGAGAGGGTAATGCAGGGGTCTCCTGTAGACAAGGTTGACTTGCATAACGTTCAATGTCCTTGATCCATCCTTCTAGTTGGGGTAGCATCTCAACTATGAAGCTTAGTTTCTCCTGTGGGCTAAGATAATATGGAAAGGGGCCTTCCCATGGACAAGGGGTCTTGAATCCAATCTTAAATGCTTGCATTTGGGCTGAAGCCCTAGACTGCACCATACTTGCCATTATTTTTAGGATCTTCATTTGTAACTCAACATTTCTAGGTGAAGAATGTCCTTTGAAATCCACATACCCCGCTCTTGAAAATATGGATGGTTTGGTGGATAACCAAACTGACTTATCTCTTGTTCATCTGGGCATGTGTACTGAATTTGATTTCCATTACAATATGGATCCGGAGATGGTTGATAATACCTGAAATGAATTTTACAACTCTAAAGGAGGGTTGTACTAATACTGTTGTTGTTCTAGATGTGAATCCCAAGGGGTGAATGAAGCCATGACTGCAAGACTTCATGAAATGGAAGAAAATGGAAGAGATGGAAGAGAGAAAATGGATGGAAATGGATGGTGAAGAAATGGAAAGTTCTGCTACTCAGAGAATGGGTTTTGACCTAAATGGAGTCACCATTTGTGCTTGTATGTGTGTCTCTAAAGATTGAAATTACACCAAGTGCACAAAAAATTTGATGAAATGAAATGATACATGTTTACACACCTTGAATATCTCGAGAAATTAGTTTGTTGCATTCTGAAATGGTCTCCAAAGTTCCAAAATGCCACAGTCTCTTAAATCTGAAGTAGAAGAAACTCTGAAATCAGAAACCTCTGAAATCCTGAAAAAAATTCAGAAACTCCAACCTTTGAAAGTTCGAGCTCCAAAATACAAAAGTTATGAAACTTGAAAATGCAAAAGGTCCGAAATCCTGAACTCCTAAAACCTGAAATTGAAAAATTCCCAAAATCTTGAAAGTTAGAAATTTTGAAAATATGAGAATACCCTTTTGAATTTTGACCCCCGATCTATCATATAGTGAATTTTGAGCTCCTTTTAAGCATGATGAGCCTTCCAAAAATAATTTTAGACTTTGACCTGTAGTTGAAAACCTCTCCAAAATCCAAAATCTGCAACTTCCAAACTCCAAAATGCAAGGAAACCTCAATAAATTCTTTATTTTTACCTCGACATCAATGGACTTAGATATACAAGAAATGACTTTGCTAAAATTGAAAACTTGAACTTCTTGTTGTCCCACCGGGCATGCCAAAACTATTGATGCAAAATCACAACACCCCTGATTGTTTGTAATTCGAAGGATTGAGACATTTAGTGTCATTGCATAACATGGAGCTTTTCCCAAAGTGTGGGAATTTGCAATTAGGAAAGTTCTATGGAGAAGGTCGTATCTCTTACTCCTAACCTACCTACCACAAACTACTCAAAGTACAGGCCAAACTAGTACTAAACTCCTAACTACGGTCTCCAAGGGGACAAGGAAAGAGATGCATGGAATGAAAACCTACACTACGAGTGGTGATACACCAAGAAAGGAGTGCTAATCACTCTTCCCAACCCTACAAAATGGAGAAAGGGTGAATCCTAGGGAGGTTGGACAAATGCAACACAAACCCAAGTTCCACCAATGCATTAAGGGGAGGTTGGACAACTACAACACAAACCCAAAATGTAAACATTCACCATTTCATGGTAAACACAACCACCAAACCTGCAATAGACAAGAAATATACACAGATCCTACAAACACAATGAGAGGTAAGATGCAAACAAAAAAACATAGGGCTTGAAAAGATGCAACACATATATGTTTTATTGCTCCATAGAAGTTTACATAGTACAATGCTATAGTAGGAAGAGGCATGAAGCCATTACAAGATTTGAGGAAGGCTTGAAGCCCCAAGGAGAAATGGGGTGCATGGGAGAAGAAAGGTGATCAACCCCTTTACATATGCAGCCCCTTACAATATTTATAGAGGAATTTTGATGAGAGGAGAGAGAAGGGAGAAATCCCGAAATTGTAGCAAAACCCATAAAAATCCTTGTTTAATCTGCCATGAGTGGTTGGAGGATCTAAAAAATTTAGCCTCATTAATGGGGTTGTCTTGTGCCTGAAGCAACTAGCTTTCTTTTGGTCTTGAGTGTAGCTTCTAGCCCCTATAGGTCTCATGATGGCCCCTTATTTCTCACCAACCTCCATTAATGGCCTCACCTACCACCTCACCTCTTCCACTTTTGGAGGTTTAGAGACCTTGAAATCTGAAATCCCATGTCACGATGTTGTAGATCCCAAATCACCCTTCTAATGACTTTGTAATCTTGCAAGAAATGGTTAAGTAGGGAGCAAGGCATCATTGTTTTAACCCTGGATGTTTGACTAGATTTATCCTTCACTTTTCCTCTTGATCTCTATATTTGATCTTCACCATTGGAATATCCTCCGAAAGACCTTTCCAGAAAAGTGTACTTTTGTCCAAAATGGAGGAATATTTCTAAAGTTATGAGGTTTTGAAGTTGGGGTCATTTTATGGTTTTGTTTGGCTCCATTGAGCTCTCCACCAGCTCCTTTCAAACACCAAGTGTTTGTTTGAACTTTGAGCCATTTCCTAGCAATTCATTCATTCTTTACCTCCTTGCCACATACCTATCACTTGACACAATACCCAACATGGCTCGGCCTCCCATGATGACTCGACAAGATTTTTAAATGTGTAAATAGGTGAGATTTAATCATTTTATAGTTTTAGGAGTATCCCTTTCGGGATTAGCTCGCCCAATACTTTGGGCTCCATGTCACGCCATCCCTAAAACTCACTTTGTATCAAACTGAATGGGGTGTTGAATTTGATACCCGTGGCTTTGAGCTTTTCATGTCACCTTACCTTTGAGCTTTCGAGACTTTTCTATTTCGGACTCGGTGAACCCACTTTGCTTTGGGCTCTACACCGCTCCAACCCCGAACGCGGCCTCCGAACCAAAAACCTTCAAAACCCAAAGCCACCAAACTCTTGAAATGTCATCAAATCACCATGTCACCCAGCCCATTTTGGGTTTCACATTTTCAAGTTTTTGGGATGGGCGAGTTTTTTTGTGTTTTCTCACAGTGAATTCCCATTCCTCCGAATCCCCGAAATCTGAAATACTTCGGGCTCAAATTCCACCTCCAACCTATTCACCTCACCGACTCACTAGATCATCACCATGTTTCCAAGCATCACTCGATCTCTCGTGATGATCCATGCCCATGTGTGTGTGGTGATCTATTTTGCTGAGCCCACCATCCATGGCCGAGTTGGCCTTCATCACTTCTCCACCGAGCCAAGATCATTCTCCCACCATCGACCTAGCTTTACAATCATCATGGTGAGTCACCCCGGATGAGCTCACATCACCCTCTGTGATGACCTAGATCTGGCCGAGCTCAGGAAGCTCAACATTTCGCCATTGAAAATCATTTGCCCCATTGCTAGTTTAATGACCTAGTTGGCCCTCAACTCTCGAGCCATCCCGATGCACTGCCGTGTGATTTCCCGCCATCGAGCTACTCGGCACATCCCCAACTCACCTAAGTGAGCCCCTTCACATGCTCACGAGCTCCGTCCAAAGATAAAGCCAAACACCTACCTAACTTGACTTGCCGAATAGATCACCAAGCTACTCGGTAAGCTGATCTTTTACCTACCCACAAATGTAGACCTCTCGACTCGCGAGCTATTCTTCGAGTAGCTTGGTGAGCTATTTTTTAGCTCGGTTGGCCCTTGAGGCCGAAGGGGATTTTTGATTTTCTAAACCCCGTCTTTGGGATTTTTCACATTTTCGACTAAGGGAGGGAAAAAGAATGCCCGGGATACACAAATGTTTAATTTCTGTCTTAGGCCATTTTCTCCATTTTGGGGGTCGAGGCTTTTTTTCAATTATTATGATGGGACTATGAGGCTAGTATGACCATGAACGACATGATTGTATTGTGAATGTTCCAAAATACTTGCAATTTCTTCTAAAGACCTTGAGAATACATGTAGCCTTGCTTTCAACCTATGGGGCCCACTTAAGATCCTGTGACCATTTTGTAACCCTATTAGACAATTTTTCCCACATGGGGCAAAAATTATCAAAATTTCCTATGCTCATTCTATATAATGTTGTGCTAATTTGTAGCTCTTATCTGCTATGAGGGTGATTTGTGCACCCAATAGATGCCCGCCCTCATTTGGGGTGCATGTGATGAATGTAGGATAATGCGTCCCAAAGAAGAGGATCTTAAGTTGATATGCATATTTGAGTGTGGATACCTGTAAGGGGTAGGGAATGTGCTTGGTAGAAACCAAGGCACATGCTAACAAGATGGGCTAGTAACAAGTGTTAGTGTAAAATTTGTTAGCATGCAATAGAAGATAATGTAACAAGCAACTAGGAAGATGAGATGTACCATGAAAAGTGGGATTCATAAATGGTACATCACTCACAATATCACAAGACAATCAGGGGCCAAAGTGGCAAAAAGAAAACAACGATCAATCAAAACATAGGGCATCACCGCAAAACAATATTAAAAAAGGTTACAAATAACCATGGTTATATAGAATCTTGTAGAGAAAATATTACACATGAAGCACCCATTAGCATGTTATAAAGATAAGTAGTATGTCAAAGCAAGTATAGATCAATGAATTGTAAGTGGTAGTAGTAAGAAATAATGAATAATGTAATAATAGAACCTGAAATATGTGGAGTATGAGAGTAGCATTGGTAGATGCTCCCATGAGCCTCGGCAGACTGGTAAAGAGTATCATCAAGCATCATGCATCGTGTAAAAATTTATGGTCCAAAGATTTACCTCAAGATACCAAGTGAACACATATGTGTGTATATAAAAAGATAACAACACACTAAGAATCTGGATAGCAAAATGTAACATGTAATTAGTATAAGATAACAAGATTCGGTCAACCAAACTATGAAAATGTTGTGTGAGTGATGGTGTGGTGCGATATGCAAGATGTGTAGGTGATGGGATCAATGTTTCCCCTCATCGAAGCATGTGAGATGATGTTCATTGATAAATTCTCCCTCAACAATCAAATATGAATAATAGAAAAATATTGCGTCATCGGGTAATGAAGATGATGTATTCAAACCAATGACGTGGTGATGCTTGGAAAGATAGTCATGAAGCACAAAGAAAGAGAGAGTAATAGATGCTAGGAAAGATGTATTGTGAAGTATTGAGCGTGAAGTGTAGCAAGAGTAGATGATGTGAGGTTCATTGATGAAGTGTGCCCTCAATGATCTATAAATCTCTAACTTTGGAAATTTACAAGACCATAACAATTATTGTTCTACTTCTAATTCTTTAAAAATGACATTTCTTAATGTTAGTGAATAAAAACTGAAACTTAGAACTATTTTGTAGCAATGGAAAGATAACAATTCAACTCACAACACAATATTTATCCTAGAAACCCCCAAGTTGAGGGAAAACCAGCTGAGAAGGGAAATTTCTCTTTCTTCCCAATATTATATTGTCCAATTTAAAGAGAAATACATATTACAATAAGATGAAGGAAGATAAATAATGTCTACACCTCCCTTCTATACTTGTTTGCTCTGTTTTCACACCTTGCTTCTACAAAATAATTCCAGTAACAATGGTTTCTTGCTCACTTTTCTTCATTCCAACTTCAATGCCCAAACCACTTGTTATCCTTGTATTTATAGCTACTTCCCATGTCCTCCCGTGCACTGGAGAATGGGAAGAGACATCCAAGGAAGAGACATGACCAAGATGTTTGATATGTATGACCGTTCGTGGGTTATTTATTTTTCTATCCATTAGGGACAAGACCGTTGGTGTATACATACTGACGGTTATGCAACCATAGAGGTGGTTACGTAACCGCCGTCAGTCAGAGGGTGGTTACACAACCACTACTATGCATAGAGTGGTAGTTCTATAACTTAACAATATGCTCCTCTTTCTATCTGTTGTTTTTTTTTTTTCTAGTTGTTCTTATGAAGTTGTGTTTCTTTAGATCCCCATGGATCACACCTCTCCTTCTCATGAGGATTTTTGTCCCATAAAATATTAGTGGGGGAGTAGATGAGGAAACAATTCCCTCACTTTCTCCTTTGAGTACCACTGGGCCTGCCTTAGTGTCTTCCCCTTGAGTCTAACCTACCAAGACACCTACAAACCTATCCTTGTCTCTCGATCTTTTATTGCAGAACTATGTCCTCCTCCAATTTTCCTCCCGAGTCTAAGATGCAATCTTCTATGGAAGGTAGCAACTGAAATTATTCTTCTTCATCAAGCATGGATGGCTCATATAGGTGCAAGTTCTCACAATTTACTACTAAGTACATCCGCATGAAATGTGGCAAGTCAAGCTTGAAGGCATTTTCTCCAACCTACTCTAGTATAGTGAATGGTCCATACCGTAGTGGTTTGAGTTTCCTTGCTTGGCCTTGTAATCTCTCCTTGCTCAAGTAAAGCCAAACTTTATCTCCAACATGAAGATTGTGCTCTCTACAATGCTAATTATGTTTAGCTTTATACTTGGCTTGGGATTTCTCCAATTTTCTTTCACCTTGAGATGGATTTGTCGGATCCTCTCAACAAACTTCACTGCTCTAGTCACCTCTAAATCATGTATCTCCCCTATTTCCTACTTCCCAACTATTATGTCCAATGGATTAGTAGGTAGATATCCTAAACAAGCTTCAAATAGTGACTGCATGGTGGATGTGTGTACAACCTTGTTGTAATAATGTTGAATGTAGGTTAAGGACTCATCCCAAGTCTGTGTATATTTTCTATTATATCCTCTGATCAATTGTACCAAAGTCAAGTTCACCACCTATGTTTTTCCATTTTTCTCGTGGATGCAAGGTCATGATCCTCTATAGCATGGTGTCCATATTATCCCATAAAGTAGTCCAAAACTTCCCCAAGAACCTAGAATCTCTATCTAGAAATAATAGACTTTGGCAAGCCAAAATGCACCCATACATTAGCAAAGAAAATTTCAGCTACCTCATATGCTTTTATTGTCTTTTTACATGCCATAAGAACACACATTTTTCTAAATATATCAAAAACATATAGATAATCATGGCCATGTTTAGACATAGGTAGTCCTCCTACAAAATCCATAGAAATATCTTCCCAAGGATGAGTAGGGACCGGTAAAAACATATACAAACCTTCCTTCCTGATTTTAGGCTTGCTTGTATAACACATTTTACATCCTCTTATGAATTTAGATACCTCTTCTTGCATATTGGGCCAATACACGTACCTTTACAAGTGGGCCATGGTCTTGTTGACACAAAATGTCTCGCTACTTTCAAGGTATGTACTTCCCTTATCAATAGAATCCTTTCTTATTTTGGCACACAAAGTTTCCCCATCAGTAGAGTAGCCCATCTTTGAGCTAACAATCTTCAATACCCATATTTTTAAGCCCCCTAGGACTACAACTGCTAATATGTCATCCCAAAATCTTTGTCTTGAGCATATGTCTCTTTGTAAGCTTCCTTCGTGAAGGGATCAATATGAGAGATAGTGGCCAAAATAGATATTTTATCCTATGTGGGCAGCCTAGACAACATGTCTGCCACCAAATTTGTGTTACCTTTCTTATACTTGATCACCAAATGGAACTGTTGAAGGAATCCCATCCACTTGTAGTGCCTTGTCTACTGCAATTTAGATTGTTCTTGTAAATACTGGAGAGGTTTGTGGTCAGTGTGCACAATAGTTTCTTTTCCCAACAAATAATGTTTCCATTTCTTTATTTACTTGAACTAGTGCATACATTTCTTTATCATATATTGAATATCCCTTAACTATTGAAGTGAAAGTTTCGAATGATAACATATTGGCTTACCTCCCTATAGCAACACTGCTCCCATAGCATAATCACTGGCATATGTCTCTACTTCAAAGGGCTACTACAAATTAGGAAGAACAAGTACTGGAGCATGACTAATTTTGTACTTTAATAACTCAAAATATTGATCTTGTTCCTTACCCCAGCAAAACCCTTACTCTTTGCGGCCACTTTGTGTGTAGAGGTGTTGCAATAACGGAGAAGCATGGAATGAACTTCCTCATGTATTGTATTTCTCCCACAAAAATTCTAGTCTCTGTGGCTCTCATTGGTGTTGGCCAATTGGTGATGGCTTCCACCTTCTTTGGATCCACTCATAGCTCTCCTCCTCCAACCACATGCCCAAGATAGATAAGTGACTATTTGGAAAATTCACACTTCTTCATGTTGTATAACAGTTATTTCTCTATGAGAACTTACAAGACTTGTTGAAAATGTGTTAGATGTTCCTCTCATGTGGCACTAAAAATTAGAATATCATCCAGATATATAATGACACATGAATCTATGAATTCCCACAATGCATCATTCGTCAATCTCATAAATGTAGCGGGTGCATTACATAAACTAAACGGAATTACTAACCACTCATACAAACCATGTTTTGTTTTAAAGGCAATATTCCATATATCCTCCTCCTTCATCCTGACTTGGTGATAACCTAACTCAAGATCCAACTTTGTGAAGAACTTTGCAAGTTGAAGTTGGTCCAAGAGATCATCTATGTGTGGGAGTGGATATCTATTCTTTATGGTAATCTTATTTAAAGAACGATAGTCAATTCACATTCTCCAAGAACCATCCTTCTTTGGCACCATCACAATAGTCAAACTACATGGTGCGGTACTTAGACATATTACTATTAGAATTGACAGGGACTGAGAGGAGGGGTGAATAAGTCCTGTGATTAAAACTTTTTCTTTTCAACTTCAAACAATGAACCTGTAACCTTATCCTAGTGCTTGATCACAATTTCATTGCATGCATACATGAAAAACTCATAACCTTTCTTTTATTGATATTTAGAACAAAGTACAACAACAAGAACTCAATGGCATTCAACCACAAAATAGTAAGACAATTCTCCTTCATCAATTTGATATTACAAAGACTTCATCTTCAACAATACACTACAACTAGCTACATGCCTAGAATCAAATTCCAGGGGTTTTGGGCTATGCCCAAGAGTTTTTCTTTTCGAAAGGGTTTTCTTCAAATGAAGAGAAAGGGTTTTTTCTAACTTCATTCAAAACTAAGAGAAATCCCCTTTTTGTACTCCATTTATTTGACCTTTCACCTTCCTTTTCCCAATTGCAAGAATTTCAATTGTTCAACTTCCTTTCCTTAACTCACCATTATTTTAACATGAGGCCCTTGACATCCTCAAATTTTGACTAATCATTCAACTACCCTTCAACATCCTTTTCCACGCCATTTTTCTTGACCTCTCATATCCCTTCTTGTAGAAGTTCAACGAGCCTTAAGACAATTCAACTTCTCAAGTTTTTAGCTCTTCAACTTCTCATGAAGAAAAAGATTCAAGTGACCTTATACCTTCCAACCATCGAGCAAGGAAGTGATAAGACACTTCAAGACTTTAATTCATTCTTAGCACGAGGTTTGAACAACTTACATATAGTTTAATCACATTCAACTCAGAGAATTTTCTTATAGTTTTCAATGCAATATTTTTATAGGTAGACAGTATTTGATATAACATGAAGGGAAAACTTTTTCAAGCTTACGTGATGGCTTTAGAGAATTTACTGGAGACCTTCATTCATCTTACAACACCTTGTATCAAGCAACAACTTGATAAATTACTAAGAAAACAATACGTTGCGATGCGAGATTCCTGTAGACAAGTAATACAATCACTTTGTCAACTAGTTTTGCAGATTCAAGGCATATTCATCTTCCCAAATTGATCTCCAACATTTGGGCATCCTCCCCACCCCTGGACCATCCATGAAAGAGATCAATTTGATCAAAAGGGAAGAAATTTTTAAAATTGTGTCGATATTTACAATCTAACATGGGTTTTGGAATTTCTATCACTTAAATATTTCACCACACTTTATCAATTGATCCCCAATATGTTTTGGAATCTTGATGATGCTTAAACAAAAATATTGTGTGAGTTTCATTCAGTTTTGATGCATGGAATGTTTTGATATAGAAAACTCTCTTGAATGAAACCCTAGATAAGGGTATTAATAGTTTTATACTCAAAATGACAAATCATTCCACTTCTTTACCAACCATGTATATAGAATTGAGTGTGAAAACATTTGAGAACATTGAAGACAAGTGTTCATCATTTTAAAATAATGAGTTGACTGGTTTGAAGGAATTTACATCACTCAACCACTTGTTTGTACCCAAAACCGATAAAACTTCACCGTAAGGGTGATATACAACAAGAACACTTGATGATGACCTAGTCACTTCTTCAAAACAAGTGGATGTATTTAACATAGATGGAATGTACCTTGTTACTCTACAAATTTTAGTGGTGCATGCCTCACCAAATTGGGCTATGGACTGAATTTGACAAGGTATTCAAATAGACAGTGAAGAAGTGCATTTTACACCCCTGAACTAAGAAAAATGGCCTCTAAAGTCCATCATATCAAATGAGAAAATTCACACTAAAAACATATCCATTTTATTCTATTTGGCCATGTATCCATGTTGTCAGATTGATCAAGGCATTGCAACTGGAGATAAGTCTCTTAGGGTGGTGTGTTAACATGCATTGAGAAACATGCTCTTCGGACAGTCTTGACCATCAAGTTTGAGTGAATTACAATGCCAAAAAAACTTGAGAAGGCTCACACACATTTCCATATGCCTGTAGAAGAGATTTGAGTAGTCATTTAGCACAAATTCCATTTGAAATAGCTAGAGCCTTCATGTGCCGTAACATTTACACAAAGACATGAGATCAAGAGGCAAGTACACATACCTTCAAGGAACAAAAACTTATAAAAATTCTAAGATAGATAAAAATAATTAATGAGCTAGTAATATAATCTAGAGGAGATAGAACAAGACTTGGATTCCAAATTCACATTTTTGTTCTTATCGATTTGGTGCACACCTAGGAGAGAGAAAAATTGCTTCATAAAAATGCTCATTACTTTTCAACCACACCTCCTTTTGAGAAAATTATTTTTGCACATGATTTTTATGCCAATTTAATCTAAAATTTTATTCTATGATTTATTCTAAGGATACCATACAATTTTTTTTGGAGGCTAAGAAGCCGACATGACTTAGAATGAGTTTTTCAAAAGGCTTGCTTTACAAAAACTCACATAACTTGAACAAATGACCTAAACTTGACTTGAAATTTTTCATGAAGCATCCAGAAACCTTCTTATATCATCTCTCAAAATTTATAGAAAATAAAATATATAAATTTTTCTAGCCCATCTCATTTACATGCTAGAACACTTGTTTGTTCTCAATACTATTTTTGACCAACATACAAAACTGACTCCTGGAGCTGAGATGAGCCTAACCTTTTCTCATACATGTTGTAGATACTATCTCAACACCTCTCCCATAATTTTTATAACATGTACCATCCTATTACACTTTGCTTTAGGTACCTGAAACCACCCTGAAATGACACTGCCACTCACCATCCAAGACCTTGTCTTCTTGAAAACTCATGAATTCACTTTGAAACTATGAGAAACACCTGAGAATATTGCACTTGTACTCCCTTTGTCTCTTATTTACATCACAGATACTCCTAGGCCACCTATAAAACCTACTTAGATCACCAAGCCAACATGCCTAGATCACCTAACCAACATACCTAGCTCACCTAGCCAACATGCCTAGATCACCTAGAAAACATGACATCAATGGACTCGACATCAATGAAAACACAATTGACACATTGTTCCAACAAGTACCCCTTGGTCTAGTAGCTCCTGGAGTTTTTTCATTACCTCTGTACTCTCCAACAAGGATTGTCTACACAACCCGATATTTGGTAAAGGGGACTTTGACAAAAGTTAAATCTCATGCTCTAACTCTTGTTTTGGTGGTAACCCTCTAGGAGTCTGGAATAATTCCTAAAAAGACTAAATAATTCTATCCAAATCCTTCATCCCTTTTTTATAAATATCTGAAATTTCTACCCCATCTTGTTTATCTTTCAATAAAAGTAAACAAAACTAATTATGATTTTCTGAATTAGTCTCTTTGCTTGGTTAACACTTATTGTAACATTTTTTGTCTTACACTAGTGTGCCCGAATGTTGTATCTAATTCCATCCTTGACCCATCTGTATCTGTTCTCCCTTCTTGTGAATATAGCATCCCTGATATACAAGTAAGGACTCCTGAAAACAAGAATGCATCAAGTGAAATTACGTTAGCTTCCAATACATCTATATACTAAGAATTTATCCCAAACTTGAACTTACATCTTCTTGTTACCTAAATTTATACACCCTTCTTCATCCATCCCAAAGGATAAGGATGTGGATGCTCATAAGTTTCAATACCAATCTTCTTTACAACCACATTAGAAATCAAGTTAGATTGAGAACCAGTATCAACCAAATCATTTACCTTAGTTCTCTTGATTTGGATTTTGATCTGAAATAGCTTACTCATCTCTTCCTCTTGTTCTTGGTTATCCATGTTGGTGGTCGTGCATCCAAGCCTCTTGTCTATATAAAAATCATCCTTTATCTCTACCTCCCATCTATCTTTATAAGTTTCATGGATTTCTTTGAATCCTTGGTTTGGTTATTCATGTGTAATTTCAGATATATCTTCCAACATGTAGCGTCACTATCACCATTGATATCAAAATTCTTAGGATCTTTACAAGTATTCAAAGTAGTGGTAGTTTTTTTACCTTTCCTTTTCCATTTACCTTTGTTACTTGTTTGTCCTTGCTCTTTCTTTTCTTTGAGTTATTGACTTCTTTTTCCTCAACTATGTTTTTCCTTGCTTCTTTTCATCATCAATGTAATATGCTTACACACATGCTTCCTTCGAAGGTGAGTGTGAAGTCCTCCCAAATACTTGGTCATAATAACTTCATCATCCAAGTCCATATTAAGCAACATGGTTTGTCTCCGAAACTCCGTAGTATAATCCTGCACACTTTGACCACTACCTTGTCTAAAATACTACCATTTAATCATTTGATCAGTCTTATGGTCAATATGATAAAAGTTATCTCTAAGAAATTCTTTACCTCACCACCTAAAACCTTACACACTTCTTTAATGATTTATTAATTACCTTATAATTAATAAATCCACATCTTCATATAGACACCAAATTCGGGTCTTAAACCCGCCACCTCATCTCGCCACCTCACCATGACCTAGCCCTAACCCTAAACCAACCTAATTAAGACCTATGACTTGGTCCAGACCCACACCCATGACTCATCACCCCTCACCCGCACCAAAACAAGCCTAATAATGACTTGACCAAGCCCACAACTGATCCCTCGGGAGAAAAGGAGGGAAAGATGGTTGTTTTACTAAAAATAGCCACTTTGACCTAACCGACATCGGTTCCTACTCGACCACCGTCGGTTACGTAACCGCCATCGGTTCCCTGTTAATGACCTCCCCCAACCAAAAAGAAAGGATCTGGAATTCATTTGGGTAAGAAAGAGAAGTGAAACAAGCGAAAGGTTGCAGAGAAGAGCATCGAGTCAAGACTCGCAACGAGCAATCGGATCACTATCACCCTCGTTCAAGCATTGGAAAAGACTGAGGATAGCTTCATCAGCTCGCTTTCTAATACCGGATCATCCCAACTAAGCCTTACTGTCACCACCACATTCCTTGGACCTGTATCTTCATCAGGAACCAGTAAGTATTATCTTGTAGTTCTTTGTTATCATTTTGCTTTAATTCATATTAAATGGGAACTCACCACCTTCGAAGGAAGTCTAATATTTCCGGGCCTAAGGCAGTTCCTCACTTGTTGTCTAACTAAAATCTAGTGGTCTTGCGTTCTTATTTACAGTAGTCCTTCCTGACAAAAAAGGAGTTCTTCACAATCGATCTCTCTCTACTACGTACGCGCACACCTTCCCAACATTCAACAAGTATTCCTCCTAGCCCTAACCCTTATCTGTTTCTCAAGAGAATGAAAGGATAGAAGCAACTCTATTCCGGAACGAAACATTCTGTGTGAAACATTTTGGCACACCCGGTGGGACCCATTTTGGGTTTCTTTCTTTCTTGCTTGCTTTCATATAGGGAGCATACTTGTTGTTTGTTTCTGCTAAATATTCACAAAATATTTTGTCATTTTGGTAAAAGAATTTGTCTTGCTTTCATATCTTTGCATTTAGTGAAAGTCATCTTCTTTGCTTCATCGAATATCATTTTCGATTTGGGTTTAAAACACGTGCATCACATTCTTGCTTGTTGTTTTTAATTCTAGTGAACGTAGATTAAGTAATAGGTCGTACACGGGGGTGATATCCATGGTATTGACGAGAAATTAATCTTACTCTCACTGCACAACACATACCAAATCACATCATAATCAATACAACAGCTCAAACCTCCCCCCTTTCCATGGTATTCCTCCGCCCGATTGAGGTAGCCTTATGAGCCACAACAAACTTGACATCTCCCTTAGGTCTTTCATTTAGGATTGACATCATCTGGCGTCTAAGGCATAAGCCCAAAGTGATTAAAACTAATCCTAGGGTTAGTCTATTGATTTGCTTGTGCATCTTGCTTGTTTTTAGTTCTGTTTCTCTGTCATACACTGTTTCAGTGATCACTTCAAGACAGTTTGGTAGGTATATTAAGCATTGTTATCCCCAAACCAGCAGCTTCTTACATCCTCTCTTTGCTTTCACAGTGACCGACACCGGTCCCATACTACCGACATCGGTTAACTGACCGACGCCGGTTACATTTTGACCGACATCGGTTATCTGACCGATATCGGTTACTGTGTTTAACAGTTCTTGACACACCAACAACCTATCAATTCCAACATTTTGTTGTTGTTTTCATTCCGATTGATTAAATCCCTGCTGTGTCCTCTTTTCCATGGTTGTTATCACCTGGAAACAAGCAGCAGCCATGGTTTCACATGCCTGTTCCGTGCCTTTTCCTTGAGTCACCCCTTCGCATCCTATGGGGAATCCTACGGATACCAACAATTTTCCCAAGATCCCTATAGGAGATAAGGAATTTGCCAAATTTTTGGATGCTAATCCTAGCACCGTACAATATTATTTGTCTCATACCCCTGACCGTGCACCCGACGGTCAACTCCTCGTTGGTATGCCTATTAGTATCGCCACTCACTTAGCCCCTTCCCCACCTAATAACTCCGCCTCACCATCTTCATCCTTAGCCCCGTCTCCCAGCTCAGTAGCTTCGGTGGTTCATACTGCACCGATTGGTTTTCCTCTGGTTAATCTGGGACCCCACATATCACTACCGTCCACTGCCCCTACCTCATCTCTCTCGCAGGTTGCCTCTTTCATCACTTGCTCTCTGCCACCTATACACACGAGCTTTCCCTCACAAGTTCCGCCCACCTTTTCATTTCCACAAATTCATCCTAAGTGGCCTCAACCTCTTATATAGGACACCCTTATTCGGCTGCCCCAACACATTCATCACCATTATCTTATCAACATTCAATCCCATCATTGTCTAGTAGCGGCTCTTGGACCAATCCTCCTCTGTTTACAATGACAACACCATCATCTAACCCAACCAATGATTTAATCAAACAGATGATGGACAAGATGCAAAATCTTGAGGCTTCTGTTTCAGAAGTCGTAACACCCTGACATACGAGCAAGTTTGTCGAGCCTATTCACCCTTCTGTCCCCCTTCATACATATCCTCCTCAATGGGAATTACCAAAATTTACTCACTTTAATAGTAAGGAGGACCCTCAACAACACTTGCGATCGTTCAGACATGCCTGCTATCTGATTGCTCATGACGATGCCTTACTACTCCGTACCTTTCCCATGTCCTTATCGACCTTTACGCCTTGAGTGGTACAGTGCTTTAACCCAGCATTCAATCTTCTCCTTTAACCAGTTAGCCCAATCTTTCTTAGATCACTTCTCCATCAATATTGCCAAGAAAGTATCCATTACCGACCTCTATGCCATCCGACAATTTGAAGACGAGTCTATCACAGATTTCATTGGACGATGGCGGGGCCTCATCAACCAACTTACTTACGCCTTACCTCAGGCCGAGCTCATCGAACTCTTTACGCGGGCCTATGCTAAACACATTTCTCCCACCCTCCAAATTCAAACTTTCCGCACCTTTGATGAGGCCTTTACTATGGCTCGAAACTAGAGATTCGAGCCTTAGAGGAAGAGAAATTGAGGTTACGCAACAAAAGCTCAAATTTCTAGACCCAAGACTCTACCACCAAACCCAACACCACCAATTCTCACACATCGGCTGCTTCAAATCAAAGGGGGCCGTACACGCTGTGATGGTCAAATCTCAAGCACTGTCTAATACCCAACCGAAAGCCACCTATAAGTATAAAGCCGAGCCCATCAACTATACTCCCTTGGGAGAAACTTATGGTGTGATCTTAGACAAATTGCTTAAAGCAGGAGCTATCACCTTGCCTCCTGTTAAACCTCACTCCGGGTTTGATTCCACCCATGCTATTCCTTCTTGGTATAAAGAAAATGACTTCTGTAACTTCCATCGCGTGAAGGGACACAGTCACGAAAACTGCAAGATGTTGAAAAACATAGTGCAGGAAATGGTTGATGCAGGGGATATAACTCTCGACAATCCTAATGCCCCGCTAATCAAAATTTAAAAATCTTCAACAAACCATTTCCAAACCATGCATCTAACAGTAACACAAATCAAGATACCTCAGCCGAGGAGAAGAGTGTTCATGAAATCCATGCAGTTTTCAACTCCCAACCAAAAGCTTCTATCGAGGAAATTCTGAATCAGGCCTCTTCACTAACGCAGGGATCCGCACCCCCTACACCCCCATCAAGACAAGATGATAACCTTGCCATTCCTTTACCCATAAAGGAATTAACCGCCCAGAGTCCTCTTCTCACGAATGAGTCTTCTTACACCACATCCCTGCAAGACTGTGAGCGGATGTTATCTAACTTATCTATTTCCCAAACATCTCCTTCCACCACTCTTACTGCAATAGAAGAAGGCTTGCCACTTTTTCTATCACCCTTAGAGGAGAAACCCCTTGAGCCTACATCACCAAACTCCTCAATCATAATGGATCCCCTCGAACATGCCCTCCTACCTATTAGTTCTTCATCACCTAAATCTTTCCAGCTGACCGGTTGACCTCTTAGTACCCATTGATACAGTGCCTCATTTACCCCCTGTATCACACCCATAGTGGACCGGGATCACAACCCATCTCTCTTCCATACCAAGGTTCTTGTTCACACGTGAAGAGTGTCATCCCTCAGAAGATAGATGAGTCCTATGGGAGCGTTTGAGTACACCATGCTCTACTCAAATGCAGATGACCGATCCAGACACCTCTACCATATACCCGAGGTGTTTACAAAAGCTCAAAATGCCTATGTCCTCATCTTCACCCCCCTCATCTCTACCGAATACCTCATCCACCTCTATTAACCTAACCAAACCTTCCCCTATGCTTGGGACTTCACCAATACCCAGCCTAACACACCCACCTAAACGGTTAGATTTATCCAAAAATAAAGCCGTCCATCCACCTAGGAGACAGACCCAATCTCCTCAAGTCCAATCTATGCCTCTGTCACAACTAAAACCCTCGCCGTCACACCTACCTTCTATATTGGGACCTCACCCCTCCACCTTGCCTCAATACATCATACCTCCTGTGTTTTCTTTAAAACGACCTACACCTTCTACACCCATACAGAGATCCACGGGTGTATCAACACCGTCACCCCAAGTATCCTGTCCACCTACCAACCCTAAACAAACTCCATCATCAAAGGATTTGTTTGTCTATCACTCCTCTTTCCCCGTGGTTGTTTCCTGCCACCACGTCATCTGTGGCCTCATCATCTAACCAACTAAACATGACTTCTGCATGCCAAAGAAGCCACGTTTAGTTAAATCCAATTATCAAAACCCCTTATCTAAACCACCACCCGTACGAACCAACCATACCCAACCATTACCAAAACCCACCCAATCAATAGCCTCATCTTCCTCTGACTTTGACCCGCTCAAAGGATCTTACGCCAAGATCCTTGATATGTTGGTGGAGAATGCGACCATTTCCCTACCCCCACTCAGACCCTATGATCCATCTAAACCTCGACCTATAGGTTATGATGAGTCTAAAATCTGTGCTTACCACCACACACCAGGACATGATGTGGAGGGATGCAAAGCTTTGAAAGCCATCCTTCATCAGTCACCTATCTCGGATAGAAAGGTTAAGAAAGACAACTTACGAAGGGAGAAACCTTTAGCTTCAATCCCCTCTCCTATACCACCTATCCCCGCCTCACCAAGATCTATCATTATTGCAACCCCACCTCTCGAAGACAATGACTTATCCCTACCATCTTCCTCCTCTCGTGTTCACGAGATCAACATGATTAGTATTGCTACTCGAGGGTAGAAAAACAATGGGAAAGCTAAAGAAAGCACACCTGCGGCCTCTCTTTCTCCGTCCGCCATCCCGATCGCACCACCACCTAAAGTGGTTATTCATGGACCTGCCTACCCCATCTCTGATGGAGTTTCCCATCGTACCATGATCAAACAGCTTCACCAATCACCTGTAAAAATGACATTGTATGATCTCATTCAAACCTCTGAATCTCATCGACAAGCTCTCATTGAAATCCTTCAAGGGATAGAGGTCTTACCTAATGAAACCTTTCCCGTCGCTTCCATTTTAACACCCAACCACGTCGCTTCTCTCACCAAACAACCTACCTCCACAACCACTTCGTCCCCGCATACGTACAAAGCAAGCCGCCATGTCAGTTTCTCTCAGAAAATTGTCGTCTTTGGTGCAGAAGATCCTGACCCCACTCTTTTCATCTCGGCTTACGTCCGGGACATCCGAGTACGTCATGTTATGATTGACGGGGCGCTAGCCTAAACATCATCTCTTCCAAAGCCTTCCAACAAATGAATATCCCTTCTAGCTGCATGTGTGCCAACCCCACCATGTTGCGTTCATTCAATGATGCTATTACTTCTACTTTAGGCACCGTGATCCTTAACATTCGTGTAGGGCCACGTACCTTACCCGAACTCTTCTATGTCCTTGAGGGAGAATTCCAATACAACATGTTGTTAGGCCGCCCTTGGATCCGGCTATGGGATGCGTTCCCTCCACCTTACATAGATGCATAAAATTCGAGTATGAGGGGAAGTCATACACCGTAAAAGCTGACGCTCCCCCTTCAAAACCTGTAATATGTTATATCACCCTAATGATGTGCTTGTACCAGTCAAGGCACCCATTCATCCAACCCAACCATCTACTTCACCCACCTCAACCATCCACCTTAGCCACACCTACACCTTCAACCAATGAAACCACCACCGCAAATACCACTTCCTTCCCCGCGGACAACATCCCAACCTCAGATCCCTTGGTAGATGTTTTTCAACGCCTTACGCTGGGGGAGTATCGCCTATATAACGTTAGCACTTTCCATACCCCACAGGAGTATGGACAGTTACATGCGCATCCTACCTACGACCGTCATGTGGGGGAGGTGATCTCCTACGACCACCTAATTGCCGCACCAACCTAACATATGGGGGTGTCGACGCATCCTCCGTTACCCCTGAACCTCCCCTTGGTGTGGTTCCCTTCCAATCCGATTTTCAATATCTAACAAATCGTCGTTTCGCCCTCACCTTCTTGACTCACTGTGCTTGGAAAGGTTTTGGTTTCGGTCTTTATGAACAAGGCCGACATACAATCATTCCCGTGACTACACGCAAACACAAAGATCGTAGTGGTCTTGGATTTTCTGAAACACTTACACCAAAGAAACCTCGTGTCAGTTGTATCCGGGAAGACAACGACATTACCTCTTCTGAACCATCATCACCTATTTTTCCATCTTCACCCACAGAGTCGATAGACCCGGAATCTATCCCTCCTAACTTTTTTTTTTCATAAATGCTATCTTCCTGGGTCCTCTCACTTATCAACGCGATAATGAAGACCCATCTTCTCTTCCCCTTCTATATCCAGACATGATCGAAGAAGACTCACCTTCAATTAATGTTGTTGAGTGCCAGGATGACGACTCCATCCTCACTTACCTTGGCGCGGATGACTCTTATATTCAACGTGCCTTACCATCTGAAACTCAAACCATGTTGAATGAATCGACTATAGAAATCAACATCCACACAGAGGACGATCCTCACATTGTAAAGATCGACAATCTCTTAACGCATTAGAACAAACTGCCTTCACTACCTTCCTCCGTGCCCGCAACCAAGCTTTCGCTTGGTCCTACGCTGACATGCCAGGAATCGATCCTGACATTGCTGTCCATAACATTACTCTGAAACCCGACTCCAAACCAGTTAAACAGAAACTAAGAAAAATGCATCCACGCATTTCCCTCTTGGTCAAAGAAGAGCTTCAACGACTCCTTTCTATTTCCTTCATCTTACCTATTGACTATCCTCAATGGATTTCTAACATCGTACCTGTCACTAAAGCGACAGGGGGACTTCGATATGTATGGATTTCTCGGGACCTTAACCTCACTTGCCCAAAGGATGACTTCCCCCTACCTAGTATTGATCAACTTGTTGATCTCACTACAGGCCATGAGATGCTTTCTCTCATGGATGGCTTCTCGAGATACAATCAAATTTTGGTAGCCCCGCCGATCAACATAAAACCACCTTCATTACTCCTTGGGGAACCTTCTGCTATCGTGTCATGCCGTTTGGCCTTAAGAATGCTGGTGCGACCTATCAACGGCTATGACTTACATTTTTCATGACATTATGCACACTATCCTTGAGGATTATGTCGATGATCTTCTTGGCAAATCTAAACATCGCAGTGAACATCTCGATGTTTTAACCATTATTTTCGATCACCTGTTACAATACTGTGTTCATCTTCAACCAAAGAAATGTGTCTTTGGTGTCCTTTCAGGAAAACTCCTTGGTTTTATCGTCTCTTTGCGTGGCATTGAGGTTGATCCAGAAAAAGTCAAAGCTATCCTAGAAATGCCCCCACCCACTAACCTCAAACAATTACGTAGTTTGTAGGGCAAACTCCAATCTATCCGGCATTTCATTTCACAACTTTCGATCGATGTCAACCTTTCCATCATCTCCTTAAAAAGACATTGTCTTTCAATGGAGTGAGAATGCCACCAAGCCTTTGAGGCTCTTAAAGCTTATCTCTTGCAGCCACCCATGCTTATCCCACCTCAGGATGATCGCCCTTTCTACCTTTACCTTTCTGCCACCGACCATGTTGTAGGAGCCATGCTCACACATCGTGACTCCGAGCATCGAGAACAAGCAGTTTATTACATAAGCCGTACTCTTGTGGATTACGAGACTAGGTATACACACGTAGAAAAGTTGTGCCTAGCCCTATCATTTGTGGCCACCAAACTCCGACATTACCTCCTGAATCACAAAACTTTTGTCATCACCAACGCTGACCCCATACATTATATGTACGCCAAACCTCATCTAAACCAACGCATCGCCCGATGGCTTATGCTACTCGCCGACCTCGACCTTGAGTTTGTACACCAAAATCAGTCAAAGGACAAACTATCGCAGACCAACTCGCTGGAAGCCCCTTTACCTGGGGAACAATTTACCAATTTTACTTTCCCTAATGAGCTCATCGCAACTCTTTCACTCAGTGATGTGTCATATCCAATGACCCTCTTCTTCGATGGATCTAAATGCCAGTGTGGTGGAGGGGCAGCGTTGTTCTCATTCCTCTTGAAGGTGAACCTATGCCTCTTTCATTCAGGCTCGATTTCCCCTGCACTAACAACACGGCGGAATACGAGGCCCTTGTTTTGGGTCTCCATGTTGCGTTACACTTAGGTGTGAAGTCTATTAATATTTTCGGTGACTCTCAATTGGTAGTAAATCAAGTTACTGGCATCTACCAATGTAAAAATGAGGAACTTCAAAAGTACAAACATTACGTGGATTCACTTTTGACCTTATTTTCTCATTATTCTATCCAAACCATTCCCCACTCAACTAATAAATTTGCAGATACTATGGCTTGCTTGGCCTCGCAAATTCCTACCTCACCAACTGACTCTGACATATTTGTCTTGGTCCAACAACTCTTTGCCCCATCTTACTTAGTCCCGGATGTTTGTATGGTAAATAATGTATCTACTAATTCACAGGATACCTGGTATCACCAATTTCACGACTACCTTACAACCTCTGTTCTCCCACCTGACCTTACTAGTAATGGCAAACGTGCTTTTCTTAAAAGTGTTTCTCATTATGTCATCATGGGGGGACTCCTCTATAAACGTGGCTTTGATGGTATCCTCCTTCGATGTCTAACCGGCGCTGAAGTCACCCATACCATCCAACAAGTCCATGACGGAATTTGTGGTGGGCACTTTAGTGGCCTTGCCATGGCCAAACGGATCCTTCACCTAGGATATTATTGGCCTACTCTTAATAAAGACTGCTACAAATATGTTAAGCATTGTGTTATGTGTCAACAACATGCCAACCTTCAACATACTCCTAGCCACCCGCTACAGGTCGCACGAGATCTTTGGCCTTTCTCACAATGGGGTTTAGACCTTATTGGTGAGATTCACCCACCTTCTTCGCAACGTCACCATTGGATAATCACAGCAACCGAATATTACACTAAATGGGTGGAGGCCATTCCACTCATTTCAACCAAAAAAGAAAAAATCGTAGAGTTCATCAACCATCACATTATCTGTCGTTTTGGTGTTCCTCATCACCTGATAACAGATAATGGAAAATCTTTCAAAAATAAGTTGTTACAAGACCTTTGTGACAACTTTGGTATCAAACTTAGCTTCTCATCACCTTACTATCCACAAGCAAATGGTCAAGCTGAATCTTCTAACAAAACCCTAACCAAAATTCTCATGAAAGTCGTTAACGATTCTGGAAACAATTGGCCTGATCACATCCCCTTTGCCCTTTGGGCTTATCGTACCAGCATTCGTACCTCCACTAATGCCACACCATTCTCTTTGGTATATGGTACCGAGGCTGTCTTGCCTCTCGAAATACAAATCCCCTCCCTAAGAATATCTCTCCAGGATATTCTCACCAATGATGATTTCCGCCAAGAGCGGTTAGCCCAATTAGAGCTTCTTGATGAGCGTCGTCTTACAGCTCTTGACCACCTTCAAATCTATCAAAAGCGCATCAAGCGTGCTTATGATAAGTGAATTCATGAGCGTACCTTTCAGATTGGTGATCTTGTCCTCAAAGAGAATCAACATGTGACCAAACTAGAAAAGAGCAAACGTGGAAAATTTGCTCCTAATTGGATTGGGCCTTACATTATCACTCACACTTACGGATCAGGCACTTACCGTTTAGCTTCGCTTAATGGTAAACCTGAGCCTGAACCCCTTAATGCCTTGCATCTCTCGACCATTCTACTGTTGAATTTAGTGTTACATCACTTCTTATCTACCTTGCGCTCGTCCCTTGAGCTCATTTACCACCTCATACACCTTTTTTTCATGCATCTCAAAGTAGAATCAACCTCACGTGGTTTGATCATCACCTCCTCTTAAAGATGCCTTCCCCTTTTTAGTCTGGTCCATGACTTAAAAGTATCAAAATAACAAGTTCTCAATTATACAATTATGGGATATTCTTGAGTCAAACTTCCTGCAAAACTAGATGCTTCATGCCAAACGACATCTAGACCTCTAAGTTATAAATAGACTGCTCCCTCGAAGGACAACTATGTGCAAAGCCACATCTGCTATTATAAATAGACTGCTCCCTCGAAGGACAACTATGTGCAAAAGCCGCATCTGCTACTATAAATAGACTGCTCCCTTGAAGGACAGCTATACAAAGTCAGCCTCTATCAGAAGCTTCTCACATTGATCAGCTTCGTGAAGACCTCAAGAACAACAAAATGCATATCCCATATAGACTTCCCACATCGATCAGTCTATATCCAGAAAAATAAAAGCAATATTCAAAAGCACTTTTGAGTCATGGACTTGTCTATTCAGGTTTGGTTCTCTTTCGTCAGAATAATCACCTTATAACAAGTTCTCTGCGCCCCAGCTATACCATCCACCTCACCTCACCATTCTTCAAAACAACAAAACTCAAGGGACGTGACGTATATCCGATATATTGTGATTATACAACTCTTTTCACCTATCGACTTCTCACCTATGCAAGGTACCTAGGGATTCAAGCTCATCCTATGATAATACGTGATTTGTTTAGCTCTTTTCAACTATGGGACATTTTTGCCTCTTTTACCCGAATCTGGGATTATATGTTGACCTTAATCAGGACACGGTTCCCTTATGCTTGGGTAAGCTAACCCTCGCTTCACCTATACCTTACCAACTCCAACAACATTACCCTACCAACATCAAACTTTTACCAACCAACAAATTGCCTAAACACAACCAAATTGCCTAAATTCATCTCTCCCTGGTCCTAAGGGAGAACTACATCGGTCTGAGGCCCCTCCTTGCTTTGTGCAATGGGCTATGTAGGCAGCACTTAGGAGACATGGGGTCTCCCAAGGTTAGCTCGACCATCCCCTACCATAACCTATCATGTGTTGTTAAAATATAAATGATTTCACATATTTATATTGATAACACTCACCTTGGTCTTTTATCAATTCAAAACATTCAAAACACAAACATTCTTATTATTATCATAAACTCAAATCAACATAAACTCAAAATCAAACATACATATTCAATTTTATTTAGATGTTAAACAAATACATCTTCTCTATCATCGAAAGGTGCCACCGCTAGGTCGCATCCTTATTTATTCTTCTACCCCTATAAATTCACTTAGACCTTGCGCCTCATCCCGAACTGATCTCTCTGGTGATCGGCCCTGATGTGATCGCTCATCCCACCATAATCTATAAGACCCCCCTCTCCATCCCTCAAAGGTGGTCCATGTATTAGTTCCTCCCACCCTTATCCACCACCAATCTCCATTTTCACCACCTCACCACCTCACCCCCCTGCTTTCAATCAAATAGGCCTTACTAATTCATCGGCCCGACCTAAGGCCACAACCAACCAATCGGCCCGACCCAAGGCCACACCCAACCAATCGGCCCGACCCAAGGCCGCAACCAACCAATCGGCCCGGCCGCAACCCAATCGCCTAAGGCCGCCCAACCAATCGGCCACCCAAGGCCACCCAACCAATCGCCCGACCCAAGGCCACAACCAACCAATCGGCCCGACCCAAGGCCACCACACCAAGGCCACACCAATCACCCCGACCCAAGGCCGCAACCAACCAATCGGCCCCCGACCCAAGGCCACCCACCAATCGGCCCGACCCAAGGCCGCAACCCACCAATCGGCCCGACCCAAGGCCACAACCAACCAATCGTCCTGACCCAAGGCCACACCAATTAAGTACCTCGACCAAGACCCGCAATTTACGATTCTATCATGTAGTTGTTTGTTCCATCGAGCTCACCTGTTCGTGTTTTAGCATAACTAGGATACTTGAATTGATCAGCCGACCAACATTGCCTAGACCAAGACCGTGCCGTTTATCTCAACCAAACCAACCATTTGGTACTACCGAACATGCCTAAACGTTCCGGTACCTTACCCGTTATATCCCCTGGAGCTACTTCCTATGCCTTGGATACCAGGATTATATCACCCTTGTTTGGATAAACTATCGACCTTTGCCTATGAATTGCTTGTTTGCTCTTCACATCGTGTACCCTGGTCGCACTACTACATTTCAACGTGCGTCTGCTTCCTTGAACTTACCCCACCATCTTACCATCATCTCAACACCATTCACCCTTTATCAACCCTATCCCTGATTTCACGTCGCCTCAATCTGTGATAGATTTGAGGGGGATTACCTATACCCTTAACTAGGGCAACCACTTTTTATTTTTGTCAGTGCAGCTTTAAAATACAAGCTACACGACAACAAGGGGCAAATGTAGACACCAAATTTGGGTCTTACGACACCCTTTACCCCGTATCTCATCCCGCAACCTAACCCTACCTCACCACCTAAAACCTTACACACCTAATGATTTATTAATTACCTTATAATTAATAAATCCACATCTCCAAACCCGCCACCTCATCTCGCCACCTCACCATGACCTAGCCCTAACCCTAAACCAACCTAATTAAGACCTATGACTTGGTCCAGACCCACACCCATGACTCATCACCCCTCACCCGCACCAAAAAGAGCCTAATAATGACTTGACCAAGCCCACAACTGATCCCTCGGGAGAAAAGGAGGGAAAGATGGTTGTTTTACTAAAAATAGCCACTTTGACCTAACCGACATCGGTTCCTACTCGACCGCCATCGGTTACGTAACCGCCATCGGTTCCCTGTTAATGACCTCCCCCAACCAAAAAGAAAGGATCCGAATTCATTTGGGCAAGAAAGAGAAGTGAAACAAGTAGAAAAGGTTGCAGAGAAGAGCATCGAGTCAAGATTACAACTGAGCAACTGGATCACTGTCACCCTCATTCAAGCATTGGAAAAGACTGAGGATAGCTTCATCAGCTCGCTTTCTAATACCAAATCATCCCAACTAAGCCTTACTGTCGCCACCACATTCCTTGGACCTGTATCTTCATCAGGAACTAGTAAGTATTATCTTGTAGTTCTTTGTTATCATTTTGCTTTAATTCATATTAAATGGGGAACTGACCACCTTCGAAAGGAAGTCTAACATTTCTGGGCCTAAGGCGCCTCCCTCACTTGTGGTCTAACTAAAATCTAGTGGTCTTGCGTTCTTATTTACAGTAGTCCTTTCCTAGCCCTAACCCTTATCTGCTTTCTCAAGAGAATGAAAGGATAGAAGCAACTCTATTCAGAGACGGAACCATTCTCTGTGAAACATCAGCTCTGATACCAAAATGATCTGTAAACCTCTAGCTTTGGAAATTTACAAGACCATAACAATTATTGTTCTACTTCCAATTATTTGAAAATGACAGTTCTTAATGTTAGTGAATAAAAATATAAACTTACAAATATTTTGCAGAAATGGAATGATAACAATTTAACTCACAACACAATATTTATCCTGGAAACCCCCAAGTTGAGGGAAAACCAGCCAAGAAGGGCAATTACTCTTTCTTCCCAATATTAAATTAGTCAATTTAAAGAGAAATACATATTACAATAAGATGCGGGAAGATAAAAAAATGTCTACACCTCCCTTATATACTTTCTTGTTATGTTTTCACACCTTTCTTCTACAAAATGATTAACTAAAAATAGATCTAATATTATGGAAGTATAACCACTAGTTAATCTAAATAAGAGGACTAAAATGTTGTATAGGTGCACTAAAACAGTATGGAATAATTGTAAATAATTATACTAAGTGAAATAAAACCCTAAATATGTAAGGAAGTAAGGAAGAATGACTTAGCTGATTAAAGAATATTGTCGCAGGGTTGTCGCGAGTCTATCAGAAATTCCAGTGTAGGAACGATTACTCGAAGTCTCAAAAGGCCGGATATGGAGGATCGAGCGCGAATGAGGCACTGGGAAAGTACTAGGGCACCCCTAGGGCACCTAAAGATTGGGCACCCGGTTTACTGTAAAAGCTACGAATATGATTTTTACAGGTCGTAAGGTATTCTAAAGTGTTATATATCTGTCATATTAGATTAGATGCAGTCGAGTTGCGTTGAATGTGTTGAATAATGAAATGATGACCTACAAGAAAGAAGTATCAAAACCCTAAGAAAATAAAAGATGCAAATGAATGGATTGGACTAACCTCAACCACCAAACTAGTGGTCTTATCACCGAGCAATGCACTACATTTCGGACTTAGATGTAGTTCTGGTGTGTGTGTGTGTGTGCATGTCATGCCCTAGGTACTCTTGTGTCAGTCACTTTGTGAAGTAGTGAGAAATAATAACTATAGAAAATGTAATATCATGTGTGCATGAAATAGAATAAAATCCTCCCCTATGTTGTGTGTGTTGGTGCAAATCTCCTAGCCTTGATGCATGTTACTATGTGGATGCAAGTGATGCAATGGATGCAACTCTATATGGAGTGATAGTAGTATGTGACGTTAGGACCCTCATTATGGTCTCATAACTTTGTATTTATAGAGTTATCTTGCTCTAATTTTTTAATTAACCTTGACATGGTCAACTAGGAAAAAGATAAGGATGAAAAATGGCTGAAAAACCCCAAAAAGAAGCAGGAAAGTGGAACATGGATCGGGGCACACCAATACAGGCCTGGGCATCCCGGTTTAGGCTAAAATGACGAGACAATTATGAAATAGGTGGATATGTGTAGGAAAATATGTAGGAATGATGAAATAAAATATAAAACTAATATAGCCAAAAGTTGGGATTAATTAGTACTTTCTTTACTTGAGAACCCTTTAAATAGTAGTATGAGACCGGGCTAAATAATGCCTAAAGTGCATGATTTTGTGTCTACATTTTTCCCCCACTTTATGTTGGTGAGTGGAATGCTCGGTAACATAAAGTAGATAGAGATGTGTACCTGATATTCATTTATATTGTAGAAGAAGATGTGTCGATGGACTAGAATAAAGCGTGGAATGAAAAAAATAAAAACAATGTGGAGGATCGTGGATTCTAAAGATGAAAAATGTGCATAAAAAGTGATGAGAGTGAACCTAGGGAGGAATGCGTGTGTAGTTGTTGTGGTGTGTAGTGTACCTACATGGTTAGTAAAGGCAAGTTTCATCGTGGTGTGTTGTCATTTTTTTTCGTCGTCATTGTTGTTATTGCCTAACTTTGACTAATTGTTTCTCATACAACCGGACTCTAAGAGAAAATGATCAAGTAGTCAAATATATATGTATGTAAAATACGTGTAAAATACATGTGTATATAAATTTTTAAAGTATGCAAATGTAAAAATATGTGAAAAGGAAATTGTAAATGGAACATGTGCACCTAATCCATGTCGAGAAAAATGGTGTAAAAGGATATCATGTACTGTCGTGTGTTTTTTGGGCGATCTCACGCCGCCTTGGCTGAAGAAGTATATGGAGGAAATGCTTTGTTTCCTCCAACCTTTAACCACTTCTACTGACATGTGTGAAGAGATATTTGTACTATCCTGGTTTTTTTGGCAATCCAACACCACTAGACAAAGTAGTGTAGAGAGGAACACCCACTGTAACCTCTAATCTTGTAACTACTCCGTAGAAATGTCAAAGGACACCATGTCCTATAGAGGTCGTTATGTATGGAGTTCGTAGACTAGTCTAAACTCACTCGTTATAGGTAAACCCAAATGCCAAGGGCGTAAAGTGTCATTTTTATCTCGAACCGGTGTAAATATGATGTGTTAGTATGTGAAAACCTCAATGATGCCCCCTCTTTGGGGGTGCATGTGATGTCACTAAAAGGAGAATTCAGCCCCAAAAGAGAACCTACCACACTCGGCCTGTAGAACTCTTCCTTGTAGGGGAAAGGTAAAAATCTTGGTAGATATCAAGGCACACACAAAAGGGGATGGCTAGCCAAAACAAGTGTTAGTCCGAAAACACATGCATGCAATAAGACAAGTGTAAAATATGCAGACAATGTAGTAACTACCAAAAAAATTAGTGTAAACACGCAAGAAAACAAGTAGACTACACAAAGTGGGTTACAAACATGGGACATCACTCATGATGTCGCAAGACATGTAAGGCCATCATGGTCATAAAAAAAAAACAAGTGTGCACACAAGCAAAGGGAAAATCCCACATACAATGGAAAACAAAGTAGACAAGTAGAAACAAATAAGTAGTCATGGAAACATGTAATCCTGCAAAACAAGTGTTGCACATGGAACACCCGTTAGCATGTTAGAGTGATAACCAATATGTCAAAGTGTGTATGAGAAAGTAATATAAGATGCTAAGTACAAAATGAAACAATAACACCTGGATAAGATGAATGTGGATGCCCCCAACAACTAGTATAGGAAGGGTAGAAGGTGAGCATCCATGTCACGTGTAGAGTCCTGTATATACGATCACACTAAACAAAGTCATGAACGTGCATGTGTGGATGATAATGACATATAAGAAAGTAGTCTAACATGTGTAGTAAAGTGAACATGCAAAATACTAACAAGTAAGAGTAAATTCCCCCAAGATAATGCAGTATGTTGTGGATGGATGGAATGGAATGCAAGATGGAATGATAGGAGCAACGTGCCCCCCGAGTGGATGGAAGTGTATGCAATGAGGTTCATTTTTTTTCCCCCTCAACAATCTAGAATAAATCATAAATGAAAGTGTGTCATCGCGAAATGGTCAAGTAGTATTGGTTGTTTCTAGTGCGTTGTAATGAGTGTGTATATGTAATGGTGATGAAATGTGACATGTGGAGAGATTTACGTGAACTCTATAGTCGAAAAGCGTATATCACGACTTGTTGAATGGATGAGTGATGATTTATCCCTAAGTGTATATCACTATATGATGAAAGGATAGAGATGGGTGACGATTTATCCTAAAGCATATGTCACTACAAGATGAAAGGAGGGAGTGGTGATGTAACCTAAGGTGTATACCACTACAAAATGATAGAATGGGTGACTATTTAACCTAAGGTGTATGTCACTAACGTTGGAAATGTCATATGAGGTAATTTTTCATGGTGAATGTAAGGTCCATTTGATTGGTAAAACCTTGGGAAATGTCATATGAGTATGAATGGTGAGGAACTAAAGTGCATCATAGGGTGGTGATGCAAGTGCATGGAAAAAACATAGTATAGGTGGTAGTGAGAATAAAAGACCATATGGTGAGAATGAGGTTTTGTAAATGCGTGGTGTGGTGATGAATATAGGATGTGTAGGGTGTATAGGCTATGTAATATGCGAGATATGGTGTAGATATAGAATATGTAGTGATAACATTTAAATCTAGACCTATATATATATGTAACCTAGCATAAATATAGAATGTAGGGATGGAATGTAAAATTATATTCATAGGAAATGATGACTAGTGTAATATAGAAAATGTATGATATGAAAAATGTGTGTGTATCTTGTGACTGAAGTGTGTGGGTATTTGAATGAATGGAATGTATGAGTGAGGATAGGTAACTATGCGAAGGAAGAGGGGTGGTGTGAGTCATATGCCCCCGTGTGTATGTGGCCAAAATCATGTAAAGTCATCGAGAAGATCATCATCCTTCAGGATCAAAGTCATATGGATAAGCATTGGTGACCTAGTAAGCAATAATGTCTAGTTGATCATGCAATGAGCCATTAAGGCATAAGTTATACATGCCCATAGCATACTCTTCATCGGTGAATGGGGGAAGTGGGAAACCATGTGCATACCAACGAGTAAGGTTTTGAGTATAACCTAGGAAATAGCTATTACAAATGATAGAACGTCCAAAAGGCATAAGAAAGGATATGTTTGTATGATTTGGATCTAGGGTACCTCTAATATAGTCTAGCCAGGATTGTCCTAATGTAAGTGGCATAGTAGTAGGAGTACGTGTAAGAAATACATCAAGATGAAAGACACGAAGGCCATAAGCAGTTGTGACATGGACTAACCCATGGTATAAATGAGGATGGTATGGTGGTGGACTAATATCAATAATAGAAAAACCTAAGTGGGCTAAGCTATCATGCGTACATATGGTTTCAAGATGAAGTAGGATCTAATGAAATGTGCTCCCAGTATGAGCCATATATGAAGAGTGTACACGTGAAGGGTGGGTGAGCTGATGATGAAGATGAGGATGGGATAATATTGTCCATGGAGGGAACATGTGGTTGATATGGAATAATAGCTATAGTAGGAGGTGATGTAGAAGGGACAACATCTAGTAAACAAATAATGCCCTCAAGTGGTGGTAAATGAGGTGGGTCATCCATAGGTTGAGGCTCATCTATAGTATCAATGCGAGGAATAGGAAGACTAGTGTTAAGGTCATGAACACAATATTGGAATGGAGTCACGATCTTGAAAGATAGTATACTCAACATGTTCATGTAAGAACTTGATCAGCGATGATGACTAATAAACAACGTGCATGGCATGAAGTCACGGTCTTCCTAACAAGCATTATTTGAGTCTAGAAAATCAATGACAAAGAAAATGGTAGGAAAAGTTTTAGGACCAACAATGAGAGGCAAGGTAACATGACCAAGACATGGATGGACAATACCATCGTAAGCACATAGTGAAATAGAAGAAGGGATAATGTCATGAGAAGACAAACCTAAGGCCTGGAGAAAGGACATAGGGCACAAATTAAGCTCAGAACCATTATCAATAAGAGTGTGTTTGACAAAAACATTGTAAATGCGAGACATAATATAAAGTGGTGGGTCATTGTCAAAGGGATGAATGTTAGTAGGAGGATTGGCCTTGAATGCTATATGTTGTGAAAAGGCATCAAAAATGTGTTATACATGGAATCCGGATGCATGTCAACAAAACATTTGTAGTAGAAAAAGGTGTTGGACACGATGAAGTAAATCAAGATGGGTAAGCAGATATTCATTGATGGAGATACTCATGATGGCTAAATGCAAATGCAAAACCCTAGAAGGTGTTATGAAGAAACATGGGGTTCACCAAAATGATTAACTAAAAATAAATCTAATACTATGGAAGTATAACCACTAGTTAATCTAAATAGGAGGACTAAAACATTGTATAGGTGCGCTAAAACAAGTATGGACTAATTGTAAATAATTATACTAAGTGAAATAAAACCCTAAATATGCAAGGAAGTAAGGAAGAATGACTTAGTTGATTAAAAAGAATATTTTCGCGAGGTTGTCATGCAGTCTAATCATAAATTCTAGGTGCAGAACGATCACTCAGAAGTCCCAAAAAGGCCGGATCTAGAGGATCTAAGTAGATTAGGGCACCCAGGAGGTGCCCACTGGTATGCCCGGTCTAGATTAGGCACTGGTTTCTATAAAAACTCTAAATCTGATTTTTACATGGTCACAAGGTATTTTGAAGTGTTCTCTATATGTCACATTAGATCATTGAGTTGTGCCGAATGTGTTGAATAATGAAATGATGACCTGTAAGAAAGAGGGAATTATTTAAGCCCTAAGAAAAATAAAAGATGCAAATGCATGGGTCGGACTAACCTCAACCACCAAACTAGTGGTCTTATCACTTAGCACTGCACTACATTTTAGATCCGGATGTAGTTTTGGTGTGTGTGTGCATGTCGTGCCCTAGGTTCTCTTGTGTTTGTCGCACTTTGTGAAGTAACGAGCAATAATAACTATAGAAAATGTAATAACATGTGTACAAGAAATAGAATAAAATCATCCCCCTATGTTGTGTGTGTGTTGATGCAGATCTCCTAGCCTTTATTCATGGCACTATGTGGATGTAAGTGATGTAATGGATGTAACTATAGATGGAGTGATAGTATTATCGATCCTAAGACCCTCATTATGGTCTCATAACTTTGTATTTATAGAGTTCTTTTTCTCTAATTTCGTAATCAACCCCGACATGGCCGACTAGGAAAAAGATAAGAATGAAAAATGGCTAGAAAGACCCCAAAAAGAAGCGGAAAGTGGAACATGGATCGGGGCACCCCAAGTGGGACCAATTGGCACCGGGGTGCCCTAGTATAGGCACGGGCACCCCAGTTTAGGCTAAAATGACAAGACAGTTGCGAGATAGGTGGATATGTGTAGGAAAATATGTGGGAATGACGAAATAAAATATAAAAATAAGATGGCCAAAAGGTGGGATTAATTAGTACTTTCTTCACTTGAGAACCGTCTAAATAGTAGTATGAGCTGGGGCTAAATAATGTTTAAAGTGCATGATTTTGTGTCTACACAAAACAATTCCAGCAACAATGGTTTCTTTCCATTAGTGATGAGATTGCCAATGATGTATGTAGACCGATGGTTATGCAACCGCCAAGCGTTTGCGTAACCATCGTCATGTAGAGGGGTAGTTACGTGCTCGCTACTCTACACAGTGGCGGTTACGTAAGTTAAAAGTATGCTCCTCTTTCTATCTAATTTTTCTTTTGGTTACTGGTTGTTACGATGAAGTGGTGTTTCTTTAGATCCCCATAGATCACTCAACAGTCAAGTGTGAACCAGCACTAGAGTGTGTCATCGGGTAAGAAAGGGATTGTATGCGATTGAGAATAGATGCTAGGAAATATTGATCATGAAGCACAAAGCTTGAAGTATAGTAGATAAGCTATGAGTAGATGATAGAGACAAATAGTGATGGAGGGGAGGAGAAATTGCAATGACCTCCAGTGTGTATATCGAAGCTACTTGACAAATGTAGTCACAAAATCATGCACTTTAGACATTTATTTATCCTGGTCTCATACTACTATTTAGAAGGTTCTTGAGGGAAAAAATTACTAATTAACCCTCATCCTTTGGCCACTTTATTTTATTTTATTTCATCATTACAAACCTCTTACACCCTTATGCCCAGTCAAATTTGTCATCTCGCGTTATTTTAGCCTCGACTAGGGCTCCCGATCCTTCTAGAGTTTTCCCACCACTTTTTGGGATCTTTCTAGCCATTTTACATCTTTATCTTTCTTGTGGTTAGCCTTTTTAGGGTTAATTACAAAATTATACCAAGATAACCCTATAAATATAAAGTTATGAGACCATAATGAGGGACCTAGCATCACTTACTACTATCACTCCATCTAGAGTTGCATCCATCTATTGTATTAGAGATCACTTACATCCACCTAGTTTCATCATCAAGGCATAAGGTTAGGACATCTGCATCACACTTCATAGGGGGAGAGATTCTATTCTATTCCATGCACACATTCTATTACATTTTCTACACATAGTTATTTCTCGTTACTTCACAAAGTGTGACTGACACAAGAGCAACCTAAGGCATATTCACGCACACTTTCCAATAGGACTACATCAGGTCTAAGATGTAGTGTAGTGATTAGTTAGTAAGTCCACCATTGTGGTAGTTGAGGTCCGTCCAACCCCTTTATATGAATTCTTCTTTTATAGGTTTTGATGCTTGTTTTGGGGTCTTGCAAAGACTTTCTTCCATATTGATTCATTGGTGACACTCGATAAAGTACGGTGGAATTAATATGACGGGTAGAGAGCATTGTAGATTACCTTCCAGCCCTATGAATACCATATTCGAGCTTCTATGTATACCAAGGAACCCGTATGCGCCTAGACCTCCTCCAGGCGCTTCGGTTTAGCTAGATCCTCCATTCCATCTTTTTGTCATCCACCATAGTTGTTCCTGCTCTGATTCTTCCAATCACCTCTGTGACACTATTTGAAAATCATCTATTATTAGCTGAGTTATTTCCTTCCCCTTCTTTCATATTAGGATTTCTATTTTTACTAGTTCTATTATTTAGTACATATACGTGTTGTCTTAGTACATTTATTTTTTGTGTTTATATATACTCCTAGATTAGATTGACTATATTCTACTACCACTAGTTAGTCAATTTTAGTTAATCATTTTGGTGAACCTGACGTCTTATCGTGGCTAAAGATATTCCCCTATATCTCCAATCATCTCTGTAGTCGATAGTTTTGGTCGTGCCTTTGTTGACACTCTAATTGATTCCTCTAGTTATCAATCTTGCCCTTTGCTTATTCACCTTCCATCTTTTGACATGGGTCAAAAATCTTTAGAATCCACTATTGTTGCTTATATATGTGCTATCGATCCTCATACTTTAGCACGGGTCTTAGAGGAGGTACAATCTCCTCAACCTGATTGCATAGCCATATCTCCTATCATTTCCGACCCACAAGACACTTCTCATGCGCATCCACCTAATAATCATCCTATAGATGATTCTCTCAGCACAATCTTCACTCCTACATCTCCACCGGTGCTCTTTGGGCCATAATTTATCAAATCTCCATATAAATATGAAGCTACTATCTATATGGTTGATGTTGTTCCTTCCACTTCGTCACCATCCCCACTATTATAAATGTTATAGTCCCTTATACGGGATTCATTCTAGACCATTGTGTTGCTTCACCTATTCCTCCATCGCATGTGCCTCATCCACTATTACTACCTCCCTTCACCTGCACACTTTTTATAAATGACTATTATTGGGAACATGTACCTCTTAACACTTTATGTGACGCTACCACCTATTCCTACGAAGGTCTTCTACGGCTTGGCTTTGCCTTGAGGACCTCCATTATCCCTTATATGATCCACATTTGTATCATGGATATGTTATTCTCACATGCATATGGTCTTCACATTTTCCATCTTGTTGTTCACCTTACACGTTATCATACTTCTTCTCCACTTACTCTCAATCACTCTTGGCTAGATTATATTGGAGGCACACTTGACCCCACTCATATTGATATTATTTTCCTATGCCATTTGGTATTGTGTGTATTTGCAATAGCTCCTTTCTTTGTTACTCACCTAATTTTACTATCTGGTATGCTCATGGATGTCCATTGCCTCCCTTTATTGATGAACAATATGCCATGGCAATGTATAACTTACGTGTTCATGGTTATCTGAATGACCAACCAGAGACAATTGCTTATCAGGTTTCCTATGTTGTTCCATATGATTTTGATAATGACCATGATGATCTTCTTGATGACTTTACATGATATTCTTATACATATTTGGGGAGGCATGATGCTCCTTCCCCCACCTCGTCTTAGTATAGTTATCATCATCATATTTTACATTCATATTCTCGCATTAGACATATTCATCATACATTCTAGTGTCATTACCCGACGACACACTCTGGTGCTATGGTTCACACTTGACTGTTGAGGGATTATGACACATGAACCTCACACCTATGCACATCAATACCATACATATCACTAGCATATTAGCATACATACTACCTTTTACATATCACACATTGATCATTTACGCATTTTGCACATTACATACACTCATCATACACATATTGCTAGTCTGCATACCTTGCATTACATTTCTTACATGGGTATCTTCATCATCATATACATTTACACTATCTACCTTGCATTTATAGGCATATTCCTTGCATACTGTGTCTCCTACTAGTTGTCATCACATTTACATATTGGGCTTGTCACTCATATACACCATGCTTGCTTATATTCATCACATAGCCTATTCATCTTACATACTACATGATATTACATTATATTATGCATTTCCACACCACATGCATTTACATTGTCATCTATGCATCTCATATAGGTTGCATATATCTTGCCTTTAGAACCTCTCTTACCATATTACTAGCATCATACATACTATACCTACACTATAAACATTACACATTGCACTTCATCACACACTACGCCTCATACACCATTCATTCTACCTATCATCTACACCATTTTGACATTTGCATATTTACACATCACACATCATGCTAGTCATCATTATGACACTACTTATCCTACATATTGCATTATTCATTTGTCTACATACCATATATTCTACACCACATATTTTCACACATATTCTACTAGTCTTCATCATATAGGAGTCTATATTACATTACTATTCTATCTACATACATTACATGTCATTCTCTACATTACACCTTACACATTTTACACGTCTAGCATTGCATTCTACATACTATATGCTCTTAGGCACACTACACCTATTACATTCTACATTATACATTGCATTACTATACATCACTTATACTCACACATTCCGTCCACCTTACATTTTTACACATTCTATACATCTTGCATTGGCACATATACAAATTCGACTCCTCACATGGTCGATGTTTACTTTATTACATACATTGCATTGTTTTCTATGCCTTGCACTCATTACCTGATGACACACTTTAGTTCCTCGGTTCATAGTCGATCATTAAGGGTTTACAAATCAAATGGACCTTATATTCATCACATGACCTTTCATCATGTGACAATCCTAGGCTAGTGACATATGCTTTAGGCTAAATCGTCACCTATTCTATCTTTTGTAGTGGTATACATCTTAGGTTACATCACCAATCCCTACTATTCATCTCATAGTGACATACACTTTAAGCTAAATCGTCACCTATTACATCATTTTCTAGTGGTCAACACCTTAGGTTACATCACTACACCCTCCTTACATTTTGTAGTGATATACGCTTAGTGTTAAATCATCACTCATCTACTCATCTTATAGTGATATACTCTTAGGATAAATCATCACTCTTACATTCATTTAGTTGTGATATACACTTCGGCTATAAGGTTCATGCACACATCATCGCTAGGTCACATCTCCTCACTACACCTACACATTCATTCACATCGTGTTATACAAAACACACACACCTCAACCATTTCCCAATGACACACTCTTGTTTATGGTTCATTATTGACTGATGAGGGGGAAAACAAAATGAACATCATTGCATACATTTCAATCCACTCAAGGACACGTGGCTTCTATCACTCCATTTTACATTCCATTCCATCCATCCACAACATGTTGCATATTATGGTTGTTTGTACTCTTGTTTACTTTTGTTATTCATGATCACTTTATTACACATGCTAGTTTGATTACTTGTATGTCATTTATCTATACCATCCACACATTCGACATGCATGTTCATGCATTTTCCTAGTTGTGATCACGAGATACAGGTCTATGACATGCATCATGGATGTTCGCCTTCTACCCTTCCTACACCGTCACTTTAGGGGCATCCACATTCACTCTCACATGTGTTATTGTTTCATTTTTGTACTTAGCACTTTACATTACTTGGTTATACATGCTTTTGGCATACTAGCTATATTTCTAACATGTTAATGAGTGCTTCATGTGTAGCATTTGTTATGCAAGGATATTTGCTTCCATACTTATTTGTGACATTGTTTATCATTGTTTGTTATTGTTTGCGGGCCTTGGCCTATATTTGGTGTGCACATTTGTTTGTTATTTGCGATCAAGATGGCCTTGTGTGTCTTACAAAATCGTGAGTGATGTCCCATGTTTGCAGCCCTCTTTGTGCGGCTTACTTTTCTTCTTGCATGTTTACATTACTTTTCTTGGTAGCTTACACACTATTTGCGTAGATTATACATTGTTTTCTACATGTATGCGTGTTTACACTTTTTTGGCTAGCCTTCTTGTTTGTGTGTGCCTTGGTTTCTACCAAGCACTTTTCAGGGTTACAATGTACATGTGGTTGGTCCTCTTTTGGGGCTGCATTATCCTATCAATAACGTTGCATGTGCCCTCAAAGAGGGGGGCATCATTTTGGGTGTTTTACATACTAACACATCGTATTTACACTGGTTCAATTTAGTGCACTTTCCGCCTTTGGCATTTTGGGTTACATACAATGAGTGGGTTCAGACCAGTCTACAAACCCCATACACAACGAATTTTACAAGACATGGTGTCTTTAGCATTATGGGAAGCAATTATAGGCTTGGAGGTTACAGTGGGTGTGCCTCTCTACACTACTTCACCAATGGCGTCGGATCACCCAAAAAACCAGGACGTACAGAGATCTCTACACACATTTAGGGAAGCAGTTAGAGCTTGGAGGACACAAAGCATTTCCTCCCTACACTTCTTTAGCCTATGGCATGAGATCACCCCAAAAACTTGCAGTACAAGATATCCTTCTACACTTTCTCTCTCGACATGGATCAGGTGCACATGTTCCATTTACATTTGCATTTGCATTTGCATTTGCGTATTTTACATTTACATACACATGCATATTTTACATAACATTTTTACACTTACATACATACATATTTGACTACTTGATCATTTTCTCCTTACATGTCTGACCATATGAGAAACAAGCAGTCAAATGGGGGCAACAAAAATTAACAACAACAATCAACAACACCAACACTTTGTGACAACACACATGCTTTACTAACCATGTAGATTCACTACACACAACAACAAGAGCTACACATGTGTTCTACCCTAGGTTCACTCTCATCACTTTTTCTTTGCACATTTTCATCTTTAGTTTCCACGCTCCTCCATATTTTTATCATTCCATGCTTTGTCTAGTCCTTTGACATGCCTTCTTCATCATTCTACATTGGTATTAGGTACGCATCTCTATCTACTTTATGTTACCGAGCTTTCGCTCACCAACATAAAGTGGGGAAAAATGTAGTCACAAAATCATGCACTTTAGACATTTATTTATCTCGGTCTCATACTACTATTTAGAAGGTTCTTGAGGGAAAAAAGTACTAATTAACCCCCATCCTTTGGCCACTTTATTTTATTTTATTTCATCATTATGAACCTCTTGCACCCTTATGCCCAGTCAGATTCTATCATCTTGCATTATTTTAGCCTCGGTTGGGGCACCCAAATTTGTACTGGGGCGTGCATAGGTGCCCCTGTCCCACCATGGGCACCCCGATCCTTTTAGAGTTTTCCTGCCACTTTTTGGGCTCTTTCTAGCCATTTTACATCTTTATCTTTCTTTTGGTTGACCTTTTCGGGGTTAATTACAAAATTAGACCAAGATAACCCTATAAATATAAATTTATGAGACCATAATGAGGGACCTAGCATTACTTACTACTATCACTCCATATAGAGTTGCATCCATCTATTGCATTGGAGATCACTTACATCCACATAGCTCCATCATCAAGGCATAAGGCTAGGACATCTGCATCACACTTCATAGGGGAGGGATTATATTCTATTCCATGCACACATTCTATTACATTTTCTACACATAGTTATTGGTCATTTACTCCACAAAGTATGGTGACACAAAGATTAACCTAGGGAATATTTTCACACACTTGCACATAAAACTACATCGGGTCTGAGATGTAGTGCAACAGTTAGTAAGTCCACCATTGTGGCAACTGAGGTTAGTCTAACCCCTTCATATGCATTCTTCTTTTTTAGGGTTTGATGCTTGTTTGAGGTCTTACAGTCTTTCTTCCATCTTGATTCATTGGTGACAATTGACACAATACATCAAAATTAATGTGACAAGTAGCGAACATTGCAAATTACCTTTCACCATGTGAAGACCCGATTCAAATATTTTACGCGAGACCCGGGGCACCCACAGCGCCCCCATAACTCCTCCAGATGCTCCGAGTCTAGCTAGATTCTCTAGCTCCATCCTTTTTAGTCGTTCCTACTCCCGATTTTTCCAGTCACCTCTACGACATTGTCCAACAGTCATCTATTATCAACTAAGTTCTTTCCTTTCCCTTCTTGCACATTAGGGTTTCTATTTTTACTAGTTCTATTATTTAGTACATTTACATGTTGTCTTAATACATTTATTTACTATGTTTATATGTCCTCCTAGATTAGATTAACTATATTTTACTACCACTAGTTAGTCAATTTTAGTTAATCAACAAATAGATGAGATCATCGTTAGCGAGAATAGCCGAGGTATGTATAGTGCACGAAAGGATGAATACCGTACATAGAAAGTAGTATGTGCATCATGAGTAAAAGGATCCATAAGTAAGCATGAGTAACAAAGCGTGTATGGAGTAACATAGGAGCATGGATAGATGTAGCAAGGTGTACACATAGTGTAGATAAGAGAAAGTGCTCTTTGGAAAGATTGACATGAATTGCAAAACAAGAGTAATGTATAGATGTGTATATGAATAGTATGGATAGGAAATTGTTGATTAGAACATGTGACTATGGGGGAGTTCAATGCCCCCTAAGTGTGCAAGTGATGGAGATCTATACGATGATGCGAGAGAGACCATGTCATGGTGGTAGAGTTTGAAATGTGTCTCGGCCATCAATATAAGCATTAGCTTGATCGAAAATAGGAATTATACGTTTAATTGGAGGAGGTGACGAGGGATCTCATCTAGTGGCAATGAAATTGGATGTTCTTCCTTTGATGGTTGCTTATGTGGGATTGGTCACACAATAGATGACTTAATATGAGGAGGTAATGGGGTAATTATTTGTAAAGGTGGTATGATATTGGGTTGGATAGGTGGCTCTTGAAGTACTCAGAGAAGGAACATTAGTAATTATGGCATGATGTTCACTAGACATGGAGGGATCAAATTTGGGAGCCCATTAGGGTTTAGTAATTGGAGATGAGTGTGGAGAAGAATGATGTGTAGAAAATGAAATGAGACCCTTATGCTCCATATGCCAATTTTTTTGTTCTAAAGCATAATAATTGTCATCGTGAGTTGCCCATTAATTCCATGGTAATTACAATATGGTCTACTTTTGTAACAAATGACTCGATGATGAGGGTGGTAATGATTAGGTAAGAAAGTAATTAAGTGATTATCGAGTAGTGTGAATAATATATCATGTTGTCTAGCATTCGATTGAACTGGAGAGGTGCTTGTTGTGGTAATACCTTGACCTCACTTGTATGGGCACATGTAGTAGACATGGGATTAAGATGAGATGTAGAAGAATAACTAGCATGGGCATGAGAAGAAACCTTGAGATGTTGGATTTTAGTTGTGAGGGATGTAATCGTGGTTTTCATAGCTTGAAACTTGTCTTGAAATAAATGGTGCAAAACTTGAATGGAATCGAATATGGGTTGATTGGTTGTGGTATCAGGACTGATAGGGTCATCGGAGAGATGATCGAAAATGGCACTTACTTATGTAGGTGGCGTATGTGAGGGAGGTACATAATGTCTAGGGATTTTTGGAGAACATCTTTGAAAGGTGGTGCATTTGAAGTAATTGATACAAGGAGACTTGAGGAACTTTAGGAGCCATGAAAGAAAGTCCGATAAAAGGAAAAATAAGGATCCAAGTGTTTCCTCACGAGTGGGGTTCACCAAGTGATTTAATCTAAATTGAATTAAATCTAATTTCAGAGTAACTACTCTAATGAATGATATATAGTAATTAACAAATAATAAGCATTCAAGGAAGTAAAACCCTAAGAAAGTGAGAGGGTAATGTGACTTAGCTGATTTTGTGTAATCCGGGAGTGATCTAGACTGAGTAACTACTGGAATAGGCTAGAAACAATGTCGTAAAGGCTTAGTGAAGATTCATAACTAAAAAAATATGAAGGACAAAAACACCCACAAGAAGACACTAGTGCCCCGCACTAGTGTCTCGCTAGATGCTCAGGTTCTAAATTTTTCTAGGTCAGAAGGTCTTCGCTTCAATATTCGTTTTGTCACTCCGACTTCGTTGTTAGGGTTCTGATCACACCTGTAACCTGTGAAACAAATTTCTACCTACAGATGTCCACATCCCACATAAAATTTAATAAAAAATATGTAGAATGTGGAGTTGAAATGACCCGTTAGTCACTGAAGAGTAAAATTACAACCAAGCACCTTTGCACCGCATCTCAAACTCCATGTAGTTACGTGTGTAATGATGCCCTAGGTTTCCCTTGTGCAAGTTGCACTATGATAGCGGGATAGATCTAGATTGCTCTAAGTATGCAAATGTGTGAGATGGAATAAAATGAACTTCCCCTCCTATGTTGTGTATGTAGAGTGATGCAACCCTTGTCCCTTGTATGGATGTGTTATATGGATGTTTTGTAATGCTCTTTGTGCCTTTGGATGTAAGCTTAGGTGATAGTAGATCTTTGCTAGTATTTGACCCCTTATTTGAGAGAAATAACTAAGTATATATATATGATTCCCTTGTTTGAATTTTGTAATTGATAATTGAAAGGCCGACCCAAAGTGTTAAAAAATGACCAAGAGGTAAAATAGACCCAAAAGAGTAAGAAGAAGATAAAGAAGGTCAGGAGCACCCAAGAGGGACATGAGCACTGTTGCTTTTGTCCTAGTTGGGCACTAGTGTATGAGGCCATGAAAGATAAATCAATAAAGTTCTCGCGCAGAGTGTGAGGTGTGTAAGGCTAATAAAAGTGCAAAAGATAAAGCAAAAGGACAAAAGGAGTTGTCAACCACTAGTTTTATTGTTTAGGAATCATGTATACATTAGTATGCTTTAGGACCTAGAAATGTACCCAAGTGCATAGATTTTGTGTCTACAGTTTAATTCCGGAGATGAAATGTTGGTTGGGAATTTCTAAATATATGATATTAATAACGATAAACATTGACAAGAGCACGAAAGTAGGCCAAATTGACAATATGAGATAGGGAACATAAAAGAAGTAGATGTAATGTGAAAAGGAGTATTTTCAAGGAGAGAAAAGGGAGAGAAAAAGTAAGTGTTGAGCGAGGCATGAACATCAAAGATGATGAAAAGTGTAGAGACCCGACTACTTAAGAACACATATCAAATGACATTAGAGACCAAAACGATAGATCAAAGTGATTGACCAATGATCATATCTAAACTTCAAGATTAGTTACCACTTGGAAGCTACATGTAACATGTGTTGCCTTGCATGGATACACATGTTAGCATTATGAAATTATTTTATGCATATTTTTTTATGTATGTGCGTGCATGCATTATGTTGTAGTAAAAGGCATGCATGTCTTGATGGGTTAGGGTAAATGTTGTTGGTTTAGAAGAGAGTTAAGTGGGTTAGGTAGTTGTTTGTATGTAGATAGTAGAGTGTCTTGATAGAGTAAGTGCTTCCATTTGTGCAAAGTAATTGTAAGCTCAATGGTTGAGTGTTGTTGGTATAAAATACTACTATTGGGTGGGTAGTTTGGGGAATGAGATGCAAATGTGTGCTTACAAGATGGATGTAAAAAGCTCCATTATCATATAACACATTCTAATTTTAGTCAAATTTGTACATGAATATCTTGATGTGGTTAATTTCCTCTTGTGTACAAAATGTGTGATATGATTAGATGGTTGTGTTTTTCCTTTTGTAAGTATTTTCCATGATATAGAGGTAGATCTTTATGTCTAGGGTGATTTAAATGCACAAAAGTGTTAGTGTTAGATAAACATAATTGAATCCTTATATGTCAAACCTAAAATTGACTTAGGTCTCTAATGTGCTTTAAGTAAGACCTCATGAAAAGGATGGTATCTTACTACGAGGGAGATACTCCGATGCTTTTGAATCTCCACTCAAATGCTTAGTTATCAGGTCAAGTGTACCAAGAGGTAAGGGAAAAATAGATAACACTCACACTAATATTTCGGTATACACTTTATTACTTTGAAATAGAAAGACGATGTATAGTTGTTGGATTGGGAAACTATAAGAAATTTATTTGGGTTACTCACTATGCCATTAGTACTTTATAAATGTGAGGTATGGAGTAGCGATACTTCATATTTGATATGGGGGAAAATAAAGAGAATTTAAAAACACTTGAGCACGATTAGTTTTGAAAAGAAGGCTTTGGTTCCTTATGAAATATTATTAGTTGAAAAAATGTCTTTCCATAGTAGCGATTATGATGTGGCCATTAGGTTATCGAAAAGTAGGAAGACATCTACATTAACCAATAACTCAATATGGTAGTGGGAGAAGAGTATGCAAATGAAATAGACAAAACATTACGTGAATTAGTAAATGGGGCATTAACCTACATGATTGTGTGGACATCCATCATGAAAATATGTGAGAGACAAACTAAAGCTAACCATGTGGGTTGGAAAAAGAATATAAAAGTGAATATCATATGAATGAAATCAATGAAAGACAAGTCCAATAAAATGTAAAGAGGAATTGATTTTCATTAATTCATACACTAAATAAATAGATGGACAACAACTAAGAAATAATTGAAAAAAATAATATATTTATTTTGTAACATGAAACTAGTGAAGACAAAACAATCCTACATTATGAAGTTCTTAGCTTCTAACAATCTCATAATAAAATACACCACCTTTGAAATAGATGGATGAGTAAAATCATGAACATCGAACCTCAAGAAAGAAGCAACATTTCGAGTTTTGTTATCCCGTAAAATTGACAAGGGCAATTTTGCGGGTAACCCAATGAAAATTTTGTTACGGTCCTCGTCGGGGACCCCTTTGCGTTGAGCGTTGCGAAAGTCCTTTCCAGGAAAATCTTTTTCCAAACTTAGCCATTTTTGGTCCTTTTTGGTTGGGCGCACCTTATGTCTTGCAACACAGAGTAACTGTGTACCCCCTTCATTTCCTTTGGCGCACCCTTCGAAGTGTCGACACACATTTTGGTGTGCCTCCCCGTGTTGCGCCTTTCTTACATGCACCAAGGCACATGTGCCTTCATGTCAACAACATTTTTATCAAGATGCACAGCGTTTTGGTGCACCATGGGCGCACGTATTTCCGTGTTGGCGATGATATTTTGCTGCGCCAAAGAGTGCACATAACAACGTGTTAACATGCATTTTGGTGCGCCAAAGGGTGCAAGGTTTGCGGTGTCGACGAGGCATTTTGATGCGCCTCTTGAAAAGTGGTTGGCGCATTTATTGCACCCTTGCTATATATATAAGCGCATCTACCCCGTCACTTTCATAATAAAAAAACACATGATTGATTTTATTCCTCTCGCATCTCGTCGCCTTTGAACTGTCGTCCTCGTATCGCGCGTGGACCCCGCTTCATCTCTCGCGTTATATATATCCCGGGTAGGTGGTCTTTTTCCCCCTGTATTTTTGCTAGTTGTTGTTTGTTTGTGTAGTAGGTGGCATAGATTTGTCAAAACCCTCTTTTGCTGTCCTGGCTGTCTTTCTCCCATGCTCTCCCTCCTCTTTCCAGATCTGCTGGTAAAGAGAGCTCTGCCTCAAAAACACTTGGATCTTTTTGTTGTGCCCTCTTCACTATCCAAGAAACCCTGCAGAAGAGGCTTAACACCCACAACCTGCGCCCTCTTGGCGCACCGAAATCCTATGTAACATTGCAAAACTTGCGCCATTGGTGCACCCCGCACCCACACACACCAACCTTACTTGCGCCAAGTATAAAACTATGTTAAATGGATCAGGCGCATCTCTGTTACATGAGAACACATTACCATGCAAACCTTTCATGTGCCGCGCCAAGTTCCCACACAAGTTGCGCAAAAGATGGTGTTACACACACTAAACTCTGCGCCATTTGGCGCATCCGCATCTACCGTGTAACATGAAAAATATCTGCGCCCATTATAAAACGCATGTAAATGGCGCAGTGCACTTCCACTTGCAACAACAAAAATGTCATGTGCAGTATCCATGCGCCTTGCGCCCTTTGGCGCTGATTTGTCCCTTGTAACACCCTTTTACGTAAGGTCATATTATTTAAACTGCGCACTGCATTGTTAATGCGCCTGCGCCCGATGCCTTAAAATTGCTAACTCTTCCTTTTGTCAATGCTTTAATGGGAGATCAAACAACTAACATGACTCTTCTGCGTTGGGTTTCGCTTCTTCTTCTTGCAGATCAACAACTGAGTTCAGAACTACATATGTCTACATCAAACAAGAGACCAACCAAGTCTAAGGGCAAAGCCAAACTTACAGAGGAAGAGATGAAGTATAAATATCAGAGGGTCAGGATGCCCAAAGCCCAGGCAGAATGTGACCTAGACATAAGAGACTCTGAGCTCGGCCACATTGATATGGAAGATTTCTAGGCCAAAACCAGGAGGGTCACAGGAAGTCCCTGGATAGATAAACTGGTAGGTAGTGGCTTGCATTTTGCTGGGGGGATCCCAGTCAGTGCAGTGAATAACGAATTCATGATGGTAGTGGCCCGCTACTACAACAAAGACACGAGGTGTGTCTGAATGAGAAGGGCGAGGTCGTGATCAACCTCACTGCCCGACACTTCGAAATTATGCTTGGCATTCCTCACCACCGGCACTTTGTGGCCGTAAGCCAAGAAGACTGCACCAAGGCTTGGGAAGACAACGAAGACCAGTGTATGCAATTGATGAATGAAGTGTACCTGAAAAATAAGAAGGTGGTGACCAGATGGCCACAGGTCATTCATCGCAGCGATTTCTCCGAGGAACTAAGTGATACCATCACGTTCCTAAGTAGAGTATTTGGGCTTTCTGACGCCCACTACTTTCATAAATGGATGCTTAGGTACCTGGAGACAATGAACAAGAATGTGCCAGATCAATGCTTCGAGTGGGCGGAGATCATAAGCAGCACTATATCCAAGCAGCTCCAACAACTCACCACAACAGGGAGGTTCTACATGAACTCCTACGTAGTTTATGTTGTAGCCTCGGAAAGAGATTATCCGGTGTTGATGCGGTGCGGGGTTTGGCCCCAAGTGAAAATATATGAATACTACCCAGAACTAAAGCTGGAAAACAACATTTCACAGTTCACAAAGATCAACGATGCTTTCTTCTATGGCATCGTCTGCCTTTTGAGGCCAAACATGACTCACGGTCGTATGACCAAGAGCATTGTTGCAGCAACAGAGAAGTGGGGGGCCTTATTCACACAATTCCCCACCTTCACCTACCTAAGGGCAGCCAACTTCTTGGGGGAACCCACCAAATTGCCAAGATATGCCGGCCCCAAGCTGATCCTGTTGGAGCTATCAAGACAACTCATAACCTACCACGAAAAGTGCTTAAAGAGAAAGAAGGGTGGAACTCCTTTCCCCCTCACAGTGGGCAGGTACACTTGTCTTTCCCACCACAAAGCCCGAGAGATGTTTGCAGAGCTGAACTGCTCAATCTAAAGCACAACTTCCCGTGAGGCCCACTTTCGACCCAAGGAATTGCCTTCCCAGGGCCAAACTCGATCCAATCCACATTCCGCAGATCGAGGATATTTATATCGACCTGTATCATGAGGTCGAGCTCAGAAGGAAGGATCACTCCCGCTTGGCTTTGGCTGAAATCATTCAGTATGGCGTGGCCATTGTCCCAAAGGGTTATCAAACTACTGATCAAGAAGTTGATCAGGTATATCTTGACACGGATGGGGACAACTGGCTCGTTTGTTGTAATTGACAAAACTAAAGCGCCTCAAACCATTGAAGAAAGGGTTAAAGAAACTCTGCGGAGAACAGAGCACTGGTGCAGGATGAATGGCCTCATCTACCTCGGAGTTGATTTCACCACATCTCCATTGGGCAATGCACCTTCCAGACCAAAACATCTGCCAAAGAGCAAAGGTAAAGACAAGGAGGGCGAGTCAAGCTCTGCCCAAGCAGAGGCTCTTGAGAGTCCCCCTTCCACCGCACGAGAACAAGTTGTAACTCTGGCTTCTCCAGAGAAAGAGGCGGCCAAAGATGTTCCGATGGGCACATCCACTCAGGATGTTGCCACTACTGCAAGTGTTGAGATCCCTTCTATCCCTTTTCCCTCTCCTCCTTCTCCTCCTCACGTGACCTAAGCGACCATTCCTTTGGTCGTGTCCTCTCCCCCATCTTCTACTGTTCCCCCTTCCTCATCGTCCATCTTCTCTTCTCTCGCGGAGCTATCCCCCACCATTTCTTCCCTCATCTCTCAGCTCCCTTTCATTTCCATGTCTACCTCCCCTGCAGTATCTCTTCCTCCCGTGAGCACTTTCTCGGCCTCCCTCTCAATGCCGCCTCCAAGTGTCTCAACGCATTTTCCTTCTACTACTGCAGTTGCTCCCTTTTCTATTTCCGGCCCCTCTCCCATAAGTCCAGCATGGATCTCTCAGCACCTGAGCCAACAAAAGAGGAAAGTTCCCATCGCACCGATGGACTTCTCCGTCATCCCATCAAAGGGGGCCAAGAAGCAAAAGCCTATAACCCGCTTCTCTCATAGTGCATCAGGAGAGAGAGTAATGGAGATAGCATATCCCAATCCTTTAAAGGATAAAAAGGATCTGTCTTCGACAGATTATACAATGACCCAAGTCACAATGGGGACATCTTCAGAAATCCTTCAAGGAGAGGCCCTATCTGCAGTTGATGCCCTTTGCAATAAGCTCCAGGAAGCAAAGGAAGAAAAGAGGATGTTAAAGGAGCAAAATAAACATCTTCTCCACGCCTTGCAGAAAATGGGCGGTGCACCCCTACAATGCCGCTTGCGAACTCCCGAGCCTCCGAGCCGGGATAAGATTAATGAATACGCCAAAATCGGTGAGCGGGGTATGGCGGTTTTACGCTGAGAAAGCCAAATCCTCAAGGAAAGTGAGGGAGTAATCGCCAAGTTCACCGTATCAGTATCGAATATCAATCGGGTGAACAAAGAGCTCCACGCGATAGCAGGACCCATCTCCGAAGAGCTGGACCATGCCAAGATGCAGCATGAGACCTTTCAGAAAATGCTTGATCTGTTTCATCGAAGATCTGGTCAAGTTCGGCGTCTTCGGCCACCCCAAAGCCCTCAACAAAATCCTTTCTACTCTAGATTACCGGGTAGACCAGTTGGAGTTCGTCCTAGAAAAAATTGACAAAATCAAGGAGGAAGCCCTGGATGTAATGCATCAAATGGAGCAAATTGTCCTGAGAATGTCTCCGGGCTTGCTCACTCCTTCTTTCGCCTTAAGAAAGGTTGATGAAACTATTCGGATCTTGAGGAGATCGTTTACAAAGGGTACGGGACCAAGTCACTTTCGATGCCAAATCCATCAACAACCTCGCCTGGCTGTCGTGACTTCATAGGGTACACGATAGATGCGAGAAAGCGAATATTCCAAGCTCCCGAGAAAAGCTCACGAGACGAGCGGGAGACTTGCGAGGCTATCAATGATCATCACGAGGATCCTTCCCGGGATCAACTTGACCCATGATTAGCAAGTTCATGGAATACCGTGCCTAGTTCCACATCTCGTCTCTGAGCAAAGAAGCCAGCAGGCAGGATACCCCCTTTCAGCTGCGGGACGACGATGAATAGTTTCATTCTTCTCGACCTTCTCTTTGTAAACATCTAAAGTATGTTGACACAAATGATGACATCATCCATGTTGCACCATGGGATGATGTCATCCACCAAGTTGTCAAAAGTCAACAAATGACTTTAGGATATTTTGTAAGATATTTTTGTAATTAAGTGGTTGGTTTGTTTTTGCCTTCTCTTCTTCTCTTCTTCTATATATACTTGAATATTTGTTGTATTCGGTGTGGATACTTTTCAGATGAGAAATAGAAGTAAGAAGAAAAGATTTTGAACTTTTTGTAACAGAAACAAATATTAATACAATATTTAGACTTTCATACTGAATACATGTGTTTTACATCGACCTTTCTTATGTTAGATCTCAGTATGATTGTTACATGAATCTACTTCTACTTTGTTGTCATTTATTCATCAGTATTGCTTTATTCGTCTATGCAAAGTAGGTTCGGCTCTGTATACTACCAACCCAAATCATAGACCTTCCCGACCTTTCGCTTTGGAATTCATTTCTTTTCTCCCTTCGAGATCTTTCCTATCTCCCCACCTCGTTTCTTTCCCTTCTTTACAAATTGGAAATACCTCTCTTGGGATGAGATCCCAACCCACGGAGGTAGAATATTGTGAGACTTGCACAAGATTCCTGCCGGTAGAATAAAGATAAACCGGTTTCACTTTCTTTGACTCAAAGAGGGGCTAGCATGCCTTGCACACCGTTGGCTCGCTGCGCCCATAGATCCGTCCACCCGATGATTTTCGAACCAACAAGTTTAACTTGGAAGACTTTGTGCACTTTCCCTTATTGGCGTGGACAACAAGATGATTACTCAATTTTCCTTCTTAAGCTTTCATTTCATTAAAATTATTTTAGTATACTCGTTATCAACATTTTTTCTTTGATTAGATGGATTGTAATCCAATTGGCAATAATACATATCATGGTATAAAAGGTGTTACCTAGCCATCCACCAAGATACACATAGGAAGAGACGCCAACTTCTATAGCACAAGTTTGGTGTATGGAAATCTATTAATTTTCATCCTATCGAACATTGATATCTTTGTTATTGTGGAGGGCCCTAGGTAAGTTGGTAGTCCAACCGGTAGTAGAGCATTCAAAGCTCTCCACCCAAGATTCAAATCCCGCAAATTCCACACTAGGTTGTGGTGGCCAATTAGTGTGAACCTTCCATACTCATGTAGATTAGATGTTCCAAGCACACACTCCACAAAAGTAGGAATAAATAAAAATAAAAATCTCCGTTATTAATGCGAATCGGTTTGAAAAACATTTGGACTATTAAAAGGCCCTTGGTCTATTGGTGATGATGTTGGCTCCCATGGAGCCCACCAAGACTGGAGATACTCGACACCGAGAGTCGAGCAGGTTGAGGCCACGATCGTCCCATGGGTGACTTTAACCCGTTTATTTGAAGGTGCTCACTGGTTTAGTTTCTTCGCATACTTTGTATCGCTGAATCTATATGTTCCCTCCAAAACTTAGGCAAAGATGCCATAAAACTATGTACTCCAGTGCCCAATTGCACATTGCTCAATAAAAAAATTTAAAAAAAAAAACATTTGGATTCCACCCACAATTTGGATTTGAGAGAACACCTCCACGCTATCTGGTTGGCAAAATGTCCCATCCAAATACCCTCCAGCGTACAAAGGCAGTCGTAGCATATGGGATTCAAACATGAAGCTCTCAGACTCTTTTGCCAAATACACTCTGCAGGTCTGAAGCGAAACCATCTCAAAAGCTAAATTAAATAAGATGTATCTATATATAACAGCCCCATTACACTGTTTATTAACTGCCAAACGCTCCATGATGCAGTCAGAGTCTTTGGCAGAATACCCAGAAGAGACATAATATCAAGGAACGCCATAATTGCAGCATATACTCGGAATAGACAATTTGCATAGACTACGGAACACAGCTGCACCGCGAAGGCCTTCAACCGGTTTCTAAAACCTTCACCCGCGTGCGTTGTTTGTTTTCTGCCAGATACTCCATTGAACAAGGAAAAGAGGTACACACCTCTATCGTCATAACTTTTTTCTCCAATTTGATATTCCTGTTGCACATGCTCTTGTGACTATTCTAGATGCGGCGATTTAGAGTTTGCATGCAAACTGTTTGACAAAATATCTCAACGAAATGTGGTCGCATGGACTTTAATGATTGCAGGGTATGCCAAAAATGAACTTGGGTATGAGGCCTTGAACCTCTTTCGCCGATTGCAAAGTGTTGGCATTGTACCCAGTGATCTTAAGGGATGTGGTAATACGAAGGCGTTGACACCGGAGAAGCAAATACACGTTCATGTCCTCAAAGCTGGACTTGTTGAATCCAATGTATATGTTAGTAGTGCTCTTGTTGACATTTATGCAAAATGTGGTAGCATGGATGATGCAGAAAGTTTATGGAACTATGCCGAAACATATCTTGTATCCTGGACTGCAACGAGTGGAGGATATGGGCAACATGGCTGTGAGGGAAAAGCTATAGAACTCTTCTCCTCTATGAGAAAGGTTGATATTGATCGAGACGAGTTCACCTTTTTCCGTGTTCTTGCAGCATGTGCTAGTTTGTCTTTAGAAGTAGGTAAGCAAGTACATGCCCGTGTTAAGAACACTGGATTAGAGTGTGTTGTCACGGTGGGAAATGTCCTTGTTCCAATGTATGCAAAATGCGGAAGCATTGATGAAGCACAAGAAGTTTTTGAAATTCGACCTCACGGAATTCAGTGATTGTAGGATGCGCTCAGCATCGACAAGGAAAGGATTGACTTCATCTCTTTAAACAAATGCAAAGAGAACAAGTCAAGCATGACTATATAACTTTCCTTGGAGTTCGTCATGCATGCTACCATACAGGCCTTGTCGAAGAAGGCTGCAACTATTTCCATTCGATGAGTAGAGATCATGGTGTCATGCCAAGGGAAGACAATTATGTTTGCATGGTTGACCCTCTTGGACGTGCTGGACACTTGATTGAGGCAGAATATTTTATTAACTCAATGCCATTTGAACCTGGTATTATGGCGTGGCAAACACTGCTTGGTGTTCATAGAAACCATGGTAATTTAAAGTTAGGAATACGCACAGCTGAACATATGCTTAGTTTTGATCCGCAAAATGCTGCAGCATATGTGCTTTTGTCCAATATCTATGCCACAGCTGGAAGATGGGATGATAGAGCAAAATTAAGAAAAGCTAATGAAAGATAGGGCCATGAAAAAGGAAGCAGAGTCTAGTTGGATCGAGGTTAATAACAAGGTGCATGCCTTGTAAATGATAGATTACATCCATAAATAAAGACAATTCATGAAGGGTTGAATGATCTGTCTGAGTGAATGCCGAATGTTGGGGCGTGTTGCTAATGCAAAATTTATACTATATTATGTGGAGAATCGGCAGAAGAAACATGCTTGGCACTTCCATTCGAAGAAGCCAATATCAGCTTTTGAACACATGTAGCATTACACTCTGACCAAGTTTATCTCTTCAATGGTATGACAAAAAATTAAGCAATATCACACTTCCAACATTCAATGGATTGCCTTTATTCATGTGAATATCAATGATGGCAGAACAGAAAGAAAGATGTAATGTCGTAGTACATAGTTGGCAACCTCCTTATTGAGCAACTATCACAACCAGGCTTGGAATACGACATGTTCCGTTATCTATGAAGCTTTTTTTGCTAAAAACATTAATTTTGACATTTTCTCTTGTCAATGTTTCCAGATCTGAAATAATCTTTCTTTTGCAGAAACCAAAAGTCACCAAAACTTGAGAGGTATTTTAGACCACCATATGTATTGTATGAGATAACATCTATGGTTAAATCTTGTGAGAGAAGAGAATCTCAGTAGCAATCTACCAGAAAATAGATATTTTTCTACATTAAGAAGAAAAATATATTCAGAGGCAAAAGAAAAGAAGCTTGATATTTGGGCAACCCATAATTTGCAGCCATGGATACGAATTGCATCTCAGTGAGTCCACTAATCTGCAAACTAATGCCTACTTGATCCTTGAACTTGGTAAGTTTTCATTGCATAATTCAAATTGGATGTGCATTGTTTAGATGTTGGGGGCAGCATCATATAGATGCTGCAATGCTGGTCTTGGAAGAAACGTCTCTTTCACATTTTGAAAATCATGTAGATGTTCCACAAAACATTGTGAGAAAAAGAGGGCCTATAAATAATCCAAAATCACCCGATATGTTTTTACATTTTAGAACAAACATTTTCACAGGAAGATATTTGCCATAGCTTTCTGTGATAACCTACATAGAAGTATTTATCCACTTCTATGCATCTTACCAGAAAAGCTTTGAAGTTTGGGAATGTTAATTAGATTCCAAAGTCTAAGCTTTATCATCACATTTGCGAAATTCATCTCCAAAATTATTTGAAAGTGCTTATTAGTGCAAACATAACTGGTTCCTTGTTTCAATTTTCAAGGAAAAACTATGCTTTTGTGGGGTTAAACAAACAAGAAAATAGTCATTGTTTATTGGAAGTGTCAAGAATCTCTATGAATTTGTTCATTGGTCTATGGATGGTTGTGCCAGGAGTCATTCGAATGAGAGTCAACCACGTTCACCATTTTCTTCCAAATTCTAAATTTCTACCCAAAAGCAACATGAACAAAAGCAACTCCTAGTCAGGTCTGAAGTCTCTAGCTTTATTACATTAAAACATCACTCCAAACTATTATGAAAAAGTTCTGAAGAGAAATTATGTGTTGTTTTCCTTGACATCTTATTTCTTCTCACCATTATCAGGTCCCACGCTTGGATTGAGTCCCATTCCATGGTGAGCAGTCCAAGCTGAGTTGTGGATCAAAGGAGTCAGTTCCCCAGTCACTTTAGTCTGCATTGCTGGCAGCTATCCCATCTAATTTTTCAGCAAGAGCTTGATGACCAGCAATCTTATCCTTCGCGAATTGAACAAGGCTTGCACCACATCATATTTTCATCTCTTCTTTCAGAGGTCATCCCACGTATACCAGCGGAGTTGGGGTGATGACCATCACCACTTGCCCTCCTCTCCCTCCTTGAATTGGGATCTTCTAAGCGAGCATTTATATCGATTTCGAGGCCCCTCTTGAAGCCTCTGGAATGGTTGGGGTATGGGTGGAAAATATTCAGGCAGCTGGCCTGTGCTCCAAAATCTTGCACCTATATACTATTTCTCTTTCTGGGAAACCCTCCAAATTTGTAAATTCTTTCCTTCAAAGCATTTTGAATTAGTTGGCCAGCTGTCTGAGATACAATATGCTTAATAGGATTTTCATCTATCTCCTGCACCCAAGGCAACTCTACCCTTAACCAGAATAACTGGACTTACCATTGACTTGCAAGTCAAGCATGACTTTGCTGGACAGCGAGTCAATCTGGCTTGACTCAATTCAAACTAAACTTGGATTACCTGAGACAAACTTTTAAAAAATAGGCTCCGTTTGGCTAGACTCAACTAAACTTGTCAATAACTTAATATACATAATAATTCCAAATTTTGAATCTTTAATGCATTTTTTATTTGCCAAGTTTTTCATAGAACTAAGCTTCTAGTCAATTCTTACTCTTCTGCATGTATTTTCCCGGTGGCTCCAACTTTTCAGTTCTTACCAATACGACATCCCCTGTCCTTGAACAAAACGATACTCATGCCTCTCTAGCATTGGACTAGTTGGTTGGGGAGGATGGTATTAGTAGTTGTCAAGGTTGGATAGATTTGGAGGCAAAGTAGGTGATTGGGGAGAGTATTGACTTGTTTTGCTTAAAAACATTTATCATACACTATAAGATAAAACTGGTTTTCATTGCTATTGTTTTACTTGCATTATGTAGGTGGATTGGCATGGCTCAGTTTGCTATTGAGGTCAAAACCTAAGGGGTATTTATATATAAGGTAAAGTGAAAAAATTTCCTTTTCTCACAAGGATGTTTCATGCGCCAAAGAGGATAGAACCTAAAAGATCCCATTTCTCTCAGTATCATGAGTTTAGATGGATTGGCAAGATTTGGTTAACTCCCAAGTTTGGTCACGAGGTCTAAAAATTCTCGTGGGCTTTCCACAACTTGGGCCCATAATCTAAGCAATCCTCTTGTGGGCTTCCCGAGGGGCGGTCTCATACACCAAATTGGTGTTGCAGGCTTCCTTTAGGGGATCTCATGCAGACTTACACAAGGTGGGTTTCATACACCAAATTGGCATTTGGCTTGGCCTTGATGTAAAAGACAACCTTTACATGTGGTTGGTTTATTATAAGCATTTAGGTATCACTTTTTTTTTGGTTTTTTCTTTGTTTCTTTATATTCATTTTTAAAAATTTAATTCCATTTCTTATTTCCTTATTAATTCTAAGAGGGCTTCTCTCTCAGATTTTCCTTTTTAAAAACAAAAACCCTCTGTTTGCTGAGAGATAAATTTTGATTGACAGACTTTAGATTCCTTAGAATCCTTGGACATAGTTGATGGCTGAAGGCCTCCAGATTGGCTTATTATGATATCATACCTTGAGAATGATATAGATTAACAGGGTCAGCATTCAATACCCCTTGAATATCTATGGGGAGGGGGACTATTAATTACATTATGTCATAATCAACTTATGCCCATCTATCCCAACTGAATGAAGATATCTTGATTGATACTTCTCATGGAGGGCTTCAGCTCCTATTTTCTTGTAGCAGAAGTTCCCATGATTCTTTTGAAGCCAGCTATAGGAAATAATAGAATCTAGGCCTAAAAATAGGAGCTCCATTTTTTTGCCCCTGAACTTAAGAGGTGGCTGGAGAGGGGGTGGCAGTTTCCCCCTACAGTTTAGGCTGATTTTTGTCCATGTGGACCATAACATGCATTCCCGCCAATAATTTTTGGTGATTTTAGAGGGAAATATGATTTTTATTTACCTACAAATCACCATAAAATTGCAGTGAGATCTTATAATATCTCAGTGGGTATTGCTAAGGAAAGTAATAAAAAACATGGGACCTTAAAACTGCTAAAATGCTCCTAAATTTTGTCAGCAGTATCCACTGATATATTTATGGAGCCCCCTCTATTGGACCATGGCCTAAAATCCAACGATTTAGGCCACTTGGCCTTTAAGCTACTAGCATATAGTTAGGACAGCTGGCTTTGTGCTTTAATTGTTGAAATTTTAGCATCTTTGCCGCATGGAAGATTTTTCACAATTGTCATAGCAGAGATTTTCAGTCAATTATCTCCTAATTCACATTGACGATAGAAGAAAATGGATAAAACATGGTAGATCCCAGATATATCTTTTTAAATGACACCCAATTATTTTGGGATGAGTTGGATCTTATGTACATTTGAAAACTATAAATTGATTATTGTAAATTGGGTTGTTTGCATGTCTTGTTATTTCCGAGATAGCTGAAACCTTATTAAACCATTTAATGGATTTATGTTACACAATAGCCAAGCATTGTAATTTAGGTTGCGTGCATGCCTATATCATTTATAATTCTCTATCCTCTCTTAGCTCAAGATTTATAACTGATCAACTTACTTTGCATTGAGTTCTTCCCTTATGTTAGAAACTGAGGTGCTTTAAGTTAATCTAATTTACAGATAATTAGATTTATGAACATTTTAGCTTTAGATTTATGTACATTTTAGCTTTAAAAAAATTAGGTTTGTCTGCTATATGGTTAATTAGAGACCTAGTTTTAATTTCAAAATCTAACCTAACATATATTGGAGACAACTGTTAAGTTTTAGAATTGTATTTAAATTCAGTTTTAAGAGCATTATTGATCGGTTTTTGAAACACATATCCATATCACCTGTGTGCAATCCACTTTAGTTTACCATTAGTTAGTCCTTAACTTTAGTCTAAATTTCAACCCGGAATCAAATTTAACTTGGAACTATTGGAAAAGCTTAAAGCAAAAGGCAGAATTGAGGGTAACAGGCAAAGAGGAGGAAGAGCTTACTTTTCACACTTCTGTAGTAATGAAATATTTTGAAGGAGGCAAGATGTCTTTGTTTTTGGTGACAGACTAAATTGTTGTGGACTTAGAAATTTTGCAAAAGAAATCCAGATGTCATAGTTGCTATGCATCAAACTTAGTTGTTATGTAACACTTCAGAAGCCTCATAAATGTTACGCACCAAACTTTCATCTAGTTTCTTGTAATGATGAGATTCACCATTTGCTTTTAGCTTATGCTTGGCCTTTTGCAGCCAGCATACATCATCATCACTGTACATCTATTTATGCTACTGTTAGGAAGAGTGTAAACATACAGTTTTGGGGGAAATCTTTTTACTGTGTACTGCCTTTATGTTTCCTTGTCTTAATTTCTACTGTAAGTTCATAGAGACATATCAAGTAAAGTTACAGTTATCTAAAGACCTCAATATCTAGAGAAAAGGTTTTAATATCCATATGGAACACCATTTCTAAGCAAAATATAGGCTGTAATACGCGATTCTTTCATTTTGATTGTGTATTGGTGAGGCTCAGGGCTTAAATGCTACACCATTCTTATTAGGATGCCCATGTTCAAAACTTGGCCATGGGAATTTCTCTGACAGGGGATTATGCACACCAGCCCTGCAAATGGGGAAAACCCAGTGCCCTACCCGATTGGGTATGGTTGGCTTCCATTTACCTGCCCCTTTTAATCAGCATTTTAAAAGGCCCAAGGGTCATCAGATAACAAGAATGGATTGAAAAGAAACCAGCTTAGAAAAGTTTCCCTTTCTTTTACAGATCCTTTGAGCTTAATATTTTCAGTAGATCAGTCATGATCAAGATTCAAGATCACATTACATTTTAGACCTTCAAGATTTCCACAGGTAAACCTTTTAGTAAAATATCTTGAACTGTGTCTTATCCTTTTATGCCTCCTGATCTTAATGAAAGATATATTTTGAAAGTTGCTGCTTCTCCCCTCATCTTAACGAAATTAATCTAAGTATTCATTATTAAAAACATTAATCGCCAGAATCGATGCACAATTTTTTTCAATATACAAACCAACAGAAGCAAAAAGAACTGTAAGAAAATAGCCTGCATTCCAAATCCAAGCCACACCACTGGATAAGAACCAAAACCCAACCAAGATGCAAAAATTTCAAAACCCCACAAAAAAAAACCTGTGTACCTTTGTCCACATTATTGTGGGAACACGGATTTTTGTTCATGGGTTCTGTATATTACTTAAACTAGTCATCCTTCACTGGATTTTCGGTTGGTGGATGCCAAGTAAGACTGAGAAGGATTCCTGCTGGGTTTATTGGAATCCTTCTTCTGAGGAGAAGAAAACAAGTTGGTTAAACCAAACATCCCCCACCTCCTCCTCCTTTGGATCCTCCTTTCCCACTTCTAATGCAGGAAGGCACATTCACATTCAATACAGGGGTAACCCTCACATTTCCAGAGTAAGACCTTTCCATCCTGTATTGAGAATCCCTTTTTCTAAAGCTACTAGGACTGCTACAGCTTCTCTCAAGACTCTTGACTACAACCTTACCAGAGGAGACCCCTCTTGTTCTGGAGCTGTTGTACTTTGAGCTATTCTTTTCTGAAGGCCTAATAACATTAACAGCCCTCAAAGGCTTATGTAAAACAGCATCTTCATTAATGGAGTCCACAGAATACCTTGGCAGATCCTCCAGATCAGATTGATTCGAAGAAACAGAAAACCGTGCCGACGCAGAATCTGCATCAGAGTCACGAGGTGGAAGCAGTGGTTGAGAGATATAGGAGGCCTCTACAGTCATACCACCATTTGTGCACCGGATCCTATCAGTAAAATTCAGCTTCTTGGGCAATTTGGGTGTCGTCTTGGAAGGAGGATTCCTCTGTGTTTGGATCTTCTTAAGGCCCAGAAGTTCTTTCCATGAACACCTTGGGGCCTTGGGGGAAACATTACAGGAATCCTCATTCACAATGACATTCGATCTAATAGAATCCCTATTGTAGGCATTCACCACCTTGGTAGCTTTTTCATTAGTAACATAGATGTCAGGAATACCTGTGTGTAACATAGCCTTTCTATTTCGAGATTGAGGAAACTGGAAAGGAAGAATTTTGCCCTCAGAAAACAGCTCCTCAGCAGGCAGCATTGTAGGCTTACTACCTTCGGACAAACCCATACAGAACTCAAAATCCTCTTCCGCCATTGGCTCTTTCTTATCAACTTTCTTCCTCCTCTCCACCACCAAATCTGTCTCTGAGAAATCCCTGGAGAATGAAATCCTTGGGCTCTCTAACAAGTTTGCACATGCCATGGTGCCTTCAAATTTTTTAATTTTCTTGGATTGAAATCTATCCCACAATCCCCTATGCTAAATACAGACCAAACAACATTCTTTTATGAAGCAAAAAGAATCTTCTAACTAATTTCTGGGAGGTTTCCTTTATGTTGGACAATGATGGGGTAGTGTGGATTCTGCAGCATTGGTCTACTAAAAGATGTATTCAAACTGACTGTCCCTGCTGTCACTCTACTAGCTATTCAAATATCTGAAAAACACAGTTTAAGTGCATTGTACTTGACGTCTCAAAAACAAAAACAAAAATAAATTAAAAAAATTGCAGAGATCAGTGGGGAGGAAAGGGGACATGGAGCCCTACAACAGATTCAAATCCAGGCCTACTTATTCAGATTGAGTAGGGCAGACCAGATTTTCCTATTATCATGATGAAGAAAAACTTAAAAAGTATGAAGATTTTAAAAAATCATTACTAAGCAGTTTTTAAGTAGGATTTCTGCATTAAAAAGGATAATGTTAAGATCTCAAAGCTGTACAATTCTTGGGAATGGGTGGGAAATACATTACGTTGCAGATTCCAACATTTTTGGAGCCGGGTGACCAGTAGAAAGGTGCCACTGAGATTTTGTGATAGCGACTTTAGCAACAGAACAACTGCTAGTCTAACGTTGACCGGGATTTAGGGAGAGCAAGTGAGCTGGCGATGTTGACGTGACAGATTTGTTTTTACCTGTCACGTGACTCTGCATGTAAATTTGCCTCAATGGCGGCGCCATTGCATGTGATGAAGTTAATATGATTGGGTGAGGGGACCACGAAAAGCGTGTTACAGGTTTGCTTTTTAAGTGTCAATGGGGTAAGCTTGTAAACAAAACTCTCACTTAAAAAATAATAGTACTTTGAAATTATTGTTCCCCCTGAAATGGTCTCTATTGGGGGGTGTAATGTTTGTTTGATGAGTAGGTAACAGGGTGAAGGAATGATTTGGAATCAGTAATTCCTGCACCAGAAAATGGTCTTCATCATGGTACAAAGTTTGGTTAGATGGTCACCCAAACATGAAACAGGGACTCAAATATATGTAAAATAGTTGACATTTACATGAGCTCAAAGGATAGAAATCACTATCAATTTCCTTAAGCTTCGACTCCAAACAAATTTGTTGAAGCTAATCAACCACCATCATGTCATATTTAGAGGGTCATTACTATTGTATCTTGTGAGTGTCAAGTGGACCATTTACTTGTATAAAATAGACAACCAATCAACCATCATGTCGTATTTAGAGGGACACTTGCATTGCATACGAGTGTCAAGTGGATCATTCACTTGTATAAAATGGACAACCAATCAACCATCATGTCGTATTCAGAGGGGCCACTTCCATTGTATCCAATGAGTGTTAAGTGGATCATTCACTCTTATAAAATAGACCATACATTCTTATTCTCGTGAAAATAGATTAATATAAATTATTACTCATAAAATTTAAGTCAATTCAAATTGACTCAAAATTATATAAATAAATCTTTTAAAATATATCATATTATTTATGTAGTATTTGGAATGAACTATTATGATTGAGAAGAACAAATGCACAGAAATATATTTTTATACTAATATGTGTCAAAGTACTTAGGAAGATCTATTATGATATAGAGGAACCAATGCATATGAAATTATTTTTTGGGTTAAATTAGTAAACTATGCTACTCGGAAAAAATAAATAAATTTAAATAATTTTAAGATAATAAATTATAATTGTAAATTTTGTAGTAAATATATTAAAGTGTATTTTATAATTGTAAATACATTAATGAGAAAAATTGTTAATTAATTATACTTTCAACAAAATTTTATAATAATATATTATTTTAAGATAAAATTGTGTATAATTTTCATAATTGTCATTCATCATCAAGATTCTTTATTATTATGGATTGTAAAAATCTATCACCATTAATAAAATTTAATAGTTACGTTATCAATATAATATTTGTGCACATTTATACTATTGAAACTGCCCTTATATTACTATTAGTAAAAGAGAGTTACATTAGCGGGGTAATTGGTAAAACCCACAGTCCCACAAAACACTATGTAGGCAACAACAAAACGCCCGTAGGGCAACCGGAGATCACCATAATTACATCAAATCGAGAAAACATAATTATAAAAAGAATTTGTGTACATTTATAAGTAAAAAGACAATGAATAATTAAAAAAATAGGTAGAGTAAAAAAGTAGGAATGGAGTTGGCTCTGTTAGGTTTCATTTATGTATGACTTTTTGTGGTTCATTCTTTGTATAAGTTTATTTGTCACATCATTTTTGCAATATATTTTAGGCCAAATAAGCATTAGTGGCATGCTTTTATTGCCACCCTTAATACAACGCAATACTTAAATATGACTCTAACCTTGCATAATGTAACTATTGTTACGAAGAAGGTGGAGAGCATGAGACTAAAGCGAGCTCAAAAATTTGTTCTTAAAGTTTACAACAAGGTAATATTTTTGAACATTCCCCTCAATCTATAGATGTTCTCTTAACTTTTAATGTTGATAGTGTTTCTAAATGGTATGTATCTAATAGTTTGATTGCATATTGTGTTGGTTTAATCCCCTCTAAGCAATCCCTTGCCTCTTGGTTTAAATATGCATGGGAACCTTACATTATGAGGCTTACTAGGGTCATAAAAATAATCGAGGGTTTTTTTCTTTTCGGTCCCAACATGTTAAAATGTTGTTTGCTAAGTGTTGTTCTTAGTTCATCGCAAAACATGCTAATGGTGTTTTCTAGTTGGTCTTGCAATTTTTCTTTAGATAGATAGAGAGAGAGAGATAGTGAATAGTGAGAAAGATAGATAGGGGAAGGGCACTATCAAATTCCATGTGTCTTTGTTGAGCTACATGTCTTATCAATTCCATTTGGGAATTTATGGACAATATTATCAAACCATTAAGTTGTATTATGTGTCACAAGTTTGATTGTTTCTACTTTACCCAACCTAATAAATGGGCCTACATTGAGTTGTACCTTATTAAGGGTTTAAGAATTGGACATTGTCATAGTAGGAAGCCATCACTTAACATAGAAAGTAGTTTACATTAACTTGTTTATTACTTTTATTTAATGTCACTCTCTTGATTACAAGATATGGGATCACCCCTTATGGCTCATTTAAAGTCCACAATGACAACATATCTCAAACAATATCGATATAGAAGAGGATTGGATTGTTGTCGACAACAAAAAATGTCTTACTAAAGAAACAAAACCTCAAAGCCTATAACATCTAACCCTAAACCACATAGTAAGTTTACAAGCTCATTTGACACTAGTGTTACACCACTAACTCCAAGCACGATAGTCAAAATTTGGTCATCATGATTCCTCTCGCTATGCCAAAATAGGATAAAGGAAAGAGTGTTGATTCCTCCTCGTCTATTCCTCTTCCTACTTGAAGGTCTCATAGCCTACCTCCCATGGACAATGAATCTCCTATGGAGGATGTTAAAGTGGTTATGTGTCACTTAGTTATTATTTACAACCCGGATAACAAGCATTTCTCAATAATTTATTTGCGGTGTTATTCCGCTTTGAAGAAAATAGAGGAGGATTCCTCTAAATGAATACATTCTCATGAAATATATGTAACCCTCATAAAAACTTCAAGGAAGTTTTCTATTCGAGTTGCATTTTAAATACTTAAACATATTTGATATTTTTTTATCTTTAAGAGATTAAATTCTCTAAATTTGCTTCAAGTTGCTTTAATTATTTTCCTAATGCATGAAATTCCTTTTTCCCACTTCTCATGAGAAGGTGCAAGGAAATACTATTGTTCTTCTATCTCTTAGGCTCTTTCTTCTTGTGTTATTTCTTAGGACTAGGACACGATGTGCCACTCTATGTGGCTTACACTTGATATTGGGGAAAATTCTTTGTCATTGTATATGTTCATGCGACTAATGATGATCTGAAGCATGTTGAGCTATGGTGGTGGATTACAAATGACCCCCACCCCCCAACAATTGGCTTTTGTATGGTGATTTTAATATGGTGTATGCACATGAGGATAAAAATGGCATTGCATGTTTCGAGATGGTGTGTTAGTGAGTGCGATGCATGATTTCAACAAAATCATTGGGCATTACAATCCCAATCATCGGTGGCGGTTTGACGAGCTCTTGAGCTACAATTTACATGGTTTAATTTTCATGTGAGGTTGACATTATTCTCAAATCTCTTCACCATTTGATTCTTTTAGAGAAATACATATTCAATTTTTACTTTTCCACTAGTCATGTACTCGAATCCCACTCAAAGGAGGTTCAAATTGACCACTCGATATCGACTTCTACCTTGTTTTGGGTGAAGGGATGTAAAATGTTAAGCACTCTCAATTTTCATGAACACATCTTTCTTTGAACTCAAGGGCACCATTGACTCATTGCCAAAGTTTAATTTTTTTTCCCTTCGTCCACTCATGCTTGTAGTTGGATTTAATGGTGGAACAAATCCATCTCATGTATTGCTTCCTTCCTTGTGAATTTTGGAAAACACGTGGTAAATGTTTAAAAATGAGTCGATTTGACTCTCTTTAAGGAGTTCATTATAGTCTCCCATCAACTATATCTCAATTTGTCCATTATCACACTATAATATTTGGCCACTGCTTGCTCAAACATAAGCTTAAGCTTGTATACATGTATGGGAGCTAAGGGAGCTCGGATAAGAACATATCTTCATTGGCTTAAATTCGAGATAGATCCTATATATATTTTTTCAAATCTTTACACACTTAACACTCCAAAGTGTAGATTTTGGCTAAGTATAAACTCCACACAAGAACAACTACAAGGATATCAAACGGTGAAGTTTTGTGCCAAAACAAGTCGCGTGCTCAAGGAGAAGGGAAAATAGGGTGTATGCGCATAGTTCAAAGGATGAAGGATCCCAAGTTTATAAACCACTTTTCTGCCAAATTATTAGATGGCATGAAAGAAGGAAACATAAGGGATATCCACACAACATAGAGACACATAAGATAATTGGTATCTCAACAACTATATCACAATAAAATCTTGGGGATTAGGTTGCATGAATTTTGGGCATGAAGCTAGAGCTTTTATAAGGTTTTCATGCATGCATTTTGACAACCAAATGTAACTTAAGCCACTGGTTCTTGTTCTATGAAAGACCACCATGCCTATTGTAAAAGGTTGTTGATAGTTGTTGGTTATTGATGAGGTTAATAGTGATTCAAAATATCATTTTTGCTAGTATGAACTATTTTGTGAATTGCTTAAGCTTGAAGGGTATTCGATCATATTGCATGTTATTGTATATTCATGGATACGATAAATGAAATGACAAATCTAGTTGTACATATTGTGTTCTTGTCAACTATAATGCATGCATGTTTACATTTTTAAGATTCAAAGGATATCTATTTCATTATCTTAAATAAACATTAATGCCTGACATGGATCTATTTCTATTTCCCAACCAAGCGAGACTCGGTAATCTCTTTGCGCACCTTGGGTGAGCACTCAAGGGCACGTTTGAATGATAGGTCAACATAGGTAGTATAGTGATTGATATGCTTTATGGATTGCACATGGGTCGCACATGATCTATGGAAGCACAAGAAAACCCCAACATTTTACTTTTATTGCAAATATGCTCATTTAACAAGGTAATAGAAATGAGAAAATGAAATGTCATAAAAGATCTCCTCGAGCAAGTAGAAAAGTGGTTTGAAAAGCACGAGATAGAATTTTCTCATAACCCTTCAAGTAGAGGTAATTTAGATCATAATAAATAGTTATGTACAAAGATGCATTATTATCTATATGAAATTTTCTAACACTTGTTTTGCATGGTTAGCCACTTACTTAGGTAGTGGGTTGAAGTAGGAATCTTGGGCATAGATATGTATGGATTCAAGATTGCTAAAAAGTATTAAGCAAGTAAAATAGATTTATACAAGAGTTGTGGCTTTATATTGGAAGGGATATTTTGGGATTTAACTATTAGAGTTTGTTATATCAACATATTCTTCCCTTGAAGAGGTGGAGTATCAATTTTTGTGCAAACCACATGAAGCATTCATGTCACGATTACCACTTTTGATCAAAATAATATTGCTAGTTTGAGGTACTATTGTAAGAATTGTGAATGTCTAAGAAACTTCTCAACATGGACTTACACTAGTCATAAAAAGAATAAGAAAATTGACAAATAAATAATAATATATTTATTAATAAAAATCACATAATATACAAGTATAGATTGTCAATATATAACAAAAGCAAGAGTTGGGTTCCAAATTTGCTTTTGACCAAGAAAAAGTAAGATTTGTGAACCATCTCATTTTTTGACCATTTAACCAACACATTTTTGAAGTGGTAGACACATAATTAGAATTTAAGGGATGTGGTGGCTAGTTATTAACGATGCCACTTATCTTATTATGAGCCTACAATGTGTGTAATAAGAAAAACTAATATAATTAAACTAAACTAAGTAAAATTAATATTAATGTCAATCAAATATTGCACCAAACCTGCCTTAATTACGAACTTAGGAGGCTTATACAAAACCATAAGGTTAAGAATCCTTTAAAATGGGTCTCGTAAAATGGGCACGATGAAGTCTTTGTTGGTTCGAAAATCATCGGTTGGGCGATTTATGGATAGGCAGCCAGCGGTGTGCGGGCATAGCCCCTCTTTGAGTCAAAGAGCCAAAGCGAAACGGTTTATTGCTATTCTACCAAAGCGGAATGCATGCAAGTCTCACAATATTACGCCTTTGTGGGCTTGGGATCTCATCCCATTAGGGTGTTTTTGATCATGGAAAGAAAGGAATGAAAGAGAGGATGAACAAAGATCAGGTCCGAAGGAAGAAAAGAAATGAATTCCAAGGAAGAAAGGTCAGAGGGTTTATGTTTTGGGATTGGTAGTAAACAGAGCCAAACCTACTTGCATAAACGAACAAAGCAATAATCTTGATGAATAAATGAAAATAAAACAGAAGTAGATTCAACAGAATAAACACACAGATCTGACATAAGAAAGATCAAATGCAAATAACACACGTATTCAGCACAAAGTCTAAATATTTGTATTAATATTCCTTTTGTTACAAAAAGCTCAAAGTCTTTTCTCCTTACTTTTATTTTTCATCTGAAAGATATCCACTACCTCAAATACAACAAGTATTTGAGTATTTATAGAAGAAGGAGAAGAAGGAAGGCAAAAAGGAACCAACCACCTATTTATAAAATATATACAAAAATATCTCAAAGTCATGTTGACTTTTGACAACTTGATGGATGACATCATCCCATGGTGCAACATGGATGATGTCATCATTTGTGTCAACATACTTTAGACATTTTACAAAAAGAAATTCGGAAGAGAGAGAGAAGAAGAGAGAATTTATTCATCGTCGTCATCCCGCGGCTGAAAGGGGATATCCTACTTCTCTTTACTCGGGTGACGAGATGTGGAATTGGCATGGTATTCCATGAACTTACTCGATCATGGGCTCTAGCTAATCCTGGGAAGGATCCTTGTGTCGCTCACTGATCGCCTCGTAAGTCTCCCGCTCGTCTATGAGCTTCTCTGGGAGTTTGGAATATTCTTTCTCTGCTTCTATTAGGAACCCGATGAAGTCTCGACAAGCCAATAGGTTATTGATGGACTCTGCGTCAAAAGTGACCTCTGGCCCTAGCCCTTGCAAAACGATCTCCTTGAAGATCTGGATGGTTTCATCAACTTTCCTTAAGGCGAAGGAAGGAGTAAGCAACCCTGGAGACATGTTGAGAACGATTTGCTCCATTTGGTGCATCGCGTCTAGGGCTTCTTCCTTTACCTTATCGATCTTTTCAAGGACGAATTCCAGTTGATCCATCCGGTAGTCCAGAGTGGAAAGGATTTTATTGAGGGCCCTGGGATGACCGAAAACACCGAACTTGACCAGATCTTCGACTGAACAGTCGAACATTGTTTGAAAGGTCTCACGTTGCAGCCTAGCATGGTCCAGCTCTTCTGATATGGGTCCTGCTAATGCCTGGAGTTCTTTGTTCACCTTGTTGATGTTCAGGTACAAATCGGTGAACTTGGCGATCACTTTTTCACTGTCCTTGAGGATTTGGCTCCTCCAAGCGGAAACTGCCATACCCTGCTCGCCGATCTTTGCATATTCATCAATTTTATCCTAGCTCAGAGGCTCGGGAGTTTCGGCGCGATTGTGGGAGGTGCACTGCCCATCTTCTGTAAGGCTTGGAGCAGATGTTTATTTTGCTCTTTCAGCAGCCTTTTCTCTTCTTTTGCTTCTTGAAGCTTCTTGCAGAGGGCGTCAACTGCAGATAGGGCCTCTCCCTGAAGGCTTTCAGAAGACGTCCCCATTGTGACTTGAGTCACTGTATAATCTGTCGAGGACAGATCCTTTTTATCCTTCAGAGGATTGGGGTACGCGATCTCCATTACCCTCTCTCCCGAAGCACTCTGAGAGAAACGTGTGATGGGCTTCTGCTTCTTTACCCCTTTTGACGGGATCACGGAGAAGTCCATCGGAGTGATGGGAACTTTCCTTTTCTGCTGACTCAGGTGTTGGGAGATCCAAGTTGGACTTATGGGAGAAGGACCAGAAACAGAGAAAGGGGCAACTGCAGTAGTTGAAGGGAAAAAAGTGGAGACACTTGGAGGTGGCATCGAGAGGGAGGCCGAGGAAGTGCTCACGGGAGGAAGGGATCTGCGGGAGAGGAAGACATAAGAAGGAAGGGAGCTCGAAATGAGGGAAGAAATGGAGGGGGACAGGTCCGCGAGAGAAGAGAAGATGGACGAAGAAGCAGGAGGGACATAAAGGACCTTAGTTGTTACACCAGTGGCGACATCCTCAGTGGATGGGCCTATTGGGACATCTTCCGCTGTTTCTTTCTCTGGGGAAGCCAGAGTTACAACTTGTTCAGGTGCAGCGGAAGGAGGACTTTCTGGAGCTTCTTCTTGGGTGGAACTGGATTCACCCTCTTTACCCTTTCCTTTGCCTTTTGGCTGCTATTTTGATCGAGGAGGTGCATTACCCAACAAAGAGGTTGTGAAATCGACTCCGAGGTAGACGAGCCCGTTCATTCGGCACGATGCTGCGTTACTGCGCAAAGTTTCCTTGACTCTTTCCTCAATTGTCTGAGGGGCTTTGGTTCTATCAATCAACGCAAAAGGCCAATCGTCCCCACCTGTGTCAAGATACACTTGATCCACTTCCTCCTCAGTAGTTTGGTATCCTTTGGGGACGATGGCCACCCCATACTGGATGATTTCTGCTAAGGCCAGGCGAGAATGATCCTTCCTCCTGAGCTCAACCTCGTGATATAAGTCAATGTAGATATCTTCGATCTGAGGGATGTGGATATTTCATGCACATATTTGTCGAAGTAAACATAAACAATTGTCAAACCACAATTGCAAGCCATCCAACCCCAAGTTCGTCCAACCTCAGACTCTAAGACCTGTCCAACCCCTTAGTTGTCCAACCCTTTAACAGTCTAAATCTTTCATCCAACCACTTAGCCGTTCAACCCCTTAACCGTCCAAACACTTAGCCATCCAACCCCTTATCCGTCCAATCCTTTAACCATCCAACCCCTTATCCGTCCAACCCCTGACCTTCCAACCACAAAGTTGTCTAACCAAAGAACCGTCTAACCACTAGTCATCTAACCTAAGAGTCGTCTAAACCCAGAACCATCCAACCTAGATCCGTCTAACCCTAAGCCGTCTAATCTCAGAGCCTTCAAACATAAGAGTTGTCCCTAAGCAGTCATGGATTTTGGAAATTAGGGTAAGAAGGTTACAAATTTAGCTAGTTCAAAAAAGGGTGCAAAGACTTTGCTTGGCTATTTTGGAAAATCACAAAAAATGAAGGGGTTTTACATCAGCTAAAAATATCGATATGTGTTATTTACAGGTTATTTAGTCTTACAAAATTTGATAATTATGTTTTTCATACTATTCTTCAAACTCTTTGTACTCTGTGTAAAAATTTAACTATATATAAAATTAATACTATATATGTAACAATTTTATAGAATTATATGCAAACGTTTCAGAAATTCCTTCACAAAATAATCAATTTAAAGATATCGATCCATTATATGTTGAGGAAAACATTTTCGTCCCTTGATGACATAGAAGTACAAGAAAATTCATCGAATTCTCATGATACACCAACAGAGGAAGCTTCTACTCCAAGGTCTATTTCTAGAAAAAAGAGACATGAGAATCAAGATATTCTTGTTGAGAGCCCAGATGTAGAAGTTGAACCCCAAGAAAAAAAAAAAAAATGTCGTCGAAGAAAGAGGACAAACTGGACAATTGGAAGGACTTTCCAGTTCGAATGGGCTGCAAAATATCCATTTATTGAACCTGTGTACACTGAAAATGGTAATGATGTTCCAACACAATGTCGATGCAAAATATGTGGTTGGAAATAGGGAAGGATCACATGATGCAACTCAAACTAGACACAATTGAAAAGCATTGTGGGAAAATATACATTTCCCAAAAGCAAAAGGATGGCAACATAGTCAAAACACATAAATGGAAAGATGCAAAAGAGTGTCTACATGTAAAATATGCAGAAGAATATGAAAAGGAACAAAAACGTATGAAAAATCTAAATGAAAAAGGTGGCACCATAGTAGCAAGATTGAGCAAAGCTATGGAGGCAGAAATGCATGCAAAAAAGTATTCAGTTTTCTACCGTATTCCATATATTGAAAAGGGAAGACCCATGTCAGATTTCAGAGAAAATAAAATTATGTATCAGGTTATTGGTCTACAGAACGTTCCTCAATCTCATTGGTCAGATACCAATAGTTGGGAAATTGCAAAATGTCTATCTCTTGGTAGAAAAGGAGGATCTGAAATAGTGTGTTCAAAAGGAAAAGTATATTTCCCTTTCAATAGATGAGGTTACTACAGTGGATAATACTTCATGGATTTGTATTCATGTTTACACATTTGCTAATGAAATAAGAACTCCCCACCTCTTAGCAATTCATAAAATGACTAAGAATTGCAATTTTGAAAATATTTATAAATTGGTGGTCTCAAATCTGAAGGATATCGCGGAATGGATGACTTTTCCATTGCAAAAAAATTAGTTTTGTGTCGGAACCGATGGTGCAGCTTATAATGCAGGGAGCCATAAATGGTCTCTTGCGTTTGAATTCAGAAAATTATTTCTCCTTATATGATTGTTATCCATTGCATGGCTCACATAATGAATCGGCCTACAAAATTGTGAGCACATTTGAAAATGTAGCTAAAGTGGAGGAATTGATACGTGATTTGCATGCTTATTATTCTAGTAGTCCAAAGAGATTTTTAGAATTTCATAAATTTGCAATTGGACTAACGAGGGAAAAAATATTCTCAAAGATGTAGATACCAAATGGATATCTATGTATGAACCTTCATGTAGAATATTTGATGAATATCCTTCATTGATAGGATTTATGTATAAATACCACAGGATGTAGATAAAGCTAAAGATCTATTGTGTTAAATCTAACAAACATAGAAAATTTACTCACACTCTGTGGTATTTTTCCCATGTTGAGGGAGCTTAATATTTTAACGAAGCATGCACAAGATCATTCTTTCTACATAACAAACTTCATAAGACTCAGAAGACGTGTGTGTTGGAGTCTTGAAAGTTTATATATTTCATATGGGAGTTTTCAGGGTGCTGCTTTTGAAAACTGGAATGCATTGACAAACTTGAAAAATCCCAGTGCTTCTTAAAATACAATATACATGATCATCTATGTATAACAACACATGGAAAAGAGATTCCACTTCATACATTCCAAAAAAGAGTTGATATGGTTGTCTCAGAAATGGAAGAAGTAAGAGTGACACAAAATTTATATGATGATAGTATTATTGGAAACTAGGAATAAATTGAGAAAGATCTCTGAATCTTTATCTAAAGAGATCCGAAAAGATTCAAAAATGATAAAATACTTGAAGCAATGGGAGTTGTAAATCCATAGTTTTGGAATTTTCTTAGTGAAAACCTTATACATCTATCAGTCCTTTATTTTCAAAAACATGAGTGATCTAACTGACCATTTCTCTAAGACTAAGAAGAGATAAACAAAGTTTCTGTAGAAGGTATTTTACAAAGAAAAATACTTAGTTCCCAGTCAATGGATTATGCTAATACTATGATACGACAAGTTCAACTTCTACAAAACCCACAGAATATGGTGCCATCAAAAGGATTTGGAAGGATATTTGTTCTAGTAGTATTCTGCATGAAGATTTGAGTGAGTATATTAAGTTGTATGAACTCTGTCAAACAATGATTCTGGGTTTTGTGGAAGATGAGAGGGTTTTTAGTGCACTGTCCTTTTTAAAGTCAAAAGTTTGAAACAGATTGGATAGGAATCTAGAAAGTTTACGAGGTTGTATGTATCACGTTACTCAGTGGAGTCTTTTCCTTATGATAGAGCACTCACATTATGGAATTCACTAGTAGAAAGAAGAGGAGTTAGTAATATTCTTCCTACTTGACCCGGGGATCGAGACACATCCACAGATCATGCTACAGTTGATTTCCAAGACACGAATGAAAGTGTTGCTCTAGGACTATTCAATTCACATAGATTTCATTTCTTCTATACATTATTGAGACTATTTACAATAATTTGATGTAATATGTATTGATGTATTTCATACGAGATTACAACTTTCAATAAATGCAATATTATATTTGTCTTTATTTGATCCATTGCCATTGGAACATTGTCACTATCATTTTCTTGTATCCCATTTGTTTTTTATATTTGGTTTTCAGACTGAAATAAGGACATATTTGTCTTTTATATCTATTAATTGATTTTTTTACATCTGCATGAAATCAAAAACGTAAATATTTTAAACAAACAAAATCATGAAAATTTAAGCACCATTTACGTAAACAAAGAAACATAAACATCATTTGTATTATGTAGAAATCCATTAACAATAAATATAGTTACAATTCCAAAGTACTCTTGAAATCGTTCTCTCATGTGGCGGATTACTTTATGAAGAAAAGTATCAATTCATAAAGCATTGTCGGCCAATACAATTCCAAAAAGGGGGTTGTAAATAACATTTCAAAGCTTCCGGACAAGTTCTTGTCATATAAGGACACATTACGAGGGCATCCTCTTTTCTACCTATGATTCTAAATCATAGTTGTCCTTACGTCTACCACACAGAATAAAAAGCAAAAAAGGGCTGGCCACTATCTTTTAATTCCTACGCCAGTGTTGGAATTGTGACAACACACCTGTCACATGGTGAACTTAACTAACATATTGAATTTTTTATGTTGCAGGGGAAGCTTGATCTTTTTCTTGCATAAGAGGTGGAGGAATCTACTTTGTTTATACAGCTATCTGCTATAACTCCTGATGCCTACAAATCTCATGTTGCGGTATTGATATTTTCAAGAATATTCTGCTCCTCCCTCGCTACATCTCCTGCTGAAAAAGTGTTGCATCTGCGTCTGTCTTTTCCTTTAGTAAGACTTATGGATCCATCTTATGCTCCTTGATTATCCTTCTCAATGTATTATTTTGTTTATTTAATACTATGAGTTTTTCCTTCAACTTGTACAAATGAATTCAAGCTTTTGCGGGCATTCTTCAAATGTGCTTCAAATACAACTTGCTTCTTTCTTTAAATTTTCATATTTTTCCTGCAAAACAAAATATAAAATTTTTAGTCTATTAGATAAGTTGAAAAAATATATTGCAACGCTTATAATATTAGGATTTTGCATGTAAAAGATGACTCACCACAACTTTTTCTTTTTCTACATTTGCTATTAAAACATTTTTCTTGTCTTTAGCCCATTTGTTGTAGTAAGCTTGTGCTTCACATTCAAATTCTCCAACCTATTTAACATTATGTCTATAATATCATCATTGTAATCATTAGTATATGAAATTGTCCTTGACTGAGCTTTGTTTAGAAAAATGTCATGCCTTGCCGGTTGGCTCTCTACGGTAGTGAACAATGAATTCCTTTGAGCGTGATTATGGTATCGTGTATTTATTTCTTTTATCAAAATTTTAGCTCTCCTCTCCCAAGACCGCACCAAATCCACATCAAACATTACAACTTCTTGAATTATTGCCCCATACTATATGATATCATATTTTCTAATATAAAATGTGTCTTTTCATCATCTATTTGTGGAGCTTTTCTTGGAGGAGGAGGAGAGTCATTGTCCTGTACTTCATGCACATTTTGTTGTGGTTGTGGTGGAGGCGGAGTAGATTGAATCATATCATGGGTGTCAAAATAGTTACCCTTTCTCTGCACATCACCACTATCGAAAGCCCAAATACTCCTCGTCAAGGGTGATGTTGTTGAAAAGTTGTGTGGTCGTTACACTTAAAACACCACCTAGTGAGAGTCCAGGAAATTTTGTGGTTGCAGGATGAACTGTTCTAGCCGAGTCTGCAGGAAACCTTATATTCTTGCCTGAAGATCTTCTTTTTGTTTGGACTGTACGTGTTGGCGGTATTGGTGGCCTCCTTGCAAGTGGAATGTGCTCAGAAGCCATATTACCTACAAGAAGCAAACAAAAATTGTTAGAAAATTATCATTATATGGTTGGGCCTTGTAAATGCTAAAAATTGTAACTAAACAAAACATGCTAAATATTATATATTACAATTTACCTTGCATGTTTAGAGATGCAAACGTGACATTTCGATCTTGACCATTAGAATGAGTTTGATCTTCATCACCAGTTTCAGTAGTTTCTAAATATAATAAATGTAGAAAAGAAGAGTAGAAATATTAAAAATAGTACTACTTACATAATCTATACTTGTTTTGAATTAGTTAATTATATAAAAAGAAAACTTCATACATGTAGTTAAATGTGATGGTAGACATGATGCACATACCAACCCCTAGGTCACTTTTGACGAGGAACTTGTATTGGTGTTGATTCTATTGAATCCATGTCAAAATCCACAGAGACCTCTGGAGGGGATTTACCTCGAGCAATTGCCTCCTTATGAGATGTTGCAGCTATAATTATTCTCTCTGAAAAAAAAATCTTACAATTATTATTTTATTGAAAAATATTGAATAAGAAATCGTTATAACAAGAAAACTATAAAAGTAATTGTTACCTGTTGTTCTTCAAGAGTGAGACCAATCATTTTATCATTAATTGCAGTTGGAATTTTTGTTTGCTTTGTAATTCAAAGAAAGCTTCTTGATAGAAAGCAAGAATATAATTGCAACAAGAGAATACAATCTTGGATTTATCAGATACATTGCATTGGGCGTGGAGACATTTGTTTTTATTCGGTTGGAAAATATGTGCACCAATCAATTGTTGACCTGCTAGTGTCCATAATATATATTGAACTACCCAATATGAAATGTCTGCAGATCTTCCCTGTAATACAATCTATGGCAAAAAAGTGATGCAACTGCAAGAAATAATTGGTTTGTAATACCTTGTAGAAGAAGGCCTCTTGTTGAACGATTAAGAGGAGCTGCAATAACAGACAAGAAATGTTAGATGCTTGGGTGGTCGAGTAATGTTAAGAAAAAAACATTTGAAAATAATAAACTTACCATCAACCTGCACATTGTAATGAGACTCCAAAAAAATTTTTGTCTTCATCTATAAGGAAAACCTTTGTAGTAATGAGTGACTTCTTTTTGAATGGTAACCCAGTTAACCAATGTACGTCTGTGGGCTCAATTGTGAAAGAAATTTGATGATGACTTGGATGCACTGAGGAGAATGAAAATTTTCCCTCATTCTGGTTGTAAGAGGTGAGAAGGTAATCAAGGATGGAAAGTATCAATATCGAATTGGGGCATGTTGACAAGCTCGGTAAATTGTGATTTTTCCAGCCATTCCTTTTTGTGCATCTTTTAGTTTCATTAGAGCTACAATCTGTGGGCACATGAGGTTTTTGTATTGGAATTTGGGTGTAGGAGAAGACGTGGTGCTTTTCATTGTTGAAATTTGGGAGAACTTCAAAGAATGGAGAGCTCAGAGCACTTGGAAATGTTCATGGAAAAGTGAAGAAATGAACCCTGTAGGGGTATATATAGGGGTTTGAATGGTTTAAGGGACACATGGGCATGGAAAACTATTGGCTAGATATGATGGCTGCCCAACCCACATTGGCGTATGACCAACCCACTCGACCAATCAAACCGACCAACCTAATGATACAACCCATCAAACCCAAGTGTCCAACGCACGTGGCCAACCCACCCGATGGCTCTTGGGTTAGACGGCTAGTGGTTGGATGGTTCTTTGGTTAGATGGCTCTGTGGTTGGATGGCTCTTTGATTGGATGGCTCGAGGGTGTGATGATTGTTAGGTTGGATGGATAATGGGTTGGAAGGCTAAGGGTTGGGTGGAAGACGAGAGTTGGATGGGTCTGATGGCTAAGGGACGAGGTAAGGAGTTGGGACGGGTAGTGGTTGGGCGGGCGAGGGTTGGACAACTAAGGGGTTGGATGGCTAAGGTGTTGGACGACAAAGTTGGATGGTTAAAGGGTTGGATGGCTAAGGGTTGGGCCACTCGACCAATCTACTCACCCAACCCACCCATCAAACCACCCGACCAACCTGCCCACCCACACCCTCCCATCCAACTTGTCGACCAACCACCGAACCAAGCTGCCATGTCCAACCTACCCAACTAGCCAACCTGACCAACCTACCTGACCAACCTACCCGATCAATCTAAACGACCAACACCCCGACTAACCTACCCGTATAACTATGTGAAACCTCGAGAAAATTGCTCCATGCGAAATCACCTTTCCTTGAAACGTTTTTTCAAGAATTCACCAAAAATTCGAAAGTCAATTTTTGAGATTCGCCACAAATTCTAAAATAATTTTTCTGAGGGGGCTTCTTAAAATGAACATTGCTTCAATTGTATATTTCTTTTTTTAGGGATTTGATGCTTTGTATGGGGTTTTATAGATAAGTCTTCATCACATAACTTCTGATTACATACGCGAAGGTATTGCAACAACAAAACAATCAAGAAGAAGACACTGCGAAGACTTTGCAACATTGTCGGATTCAGATTCTGAGATTTTCTGCAGACCAGGCCGCCCACAGGCACCCCATTCCTCTCCTAGGTGCCCTAGTATAGACAAATCTAACTTGCTACGATTTCTTAGGTAGCACCATCATTCCCTACACATAACAAGGTAAGTTAACTTCAGGTTATTACCGTATCCCTTCTTATCTCCATTATTTCATTTCATTTAAAATATCAAATAAAATTATTTAGCATTTACATTGCATTTATTTTGATAGTCTCATTATTGCTGCTAGTATATATTAACATAACAAAATTCTTATTTTTAGTTAATCATTTTGGTGAACCCCACTTTTAGAATACCTTTCCCTAGGATCTACCAAAACCCTAATGGCTAAGAATAGTTCATCTTCCTCGCCCATCATGTCTCATTTTAGCATTAACCCTATTTATGATGAGGCTGTCATAGTTGAACTCAAATCTCTATATAGTTCTCCACTTGCTACACCTGATCATATTAAACGACAACTCTTAGATGGCCAACAACATGTGCCTACTAGTTTTGTAGATTCTCCTATAGGCATTAGCATTTTTGAGGATCCTATAACATTTAATTATTGTACTCCATGTTATATGGCTACTTGTGATCCGCCTTCTGATCTTTCACAAGAAACATTAGATGATTCTCTTATTGATTACTTGTTTGGTATTGACACTCGTTCACATGAGCATACTGATTCTCCAGCTACTGACATAGTTCCCTCTCATGGATCTACCTCTTTTGACATTTCTTTTCATGATACATCCCCTCCTAGTTTGCATACTCCTTTACACTATGTTGATGATCCTATTGATAGTGTTCTTAGTGATACCCTCATTTTTGAGTCTCTATTAGATAATGGTGAGCCACTTGAAGGTCATGATTCTCCTTCTTTCCATACTACTGAAATGTGTCTCACCTACTCCATTGTTATCTTCCCTTGAGATCACATCTAACACTATGCATGAGTCACCACCATCTGTTACTTCTTCTTCTCCTAGTTGTTTCATCTCCTCTTGCTAGTTCACCTATGTCTCTTGGTACATCTTCTATAGAAGTTTCCTCACCAGTTATTTCACCTATTATGGAGGTTTTTGATGCTAGTATGACCATTTCTATGGATATTCCATCTATATCACATACCATAGCTTCCTCGACACCTACTACTAGTGTGCCTTTAGCATCAAACCCTTCTCCATCACCTTTGGATATCCCTATGATCACTCACAATGGAAAATTACAACCACTTAACACATTATTTCCATCTTCCACCATCCCTTCATAAGATATCCTTTCTCTCATGCACGTTGTAGGACAGTTACAATCACAAGTTCAATCTCTCACTTTAGAAAGTAGGGCTTATTATGCTTCCATTGACAACAATTCATTGCATGGAAATCCGGTCCCTAAGAAGATTCATAATTTTGCATTCCCTCATGACTTCACCATGCCTACTTTCACATGTTTTGATGGTACGGTGACCCTCATGCTCATCTTCTACATTATCGTAGGGCTATGTCTTCCTATTCTAATGATATATTACTACTTAAGGATTTTCACTATAGTCTTACTCGATGAGGCGTTACAATGGTACACTCATCTCCCTTTAGATCCATTAGCACTTTTTATGACATGGAGGATGCCTTCCTCCATCGGTTTATAATCAACAATGGCCCTAAGGTTACCTATGACTGGTTACCTACCCTACATCAAGGATCCACGAAACCTATCAAGGATTATATTCTAAGATTCAATGTTTGTATCCATCAGCTTGTCTTCCAACCCATAGATCTTGAGAAGTAATTTATTTTCTGTCATGGCCTCATTCCTCCACTCAAGCAACGATTACATATATGATACATGTGAGTCATTCATTCTTCTATGTTATAAGGTTATTGACTTAGAACAAGATCTTCTCTCCACACACATCATAGATCCTCCACACACCTCTATGGCTATTGCCTCATCTAGTTCTCCATTCCAAAGCCTATGATTGAGCATCCTACACAATCTCCATCTTTTCCTCCCAAGAAAAGAAAACAAGCTCAACCCACTTCACCATAAAAGCATACTCCTTCTCCGGCTCCGTGACAAGCTACTCCTCCTACCACTCCACCTAGGTCACGTCAGCCTTTACATTTCTCTCATCACGCTCGACCACATGATGTGCTGCATGTTTACTTACTGAGTGATTAATTTTCCTACCCTCCAACCAACATCATCCACAACATCGACATACGCATAAATGACCAACTTATTGGCATAAATGGCCATGGGACAATGATTTTTTCCCTTCAAGATAGGTTGCAACAATTAGAGGATAAGGGAATCATCTCCTTTGGTTCTCACCCACGTGAGCGATCCATATCTCCTCTACCTCGTCAAAGAGTTTCTACTATGATTGAGTCATCTCCTACATATGATGCTTTGACTATGATATATCCACTACATTATCTCTATTCATACATGTGTTCTCCACCTCATCCATCACATTCACTACATCCACCTCACCCATCGCATTCACGCTATCCACCGCATCACATTTACTACTTTGCATTGGCTACCACAACACCCCACTTTCGCACATCCCACCATAACTCCATATGAAATTTAGTTTGGTTCATACACTCATGTTACTTCCATTCCACATGCTTCCACCACTCCACACCGCCTTTGTCTTTGGTAGGTGATTACTATCACCTTACCCCCGATGATGCACTTGTGTTCTTATGGTTCTTACATGAATGTTGAGGGATTTTTCTAAGAACCTCTCATCACACACCTCATAGTCTCATCTAGTACACTCAATCATTTCCCGATGACACACTCTTGCTTACGCGACTCATTCTTGATTCTTTGAAAGTCTTAACTAAATGAGCCTATTCATCCACACATTGGGGGGCATCGCTCATTCTCCCCCCTAATTTCATCCTACTCCTAATTTCATCATACTAAAATTTTACGATCACATCCTATTATCATTTAAATATAACGTGTTGCTCTCTTTATCGATTATATATCCATCATTTACATTTTTACCATCATCATTCCATTAACTACGCATTACAAATAAAATTTTCATCAATCACATTACATTTATCATCTACTATCATTCACCATACACATATTGTCTACCATTACCAATATTATAATGCAAATCGCCACTAATCAAACAATACACCACACATACAATAAACATCGACTCATACAATACATTGCTAACACATATCCACGACAACACAAAATTATCATAGATCATAAACATACGTCCATACATACATATATCAAATACAAATCATCATTATAAAATAATTGTCTCATCGTTGGGGGTAACACCCCTACATCGTAATATACCATGGTACAAAATCAAAACCTCATCATCATTGTCGCTCTCGAGCACTAAAAAAGCTCTAGAACTAAATGCCTATCCACCAACGCGACGCCCTTTTTCGCGGCCTCGATATCGATCGACTTGCATATGCACAATAAGGTATTCTTCGTAGACTTGCTCTATAAACTAACATTGTAACTCCATGAATCACACAAATACATCCTACGTGCCAAAGGGACCACCACCTACCGCCTCTTGGCTCGTTGAGTCTCCTCACATGCCTCGTCCCTCTCGCTACTAATACAATTACATGTGAAACTTCCAGGGCCACCAGATCAAATAAATGGGCATTCTCACCTGCTATATCATCCACTCACTCAAGTATACCTCCACCAAGCACGTCGGTCGACACATTCCATGCATCAACATTTTGGATGGACATGTTTCTTATCAATGACCAATACACATCACCTACAAAAAAATAACACAACACGTTAAATAACCATTGTTATCACATAAGCCAACAAAAAAATACACAACATAGTTATCTATGAATACTCACACTCGATTCTATTCAAGCTACTCCATTGTCGAGGACATGAGCTTCCCCCTCTCCTCCTCCTCCATGTGGTAACCCTGCTGGACCTACAAATAATGGGAACAACAATACCCATCGATGTGCCACCCACCATGCACGGTACTCCTCTCTGTGCAACATCATCATTTGAGTCTATCACCTCTATTGCGTGTCTACCTCATCCATCTAGGAGGTGTTACTAGCTACTCGATGTTGGCCCCGGCCCAGCTCTGGACCTCCTAGGTACTCGATGGATCTCAACCATATATATGGCTCTGGGGAACATCCTGAGCCATACCAAACTATCATGATACTCTCTCACCTAAAAAATTTGCTACACATGAAATCTATCCTCCAACCACATCATCCTCTGAATACATCATAGCTCTATGACATCCTCGGGCCATCCTCCATAATCATAGTATGGTCTCCATGTTACTGCCTCAAGTCCCATCCTATCTATCAATTCCCTATAGGTATCAGTATCCATCCTACGCCCACGAATATTAATCCACCTCCTCATGAATATCTCTCGGCCTAGCCCACTCTGCTCGTGGGCCCCCAACTGGCCTCAACACTGTTATATGCTCATATGCCCACACATGTAACAACATAGTAGCTCATATTCCTCCTCTATGCTCATCATGAGTGAATCGATACAAATCTCTATACAAGTGGGCTAACACACATCGGGCCCACGTATATCTAGTACTCTCCTCCTCTATACATTGGAATATATCATGCATCTTGTACAAGATGCCCACACCTCCCCTCCACTACTATAGATGAAGTAATAACAACCGCTATAAACTTCCACAAGTGGGGAACACTAGATCTCGAATAACATCTATACTGATATGCGCCTCGGCAGTGTCTGAGTCCCTACAAAATAACATCTCTCCACTCGCATCTTCCTATCCATGTCCTCCAATGGCATCACTGTACCCTCTCCCCAACAACCGAAATTAATATATGATACACATCCTCGCATCACTATCATCTCCCCGTAGGCAACCAAAAGGTACACATGTCTACACACCATTTGTCACATAATGTAGTCAACATAGGCATATTATGGGGCACATCCCCCATCTGTGCTTATATGCCACAGGCTAGAATGGTCTATAAAATCCCAATCATCATCAGACAAACCCAATCTAAGCAACGTACTCAAATGATGCCCACCGTGGAACTCCCTCGAGTGGATATCCCTCTGCATAGCACAAAACAACAACAAAACTCAACATTAGAACACATTCCAAGATCAACTACATTTTCTTATTACACTATAAACCTGTTTTCACCATTATACACCAAATGCACACATTCTGGACTAGGGCACCTAGATGTAGGAATGGGGCACCCAGGAGTAGGACACTACTGTGCCCAAATTTGGGCACTCTGTCTAGGGGTCACTAGCGCCCTCACCACTATTGTCCAAGTCCAAAATGCCAAAAAATTAAAATTCTCAAATTTGTGAAAATTTAGTATAAAATGACTAATATACCATACATTTTGTGAAAAACAAGACACTTACCAACTCCACAGTCATGCGTGATGCTACATAGTTCGCCACCCTCTCAAACCGGCTAGGATGCATGTTACTTTCTCACTTGTGGCATTTTTCACTTGGTCCAAACTCAATCTCACAATCAAAAATAAATAAAAATGAAGTGATTAAACACTTTTTCACTTCACTATTTATAGTTACTTTTTCATCACCTACTTTACTATAGTCATTATTTTGCACTTATCACCACTACTAATACACACTACACTATTTTTGTCATATCTTGAGCATTTCTACTTCGATTTGCATCCCGTTTGCGGAATTCTTTTTAGAATTATGCCTACCATCGTATATTGCACACATTTCTCACATGTTATCTCTTTTTGACATTGTCTTCCAATCAATTTATACATATTTTGGCAATTTTTCCTACTTTTTATCTATCTTGGGCTTACTTTCGGCTTATTGTTCATTCTTATCATCACTTCCCTTTTCACCAAAAGGGGGCATATCATTGGGGTAATCCTATAATTCCCCTTTTGTTACCACACGAGTCAATCAACACTACCAATTTGTCATTTTAAACATTTACTAATTCACTATGTGATATTTCACCATCAATTCCCCTAATGACCTAATTTGGGGGCAATAAACATATAATTTTTCTATGTGACGTTTCATCACTTCCCCTAATGACCTAACTTGGGGAAACAAATGATTACAAATCTTTTATGTGATATTTCACTAACTTCTATCGATTTCCCCTAATGACCTAACTTGGGGGCAACTAGCGTAAAATATCTCTATGAGTAACTAAGCAAATTAATCAATCAATCAATGCATTCAAACCTCTAACAATTGAAATCACACCACTCAATTAATACAATTCAACACAATCGGCCTCCTAGATGACCTAACTTGGGAGATTACATTCATCACTTTTCCTAGATGACCTAACTTGGGAGGTTATTCTACATTTTGCGCTTGCTTCCAGATGACCTAACATGGAAGCCATCATATATCTTTGCACTTTCTTCTAGATGACCTAACTTGGAAGCCATCATACATTTCGTGTTTTCTTCCAAATGACCTAACTTGGAAGCTATCACATTACAGGTGACACCCGTGGAGTGGGGAGGAAAGAGTTCCTTTCCTATACCACTCCTATATGGGTCAATTATTTGATCAAAATTGTTTGGATCCAAAAACCAATAATATTTGATCTGAGTTCATCTCTGTAATGGCTAGATCTTGAGGATGTAGTTAGATATTGGAGAATAACACACTTTTCTCCCTACACTCTTCCTCTGGGCAGGATGCCCAAATCCTCTGGTCGATTATTCATGTACACGCGTTCGGGTTGGGAACTAATCACTCCCTACCCCATCTCATCGTCATCATACAACATTCGAAATCATAAATCATCTCACATTTCTATCATCACTTAGTACACTTCATCACGACATTACACTTTTCACTATGTTACATGGATCAACATGCTTGATCCATGGTTCGACACGCTTTATGGTTCTTTCGCACGCTTTTACTACACATGGGATTCTCTACAATGGGCTTCTCACTTCTCACAGTACGCATCTCTATCTACTTTATGTTACCGAGCTTTCCACTCACCAACATAAAGTGGGGCAAATGTAGTCACAAAATCACACACTTACTTATTACATTTATACCACCAAATATGTTATTTTATATATGGATCTCACGTAAGAAGAGTATTCACTAATGGCTCATCCCTTGGTCCTATTGTCAGTTAGTTGGTCATTATCATCACTTGTCCGACATAATGGTCCGCTTGTCTGCATAGTTTCGAGTCATCTCTCGTGAATTCTTATCTATCATCATTTGGTCATTTGTCGTCTTTAGTCTTTGGCTAGGGTTCTGGAAAGGTGTTGGGGTGCGCCATCGTTGGCACTCCCCGGTCCTATTTTGGGATCCCCAGTTCCGGTTTCACTTCATTCACATTTAGAATTTTGAGGTTAGTCTTTATGGTTTATTATCTCATTCCCCTAGGTGCTAGTCAACATTGTCGGGCCATTAGTGTCAAAATTTGAACAAGAGATCCCTATATAAACATAACATACTCACTATCTTATGGGAGGATATTCTACTATCAAGAACTAGCTATCTACTAAGGCAAAGGATTGCATTTGGGTATATTCTACATATGCATCACACAAGCATAGGGGAAAGGGTTGTATTCATTCTATTCCATCCACCATTTGTATTTTTACATCTAGTTATTGCCCCTACTTCTGTGTCATCACGGTTGGCACTAGGGCACCCTAGGAAAACAATTGCACATAGAACTACATTGGGTTTGGAATGTAGTGAAACTTTTAGTTGTAAGTCCACCATTGTGGTGGCTAAGTTCAATTCAACCCTTTCATTTGTATCTTTATTTTTTAGGGATTTTATGCTTTGTATGGGGTTTTACAGGTAAGTCTTCATCACATAACTACAACGACATATGCGAAGGTATTGCAACAACAGAGTGACCAAGACGAAGATATTACGAATGCTTTGTGACACTTTCAAACTCAGATCCAAAGCTTTTCTCAAACCAGAGAACCTCGATTATAGACCGGGGTGCCCACAGGTGTCCCAGGTCCTCTCCCAAGCACCCCAGTATAGATAGATCTTCACTTGCTGCAATTTCCTGGGTAACACCATCATTCCCTGCCCTGTCTAGTCCTACACACAACGAGGTAAGTTAATTTTAGGTTAGTACCCTATCCCTTCTTATCTCCATTATTTCATTTTATTTAAAATATATAAAAAATTATTTATCATTTACATTGCATTTATTTCGATCGTCTCATTATTCTTTGCTGCTAGTATAGATTAACATAACAAAATTATTATTTTTAGTTAATCGAAAGTGTGATCCGAAGGACATTATGGGTATTTATAAGTTCGTTAATTCTCCCTAAACCATTACAGTATAGAAGATAACTTTGATAACTTTCCAATGCTTGGAATGCGTGAAACAAACATCAAATGCTCCTGGTATTGCTGGTCAAAGTTCATGGTCAAACTTGGTCAACTAGGAAAACATAGGTTTGTAGTACCTTGACTCGTGCACGAGTCTATTTGCGTGATTCAGAGTTGATCAAGGAAAAAATGTGATCATGGACATTGTTCGGTCTACCTCTTTGGTCTTTGATAGGCGTGTAAAAGAAATTACATTTCAACGGTGAGGTCCACTTTTGTTTCGAAGGGGGACCTAGTTTTCGTGGAATATTAATGTAATTTTAATTTCCCAATTATACTATATTTTTATGCCATATTATGTCATGTATTTTGGTGCTGACATGTAACATAATAAGAACGTGGGTTATTTAGTGGATTTGGGCACATATATTCCCCATTTTTCCACATTGCATTGTCACATTCTAAGTTAAGCATTGCATACTTGCCACATGTTTGCCACATGTTTGGCTTATGTGCCCACATGGCATCCACTTCAACCTTGGCGCTATCCACATTAACCACCACGCTAAGTATTTTTCAAAAAAAACGTCTTCGTGGCCAATGTAAATATGCCAAAGTGCTTTCTTATAAATTGGCATACCCTTAGTTGCGGATAATGTGGGATAAAACATGTTTAAATAAAACTAGTCAAAGCGCATTGTTTGATAATAAAGCTTTAAGGGATTCAAACCCCTAACTTTATGCAAAACGTTAAGGGATTTCCCCAACCTATCACTACCTTTCAAACAATATAAAAGGAATTTAGTGGTATTTCAATAAAACCTTCTCAAGGACTGTGTAAGGTCCTTTAATGGACAATTTTTACATTTGATCATTTTTGAGCAACCAAATGGCATTTTCAAGAGTTTGTCAGAATTGGAGATGTGTTCATAATTTCAAAACGATCAACCTTAGCCTTTGATTTTCCCTATTGGTGTTTGTTTGACGTCTCTTTGAAGAATTTTTCATCCGATTTTGACATAGAACATGAGGAAAATGATTTTACAAGTGCCACAAGAAGGTGGAGGACATTAGTAATTTCAAAACGATCAATCTTAGCCTTTGATTTTCCCTATTGGTGTTCATTTGATGTCTCTTCAAAGCATTTTCCTCCTCTTTTGATATAGAACACGAGGAAAATGATTTTACAAGTGCCATAGGAAGGTGGAGGACATTACTGATTGAATTCGAGTTATTTGAAGGTCTATTGAGCATATTAGTTACAGGTTTCATATTTATTTCATGTTATGAGTTTTCATTATGTACTTGCAATATATTTAAAAATGAATCGGTTAAATCGTTTACGCGAACCCGAAGACATAGCCAACTTGGTGAACTCTATTATCAATTTTTGTGTTGTGTGTTCGTATGCATCTATTATTTTTTATTATTTTCATATTCAAATAAGATTTTAATTAATTATATGTGATTATAACACTTTCACAACGATTTCAAAATTGTATTTTGATCCTTTTGATCATATAAATTGGAAACAAATAATCATTTTAAATTCATATTTTCGATTCAATTTTTGTGCACATTTAAATCATATTTTGGATTGGTCTCTCAATTCATTTAAATCAAGAATTTGGGAATTTTAATTAGTATCCATTTTTATAAAATATTGATACATTGGGTTAGTGTTAGTTTACGGATCATACAAATACCATGACATTTTAATGATTAGTGTGAATACAATATACATCAAAAAAAAAAAAAAAAAGAACAAAGAAGACATTTTATACACAAGAATACCTCCAAAAATAAAATGTATATATGTTGAAGAAATGACATCATCAATATGAGAGTTGCTCAAACAAGGGAGCACCGCTAAGTAGTATGAAGAGTGTGCATATGATGTAATCCCGAATGGTAAAGGGTTGACAACTGTAAATCTTCCATCCAAAGAATGTTGATGATGTCACCAAAACTAATTTGGGATCCATCCTAAGTGAACTCGGATGGTAGATAAGGATGCCTAGATGTGATTTGGTGTCATGTACATAAACAATGTATGCGAGGAATCCTCTATATAATTATCATGTATCTCATTTCTAACTGAAAGACTATTTTGTTTCTCATGCATGAATGAAGGTGCATTAATAATCATGTGTCACTCAATGTCCTCATAAAGAGTGGAGTAAACAAAAAAATGTTGTTATGCATGAAGAAACATCTTCTCTATAAACAATTTCATGGCCGTAAATCCATTGAATAAGTTAGATATTAAGATTTATTCCCTACAAATGTTTTTGATTCCCATAAGTCCGCTAAAGTGTCCCATGGAGTAAAGTCAATGTGAGCCAATTCTAGTTGTGTGTTTCTCAAATAAGCTGCGAAAAACTATAAATGGATTGTTAATGGGTGTTAAGGTAGATCCAATAATAGTTGCATTAGATTTAAGAGGAAACTCGTGATTGGGTAGATCAAAGTGAAAATTTGTGTCAAGAGGATTAGGATCGGTGACATTAGGTGGACTAGGATCACTAAAGGGAATTTTTTAGTGTCAATTTGATGATGCAAACATGCAATCGCACCTAAAAATAACTAAATAAGGGTCTATTTTCTTTAAATGAGTGTGAAAAATAAGGTGTTTCATTTTTTATCTTCCTATTCTTTGTAATGATAGATGCAACCATGTCTTGTTGAAGTGCACATAATTTATAAAATAACATGATGTTTTTCAAAATAGGCTATTATTTTCTTGTATGAGAGTGTGAAGTTGATGACTAGAATCCATTTATAAGAGTAAGGTAAAAACACCTTGAAGAACCTCAAAAGGAAAGTGCACTCAAGAAACCCCTCTCAAACTACTTATAATGAATCATTTTTACAATTTTTCCCAAATAAAAGAGTTTGAAAACATGCTAATAGTAAATGAGATAAATTTAATTTATGCACAAAGATGAACCATTCAATTGAGAATAGGACACACTTTATAAAACAGTTTGTTTTGGTTCAAATACAATGTAAAATGAGAAAAATACAAAAAAACATTGTTTTTAATATAAAAAAACCAATATGAAGCCATCGTTTTGAAGTACACAAAAAAACATGAAATTTTAAAAAGTGGCACTTTGATTTGATGTAGGAATCAAAAGTTACATTAGTTTGAAGCTCCAAAATTTAGGAAAAATGAATATTTACACATAACTCTTGAATCAAGAGTCCGATCACCGTGAAATAATATCGAATCTTCCTCTCCAAAATGCATTTTGGAAGATTGAAACAAAAAATTCATTGATTCCCTAGCTTTTTCATAGTACAAAACTGAAATTTCAAACCCTAGAACCTTCTTTTTCAATTTCCCAGAGCTTCATAGACAAAAATCATCAAATTCGGAGCAAAAGATCTCAAGGTGCAAATGAACATTTTGACGGTGGTTTCATTACAAGCCAACACCAATAAGTCCAATTTATAAAAATAACATGTATTCTAAATAGTAGGTTTTCAAAAATAGTTAGTTTCCTAAAGTGAGGAATTCTCAACATTTGAAGCATCTTGAAAAATTAAGAAACATCAAAAAGGGCAATTTGGGAAATTTTCTAAAAACAACAATATTCGGAAAAAGGGTATATAAAAATAGCAGGTTCTCTAAAAAATAGTAAAATTTCATCAAAGTGATAATCTAAGTGAGTTAGGAACTTTAGAGATCAAACATTGTGCAAAGATTCTAAAAATAGCGAGTTTCGACCTTACCTGCTAAAAATAAAAAAAAGGTCTATATTTTTGTGCAAAAAGTTTATGGTGACTCTATTTTTGCTCATCTTGGTGCTTTTTGGTAAAATGAAGTTCAAATACTTAGGTATTGAGCCTATTTCAACCCTAGTTACCAAGTATCTAGGTGTGGGAGATAATGATGTCACTCACATGGATCTTGAAGACCTAAAAAATAGGATGCTCGAAACCTAGAGAGCCCGTAGAAGAGAAAATATTTTCGAGTGGATTATTTGTAGTTGGAGGTCATCCATTATCCATTCAAAGTACATAATTTGTCCTAGCATGTGCACAACACTATGAACCTAATTCTAGGATAGTGCGGGTGGAATATAACTCAATTCTTACAAAGGTTACTCCTAAGGATATCTTGTAGTGTTTGCAAATTCCAACCAAAAATAATATGTTTATCATCACCAAAGAGTTTGCATCACATGAATGGCAAAAACTAACTCATACCTTGAAGGCCTTGTACTTGGGTCATGGCTGAGGTAAGGCAGAAACCTTCTTACATGCCTAAAATTTGGTCTCGAAGTGAATTCCATGAGGGTTTCTCAGATGTTATCATATTATTGAGAAGAGTAATGGGCAAAGAGACGAAAAAGGATTTTTAGGATTGAATGAATCAATTCATCATTGTTTCCACCGAGGGAACCGGGTAGTTTATTTGGGACATATCATAAGTGATAATATTCATCAGCAATTGCTCCATTTTCCTTCTACCAGAAATTTCACTATGACCTCATATTTGGTATATGCTCTTGCATACACAAGACCTTTCAAAGGAATAACTACTAATCCAAACGTCTCTCAAAAATCACCTACCTACGAAAAGTACCCCATATCATGTATAAGGAGAGTAACCATCACTTTACTAGGGTGAATGATGCATTCACCATGTTCATTATGAAAGTTCTAGAAGGCAATCCAAAGTTAAGGATATCCCCTCAAGCTACCGTATTGATCAAGAAATATGGGAGTTTCTTCACTCAATTCTCAACTTTCACCTACATCAGTGTTTTGGGGTTCGATCTCACTCCTCGTAGACTTCCTAGCACCCTAGTGATAAAATAGTAATGTTTAAGTTATGTGTAGGCAACTTACTCAAGTTCATAATAGGTGTAGGAATAATAAGAAGAAGGGTGTATCCTTTCCCATATATCTTGGAATCTATTCATGAAAAATTGTTGCAGATGCATCAAATGTTGAAACTTCCTTTGCTTCCCTTAGCCTCTATTCATATACATCTAGGCCCAATTTTGATATCAAAAAGAGTCTTGAAACCTTCACTCTTCTTGAATTACACCATAATCCCCAAATTGAGGACTATTGGATCAACTACCTTGATGAAATTGAATTATTTGTTGAAGGAGTTGTAGATGACAGATCAAATTTGTTCGACCTAGAATATCAAGCGATAAAATCTACACCTTTTTCACCTATGTCATGGAACATTAGGGAATCATGTGACATCAATGAGAGTGCCACAATAGTGATTCATAAATCAAGGGAGTGGTTCACGAAAAATATAATTGTCATCGTATTATCGAGTGGTCTCCTATCCCTTCCGTGGCGGGTGCATATCACATTTCATCTTTGAAGGCATCCAAAAATCCACGAGCCTTGCCCACTTAGGAGAGTATTTGAGAGAAAAGAGATAGAAGAAGAAAACATCGAAGGATCTCACTCAAAGAGACTCCACAAGAAATTCAAATCCATTGAGGATCATGTTGAATATCTTGAGCAAGGTGATATTGATCATTCGCAACCTCCAGTTTTTTGATTGATTCCTAATTATTTCTTCCTAAACAAGCTGAATTGAATAATTAAGCATAGGATGTGGTCCCTCATCGTAAACCCGAAAATTCCATCATGCCTAGTGTTGATCCCGCACCAACATAATTTTCCCTAGATCCAATATTTGCTTGAAGTGATCCAGGAGGACACCTCAAAAGCATCAACACTAACTTTGAAACTATATCAAATATCTTGAAGACCAAACGAGGTAGGAAAGCACAGGTAACTTCTCACTTTTTCAATGGTGTTTCTGGTAATAATTATGTAGAAGTTACCTGACCAAAAGTTGTGAATCCCATAGAGGATATGAATAAGGAATATTATGAAATGAAAACATTCTCTTTGGGTCAAGCAACACATGAGGGTGATGTACATTTGTTCAATGATTTTGTTTCTCGTTTGATTTCCCATGAAAGAGTATAAACAAAAAAATTGAGTAGTTAGAGGAGCATGTGGTAACTCTCACTTCTTGCATGCATTCATTTATGGACCCTCTTGCCATCCCATCTCTTCCCATCGAGGATGATACTCCTATCAATAGTGTTGACCCTCTACAATAATAAAAAGGCTCAAGCTCACACAATGTAGGGAAGAGCTAATGATTGATGTGTTGACAAGATTCTTGAAAAGGAAATACATTATTTCCTAAGACCATATCATTGTTTGAGTTTTCTCTCGCGACCTCTGTGAAAGTAAATATGAATAATGAGGAAATTTAGAAAGAAAAAAAAACATTGGGACAATGTATTTCCATGGTGTTAGAGATGAGTGTTCTTGAATCTTTCGTATTGGTGGGTTAAAATGTATTGACTTTCTCACACATTGAGTGCTCGTTATGAAAAGTTGAATGAGGCCATTTCCGAGCTTAACTCTTGTGAAGATCTCACATCATTTTTTTAGAAACTACAAGTGATTGTGTTTAGAGGTTTGGTTATCCTCCATCGGTGAGAGATCATCATTGGAATATCATCTCAAACCATTTGAGGGATTAGTCAAGAAAGAGGTGGGAGAGCCCTTCTCATTCAATGAAGAAAATTTGGAATCTCTCACAGAAATAAAATTTACAATTTGTAATGTTGTAAAAGATCACCAAGATTGGTTCAATACATGTAAGAGCATCGTAATACTTCGATACTTTAGGATCGGGTGTTGAGCTTCGTTCACACTCCTCATGTAGAAAAGCTATCACCTGTGGCACACTTCAACAAGGAATTAAAAGGTGAATAGATCTCTCCACGTGTATTCCCACAAGGTTCATTGGTAACTAGTTCTTCATCGGTATAAGCTTCATCTCCTCCATCAAAGTGATCATCCCTCTTTTTTCCTTCTTCCTTTTTCTCTCTCATGTTCTAATTCTTCATTAAGAGGGTACTTTTCACTATTTTATCTTATTCACTTAAGTGACCTATAGTCTAACTTTGTAATGAGTTCTTTTAATTAATGAAAAAGAATCACTTTTATTTCCTAGGAATATGAAAGGTCACAAGTGATAAGGGGAAGTGAAAATTCATGTGGGGGTAGATGAAAAGACTCTTTGTAAAGCTATAAATTTGGATGACCTCTTCATTCTAGGGTTTTCAATTGTGAGTTTCTAAGTATATAGCTTTGCACTACTAAGATACAAGAAAGAGATTGCATTATTCTATTTCCTTTGTCTATTTTTCTTCCATTTCTTTAAATGATCAACTTTGTGGACATGATCATCTTTTAAAACCAAGAAATGTGTTAGTGTCTTTGATCAATGAATCAATAGAAAATTTTGTCTATGATTTGTTAATCATATATTGCTCTTAAAGTTAAGTTCTTCTAATTGAGTGTAGAACTATTATGGTTAATGTTGTGGAAATTTGTAAGTTCCTATCCATGAACTTAACCCTCCTTCACCACATTCTTACTCCCCTCTACCTTCTCTCTCTAATAAAATTCCTCCTTTGCACTAAGTGCAAGAAATTTTCACATGTCTAGTGGATTATTCCTATGTGATTCTTGACTTCATGAACACCCGATATTTTGTTTATATCCATTAAATAAATGGGAGCCTACCCATTACTAAGAGGAAGGAATTAGTCTCGGAGTGTTGGTGAAAATCCACTAATTTTCCTTGTGATAAATTGTTTTGCCAACAGCTTTGGGAACCCACCATTGGGTAGATTTTGTTATTTCTGCACCACTTCTAAAACCCACAAAATCCTAAAAATCATAAATCTAAAAATCAAAATCAAAACCAGAAATTAAAAATCCTAAGAGCCTTGATGTCTACTCTACATTTTTCTCTAATGACTATTCTTATCAATGCTCTACTTTTGCATCCTAATATTATTTTCTTCCAATATACTCAAGAAGATATCACAACTAATTTGAGAAATTGTGTCCTGAACAACAAAGGGAAAGTTTCAATCACTATCGGGTAAATGTAAGAGTCTTAGATTCAAAGAAGAACATGTTCAAGCTCTACAATGTGCAAGATAAGCTTCTAACCAGCAAAGAAGAGCATATAATTTTTTTTGAGTTGTACATCAATCCTAAAAAACGGTAAAAATAAGATACACAAGGGTTACCCATGCTAGTGGCATAGCTGATCTAACATTCGAAGAACAAAAAAAAGATGATTTTAGACTTCCTATTGTTCAACTAGCAAGGAGAACCAACCAAGAATATTTTCCTAAGTTTGATCCTAATTTTCCTCTTAAGGTCCCATTGAAGAACCTTTTATAGAGCCATCTACACTCATCCCTCCGGAAGAAGAAGAATCGAGGAGGAAGAAAAGAACCAAGAATGGTTGCACCCAAGGCCGTGGGGATAGAAAATGGGCCCATTGACCTTAAAACGTCCATTACATGAACTACCAAAGGGATCTAGGAAAAAATTTCTAAAGTTTTGAGGAGATGGAAAACAACACATTGATGATTATATTTTATCATTCATAACAACTTGTGGGGTGTTGGGAGTAGAGTATGAAGATCTTTCGCCACTATATTTGTGGAGATGTTGCTGCAAATTGGTTAGTTTCTACCACTTTCCAAGAAGATCAATCACAAATTGGGTGGGTATGAAATCCAAATTTGAAGCTAGGTTCAAGCCATCTAAAGATTATCATGATCTCTTCGTGCAATGATCTCAATTAAAAAAGGATCCCCATGAACCTATGAGAGAATTTGTAGCCAAATTCAACAATATGATCTACAAGATCTTGAAGCTATCAGACCACGGAGGATAATCAACTAAGATTCTTCACCAATGCACAACTATCTCGAGGATGGTTTCATGTTAAGAAGAAGTCATCTTGCTATCTTAGATGAAGCACATGGATTTGCGTTGATGTCGAGGATGATTTACTAATATTTGGAAAGATAAAAAGGGACCAAGCAGGAAAAAATCCCAAAGTTTGAGCTCCGAGCTACATATTCATTAGTGAAAAAATTGGCTAACAATGTTCTTTCTCTCAAAAAAACAACTTATTCAAAATTATTTATAAAAATTCCATCCCAAGGAAAAAAATCAAGTAAACAAAGGATCGGTCCTCCACCTTAGCGGTTTGATCTTGAAGCTCATCCTATAAACACAACATGTGGAACTTGATCGAAGATAATGAAAGTGAAGAAGAAGGTGAGTTGCTTATTGAGGAATTTTTATTTGCAGAAGTGGGTTTTTCAAGTATGCATCCTCTTTCGAGGATGAGTAAAAAGATTTTGTGGCTTATATGAACAATCATTCTTGTGTTGTTTTAACTCGATCAAATACCCTTGAAAATGAGAACACATCCAATCATAAAGATAAGGAGGGAGAATATCCTCAACGAACACCTCTACTTCTAGAAAAAAATAATAACAAAGAGAGGATCTCCTCTTCCTCCATCTTTGGAATCGGAAGAAGAGGCCCGAAGCTACACCCCTTCAAAAGACATCTTCCAAGCAAGGCAAGTCAAATCTTACGCCACAAAATGATGTTTCCACTTTTGCGCACGTCATAAGAATGATGATAAATCTACAATTAACTCTTCTAGGTCAAATCAAGCTAGTGTTTTCACTTCTCTTGAAAATCCTTCCACAAAATTTTATATCATTGACCATGTAAAAAGGATAAGGTCCAAATATCAAAGTCTAAATACTTACAAACCCACCCTGAGTAGTTTGAGAAACTTGTCAAATTTATCGAAGGTGGAAGCTCCAAATCCATAGTATCATCCTCTTCTAAAGTTTCATCCACTTTCAAATGCTTTCTTCCTACCCCTAAGCCAAGCCCATGCCAAAACCTCCTAGCCTATACCCCTTCATTCACTAGAAATATTGATCCTTTTATGTTTCCTTGTTGATTAATGGGTACCGATTAAACAACTCAATCATTGACTCCAGTGCCTCTAACAATGTCATGCCTGCTAAGGTTTCTCAAGTCCTCGGCTTTGAGTCTTTCTTGGGAATTCAGTCATTTTACTCTATGGAAACAAAGGAATTCCCGCTTATTGGGAGAATCAAAGATGCGTGATGGCTCTCATATTCTATTTAGAGAAGCGAGTAAAAAACAAAATCTTAGTACCATATGTTGTTACTACTCCTATGGAATGTTCCTCAAGTAGAATATTCTTCCAAGATATGGGGGTGAAATCAAATGGACTGGTCTTATACATTAATACCGAGTCAAGAGTGAGATGAAGAAACTTTTTTCTCGAGCACAAGATAAAGTACATAGTTTAGAAAAGTCGATGATCCTAGGGAATATCCTTTTCAAAGTAGAGATTTGGGAAAAGCCTCATTCGAAGATTCAGGTAATTTCCATATGAGGAGAGAGGAAATGGGATATACTACATGAGTTCTTTATGGGTGAATATATACTCATTCTCAAGGAAAGGCTAATGAACATTGCTAATGAAATCTGGAACATGGTGTTTAGTAGGAGTTGTTCTAAACTGACTCGAGGAGTAGGCATTGTCTTATCCTCTCTGCAAGGAGATTTGTTCCCTTTGGCATACAATTTGCAATTATCTAACATGAAAAACATTGTTAAGTATGAATCCTTGTTGCTCGGGTCACAAGCTTTCGAAGAGATGGGAATCAAGAAGCTTATCATATAATGTGTGATGTTGAGAAAATTGTGAAACAAGTGAGAGACATATTTCAAGTGAAGAATTCTCATCTCCGCCATTATATGAATAGGTTCTAAGTAGTCTTGAAGCCTTTGATGCATTTGATATTAAATTAGTCTCTAGATATCATAATACTAGATGACTCAATGGCATTATCTCGCATCATTGATGATTCCACATTCTAATTTCAAAGGAGAAACATTTTCAGTGGAAATGGTCTTTTGGCCAAGTATACTAGATAATTCTAAAAAAATAGTAGGTTTTTAATGATGATAATCAAATATTATACTTCATATAGACTAAATACTTTAGGTCTATTTATTTTGAAGGAAGTGACTCACTCCCACGAGAGATTAATACTAATGACAAATGATAATAATTCAAATGATCATGTGGATGAAGACAAAATAATTCAATTGAAAGGTAATGGGATTCCGAAGGGGCTAGTGTCACTTTGGAGGAATTGTTTGACAAAAATGATAGGTTCATCCATGGTAAAACCAAGGATCAACCCAGTCTTCATCGAGTATGACAAGATTAACATTGGAACAATTGAGTAGCGAGGATGGTGAACATAGGAAAATGTTGTTCACCTTAGGAATGGAGAAATTTCTCAGCTTTGTTGAAATGGTAATTTGATCTACTTTCATATTCATATGATGTTTTGAAATCCTTTCAACCGTAGTCAATGTAACATAATATTCCCTTGAAGCCTGATGTAAAAGACTTCTAGAAAAATTACGAAACATTATAATCCAAAATTGGGACCATCAAAGTGGAGGTTGAGAATTTGTTTAATGTTTGCATCATTTTCCTTATCCATCACTCAATATGGATAACCAATATTGTGCCAAACCAAAAGAAGAGTGGTGAAATCCACATTTGTGTGCATTTTCAGAAACCAAATCAATCTTTTTAAAGAACAACTATCCACCTTGCGACATGGAGCACATCTTTTAAGAAGTGAATGGTTCAAAGATGATGTCCATGCTCTAAGGTTTTTATAGGTACAATAAAATTTAAGTTCTTCAGAGAATATCAATTCAATAATTCCTTCACCACCTTATGGGGCACCTTTGCATACCATTATATGTCATTTGGATTGATAAACACATGTGCCACATTTCAAAGGGCTATGGACTTGGCTTTCAAGGATTTGAAGGGAAAGTGCAAGTGTTATATCTAGATGACTCAATTGGTGTTCTCTAAGAAAAGAGAGTAGCATTTACAACAAATTGAAAAGTTCTTATCCATTGTATAAAGCACCACATATCCATCACCTAAAAATTCCATATTAGGAGTTACCGAAGGGAAACGTCTTGGCCACATTGTGATAAAAGAAGGCATGAGGATCAATTCGGAAAGAGTGGAAGTTATTCAAAGGCTATATCTACCCACCAATAAACCAGGTGTGCATTCTTTCTTTGGTAAGGTGAATTTCTTGAGAAGGTTTGTCCCAAAATTTGTTCATCTCACTAAGGATATTGTAAACATGAAAAATTCTAAAGAATAATTTAAGTTGAGTATATAGGGAAAAGAAAACTTTGATGTTATTAAATGTGACATTACAAAAACACCCACTCTAGTGTGCCCCATTGTAGAAAATAATTCATTCTCTATTGTTATGCTTCGAAGCATACTATCTCACCCATTCTTATGCAACAAAATGAAGATAAATTTTAGTCACCTATCACATTCATGAGTTCCCCTTTTAAGGAACATGAGTTCAATTACTCACAACATGAAAAAATGCCTACGCGATGGTGAGAGCCTCAAAGAATTTTAGGTTCTATATTTTAAATTCTCATGTTATTGTTATGCTCCTAAGTTTGAGGGTCAAGTCTATTGTGATGTAGAAAGATCCAAGTGTGAGAAGAGGAAATTGGGTATCAAAGGTGCAAGAATATGATCTTGAAATTAAACCCTCCAGTTAGTGTAGGGTAATGGCTTGTGTGAACTTCTTACCCGAGAAGAATGGAAATATTGCTCCAATTGTTATGCATGCTTGATCAAGGATATTCCTCTCATACTCTTTGTGAATGCCACCAATCCCTGGTATGATGACATAACATACTTTCTAACCTATGTGAATTTCCTGCCGGGCCTAGATGAAAATTAAATAATAACTCTTCATCTCAAGGTAGAAAAATATGTCATCTGGGAGAATGTTCTATACAAGAAAGGATTGGATGGAATGTTCCTAAGGTGTGTTAAAGAATAAGAACATAATAATTTTTTAAAGCATATCACAATCAAGCATGTGGGGTCACTTCTCTGTAATGTTCACATCCCATAAGATCCTGAGAGGTGGCTATTATTGGCCCACCCTCTTCCATGATGTATAGAAGTGGGTTGGAAAGTGTGATACATGCCAAAATTTTATGGGAAGACTAAGATTTGATGCTCTACCCCTTAGGCATGTGATCATAAAAAATCATTTCCAATATTGGGGTCTAGATTTCATCGGTGTATTAAATGCACACTCTAGAATAGGCCACATGTATGTTCTTACTACTATAGACTACTTCACGAAGTGGGTATAATCCATTCCAACGAAACATGCCAACTTTGAGACTATGTGTAACTTTTTAAAAGAAAACATTATTGTCAAATTTGGGGTACCAAGAAAGATAGTAGCTAACAATACCACATACTTTTCTTCAAGTGAGTTGATGGAATTTTTCTATAATCATGGTATTTCCTTGTCTCATTCCACTTTGATTACTATCTGCAAGGCAATGTCCAAGTGTATCTAGTAACAAAAATATTTTCACTATTGTTTGAAAGTTAGTGGATGTTAATCAAAGAGATTGGCATAAGAAATTATATGATGCCTTATGGGCTGATGGTATCACACTTTTTGAATAACAAGAAATATTCTAAGTATTGGGCGTGTGAATATAGGGTACTGGAAGTGCGTGATGCTATAATAGTATTAAAGCGCCCCAACTCAAGACTTAGTTGTTTTGTGGATAAGGGCTATTTTTGGAGATAGCGTGCGGAGCACACATAGAGATGAAGACTTGTGCTACACGCTATGGTATTTTGGGAACAAGTAGTAGATAAGCGCCATGCATAGTTTAAGCTAATAATAGGATTTCTACTTGGAGTTAACTATAGGACATCTATTATTAGAACACTTGCATGTTGTGCATACTATTGTAAAGGTGCATGGCTATTATCAACATGCGACCTATTTTGAGAAGTGCATGGGTGGTGAAGGGAAAGTCCCCACCCCTATAAATATGTATTGACTTACGTAGTTTAGTAGGTGGTGAATTATTGTAGAGTTGTGTTGTTGGTTTTGACGTGCATGACTCATGGAGATACTTTATAGTGTAAGAAGCTTCTGTGTTTTACAGTAATTATGAAATGGAATATATTGGTTGGATAATGGTGTTAGACATGACTAAATCTGTTCTTATATGGTTAATCTTATCATATTTATTGTTTAGTGGATTTTACAATGTGGAATGTTCATGTCTCTGCTTATGAATCTGAATATGTTTAAACATCATCACACTAAAATCTTATACAAGAAACTTTAAAGAGGGACCTGGTACCTTTGCGCGCTTCGGGTGAGTGATCATCTCAGCCGAGTGATGTGTTGGCATACAGGTTATTCACAGTAAACTCTAGGTTGCATCATTGGTTCCATTGCAGGGACCTCTTTTTCAGGATGTTTCGCTATGAAGACGTACCAGTTGACCCTATCAATTGTTGAGGAGTGGATAGTATATTTGGAAGAAGAATACACTTGGAGATTTAGCATTGGATTTGAGTTTGATGTGTGCACGTAGGTGGAGCATAACTTGTATGATTGTTTATATGCAAGCTTCTTTGTTATCTTTCTGATAGATCTATACGAGTGGTTGATTGCTTATGCATCTAAAAGGAATTGAGGTTTCACACACTTTTTGGATGCAGAAGAATTTTAGGCCCTCTATGATGCTTTGATCTAATTTAGACGCGCATTGTGGACACTTGGTTTCATGGTGTTTTGAATAGCTATATTTTGGAGTACTCAATTTCCACTTATTCTTTCCCAGAGGTAGCTAAGTTCCAATTTTTACATTATCCCAGGGGAACCTATCTATAAGGCATTCCACTGGCGATTAAGATATTATTGGTAACCTTGAATTTGGAAGAGAAGTTGATGGCTAGCTAAACCCCACCACGCGTGGGGAAGGGACATGTTTGGTGAAGGATGGTGGACCTAATAGTAGAAAGGAAAAGAGAAGAAAGGTGGCTTAAGTACAATGAGGCGCATGAGAGGGAGTTAAAGAAGTGGTGCAAGATTGCATAACAAATGGTGTTGTGAAGAGAGATGGCTCGTGAAGGATTTGGAGCTCACACAAAGGACATGGAGCCAAAGCATTTGGAACTCCCCCATTTGGGAAAGCATGATAGGGAACCCTCATCAAGCATTTTATGAGAGCACACCAACAGAAATGACATGGGCCATAGGTGCACATCTGAATCTACTTGACAACCTAGCCCTTGCGCTTGGTTTTCCAGTTTCTAGTACAACCAATAGTCAACAAGCTAGTTTGGGCAATAAAATAACATGAGTGAATCAAATAGCAAGTACATCTATGGTTGGGAAGATGTCTTCCTTGTTATTTGGAGGTACCTTTTCGGCACGTCGTTGGCACAAAACTCAGGAGCACAAAATTTTGGACTCACCTCTGGGAGTAGTACCACCTCACAGAATTGTAGGAGTTTATTTTAGTACCACTATTGGGACACATGGTAGTACATCCTCTGGTTCACTTCCTGCTACAAGTGGAGGATCGGGGGCATAGGTGGCTCTAGATCTGGTGGGTCTGGAGGTAGAGGTAACACAAGGGGTTCTAGATCCGGTGGGCATGGTCCTCACCAACCCCAAAATATTTACATGGAGATTTCGCTTCATCTTCCAAAGTATAGGGAATAGAAGATTCAGCTGAGCATGTGCACATGTGTGAGATATTATGGCACGCAAAAGGGATCATGGCTTCGAGTGCAAAGCAATTCATTTCACAACCACGTTGTAGGACACACACACAGTTGGTATAAGGAGTTTGACCTCGATCAAACTTGCGTGTGAGATTATAAATCATTATAGGATGCTTTCCTTAAGGAATTTAATATCATTGAGTTCGAGCGGAAGAGTATAGGTAAGCTCAAGGATATTAAGCGGGGAACTACCGAGAGCATTCGGGAATATAATGCTCATTTCAAAACACTTTTGTCTAAAATTTTGTATGATATCCATACAAGCCAAAGCATGTCAATGGTTTTGGTAGGCTTGATCACACCTTTTAGAATGGTGTTGTCAGATAAGATATATACGGATCTGCGCAAAGTTCTTGAAGCAATGTTGTGCAATGAGGTATTTGAAAGTATAGACACTAGAGTGAGCCCATTTTTGGAAGCTCAAATTTCAGCTATGGTAAAGCAATTGGAGAAACTATCAGCTAATTCAACACACAAGATGCACACTGGGATTTGGTGTATAGATTTTGAAGTTGAGGGGCACACTAAGGATAGTTGTCCCTACAGTTAGTGCGTTCATTGTTGTTAGACTGCGAGATATGTCATTTAGACCATAATGCAAGCCATTTCCCATTATTCAATGTGCGATAAGAAATAACATATCTTGATACTATAAAATTTTCCGGTCCACAACTCACAAAACCAAGGATTCCAGGTTGATTGATTAGATCCATGATGCCGTCAATATTTGTTTATGACAGACAGGAGTATCAAATAAATATAAAGGTAAGAGTGAGCACCATGGTTGTGATCAAACTCAAGGGTACTATTATCATAACGAAGGGCACTTTGAAGGAGGTCATGGTAGAGGTTGAGGATACCATGGTGGATTCAGGGGCCGAGGCCATGGTGGTGGACGAGGTGAGTTTCCTCATGGAACATGTTATACGTGTGGATCTCCTGACCACTACAGGAGTGAATGTCTAGAATATTACTTGTTCTTTTTGTGGAAAGAATCATAACTATGAGGAGTGCCCAGACTTATATGAGCATCTTAGCAAGAAACATAAACAAGAGAATAAGGGTGCATGGATGGTTAGAATACAACGCGTAATGGAAAATAAATGGATGCCAAAGTTGGCACGAACTTGAGGTAGTACCTAGTAAGATTACTACACACGTTGAAGCCGCACGTGCTGCAGAAACGCTGCAATGCGGCGAATCCTACCATTACTAAGGAGGAAGTTTTACATGCAAGATACCTAGATCCTACACATCATAAGGAGGTTTATCAAGAGACCATGGAGGTGATCGAAATCTTCAGGGTGAAATATTATGTTTAAAGGAATAGTCACGAAAGTTGGAATAAAATAAGGTAACGCAGAGATGGTCCAGTCAGATGTTGATGATTTGAAAGAGGTATGCAAGATGTTGCACCAGGATAATATTATTCCATTACTAGGGAATTGGTTAAAGGGAAACACTCCACGTACATGTATTGAGAATGGAAGGAAGATCCTGCATGCTAATTTCCCCCTCATAGCTTAGATTATGACAAGGAGATCACTCTGAATGCTATTGTGGATGGGTGTCTTTTGAGCAATATATTGATTGACACGATGTGGAAGTTAATGTTCTTACTTTAGATGCATGGGTGCAAATGGGAATACCTCCATTACAACCATCCTCTAATTTATTGTTCATGGCAAATCGAAATAAGGCCACTCCATAGGAGTTTTAAAGGATGCATCCATTACTATACAAGGGGCCAAGCTCACTTGGGGACTTGGAGGTTTTAGTGCTTACAAAAGATAAAATTCCTAGCACTACTTAGGCACCCTTGGTGTTATGAAAATAATGTTGATATATGGTTCAACAAGGGGTATATAATTTTTGAGAAAAAGGAAGAATGAGTTATTATCCCTTTGACAAATGGGAAATTTGCACCTTATGTTGAAGCTTTGAGCTAGGAAGACCTGAATGAGAATTTATGTGCGCGTCATTCGAGATTGTAGTACTTGAGCCATCTAAGGAAAGAATCCTCCAATGGGAATATGTATAGAGTCTATTAGTGATACTACAAGTATTTCTTGTGATAATTGGGTGCATGAAACCTATGAGATGGTTGGGTGTAAAGTAAGAAGCGCATCTGCGCATGAGGAGGTAGACCTCACTATATTAGGAGGATAAGTAACAACTTTGTACCCTAGTACACTAGAGAAGGAGACCCTATGGTATTCCTACGTGCCATGGAGGAACAATGGAAGGATCAAGTAGACAGAAGAAATATGTTAGTGTATACCCTGCGCGGGACAACAACGTGCTAGTGGATGGTTCATAGGGATAATCTCATAGAATGGAATGAAGTGAGAATTTCTCTAACAACCCGGTTTCTCAAGAGCAATGTGCCTACTCAAATATGCACATATCATGGTAATCATCCTATTTAGCACCACGTTCAACAGTGTGAGAGACTCGATAGAGGGGTAAGAAGCTTTACCACCTTCACTGTGGGTGTACAAACTTTATTTCACTTTGCGAGGTTGTGCACGTGCTTGGTACGTTTATGCGGAGTTGTATAGGAGACTAGAAATTGGTAAGAATTGACTATAGGAATGATCCAAACTTTTGACTACTTCTCCACTAAACCTCTGGTAAAATAGGCATTATGGTTTATGGAGCGCTTGACTATGAGAGACAGTGCAAAGGCTAAAGAACTCATTCAAGATTTATTTGGTGAGGCAGACCTAGGATCACATTTTGATGAAGTAGATGAGACCGATGCCGAACTACTTAATTTTTCTTCCTTGACAAGGAGAAAGGAAAGATGGTCTACATAGTGGATGATGAAGAAGTAGAAAATTTAGACATTGATCATTCATAAGGTATGCGTGAGGTTTTAGAAAGTGCAAATAAGAAGGCACGTGCCTATCATGAACCTATGAAGACCAAGAAAGTGAACATTGGCATGGATATTAAACCTAAGAAGGCTATTATTGGAGATTATTGGTATGATTCTGAAGTGGCTAAGATAATTGAGCTACTACGCAATTTTCAGGACTTATTTCCTATGGGCTACCATGAGTTAAAAGGAGTACATGAGTCTTTGGGTGAGATGAAGATTAAGCTAAAGGAAGGTGCACGCTGGTTAGGAAGAGACCTTACAGGATGAACCCTAACCTGCACATAAAATTTAAAGAAGAAATTGATAAGATGTTGAAATCTGGCATCATTAATCCCTTAGAAGAATCATAGTGGGTTAGCCCCATAGTAATCAGTATAAAGAAAGATGGTCAGATTAGGATTTGTGTGGACTACAGGGAGCTAAATGTTGCATGTGTGATTGATCATTTTCCTACACCTTTCACCGAGGAAATATTAGAAGGCATTGCAGGGCACAAAATTTACTCTTTTACAGATGGATTCTCTGGGTATCATCAAGTACGAATTGCTAAAGAAGATCAAGAGAAAACAACATTCATGACTGAATGGGAAAGCTTTGCATATACGGTGATGCCCTTTGGTATGAAGAACGCACTTGTTGTATTTTTGCACATAGTTGTTCAAGCATTCTAGGATTTTATACACAAATTCTTGCAGTTTACTTAGATGACTAGATGGTAAATGGGCTTGTCAAGGATCATTGTGATAGCTTGCACTTAATTTGTGAGAGATGTAGACAGTTAAGCATCTCTTTAAACATCAAGAAGTGTGTATTTTCTACACCCTTTGGAACTCTTCTAGGGCATATCATCTGCAAGGAAGGTTTGTTAGTAGATCCAACTAAGGTTGCAGTTATCGTAGGCCTAGAGGAGCCTACTAGTCAGAGTGAGGTGCATGGATTCTTGGGCCACACATGGTATTACAGAAAATTTATCAAGGGATATGCTAAAATTTTTGCACCCTTGGAGGAGTTACTAAAAGGAAAAGGGACATTTTATTGGGGAGAATTGTAGTAGCACACATTTGAAGCGTTGAAGGAGAGGCTTACTATGGTGCCTATTATGCACTTTCCTCATGGAACCAACCTTTTCACGTACATGTGGATGCCTCTGGCATGGCCATTGGTGCAGTGTTAGCTCATCCTAGAGAAGGTATTATAGATCATCCTATTTGTTTTGCTAGTAGAAAGTTGACTCTGCAGAATAGAACTATACAACTACAGAGTGCGAGGCTCGATGATCTAAGTGTTGCATAATTTTAGATAGTTTTTTCTAAACAACACCTTTTTGTGTTTTATACAAATCACATAACATTGAAATAGTTTGTGAATAAGCTCATTTTATAGGGACGCATATGTTGGTGGGTGCTATTATTCGAGGAGTTGGAATTTACGATTGTGGTAAAACAAGGTAAAATTAATTTTGGCCTAGACCACTTATCAAGAATTCAATCAGGAGAGAATGCACAGACAATTAAAGATACAATGCCGATGCAAATTGTACATGTTAAACCACGCACCTTCGAATTGGAGGATGTTGCTATCTTTTTATGCACGTATGGTGCGAGAAGGAGTGAAAGCCTTGGAAAAGAAACAACTTGCAATTTGTGTCGTATCTTTCATATTGATCAGCGGTGACTTATACAAACTAGGCCAAGATTAGGGATTGCGTTGGTGTGTCTGGAACATGAGCACACATATATCATGGAAGAGGCTCATGGCGGCATTGCGGCAGTGGGCACTATGTAGGTGACACTCTTGTGCACAAGATTCTACTCATTGGTTTATGGTGGGAGGCCCCATGCAAGGATTGCAAAGATTATCAGTAAGGTGTGTGATCATTGTCAACGCCTTGGAAAACCTAGGAAAGGAGATGAAATCCTTGTGAGGCCTACTACTAGTGCAGAGCCATTTGAAAACGGGCAATAGACTTTGTGGGTCTAATTTCCCTAGCTACACGTAGAACTAGATCGCGCTACATCATCACTTGTACAGCATTATCTTACATGGTGGTAGAACCAACACCTACAAAGGATTATACACCACTATAACAGAAGGTTCTTATGGGAATATATTCTTACTAGGTATGGATGTCTCATTGAGTCCGAAAAGTGATAAGGGCACACACTTCTTGAATAATACAATCAGGATATTATTTGATGAATTTATGGTCGCGCACCACTAGACTACGCCTTATCACCCTCAAGAAAATGGGACTGTTGAGGCCTTCAACAAGATATTAAACTAGACCTTGACAAAAATATGTGATGTTGAATGGAAATATTGGGATGATAAAGGTTATGCTTTACTTTGGGTATATATAACAACCTACAAAAAGGTTGAATAAGGCCACACCATTTTAGTTGATGTTTGACGCAGAAGCTTCTTCCCATGGAATTCATGTTACCTTCTTTGTGTATTACGCACACGGGAGGTCTAGCTGATGAGCAAGCATTGGAAGAAAGAATTGAAAAGTTAATACAACTAGATGAGAGACGCACCATAACACATGTTGGAGTCAGAAGTAGGAAAATTCCAGATATAAGGCATGGCATGACAGACACATCAAGGAAAAAAATCTTGAGGTCGGCAGATGGTACTTCTTTATGATTCAAAGTTTTGTGCCACCCAAGAAAGCTTAAGGTGCATTGGTTAGGACCGTATGTTATCACTCACATACTTGAATTAGGCACTTTCTAGTTAGAGGCACTTGATGGAACACGGTTACTTGATTACTTCAATGGGAGTAGGTTAAGCCCTACTATAAATAAGTCTTCTTGGTGTTTGTAATAAGGCAATATTTTCATTTAGATTAGATTTCCTTTACTTGTATTTCATTTAATGTATTTCCTTCTTCGTCGCTATGCTTTGTCAATTTAGTTCAGTGTTTTGTGTGCTTTGAGAAGCTGATCACAATCTAAAGTATTTATATGTGCAAAGGACTACACATACCCTTAGTGTGGGGTGGATAAAGAAGGTATGGAAAAGAAATAAACTCATGGGTAACCACAAGAGGAACAGAAGGAGCAAGGTTTCAAAATTCATGAGAACTTTTGAAGAATTGTAAAAAAATTAAGACCATGCATAAGGCATTGGGCGCTCAATATAATTCAAGGAGGCTAATGCAACATTGGAGACTACGTATGTTGGGTCACATTGGATAAACTACTTTGGCTTAAGGAAGTGCGGGTAGAGGATATCTATGATATATAAGTAGCGGCGCGCCAAGAAATTATGATTGAGGCACAAGAGTTTGAGGCACAAAATTTTGAGGCACGAGACATTGAAGCACGTGATAATGAGGCATGCAACACGCTCAAGAGAAATTAATTCCATGTATGGTGGTAGGTGGAGAAATTAATGAAGGGAATTTTTGAAACTTGGTTTAAATTTGGTGTTCTCAACGTCATTTTCTACCTTACGAACTTGAGAAGAAATTGTGAAGTGTGAAGAAGAGCTGGAGACAAAGAGCATTCTGCAGATCGAGTAAACCTGTCATGTTGTGAAGCATGGTGTTGAATACCCAAGCACGGAAGCAGGATTTAAGGAATGGTATGTGTGCGCAATTGAAATGTGATTAGGGTTTTCATTTCAGAGTAAGGGTTTTTATGCATTTGCATAATAAAAAGGGTGATAGCACCACAAAAAGCTCCAATAGTAGAGAAGGAGGTTGATGATCCAACAGAGGAGTGGCTAGTGGAAATGTTGTATCCAGAAGGAGTCATTGAAGGGTGGTTGTGGACAAAAATATTACTTAGTGTAGGGTTGCGAATGATTAACCACCGCACTGTAAAATGTATGAAGGACATCATGGGAAGAAGTTTACGTAAAGAATAACCGGCGACTGGCGGACAACACTAGGGTTTTGGATGCCTTAGTGAAGAAACTACTTAAGAGCATGGGTGTAATGCAGATCCTGGAGTTTCCCTACTTTGGAAATCCCGAGCAATTGTACTAGTGGCTAATGTCACAGGTCCATGAAGATTATTTCTATTTCACAGGTAGGAGAATAAGGATAACTACCAAATTGATTGGAAAAGTTATCGGGTCACAACACGAGTTTAGAAATTATTGGAGACTTAATAGATGATGAGGGCATTGATGCCACAACAACCCTATACAAGTATAAGAAGGGGGTGAGCTTTCAAGGTCACCAATATCCCAGACATGGCCACCAGAGTAGCAACGCAGTTAGCAAGGAGTAAAATAGGGGCCACTAAGCGATGGAACGAGGTAAACATGTGTTGGTTGCATATAGCGCACAAAATGGCCAACAAGACCTACTACAACATCATTGGTTACATTGCAGAGAGCTTGGTGAATGAGGCACACAACCAAGTAGAAAAAGGTGAGAAGATAACCTGGGGTGCAATTTTGTTATTAATTGTGTTCAGTGAAGTTGGGGTACCAGATGGTCCTAGGGAAAATATATGGGATTTTCCATTAGAACAAGTCCCTAGCCAAAAGATATGCCAAGTACACATTGCGTGGGTATGTTTCCAACACATACAAAGAGTGCTTGGACAAGTGGTTTCAAAGACTGTGCAAGGCATTTGAGGGAGAATGGCACATTCCACACGAGCTGCCAAAGGTTTTGGACAAAGAAGCTAAATTCACAGTTTACCAACATTTCAGCTTGGGGCGCTTCCACATGAATTCGGAGAGAAGAGACCATGGTGTAAGTTGCCCTTTTCATTTACCACAAGATATTTTAAGGACTCTATAAATATATTTCATGACGCATGTCACCCAGGTTGACGCTTGAAAAAAGTGGACGCAGAGACATTCACATTCTGCGCAAAACATATATATGGCCAGGTAAGGAGGCCTATGTAGAAACCATGGAGTCTGATAATGTTGACATCATGTCGAGAGTTTGGTTGTAGGGAAGATTGAACCAACATGTGTCTATATATACCTAAGGCCAAGGTTCAAGGATGGAAAAGTGGTGAAGGGCGTAGATATGGATCTTCCAAGACCTCCTAAGAAGAAGCAAACAATGGGGACTTCAAGGAATGTTGCATCTCGTGCCCCCTGCTCCAGAAGACCCAGTACATACAAGACTAGAAAATGTCCTAGAACAAGAGGAACCTGAAGACAAGTGCTAGACTTGTTCACACCAGAAGGATTCTAAGGAATATGTGTGCTTCAAGAGACACTAGTGCTAGAACTTCAGCTAGTAAGGAAATCACCGCACATGACTCCTGTAAAGGATGAAGAGGAGGAGAGGAGAAAGCACAAGAAATATATTCCTATACAAGATAGTGAGGGGGAATCTCCATAGCCAAGTGCGCAAGAAGTAGAGGAAACTCCAAGAATGAGTGGAGATAGAGCTAAGGCCACTCCCAATGTGGAAATGTAGGATGATGAAGATATTGGTGAGCGTGTAGTCTATGAGACTATAGACCCCAGTGTGAGTATTCATAAAGATATCTCTAGTGAAGGAGAAAGCAACACTAGTGGGGATATAGAAGTCCTCATGCACCCCATGTAGGAAGAAGGGAAAGATGAGGAGGAGGTCAACCAGGTGGTTGAAGACGTTGTCCCATGAGATGCATGCATTTCCACATAGAAAAGAAGAGGACGCATTAGCGCATGAGGATGTTGGCGAGCATGTAGGCACACATGAAGAAGAAGAAGCGGTAGGTACTCAAGACTTGGGTTATCTAAATGACCTTTCAAGAACTATTTGAACCTATTTCTAGAGTACACTACCGAACAAATAGTTATATGGTTGGGATTGGATGGACCCTGAAATGGCCAATACACGCACTCGCAAGAAGCTATCTTGGGGCATGCAGATTCACATGGATGAGCCTGATTTTGATGTCTGTGAGGAGGCATGCACTTCAAGAAGATGAGGAAGGCACCTCATATGCACCATATGAACATTAATCCAACCTAATTTTCAAATGAGTAGGTAAGCAACGCTTTGATTAAGGTGTCCACAGAAGTAGCGCGCCAAAATATGGATAAGGCGGCAACAATCTAGGCACTATTAGAGGATAAAAAGGATAAGGACACATAAATCAAGTGCCTTACTCAAGAGTGTGATAATGCAATCACGGAGGCTCAGAATGTAAAGAAGATAGCAGAGCATATTGCAAACAATATTCTACTATAGATTTTTGAGTTTTAGGAGAAGGTGCCTCAGGACTTCAAGTCTGAGTTGCACTATTTGTGCACAATAGTTTTCCTACTTTTGGATGAAGGACCAATGCACCTCCCTAAGAAAAAGGATGCAGGGGAAGAAATAGCAAGAGAAAGGGCCACTATCGATAGAAAAGTTTCAATATATGAGGCATTGCTCCAAACATTGAAGGATGAGATGAAGAGAGCCAATCAAGCTCTTAATTTATGTGCGGCTCCAGACGCCATAATAAGGACTATAAATTTAGTGGAGGATAATGAAGTTCTGAAGGTGATGAAGGATGAAACACTTGGGCATGCAAAAAGGTTGGCACTGGTAAAACAAAAGCATGAGGCCCTCGTAACAGCCCAGGATCTCGCACAAGGAAAGGATTAACGAGATTGGAAAACTCATAGTGCAAGAAGATGGACCTTATGGAGGGAATGTTTTCAGGTATGGCCAATGTCATCTAGGTACTACAAAATGAGAAAGAAAATATCACTCAGACAAATTAGATGACATAACCATTGATATTCCAAAGAAAATAAGGAACGCACTGAGTGACTGGAGTAGACCTTGGAGGCTAAGCTAAAAATGAATATCCATAATTAATCCTTCCAGTTGAAGAAGAGGGTGTTGTAGAATAAATTTCATTCTTTTGTACAGAGTTTGGTTCATTATTTTCATTACCTAATATTTATTATTGAAGACATGTGAAGGAATTCACATCATCGGGATGGAAATGTACACTAGCATGGGGTAATGTTGAACAACCAAAAATATTATTAGTATTGGGCACGTGAATATAGGGCATTGGAAGCAGGTGCTATAATAGTATTAAAGTGCCCTAGCTTAGGAATTAGTTGTTTTGTTGATAAGGGCTATTTTTGGAGATAGCGTGCAAAGCACACATAGAGATGAATACTTACGCTACACGCTATGGTATTTCAGAACAAGTGGCATATAAGCGCCATACATAGTTTAAGAAATAATAACATTTCTACTGGAGTTAACTATAAGACATCTATTGTTAGAAAACTTGCATGTTGTGCATACTATTGTAAAGGCACATGGCTATTATCAGCATGCAACCTATTTTGAGAAGTGCATGGGTGGTGAAGGGAAAGTCCCCACCCCTATAAATATGTATTGACTTGCGTAGTTTAGTAGGTGGTGAATTATTGTAGAGTTGTGTTGTTGGTTTTGACGTGCACATGACTCATGGAGATACTTTATAGTGTAAGAAGCTTCTGTGTTTTACAATAATTATGAAATGGAATATATTGGTTGGATAATGGTGTTAGACATGACTGAATCTAGTTCTTATATGGTTAATCTTATCATAGTTATTGTTTAGTTCATTTATCATGATTCTCTAAGATCTAGATCTGGATTTTGCACTGTGGAATGTTTATGTCTACTTATGAATCTGAACATGTTTAAACATCATCACACTAACATCCTATATAAGCAACTCTAAAGAGGGACCTAGTACCTTTGCGCACTTTGGGTGAGCACTCAACTCAGGCTAAGTGATGTGTCAACGTGCCTAGGTTATTCACAATAAATTCTAGGCTACATCAACACCTAAGAAATCCATCGACACCTCTCCTTTCCAGATTTTATACGGACTTGAGGCCCAAATCCTGTTTTTTAGGAGTTATTTTCTTTACAACTGGTGAAGGTAGGAGAAAATGGAGAGTATTCAAATACTCTTGACAAGCAGATTTTTTACTTGGAAAATTTAAACGATGACATGTTCATCGTAATTGACACATTGAAAAGACACCATTCTAAGTTGAATAAGTATCTTTGATCGAAGACACAAGATAGAATTTTCCAAATATGAGATATTGTTCTCCTTTGGGACAAAAGGAGAGAACCTAAGGGAATCCACGAGAATTTTTATTCACTTTGTCTCAACCCTTTCAAGATCAAACATTTCTGCAGAGAGAATACATACTACCTGGCTTACCTTGATGGGACCCCATTGGATTTTCCTCATTGCGGGAAACATCTAAAAATCCATAGGAAGTGAGGTTGGTTTTCACAATCCATTATGCCATAGTTTCCCTTTCAGTTGTGTGTGCATTTCCTTTTCAAATTTTGGTGTGTTTCTTCCTTTTCCCTTGTTTTTGTCTATTGTGTGTAATAAAGGACTCTATTTCCCAATTAAACAAAGCATTGGTCATTATCCCAACATAGTTTTGAGGTTATTTATTTCACCTTATATTCCAATGTTCCCGAGTTAGAGCCGATTGTTTTCATGCAAAATGCCTAGCCTAAAAAATCAAATTTCAAAGCATGACAATTAAGCCATAATGTAAAATTTTACCTTCTGATTATCTTAAACCCTCCCCTAGCCAACTTGTCTCCAATGGCACCATCCTCATGGACATAAAGAATGTTATAATGCATTTATGGAAGCATTCCTTAGTAAGTAATAAATTTTATGGATGGAATTGGTAAATTTTGGTAAAAGACAAGCTCTCCCGAAGGGCTAAACAGTCAATTTTGGTCATTCTAAAGTCGATACATCCTCTAGAATTGTTAATATATATATATATATATAAAGAATCTAAAGGTTATTTAGGGATTCTTATATGTTTTGGAAGTAATTTAGGAAGATTTAGGAAATAATTTATCATTCAAGGATAATTTGTTCAACGACGGGTTTTCTAGGTGCAAGGAATGAGCATTTGAATGGTGAAACCTGACTTCCTCAGATGATTTTGGGAGCTCCATAAGGAGTTAATAGGGAAAAAAGTATGGATAGGAAATCTATGAGAATTATCTACAAGGTGGGAACATCAATTTGGTTATAAGGTTTAAAGGTTTCTTGAAACATTCCAAAACATGCAACTTCCCCTCTTAGTTCCAAATTTAAAATTGGCCTAAATTTTTAATTTTAGGAAGATTCAAGTCTTGAAAATAGTTCCATTTATCTTAGAATTTGTTTTGGATTCAAAATAATATAATATTTTACCCCAAAACATTATCCTAAGCCACTGAGGTGAAAAAAACAAGTCATATGCTTATTTCTAGTCATCCAAAGCAAAAATAGCTTTCCATTTTTAGCCCAGTCCACAATTTTAACACATTTTTGTCCTCGCTATCCACTTTTGTAAAAGGAATATATGAGGGACACAAAATTTCAACCTCACCCTCCTCCCCAGGCCACACTTTGGACACCCATGTGTCCCAAGTTTCCCTATTGTCCCTTTCATCCCCATGATGCAAGGGGGTGGGAGGGGCACAAGGTATGACATCCCTCCCTCACCCCGGTTACACTTTCATTTCAAGGTGTTCCCATTTTCCCCTCTTTCACCAAGGGGACAATGGGGACAAGAAAGTGTGACCCAAGCTTAGTTGAGCTCCTTCACCTCATACAACCTCACTTAGTTTCATAGGTACTTTTCCCAACCCTCTCATCTCACTCACCTCTCGCCCATACCGCCACTTGTCATGATATTTCTCCAATTCACCCTTTTTTTTCCTTAGTGTCCCCCATTTCGCCATTGCACCATTTGAAGACTCTCTATAAAATCCATTTTAACCTAGGTTCGATGTGTAGTTAGCGGGTAAGTTAAAAACTAAATAAAACCCATTTAAATCTCTCATTCACCACACATGTCACAATTTTCATGAAATTTTCTTGCTAAAACGCCCTCTAAATTCCATTTTTATCAAGATATGCTTTAAATTTTCTTCTAGACATCCATAGCCACCAAAAATAAATATTTGCACATAACTCTTTAATCGAGAGTCCAATCACTATGAAATTTTGCAAGAAACCTCCTCTCTAAAACGCCTTTGGGAAGATTGCAACACCAAATTCATTGATTCCCTAGCTTTTTAATAGTAGAAAACTGAAATTTCAAACCCTAGAACTTGCTTTTTCAATTTCCCTGAGATTCAATAGATAAAAATTCATGAAATTCAGAGTAAAATATCCTGGTGCAAAACAAAACATTTTTATGATGGTTTCATTACAATCTGATACTAGTAAGTATAGTTTCTAAAAATATCACATGTTATAAATAGTATGTTTCTAAAAATAGTAATTTTCCCAAAGTGATGAATCATCAAAATTTGAAGCATCCTAAAAGTAAGAAACATAAAAAAAGGTAGTTTTGGAAACTTTCTTAAAACAACGGTATTCGAAAAGGGGTGTTTAAAAATGAAAGGTTCCTAAAAATAGAAAACTTTCATCAGTGGAAATAATTTAAGTGAGTTATAAACTTTAGATATTTTAAAATGTGCAAAGATTCTAAAATAGCGAGTTTAGACCCTACCTACTAAAAATAAAAAGTTCTAGATTTCAAGTCAAGAAAGTTTGTGGTGACTCTAGTTTTTTTCATCTTGGTGTTTTTAGGTAAAATGAACTTAAAATGCTTGGGTAATGAGCCTATTTCAACCCTAGTTACTGAGCATCTAGGTGTGGGAGACAATGATGTCACTCCCATGAATCTTGAATACCTAAAAATAGGATGCTCAGAATACCTAGAGAACCCGTAGAATAGAAACTCTTTTCGAGTGGATTATTTGTAGCAGGAGGTCATCCATTATCCGTTTGAGTACGGAATTTTTCCTAGCATGTGAAAAACACTATGAACCTAATTCTAGGATAGTGTGGGCAGACGACAACTCAATTCTTGCAGTGCTTACTCCTAAGGGTATCTCGCAATGTTTGCAAATTCTAACCAGCAACAATATGGTCATCATCACCAAAGAGTTTTCATCACATGAATGGGAAAAAATTGGCACATACCTCCAAGGCCTCGCTCTTGGGTCATGGATAAGGCAAGGTAGAAACCTTCCCACATTCCTAAAAAAATTTCTTGAAGTGAATTCCACAAGGGTTACTTAGATGTTATCATCCTATCAAGAAGAGTAATGGGGAAAAGATGAAAAAGGAGTTTCGAGACTGGATGGTTCAATTCATCCTTGTTTCCACTAAGGGGAACCAAGTATTGGATTGGGGATAGATCATAAGTGATAATATTCATCGGTAGTTGCTCCATTTTCCTTCCACTAGAAATCTCACTATGACCTCGTATCTAGTATATGCTCTTTCCTACGCATGACCATTCAAAGGCCTAAGTGCTACTCTAAATGTCTCTCAAAAAGCACCGTCCTAAGAAAAGTACCCCTATCTCACGCACAAGGAGAGTAACCATCACTTTTCGAGGGTTAATGACACATTCACCATGTCATTTATCAAACTTCTAGAAGGTAGCCTAGTGTTGAGGATATCCTCTCAAGTTTCCGCACTAATCAAGAAATATGGGAGCTTCTTCACTTAGTTCTCAACTTTCACCTACATCGTGGCTTTTTTCTTTAATCTTACCCCTCGTAAACTTCCTGTACCTTAGTGATAAAATAGTAATATTTAAGTCATATAGGCATCTTTCTCAAGTTCATAATAGGTGTAGGAATAACAAAAAGGGTGTGTCCTTCCCCATATCTCTTAGAATTTATTCATGCAAAAGTGTTAAAGTTGTATCAAATGTTGAAAGTTCGTTTGCTTCCCTAAGTCTCTATTCATATACATCCAAGCCCAATTTTGATATCGAAAGACTCCTGGAACTTTCACTCTTCCCGGTGTAGACACTAAATCATGCACTTTGGGTATTATGTAATCTAGGTCTCATATTACTATTCATATGGTTTTTGAGTGAAGAAAGTACTAATTAATTCTCGTCTCTTGCCCATTTTAATTTTTTTCTATCATCACTGTTGACCTCTCGCACATACATGCCCAACCTATTTTTTTCATTTTGCATCATTTTAGCCCTAACTAGTGCGCTCGGGCCAATACTAGGTCACCCACAAGCACCCTGGTCCTAGTCGGGGCACCCTGATCCTTTTCCCACTTTACTTCCATCTTTTGGGCACTTTCTAGTCATTTGAGCATTCTATATTTTTGGTGGTTGGCCTCTTTGGGGTTAATTATGAAATTAGAACAAGATAACCATATAAATATAAAGTTATGAGACCATAATGAGGGACCAAGCACTAGGCACTACTATCATCATCTAAGGTTGCATCCATCTAGAGCTCATTTGCATCCATCTAGCTCCATCACAAGGGACAAGGTTGGTTCATCTACATCACACATCATAGGAGGGAAGTTTATTCTATTCCATCCACCATTCTATTACATTTTCTACACATAATTATTACTTTCTACTTTCACAAAGTGCGACCGCACAAGAGCACCTAGGGTATGATTGCACACATACACATAGAACTACATCGGGTTTGAGATGTAGTACATCGCTCAGTTAGTAAGTCCACCATTATGGAAGTTGAGGACATTTCGACCCCTTCATATGCATCTTAATTTTTTAGAGGTTTGATGCTTATCTTGGAGTTTTGTAGGTCTCGTGGTTTATTTCGATTTCCAATGACATATTACACCGTCCCAAATGAAGCTAGTGCGACAGAAGCAAACACAGTGATCACTTAAGGACACTTCGAGGAGGTTTACAAAGCCTTTTCACAAACCAGGGCGCCCATATCTCGTAATAGGGCACCCAAAGGTGCCCCTATACTTATCCAAGCACCCTACCCACCGAGATTACACAGATCTACACTTTTCTTGACTTTGGCATAGTTGTTTCCTCCTCCTGTTTCTCCACCATCTCTGCGACACAGTCCAACAAGCTCGTCGAATCAGCTGAGTTCTTTCTAACTCTCTTTGCACTTTAGGGTTTCACATATCTACTTTCTTAGTTACTTGGGTCGCTTTTCTTTATGATTTTATTTGTTATTTAATGTTGTACTTATTATATTATCTACCTAGAATTTACATTTTTAGTTAAGCATTTTGGTGAACCCCACGTTCGACACTACTTCCCCTTAGGGCTCTTTTTCTCTTCTTTACTATGGCTCACTCTTAAGACGATTTTACTAAGGCTCATCTTAAATCGATCAATGACCATATCGATGCGCATCCTTGTGATTTAGACTTGATTTTACATGTTTCTCATGAGGAAGCTACCAATTTGGTGGAACTTAATGCTTCCGTAGCCATCTCTACTTCCATGGTTTCCCAACCGCTTGTTTCCACTCTTCCACCCATTTCCACCATCCTCACTTCTCATACTACTCCTATAAATCATTTCACACCACCTGTTGTCTCTCATACATGGAAATTTTCCTCCATTGGTACTCAAGACCTAACATCTCTCTATCAAGACCTTCAAGTGCAGATTTGTCAGTTACAACAAGTTACTTCTCATGCATCTCCATCTTTAGATTCCACCTTATTATTGTTAGGAATATCCTAACTATTAGTGCTTCATTAGTATATTTTTATTGTTATTATGAGTTGTTATAAACAACTCAATAACAATAATATAATATTAGCATTATATTGTTTGTAAGGTGGTTACTACTCACCTTACGAATATAGTTTACAAGATAGTTAGTTTCCGATATTCTAGGGAAACTACAACCTATATATTAGGCTATTGTATTGTGTAAATAATATTTGAAAATAGAATTGTAAATGGTTTATTCAAATTGTTTTGGTGTTGATCTCTCTGTAACTCTGATCCACTCTCTTCATCTGGTATCGAAGCGATATTTCCAATAGTCATGAGAGTCAATAAAGGTAATGTGACTATGATGGGTTCATCTACATCCTGTTGAATAAGTTCTTGAATCCATGTTTTCCATAATTTTGGTGGCATGGTAGTATTAGATCAATTGATTTGTGAACTCGCGAGGATCTATCACTGCTTGGTGGTGCATTATTAGGATTTTCAGATCACAGTTTACTCAACGTGTAAATCTATATAACTTTGTTCATATTCTCTGACGAAGATCTGGAAAAACATTTGTTTCAGTCAATTCTCCTGCGCAATCTAGGAACTGGCGCCAATTTGAAGCACAATGTGTTTACATTTCTTGGGCATGAATACTTTATGTGCAGTCTGATAAATGTGTTCATGTGCGTTTCCTTACGCATACTTACTGTCAAGATCATCCTACAGTCAGTTTGCTGCGTTCTATTTTCTGCATTTAATCTTGGCAGACTGCATTATATTACGCTTACGGTTATAGGCATTGGATCATTCTCCTGATCACACTAGAAGATAAATACAGATGTCATCCTCTGTCATCAAAGATGTCTCCAAAAACCAGCTCGAAACAACGAATCTCGTCCACCATTTCAGATCAGCGTGCCTGCAGTTTACAATATATGCACCATCAGTCTGGGGTTGACTATTTATCATGTGAATCAGTCCACGTATGCCACATAACTGAAGCTTTAAGAGGAAAACCAATGGATTTCTCATAATTGACGGTGATAGTATTCTAGCTCAGCAATTTCGTGGGTGAGTCTCCACAACAATCTCTCTCCAGCTCGAAGCTGGTCGTGCATGCATTGAGTTCAAATCGACTTATTATTTCGATGGACTTTTCTTTCATTTATCCATTCAAGCTGGTAGTCTGCGTGCCATTTTTTTGGTATTTATTCCATTTTCTTCGGTCAAATATTGTTTGTTTTTATAAAGGGTCTTATACATTGGAAATAAGTTTCAATGTTAGATATGTATGTTTACATTTTGTTCATTGTTGAGTTATATGTATGTTACTTATAATCTAAGTCTTTTGTTTTAGTCTCTAAAGTTTGTGAGTCATTTTTTTGTTTTAAAGTCCAAATAGTCATCGACACCATTCATGTTAACATAGTCATACTTTATTACATTGTTTAAGCTTCGTAAAGCATAGTCTAGTAGTATGTAAAAAGTAATTAAAAATTACTTTTTAAAGAGTCATAAAAAAATGTTATCAAATTATTTGTTTAATAATAGGTTGTTTAAGTATTGTCATTAAAGATCGTTATTGTTATTTATTGTCTTGTCTAGTATTAAAACATAGAGTCATTTGTCATCATATATCAACATTATAGTACATCAAGAGTCTTTGTCGGATCATGTCTCAAATTCTCAAAAAAAAAAAAAAATTTATTGCGGATGCATTATCGGTAGAATCCGACGTCCAAGTTGTAATTGAGCTCCATAATCAAATCCAGTGAGCTAGTAGCATGAAACCAAGAGGATGGAGGAAAACAGAGGTTTGAGGTCAATCGGTGACCTCTCATCAGTCAATGACAAGGTGCATATCACCTATGGTGACTTTTTTTTTTGTGTGAGTATTTTCTTTAAAAATAATCGGTGTGCTTTCTATTGTGTTCGGTGTTCTAGTATGCTTCAGTTTGCATTGTTTCTATTTTCAATAAGTGGAAATTTCACATTGAGGGAGAAACATAATCTAATGTTTCATTTCTAGTTTTCAGTTTGTGTGTACGAGCAACAGATTTCAACGAAATTTCCTATGTTATTCCCTATGGTGAAATGTGATGAGGACTGATAATAGTACTTGGCACATCATGATGTGGTTATAGGTAAACCACTTGAAAACCTTCATTTTTGGTTTGTGGTAAACCAATATAAAAACCACCATTCTTGGTTGTTGGTAAACCATTCGTAAAACCATCACTTTGTGGTTTGTGGTAAACCAATTATAAAACCACCATTCTCGCTTTTGGTCAATCGCTGTTGCAAGACCATCTTTGAGGTTTGTGATTATCCTATGAAAATCACCAGATCATGAGCAAGTGCAAGTACAAAGGTAGGTTTTCCCCATGTTCCCACTAAGGGGGATGTTAGGAATATCCTAACTATTAGTGCTTCATTCGTATATTTTATTGTTATTATGAGTTGTTATAAAGAAATCAATAACAATAATATAATATTAGCATTATATTGTTTGTAAGGTGGTTACTACTCACCTTACAATTATACTTTACGAGATTGTTAATTTTTGATATTCTAGGGAAACTACAAACTATATATTAGGCTATTATAATGTGTGAATAATATTTGAAAATATAATTACAAATGGTTTATTCGTAAATTGTTTTGGTGTTGATTTCTCTGTAACTCTGATCCATTCTCTTCAATTATTGCATATGCCATTCGCACCTACCATCTCCACTTATTCGCTTCCTCCTAGTTTTGTCACCCCTAAGCTTCCCATTTTCAATGGGCATGGTGACCCACAAGAACATGTTAGAGCATTCCATCTAGTTTGTCTTAAATTTTTGGATGATCATATTATTTTGGCTAAAATCTTTCCTTGTAGTCTCCATGATTATGTGATGTGTTGGTTTTACAACCTACATGTTCATTCGGTAACTTCATTTATGCATCTAGACGATACTTTTCTTACTCATTTTTCTATCAATATCGGCTCCAAGATCTCTTATGCTCAATTAGCACAACTTAAATAGGGCTCTAATGAACACCTCGCCAATTATGTGTTGAGATATAAAAATAATCTAGCTAAGATGTCAAATGTGCTAGCAGACTTGAGCTTTAGGATTTGTTCATTCAAAGTCTTTTACCACCGCTTCAGGAGAGCGTTCTCTTTGATACCTCTCCTTCATTTGACCAAATTTTTCATACTCTTAAGCTTCATGAAACCAAACTTTTATCCATAGGCAAGCTTAAATATCAAGAACAAGCCTTGTCTTCTGCTCATTTTCCAAATAAGACACCATTCAAGCCATCTACAAATTTAAGCTCACGACACCCAAAGTTATTGTCAATACAATCACTACTCCTAAAGAGGTTCAATCACCACCGCCTAGGCGAGTATTTACTAACTTTCCTATGGCCCCACATCTCATATTGTAACAAATTCTTGAGAGAAATCTTATCACACTCCCTCCACCACTCAAATTAGATCCATCATGACCAAAAGGTAGGAATTACAATGAAAATTTTTGATGTGACTATCATAGATGTGTGGGACATTCTACAAATCAATGTTTCAAGCTCCACACAATCATTCAAGATCTTATTGATAATAACAAGCTTGAATTTTTGGAACCCACAGACTCTACACTAGTCAATGACAAGGGTAAACTCAAATTATTTAATAATCAATCCCAACCACGTGACAAGAAAGCATCCAAATCTTCTACTAATCATACATATCACATAGTGCCTCCTCCTGCATCAAGGGCTCTTGATTTCTTAGTTACACATACTGACGCTTCACCACCGATCATCTCTTTCTCTAACCACGATTATCATGTAAATTTCACATCTAATCACTTACATATTAAGGCATATGTCGGTTTGGTCCCCATCAATAATACTAAGGTCGACCCATCATGGCCCATTAGTGCATGTTCCATTCCACTTCTTAAGGCTATCGGTTACCCTCTATCACAAGTTGCATACCCTATGAACAAACCATATGGTGTTGTCAAATTATATGTTACAGTTTGTCCCCTTACTATGCTTGTGCCTTTCCTCGTTGGAAACACATTTGATGGGTGTGACATGCTTCTCGGTCTCAATCTATCATCTCTATGAATCACTTAAGACTCAAATTTATTCACAACAACCAAGTTGTTTGTGTAGACGATGTCCCACCATATACTCCATGGTCATCATCTCCTCATTCATAATTAGCACACCACTTACATCATCTAACACATCACATTCTATGTTACTCAAATCACAATTTACTCCTGGTCCACCTACTCGTGCATCATCTACGTGACCTCACTGCTCCGCTAGTCCTACACATAGGTATAGGCCAATTCCTAAGATAGTTACTGCATCTCAATGTCATTCACCTCCTTGGTTTATTCCACTTGGATGTTCATCACCTTCACTATCAGCACCACGTAGATCTTTGTCATCGACACATTTTACTACGCCACAACATTCATCTTATATTCATCCATCGCATGCACATAGACTTTATTCACCAACTCAACATCTGTCTACTATACCACCACTTTTAGAGCATGGTCATATGCTTTCATCACCACATGCATTAGATGAAGGCCCTTTGTCCTTCACTATTATTGGATAGTTCATTCATTCACGCACACTTGGGGGGCATAACATTCACACATATCCCCCCTTCTCATCTTAGCATCAATACACTTTGCATACTTACATAGTCATACATTAATCTCCTCATGTAGGCATCTTCATCTACATTTTAGCATCCCGATTACCCAATGACACACTCTTGTGCTTCGGTTCACACTTGACTATTGAGGGCATACTACACATGAACCCCACACATTGCACAATAGGCATTACACACTACGTCTCTTCACACATCTTATGTCATATGTCTTACATCTTACATCATACACTCTACATTTAGTCTATATCATTTTGACATTTGCACATCTACACATCATACATCATATTAGTCGTCATCATACATATATCACACTCTTATGGTCTACGAGTCTAGCATTACATACTCCTCATCTTACATACTACATAGTGTGCACCTTACACTTTTAGTCTACATACACATCTTGCATTGCATCTTATACATCGTACATTAAAATTATATACACCACATGGTCATCTCTTATCGTCACAAATACTATGTCATATTCTACGCGTTGCACTCACTAACCTATGACACACTTTACTTCCTCGGTCCATACTCAACTACCGATGGTTTACTAATAAAATTGGCCTTATCATACTCACATGGTCACTATCCATCCTTCTATCATGCAATATTACTAAGTTAATGATACATGCTATAGGCTAAATCATCACCTACTCCTTCATCTTGTTGTGGTATACGCTTTAGGCTACATCACCACTCCCTTTATTCATCTTGTAGTGATATACACTTTAGGCTACATCATCACTCTTTACATTATCTTGTTTTGATATACGCTTCGTCTATAAGGGTCACGTGCCCTTCCTCACTAGGTTCTATGTCATCAATACACATACACACTCATCACAGTGTGTTAGACACAACACACACACTTCGACCATTTCCCGATGATGCACTCTCGTTTACAATTCATTCTTAACTGCTGAGGGGGAAAACCAAATAACCTTATTGCATATAAATCCATTCACTCAGGGCGCACGCAGCTCCTACCATCCATCTTGCATTTCATTTCATCCATCCATAGCATATTACATGTCTTGTTTTTTTTTACTCTTACTTACATTTGTTTTTTCATGTTCACTTATTACACATGCTAGATAGATATCTTGTATGTCATTATATTTACCATACACACATGCATATTCACGCTTTTCTCTAGTTTTGATCCCAAATATTGGTCTCTTACACGCAGCATGGATGCTCACCTTCTACCACTCCTATAAAGGTCATTGGGGGCATCCACATTTGTCTCTTCCAAGTTTTATTATTTCATTTTGTACTTATCACTCTACATTACTTTCTTATACATGCTTTTGACATATGAGTTATCTTTCTAACATGCTAATGGGTGATTCATGTGTAGTGTTCATTTTACATGAATATTTGCTTCCATGGCTATGTGTTGTTTTTACTTGCTTGTTTTGATTGTTATTGTATGCGGCCTTGCCCTTTGTTTGGTGTTCAAACTTGTTTGTTTGTATGCATCCATTACGGCCTTGAGTGTCTTGTGACATTATGAGTGATGTCCCATGTTTGCAACCCACTTTAGCAGTCTATCACTGTCTTCTTGCATGTTTACTTGCATTCTAGCTTATACATTGTTTGTGTAGCGTACACTTTTCCTACTAACACTTGTTTGTGTGTTCCTTGGTTTCTACCAAGCACGTTCCCTTCCCCCTACAGGGCACGGTTTATGTGGCCATTCCTCTTTTAGGGCTGCATTCTCCTATCAACGACGTCCCATGCACCACCAAAGAGGGGGGCATCATTTGGAGTTTTACATACTCCATAGCACTTCTACACAAGTTCAGATCAATTCATTTTCTGCCCTTGCACTGTGGGTTATACAACAAGTGGGTTCAGACTAGTCTACGAACCCCATACATAGCATATTTTACAGGACATGGTTGCCCTTAGCATTCTGGGGATCAGTTATAGGTTAGAGGATACAACATATTTCCTCTCTACACTACTTCAACCAGTGGTGTCAGATCACCCAAAAACTAGGCAGAACAGAGATCTCTTCACACAACTTCAGGGAAGCAGTTACAAACCGGAGAATAACATAACTTTCTTCCTACACTTCTTCAGCCAAGGTGGCATGAGATCACCCAAAAACTCATTGTATAAGATATTCTTTATACACTCTTTCTCTCATCACGGATCAGGTGCACATGTTCGTTTTACATTTTCATTTCCATTACATGCTTTTTTATTTTATTCATGCATCTTTTACATGAATTTTTGACATATATACATGCATATTTGACTACTTAATCATGTTTCGCTTGTAGGTCCGACCATATGAGAAGCAAGCAATCAACAACAACAACAACAACGATGTCAACAACAACATTTTGTGGCACCACACACCATATTAACATACAGTAAATCACACACATCGGAAACTATAGACGCGTTTCCGTCCTAAGTTCACTCTCATCAATTTTTTCTCTTTTGTATCTATATTTCCCACGCTCCATCATATTTTTCTCACTCCACACTTTGTCTAGTCCTTCGCGCATTTCCTACATTACTTTGTATGGATATCAGTGCACGCATCTCTATCTACTTTATGTTCGAGCGTTTCGCTCACCAACGTAAAGTTGGGAAAATGTAGATACTAAATCACACACTTTGGGTATTATTTAATCACGGTCTCATACCACTGTTCATATGGTTTTTTAGTGAATAAAGTACTAATTAACCCCCGTCTCTTGGCCCTTTTACTTTTTCTATCGTCACTTTCGACCTCTCGCACATACATCCCTAGCCTATTTTTTCATTTTTCATCATTTTATCCCAGGCTAGGGTGCAGGCCATCTTGGGGTGCCCACAGCACCACTGGTCCCAATCGGGGCACCCTAGTCCTTTTCCGACTTTACTTCCATATTTTGGGCACTCTCTAGTTGTTTGAGAATTCTATATTTTTGTAGGTTGGGTCTCTTTGGGGTTAATTATGAAATTAGAATAAGAGAACCATATAAATATAAAGTTATGAGACCATAATGAGAGACCAAGCACTAGGCGCTACTATCATCATCTAAGGTTGCATCCATCTAGATCTCATTTACATCCATCTAGCTCCATCATAAGGGATAAGGTTGGTTCATCTCGCATCACACATCATTGGAGGGAAGTTTACTCTATTCCATCTACCATTCTATTACATTTTCTACATGTAGTTATTGCTCACTACTTTCAAAAAGTGCGATTGGCACAAGAGCACCTAGGGCACGATTGCACACACACACAAATAGAACTACATTGGATATGAGATGTAGTGTAGCACTCAGTTAGTAAGTCCACCATTGTGGCAGTTGAGGAAAATCCAACCCCTTCATATGCATCTTTCTTTTTTAGGGGTTTGATGCTTGTCTTGGGGTTTTGCAGGTCTCATCTTCATTTCTGGTTTCCCGGTGACATATTCACAGTGAGCTAATGCGAAGCTAGTGTAAAGAGAAGAAAACACAAGAGATCACTTAGTGACACTTTAGAGGAGGTTTACAATGCTTTTTCACAAACCAGGGTGCCCCTGTACCTATCTAGGTGCCCCATTCCACTCAGATTGCCCAGATTTTCAATTTTCTAGACTTTGGCATAGTCATTTCCTCCTCACATTTTTCTATCCATCTATGTGACATAGTCCAACAAGCTTGTCGAATTAGATGAGTTCTTTCTAACTCTCTTTGCACTCTAGGGTTTCACATATCTACTTTCTTAGTTGTTTGGGTCATTTTATTTATACTTTTATTTGTTATTTATTGGTGTACTTATTAGATTATCTATATAAAATTTACATTTTTAGTTAATCACTGGATTGCACATAATCCCCTAATTAAGGATTATTAGATCAACTGCCTTGATGAATTTAAAGTAAGGAAGACAGATCATTTACAGATATCAGTAGATTAGATGAGGAGTTTCAACTTTGGTCAGTTTATCAAAGGAGTTGTAGATGACAGATCATATTTTTTTGACCTGGAATATCAAGCACTAAAATCTACACCTCTTTCACCTATCTTATGGAACATTGGGGAATCAAGTGACATCAATGAGAGGACTGCAATAATGATTTAGAGATCAAGGGAGTGGTTTAAGAAAAAGATAATTTCCATCGTCGAGTTGGGTGGTCTCCAATCCCTTTTAAGGTAAGAATGTTGATCTATTTTTTTTGTTCCTTTTTCTTTTTAATGATCTAGTACTAAAGAAAACTAAATAACTCGAGAAAATGGAGGGTTTAAGGTACCTCAAATGTGTGATGGATGCAAGAAGACGGGCACAAAGTGAATGATCTCGTTGCAAGCTTGATAAACCTACAAAACTAGAATAACTAAAGAAAAAGTGTTTAGTTGGTATATGGGGGCTACCCAAAAATCTGGTTCCAAGAAGTGTTACCTTCCCTTCGCTAATGTCAACTCCCGTTTGATGAAATAAAGTGATATAAATGATAAGTAACTAGGTAGTATGTAGAAACAAATACAGAACAAAATCTAAAACTGATAGAAATAGATAAAAAAGCAGTGATCTAATCTAAAGGAACTTCAAATAAAACTTACTTGGCTAGGTCGACGGTGACCCAGACTACACAAAGGAAGGTCGACAATGACCTCGGTGAGTGGATTTTGATAGCAATGTAAATATGCAGACCTACGAGATATCCGAATGTAAAATGGATGTGGCAGAGCTGTAGATGTTGGAAGTGACCTGCATAAGGGAATCGAAGGCAAAAGAAACCAAAGGACGGTAGAAAATAGAGGTAAGGAGGGATTAATTGACAAACATAACTTGGATCGATGGTGGCCAAGGTGCGAGATAGGATAGTTTGATGCAAATGCAGATAAGCGGGATGATTATTGTGGAGTCTCGAGCGGGATGGAAAAGTTAAAACACGAAAGGAGAAAGGATATGGAGATAGAAAAACATAGTGATAGAATATTAGGTCGACGATGACTGGGTCAAGGGCGATGGTGATTGTAGCAGTAGAATAAGACCGAAGACAAATGGGTGGAATGGGTTACTGCAAGCAAATAAATTGGAAGAGAAGGATGATAGTAGAACTCGAGTTTTGTCAAACCTACAAGATGTTGGATCTAATAAAATAGAAATAACATAATATAGTACTAAAAGGAAATGTAAACCTCCCAAAGTCACGCAAGTAATGAAAAAAATCTTACAAGGACTGTAAGAAGGTTGGCATAGCTACTAAGATGCTTTGGTTCAAAGATGGATTAGTAGAATGCAAGAAAGCTAAGTGTTTGTCACACCTGTGTTTTTCTATGTAGTTTTTGGAAAGGAAAGAACTTAGTCTTATATGTTTGACGACCGGGATGGGTCGTCACCGACTACGGGGAAAATTTCCCCAATGGGGTTGATTTTTGTGATTTAGTCGGGATTTCAAGTTTTTAAGAATGGGAAAAGCGCTTTAAAGCTTGTAGGTGGGAAGAGGTTGTTTAGGGATGTGTCATGGGTAGTTAGGAGATAAATATGGGTAGGATAAAAGCTATAAAAGTGTAGGGATGTAGATTTAGGATAAAATCATCCTAAAGGGAAAGTCCATTAGGGCTAGTGGATATTAATTAATTAATTAATTAATGAAGATTAATTAATTAATGTTAATTAATGAGGATTAAAGGTGATGGGATAATAAGTGGGAATTTAATTAAATGAAGGGAGATGAATTAAATTAATGGGGTCTAGCTAGGACCATAGTTAAATACATGCATCTTTGGCAGACAAGGCTAGAGATACCAAATTTAGGTGTCTACATTTGCCCCTTTTTGTCGAGTGGTTTGCGCTAGCAAGCCATGAGACAAAAATGATGAGAGATAAAGAGTAGGATGAGGGTTAGCAAAATATTGACGATTAGCTCCCCCTCAAATGAGGGATCGATAACGCCAAAGGGAATCAATGACGCATTTGAAAAAGGTAGATGATGAAGGGAAGGTGGGTGAAGAAAGATAGGTAAAAGGATAATGCAAGGCAAGATGCCCCAAGAAAAAGGAATCATAATAACAATAAAAACTATGGTGGTGACTCCGATATCATGTGGGTAGGGGACACATGGAGGTCTCAATGGATATGGTAACAATTCTCTATGGGTCAGTGAATGGGAAAAAATCACTGCAAAATGGAGAGAACCCAACCTGAAACCTCTCAAATGGATGTGATCCGGGATGACCAATGGGTCATAAGAAAACATCAAACTATGCACAAATAAATGTGAAAATAATGTGAAATCCTTCGTACATGAGGAATCGAGCGAAAAAGGGTATGCATCCATAAGGGATGGGGATGAAAATAATGGTGCTCCAGTGTAGGACACAAGAAATGGCTTGGAGGGAAAAGTGAAAAATGGTGGTGAAATAATATTCCCCAAGGGGGAATAAGTATGGCCACAAAGGAAAATAGTGAAACAAATGGTGAAATAAAATTCCCTAAGGGGAATAAGTGCGGCCACCAAGGAAAATAGGAAACAAATCATGAAATAAAATTCCCAAGGCCTAATAAGTATGGCCACAAGAGGGACTTTGAGCGCAGTTTGGATAGAATTATCAAATAAAAAATGCCTAAAGGGGGAAATAGGTATGGCCACAAAGGTGGAATTCGATAGAATATCCTAGGAGAGGTCATAAAAGGGAAAGTGGAAGCCAAAATAAGGGCTACCAAGGAAAGTCAACAACAACTAGGACCAATTGATGGTGACTGATGTCGGTGGCTATATAATCGCGGGGGTCGGCCGACGATGCTCATTTTCATGTGCACAATTTATGAGAGATATTTGAGAGATTAAAGAGAAAAATGAGAAATAGAGGTCGTAGGAGCAGCGAGGAAATGCTAGAGGGTGCAAAGGATGACGAGTAACAAAGCCCAAACTTTTTTTTAGTTTAATTTTATGTTTTATTTATTGTTTTTGCATTTTTAAGAAAAAGTGGATGATGCCAAGGGCATTTGGCGGTGATCTAGATGGGTTGACATCAACTAGACCCTTAGGCATGTCGATTAACCCCTAAACACATCGACTCAACCTAGGTCTATGTCAACTAGGGTTAGATTAAATTTTTGATGATTGAAATGTATTTTGCATGAATATTTAATGGATTTGGATTGAGGATCTACTGTATGTATGTTTTATTGGTGATTGTAGGTGAGTGAGACTTGTTACTTTAGATATCGAGTCCCGCTTATATATGAGCGAGATCGGGGGATGTGACAGATGCCGAGTGGGATCATCTAGTCTGTAGTGGGGTTAGGTGGATTTAGGCATTATCATAGGATCCCACGAGATGTGGGATTGATGATCGCATTGGTAAAGAGGTGGGATAGATAGACGAGGACCTTTTGGTTTAGGACAAGGGAGATGACTATCACCCTGGAGGATGTGTATCACATCCTTTGATTTCCTACTCAGGGGGACCGAGATAGTCCCCATCATAGGTGACAACAGGTTGGCAATATTGACATGGCTATTTAGAACCGATGTACCTCATATTAGATTCTCTTTAGGGGTGTTCTCATATGAGTGAGGTATGAGGCAAGAATATCTCACATGCATTTGATTTTCTTGGTTATGATTGTTGTATCTTGTTATGCATTTTAATACTCAATAGAGCACAGCTTTCCATAGGTGATGGCTAGTGTGGTCGAAGACATTGTCGAGAACCAAAAATATTTTCTTTTAGGACTTCCTTATTAGCTTAGGTGTACCATGAGCTATCAATGTACGGGAGGAAGGAGATCAAGATTGGACGTAGGCTTCTTGCTTCATTGTTGGGCTTACGAGAACATTGTGGTGATTCAGCCACCAAGGCTTCTATGGGTCACTAGAGACCAAATAGAGTTGGCCATAGGATTTTGAGATGAAGAAAAATCACGCCTTTGGAGATAGGGGGAGAGAGAGGATTGGATTGGTACATGGATTGACTTGCATAGTTGGATATAAATCATATCAGATGGCAGCCATGCTAAGATTTTCTTACATGGCCAAGGGTAGATGCAGAGTTTTCCAGTGATGAGGAAGATGAGGTAGGTACAAGGGATATGGCCAAAGATGATCGAGGCCATGCACATTGACCGAGTGCGATGACATTTTGGAGTTTTCCAAACAGTTCCTAGGGATCCTATTTTGTATAGGAGGGAGGAGCTAGATAGGGAGCTGTCAACTCCTGACATGGCAAATCCATTGGAGGAGGGAAAAACACCTTGGGATGATGATGATGACGTAGGAGTTAGAGTGGGATTTTCTAATTGGTTGACCGCAGCTTGGGCAACTTAGATTGTTGGGGAGAGAGGAGATGAAGAGGAGGAGATAGAGGAGATGGAGGTTGAGGTAGGGGTAGCTACAAAAGATGGAGGAGATGGGGATGGAGGAGAGCTGCGAGAGGTGGCACAATTACATTTAGAGCTAGATCATATGAGATTTGAGAGAGACACTGTAATCTAGCAGAGGGACATAGTTACATAGTATAGTGACCGGTACCATGGGCGGAGGGAAACCTATAGGGTCTGCTTTTGGATATCTTACTATTATTATAGTTGTTAAGGTCATGGGTGGTGGACAAGTAGCACCATGGTGAGGAGGAGAGGTGGAACCTCCTTGTATGATTTTGATAGATACATACAGATCCTTAGCCACAAAGGCTAAGTATTCTAAGGGGATTGTGATTGAAAATCTATTGAAGACACTACAATATTGAGAGCATCTCGCAAAGGCGAGTGACAACTAGAGCCAAGCCATCCTGGGAGCATAACAAGTGTGGCTCAGTTGCATCGAGGAGAGGGCTAAGGTAGTAATGATGAAGGTGATAGATAGACAAACGGACCTTCCTCTCGGAGGCAATATTTGAGACTTTCTGATGTGCAACTTACTAGTTTTATTGATATATCTACTTTGAGAGAGGACCCTTAGAGGTCGATGATGTATTGATACACTTCATTTTGACAATATATGATTTTGATTTGTGTTATACTCGATTATGTGTTTATTATATGATGTGATGAGTTGGATTCATGATGTGATGATGATGGTTTTATATATGTTGTTTTAGACTTGATGATGTTGCATGATGTTTGAAAATATGTGATGATGTTGTTATGATGATATAGTTTAGATTAGATGTGACGATGATGTTTGATGTTTGCTTTAATTTATATTTGATGATGATGGTGAAAGAAATGTATGATTAGATGGTTGGTTTGTAATGTACGATAGATGATACACACAGATGATGATATTGGATGTAAATGATGATAGTAATATGTTTTGTATTGATGATGATGAATGTATATGTATGGATAGTATGTGATGTTAAGAAAAAGGGTAATTTGAAAATAGATGTGATGAGTGATGATTAAAAAGATAATAGGTAAGAATAAGTAAGTAGATGTGAAAGATGTGGTTGTGATAAGCATTGTAGATAAAGAAGGATGTGCTCATAATAAAAGAGAGATAAGATAAGAGAAGATATATTTGTATTAAAGGAGGGATAAAAGATAGGAGTGAGAGAAGGTTTAGGATAAACACAACTTAACGATGGCAACCCATGGGTATGAAAAATACTACATCATATCAAGGAGCATCCGAGAACTAGATGCATCTAATCGCATTGGAGATAAATAATAGAGGGATCCAAGGAACGCAAGGCATATGCGACCAAAACATGTGTTAGCATATAACCAACGATAGTTAGTTATACCAAAGATCATGAGAAAAACAAGGAAGAAATGAACTTATAAACCTAATGTCAACACAACAAAGGGATTTGTGATAAAACTTGTACGCGGGAAGAGGGTTCTCCATGAGTGTTGTTCCATAAATCTATGCCTCGGCTCTAGTAAAGGGAAAGATAAAACCCGATCAATGCAGAAGTTTTCTAGAAGAAAGTTGATCAATACATGAAGCTTTCTTTCTTAGGATGCTAATAAAATGGAAATGTTTATCCAGTTTATTGTTCCTTTTCAATTTAATGATCTAGTACTAAAAAAAACTAAATAACCTCGAATGATGGAGGGTTTACGGTACCTTGGATGTGATGTGATGGATACAGGCACAAAGTGAATGATAGATCCTCGTTGCGACTAGAAAAACCTACGAGATAAGAACACTAAGAGAAAAATAGATAAGATGGTATATGTGGGGATTTCCCAAACAAAGCTGGATCCAAGAAGCGTTAACTTCCTCGGTGGAAGTCAAGCCTCATGTTTTGATAAAAGATGATAAAAATCAATAATAATAAAGTGGATAATATGTAGAATCTGAGGCACACAGAAACTGAAAATGTAGAAATGTAAGGCACATACAAATCTGATTTGAATGATCTTGAAATAAAGGTTACTGACCGGGTCAACGGTGACCTAAATCGTAGAGGTAGGTCAATGGTGACCTAGGTGTATGGATCTAATCAATAAGAGAAATATGCAAACCCTACAAGATCTCGTATGTAAACCGTAACCAACCGAGGTCTGAAAATGTTAGAATCAACTTGTAGAAGGATTTTGAGGGAGAAGAGACTAGAAAGTGATAGAAAAGTGAGATTGGAAGGGTAGATTAAGGATTGGACCACAGTCAACAAAGTGACCAGTGGTGAAATGGTAGTGATTTGAAGTGTAGATAGGTTGGTTTTGATGTAACATAGCAGCAAGAAGACGGGTCTAAGGGTGAGAGACAAGAACATATTACAAGTAGACACTAATAAATGATCTAAACAAAGTAAGTGATAACACGAATCTGGGTCAACGACGACTTAAGAAATGCAATGATGACCTAGATAGTATGAAGCAAGGTTGGTTTGGAAATGAGTTGGATAGGAAAACCTACAGACAAAAAGGCTCAAAAAGGGATGTTCATGAGCGATGCAAGCAAGCTAGAAAGAGATCAAAGAGGTTTGTAACTAGTGTAGGAATGTTCACGCATGAGGAAGAGAAGTCTATAGGTTTCAAGAAAGCTCATATATGTGCATGCATATGTCTCTTCTATCTTGTTTTTGGAAAGGAATAACCCCATCTTATAAAGCATCGATGACGAACAAGCTGGGTCGCCACCGACTTCACGAGGAAAGTTTCCCCAACATACTAGATTTTGTGATTTTAGCTTGATTTTGGGTATTTAAAGATATGGGCAAGTGCTTTAAAGCATGTAGGTGGGAAGGAGTGATTTAGGGATGTCATATGGGTGAGTTGGAGATAATGATAGGTTAGGAAAAGCATAGGGATGTATATGATGTATATTTAGATTGAAAGCATCCTAAACGGAAAGTGTATTAGGGCCACATTAGGTTGTGGACATTAATTAATTAATCAATAAGAACTAATTAATTAAAGGGGATTAAAGGTGTTGAGATAATAAGATGGGAATTTAATTAAATTAAGGGGGATGAATTAAATAAATATGCACACGTGGGTGATTAAGGGTAGCGATACCAAATTTAGGTGTCTACATTTTTCCCCTTTTGTTGAGTGGTTTGGATTGTCAAGCCATGAGACAAAAACGATGTGGGTTGGATGAGGATTGAAGAAAGGTAGATGATAAGCTCTTGATGAGGCCAGAATATGCCCATTAAATGTATAATAAATGATCTCATCTTACTCTCCTTTTTATTAAGTTTGACTACATTTTGTGACTTTTGTTTGATCTGATATAAGTTAGGATGTAATTGTCCATCTTTTGTTGATTATGATTCTAACGTTTAAAATCTCTGTAATTCCTAACAAAGTGTTTTGGAATTCGTTTTGTAATAAAGCAGGTCGCAATCAGGCGGAAGAACAAATTATGAAGCGGTCAACATGTTTTTGAAAGCATTTGTTTCAATATAGCTTAGTTCTGAACTTCCAAGCTAGTTCCGAACTCCATTACACAATCACAAGTTTTATCACCTAGTTCTAGAAATTTTGGACTTAGTTCCGAACTCTAGTATTTAGTCCTAGAATTATTGGAATTAGTTATGTAACTCCCCGCATATAGCTTCGGCACTCTCTGCGGTTAGGCCTAGAATGATTTCCTTTAGTTCCGGAACTCTTCTAAAGTTCCGAACCGATAAGAATCTATTCCAAATGGTCAATGATTTGTCAAATCAATGATCCTATCAATCGGAGTAGATTAGAAGACTTCTGACTCTTCATACTTACAGATCTAGGATAATTATAACACACAATGTATCGCCTAGCCATGTTCCAATTCAACATCTATTCTGGGCACGATTCAGTTCCATTGTATCAGTGGAACAATTACAGCCATAAATGCACCCCTAGAAGAAGTATATACATACAAACCTGCAGATAGATTATATATAGGAATATAGATATAGAAACAGGAAGATAGATATAGATTGATATACATAGATCCAACATGTTTTTGTAATGCAGAATGATTTATCAATAAAATATCCATTTCTATTTTGAGAGAAAATTAAGGTGTCCAATCCTGTTTTGAGGCGGAGCAAGGGCCCACTCCTCTAAGAACCAGGATCCTCGTTTTTGTTGGTATTTATATTTTTAGAGAAAATAGTTTAGATCTATTAATTTTGTATCGCTTTCAAATTCCTTAAGTTAAAATCTATTGTAGACTTGTCCCTGCAGGTGTTCTAGATTAAGTTCTTATTTCTTTGCAATCATTTTTCAAGCATTCTCAATTGTGTGTTTATTTCGTGTGTTTATTTCCAGCAATTCCTTTATGCAAAGTGTGTTTATTTCCAGCAATTCATTTATGTAAAGTGTGTTTACCTCCAACATGTTTTCATAGTTTGATTCCAATAAGGTTTTTAACCAAGAAAGTCCTTAAGACATTGAAAATATCCCCCATAAAATACAAAATACCTACAATCAATTACTAGATCACTAAGATTCTTCTTGTTGCATATAGCTTTAGACACACCCTTGGTTTGAATATGACATCAACATAAAGTTGATTAAATGAAGGGAATAATGACACCCATCGGCTCCCCTCGGTTTGGGGATCGATGATACTACAGAAATCGATGACGTGTTTGAAAAAGGTAGATGATAAAGGGCATGAGGGTGAAGAAAAATGGGTAAAATGATTACCAAGGAAAGATGCCCCAAACAAAAAGGATCACAATATCAATAAAAACTATGGTGGTGACTCCAATATCACATTGGTAGAGGACAATTGTGGTCTCAATGGAGACAGCTACAACGTTCTACGGACTAGTGAGTGGGTGAAGATCACTGTAGTATGGATGCAAGCCGCAATGACCAATGGGTCATAGGAAAACATCAAAATATGTGCAACTAAATGTGAAAGGTATGTGAAATCCTTCATACATGAGGAATCGAGTGAATAGGTATGTGTTTGTAAGGGATGAGGATGAAAGGCATGGTGCCCAGTGGGTCACAAAAATGGAAAGCGAGTGGTGAAATAATATGCCCCAAAGGGAAAAATATGGCTGCAAAGGAAAAAAGGGAAAAGTATGCCCCAAGTGGGGAAAATTATGGCCACAAAGGTGGACTTTGAATGAAAATATGGTGCCCCAAGAAGGGCATGAATATGGCCACGAGAGTGGACTTGATATAATGAATGTAATGCTTAAAGGGGAAAATGAATATGGCCTCAAAGGAGGACTTTGTGTGTGGATTAGATAGGATTGTAAATTAAAATGCCCAAAGGAGTAATTATGGCCAAAAAGGTGGACTTAGGGAGTATGAAAGGATTAAAATTCCCGAAGGGAAACTAAATATGGCCACAAAGTGGACTTGAATGTCAGACATATGAAATAAGATCAAATGAGGTGTAGGATAAGATACGACTTAACCATGGTGACCTATGGGTATGAACGACACTACATCATATCAAGGAACGTGTGGCAAAACGATGCCTCCAACTGCATTGGAGGTAAACAAGAAGGGGATCTAGGTAACGCAAGGCACATGCGACCAAAACAGATGTTAGTACGTAACCAACAACAATTAGTGATACCAAAGATCATAAGGAGCATGTATGAAATGAACTCATAAACCTAGTGTCGGCGTAACAAAGGGGTTTGAGATGTAACATGTAAGTGGGAAGAGGGTTCTCCAAAATTTGTGTTCCCTAAAACTATTCCCCATCTCTGGGAAGGGGGAAAGAGAAATTTGATCAATGTGGGAAGTTTGCTGAAATAATGTGGTCAATGTGGGAATCTTTCTTTGGATTCTAATAAAATGGAAAGTTGATCAATACGGGAAGCCTTCAAATGCCATAATAAAAGAGTAACAATCCTTCGAGGGTATGGTCTCCTTTATACATAATATAAATGGTAATCATAATATATGATAGCCATCCTTCGAGGGATCGATCTATTTCTTTTGACTTTGATTTGCATATTTTTCTTCTTTTTTTACATGAATAGTTGTCCTTTGAGGGATCAGTCTTTCTTTAATAAATCCATTTTGATTTGAGAATATTGGAATTTTGATTTTGACATAGGGGAGAGTTGGGACTAGCTAAGTAGATAACTTAAGATGGGATAATGAATGTACAAAATACACCCTTGGACCCTTTACATGGTTCCAATAGGTGAATAAGAGGGTGATGGATGTAATGATTGTGGATTTCTCACCAAGAAGGGATAACCTATCCATAAGGAAAATGCTATGGGTAGAGTCATGGTGCCCATATTTAAAGTCACATCTAGGAAGGGATGGTAGACCACATGATCCCAAATCATCGCCATGAGATATGGAAGAGGATAAGATGGAGGAATGATCTAAATATATGACAAGGACACCGGTAGACATTCTAGCGAATAGAGAATGGTCACAAGTGCAATGTGTTAAGTTGTTCCTTTTCTGGTTTATAATCAAGGAGGCCAAATCAATAGGCTTCCATCACATACCTATGTGTAATAATGTATGGTCCAATCTAGTTAGGGGAAAACTTTCCGCATTGGCTCCTTTCTAGAGTAGTGATGTTCGATGACAAGGTCACCGACATTAAAGTTACGTTAGGATAGGATATGATTAGCTTGTAAAGTATTAAATGCAAGTGAAAAATAAAAACTATGTGCTTAAGGAAGTGAAAATATGTTTCCGTAATGAGACAAAGAGATGGTCCCCCAAGGGAGAAACAAACATGACCATAATGGTGGATTTTAAATAAAAAGGATGGTGGCCCAAAGGAGGCAAAAGTATGGCCACAAAGGTAGGCTTAGATGAAAAAAGAGATGGATGGTCCCTCAAAGGAGGGACAAATATGGCCACAACATGGAATTTGAATGAGAAAAGATGAATGGTCCCCCAAAGGAGGGAAAAATATGGCCACAACGGTGGAATTTGATGAGAATAAAGATGGTGCCCTAAAAAGAGGCACAAATATGGCCACAACGATGGACTTTGATGAAAATAAATGGTTCCTCAATGTAAGGACAAGTATGGCCACAAAGGTGGACTTGAATAAAATTGAATGAGATAAAAAGAGCATAAAATATGTGCAACACATTGAAAATGAGGGAGTGGGAACCATGCATCTTAGGAGATGAGAAAATGGCCACAAAAGTGGGCTTAGAAAAAAATAAGGTAGATAAAGTAGATAAGATTGGATAAGATGGATTTGGATGAAGTAAATATGGAAAATTCAAGCAGGGATTCCTAGAGTGAAGTCTTTCAATGTCAAGAGAGTTGTTTAAAATGATGTGAGAGGTTCAATAAGAAGGGTAGACTACTCCGATAATGGATGTTGAAGGAGATTGGAAAGAATGTTGATGACAACTATTGAATTTGAATTGGATAGATAGTTGGGGATCATAAGGATGATTGGATCAACCAACAGTATGAATGAATAATGGAGGGTCCTCTTTAGGAGGCCCAATATGTGAAGGATAGATGATAAGTGGTGATGAGAATGAAGGAGGAGATGAGATGGATGAAGATTTGAAAACAAGAATGGGATTGGTTACGTTCGATGAAGAAAGAAGAACCCCTTGCATGAGAGATTCATCATTCTCAATAAGATCATGGATGATGGATTGGAGGGCCTTACAATGCTCAGTGTCATGACCTGGGGTGCGGTGATAAGCACAAATGCAATTGGGATTAAACCATGATGGATTCTTGCTATGGGGGTTAAAAGATTTGATGGGAGGGTGTGTGGTCACGATGCTTGAATTAAATGTCTAAGGACCTCTTTGTAAGATCCAATAAGAGTAGTGAAGGGAAGGTTTCTCTTTTAGGGCTTGAAAAGAAATTTTGGCTTGGATTTAGGGGAAGGAGTAGATGTAGGTTAGATGGGTGAGTTTGATATCTTAAAAGATGAACCAATTTTAGGAGAAGGATTAGATTTTTTGGATTTAGACTTATGGTTGTGAAATGTCGTAGATGGAGGGCCCGACCCTAAAATAAAATGGGTGGAGATGGCGTAATGTTGGATTTATGAGAAAAGGGAAGACCCAACTCCTTTTGAGGATGTCTACGATACCTTTGGGGATGTTTACCACAAGTCTTAGATTTTGATTGAGGAAATTTACCCTTGGCAGGGATGACAATAATTTCAACTTGAGGATCGAAGGTTGTGGTATAGGGATGGATTTCAATAGATGTGTTTGTATGAGGTATGTGGATCATGTAAGTTTTGGATTGGTTAATGTAGAGGTAGTTGGAGGATTGAATATAAAATGTGGGGGTGAGGTAGGTGATGTAGCCATGGGAAAGATGTGGGAATATGTTATAAGGATGTCCAGGTAGACATGAGTGGATTTTCGATGTGGTGGACATAGGTGTAGTTGAGATTGATGATAAGATAGGTATAATTGGCATATTTAGGGATGCAGTTGATGTAGTAATAGGTATGTTTGATGTAGATGTGGGTAAGGAGTTAAATAGGATAGGTTGAGGCATGATGGATGTGGATGAAGAGGTAGGTATAGTCAAAGCTAATGTGGATGTGGTAAAGGTAGGAATAGGTGTAGATGTATAACAAGTGGTAGATATTGGAGAAGTCATAGACACAATGTCTAAGGTAGGGGTAGATGATGAGGTAAATGAGATAGGTAAGGGAAGATACGTTTGATGTATGGTATTGATTGAATAAGGGTTTTAATTGTATGATGTGGATGGCGGGAATAGGTTGTTCGATGGTGGATTAGGGAAGGGTTGTTTGAAGATACCCAGAGGTGGAGATTGGATTGGTTGTGGGATTGTGTAATGTTGGAAAGTGGGATCGTAACAAGACGGCTGGGATTGGATGGGAATTTTTATTATTGAGGCACACGGGGCATGCGAATGTCAATAGATGGAAAAGGTTTGGTAGGCATGGTGGATAGAGTAGGGATGTCACCGATAAAAGGTGATGGGGGTAAAATAGGATCTACCGATTGATAGGATCGAGAGATGGCTTTACGTCGAAAATAATCGTAGATGGGGCTAGAAGGAGACAACGATGAGATAGCGATAATGGTCGATGCTTGAGGAGTGGTCGTATTTGATTTGATAGGTCTAGGGTTTTTATTTATGGTTTATGTAGGTGTAAGAGAGGTGTTGGATGGTCTTTGTTGTACAACATAAGGATTAGATGGACAGGAATGTAAGGAGGTTGGTGTGTTAAAGTTGAAAGGGATTTTTGATAGGATATTTGGGATTGGATAGGAGTACTTGATTATTAAAAAGTGTAAATGTATGTAGATTTTGATAGTTGGGTGGAATAGGATCCACCAATTGAGTGGATTGGATATGTTTCAAAGGATTTACGATGTAGGAAGTCATATGATGCAACCTAGAATTCACCAGTAAAATCCCATGTGCACTTTGGTACATCACTCACCAAGACCGAGCACTCACCCAAAGTGCACAAAGGTACAAGGTACCTCTTTAGGGTTGTTGTTGCAAGATGTTAGCATGATGAAGACTTAAAGCATTCAGATACATGACTAATACATCATTCTATAGTGCATGTTCAGATCTAGGTTTTAAAGTATCATGAATCAAACAATAATCATAGCGAAATCACTCATGTAATAATAAACTATAACCATGAATAACACCTTGATTCAGTCAATAACCTCCATTATATTAAATGCAGTAATACACAGAAGCTTCTTACAATATTGGCATCATATGCTCCTGCGCATATAGATCTGATCATATAATATCATAGTAATCCAGTCCTTACATATTATTCTCACACACCTACACTACACAATTCATTACATATTTATAAGGGTGGGGACTTTCCCTTCACCGCTTATCTATTCCCAAAATAGGTCACATGCTATTATTAGCCACACACTGTTACAATAATAGCCACACATGCAAGTGTGCTAACAATAGACTTCTTCTAGTTAACTGTCAAGAAGTAAATCTATTCTCATCTTGTACTCATGCAAAGCACTTCATATCCGATCCTCCAAAAATATCCAATGCGTTTTGTGCAAGTATCTAACCGGTTTGTGTGCTCCACATGCCATCTTCCAAAAATAGATCTTCATCATGAAAATGGATAAGTCCCAAATTTGTCTCTATCCTTAGCACGTGATTCCTTCCCGATCCTCCCACGCATTTTAATGTGCTCTTCTCTTCTGTACGAAACTTCTATATGTTTTTCACTAAGTTCCAGATTTTGTCTAACCAACATTACCCCACACTAATTGCATTGACGCCTGAAAATGGTTGTCTCCAAAATGAATCAAAGAATGTGAATAGAGAGATAGAAATAATTTTATGAATAAAAGAATGATTTTACCCTGCAGCATCATCTGCTTCAACCTAAAGAATCAATTCTAGATATTCTTCTTTTATTTCCACCTCTAAATTCTACCAATCATTGAGCACGATCTTATCCTTTTCTGGGATATCCACTGCAATTGAATCTAGCTCATCTTTTGCAATCTCTCCTTTATCATTTCGCAAGACCAACACAATGTTGGACATAGCGGTCATTCTTCCTTCTAATAAGTCCATCTTTTGGCCCAAGGTCTCATATTTCATGGCTTTGAGGAATTATGTCCTCTATAATGGTCCTAGTTCTTATAATCGCTTCCGGGGCTATATAAAATATTCAACGCTTGATATTACACCTTATCCATATTTCATCATTCCACCTCTATCGAGACTTTCACTAAATCATTATTCACTTGTTCATCCGACATAACAATAGGCTTTACTTGTTATGTATCTTGCCCGAGGTGTTCTCTTCAACCTCCTTAATACACATGACTCTTCACATACATCAAAGTATGGTTCATCCATGTGCGTGTGCATAGACCATGACCACTGCTTCCTTGTGCGCATGGTCACCATATCTTCATCCATCAGCTCCCACCCATACAACTCCTTTGGTGTCACTGTGCTTTGAAAACGGGCACGGAAAATTTTACCTATGTCCTCAGTATAACCCATGACTGATGCAACATATTATCCACTTGTTCTCTTCAATCTTTTCCCCTTAGGAACTTGAGCTTCAAGATTCAGAGCTTGTTCTATTGTACCCTAAGTAGTCTCTTGCACTGTCTCATTTGCCTCCTCTCCTTCTTCTCCATCCTTAATTTCTTCATCCTTTGGTTCTTCCACATTCTCTAGAGGTGTAGGAGATTCAAGCATGCTCTCCTCAGACTCTTCCACCTCCACGTCTAGCTTCAAATTTCTCCTTCTCTTCTTAGTTATCTCCTTCTATGGAGAGAGTCAAGGTGATCTATGCACTGATTGTGGAGTAGCACATTGGGTCCTTGTTCTCCTAAATACCCTTTTGAAGTGGCATTCTCCTTGTACTGCATCCAAATCCTCATCTTCTCCTTCCTACCCCTAAGGTGGCGTAGTCACGTGCCCCATTTCTACCTTGTCACGTAAGCTACCTCCTACCTTTGTGCTCTAAACCACCACTATCTTCATGCTCCTCTTCTTCATCTTCTACTTCTATTGTCTCTATGGACTTAGGTGCTGGAAAATTTTCCATTGTATGCTTACCTTTTGGTGACCACCTGGGAGCCCAAACTCATTCACCACATACTTATTGTTATCCAAATTTAGGCTTGCATTGCAGTACACAAGTGTTGCTCCAATGTCTCCAATGGCCAAGCTTATAGGCTTCATGCTTATAATATCTGAGATCAGCCTCTCAATGTAGGCAGTTTGTCCTAGATATACATATGTCTTTCTCAGTGTATGGTAGTTGCAATCTACCTTGTCACATTGAAGCTTAAGCAGCACACATCCAAAAACCAGTGAACTGATGCCTGGAAATATCATGTTATGAAGACATATGGTAATTTTCACAATGCGATCCAAGCCCCATCTTTCATGGTGAACCGCACAATGCAAAAGTGTTGGTGTACCGCAAACTGTACTGCCTTCCCTACTACCGAAGGTAACTCCTTTGGTATACGCCATTTTTCTTCAAATGCTTTGCATGGAGCCTATCATACCATTTCTTCGCCCTCTGCTTGAATGGTCTACTCATTGATCCCTCACACAAGTACTTTCCAAATATTTCTACAAGTGACTTGTTCTCCATAGGGTATTCCCAAATTTTCTCCTTTGGCCCATCGGGCACCCCGATTTCCATAAACACCAGAGACAATAGAACAGCCTCGAAACTAATTTTCTCTCCTGTGCACGCTTCTTTAATGATAGTTTCCATGATGTAACTGGAGATGTTGTAAATCACTCCCTGTGACATCTTCTTCACAATGTGTAGCCACATTGTGTTTACCTGCGACCACCTTTCTTGGTCATTCAACTTTGTTACAAGATGTGCAACTGCCTGCACTACTAGGTACTTTTAAATTTTTGATGTCCATGTCGCATGGACCCTTGGTATACCCTAACTCCTTCCTTGTCTCCGGATTTCAACCTTATCGCTTAAATCATAGTTTATATCTACCCCTGTGCCTTTCAACCCTATTACTATTGAGATCAATGCGGTTGTGATTCTAACCCTTCGTCCAGCAAAGTAGAAGAAGTCCTCATGGAATCTACTCATCAACCATCGATACAATGGTTCATACTTTCCAAATTATGGCAGCTCATACAATTGGTATACTCTAATTTTTTTAGTAACTTCTCACCAACATCATCATATAATGGTATATCTTCATTGTGTGCTTGTTCATTTTTGTGCTCAACAATGCATCAAGCTCTTTCTTATTATCTGACGTACGATGGTTGTAATCACTGATTTTACATTGACGGATATGGGAATCCAATTTGTGTCCCATGATCATTGCCTTTGATACTAAATTTACGAGAAATTACTCTTGGGAGCAATTTATTCTTCCACTTTGACCTTCTTCTTCCCTTTTACTCCTATTGCGGGTGCTTTCTTCGGTGCCATTTGAAAAATATCTCTTTTCTACCCTCTGTAATCAAGCAAGTTGAAACCCTAGTTGAAATCTCTATGCCCTAGTGGAAATTGTGTGCCCTATATCGTTTGTAACACATCTACTTCGCTTAAATCATTCGCGTATGGGAACACAATCTTTTCTATGCACAAACCCTCTATCCACATCTAGTTTCACACTCTTTGCACCTCAACACAATTTCTCGGCTCATTTGCACTTATCTCTTTTCAAATTCCCTCAATTGCAATGGTAAAAATGAACTCGCATCCCGTCTTTATATAAATTTTTAAAAATTTAGTGCATTTATTGCTTGTCCACCTACCAATAATCCTCTCATTAAATGAACATTTTTGTTCCTTCCGCGGTACATCTTCATGCCCAAGCTATAACCTTCTAGCGCACCTTCCTACCCTCTAGCTACAGACTTCTCTTCAAGTGTGCCTTCATGTGCCCAAGTACCTTACCATTACACCTTCCCTTGGTAGTTCCCATGGCCTCTGTTTACCTCGTGTTATACTTGTTTCTTCATTCACCTCCATCTATGGTCCTCATTTCCAGAAGCACTCTTTTTTTTTCAATTCTCCAACTTGAATAGCACTCATAGCAGTTTTTTCCTTTCATGTGTACTTATCTTCATCAGTCTTGTACTGGATATCAATAACCACCCCACACTAAGGGTATGTGCAGTCCTCTACGCATAAAAATTCTTCAAATAGTAATTATTTTCTAGCGCATAAACGTTCTTATTACACAAAAACACCAACTAAATTGACAAAGCATAGCGATGAAGAAGGAAATACATTAAGGAAATGCAAAATTGGAAACCTAATCTAAATGGCAACATTGCCTTATTACAAACACCGAGAAGACTTATTTATAGTAGGGCTTGACTACTCCCAGCTTGAAGTATCTGGGTAACTATGTGTCATCAAGTGCCTCTAATTAGAAAGTGCCTATTTTGAGTATGTGAGTGACAACTAACGGCCCCAACCAATGTACCTTGAGTTTGCCTGGATGGCACAAAATTTAGAATCATATAGGAACACCATTTGTTTAATTGTGAACTTTTATCCTTGATGTGCCTATCATGCCATGCTTTCTACCCGACCTTTTCTTTTTTGAATCCAACGTGCTATTTCTCGTTGCTCATCTAGCTTAATTAACTTTTCAATTTGTTCTTCTAATGTTTTCTCATCAGCTAGACCTCCAACATGCGCAATACCTAAATATGGTAACATGAATTCCATAGGAAGAACTACTTCGCACTCAAACACTAACTCGAATGGTGTGGCTTTGTTTAAACTTTTATATGTTGTTCGATATGCCCAAAGTGCTACAGATACTTTATCATCTCAATCCTTTCTTCCAACATCACATATTTTTGTCAATGTCTAGCTCAAATTTTTGTTGAAAGCCTTAACAGTCCCATTTTCCTGAGGATGATATGGTGTAGTCTTATGGTGTGCAATCATGAATTCATCCAACAAAATTCTGATTGTCGCATTCAAAAAATGTGTGCCCCTATCACTGGTCAAACTTAAAGGGCATCCATACCTTATAATAATATTTTCCCATAGAAACCTAGTTGTTGTAGCTGTTGTATAATCCTTTGTAGGCGTTGCTTCTACCCACCTTGTCAGATAATCTGTGCAAGTTATGATATAGCGTGATCCAGTCCTGAGTGTGGCTAGTGAAATAGGATCCAAAAATCTATAGCCCATTTCTCAAATGGTTCTGCACTATTAATAGGTCTTAGAGGAATTTCATCTCATTGAATTGGTTTCCCAAGATGCTGACAATCACAAACCTTGCAATAATCCTTACAATCTTTATACAGGTCTCCCACCATAATCCAATGAGTAGAATCTTACACGCAGTGGCGTCACCTACATAGTGGCCACTTGCAATACCACCATGAGCTTCCTCCATGATATCTATGTGCTCATGTTCTAGTACACAATGACACAATACTTCATCCCGACCTAATTTGTACAAGTCACCGCTAATCAACATATAGGGTGCCGTGCGTATAACAAGTTGTTTCTTCTCCAAGGATTTCATTCCTTTTAGTGTCATGCCTATTCGTAGAAAGACAAAAATGTCCTCTAATTCTAATGGTGCTCGTTGTAACCTATATAATTGTGCATCTGGCATGGTATCTTCAATTTCTTGTGCTTCTTCTCCGATCGTATTCTAGATTAATGGTATGGTCCAATTAATTTTCCTTAGTTTTACCACAACTCTAAAATCAAATTCTTGAAATAAGAGTACCCATCTACATATTCACCCTTGTAAAACGGGCTTGTTTACCAAATACTTCAATGCTATGTGATCTATGTAAAAGACAAATGGTGTAGGTAGAAGTAATCTTGTCTGTCAATTTATGTAGCACATAGATCATTGACAAATCTTTACGCTCTTTAGTTGTGTAATTTTTTTCTGTAGATTCGCTTTTACTACTAGAAAAATAGATAGGATGATCTATAATACCTTCTCTTGGCTGAGCCAACACCGCACCAATGGTTGTGCTAGAGGCGTCCACATGTACATGAAATGGTTGGTCCCATGAAGGAAAACATAGAATAGGCACAGTAGTAAGTTTCTCCTTTAATGTCTCAAATGTGCATTGTTGCGGTTCTCCCTAGTAGAACATACCTTTTCCTTTCAGTAACTCCTCCAAAGGTGTGGCAATCTTGGCATATCCTTTAATAAAATTCCTATAATATCCTGTATGACCCAAAATCCATGCACCTCACTCTGACTGGTAGGCTCTTTTAGGCCTATAATGACTGACAACCTTAGCTGGATCAACCAAAAACCTTCCTTGTAGATTATGTGTCCTAATAGTATTCCAAATGGTGTAGCAAATATGCACTTCTTGATGTTCAAATATATACTCAACTGTCTACATCTTTCAAACATTAAGTGTAGATTGTCACAATGATCCTTGACCAGTCCATACACCGTCCAATCATCTAAATAAACATGTAAGAAGTTGTGAATAAATTCTTTAAACGCTTGAACAACTATACGCGAAAATACGAAGGCACATTTTTCAGACCAAAAGGCATCACATTATAGGCAAAGCTACCTCATTCAGTAATAAAAGTAGTCTTTTCCTAATCCTTCTAGGCAATTCTAACTTGATGATACCCAGAAAAACCATATGTAAACGAATATATTTCTTGCCTGCAACGCCTTCTAGTATTTCCTCGGTGAATGGCGTAGGGGCGGGGATCATCACACATGTAGCATTCAACTCCATGTAGTCCACATAGATCCTAATCCAACCATCCTTCTTGATATTGATCACCATTGGACTAACCCATTCTGACTCATCCATGGGCTTCATGATTCCAAAATTCAACATTTTGTCAATCTCTTCTTTAACCTTTTCACGCAAGTTGGGTTCATCCCAGTAAGGTCTCTTTCTAATTTGGCGTGCACCCTCTTTAAAGCTTGATCCTCATCTCCCCTAATTATTTATGCACACCTTTAAGCTCATGGTACCCCCAAGGAAATAAATCTTGATAATCCCATAGTAACTCTATGATTTTTGCCACTTCAGAGTCTGACCAATAGTCCCCAATTATGGCCTCCTTAGGCTCAACATTTGATCCAATATTCACTTTCTTTTTCTTCATATGTTCATGATAGGCATGTGTGGTCTTATCTACACTGTCCAACACTTCACGCCTACCTGTTGAATGGTATATGTCTAGAATTTCTACTTCTTCGTCATCCACTAAGTAGACCATTTTTCCTTTTTCTTTCTCAAGGCAAGTGCGCTGAAGTAGTGTGGCATCATCCTTTGTCTCTTCAACAAGGCACGCTCCCCGAGTTTCCTTCATCCAATAAATCTTGAATGAGTTCTCATCCTTGGCACTATCCCCCATGGATAATCACTTTATGACCTTTAATACATCTTCCATCAAAGGTTTTGTTGAGAAGAATTCAAATGTCTAGGTCATTCTTGTGATTAAATCCTCAATATCTAGTCTCTCTATGAAGTTTTACATATACATACAAAGCACGTGCATGCACCATGTAGAGTGGAATAAAACTTGTGCACTCGAGTAAAGGTGGTAAAGCTTCCTACCCCTCTATCCGATTCTTTCACACTTCTGAACGTGGTGCTAAATAGGTTGATTACCATGATAAGTACAGATTTGAGTAGGTGCATTTCTCCTATAGAACCTACTAGCAAGAGCAATCCTAATTTTATTACATCCTACAAGATTATCCTTATGGACTACCCACCAGGTGCATTATTGTCCCATGTAGTGTATATGCTAGCATATTCCTTCTCTCCAAATGAGTCTGTCCACCGTTCTTCCATGACGAGTAGGAATATCATAAGATCTCCTTCTCTCGATGTAACAAGGTATTGATTTATTACCTATTCTCTTGATATAATGTGGTTTTCTATCCTTAGGAAATATGATCTTTCTTGCATGCCCTACCAACTCATAAGTGCTATGAGCCCAATTATCACAAGCGACACTTGTAGTATCGCTAATAGACTGTGCATCCTCCCACTGAAGAATTCCTTCTTTACATGGTTTAAGTACCTATGGATCCCGGATGGCACGTACATAAATCATATTCATTTCTTCTTCACTCAAGGATTCATATAGGGCATATATTTTCCATTTGTTAAAGGGATAATAACTCTTTCCTCTTCATTTTCAAAGCTAATATAACCCTTGTTGAACTGAAGATCAAAATTATTTGTATAACACCAAGGATACCCCAATAGAGCTCGAAGTTTTTACTCTTCCAAAGATTAAAACCTCAAAATCTCCAGTGAACTTGGCTCCTTGTATGGTAATGGATGCATCTTTTAAAACTCGATGGGAGTGGCCTTAGTCCTGGTTATCCATGAATAATACATTAGAGGATGGTCGTGTATGGAGGTCTCCCCATTTTACCCATGCTTCCACCTGTATCAATCATTATATTACTCAATAGCCACCTATCCACAACAACATTTAAAGTTATTTCCTTATCATAATCTAGGCTATGAGGGGAAGATTTGCATGTAGGATCTATCGTCCAATCTCAAGTACTTTTATGTGGAGTGTTTCCTTTTAACCAATTCCCCAACAATGGAATGATATTCTCCTAGTGCAACAATTTGCACACTTCTCTCAAGTCATCCATATCAGTTTGGACCATCTCTAATGCTTTCTTTTGCTCCATATTCTATGATTTCTCCTTTAAATATTGTATTTCACCCTGAAGATTTCTGAGTACCTCCATGGTTTCCTAGTAAACCTCCTTCTGATGGGTAGGATTTGGGTACCATGTATGTAGAACCTCCTCCTTAGTGATGGTAGGCTTCTGCTACAATGCTTCTTTATTGCGCCTTTGCTTGGTGTGGGTCGTGATCTTTACCTACAATGCCTTGGATTCTACTTCCAACTTAGGCATCCACTGATTTTCCACAATGTGTTGTATCCTAACCATCCTTGTGCCTTTGTTTTCCTATTTATGTTTCTTGCTAAGATGCTCATATAAGTCTGGGAACTCCTCATAACTATGATTCTTTCCACAAAAAGAACATGTAATATTCGAGGACATTCGCGCTGTAGTGGTTAGGAGATCCGCATGTATAATACGTTACGTGAGGGAACTCGCTTCTTCTACCACCACGGCCTCAACCTCCATATCCTCCTTGAAACCCTCGACCTCTGCCACGACCTTGTTCAAAATTCCCTTCATTCTGATCATAGCGCGCCTAATTACGATCCTAATCCACGATGCTCATTCTTTCCTTTAGAGTTATTTGAAACTCCTATCTATCATACACCGATATCGATAGCATTATGGATCTAACCAATCAACCGGTAGTCTTCCATGTCATGACTCGTGGACCTATAGATTTTGTAATAGCATGAAATGTTCTTCCTTATCATGCATTGCAGTAATGGGCATCGACTAGCATCATGGTTTAAATGGCATATCTCACAATCCAACAAAAATGAGCACACCGATCTACAAGGAAAACTATCCTTTGTGTGACCTTCCACTTCACAATTTGTGCACCAAATCCTGTGTGTGTCTCATGTGTTGAATTTATCGATAGTTTCTCTAACTGCTTTGCCATAGCTGTAATTTTTTCTTCTAAAATGGGCTTACCCCAGTGTCTATAATTCCAACTTCCTCAACACATAAGTCTACTTCAAGTGCTTTGCATGGATCAGTGTATGTTTTATGTGATAGTGCCCTCCTAAAAGGTGTAATCAGACCTCCAAAAACCATTGTGCATGTTGGCTTGCATGAATATCATAAGAAAGCTTGGATAACAATGTTTTGAAATGAGCATCATACTCTCTGACACTTTCAGTAGTGCCTTGCTTGATATCCTTGAGCACACTTATACTCTTCTACTCGAACTCAGGGATGTGAAACTCTTTAAGGAAAGCATCTTTTAAAGCTGCATAGTCTATGTAAGTCTAATCAGGATCAAACTTTCTGTACCAACTGTGTGCATGCCCTTGTAATGTAGTAGCAAATTGACTTTCCCTACGCTCAGAAGCCATGATTCCTTTTGCATGCCACATTATTTCACACATGTGTACATGTTTAGCATCATCTTCTATGCCCCTATTGATTAGGGATCATTTCTAAAATTTCCTAAACATCCCTAAATGGTGTCGGTCAGAAGATCATCTCAAGATATTTCCAATGACTATGAGAACGCGACAAACAGACATCGGGAGATCTAGATATGTACAGTCAAATTTTAGACAATGAGGAAAGTCAACTCTAGTCAATTGGTCAATATTGGACCAATCACACTGTGACATGTGGCTTGCCACCACTCGTCGAATTCACTCGATTTGCCTATCGAGAGATGACAAGTGGACTACATGATGACCGAGTTAATTAATTTCGATACCCCATGGTATGGGTCAAATTTTTATTTACTTGGTAAGTCCACTTACACACCATTCCAAATGCCACGTATATATATATATATATATATATATATATATATATATATATATATATATATATATATATATTAATGTTCAAACATTAGTATAAACTGCCAGCATACTATACTTCCATGTGGAAGGAGGATGAAGCGGTTGTTAGGGGAGCATGAAGCCATGCGTGGATGTTTCACGTCGAAGAAGGTGGTGAAGCGGTGGAGATGAGGGCGGTTAAGCCTAAGGTGGTCCTTTGACCACTATAAAAATGCATGGAAAGGCTTAATAAAGCCTAAACTATTATTCCACTACCCTATTTGGGATATTTATCCCATTAAAACATGCTTCTCCGCCAACATGGGTATTTAACCCATTAAAATATGCAAATCCGCCCAAATGGGAATTTTATCCCAAATTACATGGTACGGGTTTAGGCTAATATTAGCCTAAGATAATATGCAAATGCATATTTTAAGGGCCCTAATTTTGTATAAATAGGTAACCCATTCTATTGTAACACATATCCCAAGCTTATTATTTGTTAAGCTTATTGTCGGGACACACAACCTAAGCTTATTATTTGTTAAGCTTATTGTGGAGACGTGTCAACAAATATTGTTTATTGGCCTATTATTTTAGGCAATAGTAGATGAAATATTTGTGATTGGGAGTAAATTATAAACTACCCAATATGCCCATTGAGCCACACCAATTACTTGCAAATCCTAGATTGTCGATCGGAGTGCTAGTGTCGCATTGACACTGTCGGGAAGGCCGATCGAAGCCGAAGGAGATTGTGCATCAGGAAGGTGAAAAACAATTCGACTGATCATCGAAGTTTTCGAAGAACTGGTGTATTGATAGGCAAGTAAAATTCCATTAGGTTTTCTTGTGAAAGTACTATTGTAACTTACAAGTTTTGACTAGTGGAACGGTTCGACCACGAACCCGGAGACATAGGCAATTGCCGAACTCCGTAATCAATCTTTGTGCAATTGTCTTATTGTCTTGCATTAATTTTTAAATTGATTACTTAAAAGGAGAAAATCATCGGCAAATATTTAAATCCTACAAGGGTCTGCGAGATCAGGTAGTAATAATCTGATTATTTTCGGATCATGTTTGGTATCAGAGCTGGTTTAGCTCCATATTTGTTTTTCAGTAAATCTGATTAACAAAGTGATTGCTTCAAGATTGGTGTAGTTGGTTCAATTTGTGTGAACAGGTACAAGTGCACTATGGGCAAGATGTCTAAATAGGCAAAGCTCGAGGAAATTGAAGCTTATAATCACCAGATCCAGGAAGAGAACTCTCTCCTGCGATCCATGTATTACTCCTTGGAAGAGGAGTATGCTCATTTGAAATCAGAACTGCAAACCAAGGATGAGCTCTTGGCAAGGTTGCAGTGTGGTGATCAGAGGAAGGAAATACCTTCAACTTCATATGCAGAGGCCATGGCAGATGACTGCACTGTAAGTTGTTCACCACTGGAATATTCTTCTTCCTCCCATTCGGTTTCGGATTTAGGTAATGAAGTCTTTGGTTTGTTTGAAAAGCATACTAGAGGCATTGGATCCAAATTACTAGATAAAATGGGATTTGATGGAAGAGGCCTTGGTAAAAATGGCCAAGGTATTGCTAACCCAATACAGGTCGAGGATCGTCCTCGTTTTACAGGTTTGGGTTATCCTAGTGCGGGAATGGAAATTGGAGAATGCTCCAAGAACACTGACGGGAGACAAGCTTCCGAAAGCAAAGAGAATACCCCACTAGTCCTGCAAGAAGATTCTGAGCAAGAAGATTACGAGCAAGAAAGTTGTGCTTCGTCGTCACAGGAAAGATGTGGTAAGAGAAATCAGCGAAGAGGTAATGAGATTCTACCTCGAGTTTCTTACCATAATCGTAAGCACAGTAAAACTTCTTATCCACTTTTTCAACTTAAGAAGTATGGTTATGATTTTCAAAAGATGTGGAATTATTTTCCATGTACTTTTTGTGGATTGCATAATCATTCAGTGGCTAGATGATGGAAGAGAAGGACACTGATGAAGAAGTTGATGCCGTTCATCAGAACAAGGCAAATTAGAAAGACCAATCTCATCATGTAGAGTCGAGAAATGGTAGAAAGAGTTCCTCATCTCAGAAGAAGGAGATTAAGAGGAATTTTTGTGCTCATTGCCAGAGGAATGGGCATCGGTGGAAAATTTCTAGAAACTACATCCATCTCGCCATCAGAGTAATGGCAAGCCAAAGATGGAATGGAGGCCTATTGCAAAGGCAAAGGAAGTTTCTACTCCACCACCAGTTGATAAGTCAACCCAGGACCAGGTAATACCTGAAAGTGAAAGTCCTTTAAAATGGGTAAGTCAACAAGTTTTCAATTATATATTGCATAATTCAGATTGATGGATCGTATGCAATATTAAGTTTGGAGATCAATTTTTGTGAGAAAATCTTGAGAGAAAGGTTTACCATACTCGGTGGATTTTCTTACTTAGAAAATTTGATTAATGCTCCAAATATATCTCCTAATCAGCTTGTGAGTACCTGTTACAGCTTGGATACAGGATTTGACTTACATAAAGCTTGGAGATTGATTTGTCATTTTTGCAGACAATAGAGTTTGCGGAGATCGGATCGAACTTCATTCTGTGTAGAGGCATTGTGACCGTGCAGCAGAGTGGTACCTAATATTAGTATGTCAACAAGAGGAGCTCTAAAAGGATCAGCTCGAACATCATTCGGTGTCAAGGCATTGCGACCACACATACGAATGGTAGCTGATCAATAGACTTAGCATCATGCATTGGAGGCTCGAGGTCTTGCAAGAGGCTTAGCATCATGCATCGAGAGGCATTGAGGTCTGTAACAGACTTAGCATCATGCATTGGAGGCTTGAGGTCTTGAAAGAGGCTTAGCATCATGCATCGAGGCATTGAGGTCTATAGAGACTTAGCATCGTGCATTGGAGGCTCGAGGTCTTAAAAGAGGCTTAGCATCATGCATTGGAGCTGTTGAGGTCCATAATGGGACAAGGCATTGTCCATCACCGACATCGGATCAATCAAAGCTCTACGTAACATGGAGTTCCTTCAAACCAGTTTGGATTCTGTGGAATCAAATCGGAGCCAGGAGCTGTGTTATAGAGTATAAGAAGATCCTTTTTGTCAGATATCAAGAAGCTTAAGCACCGCACGAAGGAGCATTGAGGTTTCATTCGAAACTTAGCACCATAAAGTGGAGGCGTGGAGGTCTTTTCGAGATATCGAGAATGGCGCGTGCGAGCGTGGTGGGCCCATAACCCACAGATCCCGGGATCGGAGCGGAGTTTTCAAGTGAGAAGGTTGCGAGAGGAGAATACCCAAGGGTATACTACGGTAGCACTTCCGAGGTGGCGGCAGAGTTTTCAAATTACGGGCGATATGGAAGCTTTTTGGGATAAAAAGCCTTTCTCAGTGGGGAGGTGTGATCGGGGATCATTTCTAAAATTTCCTAAAATCCCTAAATGGTGTCAATGTAGAAGATCATCTCGAGAGCTTTCCAATGACTGTGAGAGAACGCGACAAATGGACATCGGGAGCTCTAGATATGTACGATCAAAGTTCGAGGAATGAAAGTCAACTCTAGTCAATTGGTCAATATTGGACCGAATCACCTTTGTGACACATGGCTTGCCTCCACTTGTTGAATTCACTTGATTTGCCTATCGGGAGGCGACAAGTGGACTACATGATGACTAAGTTAATTAATTTTGATACCCCATGGTATGGGTCGAATTTTAATTACTTGGTAAGTCCACTTACACACCATTCCAAATATACATATATATATATATATATATATATATATATATATATATATATATATATATATATATATATATATATATATATTAATGTTCAAACATTAGTATAAACTGCCAAGATACTATACTTCCGTGGAAGGAGGATGAAGCGGTTGTTAGGGGGCATTAAGCCATGCGTGGATGTTTCCACGTGGAAGAAGGTGGTGAAGCGGTGGAGATGGGGGCGGTTAAGCCTAAGGTGGTCCTTTGACCACTATAAAAATGCGTGGAAAGGCTTAATAAAGCCTAAACTATTATCCCACCACCCTATTTGGGATATTTATTCCATTAAAACATGCTTCTCTGCCAACATGGGTATTTAACCCATTAAAATATGCAAATCCGCCCAAATGGGAATTTTATCCCAAATTACATGGTACGGGTTTAGGCTAATATTAGCCTAAGATAATATGCAAATGCATATTTTAAGGGCCCTAATTTTGTATAAATAGGGAACCCATTCTATTGTAACACATATCCCAAGCTTATTATTTGTTAAGCTTATTGTCGGGACACACAACCTAAGCTTATTATTTGTTAAGCTTATTGTGGAGACGTGTCAACAAATATTGTTTATTGGCCTATTATTTTAGGCAATAGTAGATGAAATATTTGTGATTGGGAGTAAATTATAAACTACCCAATAGGCCCATTGAGCCACACCAATTACTTACAAATCCTGGATTGTCGACCGGAGTGCTAGCATCACATTGATAGCGTCGGGAAGGCCAATTGAAGCCGGGCGCGGTGTGCATCAGGAAGGTGAAAAACAATTTGTACTGATCATCGGAAGTTTTCGAAGAACTAGTGTATTGATAGGAAAGTAAAATTCCATTAGGTTTTCTTGTGAAAGTACTATTGTAACTTACACGTTTTGACTAGTGGAACGGTTTGACCACGAACTCGGAGACGTAGGCAATTACCGAACTCCGTAATCAATCTTTGTGCAATTGTCTTATTGTCTTGCATTAATTTTTAAATTGATTACTTAAAAGGAGAAAATCATCGGCAAATATTTAAAGCCTACAAGGGTCCAAGATCAGGTAGTAATAATCGATTATTTTCGGATCACCTATACTCTGGGAGACAAAGAGACATTTCCATGTAAATATTCTAGGGTTGGTGCGGACCTTGCCCACCCGATCCAAAACCTCTTGTGTTTCCTCCGCCTCCCGAGATCCACCAGAGATAAATCCACCTATACCTCCTGATTCCAAACCTATAGTTGGGGTCAGACTAGAAGATGTACTTCCCTATGTCCCAACCATATTATTGAATTGTACCACTGACAATCTACAAAGTTTTACTACTCCCAGAAGAGAGTCCAAAAGTATGTGTGCCTAAACTCTATGTGCGGATGATATACCTGAAAATGTACTCCCATATAAAAATGAATCCATTTGCACTTTGCGATCGTTTTACTTTTTATATGACTCAATCCTACTCTCCGTTACCTAAATTAGCTTGTTGACTATTTATTATACTAGATCTTTGGAAAACCAAATGCAAGGGCAAGGTTGTCAGGTGGATTCAAATGCGTTCCCATGGCCTAGGTCATATCTGCTGGTGTGCTTCTACATGAGGCCAAGGAGGGTTCCATGTCTTGCTTTCCCAAATGGGGGAGTTCACGATGCTTGGGTTCCACGTCTTACGCATGAACTTCAACTCATTCCCAAACTATCTTTTTCCACAATGCCATTTTCTCTGTAGCCTCCCGTTTCTTCTCTATCACCCTCTTGTGTGCCTCATTATACTTAAGCCACCTTTCTTCTCTCTGCCTCTCTTCCGCTAGGTCTTCCATCTTTCACCAAGCCTTCTCCTTCCCCCACGCGTGGTGGGGTTTAGTTTTCCATTATTTTATTCTCCAAGTTCAGGGTTACCATCATAATTTTGATTGCCATTGGAATGCCTTGCAAGTAAGTTCCCCTAAGATATCGTAAAAATTGGAATTCAGCTACTTCTACGCATGAATAAGTAGAAATTGAGTTCTCTAAGATATAGTTGTTCAAAATACCATTGAACCACATATCCATAGTGCGATTCTAGATTAGATCAACATCATAAAGGGCCTAAAATTCTTCCTATGTCTAAACAGTGTGTGATGCCTCCAATTCTGTTTAGATGCATAAGTAATCAGTCACTTTTACGGTTGTCTTTGGAAAGATAGTGAAGAAGCTCTCGTCTGAAATAGTCATACAAATTCTGCTCCACCCACGTGTGTGTGTTAAACTCAGATCTAGTGTTGAACCTCCGTGTGTATTCTTCTTCTAGGTCATGTATCCACTCCTCAACACTTGCTAGGGTCAACCGGTATGTCTTCATTGCGAACCATCCTAAAAACAACTAAAAAAAAGGTCCCGATAATGGAACCAATGATGCAGCCTAGAATTCACTAGTAAAAGCCCAGGTGTGTTGGCACATCAATCAACCTAGACTGAGCACTCACCCAAAGCACACAAAGTTACCAAGTCCCTCTTTAGGTTTATTGTTGCAAGATTATAGCATGATGAAGACTTAAAGCATTCAGATCCATGACTAATACATCATTCTACAGTGCATGTTCAAATCTAGATCTTAAAGTATCATGAATCAAACAATAATCATAGCAAAATCACTCATGCAATAATAAACTATAACCATGATTAACACCTTGATTCAGTCAATAACCTCCATTATATTAAATGTAGTAATACATAGAATCTTCTTACAATAATGGCATCATATGCTCATGCGCATACAGATCTGATAGTATAATCTCACAGTAATCCATTCCTTACATACCATTCTCACACACCTACACTACATAGTTAATTACATATTTATAAGGGGGACTTGCCCTTCACAACTTATCTATTCCCAAAATAGGTCGCATGTTATTATTATCCATGTGTCATTACAATAATAGCCACACATGCAAGTGTGCTAACAATAGACTTATTCTAGTTAACTGTCAGTAGTAAATCTATTCTCACTGTACTCATGCAAAGCGCTTCATAGTCGATCCTCTAAAAATAGCCAATCCTGTTGCCTGAAGTCTTTAACAGGTTTTTGTGCTCCACATGCCATCTTCCAAAATAATATCTTCATCATGAAAACAGCTAAGTCCCGAATCTATCTTTGTCCTCAGTAGCGTGATTTCTTCTCAATCCTCCTGCGCATTTGAATGCACTACGATCTTCCGCGTGAACCTTACATATGTTTTTCGCTAAGTGCGATTTGATCTAACCAACATCATAGATGGGGCTGGAAGGAGGCCCAAGAGTTTCTAAAGGAGAAGGATATTAAGGGGTGACTGGTCGAGGGTAAAAAACTAAGGGGAAATAGGAGATTCGGTTTCGAAAGGGGGATCAATTTGAATGACATGGTCTTTACAAGGTTGAGAGATCCAATGCGAAATCTCAAGATTACTAGAGGAAGGAGTGTCATTAGATATATTATATTGTTGCATTGTTTGAGAAAGGGCATTAATAGGTATGAAATGGGAAAATATTTGTTTATGAATTTTATTAACAAACAAATCAAACAATGATGTTTTCATTACCTATATTTAATAAAGTGTGAAAAATAAAAAAGGGGGTGGATAACGAGGTACCTAAGAAAAGGAAATCTAGATTTGGTTTCAGGATGTTATGGCTAGGGAAGTCTCGAGTAGGTGGCTTCTTGTTGGGTGATCAAATCCCAATCAGTCAACCGGGTAAGAAGATGTTTTTATGTGTAAATTGATTTGTGAATTTTTGTTGTGTGATAGGATGTGAGATGCAACAAGTTAACCTCTTACTTAGACTATGTGACCAAGCAGGATGAAGAAAAGAGAGGTTCTTTTAAAACAAAATCAAAGTGTGATCTTTCAATGAGAAACACACAAGAAAGGAAAATACGATGCAAAAAGGAGAAAATAGGGGGAAATGAAGAATACCTTGATAGAAATTTTCCTCTTTATCTAAACTTAGAGGGAAGAGCAATCTAGTAGTCAAACCAACACGAGCAAGTAAAAAGTGAAGCTTATCTTTGCGGTGTTAGTAGAAGACATAAGAAATATGAAATATGAAATAAATGAAAAGGATCACCTAAAGGATGGTCCCACCGATCATGCTAGAATGTTGATCCGGTTTTCATTCCTTTTCAATTTAATGATATAGTACTAAAGAAAACTAAATAACCTTGAATGATGGAGGGTTTATGGTACCTCAGATGCGATGTGATGGATACGGGCACAAAGTGAATGATAGATCCTCATTGTAACTACACAAACCTACGAGATAAGAACACTAAGAAAAATGGATAAGATAGTATATGTGGGGATTTCCCAAAGAAATTTGTATCCAAGAAGAGTTAACTTCCTCGACGGATGTTAAGCCTCGTGTTTTGATAAAAGATGATAAAAATCAATAATAATAAAGTGGATAATATGTAGAATCTGAGGCACACATAAACTGAAAATGTAGAAATGTAAAGCACATACAAATCTGATTTGAATGATCTTGAAATAAAGGTTACTGTTGGGTCAACAATGACCTAGGCTGTGCGAGAAGTAGGTCGATGGTGACACAGGGTGTATGGATCTAATCAATAAGAGAAATATGCAAACCTGTAAGATCTCATGTAAACCGTAAGCAACAAAGGTCTAAAAATTTTAGAGTCAACAGTAGAAGGATTTTGAGGGAGAAGAAACCAGTGAAGAGTGAAAAGTGAGATTGGAAGGGTAGATTGAGGATTAGGACCCTAGTCGGCGGTGATTAGGGTGAAATGGCAGCGACAGTGTGGATAGGCTAGTTTTGATGGAGCAGAGAAACAAGAAGATAGGTCTAAGGGTGAGAGACAAGAACATAGTACAAGCAGACACTTGAGAAAGGATCTCGAAAACGAGTAAGTGATAACACAAAGGCTCAATCAATGATGACTGAGCAAGGCAATGACGACTGGATAGTGTGAAGAAAGACTTGTTGGGAAATGAGATGGATAGAAAAATATGCGAGATAAAAAATCTCACAAAGGGATGTTCACAAGCGATGCGGAAGCTATAAAGAGATCTAAAAGGTTTGTAATTGGTGCAAGAATGTTCGGGAAAGAGGAAGAGAAGTTTGCAGATTGCAAGAAAGCTCGGATATGTGCATGCATCTATCTCTTGTGTCTTTTTTTGGAAATAAATAACCCCATCTTATAGGGTCGAATGACAAAGCTGGGTTGGGTCACTGCATTGAATACGAGGAAAGTTTCCCAGATGATTTAGATTTTGTGATTTTGACATGATTTTGGGTATTTAAAGATATGGGCAAGTGCTTTAAAGCATGTAGGTGGGAAGGGGTGATTTAGGGATGATATATGGGTGATTTGGCAATAAGTATAGGTTAGGAAAAGAATACGTATGCATAGGGTGTATATTTAGAATAAAAGCATCCTAAATAGAAATTGGATTAGGGACAGATTAGGATGTGGACATTAATTAATTAATTAATAGGAACTAATTAATTAAATTAATTAAATGGGATTAAAGATGATGAGGTAATAAGATGGGCATTTAATTAAATGAAGGGAGATGAACTAAATAAATATGCACACGTGGGCGATTAAGGGTAGTGATACCAAATTTAGGTGTCTACAGGAAGGCTAATCAATGTTGGAATCCTACGATACCATAATACAAAAGAGTAACCATCCTTTGAGGGTATGGTCTACTTTATACATTTTTGATATAGATGGAAAGAATGATATACATGATAGCCATCCTTTGAGGGATCGATCTATTTATTTGATTTTCTTTTCTTTTCTTTTTTATATGAAACAGTTTTCCTTCAGGAGCAATCTATTTTTTATAACTTTGACTTTTCACAAGAGCATCCTTGAATTTTTACTTTAACAAGGGGAAGAGCTGGGAATATCTAGGTAGACCACTTATGAGGGGACAATGAATGTACAAGAGACACTTGTGATCCCTTTGCATGGTTTTAAGAGGTAAATAAGGGGGTAATGGATGTAATGATCACGGAGTTCTCAAAAGAAGGGATCTAACCTATCCATAAGGAAAATGCTATGGACAGAGCCATGGTGCCCATATTTAAGGTTATGTTGACGAAAGTGATGATAGACCACATAGTTCCAAATCATTACAATGATAGATGGAAAGACTAATTATGGAGAAATGATCTAAAGATATGACTAACTGCTCTCTGGTAATGTGCTAACTATAGAATGGTCATAAGTACAATGTGTTAAGTGGTTCCAATTCTGGTTTACCATCAAGGAGGCCAAACGATAGGCTCCCAACCCATACTTATGTGTAATAATGTATGGTCCAATCTAGTTAGGAAAAACTTTTCACGTTGGCTCTTTTCTAGTGTAGTGATGTTCGATTTTCTTTAAAGACGAAGTCGCCAATATTAAATTTGTGCTCTTTGAGGTGCTTATTATAAGAAAACTTGATGCACTCTTAATAAACATGATGGTTTTCAAGAGCAAGGATGTGACATTCATCCAATAATTTGAGATGTGCTAGATGCTTCTAGTGATAATCTTCATCAGAGATGGAGTCGCGGAGAGACAAGCACAAGGATGGAATTTGAACTTCGAGATGAAGGACAACTTGAGCCTTACACGAAAAAATGGAGTAGCTCCCATGGAAGTGCAAATGCTAGTCCAATAAGCCCAAAGAGTGAATAGGAGATGAAGGTGTCATTTACGACCCAGATTGGTCAATAGTATTGGCAATAATGTTTTGAAGGGTTTTATTAGTTGCTTGACTTGGCTGTTAGCTTGAGGATAATATGGTGAAGAGAAACTAAGCTAGATATTGAATGAGTCACAAAATTTCTTGAGATATTTGTTTTTAAAGGACTTTTCATTGTCCGTGATGAGTTTGTGAGGGACGCCAAAGCGAAAAATAATATGCTGGTAGATAAAGTTAATGATTGGACTAGATTTAGTTGAAGTGAGGGGAATTTCTTCCACCCACTTAGTGAAATATTTGGTTGCAGTGATGATAGAGTGATGTTGTTGTGAAGACTTCGGATTGATGAGACCAATGAGATCAAGACCCCATTGTGAGAAGGGCCAAAGGTCTTGAGCCACTCAAATCTTGACTAGGAATACGAATAAGATTGGAATGCTACTAACATTTTTCACATTTCTTAACATACTCATAGCAGTCATGATTGAGGGAAGGCCAATAATATCCAAGACAAAGAACACGCTTAGCAATGGCTAAGTCACTAAAGTTTCCACCACAAATATTGTCATGGACTTCTTGGATAGCACGAGAAGATTCATGGGATTTAAGGCATCGAAGGAGAATACCGTCAAATCCATGCTTATAAATAATTCTACCAAGTATCACATAGCGATTAACACACTTTGAAGGAAAGACCTCCTAGCATTCTTGGATAGATCAAGTGGAATGATTGATTTGGATAAATAATCGAAGATTTGGGAATACCAAAGATCGTAACTGGACTCAACAAGATTAACACAAGGTAAGTCATGAAATGGTCAATCACTATGGTGAATGACAATAGAAATTTTAGATTCTTTCGTTGTCCATGGGATGAGAGTTGCAAGGGATGTCATCATATCTACAAAATGATTGGATGACCAAGGGATGGATTGGATAGTATAATAATCGAAGGCCTCGAGGAAGAGATGAACAATGTCTTGATATTTTTGAAGATTTTCATTTTTACACTGATACTCACCTGTGAATTATTTGATGATAAGTTCAAAATCTCCATAGATGTCAATAATTTGAACACCTAGAAAGAGAGTAGTTTCAAGACCTAGAGATAAGGGCTTCGTACTCCGCCATATTATTTGTACACTCAAAATTGAGCTTGTTTGCGAGGGGAATAGGAGAATCCTCATGAGGGAAGAGAACAACACCAGCACATCCCCTTGTTGACATTTAGAACCGTCAAAGAAGAGGGTCATTTTAAGGGTTCCATACTCATGATGAAATTTATTAACATATTCCTTTGGAAACTACTGATGAGGAAGATGTGAACTAGGAAGAGGGGCTTCTACTAACTGGTCTACGATAGCTTGGCCCTTAATTTATTTTGAGAAATAAACTCTAGGTAAAACTCAGTCATGAGCATGATCCATCGAGTGATATGATCATTATGATACTGATTTAGAATGCATCGTCTTAAGAAGATGAAAAATAGTAATGACATAAGTCTTGTGATTGAGAAGATAGTGTCAAAGTTTAGAGGTGGCAAAGAAGAGAGTGCAACACAAATTTTTAGCTTCAATGTAGTGATTCTCGCAATCATGGAGGGTGTGAATGATGTAATAAATGACCTTCTCATGACCTTGGTCATCACGATGTGCTAACATATCCCCAAAGCATGATCAATAGTAGAGATATAGATAAAAGGGCTACCCCTCACGCAGAGGTGTGGGAATTGGTGGAGACAAAAGATATTGTTTAAGGTCATCAAAATCATTTTGTGACAATTATGATCCTAATTGAAGTCTATGTATTTACGAAGGAGATGATGAAAGGGTTGGTAACGATCTAAAAGTTGGGAAATGAAGTGATGGACTAATTAAATTCAGCCTTGAAGACTATGAAGTTTCTTAAGATTGGAAGGAGGAGGCATTTTGATGATTGCTTTGATTTATGCGGGTCAACTTCAATGCCCCTAATAGATATGATAAAGCCAAGGAGTTTACTAGTTAATACTCCAAACAGACGCTGATCGGATTTAGATGAAGAAAAAAGTGAATAAGTTGCTCAAAAAGGACTTCAAGAATGGAAATATGGTTGTGGTGATGTTTAGATTTACCCAAAATATCGTTAACATAATCTTCTATGGTTTTGTGGATGAGATCATGAAAAATTTAAGTCATGGCCCGCTAATAAGTAGCTTTGGAATTTTTAAACCGAAGGGCATGATGCGGTAGCAAAAGGTCCCCTAAGGGGTGATGAAGGAAGTCTTATGTTGGTATTTTAGGCGATAATAATTTGATTATAACCAAAAAAATGTCCATAAGAGAAATCATCTCATGGCCTACGGTAAGATCCACAAGTTGATCAATGTTGGGAAGAGGAAAGTCGTCTTTAGGGAAAGTGAGATTGAGATCTCGAAATTTGGTGCATATATGAAGTTTTCCAGATGCTTTAGCAACAGTACAATATTAGAAACCCATTGGGGATAGTCAATGGGGATGATGAAATTGGTAGAAAGAAGACATTGCAACTCCTCTTTGACAAGGAGGAAAACTCGAGGGTGCATGCGGTGAAGATTTTGATTTACTAGTTTTGTGTTGGGAATGGTGACGATATTGTGGATAACAATAGAAGGGTCAAGACTTGGTATGTCTGAATATGACCATGCAAATGCCTAGTTGTGATGAGAGAGGAATGTGGTGAAAGACTCAAGCTCATGTGGATCAAGGGATTGACCCATTTTGAGGATGTAAGGCTCTTGGGGAGTCTCAATATTGATTTCGATGGTGGATTCATTGAGAAGAGTGGATGTGTCAAATGGTAAGGTCTTATGAAGATAATAATCCTCTACCCCCATATGGGAAAGAATGGTGTCATCATTGGCACACTAAATAATTTTTATGGTAGAAGAGTCTTCTTCTATCATCTCTGGATGGCAGAGGGGAAGGGACTTAGTATGGGTCTCAGTTGATAAGTGATCAGTCCCAAAGTGATGGTGGAGACTAAAAAAAATCTAGAGGCAATAGACACAGTGTCATCTATATCCATGGACTCATGGGATGGAGAATATGGAGAAGGCATATCCATGCACATCTTAGATGGTGGGATGGGGTCGAGGATTGCTTCTGATAGCCTAACCTAAAATTTTCATGAGGCTAGTGGTACTGATTGATAATAAAGCCATGTGGCCAATGCTCATAACATCACATGTTGAATCCCTTCCATGTGTAATGGTGAAGAAAGCTATGGGAAAAGGATGGTTTGTTAAGGAATCCAAAACCACCGGTATAAGGTTTGGCGTGTGGAAGATCGGCGATGTGAGAAGAAGGGGTATCAAAACCACCATAGATGAGGTTGGTTTGAAGATGTGGTAGACCGATAGGAATGAAATGTCTAACATTGGGTTGATACATTGGAGCTTGGTCGGGTCTACCGAGACGGTGAGGAGTAGGCAAGGTGTTGAGTGTAAGAAGACAATACTCCCCCAACGTGAGTTTATCCATCACTTTATCTAGGGATTCATCATTGGGAAGTTTGGACGAAGGGATGGATGAGCTGGTGGATGATGCGAGATGGATCATTTTTGGGAATGAGGACATCATTTGGTTGATATGTCATGTTACACATTTGGAAGGGAGGAGTGTCCCTAGGAAGCGTCAAGATCTTCCCCTCATGCTCATATTTAAGACAACGATGAAGTGTAGAGGGGACATAGCGCATATCACAAATCCAAGGTCATTCAAGGAGAACATTGTACTAAAATTCTCCTTCTATGATGTAGAAGACCTCATGGAGGAGCTTCTCACCAACACAGATGGGAAGAATAATCATTCCCTATGAAGGATTGATAGCATCGTTGAAGGTTTGAAGGGCCGTAGGTGTATGGGAAACTGTGGATTTTGGGATCTTGAGATGATCAAAGGTATGTGATGGGATGATGTTAATGCTTGCCCCATTATCAATCATGGATCATTGAATGAAAGTATCATTGATCCTAACCATGATGAAAAGGGTAAGGTCATGTTCTTCTAGTGTGATGTTCGGAATCTTAGTATCATCGAATGAGATAGTAACAAACCGTGAGTTCTCTTAAGAGAGACGCGAAGGGTTGAGCCTCATTCTTTAGATGTCGGAATATGCTTCAAATCTTTAGTGAGGGCATGTCTATGGTTTGTGCAAGCTTTGGATGAGCTCTTAAATGGACTATTATCCATATTTCAACCCCCCAGGCAAAGTATTGGATCAGCCACGACCCCACAGAGAAAGAACCAGAGAAAACACATTGAAATCTTGCAAAAGGGTTACAAAAGGACTCAACAATGGAGTGGCGGAGCCTGTGAAAGACTAAACGACCCTATGCAAGAAGAAAGAGAAGAAATGGCTCTGTCAAGTGAATTCATGTCTTAAATCTATTTAACAAGTTACAAGCGGGCTTGGAAATGAAATAAGCAGAGTCGAGAGAAGAAGGAGACAGGTTTCAAAGAAGACAGAAACAAGAAAGAGGAGAAATGGTGAAGATCCAAAGTCTTCGGGCTCAAAATGAGTCCAAAATTTACTAAGTATGAAGGAGACAACGGAGAGAGCCACGTGTTAGACGACACTTCTCAAAGTTAAACCCAAAAAGGAAGGCTCGATCAAGCTCCGGGTCCCCATGTGTCCCGTGCCCAAAATGGAGCCGAGTCAAAGCTAAAAGTCAAAGGTAGACAGAGCGGGCCTAAAAAAGGCTAAGTATAAAAGTGGTCGCAGAAGAAGCCACGTGTCGACTCTGCATGCATCTCCAAGGGTAAATCCAAAAGCGAGGCTCAAACAAGTGCTAGCTCACCATGTAGCCTAGGGTTGAAAAGGTAAGAGGGGCCATTGAAAATTCTAAGAGTCTATGAAGGCTTCCAAGTGTTAACTCGACGCTCCTTCAAAGGCAAATCTTGATCGGGATTTTAAGCGAGCGTGGAGCCTCCACGCATCAAGTCTCAAAAAGGGGACAGAGTTGGGTTGAATAACCAATGTAGGATGGCAGGACGGTAGAGAGTGCCAAGTGTCCAAACAGTGCTAGTTCAAGAGCAATATTTAAAGGGGGTTTCCAAGAAAGCATCAAGTTTCCACGTGTCCTCGGTCAAGATGTATGCCCCGAGCAGCAAAGGACTTAGCCAAAACACATATAAATTAAGCGAGCCACAGAAGAAGCCAAGTTTCAACACTACACCACTCCAAAATAAAAATGCAGAGGCTACCATTGGGCATGCACCAGCCCTCCACGTGTCCAGTTTAAAAAGGGGACCCGTTTTCAAACTATTTTCCCACCTTTTTGTACGGACCCGATATAAATTTCAAAGGGGCATATCTTTCAACGGGGCTCAAATATATAGCAAATCTAATGTTGTTGGAAAGATATCAGCCTCATTTATGCCATAAAGATATGAAAATTAAATTTTGGGGAGGTTAGGTGGGAGAAAAATAGAGAAAAGTCTTCTAGGCCATTAACGTAGAATTTGATCTCTTCAACTACCAGATCTAATTCGATTTGATCCGTCGGAGAACCAGAAGCAACATATTATGGGTGGATTTATAGAAGGCATTGATATTCATTGGTTGAGATTTCAATATAGGATTCAATGCGTATCTTAGGGTGGTTGGAGCAGGATTTGAATTTTTCCCTCTTCTCTCTCCCATTCTTCCTATATATTGTAATAGAGGGGCACATTCAAATGGTTGTTTTTTTTTCTCTCTGCCTCCCCCTCTTTTTCTTCCTTAGGGTCAAAAATGGAGTTCAAACCTCCTCCCCTACTCTGTAAATGGTGTTTTTTCCTCTTGCTCATGAATGATGTTCTATGCAAACTTTTGAAGCAATAAAAATGTGTTTTGTGATGCATTTGTTCATCCTTTGCTCTTTTTGGTTGTTTCTTCTTGCCTCTCTTCATTGTAGGGTACTTGTGCATGTTTTGGATGTTCATTTGTAGATCCGGGAGCTATGTTTGTTGGGTTTGAAACATTTTCTGTGTGAATCTGATCTTTGGCACTTGTGATGCAGTTGTTCATCCTCTCCATTTCTCACCTCCCTTCATTTCATGGCAGTTTGGTTAGATGATCAACACTTCCTTTTCTGGTGTATCACCACTTAGTGTAGGCTCTTTCACCCTCTCTCTCTCTCTCTCTCTCCCCTTGGAATGGTTAGATTAGGATTAGTTAGATTCTTCCTGCACTAGAGTAGCTTGTGGCAGGTAGATTAGGAAGCAAGAACCAACCTTCTCTAGAGAGTTTTCCCTTTTGCAAGGTCCCACACCTTGGGAAAGCTCAATGTTATGTGAATCACACCAAATGACTCTACCTTAGAAAAGAAGATCTGACAACTCATTTGGGGGTGTTGTGATTTTGCATTAACATTTTTGGCATGCCTGGTGGGACACTGAGGTTAGATCTCCCATCTTTCCAAGGTGTCTCATTACAATAGCAAATCATAAGCCATTGTGCGACCACACTAACATTTTTGGCACACTCGGTGGGACAGGTCTAAAGCACCTTATAACTTCATCTTAGCAAGTTTATGTGTTCCTATCAAGGGTCAGCCTTTTGAGGCACTTTCAAGCACATCTGGCGACTCCATCTGGTCAATAACCCATCCTCTAATTTGTAGACCTTTTCCATCCATTTCCACCCATCTTCATTCACTTTTCTTTCCATATCTCCCATTTTCTTCCATTTCATGAAGTTGTGAAATCATGACTTCATTCCCTTCATGGAATTCACACATACAACAGTGTAATCCACCTCCAATGCATTTTCCAACTCCTCTAGATCAACACTATGATTAGATATAAAGTCACTGTGCTTACACATATGAGCAGGGTCAAAGTCAGTTTGGCCATAAAGCTTATCAAGAGCAAGGTTATGCATACAATGACAACAGTCAAATGGATGATGTTGTTTTTTTGGAGAAGATTCAAAGAATGGAGGTTAGCATGGTGCAATCCAGGGCACGTAGCACAAATGAAGGCATTTATGATTTGTTGAAGGCACCTTATCCATGGGAAGGCCCTTTTCCAAGACATTACAACCCTCAAGAGAAGCTTGACTTCATGGTTGAAGTGCTACCTCAGCTTACACAGTGGATTGAGGACATTGAAGCTTATGAGAAAAGTGCGAGACAACCTTGTCAATGGGTAAGTCAATCACTAGCTCCTTGTCTTTCATTTTCTCTTCCTCAATCTTTATCATTTTAGCAGAGGCAAGAGTCAAGCCCCTCACTTGTTGCCCCAAGTGTTGATTTCATTTCTCCATCTCCTAATCTTCCACCCCATTTCAATTCTTCTCCCCTTTTCTCTCCCAAGCAGTCATCCCCTCCAAAAAAACAAGAATTTCCACTTCCCCCCCCACAAAAAATTGCAAAACTTATTGAACCCCAACCTGTCACTTCTCTTACTTTCCCAAGTCCATGTTGGGAAGAAACCCAAGAAACCATTCAAGGAGAACAACAAGAGGAGGAGCCCAACAGAAAAGAAATGACAGACAACCTGAAGAGTTGGGCTACCAAATTTGGGTTTACAAAGATCCCCTTGATGGTCAAGCCAATAGAGGAGGTCAAGGTTGAAGAACCAATGGTGGCTGAGGCTGAGTTTGTAGTAGAGGAGGAGGACCATACAGTTTCAGAGGCTCTAAGTGTGGAGCAGGCTAGAGAAGAACCTTCCGTTCTTCCTTTCACTTCATCCCCTTCAAGCTCTGATGTTGAAGAAGAGTTTTAGCTTTCAAACTTCATGTTTGAGGATGAAGGGAACCATGGTGAGTCAATTGTAGATTAGGAGGACACCATGGAGGAGGTAGAGTACCTATAATAGGACAACAAGGAGGTAGACTGTCTGTCTGACTTGGAGGATTGCTTTGATGGAGAAGAGCCTAAAGAGATAACACCATTTTTCCTCCATCAACCACCTTCCAAGCATATGAGCCTATTGCCATGAAGGAGGACATTCAAGAACAACAGACCTACACTCCACTACACCTCTCTAAAACCAAGATTGGGAGGTATGAGTCCTCCATGTTCTCCATAAGAAAAAGAAGAGGAATAGCCAGCTCCAAGTCCAGTTAAAAAGGAGCATATGGAGGTGACCAAGATAGATTCAGAGGCACTGAATCATGAGCTAGTTGCACAAGAAAATGTAGACCCCTCTCTCATTCAACCTCTCCAAAAATCTGACTTTTTGGAGGAGCTTGAACTCACTAGCTTCATATTTGAAGATGAGGCTTCATATGGTGAAAATAATGAATATTTTAAGATCACCATGCAAAAGGGAGAGACTTTACTATAGCAGGATAGTAAAGAGTTTGATATCCCATCGACTCAAAAGAATGTCTTCCAACCATAAGAACTTGCTGCAAAGATTTTGATCTTCCAAAAGTCACACCTCTTCTGAAGAAGAGAAAGGTAGGTAGAGGATGACATCATCTCTCTCACACCATCCATCCAAGAAGGTCCACAAGAAAACTCCATTCTTGGAGTTGAATTTCAGAGAAATGGGCACATTCAAAGGATCAGACCATGCCCAATCAGGTACTTGGCTTCATTGGAGCCAAGGAGAAACCAAAACTAGTCATGCCTACTTTAGGGCATGAGGATGAGCATCAAAGTACCAAGGGTCACCATCAATACCTCTAGGAGTCTAATGCAAATCAGCTTGAAGAGGTATTTTCCATTAATGTTGATACCTTGATGATTTGGGTGGAGGACCAACTTATTGTCAGTTTTTCACTCATACAGGTAGCTATATTTAGTGTCAAATCATTTTCATGGCTGCCCCTTTTGAGAAAGGGAAGCTACTTCTCCCTACCTGTAGCAGCTTTGTTTAGCATTCTTTCTCTCTAGTTAGTTTAGGAGTAGGAGTAGATTTTCTTTCAGTAGAAGAAGTGCTTATGCACACTCTGCATGTCTCATTTGAGGCATGTATGATTTGGTCTTTGTACATAAGTTTTGTATTGCTCCGAAGGTGCATAAGGCCAAGATCTTCAGTATTCATGGCAAAAAGACTCATAGTTGTCTGTAACAGTTGCTAGTTCCAAAAGAAGCAAATGTAGAGCAACTAAAATCCATCTTCAAAATAGTCCATTTCAGGGACAAATGAAATCCCTAGAGTCAAAACAATTTTCTACTCTCAAAATCCTTATTTCAAGATTTCTTATGAAAATTGAGAGTGCAAAAACGTGGGCAAGTTTAGGGTCAAACAGAGAGGTAGAAAAAGCATGCAAATATGCTCGCAGGTGGCTCGAGGATCATATCTTCAAAGTTCAGATCAGTTTCGTGTTTACCAGTAGACTCCATGCCCAATGGATGCTTCTAGGCCACTGGTCTCTTCATCTAGTAGGCAGATGTCCCCGTGAGTCGCCAAATTGTTATCCATATTTCACCCCTCGGGTGAAGTATTGGATCAGCCACGACCCCATAAAGAAAGAACTAGAGAAAACATGTTGAAATCTTGTAAAAGGGTCACAAAAGGACTCAACAATGGAGTGGCGGATCCTACAAAAAAATAAACAACCCTATGAAAGAAGAAAGAGAAGAAACATATATGTCGAGTGAATCTATGTCTTAAATCTATTTAACAGGTTACAGGTGAAAGCTTGGAATTGAAATAGAAGATTGAAAAGAAGGAGACAAGTCAAAGAAGAGCGAAACAAGAAACTAGAGAAATGGAGAAGATATGAAGTCTTTAGCCTCAAAAACAGTTCAAAACGAGTCCAAAAATCAACTAAGTATGGAGGAGACAACGGAGAGAGCCACGTGTTAGCACGGTGCTTCTCCAAAGTTGAACCCAAAAAAGGGAAGGCTCGAACAAGCGCGGGTCCCCACGTGTCCCAGGCCCGAAATAGAGGTAGATTCAAAGCTAAAAGTCAAAGGTGGATAGGGCGGGCCTCAAAAAAAGGCTAAGTATAAAAGTGGTCGTGGAAGAAGCCACATGTCGACTCTATGCATCTCCAAGGGTAAATCCAAAAGTGGAGACTCAAACAAGCACCAGCTCGCCACGTAGCCCAGGGTCGAAAAGGTAAGAGGGGTTGTTGAAAAGTCTAAGAGTCTGCAGAGGCTTCCAAATGTCAACCCGACACTCCTTCAAAGGAAAATCTTGATCGAGCTTTTAAGAAAGCGTGGAGCCTCCACGCGTCCAATCTCAAAAAGGGGACAGAGTCGGGTTGAATATTCAATGCATGATGGCAGGCCAACGGAGAGTGCCAAGTGTCCAAATGGTGCTAGTTTAAGAGAAATATTAAAGGGGGTTTCCAAGCAAGCGCCATGCCACCGCGTGTCCCCGGTCAAGATATATGCCCCCCGAGCAAAGGACTTATCCAAAAACATAGAAATTAAGTAGGTTGCGGAAGAAGCCAAGTGTCAACACCGCAGCCACTCCAAAATCAAAATGTAGAGGCCACCCTCAGACATGCCAGCCCTCCACATGTCCAGTTTAAAAAGGGACCCGTTTTCAAATTGTTTTCCCACCTTTTTGTACGGACCCGATACAAATTTTGAAGGGGCATATCTTTCGACTCGGGGCTCGAAATATAGCAAATTTGATGTCGTTGGAAAGATCTTGACCTCTTCATCACTTTAAATATATGAAACTTTAAGTTTAGGGAGGTTACGTGGGATAAAAATGGAGAAAATTATTTCAGGCCATTAACGCATAATCTGATCTCTTCAACTACCAGATCTGATTCAATTTGATCCACCAAAGAACCAGAAGCGACATATTGTGGGAAGATTTACATAAGGCATTGATATTCAGTGGTTGAGCTTTCAAACGGGATTCAATGTGTATCTCATGTGGTTGGAGTAGGATTCAAATTTTTCCCTCTTCTCTCTCCCATTCTTCCTATATATTGTAATAGAGGGGCACATTCAAATGGTTGTTCATTTTTTCTCTCTACCTCCCCCCTTTTTCTTCCTCGGGGTCGAAAATGGAGTTTGAACCTCCTCCCCTACTCTGTAAATGGTGTTTTTGCCTCTTGCTCATGAATGATGTTCTGTGAAAACTTCTGAAGCAATAAAAAATGTGTTTTGTGATGCATTTGTTCATCCTTTTCTCTTTTTGGTTGTTTCTTCTTGCCTCTCTTCATTGCAGGGTACATGTGCATGTTTTGGATGTTCATTTGTAGATCTGGGAGCTGTGTTTGTTGGGTTTGAAATGTTTTCTATGTGAATTTGATCTTTGGCTTGTGATGCAGTTGTTCATCCTCTCCATTTCTCACCTCCCTTCGTTTCATGGTAGTTTGGTTAGATGATCAACACTTCCTTTTCTGGTGTATCACCACTTAGTGTAGGCTCTTTCACCCTCTCTCTCTCTTTATCCCCTTGGAACGGTTAGATTAGGATTAGTTATATTCTTCCTACACTAGAGTAGCTTGTGGTAGGTAGATTAGGAAGTAGGAACCAGCCTTCTCTGGAGATTTTTCCATTTTGCAAGGTCCCACACCTTAGGGAAAGCTCAATGTTATATGAATCACACCAAATGACTTTGCCTTAGAAAAGAAAATTTGACAAATCATTTGGGGGTGCTATGATTTTTCATTAATAGTGACATCTTAACTGGGGCTTGATGAAGTTGTTTAATGATACTTTGTTCAATAGGCAGAGGGACAACTAAGATGTCAACCTTAGGTTTCAATGATGATGTGAGCTCCTTAGGAGGAGAAATGGTGATAAAGGTTTTGGATTTTGGATGGGATGTTGACTTAGGATCATGTGGGCTAGACCGAGTGGCTATCCAAACAACATTGATGAATAAAGGGGACCATCCTCAAAAGAATCGTCATTTGGAGGTGAGATGACCGCAAACATCCGTGAAGAATGAGGTGACTTATGCATTTGGATTGAAGAGGTAGAAGGTGTGGGTGTAGAAGGAAGAGATTGGTTTGCCTCAAGAATAAGGTCATCTTCCTCGATGATGTTGTGGACAAGGGTTTGGAGTGCTTTGCGTGTTCGATATCATGTCTAGGGTACGATGTTAGGAAAAATGAGGTTTGAATCGAACCATGATGGATTCTTACTATTTGGGTCAAAGGCCTTAATAGGTGGAAGCATGATGGTAGAAATTTGGAGCAAGTGTTTGAGGAATTCCACATATGATTCAATCAAAATATTAGGAAGCGCCTTGTCTTTGTGAGATGTCTTGGTCTTAGAAGAAGAAGTGGAGGCTAAAGATGATTTGGGTGTCAAATGTGGAGTTGGAGTATTTCAGGGTTTTGGTGCCTTGGTTTTGGTTTTTGTGATGATTGGTGCTCTAGAAGAAGAAGTGTTGGATGGTTTTGTCTTGGGTTAGATTGAGGCAATGCCTCATAAAAACTACTCCCTCCACCTGTAACTACCTTCTTTTGGTGGATTGAGGCATTTTTATGAAGGGATTGTTCTAAGAAAAGATGGATGTGGTCCTACGATAGACGATGTAGTGTTGGATTATTTTATCTTAGGAGGGGGATGTCGATTTTCTTGTGAGGACGTGAAAGAGAATGTTGAGGAAATGTGCCAAGGGTTCTAGATTTGGTTTGTGAAGAAGCACCCTTGGGAGGGATGACCACAATCTCAATTGGAGGGTCTAAGGGTGGTGTTACAGGTGGAGGGAGTAGTTTTACATGATGAGGTCAAAAGAAGGAAAATATTGGTTTGATGTATAAGTGTGGGATTGGGTAGATGAGATGGGAGGATCATTTGAATTCAAGGTGAGTTAGAATGCTCTCATAAATTCTTCAAATGATGAAATTGATGTGGAAGATGATGTAGATGTGGTGACAATAGTTGATGTGGTGGGTGTGGGAAAAAGCACAAAAAGAGGAACTGGATTGATGTTAAGGATGGTATAATGGGTAAAGGTGGGATATATGTGGATAAATTAATAGAATCCAATGAATTGGATGTGATAAGTGATGGAGTAGATAATGAAGTATATATAGGTGTTGAATCGATGGTGGATGTGGAACTAGGTGGGAATGGTTGTTTCATAAATGTCTCAAGGGGCATCATTGATATGCTCGTGAATGGGGGAGATGCAACATGTGTGGATGTGGGAATAGATGTGGGTGTGATTGATGTGGTTATGGGGATAAGTTTTGATGGACTGGTAGATGTAGGAATGATGTCTAAAGAGGTGGATGTGATAGTTGATGAAGAAGGTGAGGTTGTTGATGGGGTAGGATCTTGATCAATGGTATGAAGAGTGTTTATAGTATGAGTGTTGGGTGCTTGGGATGTAGCAGTTTTGGTGGCTTGAGTTATTGGTGAGTGGTTGGGAAATTATTGTTTAAATATGTCAAGTGGTTGGTTGGGTGATGCCTTGGGATTGTCCACTTGAATTTCACCTTCATTAATGAGCCTTTGGACTAGGTCTTCAAGGGTTCGACGCCTCTTTATATCATGTCCTTGGACATGGTGATATTTAGAGTAATGATCCTCATAATACCACATAAATTTTGGTCTAGATTCATCAAATGGTTAGATTGGAGAAAGTTTGATAAGATTAACTACCACCAACTTGTGAAATATTTAACTATATGATTCTCCAATGGGAATATAGTTGGGCGTAGGTCTAGGGGCTCGTTGTTTTGGACACGTGCTAGATGTGGGTGTAGAAGAAGACTTGATGACCACATCATTCACTGCACTCTTAGATTTATCATTATGTGTGAATGTTTTGGTGAAATTTTCTTTAGGTTTGTTCGATTTAAGTTTGAGTTGGCCTTGCTCAAGGGCATGAGTTTCGAGTTTGCGAGCCATGGTGAAGGATTCTTTGAATGTTTGGAAAGATTGGATTTGTAATGTAGAAGAAATATGCTTCACACAAGAACGTGAGAAGAGTTCGATGAGTTTGGTTTGTGGAAGAGTAAATGATAGTTGGTTTATAATGTCATGCCATCGTGTGAAAAAATATGTAATAGACTCGTCCTCAAACTATCTAATGGCATACAAGTCATTGATGGTGATTTTATGCGCAATATTAATCGAAAAGTGCTCTAGGAATAATTGTGTGAGTTGGGTGAAGGATAATAAGGAATGTTGAGGAATCCCATTGTACCAATCCAGCACTGGACCGGACAAGGACATAGGGAAGGTGTGAAGCATAAGTTCCTGATCATGTGCGATAAGGTAACATGCGTGTTTAAATGTGTGGAGATGTTGTTGGGGATCTTCCTTACTATTAAACTTGGTAAACTTGGGAATCTCCCAATGAGGGGGGTAAGGTTTGATTAGAACCGATGGATGAATAGGTTCATTATAGATTTTTTCATAAGATAATGTAACCTTGGGTCCTAAGGTAGTGGCCTTTAGACTAGCCAACCTATTCATTAAGGCATGGATAGGATCATTCAATGTGATGATAGGTTGGGATTGTGATTGTGTGGCATGGAAAGTAGCTTGATAAAGTGGTTGATAAGTTTTGGATGTGTGGGGGTTTGAGGAATAATTTAATAATGATGTTGTGACTATTAAGATTGGATTGGCTATTGTGGTAAATGATGAGTGGGAATGTAGGTATGAATAGGTAGAAATTGTGTATGATATGAATTAGACACTACGTAATGCAAAGAACTCATAGGTGGGGTGGGAAGAAATTATATATACATGTGATGTGAGAGGTAAAGAAGAGTTATGTTGTCTAGACACGGGATACGACATTTGGGTAGATTGGGTAGGGACACTAGTAATGATAGTGGTGAAGAGGTAATGGGAATGGTTGTGGTGATAGTTGTGTTGATTGGAGGAAGATGGGGAGGAATGGGTGTGACCAACTGATTGGTTTGATGAGGTGGGGGATTGGTAGAGGATGAAGCAAGATCACATTGGGTTGTAGCAATTTGTTGGGTGATTTCGGATTTGACTGATAAGGATAAAGTTGTTGAAGTGGTGGACCATCAATAAGAAGTTGGGTTGACTTCCTAAGAAGGTAGTCTTGAAGAGCTATCAGATTGGCATCAAGAAGCTCTTGGAATTCTAAACTACCACGGGGGATAATAGGAGGTCCAAAAGGTTTAGATATAGGAGATGGAGGGGTGGCTGGTCGAGATGGGATGGGATGATGATAAAAGAAAGGATTAGTCTCATCTATGGTAGTAGTTTGAACAAATGATCCTTGGTGAGAAACATTGATGAGAGGTTGGGTGCCTATGGAAGAAGTAACCAAGGGCATAGATGAGACAATGGTCATGGTAGTTTTTATTGAGATGAGACAATAGAACCATTCAGGAAAAGTTTTGTTCCATTTTCTTGGCTACCGAATGAGTAACTATGGGCATGAAATGAAAATAAATTTTATACTAACTAAATCAAGCAAGTCAAACACAATTTTTTATTTTTGAATTATTAAGAAAGTGAAAAATAAAAAGGGAAATGGATAAAAAAGGTACCTAGGAAATGGAAATCTAAATTTGGTTTCAGGTTGTTATGGTTGGGGAGTCCTCGATATACCCAAAGGTATGTGAAGCATGATTTTTATAGAGTTTCTAACATGGCGAACACTGCTGCGACTTTCTGGGTGATGAAATCCCAATCAGTCCACCTAGGAGGATTATGTCTAGATGTGTAGATTGATTTGTGAAATTTGGTTTTGTGTGATAGAATGTGAGATTCAAAAGGTTAACCGCTACTTAAACTATGTGATCATGAAGGGTGCAAAAACAAAGGTTCTTTTTAAACCAAATCCAAATGTGATCTTTTGATTAGGACACACATAAGAAAGGGAAAATGAAATGCAAAAAGAGAAAATGAGACAAAATTAGAATACCCGTAGAACTCTTTTCCTTTTTATATGACCTTTAAGAAGCCACAAGTGAAGAGTGATCCAAGCAATCAAGTGCAACATGAATAAGAAAAAAGTGAAGCTTTTTCCTACAAAGGTTAGTAGAATATAGAAAAAACATAGAAAATGACAAGAAATGTAAGGAATCACCTAAAGGGTGGTCCCACCGGCATTCCGAATGTTAATCTAATGTTTTCATTGCTTTTATTTTTAATGATCTAGTACTAAAGAAAACCAAATAACTCAGATAATGAAGGGTTTAAGGTACCTCAAATGTGTGATGGATGCAAGAAGACAGTGGAAAGTGAATTATCTTGATGCAAGCTTGATAAATCTAAAAAACTAGAATAACTAGAGAAAAATTGATTAGATGGTATATGTGGGGGCTTCCCGACAAAGCCGGTTCCAAGAAGTGTTACCTTCCTTTCATAGATGTCAACCCCCATTTGATAAAATAAAGTGATATAAATGATAAGTAACTAGGTAGCATGCGAAATAGATGCAGAACATAATCTAAAACTGATAGAAATAGATGGAAAAGTAGTGATCTAATCTAAATGAACTTGAAATAAAACTTACCCGGCTTGGTCGATGGTGACGCAAACTACAAAAAGGCAAGTCGACGAAGACCTAGGTGAGTGGATTTCGATAACAATGTAAATATGAAGACTTGCATATATATGAATGTAAACTAGATGCAACAAACCCCCAGATGTTGGAAGTGACGTGTATAAGGGAATAAAAGGAAAAAGAAGCCATAGGATGGCAGAAAATAGAGGTAAGTAGGGATTAATTGACAAACAAAACTTGGGTCGACATCGACCGGCGTGCGAATGGGCTAGTTTTGATGCAACAGAGAAGCAGGGGACGGTGGTTGTGGAGTCGAGACGAGGATGGAAAAGTTAAAACACAAAGGGAGAAAAGATCTAGAGACAGAAAAGCATAGTGACATAAGATTGGGTTGTGATGACCTAGGGTGGGAGACAAGTGATTGTAGAAGAGTAGAACAAGGCCGAAGACAAAGGGGTGGAATGGATGACCTACAAGCAAATAAACTGGAATAGATGGATGATAATGGAGCTCTTAATGTTGTTGAACCTACAAGATGTTAAATATAACAAGATAGAAATAATGTAAGATAGTACTAAAAATCAATGTAAACCTCCCAAAGTCACGTGAGTGATGAAAACAAGCTTCCAAGGATTGTAAGAAGGTTGGCACAACTTCTGAGATGCTTTGGTTCAAAGATAGATTTGTAAAATGTAAGAAATCTAAGTGTTTTTCATGCCATGTGTGTCATTTTTGGAAAGGGAAGAACTCAGTCTTATAGGGTCGATGATGATTGGGTTGGGTCACCGCTTGACTATGGGGAAAATTTCCCCAACGGGGTTGATTTTTGTGATTTAGTCAAGATTTTGGGTTTTTAAGAATGGGAAAAGCGCTTTAAAGCTTGTAGGTGGGAAGAGGTTGTTTAGGGATGTGTCATGGGTAGTTAGGGGATAAATATGGGTAGGATAAAAGCTAGAAAAAAATGTAGGGATGTAGATTTAGGATAAAAGCATCCTAAAGGGAAAGTCCATTAGGGCTAGTGGATATTAATTAATTAATGAAGATTAATTAATTAATATTAATTAATGAGGATTAAAGGTGATGGGATAATAAGTGGGCATTTAAATAAATGAAGGGATATGAATTAAATTAATGGGGTCTAGCTAGGACCATGGTGAGATACACGCACATGGGCAGACAAGGGTAGAGATACCAAATTTAGGTGTCTACATTTTCCCCTTTTTGTCGAGTGGTTTGTGCTAGCAAGCCATGAGATAAAAATGATGAGAGATAAAGAGTAGGATGAGGGTTAAATAAATATTGATGATTAGCTCCCCCTCAGACAAGGGATCGATAACACCAAGAGGAATCGATGACGCATTTGAAAAAGGTAAATGATGAAGGGTAGTTAGGTAAATAAAAAGGGGCAAAAGGATAATGCAAGGAAAGATGCCCCAAGAAAAAGGATCACAATAACAATAAAAACTATGGTAGTGACTCTGATATCATGTGGGTAGGGGACGACCGAGTGTCTCATTACTGAAATTTTGAATGAGGATATCTCCAAGATCAATTCATGTGAAGATTTTGCATCAAAAAATTTGGAAAGTGTAGTCAATTATGTATAGAGGCTTGGTTCTCCTCTAATCGCTTAAATATTATCAATGGAAGAGCTTATGAAACCATTTGAATAATTGATCAAGAAATATGCGGGGATATCTCTTCTCGTTTAATGAAGAAACTTTAGAATCTTTCATAGAAATTAGATGTATAATTTGAATTCTATAAAAGATCACCGAGATTGGTTCAACCAATGTAAGAGCATCAACAAAGATTTCCGATACTTGGATTTTTGTGTTGAGCTTCGTTCACATCCCTCGGAAGAAAAATTAGCACTGCAGATCTTGCTTCGATAAGAAATTCAAATGTGAATAGATCTCTCCGGTGTATTCCAACAAGGTTCATCGAGTAGTTAGTTCTTCATTGGCGAAGAAGCTTCCTCTCCTCCATCGATTGATCACCCCTCTCTTCTTCCTTCCTCCTTTTTCTCTCTCATGTTCTAATTCTTTGTTAAGGAGGTACTTTTCACTTTTTCGTCTTATTCACTTAAGTGACCTATAGTCTAATATTGTAATGAGTTCTTTTTAATTAATGAAAAAGACTCACTTTTGTTTCCTAGGAATATGAAAGGTCACAAGTGATAAGGGGAAGTGAAAATTCATGTGGGGGGTAGATGAAAAGACTCTTTGTAAAGCTATATATTTGGATGATCTCTTCATTCCAAAGGGTTTTCAATTGTGATTTTATAAGTAGATAGCTTTGCACTACTAAGATACAAGCAAGAGATTGCATTATTTTATTCCATTTATCTAATTTTCCTCCATTTCTTTACATGATCATCTTTGTGGGCATGATAATATTGTAAAACCAAGAAATGTGTTAGTGTCTTTGATCAATGAATCAACAAAAACAAATTCTGTGATTTTTTAGTCTTATCTTTCTCTTGAAGTTTAGTTTTTCTAATTGATTGTAGAACTATTCTATTTTTTGTTGCGGAAATTTTTAAGTTCATATCCACGAACTTAACCCTCATTCTCTAAAATTTTACTCCCCTCTAACTTTTCTCTCTAAGTAAATTCCTTTCTTGCACTAAGTGCAAGCAATTTGCCATAGGTCTAATGGAGTATTCATGTGTGATCCCAGGCTTCACGATCATCCGATATTTTGTTTTTTTCATTAAATAAATAGGAGCCTCTCCATTACCAAGAGGAAGTACTTAGTCCTAGAGTATTGGTGAAAATCCACTAATTTTTCCTTACGAAAAATTATTTCGCCAACACTATTATACAACAAACTAAGAAGGGTATAAGGTTTAGCAACATGTACACTATTATAATCTAATTAAATTCCGACATCAATTATACAAGAAAAAATAACGCATTCAAACTTCAAATGAATTAAATGATTGATGTACAATAAGCAACTAGTTCAAAACATAAGAGGATAAATAGATTTTTTTGTTCATAATGATTATGGAATGATCTAGGTGTATAGGGAAAATTGTAACATGAAGATCTAAAGCTCTGTATTCGCACTAAATATTATGGAACTTGAAAATGTGCAGTTTAGGACTATATGGAAGTTATGCATATTAGGGTGAACTATGCAGTCTAGGAAATGGATTATGTACAGCCCATACCGAGACAATCGGAGTTTTAGAACTTTTTGTGTTCTTCTCTTTCATAGAAATGGTGCTCATTATGTTTCACTCTTGCTCACACAATCTCATGATTTCCCGTAACATAGTAGAAACCATAGCAGCCTACATAACCCTTCATTAGGGAATTAATAAAAAAGGAGAAAAACATTTGTGTGTTTTTTTAGGTTGACAACCTTGGAAAATCATACTCCCACTGCTAAGCCAATCCTGGTGCTACACTGCATATCCTCATTTCATAATTCAAGTATCATGTATTTCTTGTAAGTTCTTATACAAGTTTTTATAATTGACCATCCCCTTGGGGTGATCTCGTATCTCTTCACACCAAGATAGTGGGCCAGTTGTGTAGTATAGAATATACCCAACACAGTAATAATGAGATATGGTGTGCCTCATCTATGTGAATTAATCCTTATGTTGATTGAAACCCCCACGCAATGCTAAGAGTGAATTTTCTGTGATTAGGATATGGTCGAATGATTTTTGCATGCTTGTAGGTGGATGAAGCTATACTCTTTGACCTATTTGAGTGCTTTAGACTTGTAGTAGGGACCTTCCTCGATGATGTGCGACTGATTTGAGAAGATTTAGGAACCCTTTGAGTTTTCTTTGGAATTATGTTTGTAAGAGGAGCTAATAAGAGTGCCAAGTGATTTATAAGGTGATAATGAATTGCTTATATAGTCTTATGTAGGTGAAATATTATGATAATGCCAACCCTAGGAATATGAAATGATTTAAAGAATGAGCTATAATTGAAATTAGAGTTGTTAATTGTGAAGGGGTGGGACCATACATGCTAGATAAGATTGAACCCTACATCTCGACCCTTTCATATGGTTTTGGAAAGGAGACAAAAATACCTAAACTAAAATTTGTGTCTTGACTATCAGATGTTTTATGTTTCTTCGATCAAATACTATTTCCAAATTTGATGAAAAATATAGTGTAAGGATAAGCAAGTCATAGAATGGACAAAGTGAGATAAGGAGATTAGATTATGAATGTGAGAAATTGTCTTAGTAAGGATACAAGGTCAAACTTGAAACTTCACAAGGAAAAGTTACATGATTTTAGTGTCTACAGTTTCCCCCATTTAAGTGTGTAATTGAAAATTACATTCTTAAATAAAAACATACTTGAGTTCACACATTGACTTTTTCTTTTCTCAAAGGGGATTTGTGATGTGTTGGTGCTTTCATGCTCCATGATGAAACCTAAAACATAGATTGCAGCCAATATCTATGCTAGAAACTGAAATTTAACTCGAATATTTTGATATTGATTGTAAATTTGAACATTACAAACAATACATAAGGAGATACAAACATGGAAAGACTTTACCTATTTGGTTTACGAAGGTAGGATCTCTCATTATTTTTGTGTCTTACAGAGTTGTAATTTTCTTTAGAGATGTCATAAGATTAGGGGTGATCAATCCCCAATCTTTTTCCATAGAAGATAATAGAGAGGAGGAAGGATTAGACTATGAACAACCCATGTGCTTCGATACCTTCTAATGAGCATGATTGATACTCACACTTTAGTAATTTAATATTTTGTCAATCCTAAGGCAGTGTCCAAGGCTATTTACAACAAAGAAATTCTTTGGAACGTAATAAGCATGTAACTTAATCTAACTAGAAACAAAAAAACTATAACTAAAGGAACTGATAAAGAAACAAAGAAAAATAATTCTAACTTTATAACCATGAAGAACTTAAACATACGGAAATGAAATTATAGTTTGAATAATTGAAACACAAGTAATGCTTGGAAGTAAAACAAACTAAAATAGATGAACAAAAATTCCCTTCACATTGGGGAGGAGTGGCCCTTGCTCCTTCCTCTCGATCCATTGTAATGTATTACTTAAGAAAACATGATTGATTCCAAAATCATGTTCTTTATCTATCAATGGTTTGTCTTACAATGTGTGTACTATATTATTTTCAAGAAAAATTTAACATTTATTATATAATGATCATGCCTTATATATTAGGTGAAGACCAATTCTCTTCTAAATAGAATTTATTATGTTTTATTACATGCAAGAGTTAACTAAACAAATTTATAGCAAAACAATCATATAATTGGTGATTGTCAAGTCAATGTATAGTTGGGAATGTAGATTTCTGGTCATACTTATCTTCTTAATGGATGAGGATTTTGGTAAATAGTACTTGACTGGATCTAGATATCTTTGAAGTTTAGGCAAACTCAAGTAATCACATTCTTTGTAAAATGGATGATTTAATGAAACAAGGACTAGTTTACCAATTATATTTTTAATGTAATGACTAAACCATGCCAACTTGAATGATCTTTATGTCAAAAGAAGTAATTTCCACTTATGTAGACCAAGTTATGTGATGGACTTGATGTTGACTATGCAGTTCCATGAATTGTGTGAATCTTGTGTTGTTTGGGTGAGTCTTGCACTCTACTATGTAAGTCCTACGCTCGACTATGTGAGTCCTGTAATTGACTATGTGAGTTCTTCGCTCAGCTATGTGAGTCCTTCCATTCACATATGTTATCACAAAAATCAATTTATATCAACAATTCAAGAAGGCATATAAAAGATATAAAATAACCAAGACACGTGCTCAAAAAATATCTTTAAGTCGACAAAAGTGTTATTTATAATAAAACTAATATTAGTTCAATAAAAGTTAATATAGACATAGTAACAAAAATGGGGCTTGGAATATGGATTTCTAAAGGCTCTTCACCTTCCTCATTCAAGAATGTGAAGAGAGAGGAGGAAATGTTGGTCTACAAAGCTTGTATTTTTGCTTCGATGTTTTCCTTATTTTGATAATTTGGTAAAAGAAGAGGAAATATCATTCTACAAATCTTGTATTATTGCTTCGATTTTTTACTATAAACCCACATACCACACCATTGCAAATAGATCTAGGCCCAATTTTCTCTAACTTGAAAAAAATATACCTTAGACGGAATAGCCTTTGTCATGCCCCCAAAAGGTGTTACTATTTTTGAATTTATCATGTATAATTTTAAACATTTTCAAGGGAGAAGGAGACCCATTCACCAAAATAAAATAACATTTTTAAGAAGGAATGAAGTAATCATGCCCCTTGTAACCTTCTCTACATTGTCTCATTTATATCTATAATTGTCTGATCTTGTAAATAATTGATAGAATCTATATAAAATAGATTTTTTTATTGATATTACCCTCTTTCTACGAACATATGGAAAGGTCAAGACCATACCACGATCCCTAATCAGTATTGTATGGTTTTGATATTTTTTTGAATTATGCCACATTTCAATATATGTGACCTTTTCTCGAGGATCTAATTCAAGTGAATTTATTTTCTGTATCATGTAATTTATATGTAGTTGTAGAAACACCCTATTGAATTCCCCTATGTTGGGTCACATGTGATAAAGTATTTGAGTGTAAGAATCAAAAGAAAATATGTGTACCTATGTACCATATGGCTAATAATCTATGTAGGATAACATTAAATCTTGAATTTTTGACCACTTGTGAGAAATTGTACCTATAAAAGGGGTTACTCATAGTGGTAACCATGAAATAGAGAAAAAACAACATGCAACAAGAAACAAGCAAAAATGTGTGTAAAACAAATAGTAACAATAGAGAATAACAACAATCATCTTCTACTGCATAGTAAAACATTTATAGAATCAACATAGTAAATGTATCATAAGCCATATAAAAACTAGTAGTGTAATCATTAGTATAAGATAGAAACAACAAATTAATATAATCAACAATGTGCAATCAAGTTAGTAATAACATGTAGAACGAAAAATGTATGTTTACATAGAGCCACAAACATGGCATGCCTACTTTGTCACAAGATAATCATAGGAGAAGGTGCAATGTTCTACAATTTTAGAAAAAGTACATGCATGTAAAGTGGGCATGAATCCAAAAACATGGGACACCCATGGTGTCACAAGACAAACAAGGCCCTTAGGTCGTATAAAGAAAATAGTCACAATATCGTAATCAAAGAAGACTATCAAGTGATTCCAACAAATAAGAAATAAAGGAACCATATATAAATAAGCATTGAAAACAATACAAAAATAAAGGGTAGCAAACATTAATAGTTTTAGAAAAGACATTTGGGTCATGGTGCCTTAGATAAAATCCTTGTGATGGATAATCGGCATCTTTAGTTAGGACATCGTTGACATTTTTATTAATAAGTTTTTGGTTCATAAGTTTTGTCTTGTATGAATGCAATGGTCACTTAAATAGGCTTTGTTGGTATCTAATTCTGCACCACCTTAAGAGCCAAGCAACATTGACAAACTGAGTTGGATGCTTAGAGAAAGACAGATCAAGATTTAGTCATTTGTATCCGGGGACATGTCTGACAAGCATCTTTGAGACTTGACTTGGGAGAGATTGGATTGCACTCACAAAGGGGATGACCTTCCCTCCTACTTTAGGTTCTGCCTTTAACCAGGGTGAGAGGACCCATTTTGTAACCTATAATTGTGAGAAAGGTGGATGAAATTGCAGTCTCTAAGCTTTCTCTTGGAAATATGAAGGATAGTCCTGAATAGACATGGTCAATGCAAGCATCATTTAACTCTCACGAGTTGTCACACTAAATAATGTAGATGTCTTTCAAAATAGGACTTAGGTCACTCTAGATAGTGTAAATTTTAGCTTACTTCTACATATTTATGGAAAGGGAGGGTAGAGATAGTAAATTCCCTTGGAAAATGGTTATAGGTAGGAAAACATGGGTAATTCAAAAGGATTTAACAATTGTAGGTTGTAATTTTTTTGTATGAATGGGAGATTAAATCAAGATAAATTTTATTATACAAGTTTCTCAAGAAAACCTTACAAATGCTTGGAAATTGCCTCAAGGCAAGAGTAACATGTCACACAACTAGTAGTATCCCTTTAACCAAAGGTATGCACTCATGGAAGCCCAAGAGTACAATATTTCACACAACATTTGAGAATTTAAACACAAAATATCATGCTAAACTCTCAATAAAACACTAACAGTTCCTACTCAACTACACTCAAGATACACTCAAAATATTACTAAGATCTTCTCAACCAAACAGAGGAAATATGAATTTAAAATTGTTTATCACACCACAGAAGGAAATCTCTTTCTACAGTGCAATTGTAGTTTCCAAAATGCCACTAATTAAGACAAGATCTAGTGTAATTCAAAGAAACTATCAACATAAGATTGCAACAAGGAAGGCAAGTAGTTGATTCAAAGTATTTTACCTTAAGAACAAAGACAACATTGCTCAAGAGAAAACGCACAGTTAATTTCAAGAAATTTAAATTTCTCAGCAGGGGCCATAAAGCTTATGGCCTCAATGCTTTCCAATGATTGTACACTTGCAATCATCTTAGCATGAGAAGGTTTGGACAAAATAAAATAACTCACAAGTCTCTTATTTTTTTTGTTCTTCAAGAAAAGTACAATTCGTTTTGTTCTCAGAAAAATTTAAGCCCTCTCGATACGATAACATTCCTCTTGTATATATACAACTCTCTCTCTCTTACATTTTCATTTTTCCCCCTAAACATATGAATCTTCAAAAGAATATTCCTTTAAAAATACTCTAATTTTGTGATGCCATGTGGAGGAATTACAAATTATTTGTATTTTTTCACTCTCCTAAAATGATTGGGATGCCATGTCACCCTTTTGGTGTCATTTGTTTAATTATTTCTTTTTGAAATTCGAGAGACTTTTCTTGGCAACCTTTTGAATATCCCCAAGATGTTCTAATGTGACATCTATCAATCTTTCCTTTCGGGATCAGCTTTGAAATATGCACAATGATTATCAAATCCTTTCGATTTGAGCAATCCTTCATGCGTAACACCATTTCAAACTTAATTATCTTTCTCTTCAAATGATTTCCATTATTTTCATCTTTACCTCCTCTATGTGGATGCAACAAGAAATATCCAGTGATTTAATTGCCATGATTTTGTTTAACCCAACTTGCTTGCTTCAATTTTACTATAAATTCAACCCACTTCCTTTGCAAATGTGCATACTTTCTTCATACTTAAGTGCAGGAAGCTTTGGTCAAGTTAATTTTTCTTGCAAATGGTGAGGGTGATTGTGGAAACCAATCTAAAGGAGGTCTCATCTGAATATTTGAATCAAATCTTTGACTTGACAGGCCCCGATGAGGCATTTTGAGGATGTTATTCGATATTGCAGACCCAAGAGATGATAGTGGACCATTGACATCTCAAGATGTTCAAGTTTCTCTTCTTCGGAGATTAATCAAGATAAATCTTATCTTCTCTACTTTTCAAACAATGTATTTCCACCTCTTCAGGTGGGAAAACCAGAAATCTCCAGAAGCACTAAAGCAATTCTAGCTTCATAGGAGGCTTGTTGTGATGGGAAAAATTGACTATAATTGCCCTTTTATATGCAATGAAGAGTTTGTTTTGAAGGAAATTCCTTTATTCCTATGTGCTCTATGATGGGACTGCCCTAGATATTGTGTCCTAGTCTTTACCATCGAGTGACTGAGCTAGAGAAACGTATCTCCTCTTTGGAGAAAGAGCCACAGAGCCATGCCATCACAACAACCTGAAGCTCCACCTGCAGCTATGAAAATTTAGAAGGGCAAGTATATTTCTCAACCTCCCACTCATCAAACTTCAAGGACCATTGTACTTGCACTTCCAGCCACATATACTTTTTTTGCTCAACCTTCCTGTCTATAAAGCAAAAGGGAGGAAAGCATTTCCCAAAGGTGGCCTGGATCTCCTAAATTGGGTCTCTTCTTATCAGAAGAAGATGGAATTGATGAGTATCTTAGATAGCTCTAGGATGAATATTGAGAAGCTTATGGCTATGTGTATGTCTCGTACTTTGATAGGGGAAGTTCTGTTTGCACGAGATGGTGATGGGTTAGAGGAGTTTGTTCCAAGGAAGAATAGGCGTCTAAACAAAATTTCTCCTTTCAATGAGGATTTGGTGGCGAGTGTAAAATTATTTGGTGTCCTTTTATCTAGTTTATTTTGATTTAATTCACAAAAAAGTATGTAACTTTTCCATAGATTGGGACCCCTATATAACCCCATTTTGTTTTTTCATCAATATAGAAAATTCAAACTATTACAATAACTCACATGCTTCATAATAGATTTATAATTCTATTAAAGAAACATAAAAGTCTACTGTATTGTATCATGTTACATTCATACTTGAAATTAACAATTCAAAGTAAATTTCATCTATTATAAAATAGGAGTATCAATTATGAGATTTGTTAAGAAAAAAATCATAAGCTTCTTCACTGGTCAACATGGTCACATCTTCATCTTTGTCATCTTCTTCTTTATCTGGTTGTCTCTCCTGTATGCATCATATCTCTAGGAACAACTACCTCATATCATTTTCATTTGGGCTTATGTGGTGTTGGAATATTAAATTCTCCTTGTTCAGTGCATCCACACACTTGTCCATTCTTCGCCTATATTCCCTCGACTTTATTTTCAACTCTGCAATTTTTCCTCCACGTAAAACCAATCTTAATAACATCATATGAATAGTTCTCCTCATGGATGTATTTTTCAAAGGAGTGGATCGAAAAATCAATCTTCAATTCATCATAACTAGTTTTTGTTTATCAAATACCATTTCCTCCAATCTCATGTTTATGGTGTCAATGCTTTTCTCAATCCATTCTTTTTCTACCTCCATCTTTTCTTTGACCTGATTCACAACCTCTATCCTAATTTTGGACAAATATTCCATAGCATATTGAGTTCCCATTTTATTTAGTGGCATGATTCCCTCTTTTTCAACTATATTCTCATCAAGTTGGTTGATAATTTTTAACTTGGAAGAATCCCTTCAAAGTAGAATAGCTCATTTTCACATTGTTCAATTAAATCATTAATATCACTAAGCTTGGTGGTAAGTTATTCATACCTCTTTTTTTCCTTCTCAAATATCTTCTTTCCTCTTTCGGATAAGTCTTGAAATCCAAATTATCAACACCTTGACCTTTTTCGTAGCCTTTTCTATGCTTCCCACAACATCTGGAGTGATAGTAGTAGTAGTTTCTAGATTTTCCCTGACGATGGCCCCACTAACTGCTGCAAGCATGAAGTTATAGCTTTGACTTGGTCTTTGAATTTCTTTTTTCTTACCTAATAATCATCAAAAAATTGGAAAAGACCCTCAACTACTATTGCTACGTCTTGCTTAAGGATTCCCCTTGTAGGTTTTCCCAACTAGATCTGCTTGATGTCATAGTCACTAACTGTAATTTTATCCCTTGAGATCCTTGGGTGAGGAGTTGAAATTTCCATAGTTTTAAACCCTTTCCTATTAATATGTGTTTGAGTTATAATTTTTCCTTCTTTGAAGCCTTTGTGGGTTTTGGGAAATCATTTTTGGTAATGTATAAGGATCCTCCTTGGACAATTTTTTTCTTTTTCTTTCTCTTAAAGAAATCCTCCTAACTAGCTAGCCATGGGAGCATTACCAACTTTTACTCATGTTGGTGTGATGTTTGCAGTCTGGGAAAACAATACCATTGTTGTGGATGCTTATTTATTATTCTATGGTATTGGTGTTTTTATATGTGGCACATCCACTCTTACTATCTGCTTTGTGTTATCAGATCCTTCCATTTAAGGTTTTGTCCTTCACTTTAGTTCGGGGTTTGAGGTTGTTTGATGTTCTCCAATTTTTTATCAGTCACGATTTCTCTTCTTGACTCTTACTTTCCATTGGACCAATAGGTGGACTTATTATTTCCTTCAAGCTCTCAACAGGGGTAACCACCACACTTACACTTTTGTTAAATATTTTGTAGTGATGGCATTCTTTCTTATTTCTTCCTCTAAATCTTTTGATGGGGCAACAACTACTTTATCTGTTTCTTTTGGATCTTATTTATCGGGCTTGGAGTTTCAATTTGCTCCTTGTTCTTTATGACACTTTCCAAAAGTGGATTTGTAGCAGGCACCTCCATCTAGGATTTTTCCTCACCCTTCTTCTACTTTGTAGGGTCTTCTTCTTGTTGATCTGTTGATTGGGGTTGGGAAATTGAACCTTGATCTTTTCTTTCATCATTAACCTTTTTAATTACTACAAAACTACCCTCAACAGGGTACTTGTATCTCTCACAACTTCAGTTGTGCTTTTCTCTAGGGCCAGTGTAGTTTGAACTTCTTCACTTTCTTGTGTCTTGTCTACACTTTTAGATGGTTGACTTATAATGAGAGTGACATCTAGGGTAGATGCTTGATCCATAGATTCTTGAATGATTTCCTTTCCTTCATAGGAGGGGCTATATTTTCAATTCGGGTACTTTGGGTTTGGGACCCCATTTCAATGTTTAGATGCTGACCAATATTTGACATCTATATATCCTCAAAAGAGACACTTACACCTTCTTTTATATGAAATTCACTTTTGACATCCTCAATCTCAAAGTAGGGACTATCCCTAAGTTCCTCCACACTAATTATTTCAATCTACTTTTGTGGTTGCCTTTGTGGCAACTCTTTGCCTTGATGTCATCTTTCATACCATGTTGCACTATAACGGCTCTTTTTGTATTTGACTTGTTACAACACCACCTGATTGGATAGATATTTTGGCACCTTGAATCATCCCTATAACTATTCTAGTTGGAAATGTAGATGGATCCACAATAGGTGTTGGTTTAAAAAGATCATAATGAATACCTTTATGATCTTGTGATGGCATGGTTTGATGGGCTAATTTCGGTAACAACATTTTTTTAAGTTTCAGTCAAGATAGGAGGGTTAATTACCTCAGGATCCTTCCTCTTATGCTTCCTTGCATTATGCTCACCTTCTCCAGCTGAAATACCAACATCCCTTACCAAAGGAAATATCACTTTGGGCCTTTTTGATGCCCTTTCAAAGTGTTTGAGTTCTAGACCCTCTCTTCCTTTAGCATTCTAAACTATAAGAGTTGGATCAACATTAGGCAAATATCCCCTCATCTTCTTGGATGTGCTTGATGTCCTTGGTATTGTCCTTTGAAGGATTCCTTGGCTTGGTTACACCAGTTCCTTTTGATTACGCAATGGCACTGCTTTGTAGTGATAGGGGCATCTTGCATTGCCCATAAAAGCATATCTTCTGCCTTTTGAACTAAATCAGTCTTTGATGTTCTAGTTTTACTCTTTACAACAATCCATTCATCAATTGTTTTTGTGGTGGGTTTCCCGTTGGGAAATTGAGGGGCTTGACCATTCAAAGGGTCCATAGTATCAGCTACCTCTCTCTAAGGAGGGATGTCCTCTTTCAAATCATTCAGGTCCCTAAGCTCCTTCACTACTCTTATATTTTGTAAAGACAAATCAATACCCTTTCCAACTAACCAAGTTAAAGCTCTTCTCATGACATCATCAATTCTTTGGTGGGGATTATTTGATTTTTTTTGTTCCAATCTATAGGAGTGATTGATTTTGATTCTAAATTTTGTTCAAGATAAAATTGGCTTACCACATTTGGGTCATCCTCTATTCCTTGGGGAATCACAACAATTTTGAAGTCAATTATTTGCCTCAAGGTCATCCTAGAGAAATCCCTTTTCTTGACCTCTTCTTCATCAACACAATTCATCCAATAATCCTCGAAATGAGGCTCATGCTCACCAAAAGTAATAACCCATCGAATATCAAAGTTATGCCTTGGAGTAAACTTACCCATTTGGAATTTCTCCATTTCCCCATCCATCATCCTAGCTTTTTCCACTATTTGACAAGAATATCTCCCAAGTTGGAGAGGAAATTTTATATTGGTTTTATTCCTTCTTGATAGTTTACTATGCACAGGGACAATCTGCCTTGAAAGCTCCATTAGAACCCACTTATCATCAACATACCTTGGTAATTTGTAAGGCCTCCTTCAAATCCACTCACTCTAAGATATGTAAAAAACCTGTATTGGATAAAAAGACAACCATATTCCAAAATCATATCCCTTGCCTTAGCAGATAGTCTATATTTCTCCCATTCAGGCTTGAAAAGATAGGTAATTGGGGTAATGAAGGCATCATTTACTTGTCGGACATTCCCCTTCCAATTTTCCAACCTTAATTGTGTGTATACATCATAAAATCTATGGGTTTCAAAATTGTCTTTTAGTGGAAGAGTTGTGATCAACTTAAAGCATGCAATATTGTTGAGAATCGGATGTCAATTGTATTACCTTCTCTACTATTTTTTACAATTATCATCAATCGGCATGAATTGAAGTTGATATAAGACTTCCCAACAGAAATTTCCTTTCTTTTCCAAAATACCCCAAATAAAAGGGCACATCCATTCTTGCAAGTTGTTGGACCCCTCCAACCCAGCCATTCTTCTTAACAAAACAATAATATCTTCAACCTCCTTGATGAACAAGGCTCGGGTTAATTTCTTAGGAATCCTCTTGGTGGATGGTTTTCTTTCCTTTATCCATTGGGAATTCAATACCTAGGCATAGTCATCATGTTTTGCATTATAAATTTTTTATGCACTTTCAATAGTTACAACTACTGGTTGATTTACTTGTGGTAACCCCAATATGGTTTTAAAAGCACCACGTGCTAAATTAATCACCCTTTCACCACTTCCATCTAACACTTCCATTTTCTCGAGGTCATAATTTTCAAAACATAACCAAACTAATTTAGGAGCATGGAATGAAGGTGGGAAAACAATTACCAAAGCAATATGGTTGTCATTGATTGCTCTCATCCATTGGCTTATGTTCTTGGCACAAAGTCTCCTAAAAAAATCCCCCAAATATGCCTCCAATAAATTTATATCCATTACATTATCTAGGTCACTGGTGATACTAGAAGAAACTTGAAAATATGATTCCAAACTTTTCATTTTGCTACTTTCAACTCATTTCCCCTAATTGCTTCAGAATTCACAAATTAATTGACAAGAGTACAAGGATACATAACGAATTACCAGTTTTTCCTACACACTCTGTGAATTCTACTTTCCGCAATCGTGTTTCAAACTCTTTTAGCTCAATTCCACCATTTCGCAGTCAATTTTCCTTCTTTTCTTCACAAATTCTCGTGGCTAGGGCATCCAGATCTTCACATGCAATGGTAACAATTTGAAATGTTTGAAAACTTTTTAAAAATATGCCTTTATTCATGTAATATACATTAATGGTGGTAACCATAAATATGCTACATCTTAGCTGTCCAACTTACCCCCTTCGTTTGAATGTGGGGGATTACGAGTCTTTTTGCATTTTTGCATTACTTTTCAAATGAGTGCAAGTTTGTAGATTTGACCCAAACCCCACCTCTTGAATTTTGTTGAGAACACAACATGTGTCCCTAGTGGGCCTTGGAGGTTTCTTTGCATTTTGCACTCCATCAGCTTATTGATGTAAAAGTGTATTATCAACCTGATTCCCCACTCCAATCCCATTTTGACACGTATTCCTTTCAAGAGTGGTTCAACTTTTCCTTTTGCATTATTTGACCCGAATATTCATGGAATATTCATCGGGCTTCGGAGCTTGTTTTACAATCTGCAATTATTATGTGAATTATGTAATTTTGCAAATAAAGCCCACTATAGCGCATCTAATGGAGTTACGCCACATGCTTTCGGACGTCGAAGGAAAATATGCAATATGCATTGAAGATCATAAGATGATATATAGATGGGATTTTCATGGTTTAATATGATAAATCAATGGTTTTTTCACATGAATCACTCAAGGATGACATGGTTATCACATTCATTGACTAAAAAGAGGATTTACATTAGAATCATGACTCAAACATGGGATTTTCTTGTATTCAACAGGATTTCATTCTTCAAGCATACGTGTTTTTAATTTTGACAAACCAGTCATGGAAAATTTTAAAGGTGTACCCACAATAGAAGGGCAAGATCAAAATGAGCACTAACAGGTTATTTTCATTTAAATTGGGAACATTTTTACTTGTTAAATGAAATGAAATGACCCATCTATGTTCATGTAGTTCATAACTTAAAAACATGAATGAGAGGAAATTATTCATGCCAATTCTTCGAATCGATGTTGAGAAAACAAGAGTATGTTACAAAGGAGAAGGCACACGAGAAGATTCACACACATGAGTAAAGCACAAGAAAAAACGCATGGAAGGATAGGGAAGGACATGTGCGTGAAAGACAAGGGCATATTCGGGACTTAGCCATTTTCACATTTACATGTTATTTTTGGAGATAGCGTGCAAATTGCACAAACCAGATAAAGACTTGCGCAACATGCATGGACTACTATTGGAAGAGTGGCTACTAAGCACTTTGCATGGGTTTGAGCTAATAATAGAATTGCTACTACCAGTTAACCAGAAGAGATCTATTGTTAGCACACTTGCATGTGTGACTATTATTGTAAAGGTGCATGGCTATTTTCAGCATGCAACCTATTTTAGGAATTATGTAAGCGGTGAAGGGAAATTCCCAACCTTATAAATATGTAGTGATTTGTGTAGTATAGAAGGATTATATGTGTAAGAATTGAATTACTATGGGATTATGCTGCTAGATCTGATGCGCGCATGAGCTTATGGTATTACTTGTTGTAATAAGCTTCTGTGTATTTATTTTGTTTAATATAATGGAGTGTATTGGTTGAATCAGAGTATTAATCATGAGTATAATTGGTTCTTGCATGATTGACTTCATTATGGATATTATTTAAATCTATTACTCTTTAGATCTAGATTTGGACATGCTCTATAGAATGTTATGTTAATTAAGGATCTGAATGCATTAAGTCTTCATAATGCTAACATCCTACAATAGAAACCCTAAAATAGGCACAAAGTACGTTAGCACACTTCGGGTGAGTGCTCGGTCTAGGTTGAGTGATGTGTCAGTGCACCTGGGTTATTACTGGTAAATTCTAGGTTGCATCATTGGTTCCATTATCGGGACCTCTTTTTCAATTGTTTTCAGGATGGTTCATGATGAAGACATACTGGTTGACCCTAGCAAGTGTTGAGGACTAGATACATGATCTAGAAGAAGAATACACACAGAGGTTCAACACCAAATCTGAGTTTAACGCACGTGTATGGGTGGAACAAAATTTGTATGACATTTTGTATGAGAGCTTATTTGCTATTTTTTCAGTAGAACTATATGAATGGATGGTTGCTTATGCGTTTAAAATGGATTGGAGGTATCATGTAATTGTTTGGATGCAAGAAGAATTTTAGGCCCTCTATGATGTTGATCTGATTTGGACATGCATTGTGGATACTTGGTTTCATGGTGTTCTAAACAGTTATATTCTAGAGTACTCAATTTCCACTTATTCTTGCCCAGAGGTAGCAGAATTCAATTTTTGTGATATCCCAAGGAACATACCTGCAAGGCATTCCACTAGTGATCAAAATCTTGATGGTAACCCTAAACTTGGAAAGCAAACCAATGGCTAACTAAACCCCACCACGCGCAGGGCAGGAGTAGGTTTGGTGAAAGATGGTAGACCTAGTGGCAAAAAGGTAGAGAGAAGAAAGGCGGCTTAAGTATAATGAGGCATGCGAGAGGGAGATAGAGAAGTAGTGGGATGTTGCAGAGTGAATGGCATTGAGGAGAGAGAGATGGATCATGAAAGGATTTATAGCTCATGTATAAGGTGTGGAGCTAGAGCATCGTGAACTCCCCATTTGGGAAAGCATGACAAATAACCCCCTCGGTCACACATAGAAGTGCACCAAAGGCAGAGACAACCTGGGCCATGGGCGTGCATCTGAATCTACCTAGAAACCTTGCCCTTGCACTTGGTTTTCCAATATCTAGTATGAAATTAGCAAGTTAATTTAGGTAGTGGGAGCGTAGGAGTAAGTCATATAGAAAGTACATTGATGGCAGGGCAAACATCTTTGTTTTTGTTTGGAGGTACCTTTTCAGGTGTATCATCCACACAAAATTCAAGCGTGTAGAATTTTGGACTCACTTAGAGTGGTAACACTTTGTAGGCTGTCGGGTGCGGTTCGGTACTACTATTAGGACACGGGAAGTACATCTTTTGGTCCATCTCTCTACAGGTGGAGGATAAGGAGGTATAGTTGGTTCTAGTTCGGTGGATTTGTTTGTTCTAGGGGAAGAGGAAACACATGAGGTTCTAGATCGGTGGGTAAGGTCCACACCAACCCCATAATATTTACATGGAAATGTCTCTTCCTCTTCTAGAGTATAGGGGCATAGAAGATGCTTCTGAACACATGCACATGTGTGAAATACTATGGCGTGCAAAGGGAATCATAGCTTCGAGTGTAGGGTAAGTCAACTTTTACTATCTTACAAGGGTGCACACACACAATGTGTACAAAAATTTTGACTCGATCGGACTGCATAAACTATACATCATTAAAATATGTTTTCCTTAAAGAGTTTCACATCCCTAAGTTCAAGTAGAAGAGTATAAGTGTGCTCAAGGATATTAAGCAAGGCACTACTGAGAGTGTCAGAGAGTATGATTCCCATTTCAAAATGTTTTTATCTAAGCTTTCTTATGATATTCATGCAAGCTAGCATGTGCAATGGTTCATTGGAGGTCTAATTACACCTTTTAGAAGGGCGCTATCACATAATACATACATTGATCCACGTGAAGCACTTGAAGTAGCTTTACACATTAAGGTATTCAGAAGTATAGACACTGGGGTGAGCCCATTTTTGGAAGTAGAGATCACAACTATGGAAAAGCGGTTGAAAGAATCTATCGGAAAATTCAACACATGAGACGCAGCAGGGGATTTGGTGCACATATTGTGAAGTGGAAGGTCACACCAAGGATAGTTGTCCCCACATATCAGTATGCTCATTGTTGCTAGACTATGAGATATGTCATTTGAACCATGATGCTAGCCATTGCCCATTATTACAACAAGCCATAAGGAAGAACGTCTCTTGCTACTACAAAATTTCCAGTCCACAACTCATTACATGGAAGACTATCGGCTGATTGGTCAAATCTATGATGTTATATATATTGGTGTACAAATGAAAAGGAGTATCGATAACTTTAAAGGCAAGAACGAGCATCAGGATTGGAATCACAATCAAATGCGTTATGATTGGAATGAAGGGAATTTTTAAGGAGGTGGTGGCGGAGGTCAAGGATATTGTGGTGGATGAGGTGAATTTCCTCATGGAACATGTTATACCCGCAGATCTCCTAACAACTACAGTGTGAATGTCCTTAGAATATTACATGTTATTTTTGTGGAAATAATTATAGTTATGAGGAATTTTCGGACTTATATGACTATCTTAGTAAGCATCATAAATAAGAAAACAAAGGCACATGGATGGTTAGGATACAACACGCTATGGAAAATTAGTGGATGCCCAAGTTGGAACTAGAATCTGAGGCATTGCATGTAAATATCACTACCCACGTTAAAGCGGCACGCGCCACGTGATGACACAAAGATAAGCCTACCATCACTAAGGAGGAAGTTCTACATACATGGTACCCAGATCATGTCCATCAAAAGGATGTTTATTAAGAAACCATGGATGTACTTAGGAATCTTCAGGGTGAAATACAATGTTTAAAGGAGCAATCATAGAAGATGGAGAAAAAGAAAGCGTGCAGCAACAATCCAAACTGATATGGATGACTTGAAAGATGTGTGCAAGATGTTGCACCAAGGTAATATCATTCCACTGTTAGGGAATTGGTTGAAGGGAAACACTTTGTGCAAGTATTGAGACTGGGCAGAAAATCGTGCATGCAAACCTTCCCCCTCATAGCTTAGACTGTGACAAGGAAATCACTCTGAATGTTGTTGTGGATGGGTGGCTTTTGAGTAATATACTAATTGATACAGGCACGGAAGTCAATGTTATTACTTTAGATGCATGGGTACAGATGGGGAGACCTCCATTGCATCCATCTTCGAATGTATTGTTCGTGGCTAACCAAACTAAATCCACTCCCATCATAGTTTTGAAATATGTGTCCATTACCATACAGGGAGCCAAGTTCACTGGGGATTTTGAGGTTTTAGCACTTGTAGAGGTGAATAGCTTCCTAGCTTTACTTGGGCATCCTTGGTGCTATACAAATGATGTTGATCTTCGGTTCAACAAGGGTTATATCAGTTTTGAAAACAAGGAGGAAAGAGTTATTATCCCTTTAACAGATGGAAAATTTGCACCCTATGTTCAGCCTTTGAGTGAGGAATATCTGAATAGGATTTATGTACGTGTCATCCGCGACTCGAGAGTGTTTGATCCATCTAAAGAAGGAATCCTTCGATGGGAATATGCCACGCTTTATTAGCGATACTACAAGTGTTGTTTGTGATAATTGGGCTCATAGTACTTATGAGTTGGTAGGGAATGAAGTAAAGAGCACATTTGCACGAGAATAGAGACCTCGTTGTATCGAAGAACAAGTAACTTGGTACCTTGTTACACTAGAGAAGGAGATCCTACAAGTGTTTACATGTACCATGGAGGAATAGTGGATGGACTAGTCGAGAGAGAGGGATATGGTAGCATATACCCTATGCAAGACAGTATAGCGCCTTGGTGGGTGTTTCACAAGGATAATCTTGTAGGATGGAATGAAATTAGGATTGCTCTTTCTATTAGGTTCTTTAGGAGTAATGCACCTACTCAAATCTACACTTATCATGGTTATCAGCTTGTTCAAAGACCATGTTTAGTAATGTGAGAGACTCGGACGAGTAGGGTAGGAAGCTTTACCACCTTCACTCTGGGTGCATAAATTTTATTCCACTTTACAAGGTTACGCACGTGCTTGGTATGTGTATGTGGAACTCCATAGAGAAACTAGAAATTGGCAGGATTTGATTGCAGGAATGATCCAGACATTTGACTATTTTTCTACTAAACCTCCGGTAGAAGAGGCATTAAAGGTTATAAAGCACTTAACTATGGGAGATAGTGCCAAGGTGGAAGAACTCATTCAAGATTTATTTGATGAAGAAGACTCAGGAGTGTGTTTTGCTGAAGAAACAGAGACAGATGCCACACTACTTAAGCACGCTTGCCTTGAGAAGGAAAAAGTAAAGATGACATACTTAGTAGATGAAGAAGAAGAAGAAAATATAGATGTATAACATTCAACAAGTAAGCGTGAGGTTTTGGACAGGGTAGAGAAGACCACGTGCACCTATCATGAACCTATAAAAATAAAGAAAGTGAATATTAGATCAAATGTTGAGCCTAAGGAGGCCATAATTGGGGACTATTGGTTTGACTTTTAAGTGGCAAAAATCATTGAGTTACTTTGAGATTATTAGGACTTATTCCCTTAGGGATACCATGAACTCAAATGCATGCATGAATCATTAGGAGAAATGAAGATAAAGCTTGAGGAAGGTGCGCACCCAGTTAGGAAGATACCCTACATGATGAACCCTAACTTGCGCGAAAAGGTCAAAGATGAAATTGAAAAAAATTTGAAGTTTGGAATCATCAAGCCCCTGGACGAGTCTGAATGGGTTATCCCAATGGTGATCACTATCAAGAAATATGGTTGGATTAGGATCTGTGTGGACTATAGGGAGTTGAATGGTGCATGTGTGATTGATCCCCTTCTACGCTATTCATTGAGAAAATATTGAAGGCATTACAGGGCATAAAATATATTCATTTATAGATGGATTCTCTGGGTATCATCAGGTTAGGATTACACAAGAGGATCAAGAAAAGACTAATTTTACTACTAAATGGGGTAGTTTTTCCTATACTTGTGATGCCTTTTGGTTTGAAAAACACGCCTACTATATTTTTGCGCATAGTTGTTCAAGCGTTCAAATATTTTATTCACAACTTCTTGCAGGTTTATTTAGATGACTGGATGGTGTATGGACTTGTTAAGGATCATTGTGAAAATTTATGCTTAATGTTTGAAAGATGTCACCAGTTAAGCATCTCTTTGAACATCAAGAAATGTGTATTTTCTACACCCTTTGGAACACTATTAGGGCACATCATCTGCAAGGAGGGTTTTTGGTTGATCCAACTAAGGTTGCAGTCATTATCATCCTGGAAGATCCTACCAGTCAAAGTGAGGTGCGTAGATTCTTGGGTCACATTGGGTATTATAGAAAATTTATAAATGGGTATGCTAAGGTTTTCGCACCCTTAGAGGAGTTACTAAAAGGAAAAGGGACATTCTATTGGGGAGAACCGCAACAACGACACATTCAAGACATTGAAGGAGAAACTTACTATAGCACCTATTCTATGCTTTCCTTCATGGGACCAACCATTTCATGTACATGTGGACACCTCTAGCATAGCCATTGGCATGGTGTTGGCTCAGCTTGGAGAACGTATTATAGATCATCCTATCTATTTTGCTAGTAGAAAGTTGACTCAGGTGAGTAGAATTATACAACTATGGAACGCAAAGTTTTGTCGATGATTTATGCACTACATAAATTCGACAAGACCTACTACCAACACCATTTGTATTTTATATCGATCACATGGCATTGAATTATTTGATAAACAAGCTAGTTTTGGGGAGCACATGCAAATGGGTACTCTTATTCCAAGAATTTGATTTCACGATTATAGTAAAACCAAGGAAAAGTAATTCAGATGAACCATCTATCCGTAGAATGATCGGGAAAAGAAGCGTAAGAAATTGAAGATACCATGCTCGATACATATTTATATAGGTTACAATGCACACCATTGGAATTAGAGTACATTGTTTTATTTCTACATACGGTATGGCACGGAAGGAATGAAATCCTTAGAGAAGAAACAACTTGCCATATGCGCGGCATTATTTATGTTGATGAGTGGTGACACATGTCTGAAGTTAGGTTGGGATGAAGTCTTGAGCCGTTGTGTTAGAACATAAGCACATAGATATCATGGAGGAGGCTCATGGTGGTATTGCGCAGTGGGCACTATGCGAGATGATGCCAATGTGTGTAAGATCTTACTCACCAGATTATGGTGGGAGACCCTGTATAAATATTGTAAGGCATATTTCAAGGCTTGTGATCACTTTATCAGTGCCTTGGAAAACTAGGTCAAAGAGATGAAATGCCTCTAAGACCTATTACTAGTGTAGAAAAAAATGGGCTATATAATTTGTGGGTCATATTTCACTAGCTATGCATAGGGGCTGGATCGCGCTATATTATCACTTGCATAGACTATATGACAAGGTGGGAAGAATCAAGTACCTATAAAGGATTGTACAAGCCACTTCTGATGCTTGCATTTCTATGGGAAAATATTATTAAAAGGTATGGATTCCCGTTGAGTTTTACAAGTGATAGGGGCTCACATTTTCTCTGAGTGAGATAATCGAAATTCTATTGGATGAATTCATGATTACACACCATAAGACTACACCATATCATCCTCGGGAAAATAGAATTGCTAAGGCTTTCAACAAGATTTTGATCCATACATTAAAAAAAAATTATGATGTTGGAAGAAATAATTGGGATGATAAGGTTTCTGCGATACTTTGGGTGTATAGAACAACATACAAGTGGTTAAATAAGGCCACACCTTTTTAATTGGTGTTTTACATAGAAGAAGTTCTTCCTATAGAATTCATGTTACCTTCTTTGTATTACGCATATATTTTGGAGGTCTAGGCAGATGAACAAGCATTAGAAGAATGAATTGACAAGTTGATTAAGTTGGATGAGAAATGAGCAATAGCACACTGGAGTCAAAAGCAAGAAAAATCCAAGCAGAAAGCATGGCATGACAGGCACATTAGGGACAAAAAGCTTGAGATAGGACAGATGATACTTCTTTATGATTCTAATTTTCTACGTCATCTAGGAAAACTTAAAGTACATTGGTTGGGGCCATATGTTATCACTCACATACTTGAAACAAGCGCTTGTCAATTAGAAATGTTTAATGGAATACGGTTACTCGGTTACTTCAACGGGAGTAGGTTGAATTCCTACTATAAATAATTCTTCTTGGTGTTTGTAATAAGGCAATGTTGCCATTTAGATTAGGTTTTCAATTATGTATTCCCTTAATGTATTTCCTTCTTCATCGTTATGCTTTGTCAATTTAGTTGGTGTTTTGTGAAATAAGTGTGTTTGCGTGCCAGAAGCTAATTACCATTTGTAGTATTTTTATGCACAGAGGACTACACATACCATTTGTGTGGGGTGGTTATTGAAAAATGGGTACACATAAAGGAACAACCTACTACATGTGTTATTCAAGTTTGAAGAGTTGGTGAATAGAATATTGCTTCCAAATAAGGACCATAGATGGAGATAAATGAAGGAACAATATAACACGAGGTAAGTAGCAGTTGTAGAGACTACCAAGAGAAGGTGCAGTGACGAGGTACTCAAGTGCATAGAAGCACGCTGAAGAGAAGCTTGTAGCCAAAAGGTAGGAAGGTGCGCTAAAAGGTTATAGCTAAGGCGTGAAGATGTACAAATAGCGGAAAAATGTGAAAAGGGTCAATTAATGAGGATTGTTGGTAGGTGAAGGAACAATAAATGCACTAACTTTTTCAAAATCTATATAAGGGATACGAGTTCATTTTTACTAGTTGTAAATCATAAAAATTTGAACGAGCTAAGTGCAAAACAAGTTGAGAAAATCATGTTGAGGTGCGTAGAGTGTGAAACCAAACGTGGAGAGCATATTTATGCATAGTAGAAGCTTACATCCCCATTGGTGAAGGGTTTGAGAAAAGCAGAGTGTTGTAAAAAGAGCTAGGGCATGTGATTTCAACTAGGGCATGTGGATTCAAGTTAGGGTTTTGAAATTTCCTGTTATATAAGGTAGAAGGCAAGCTTTTTTACACTACAGAGGATAGAAAGTTACAATTTACAGGATGGCACCAAAGAAAGCACCTGTCGTAGGAGCCAAAGGGAAGAAGAAAGTGGAAGCGAGAGGTTGAAATTTCTCCCGAGAGAAATTTTTTAGAGATGCAATACCCAGAAGGCGTGATAGTGGGACAAGAATGGGATTCTCATGTCTAAAAGTGCAAGATAAGTGATTACAACCACTGCACATCGGATAACAAAAAGGAATTGGACGTGTTATTGAGTACGAAGATGAACAAGTACACAGTAGAGGACATGCCAGTGTATGATGACATTAGAGAGAAGTTTCTAAAGTAGATTGGAGTTTACCAGTTGTACAAGCTTCCATATTTCGACAAGTATGAACCTTTGTACCAGTGGCTAATGAGCAGGGTACATGAAGACTTTTTCTATTTCACCAAACGCAGGGTAAGGATTACAACCGCTTTGATTTCAACTATAATAGGATTAAAGGGCACAAGAGTGGATCTAAATAGTGACTTGACAAATAAAGTAGCCATCCTGGAGACACGAATGGAGTTAGGGTATACCAAGGGTCCACGCGGGATGGATATCAAAAATTGAGGAAATATCCAGAGTGTACAGCGGTTGCACATCTAGTGACAAAATTGAATGATCAAGAGAGATGGTCCCAAGTGAATACAATATGGCTACACATTACAAGGAGAATGTCACAGGGAATAATTCACAACTTATCAAGATACATTGTGGAAACAATCATCGAGGAAGAAGGGGTATAGAATCTAGAAGTGTCAGAGAAAGATACTACTCAGGACACTGAGGATCCAACTCCAAACCTTGGCACTCAGGTGCCTAAGGGGCCGAGGTCAAGGAGGGAAAGTAGATAGTATGTTGCACCAATTATGAGCTATGAGGAGGATGCAAGTAAAATTTTCTACATTTGATTTCGAGTACGGTGGGCCTTACGAACTTATACGAATGGGAGTTGATGGACCCTGACATGGAAACCATGTGTGTGAGGAAATAGTTGTCATGGTCCATGTAGACTCACATGGACGAGCCTGATTTTGATGTGTGTGAAGAGTCCTTTATATCATGTAGGATGAGAAAGGCACCACATAATATACATATAACCATCAAACCCATGGTTATGTTTGATGAATAGGTGAGTAATGCCTTAGTAAAGGTGTCTACAAAGGTGGCACACAGGAATGTAGATAAAGCTGCCACTATCAAAGCACTAAGAGAAGAGATTAAGAAAAATATGCAGAGATCATGCATTTGAAAGGAGAGAAGGATCTGGAGTAGAATAAGAATGGAGTTCTTATCGGAATGCCAGAGGAGATCGGAGACCATGTCCTGAAAGCAAGACCGCACTTAGAGTCCAAGGTACCTGAAAGGTTCCCTTTGGCTATGCACTACGTGTGTACATTAGTCGATTTGGTGCTTGAGGAGGGACCAGTTTGGATGCCAGCACCAAAGGACCTTGAGTAGGAAGTAGAGTGAGCAAAGGCTTCATTAGTGTGAAATATTTCATCATATGAGGCACTACTCCAAACCTTGCGGGAGGAGCTAAAGAAAGCGGACCAAGTGTTGAATATTTGTGTAGCTCTGGAGGTAGTCATAAGAATAAGGACCATGGTAGAGGACAATGAAGTCTTGAAGGAAATGAAGGATGAAACCTTGGGGGCATGGAGATATTGGCACTGGTAAAGAAAAAGTGTGAGGCCCTTGCAGCGGCCCAGAGCCCCATAAGAACAGGTTGGATGAACTTGGGAAACTTATAGCACGAGAAGATGGATCTTCTGGAAGGGAGAATGTTTGCAATGTCTAACATTATGTTAGTATTACAGAATGAAAAGGAAGAAATTTCCCAGGATGAGTTGGAGTCTATTGTAGTAAATATTCTAGAAAAGGTAGAGGCCACGCTGAATGAGTGGCAAACATTAGAGGTAGAAATAAAAGAATAATATCCAAAACTAATTCTCTTGGTTGAGGCGTGAGAGGATGTTGCAGCAGAGTAAATAATTATTCTTTATATAGTAATTTTGTACATTCATCCATTACTTATTCTTTATTCATTCCATATTACAAAGCAACCATTATCGAGGCGAAATGTCATTTAGTGTGGGGTAATGTTAAGCGGACAAGAGTATGATACGAAGGAGAAGGCGCATAGAAGATTCGCGTGCAGGAGTAAAGCACGGTCGAAAGGAATGGAAGGATAGGGAAGGAAATGTGCGCAAAAGACAAGGGAAGATTCGAGGACTTAGCCATTTTCACATGTACAGGCTATTTTTGGAGATAGCGTGTAGAGCACACAAACTGGATAAAGACTTGCGCGACACGCATGGGCTATTATTGGAAGAGTGGCTACTAAGTGCTTTGCATGGGTTTGGGCTAATAATAGAATTACTACTACCAGTTAACCAGAAGAGATCTATTGTTAGCACACTTGCATGTGTGGCTATTATTGTAAAGGCGCATGGTTATTTTCAGCATGTGACCTATTTTAGGAATTATGTAAGCAGTGAAGGGAAAGTCCCCACCCTTATAAATATGTAGTAATCACATAGCAGTGTATAGAAGGATTGTATGTGTAAGAATTGAATTATTGTGGGATTATGTTTCCAGATCTGATGTGCGCATGAGCTTATGGTATTACTTGTTGTAATAAGCTTATGTGTATTTATTGTGTTTAATATAATGGAGTGTATTGGCTGAATCGAGTATTGATCATGAGTATAATTGGTTCTTGCATGATTGAATTCATTATGGATATTATTTAAATCTATTACTCTTTAGATCTAGATATGGACATGCTCTATTTAATGTTATGTTAATTAATGATCTGAATGCATTAAGTATTCATCATGCTAACATCCTGCAACAAAAACCCTAAAGAGGGGCCTAGTACCTTTGCGTGCTTCGGGTGAGCATTCAGTCTAGGTTGAGTGATGTGCTAATGCGCCTGGATTATTACTGGTAAATTCTAGGTTGCATCACCAGCCATGTATAAATTATTATTTTTAGATTATGGGTTTTTTTAAGTGTACGAAAGGGTTTAAGAATTGCATAGCGATATACCTAATTGATTTTGTACTTGGTTTAAAATGTGAAGGAATTACACGTCAGGTTAAGGAAAATACGCTTGTTGAAATATATGATTATCTTTGATAATCACTTATGAATATATATTAAGGATTATCAATTATTGATATAAATAGGTTATTCGAGATCATCATGATTGTGTCTCAAGGCATTTGGTATTGTTATTAACAATAAGGTGCTCATTATGAATTAATACTTATGGTGATAATATAACTATTTTTATTGTGGTTACGATGTAAAGAATACATCACAAAACAACAAGATAAACAAGAAATATGAAAGAGTACTTATAATACTTAAGTATATATATGATGTACATGTTAATCATTGCAAAACTAATTTTTATAGATTAGTGATTGTGTATGGGATAATAAGAAAACATATCGTTGTCCTTTTTATAGCAGCAACTTTCAAATTAAATAATTAAGTTGTATCATCGTAAGACCATACCTGATTACGATGTATCACAATGTGAAAACAATTATGAAAATTACAAACAAAGTACGAAGATACATTGTGAACACATTAAATAAATACGATATGCACTTATATGTCTTAAGTAAACTAAATAGATCTAGTATTTATTAATGGGAATTAATGACATTTAATTAATGCTACAAAATGGTTTTAAGTCTTGTACTTGACTAAACCAAACTCTTGATTGAAACCGATATAGCTGATTTACATGTAGTAAGAGGTACATATATAGTTCAGTGACTTGATGGGATCATTGTAAACCTCTAACATAAATTGGATAACATAACGAAATTCTATTAACCTATTATCATAATTAAAATTATAATTAATAGTAATCGAATGTAAGAATCATGACATGACCTTCGTGTCATATGAGTCATACCCATATCGGTTCGGGGTGGCTACTACAAAAGAGAGGGACAAATGTGTAATGACTTGGGTCATTACGTGAACATACCTTTTTCTCGTAGGTATCCCAAAATGGTGTTAGTATGAACCACATGACCCAGATGTTGAGTTATGATATCTACAGCTTCGGTATTTGAACTTATTAATTAATATACATGAATAACTAAAATGTCTAACTTGTAAACTTAATATTTAATCAACGGAAAAGGATATTGATAATATATTGAGACAACAGCAATGAAAAGAAGACAGTTTTGAGTGGCTTATGTGCGGTCAAAAACTAGACTTGTTAGCGCAAAGCCAAAAACTATGGTTGTGGTAGTGAAATTGACTGATTGCATTGTCTATTCACCATTTCTTCTTTTAATTATGTTTTGAGTTGGAGTGAAGTAATTGCATGCTTCACTGGCTAACACTAAGAAGATGCACATGATTCTTTGTACCTACAAAAATGTCTAACCAATGATATACAATGTATATTGGCTTGTATAGAGTGATGAAGGGGGATTAAGAAGGATTTGTAAACCCTTGCAGTTGCACATGGTTATCATAGGTTGTCAAGATAGATTCGTAATATTAATTAATGTTGGATTAATCATTGTGTGTTGATAATCATTGAAGGCATCAAGTTAATTAAATGTTTAAAAAAATTCCCTTAGTTTTGAAGCATAATATGTGTGTTACATTTTGGTATCAGAGTTGAAGCTTGCAGCTCTTGGACATAATGGGTCCTTATGCTAATTAAAAATTTTGCTTTGTTAACTGAATAAAATGAATATGTGAAGGATGTACTCGTGGAAAATGAACTAGACCAAATTATACTATAGGTTCATCGATTAAGAAGTTAGGAAAATATTCTAACAATCCTTCAGTAATACTCGAACCCAGATAAGCTACCTTTGAGCAGTTGGTAATGAGTATAAATGATCAGTTTAAGGTAAAACAACTTGAACCGTCAGGTTGGCACCAATAAGCAATGGAAACACTTAATTGTTGAAATGTATTTGATGACAGTTTTGGAATTGAAATATGATATGAAATTAAACCCAAAAAGGGTAGATGAAGTAGATAGGTGTGGACTATCTACTATAGTAGAAATGATGTTCAGAAAATCCAAAAGGCTAGAACAAAATTTGTAATAAATTCCAACTCGTAAAGAGGAAAAACATAAAAATAGCATCAACTCTTTCTCACCTGAACTTTTAGGGAAAAGTGATGGAAAGGATATGGCGAAGAAATGTGGGCTATCGGGATGTACACAATAGTGGAACTTGTTGTAATTTATGGCAAGAAGGAGATGAACAATGCCGCAGTGGCTAGCAACCATGAAAAGGAACAAGTTGTTCCTAAAAAGATGTTAGGTAAGTTATGAAGGACTTCCTGATGTTGTTTTAGTATAACACTAGTATGATTGAGTTTGTTGTATCTAGTGATTAGCTAAAAAAATTGAATGAGAAATCTGATTTTTCTTTATCATATGAAAAGAAATTTGTCTAAATTGTAGACCTATGTCTGTCAATACAACATTGAATTTTGATTACTTCATCATGGAAATTAGATTTATAAGTAAGTTCATTAAAGGACTCATGGCATAGTAATTAATATTGACTATTCCCAACGTAAGTCAAAGGTTTACCGATATGAAAGAAAAACCAATGTCAAGAAAGTATGCAGTAGGCAACAAGCATACATGACACAAAAAGGAGCATCTTAAGGATTGGGTTATCATTGGAAATAATTAAAGGATGAAAATATTCAAAAGATGAAAACCATAGAATTATTTGGGACAAAACTAGCCTGTGAGTGGAAAATCGCTAGATGCATTTTTTTTAAATGGGAATTACACGAGGCATGGTCTAGAAAGATAACTATTCAAAAGCTTCACTTGGGAAGACATGGATGAAGTAAAAATAGTGTTTTCCTTGCTTGTTATAGTGATATATACTTGTTTTTGACTATTTGTTTTGTATACTAAATAATATTGTATATTATGACTAACTATATTGACAAAAATTATGTCATATTGTTGATCGTGTGTGACAGCTTGTTGGTTGAAAGGTTATTCATGACCAATAAATTTGAATTCGGATGAACTAAAATCCATTAAAAAAAAATTAGTTTTTGGATGAAAATGTTGACTGTTCTCCTTAGTTGTATGATATTAATATGGCTTTGATTATTCTGATTGTTATTAATGAGTTAAATCATTGAGACAATGATTCATTAAAGGGGGAAGTATGTCACATCCCGCAATTTCAGTTTGTTTCATCAAAAGGATAAGTTGTAAAATAAAGAGTGGTTTATGAAGGTAGGGGATAAGCCTCATTTCTTAGTCGAGTACGCAGTACATGTGTGTGTATATCCTGAAAAGGATATACACACTTATGCATAGTTACATGTGTAACCATGCATTCCAGTGTTTGTAAAGTACTTAACATTTATAACTTATTCTTGTTTTACCTTGTTTTATGAATTTATTCTACTTTGTGGTGAGTAATGATTTGTAATATCAATGTGTTGTTGGATTGTTGTACTTGTTATGAGATTTTCTTATCTTATAGAAAATTTTGTATTACATAGGTCTAAAGACACCTGAGGCATATACATTTAATGTTTTAATCATGGTGAATGACCATAGAGTATGATTGTTCTTCATTTCATTGTTGTATTCGATGATTTCAAAGTGCATTGATGTATAGTTTGGTTGTTGTACTTATTATTAATATTTTGGCTCATCTTGCTTGTTGAAATTAATGGTTGTAATACATACACAACTGTAATGTATTATTCAGTTGTAATAATGATTGGTTGAAGGATACTAACTCTATCAACACTATGATGGTCTTTGATCATAAATTAATGAGAAGGTCTTCAATTGGAATAGATAAAACTTGGTATCATCAAGTAAAGGTAAAGGTTGTCTTAATGTTATTTATATTATTAAGGTAAATGCAATTTATTATATTGCAAGAAAATGTTGATTTGGTTTATATGATCTTTGATTAGTTACTTAAATATTTTATTAGGTTGGCCATAATGTAAAGAACATGTAATAAATAATCTATTATCACCATGCATTATGTTTAAACTTATTTGGTTATAATCGTTTATTTAATCGAGCGTAATGCCAAACTAAGTGATCATTGAATATGTTTTATCCTGGACCTTAAAAGCATATAAATGTTTGTTAAATGTTTAAAAATACATTTATATGAGAAGGTGGGAAAAGGTGAAACTAAGTAGTGTTAATGCTCTAAGACCATAAATATGACATCGAAAAGGTGTTTAATCAACCACGTGGTCTAAGACCATGATTGAGGGAATTATAATGTTAATTAATCAAGTGGTTTCTGACCACACTCCCTAGCATTAGATTGACTAAATTATTTGGTTTGATGATTATTCAACTGAAAAATGTTGGAATAGATATAAGGTCTTTGACTCTATTTCATGGCCAACAATTCATACCCGTATTAGTTTGGGATGGCTATATAGAAAGGGATAGACACGTAATGAATTTGTTCATTACGTGAATGTACCTTTTCCGTAGGTATCCCAAAATGGTGTTGGCATGAACCACATGACCTAGATGTTGAGTTATGATATCTGCAACTTTGGTATTTGAACTTATTAATTAATATACATGAATAAATAAAATGGTTAACTGTAAACTTAATACTTAATCAATGGAAAATAATCTTGATACTATGTTGAGATGGTTGTGTGGTGAAAGGAAGATAGGTTTTGAGTGGCTTATGTGTAGTCACAAAACTAGGCTTGCACAAAGACAATGCCAAAAACTACGGCAATGGTAGTGTAAAGTACTTGATTATATTATTTGTTCACCATTTCTTCTTTTAATTGTATTTTGAGTTGGAGTGTAGTAATTGCATGCTTCACTGGTTGACACTAAGAATATGCGCATGATTCTCTGTACCTACAAAAATATCTAACCAATGATATATAATGTATATTATCTCATATATAGTGATGAAGGGGGTTGAGAAGGATATGTAAACCATTCCAGATTGCATATGGTTATCATAGGTTGTCAATATGGATTCTCGGAATATTAATTTATGTTAGATCAATATGTTATGTGCTGATAATCATTGAAGGCATCAACTTAATTAAATGTTTTTAAAAAAATCACTTAGTTTGTTGAAGAGTAATATGGTTGTTACATCTCTAATGGTTTGGATGACTATGTCAACGCCGTGGTCTCCCGAGTGAATTTTTCTGAATGTTTCTTTTTGTATTCCTCCCATGTTTTTGCATGTCATCAATACTCTATTATACTAACTTCTTGTTGTTAATAGGTATATTTCTAATAGCCTAGATTTTAGTTGTTGATGCTTCATATGGGAGTGGAGAAACATGATCAATACATGAGGTGAAGATGCAAAGCAATGTGTAATAAATATCTACAATGAAGAAAACCTCTTTTTCATATTTGGGCACTGTACATACCCAAAAATGTAGGTATTGTACTGACGGAAAGAGGTTACGAAAACCCCAATGATGATTTAGGTCTCTTCACAAGGTGTTCGAATCCAGAAAAGGCTCGCCAAGTGTATGTTTGCATCCCAAATGCTTTATCCAAGCTCCGTGTGCTTCATTCTGTCCTCTACCCACCTTTTTCTTAGCATTTTGGTCTTAAGTGACAGGACCACTACCCTACCTGGGTGGCGGTCCCATGACCACTCACCAAAGAGACGGGTGGCCGCCTGTGCGGGCAGCGGTCATGTGCGCATTTTCTAGAATGCTCCGATGAATGCGTCAAACGTAAAAATTCAACTTTCACCCACATTCTTCAACCAATTTGGCTTACATTTATGTTTTGGCCGCCTAGTAAATAGTGTTTTCCCTTTGTTTATAGTAAAAGAGATCAATTGGGAGTTACCCTCTGGTAAATGCAATTGCTATAAATAGCTAGCTTGTTTTCAAACAAATGGCCCCTCTCCTTCTCTATTTAAATATTCAGTTTGTTTGAAGTTCTTGCTTAGAGTTCCAATAGTTTCATGTTTTGCATCAATTATCAACCTTCCTTTACTATTTAGAGATCATTTGATCTTCTTGTTTCATCTTACTTCATTGATGTTCCATATAATCAGTTTAGAACAAGGTAGTTTCATTTTAGAATAGAATCCATTTAGAGTTGCAGGTTTTGTTTAGTCACAAAGGATAGTTCCCAGAATTCTCAGCATATTTGTGTTGTATTCCCGCAATAAATCCTACTAGGAATTGCATAGTCAAGCTCTGTTCACTTGCACTATCCCTCTCTTACTTGCATTGTATTCAATCTATATCCAAAGTTCCATTGTTTGAGTATCTTCTTTTTGACACTATCATATACACACTTTTCTAGATTCACAAGAACACAAAGGAATGAGGAGATCACACTGAGGGGACAAAGTCACACACACAACTAGATTTACCACTATTCTATAAACTCCAGGTTTGAGCTATCAAAGTTCTAATTACAATATATCAAATAGAGTAGTAAATTATTTCATTTCAGTTAAAATTCGCTTTCAATATTGCCAGGGAAGCTATGGGGGATGATAGTTTCTAAGAAACTATGATTCATTCCTCACTTCTGAGGTAGGGTTGAGAGTTTTTTTATTAAACTAGTTAGTTATTTAGATATTTAGGATAAACTCACAACTGCACGTGCAAATAGCTACATTGGGCTACTTTGCTTGTTTTGATTCTATCATTAGATTAATTATCCATTTTTGAATATATTAGAATAGTTGCTCTTTTAATTTCATTAAAATACTTCATCAAAAATACAAAAATAAAAGAATATATGCATAGTGTAGATACATCTTTCATAATTAGTTTATTCATTTCAATTAAAATTGAATCATCTTTGCATGACAATCACGGGACCTAGAGAGCCCAGAGAATACATATTTGAACCGATAGTGCCTCAACCAAATCTCCCAAAACACTAGTTGATATAGATCAAGACCTTAGGATCCAGGTTTTTCGAACAACAATAAACCTACGAGCAATTAGTGAACAATTGAGAGAGTTAAATATTGAGGACGACAAGGCATACACATTTTGGTCAAATCACCCTAACTATAGATTGCCTTGATAGGATATCCGCATGACTGTACAAGGACTCGAAAGAGAACAAATATGAGGACATACTTGGTTCAACCTTGCAATTCAACCAAAGGTGTGTCATGATACCCCAAATCTCCGAGGCATCCATATAACATTATCACCTTGTTAATCGCCTCCGAGTGATTCAGCTATGAAAGAAAGGACTTTGATAAAGTGAGTCAAGTATAAGACATTCTATATAACATATGAATGGGGTGAAGGACGTATTCCGATTGGCGAGTATGCCGTTAAGGAATACGAGACATGAACAAGATGTTTCAAATCTTTGGCCAAAGTATCGCAAGTTGCTGATTGCGTTGTCCTAATTCACCTAGTCTAAGGGATGAGATGCCGATGAATAATGGTAACAGCTTATTCGGGCTTAGATTCCTTGGACAGAGCATTCTGAATCCCAGATTAGGGAAGAGAACCGCCAGAGTATTGTGTTAAATAAAAACACTAACTCTTTTTACTCATGAATAGATCGGTAGATTACCGAGTCATGGAATGAATAGATCGGAGGTATTCCGAGTCATTACACCGCATATGGTTTATGCATTATATAAATGGTTATTTGAATTGTGAGTTCTAAATTATGTATTTAGAACCAAGATGCAATTATCAAAAAAAAAAAAAAAAATTGACTTGTTCTATTGTCTAAAATGAGGATGTTACACGCATGACCGTACAAGGACTCGAAAGAGAACAAATATTTGGTTGCGATCCTTTAGTTCCACAACCCAACGCAGGAGACCTCCTCATCGACATAGATACTTAGCTTACGTATTCAAGTTTCCAGAACACCTGTAAGGTATTCTGAGAAAATTACACAACTTCTAGTTCTAAACATAGAGGCTGAAAAATCTTACGACTATTAGATAGTGGGAGAAGAGATTGACTCCTCATATGACCATAGGAGATCTCGCCACAACCACGAACTTACGGTTGTGATCCACATGTCCCACAACCTAATGGGCCTACTAATCAATTAGACATTGACGTTGGTTTACGCACACTAATATTTAGATCCTCACCACTTCCACCAGACATCATTACACAATTCTCCGTATTAAACGTAGCAGCCAATCAGGCTAGGGATTTCTGGACTAGACTAGAGAATCATCCATAAAACTCGGAGGATCCACTACACCTCTCATCACCATCTTTCATGACCTTGTCTGAAATATACATGAAGCACCTACAGGTCACTTTCCATGTATCCAATAGCCAATAGATAGGATCTCGAGCAGAGCTCGACATTGATTGGAGCCTTTGAGTAGCTATTATATCCGAACGATCCATTACACCAATTCAGGTTAGGAGGGCCTTCTTTGCCTTAGATTCACAGATTCCATTATTACGTGTCAAGGATATAAGATTACCCAACTAGTTTTCCTATATCCATATAAATTCCATTCTCACCGGCTGTCTCGGCACGACCTCGGGAGGTCGGGTACGAAGAAGAGTTGCTTGTAGATTCTCATGCTCGCATGTCACTTTTCTATCGTACAAAATTGGTGAACCTAACGTGAACAAACAATTGTTCCCCTTTTATTTTCATTTCTTTCTTTCATTCACCTTCACTCTTTCCCATTATTCTGCGGGTATTCATATACCCCGAATATGTCGGGATACGACGCATATGGTAGACCTCTCTCAGGTTCTCAAGCAAATTATGGTCAAACAAATAGACAACCATCACCCTCACTTTCTACATGGGCTGACAACTATTCAAGTAATTACTTGTCATCTCAAACTCCCCCTCAAAGAACTAGCTCTAGTTCTTCGTTCCGAATTGAGGAGTTAGATCAGCTTGCACAAACGCAACAACCAGAGCCCTCAAGCTCTAACAATATGATGTTTACTAGAGAATCCATTTCATCTCCTCGGGTTTTGTTCAGACCACAAATCAGTAGATAGTCAGATCCACTCCCAATTTTGGATGAGGATTATTTAGTGTGCTACGCTAGAAGCAAACAACGCTTCCAAAACATGTACCCACCTATAGGGAGTTTGCAAACACAACCCGATACCCTACTCCAAGAAAACACCCCCATTCCTCCACCTATGGGAAATACTCTCAGTGAAGCTTGGTAGGGTAATGATCAATTCATAGCAAGGTATCATACCCCTTTACAACCTCAAGGTGTACAACAAACGCCATTAAGGAAAAACATCGTGTCTTCACCAATCAAGGTCATTTCAGCCTTAGTTGAGAAAGTTAGAGGATTGGAACTTGCTCAAGCAAATAAAAATTCATATTTCGGGCAAGCAGGAATCCCCAACCCTCCACATCATCCCAGCTAGGTTGACCTCCTTATAGGAATAGGCACGTTAGGCATGCCTCCTCAACATTCGTATAACTATCCACAACAAACACCAACTAGAACCGTGTTTTCAAACACCGCTCTAGTTGAAAATATGATACCTCCCGGCTTAGCACCAAACAACCCATACCAAAGCAATGCTCCTCCCTACTTAAACATTTATTCAAAATCACCACAAGGAGACATGTTCTCCTCTCCCAAGATGTTCACTCAACCACATGGATTCCCTTATGCCCCTGCAAATACATATGCTATGCCATATCAACAACCCATTCCACCCCACCCCTCAATGAAACACCATCAATGGTCGAAGCCTATGTGGTAGGGACTTACTCAGAATATTTAAAAGAGCCCCTAGATTTCACCATATGAAGTGTCATGCTTCCAAGACCTCTTCCCAATTTACCCAAATACAAAGGGGAGGGAGATCCAAATGCACACATCAAGGCCTATGCCACGGCCATACGGGAATTACTCCCTTGGGATGGGGTTGTTGCTAAGATATTCCCTAAAACCTTAGAGGGTATTGCCCTTGATTGGTACTACAGAATACCTGAAGCCTCAATACACTCATTTAAACAACTCGTGTCAGAATTCATCAAAGCTTTCAACATGAACAAATTGTTAAGAACAGAATCAGGGAATTCTTGCATATCAAACAAGAGCATAATGAATCCACTACTCATTTTATTCAAAGATGGCATACGGTTCTCTACTCATCAAAAAGTGCTCCAAACATGGATCAGATGGAACTATGTGATTTATTCCTTCATTCCCTCAATAGAGAGATAAAGGAAGAAGTCTAGAAGTTCCCACTAAGAACTTATGATGAAGTACTCGAGAGTGCTCTCTGAATAGATCAAGCAACAATAGATAGTGGTCATAAGACATATGGAACAAATAGGAAATTAATCACTCCCAATCAAAACACTACAGGCCTATCCTAACACCGGAATACCAATCTAGGACCCAAAATCCTTAACAAAAACCACGGGGTTACAACAGATGGAGTAACAGACCAAGTTAAAAGAGAAAATGTTGTAAACATTTCGCCACCCGTTAACAATCAGCGAAATAACAATTTTACTCCAACAATCAACACGGTGGATTTTAATCGTCCACCATGACCACAACAACAATAGCAACAACAACAACAACAACAAATCCAAACACAAGGTCAAAATTGAAACCCAATTGGATATCAGAGTCAAAACCAAAGGCAACAGCCTCAAAATTTTAACTCTAACAACCAACAACCTTATCAGAATTTTGGGCCACAACAGGTTTCAAATCAACAACCTCAAAATTATAATCCCAATTTATATTGTGGTTTTCACAAGATTCAAGGCCATGATACTAGGACTTGTCGTGACTACAATAAATTCATGCAGCATTTTCCAGAAGACCAAATACAACTCTTTAAAGATATGTTATTAGAAAATTCTATAATACCCACGAAACACTTACACAGTGTACTTTCCCCTCAAAATGCACCCCTCAATATCTTTAACGATCCGCTCCCAAATCATACTAACAATAACAAGTTAGACCCAAGTGGAACAAACAAGGGTGTTATGGTAGGAAATAACGATCATGAAGCCTCAACTTCATTAAATCCACCAGTCGCACCCCAATTAGGAACTCGACCGCAAACCAAGATAGTTGGTCTGTAGAGTTAGACACCGAACTACCCGTAGAAACCATAACAAGAACATGGGATTATTCTTCTCAACCAATTCCAAGTTATCCATTAGAACTAGACAACATTCAACAAACATTGGTAAAACCCATAGGTGCTTATGATTTAATTAATGACTTAACAAAGACCTTCTCTCACATCTCCTTTTGGATTTGTTAAAGAACTCTCCTGCCCATAGGGCTGCCCTCTTAGAAGCATTAGGCCTTGGTCATTTAATTAACATCACTCCTCCTTCGAAACGCAAGTAAACCATGTAGAATTTGACGTCTACCCTCCAGGGAAGCCAGATAGGGATACCAAGTTTATATTTGATATAAGCAAAATGCCAACGGATGCTGAAATTATGTGAAGAGGTGACCCAACTTTACATTTACAAGTATGGGTTTACAATAATTATGTTAAATGCACAATGATTGACGATGGGGCAGCAGTTAACATAGTCCCCTTCACTTTTCTTCAAAAGCTAGGATATGGAGAAACAAATTGTTCCACAACATGAAATACGCTAAGAGGTTATGATATCCTCAAAGCCACTTCAATTGGAACCATAGTTTTACTAGTCACATTAGGGCCCAAGACGGTCCTCACCGAATTTTATATTATAGATTAGGAAACCAACTATAATATGATCCTCAATCGATCGACCATGGATACACCGCATGAAGGCAATCCCTTCCACGTTATTCCAAGAAATAAGATTTTTACACTTAGGGAAAATATTTGTGGCACAAGGTGACCCAAAACCCTTTGATATACACCTAGCTGACTTGAAGAAAAGACTAGGTGTTCACTCCGAGTTTGAACTCCCAATGAATCAACTTAGCAAACCAATTAATTCAAAACTAGAAGAGAAGTTGATACCTACCACAGAATTGGAAATTACAAATCTAGTCGAGGGCATTCCAGCACTCAAAAATGAGGCTAACGTCATAGAAACAGTGTCATTAGGGACTACCACAAAAATTGTTGAATTACTAGAGAAAGATCTTCCCATTCTCCTACCATTTGATTCTATGGGTATGGGATACACCCTAGGAATTGGTTCCCTTCCATCAGACAAAGTTTGTATGGTAGAAGTAACCGAGGCAGAAGAAACAGACACGATGAATATCCCAACATCCATTTTCCTAAGAAAATATTGGACTCTCCACTTTGATGGAGCTAGATGTCACTTTGGAGTTGGGGCAGGAGTGATCTTTACTTCTCCTGAGGGAAAGATCCTACCTTTTTCCTTTAAATTAAACTTTGAGTGTACAAACAACAGGGCAGAGTACGAAGCCCTCCTCCTTGGCCTCATCCTAGCCAAAATAATGGGTGTCAATAACATTAGAGTACTAGGAGACTCATAACTAGTTCTGAAACCAAGTCTCGAGGTATATGATGAGACTAGAGCTGAACATTTACAACTCTACAAAACAACAAGAATAGATCTAAACAAGGGATTCAACTTCATATCAATTAAAGTAATCCCATGAGAGTAGAACCTTCTCACAGATTTAATAGCAACCTCAACTTTTTGTTTCACTCCAAACAGTGAGTTGGAAGATACAAGTTTCATGGTATCACTTCGTACTGAACCATTAGTGCGTAAAATACCAACAAACCCACTCCTGACTCATAGAGAAGTTGAGAATGATTTTGCTATCTGAATCACTTTGACAGTGATAGAGTCACTCTCGAATATCTAAATGCCTATGCAGAGTTACATCTTGCTCACCGCATAGTAGATCTTTCCCTAATACCACATTCCTCTTCCTATTTTGGAAATCCCATGATAGAGTCTCCTCCATAAAAGGATCTCGATATCTACGAGGTAGAGAACAGAGAAAGTTTGGAACTACCTCCGGCCCCACCTGAATTTGAAGAAGGCAACGCTTCTTTAATCAAAGAAACAATTGACATAAACATCGGAACGGAGGAAGAACCAAAAATTTTGAAGTTGGGATCCTCGTTAACTCCAGAGGAGATAGAAATACACACCCAAATCCTCAAAGAGCATCAAAAGGCTTTCGCGTTTAACTATAAAGAAATGACAAGAATTGCACCACATATCGCGGTACATAATCTTGTCACTAAACTAGATGCAAAACCAATTAAACAAAATTCAAGACCAATGAAGCCAAAAGTGGCTCTCATGGTAAAAGAAGAAGTAATGAAACTTCTCCAAGTGGGATTCATCAAACCAGTTGACTATTCACAATGGGTATCTAATATTGTCCCTGTTCTCAAAAATAATGGGAAGATACGCATTTGCATAGACTTTCGAGATATTAACAAAGCTTGTCCCAAAGATGACTTCCGTTACCATCCATCGACGCCATTGTTGATGCAATGCAATGGATTTGAACCGTTGTCCCTCATGGATGGGTTCTCGGGTATAATCGATTAAAATATCTCGAACAGGATCAAGCCAAAACCATGTTTATAACTCCTTGGGAACTTATTGTTACGCTATCATGTGGTTCGGTCTTAAGAACACCAAAGCTACGTGCATCAAATGAAAATGACATACATATTCCACGATCTTATCCATAAAATTTTGGAATCCTATGTGGATGACTTGTTGGACAAGGCCAAGAAGCGCGTGATCACCCGTAGTAATTTATATCATCCTTTCACGGTTGATTGAATATGGCGTCACATTGAACCCAGAGAAATGTGTATTTGGTGTGATAGGAGGCAAGCTTCTGGGTTACATTATATCCTCACGAGGGATTGATGTTGATCCAGCCAAAATCTGGGTTGTTCTTGAAATGATTCCACCATCAAATGATTCAGTATCAGATCATTTCTTGGGAAACTCAATGCAATCCGAAGGTTCATCCCGGATTTAAGTTTTGTTATTCATCCAATCAACAATCTATTAAAGAAATATTATAGCATTGATTGGACAGAAGAATGCAACGAGGCCTTCGAAGCGGTTAAACACTTCTTGTTGTCTCCTCCACGCTAATGCCTCCCAGACCAGATCATCCTTTGATCCTATACTCATGGGCTATTGATGTCTTGCTAGCCTAAATGTTGGCTCAAGAAGACAATGATAAATGAGAATGTGTAGTCTATTTCATTAGCCGAACGTTGCTCGATTATGAAACATGTTATACACAGGAGTGAGAGAGAATGCCTTGCCATAGTCTTTGCAACAAAATGTTTAAGACATTATATGTTAAATCAAGAAACAAGGGTCATTGTAAAGATAGATCATTTATGAACATTCCTCATGCAAGGGTCTCTATCTAAAAAGGTTGGACATTTCATAACCTTAATGGGTGAATTTGAATTAACATTTGTAAACCAGAAATCCGTTAAGGGACAAATCATTACAGACTAGTTAGCTAAAAATCCGTTAGATGGAGGTGATCTGGTAAATCTGGAATTTCTCGATGAGTGTATATACTTTATCGAAACCAGGCCCCCCATCTCTACATGTCCCCTGGTACACCGACATCATCAATTTTATCATGGACCATACATACTCAGAAGGTACCACATCACAAAAAGAAGGCGATTACGCATTATCACTGCTAAATACGTTATTTTAGAACAAGTACTCTATCGTAAAGCCTTTGATGGCATGCTTCTAAGATGCGTCGACATAGAAGAATCCAAGAATATTCTTTATGAATCCCACAGTGGGATATGTGGAGGTCACTTTGGTGGTCATGCCACTGCTTGCAAAATACATCGGATGGGCTATTTTTGGCCCACTCTTGAACATGACACAATAGAGTTTGTATGTAAGTGCCACAAATGCCAAGAATTCTCCCATGAGATTCACATGCTAGCACAATCTCTGCAACCAATAGCAACCTCGTGGCCTTTCTCCATGTGGGGTCTAGATTTGATAGGGAAATTCTCTCCCTCATCGATAGATGGCCATAACTTTATAATTATGGCCACAAAATATTTTACCAAATGGGTAGAGGCCATGCCTCTCACCACCGTACCAGGTTCGGTAATCACCAAGTTCATTCTGAACCAAATCATTTATAGGTACGGTGTCCCACAAGTCATTATCTCAGATAATGGTACATCCTTTAAGAATGATGAGGTCTGTGAGCTATGCAGCAAATTCAAAATAAACCATCATATGGCCTCTCTTTACTACCCTCAAGCCAATGGACAAGCCGAAGCAACGAAACAAAACATTAAAAGTTATTCTCCTCAAAATAGTTAAGGAGAACAAACAAGATTGGAATTTAAAATTATATCCAACCTTGTGGGCCCATCAAACCTCAATAAGAACACCAACAGGAGCAACCCCCTTCTCATTAGTATTTGGGGCAGAAGCAGTTCTCCCGCTTGAGGTCAAAATACCTAGTCTCTGCATCTCATTACAAGGGATTCTGGGAGAAGACACCTATAGAGAGGCATGCCTCTCTCAACTAGAAAGCCTTGATGAGGCCAGGCTAAATGTTGAACAATGGAATAGAGCCTATGCTTTGACTGGATGTGCCGGAAATATAACAAAAAAAGTCTATAAGTGAGAAATATATGAGGGAGATCTAGTTTTAAGACTAGACAGCTGGATTGACAAGAAAACTGACGAAGGAAGGAAATTCCGGCCAAGTGGTTGGGCCCATATTGAGTCATAAAATACTATGGAAATGGTGTGTATCTCTTGTGTACATTAGAAGGTGAGGAGTTCAATGAAATAGTCAATTACTTGCATCTTAAACGGTTTTACGCATGAGACGTCAGTGTCACCATTTTTATATTATATCTACCTACATTGCATTAGTCACTTAGTTGTTTCATTTTGTCCACTCGTTTCATAAAATTGTAGTCAAGGATCTTACTCTTAAGCAATCTATTATAAATTTCTAAAAATATTGGCAAAAGCATTCAAATCACACCTCTTCAAACATCATCAAGTAGTTTCAAAATCTTTTAATCAAGTTTCGCAGACAAATGTTGTCGAAAACCATACCAAAGCCTGCATGCTTGGTTTTGCTCTTTATGTCTACTAGGTGAAGTTGTTCTTACCTACGGTATGTTCTAGAAGCTTCTTGGTGTCACATCTATCCCTATTATGTCTCTTTGAAACAAGAATATCCCAAAATCACAAAGAAAGTGTCAAAATCAAATAGAATCAAAAATACCAAGCAAATAGAATATTTTATTTTACACACTTCTTTGCCCCACCAACCTTCGGTGATAAGCCCGCATCTCTTACTAGTGGTGTGAGGTTGGGGAAGGAAAGAAGTGCCCTTACTCACCTATATCCCGCTTTGGTGACAAACCCATGCTTCTTACTAGTGGCATGGGGTAGGTGTGGGGGGTCCATTCACACAAATTAACAAATCTTGGTATTTTACAAATACAAATCAAATTATATTAAGTGAAAATAAGTGTCCAAATTCTAAAGAGATCAAATCCTCAAAACCAGATTTTGTCAACCAGGTTGCCATTTATAAATCTAAGTCTAGATAAACTAAAAAGTAAGTTGCCTCCTGAGCTTGGTGGTAGTTCTGAGTAGAGTAAGTATGTAGGTCTAAGTTTGGTTTCTGTCACTGGTTTGTCTATCTCTCATCGTTCCATTCAGTCAAACTCATACAATTTGTGCCCTTCCCAACTCTTGGTGTTGAGCCCTCACATCTTACTAGTTGCATGGAGTTTGGGAATGGGGCAAGTTCATCTCTTTATCTCTATACATTCATCACATTTTGCCAACATAAGAAGAAACAACAAACATTTCCCAAAGAGGCCAAAAGTTCAGTACTACAAAATGTTCTACATCATCACATATCAAGCATTACAAAAGCAAATAAAGTAAAACATTTTGTTTAGTATTTGTTATCATTTGTCATCCATTGCATACATTCTGAGAAGCATATAAAAACAAATACTCTAAAAACATCCAGTGTACACATGGGAAATGAATCACAAAATTCTAGACACAAGAAGATCTAGATCCAAAAGAGATATATATATATATAAATGGTGTTTTATGTACAATGCCATCATGCACTAAGGCATGGTCAAAATGCTCAATGAGCCTAGAAAATACAAAAATACTCGTATAAATATCCGACCAAAGATCACTGCAAAAAGGACCATGATCTCTCAATCCTTGTGAGATCCCTCAGAAGGTGCACGACCTCATCTAGGACTCCACTGCAACGACGCTCTGAATGAACTAAGGGCTCACGATCATGGCCAATAGCTGTGGCCTCACTATGAGAGTGACTTCTCCTCATCAAGCACTCAGCAGTCCTATATCCAGCCAGCTTGGTGCAAAGGAAGGGAGGTCATGATCTTTGCCACCTTCTAGACATGGGTAAAGACATCAGTATGTCGGCCAAGTGCTAAGGGCTCTCCAACATCCTCAGTCATCTCGGCCCAAGTACCCTCCAAAGGGAGTAGTAGAGTGTCCGTGCACACCTGGCAAATCAAATCTCACCATCCCTCAGCAGTTGCAAATAAAAAAGGAGAAACAAAACAAGTTAGAAAGTTGTCCAAAATAAGACCAAAAATAAACAAAATAGTAAAAGGGAAACATCAACTAAACAATTCTAACTAAAACAAAATCGAGAAAAGAGTAGTAACTCACTTGGATCTCTAAGCCTCCAGGTGGGATCTCTAGGATCTGCGCCTGCTACTGATGTTGCCACCGACTGTCGTGCCTCTCCCACATCTAGAAAAAAGTGACGGCTGCCACAGACTCATCATCTCCCCCTAAATCCTGAGAAGGAAACTCCTCTAAAATCAGGGTCACCTTATCTGTGCTCTCCTCCACCCTCTCGGCTGCAGATATCTTAAGTGTCATGCCACTCAGGATCGCTGTCATCCTCCTCACTTGTCCCACCAGCTCCGGTCTCACCCTCCTGTCTCCTCCTTTGTCTCCCCCAGTGAACTCCTTAAACTCGGAGTCCATGTCAATGGGCTCATCTCCACTATGAGCAGGACCGGCGCCAATCTGAAGTAAAGGTGCTCAAGGAGCACTAGCTACCCCTCAGGCATGAACCACCCTCCTAGCTACAATGGGAATGCCAGGAGTGATCATAGTCCAACCTCGGCCTCTAGGACCTCCCCTAGCCTCGCAAATAGATCTATATACTGCCCCACTGGAGGAAACATATCAATATAAGGGAGGCCAACTACTGTGGTACTCTATCAAAGGGGTGGATCTCCAACTTCCTCGTCCTGTCTATCAACTGGTTGGTAGTGTGGCAAGTAATCAATGTAAGTGTCTCCTCTCCCCATAACCCTGCCATATCCTAATAAGGAGTAGCCTCCATGTCTGCAGTAGTCAAAGAAGCCACTGGCTGGTGTGGCACCCTAAGAACAGTCATCCTTGTCCACCTTGCTACCCTGACATCCCTAGGATCCTCTGCATGTACACCTCTCTCGTAGGGAATGATGTGCTCATACACCCAACTCATGACTAGAGTAGGGTGGCTCAATGACTACCCTCTATAATCTGACCACCCTATACAAATCATGATAGGTGGTCCCAAGAATGTCTTCTCCCAAGCGTAAATGCAGCCATGTGCCTCAATCATGCAATAATAGGAGCCCAGCAGTATAAAAGAGTATCCCCTCCCTTGTCCCCAATCAACCACGAGGCAAGGATTCCTCTAATGGCCTTGCGGAGCACAGGAATATCTGACTCAATAATGGAGCAAACCTTCACCCCCTTCTTCGACCCCATGGAAACAATGACATCTCCCATATATGTGGCCCACTGGACCATCTGAGATCTGGATACTGTTGTCTTAAGAGACAGCCGCCTCCCAAGAATCGGGACCCCCAATATATGGTAGACATCCTCAAGGGTGATAGTCCACTCACCCCTAGCACCTGGTAACTGGAAGGTATTCCAGTCGGCATCCCAATATGAGAATAAGTCACATAGTATGTGACTGGAAGGAGCAATGTGAGGAACCCGAGAGATCCGCAAGATGCCAGCCCACTGCAAAGTGTCTCTCTCAGCCTGGGTCAATGCATCCAACACTGCCAGGAGCCAATCACACTCCCTCTCTCTGCTCCATCTGATATACTCCTCCTCCTTCTACATCCACCCAAAACACAGAAAAGGAGTAAGTTAGTAACATAATCCAATTGGGAAAATCATTAGGAACATATAAAAATGCTAAAAATGTAAAAACAACAAAGTAAAATGTCTCCTTTTGCATTATGTTTGAAACCGCCACTTCATGCGGAGCGGCGGTTTCACAATCACACCTTTAGGTAATGGTGGTCTGTAACCACCACCTTATAGGGCGGTGGTCTTGTAACCACCACCTTCATGGGGCGGCGGTCCCATGACCGCCACCCTGTGCAAGGCGGCGGTCCTGTCCCGAATCGCCAAATGGCTCAAAACCCTAAAAACACTTTAAAAATGTAAAAATGCATCATTTTAGATGAAATAAAAACCTACCCTATGGGCGCTTCCCCAGAGACTCATTTAAAACTAGAATTTTCAAAAATAACCCCCAAGACAAAGATTTCTATATTTCTATCTTTTAGGTTTAAAAACGATAAATTGAGAAGAACTAACCTGAGACTTCACGGGCCGATGTCCTACTCTCGGAGGCATGATCACGATCTCGTAACGGATTTTTTGACTGTACTCTCATCGAAAATGGTCACCGTGGGTCCCAAAGCTCAAAACTACCAAATCGACACGTGTAAATGAATAGTAAAATGAGCTCGTTTTATATATATATAGTTTTCTAATTTGGTTTTGAATGTCTTTCACAGGGTTGGAGCATCGATAGAGGTAAGTTCTAAATCCCACGCAAGATGGTAAGTCCTCATTTCATATTAATTTAATTTAGTTTTATTTCTCAATTTATTTTATCTAGCTGCACTTGAGTCCTCTTTTCATTTTGCAGGTAGTGGGAATTTGGATGGTGATGTTTCAACACACGGGCATGTCAGGTATAACTTCTAACTCCCCATTTTGGGACTTCCATACTCAAACCCACCGTTTTATGCCTCTCCATGGCTAAAATGCTTCTCTGAGGGGATAATATGTACATACCCAAAATGTAGGTACTTGTATACCCTAGAAAGAGGTTACGGAAACCCTAATGATGATTTAGGTCTCTTCACAAGGTGTTCGAAATCCAGAAAAGGCTTGCCAAGTGTATGTTTGCATCCCAAATGATTTATCCAAGCTCTATGTGCTTCGTTCTATCCTCTACCCACCTTTTTCTTGGCATTTTGGTCTTAAGTGACAAGATCGCTTGCCATGCTGCCAGGCGGCGGGTCCCATGACCGCCACCCAAGACAGGGCGGTGGTCCTCAGTAACCGCCGCCTATGCAGGGTGGTGATCCTGTGCGCATTTTTAGAAACGCTATGACGAATGCGTCAAACATAAAAATTCAACTTTCACCCGCATTCTTCAACCACTTTGGATTGCATTTATGTTTTGGTTGCCTAATGAAATAGTGTTTTCCCTTTGTTTATAGTAAAAGAGATCAATTGGGAGTTACCCTCTGTAAATGCAATTGTTATAAATAGCCAACTTGTTTTCAAACAAATGGCCCCTCTCCTTCTTTGTTTAAATATTCAATTTGTTTGAAGTTCTTGCTTAGAGTTCCAATAGTTTCATGTTTTTCATCAATTATCAGCCTTCCTTTACTGTTTAGAGATCATTTGATCTTCTTGTTTCATCTTACTTCATTGTTGTTCCATATAATCAGTTTAGAACAAGGTAGTTTCATTTTAAAATAGAATCCATTTAGAGTTGCAGGTTTTGTTTAGTCACAAAGGATAGTTCCCAGAATTCTTGGTGTATTTGTGTTGTATTCCCATAATAAATCCTGCTAGGAATTACATAGTCAAACTCTATTCACTTGCACTATCCCTCTCTTACTTGCATTGTATTCGGTCTATATCCAAAGCTTCCATTGTTCGAGTATCTTCTTCTACTGACACTATCATATACACACTTTTATGGATTCACGAGAACATGAAGGAATGAGGATATCACACTGAGGGGACAAAGTCACACACACATCTGGATTTACCACATTACGTAAACTCCGTTTTAAGCTATCAAAGTTCTCATTACAATATATCAAATAAAGTAGTAAATTATTTCATTTCGCTTAAAATTCCTTTCAATATTGCTAGGGAAGTCTGTGGGGGATGATAGTTTCGAGAAACTATGATTCATTCCTCACTTCTAAGTAGGGTTGAGAGTTTTTATTAAACTAGTTAGTTATTTAACTAGTTAGTTATTTAGATATTTAGAATAAACTCACAACCGCACAGAAAATAGATACAAAGAGCTAATTTGCTTGTTTTGATTATGTCATTAGATTAATTGTCCATTTTCTAATATATTAGAATAGTTGCTCTTTTAATTTCGTTAAAATACTTCATCAAAAATAAAAAATAAAAGAATATATGCATAGTGTAGATACATCTTTCATAATTATTTTATTCGTTTCAGTTAAAATTGAATCATCTTTGCATGACAATCATGGGACCTAGAGAGCCCAAAGAATACATATTTGAACCGATAGTGCCTCAACCAAATCTCCCCACAACACTAGCTGATATAGATCAAGACCTTAGGATCCAGGTTTTTCAAACAACAGTAAACCTACAAGCAGTTAGTGAACAATTGAGAGAGTTAAATATTGAGGATGACAAGGCATACACATTTTGTCAAATCATGATAACTATAGATTACCTTGATAGGATATCCGCATGACCGTATAAGGACTCGAAGAGAAAAATATTTGGTTGCGATCCTTTAGTTCCACAAAAACCCAACGCAGGAGACCTCCTCATCGACATAGATACTAGCTTACGTATTCAAGTTTCCGTAACACCTATAAGATATTCTCGATAAAATTACACAACTTATAGTTCTAAACATAGAGGTGAAAAAACTTACGACTATTGGATAGTCGGGAGAAGATATTGACTCCTATATGACCATAGGAGGTCCGCCACAACCAAAACTTACGGTTGTGATCCAAAGTCCCATAACCTAATGGGCCTACCGATCAATCGAGACATTGATATGGGTTTACGCACACTAATATTCAGATCCTCACCACTTCCACTGGACATCATTACACAATTTTTCGTATTAAACGTAGCAGCCAATTAGGCTAGGGATTTCTGGACTAGACCAGAGAATCATCCATAAAACTCGGAGGATCCACTACACCTCTCATCACCATCTTTCATGACCTTGTCTGGAAATATACACGAAGCACCTACGGTCACTTTCCACATATCCAACAATAATAGATAGGATCTCGGAGAGCTCAACATTGATTGGAGCCTCGAGAAGCTATTATATCCGAACGATCCATTACACCAATTAGATTCCATTATTGCGTGTCAAAGATATAAGATTATCCAACTAGTTTTCCCGTATCCATATAAATTCCATTCTCACCGGTTGTCTCGACGCGACCTCGGGAGGTCGGGTGCGAAGAAGAGTTGCTTGTAGATTCTCATGCTCGTATGTCACTTTTCTATCGTACATGTGCACTATCTGTTTAGTAAACCCTAGATTTATTGGCAACCATTTTCTAATGTTCTTGGTCCACTTAATTAGTGAATTAATTTGTTCTACTCGGAGATAGAGTGTTCATGTGATCCATAATTTGTTATGTTATAGGTGTATTTGGATCCCATTGTACTTGTTCTAATTTTCCCGGAAGGGTGTGTAAGAAATACATAGCTAGGTATAGAAGTATTGAACCATAACAAAAAGTATTGCCCTCCTTAATTTTCCTTGTGTTTTCATGGAATTTTGTAATGAGTATTTCGTAAAGGTTATATTCATAGTGGCTCATAATCATTTCTAGGGCTATTGTGGTGATTACAACATTTGTGTCATTCTTTCTATTTGTATGAAATAATTTTAAGCAAGCAAATTTGGCGGCATACCCGAGGGTGTTGTTCTTGATTTCATCAATGTACACCCCTCTTTTGGACATTATAACTCTCATTAGTCTTGCAGCTTGTTGCATTCGAATCTTCTTCTTTTTGCAGAGTTGAATGACCTTTTACCCATATTCTTGTCACTCTCTCCACTATTCTTATATCAATCAGTACTATTGATTCATATAAATAATTTCATTATGCAACCAAATGAGAATAACACTAATGGAATTACGGCCATTGAAAAATATGGGACCCTACTCTAGGCATCAAATTTTAGGTTTGTAATTATCTTCATTTTATGCTTGTATTCCATTATTCTTGTCTCTTCATTCTTCTAAAGGACCAATTGGCAATCTAGTTCTAGCTAGGTATGGTCATATTCAAAAATGGTGGAGTGGGTGTATTTTTGTGTGTTACCCGTGCATTTGCAACATTGAAAGGTATATGGGAGAAAGTTTTTATAGGGTATGGGATCATTGATTTCAATGTGTTGTCTAAAATTTTGGTTTTGGGAGATCAGATTGTGGAACAACAAAGTGGGGGTTTCCAATTTTCCCTACTACTCTATTATCTTTGTGCCCTAGCTCGCATTTCCCTTTTCACCTTCAATCTCATTTTGAACTTTGTTTTTCGTGAGTGTGGGTATTTGCTTTATGGTCTTCACCTTTTATATATTTTTCCTTTCACCTCCCATACTTATTTCTTTTAACGCAAATGTATTTTTCACTTATTTTTCCCGTAGATGTCTCTTTTTTTGCTTTTTCTATTTTCTCCTTCTGCAGTGTTATCCTCCTTGTTTTGTGGGTTTTCCTACTTCCTTTTGTTCCAAATATTTTTTTCTCCTTACTTGGTTTTGTGATTTTTCTTCCTTTCACTAGTTTATTTTGGGTTTCCCTTCTTTCCTTCTTTTCTACGACTTTCTTCTTGTTTTCCTTGAATTTGTGGTTCTTTTCTTCTTTCCTTCTTTCCACGGCTTTCTTCTTGTTTTCCTTCATTTTACAACTTTTTTATTTCCTTAATTCTCGCAAGTCTCTTCCGTGAGATTTTATTCCTTCTTCGTTATATGGATTTTTGTTCGATTTCTTTGTTCCACGGGTTTTCCCATAGGTTTGCTATTTTCTTTGTTATGTATATTTCTTTGTGAATTTTTGTTTTTCTCAATTTTGTGATTTTTCCCATGGTTTTTTCATCCTTTTCTTCCTTTCTTTTATTACTTTTCTTTCTTTCTTTTGTTCATTTATTTTATTTCTTTTCTTTTCTTTTGTTAGCTTTTTTTGGTAGACGAGGGTGTCCTTGCAGTTTTCCCTCCTCCTCATCAACTCCACCGAATTGTTGATTTTCGAGAAGACAGATTTTCTTTTTTTCTTTTTGAGTGATTGTATTATTTGTTTTACTCCATAGTATGATATTATTTATCGGCGCCCATTTTACATGGCCTCAGTATTTCATTATTTGTGTTTATAGTTTTATTGCTTCAAATGTTAAAATGTTTTTAACCATATGGCCCTAGCCACCTAATTTTAATTTTCCAAACCTCTTTCATTTTCTATCATAAAATAGCACCTTTTCTCCTACATCAAACTCTTTGTGTTTGTAATTCCTATCATGCCATGTTTACTATCTTCATTTTTCTTGTGGTTGATTGTACGTAGTTAGGAAATATTTTTCATCTAACTTCTCCAATGTTATGATCCTCTTATGTACTTGATGATTCTTCATTCATCCTAAATGTTACTATAAATTTGAGGTTTGGGAGAATAAACTCCATTAGGACTGTGACTTATAACCCATGTACCAACCGAAATGGTGAATACTTTGTTAATCTCTTGTGTTGTGTGGTATGCCCATAATGTGGCGGATAATTTCAAGTCCCAACCCACCTTCTATAGGAGCATATATTTGTTAGGATTTTCTCCAAGATTTTTTTAAATGCCTCCACTACTCCATTCACTTTCGGATGATAAGGGTCACTTTTGTTGTGATTTATTAGAAAATGCTCTAATGTCTCTTTTTTGTTTCATTCATAAAGTGTTTTCCTTGATAACTTGTGATCTTTGAGCGAACACGGGAATCTTGTTATGATATTTTAATAAATGAACTTTACCATAGTTTTTGTAGCATAATCCTTTATTGGCATTGCTTCTAGCCATCTTGTTAAGTATTATGTTCCCATGATGATGAATCTTGCTTGGGAATGTCTTACCACAGTTAACTTGGGGCTAATAAAATCAATTACCTATTTCTCAAATGGGGTCAATGCAAGCATCGATATCAAAGGAATTTCATCTCTAGCATTAGGTTTTCCTACCCACTAGTAATATCACAAAGTCTTACATATTTATGTGCATTTTGGAATAATGTAGGCCACCACAAACCTGCCATCATTACTTTTTTTGTTGTTGTATCTCCTCCATTGTGTCCTCGTGTTATCTCCTCGTGAGTTTCTCATAGAATATTATTCCTCTTGTGTTCTAGAACCACCCGTTTAAGGACTTCATCTTGTTCTTTCTTGTAGATTTGACCTTGGATTAAAGTAAATGGAAAAGTGTGGCTTAGTAGATTGCATTTTTGTTGTTCTATATAGCTCGTGGGGAACTCTCTCAGTAGTGAGCAACTATGTTATGTATTCTAGTATTTAGGTATAGCTTCAACCCTAAATAAGTTTTCTCTTGGGATGTCATCATCAATTGGGCTATAATATTCTCTTGTTTCAATGTGTGATAGGTATTCTAGTCCATTATTAAACTTTCTTGGTTTCACGAGAGATAGTGAAGTCAAATTATTGGATTAGCATTAACAATTTGCATACTCTTCCTTATAAGACTGGTCTATTGAGTAAGTATTTGAGGGGGTTTTGATCTGTATAAGATACGAGATGGTGTAGCTAGTAGGTAATTTCTGAACTTTTGTAATGCATACACCATGTCTAAAGCTTCTCTTTCTATGGTGGATTTTTTTCTGCTTTGGCCAATTTGCGACTTGCAAAAGTTGTTGGATGGTCCATATTTTCCCGCAGTTGTTTTAGGAATGAACCTATTACAATTCCCGAGGCATCTCGCATGAACATGGAATGAGACTTTCCAATCTAGGAATATTAAGATAGGGGCATGTAAAATATTATCTTTCAATATTTCTAACCCATTCTCGCACTCTTTTGTCCGTTTTATTTTTTGTTTGATTTCTTCTTCAATAGTTCCTCCAACGTTGCACATAGTATTATGTAGTTCCTTATGAATTTTCTATTGTATCCTTTGTATCCCAAGATTTTTCATACATATTTTTGTGTTTTTGGTGGTGGTAGTGTTACAATTTTTATGTCTTCTAAGGCTCTATCAATAGTCCTTTGTAAATTATGTGACCCAATAATATTCCAAAAGGTGTAAGGAAGATGCATTTCTTTAGGTTCAATGATATTTGTAAGGCACTGCATCTTTGAAACATCAATCTTCGCACTTGAATGTGATTTTTAAAAATTTCAAACACCATCCAGTCATCAAGATATACCTCCAGGAAATCATGGATAAATTATTTAAAGGCATTCATCATTATTCTATTGAATACCAAGGGTGCATTATTTAATCCAAATGACATCACAATCTACATGAACGATCCCCATTCAAGAGAAAAAATTTTGTTGGACCAATCCTTAGGGGTTATTCTAACTTGATGGTAACCAGAGAAACCATTAATAAATGAGTATACTTACATGCCTGCCACATTTTCTAAAAATTCTTCAGTCAATGGAGTAGGAAACAGGCCATGTACACAAGCCCTATTCAATTCTCTATAGTCCACGTAGATCCTTATTTCTCATATTTTCTTATTATGGACTACCATTGGGCTTATCCATTCCGCATCATCTAATGCTTTAATTATTCTTGAATTCAGCTTTTTGTCAATTTTAGTTTTAACTTTTACCTTTATATTGGGGATCAATCTATATGGCCTTTTCTTTATCTGTTTTACTCCCTCTTTTATTTTTATTTTCATTGTACCCACTTCTTCTTTGATTTAGTGTATTTCTTTAAAGTCTTTGGGAATATATCTTAATAATCTCTCATCAATTCCACCACTTTGGCTACTTCTTCCACCAAATAATCTCCAATTTTTGTAATTTTTTCTTCTCCCTCAACTCCAATATTTTCATTTCTTAGTTTTTGTGGCTGATAGAAATATTTTTCATCTTCTATCTTGGTTTCTACCACTTCACATTCTCCTTCATTGTTTTATATTTTATTTTTTTAGTTTTTCTTCTCTTTCTTGTTTTTCCGCTCAAAAGAAAAATGTTGTCTCTTTTGTTTTTGTTTGTTATTCCTTGTACATCTTTTGTTTGCATTATTGAACTAGGTTACCTCTTAAAATTTGATCAATGGAATATTACACAGATTAATAATAGGAAATTTATACTATTTTGAAGTGATCTCAATGTGTTTAAGTCTCGCATCCCAAAAAAAAAAAAAAAAAAATTGTTTCTTTTCTTGTTTCCTAATGGATATACCAAGATTTGGGTAAGATCCCCAATGTCCAAAAGAATATCCAAATCCATACTCTATAACATGTTTCTCTGCATATTTTTCAATGCCTCAAACATGCTTTGATGTGTTGTTGTGGGTATCCTTCACCTGTATATTTTGGAATAGCCATATAATACCCTTCACTCTCCAAGTATCTTGTTTTGAGGAGTGTTACAAGTGATTTCCAATGTGAAATATTATGTTTGTGAGTTTCCCACCAGCGAGTAACATTTATTGTCAATGTATCATCAAGTGTTTCCATTTGGGATGCTTCATTTGGAAATACTTTCACCATTTGTTTCCAATACCCAAAAAAATTAGTAGGGTGTGATGAGAAGCTTTGCGGCTTAATCTATAGACCCTCTTAACCATCCATTCTGGTTTTCTTCTCTATTATAATGCTTTGTGGTTTGAGTTTCTTCTTACGCAAAACAATATCCTTCTTCTTCTTGAAATTCTTCTTGTGCGGGCTAGTATATTGCTTCTTCTTATTTCGTGAATTCATATTAGTCATCTTCTAATGTTATTATTTTAGATTCCATACTTCTTGCATATAGAAACTTAATTACTATTACTTTCGACATTCCATGTACCCATGATTCTACTGTGTGATCTCGAACTTTCGTTTTGGATTCATTGTGTACTTGAATTTCTCCTTTTGAATTGGGTTCAAATTCTTTGTCAAAATTTACTAATTTATTAAGGGTATATATCCCTTGAGTATCATCAAAATCTTCATCCTCGGTCTCATATCGGTCTTCTTCTAATAATTCTGCACTCATTTCTATTTGTATTGGTAGATGGACTCAAATACCATTTGATTCCAATGTTACTTCTTCTTTTGAATTCAATGTGCTACTATGATACTATAAACCATTCAAGTGCAAGAATGGCATCATACGTTGGTTTCTTGGCTACATTTTATATGACTTAAAAATATACCATTTTCTTTATCCCCATAAAGTTGACTTCTACGTTTCATAGTACTCCAATGGGGTATTTCCTTGATCCATTTGCAAGGTCAATGTTAAACCTTGCGGCACCCAAGCGAGGTGTTCCAAGTTTCTCCCATGTAGATTTTGACATTATATTTACATCTGTGTTGAGATCTAATAGTATTTTAGTGATTGTTGTGTCACAAATTTCAATGTCTAGGTATATGGTGGGTTTTTGCCATGTTGTTTATGTGCGGAATACATTTTTTCTTGTCTTTTTATGTGTGTCCTCAATCCACCGAACATTTAAAAAATTATCTTCCTTATTACAATATTTACAAAATTGTTTTAATTTTTCTACATACCCTCATTTGAGAGTTAGTATAGCTATCTCCTTAAGAGTAGTCATCTCCTCCAATTTTGTTTTTCTCTATTTCTTCATAGTTTTGAGATTTCTTTATTACTTATTTGCTTTTTGTTACTTCTTTGTCGTGTAACTCGATTTGTGTTAGAGTAGGTATTTACCTTAGCTCGTGTTCACTTTATTTACCTTAATTGTATTTATCCTCACCCACTTATGTGTGTGGATATTTCTTTTATTTATTTAAATATTAGGGGGATATTATCTAGTTGTTAGGTATAGTTATTTCCTTGATCTATAGTATTGACTAGATCCTTGATGTCTAGTTCTCTCCTAAATCTATGGACTTAAATAGTTCTTTGATGACTAGTTCTTTCCTTGATTTATGGCTTGATCTACGACATTGACTAGTTCTTAGATTCTTACTCCTTGCCTATATAACCAAGGCCCATTCTCATTGTATTTCATTGAGTTCCGTAATAATATATGATATTGTTGCTCATTTGTTTGCAAAGGTTTATGTAAAACTATTATAGCGAATTACTTTCATCTTATTGATCATGGTGTTTGATTACCATCTGTGTTCTTGACTTGGTATGATCTGGTTTTCATTCCTTTTATGGTATCAGAGTAAGAGATTGCTATTGACATCTATCTATAAGTTTTATTTTGCAAATAAATTCTTTGTAAATTCATATATTCGGGTTTTCTCGTATTTTGTTTTTTCCTACGTTTTTATGCAAAACAAAGGCTTCCATTAGATCCGAAAGGTGGAAAAACCCTAAGATCGATTGTAAACTCTGCCATTTATGGAGGCAGATGCTTTTTGGGGTATTTTTTTGTTATTGTAGAGAAACTCATTGGATCACCTTGGGATTTGTGCCGGATGGGGAAGAAAACCAGATTTTATTTTTTTGGGTTTTGTTGAGCTTCTCGAGATCCATACTTGGGTTTTTTTGTCGAGGCGCAGCAATTTCATTTGCTCAAACCCATTAAAATCCTTAGCCCCTGGTCATATGAGGGCTTAAAGCTTGTGATTCCTACTAGTAGGTGCTTAACTCCAGCCCCCTTTCATTTTATTTGTGTGGTGAAGGCAAGAGCATTTTATTCTATTTTAGTGGCAACTAAAATAAATAGTAGAGCATAATATTGAAAAGTTTGTATCTTTTGATCGGTAACTCGGTTTTGAGTGCCATTTTTACAAAAGTGCTTGTTTTTCTATGATATTTCCATTAGAAATATTTATTTTGAGAATTTCACTATAATTATAAAGTGCCATATTGTAACACACACTCATTATAAAGTGCCAAATTAACAACACATAATTACCACACATGGAAACAATAATCAAGTGGAAAGGATTATGGGCTTTAATCTTCGAACAACCAATGTTCACTAGAGAATATGAGAAATTTCAGTACTAGTGCAAATTTGATGAGTGTGTCGGTTTGATAGGAACTTATGTAAGTGACAATATTTTGTTTCAAGGCATTATACACCAACATTCTGTTCTTCATGCTCCACAATAGAATGGCTTAGCAGAAAGGAAGAATAGAACTTTGAAGGAAATGACTAACTATATGATGCATTCTAGAGATTTACCTCCTATCTACTGGGCAGAAGTATTTAATTGTGCTAACTACATTCAGAATCGCACACCATATAGAGCACTTGAGCATTTGACTCCAAAGGAAGTTTGGTCCAACACTAAGCCGATGTCTCATTTTTTCAAGTCTTTGGGAGCCATACTTGGGCCTTTGTGCCAAAGAAGAAAAGGAAAGCTTTGGATAAGAAGAGTAAACCCTTGATCTTTGTAGGGTATTGTGAGGACATGAGAGCTTATCGAATTTTAGATCCTAATACACATGATGTTCTTTTTGAACACATGTTCAGTTTGATGAGCACTTCACTCCTCATGATTATTCATCTTCTTCCATGCCTCCTTCTTCATCTCATCTTGAGGATCCTTTCTTTGAGGAGATTGATGAGGAGGTTATAGATGTCGTTGAGGATCTTATTCCCACTAATGTTGTCACTATGCCTAAGTGGGCTTGTACTACGATTTCTGAGGAAGCACCTTTCATAGAGGATCTTCCACCCACTAGGCATCATCACGCACATTTTGTAAGTTCTAGACTTTTGTGTCAAACAGTTTCTAAGGATCCACAGTCTTTTTCAAAGGATCATGGGATACAGGAGTGGGATGATGTGATGGAAACTGAGTATTCTTCTTTAATGAAGAATCATACTTGGGATTTGGTATCTCTTCCTAAAGGAAGAAAGATGGTTAGGTGTAAGTGGGTATACCGAACCAAATACGCAGCTGATGGGTCCATTGACAAGTATAAGGCTTGTCTTGTTGTAAAGGGTTTTTCACAAGTTGAAGGTATTGATTACTCTGAGACTTTTACATCCGTTGCCAAGATGGATTATGTACACTGTAATTTCTATTGCTGCATCACAGGGGTGGCTCGTATACCAGATGGACATGAAGAGTGCCTTCTTACATGGAGATCTACAAGAGGAAATATACATGGAGCAGCCGGCTGGATTTTTTTAGGATTCTTCTCTTGTTTGTAGGCTCTGAAGGTCTCTCTACGGTCTCAAACAAGCCCCTCGGGCTTGGTATGAGAAGATGGATTATTTTCTTCTATCTATTGGTTTTGTTCGTTGCCACTCTGATCATATAGTGTATCTCTAGCATGTTGGTGAGGATATTATGATACTTTTCTTGGATGTTGATGATCTCACTTTACTTGGCAGCTCTTCTTCCCACATTCAGAGTATTCGAGGGCTCTTTCTACACAACTTTGACATGACAGATCTTGGGCTATCATTATTTCTTTGGTTTGCATATTTCTCGGACAAATTCGTGGATTCATTTGAGTCAGTAAAAGTACACCCATGATCTTCTTTGGCACTTTGATATGGTTGATTGCAAGCCAAGTCCATCTCCTTTTCAGTCTAGGGTTACTCTTACTTCTACATGTACCACACCACTTTTGGTCCTACATTGTATAGGTAGTTGGTTGGGAGTCTCATGTACTTGACCCATACTCGCCTTGATATTTCATTTGCAGTAGGGCTTATATCTTGGTTTGCACATTCTCCTCATAGTAGTCACTGGTAGGCTGTTAAAAGGATTTTGTGTTATTTGCATGGCACTTCCCACTTTGGCCTACACTACACTAGGGGTTCTACTTAGTTGGTTGGGTATACAGATTTAGATTGGGCAGGTTCTATTAATGACAGACGTTCCACTTCTGGCTATCTTTTTTTCTTGGTTCTTCTCCAATTGCTTGGGCATACAAAAAGAAATAGGTTATTGCACTTTCATATTCAAAGGTAGAGTACATGGCAGCAGATAAAGTTAGTCAGTAGATTCTTTGGCTTCGACAGTTATTGACAGAGTTTGGATTCCCATAGGATTCATCGACTATACTTTGGTGTGACAACCAAAGTGTAATTCACATTTCTCGCAACCTAGTTGAGCACCAACGGACCAAGCATATTGAGATACACATCCACTTCATTTGTCAGCACATTTAGGATGGAGTTCTTTGCTTGGAGTACATTCCAACTCAACAGTAGGTTACAGACATCTTTACGAAGCCTTTTGCATCACCTCGCTACCTTGAGTTACATGGAATGCTTGGGGTTTCGGAAGTTGTTCTTGGGGGTGTTCGTGAGAACATCTTCCTTCTTCTTCTTCTTTCTCTTTCCTTATAGTAGGATTATTTCCTTATTTTGGTTTGATATTTCTTCAAAGTTATATTGTACATGAGTACCTTATCATGCCTAGTTATCGGGACTCATACTTGTGGACATACCACTTCTATTTTGGCCCCTAGCTTTACTTGAGGGGGGGTCTTAGAGTAGGTATTTACCTTAGCTCATGTTCACCTAGGTACTTTATTTACCTTTATTGTATTTATCATGACCCACTTATGAATTTGAAACACTTTGGGTTCCATTCTTTCTCATTGGATGTGTCTTAGTCCATGGCGGTTTGCTAATTTTTTTCTTCTCGTTTCCTTGTTCCTTTTTGTGGCTGCTTATTGTAGTTACCACGGCTCTCTTGATTGTTTCCTCATTCTCACTTTCTCCTTTCTTATTGTGTTTCATCTTTAAATAGTTTACTTTGGACTCTTCTTTTTCTTTATTCTTTTTCTATTTTTTGTTTTTCTTGGGCTTGATGATTTTTATTTTCTTTTTTTTTCATCCTCTAAATATTTTGCTTCGTCCCTTGGTATTCTAGTTATATGTTGTACATTCTTTTGAGCATCCTTCCCCAATGCTTCTAATTTTTACCTCCATTCCTATAAAATCAAGGATTTCGGAAAAATGAAAGAAGCATGGGTTCCTCATTCATGAAAAAAACTGCATGGTTCTCGGTTTAGTATAGTTTCTAAGTGTCCATCTTTCCCACATTTATAACAATTCATCATCCTTCATTCCTATAATCTATTTCCATGATTTTTTAGGTTTTTTCTACCTTGGTATACTTGGTAACATCTTCCTTGATATCTCGATATCCCTTACCACCTTGATAATTATTGTAACCTCCCCTATATATGCCCCTATAACCGCCTCTATATCCATCTTTGTGCCCTCTGTCATATCCCTAATAGTTGGGGTTGTAGTTGTCGTTGGGGTTGGTAGTTAGGTTGTAGTTATTTATTTTCTAATTCTCATAATCTCTTTTTATCAACTATGTAATTTTATGTGTTTCCTTTTTATTTTCTTCATGTTCCCTTATTTCTTCTCGCCTAACCATCACCCAAGGAATTTATAATAGTTACATATTTTGGATTGCCCCGCTTCACATATGCCATCCCACGTGCCTTTCCCTTAAAGTAAATTTCTTGCACTTTTAATTAATCATTTTTCTACCAAAAAAAAGTAGATTATAAAAGGGACTTGTTTAAGAAACCTTCCTTCGACTTCGCTTAGAACTTAAGCCTTTTTGGATCAAAACTAGCCCAATCTTGGATTGCCCACGTTATAATAAAAGAATCTAACATAGAAGAAAACCACTAATCAAGTGCCCTTTTCCATGAATCATTAAGATCTTTGAGTATTTCTAACTTCTCTTGAGTCCACTCAAATGGTTTTTGTAAATGTAGCCATGACCACTTTGTTCTTTTAACTATCCATAGAATGCGAGGTCACAATAAATGTGGAAATTGAGACCAGAAATCTTCTCCAAAATGCACAAATAAATCAGATTAATTTCCTTTAAAAGATGCTTCGAGCCTCTTTGCTTTCTTTTTAATGAATACGTTAATATAATTTTACCACCAATCTTCGATCTCTCGGTTAAGTACAGGTTTCCAATACCTGGTGAAAATATCCTAGAAATCCACTTAACAAAAGGAACATGGGCTTAGAAACCAAAAATTCGACCTTAAGCCTCAACGGAAATGTGAGGGTAAAGTAGTTCGCCCTTTCGTTAAGGACATACGGGAGTGTAGTTTATATTATAATGTAAACCATAAATAAATCAATTAACAGGAATAGTCATTACGCATTGCATCAAATATTCTTCTTTATTCATTCAATATAACTTATTATATGTGTCTTACACATCTATCTCGTACTCTCTTTATTCATTACACCATTCATCTATTCTCTCTTCTATCTAATCTAATCTATTTTATCTCTCTTCTCTCTAATCTCTCTCTCTCTCTCTCTCTCTCTCTATCTCTCTCTCTCTCTCTCTCTCTCTCTCTCTCTCTCTCTCTCTCTCTCTCTCTCTCTCTCTCTCTCTCTCTCTCTCTCTCTCTCTCTCTCTCTCTCTCTCTCTCTCTCTCTCTCTCTCTCTCTCTCTCTCTCTCTCTCTCTCTCTCTCTCTCTCTCTCTCTCTCTCTCTCTCTCTCTCTCTCTCTCTCTCTCTCTCTCTCTCTCTCTCTCTCTCTCTCTCTCTCTCTCTCTCTCTCTCTCTCTCTCTCTCTCTCTCTCTCTCTCTCTCTCTCTCTCTCTCTCTCTCTCTCTCTCTCTCTCTCTCTCTCTCTCTCTCTCTCTCTCTCTCTCTCTCTCTCTCTCTCTCTCTCTCTCTCTCTCTCTCTCTCTCTCTCTCTCTCTCTCTCTCTCTCTCTCTCTCTCTCTCTCTCTCTCTCTCTCTCTCTCTCTCTCTCTCTCTCTCTCTCTCTCTCTCTCTCTCTCTCTCTCTCTCTCTCTCTCTCTCTCTCTCTCTCTATTACATTTAATCACAATAAGTATCTTTGTTATGCCAATTATGCAAAATTCACTTCTTTTGGTGACAACTTTGTTTTGTCTTTCTGCAACTTTTGGTAGACTTCTGCGGTTTCTCATAGTATTTTGCAAATTTCATAGTTTTCCACGACTTTAATACTCTTATGCATTTCTCTTTATTCATGCCTTAGTATCTAAAATCGATGAAGAACCCTATCACCATTACTACAACATTTTTGCTAAGAGATAATTAGAGGAAGAATCAAATTAAATCTGAGGACAACAATCCTATTGTAAAATTTATAGAGGGTATTGCAGAAATTGATGGGAGGAAAGTCTTTGAAATATTTACCCCAATGTTTTTGGAGACCAAGACCATAAAATGTGTTATTGATTTATCTCATAAAGTTTCTAGATTCAATCACTTCATTAACCATCTCCACCAATACATTTTAAATAATATCATAAAAGTATTGAAAGAAAGTTACAAGAAATTCGTTGGGTTGGGGGCACTTTATATCCGTTTAGAGAAAAAAACGGTTGCATTGACTTATTCTTGGGAAACATTTTCCATTAAGTGTTGGTTGTATTTAAGGTTTAAGAGAGTGGGGATGGAGATCAAAATTTCATTCTCCACTTCTATTCTACTCTTATTAACTCCAAAGAAAAGCTATGTAAAGTAATGAACCACCTCTTCGTTGATGTCTCCAGGACTCGAGAGGAAGCAAAACCATCATGTTTGACAGTTTATCTTATCTTATTGTTATTTATATGATGAAGAATATAAATTTGTAAAAAAAATTATTTTTTTGTTGCCATATTTTATCCAAGTCACCCTATATTTTTACCACCAAAAGGTTTCTTCTTTAGCCACAATAGAATGAAAATAAATGAGAATCATATTTTTTTCTAAAAAGGGTGATGTCCATACCATCCTTTTGAATTTGACTTTCTATCATAACTAACTCTTAAGAAATTTCATTCTAATAATTAAAAAATGTTATTACTTAATCCTTTTTATTCCATTACTTAGTATACACCTTAACATTTTTCATCCGAGACACAAATAGGAGCATAGGATTTCCTTTGATAGCTAGACTCCACCACTCCTTTATCCTATCTTCTAAGTCCAAATGTTTGAGCCATATGTTTTCAAATCGAAAAAAAAGGTGTGTGTTACTTAGCATTATCTTTTAAGTTGAGCAATAAAGGATTATGATGAAATCCAATCCTTGAAAGAGAGGTTAAACAAATGTTAAATCCCAATATCTAAACAAGCTGAAACAAAGACTCTATCAAATCTAACCTATAGAAGATCCTCTCTCATTTTACTAGTTGACCAAGTATAAATAACCCTCTTAGCTTGACATCCATTAGACTATTGGATGAAATAAACCCATCCAAATCTTCCATACTATTGTTAGAATCTTTGTTAACGCCTTTATTTTTATATGGGAGAAGGGGGTGATAAAATCCTGCACCACCATCTATTTGAATTTTTTTACTAGAGAGTCTAAAATCACTTAATTCATCCCATAAAGCTCTTCTTTTAGAATGAGAATTAGGACCTTAGATATTTGGAAGGATTTGCATAGATTTGTCCTTGACATATGTAAACAAAATGGATAAATGAAGAGAATAACTTTACCTTCCAACATATGATTATCACAAAAATTACAATCTCACTTGAGGCTCCATTAGAGCTTATCGCCACCATGGAAGCCCCCTTCCATCGTATTTTAGGAAATATGAAAGTTTCTTTCAAACATTTTAGTTTCCTGAATTACTAAAACATTAGACATATGCTTCTTCATGAGTTCCTTGAGGATACTTTGTTTGTTGGGGTTATTAGTCCCTCTAACATTTCAAGACATGAATTTCATTTAAAAACCTTCGATTGACCTTTCAACCCACTAAGGCATCTTGGCCCACTAAGTTTTAGAAAAATTTGTGCTTCATTCATAACCTCTATAGTTGTTTCTTTGTTTCCAACATTACTATGGTTTGGTTTACCTTTGAATCATATCCACTGATCTGTAAACCTCGACTTTGGAAATTTACAAGACCACAAATTCAATGTTGTTCTACTTTCACTTTGGAAAAATGACAGAATTAGAGCTCGTGACTGATTTTCTTAGTGCTTAGAATCAAAATTGCAGAGAATGCTAAAAGAACTCAATAATATAACACCAAGATTTTATCCTGGAAACCCCCAATTCGAGGGAAAACTAGTCGGGAAGGGAAACTACTCTTTCTTTCCACTTGTATTGGCCAATTATTCAAATTATATAGATTACAATAAGTATGAAAAGAAGCAACAATGTAAACCTTCCTCCTAAATACTTGTTTGAACTATTTTTTGCACCTTGCTCCTATAAATCAATTCCAGATCTGAAATTTCTTTTCTCACTTGCTCTCATCAATTTTCTTGCCTTTAATCTCCTTTGATGCCCAATTATCTTTCTCCTTATTGTATTTATAGCCTTTCCCATGTCCTCCCATGCATTGGAGAACGAGAAAGGTTGGGAAGGGAAGAGACACAAATGCCTAGACTCTTCAAATCTGTGATTTTTCACTCCATTTTTATTTTTATGTCAAAAGTGGTAGAACTACTGCCTTGTGTAGGCCGGCGATTCTGGGACCATTTCCCTACCGCATGGGGGTAGTTACAGGACCGTCACCCTACACAGGGAGGCGGTTCTATAAAAATGCGCCTACACTTCATTTTTTCTCTTTTTCTTCTTCTTGTATTGGATGATTTGATGAAGTGGTTTTGTTTTGGATCACACCTCCCCTGCTCAGGAGGATTTTATTCCCTCAAAATCTTAGTGGGGGAGTAGATGAGGAAATAATTCCCTCACTTTCTCCTTCAAGTACCACCGGATATTCCTTGGTGTCTTTCCTTCCAGTCCAACCTATAGAGACTCCTATGGATCTCTGATTTTCTATTGTAGCACTACGTCCTCCTCTAATTTTCCTTGAGAATCCAAGAACCAATCTTCTATGGAAGGTAGCAATTGAATCTCTCCTTCATCAAACATGGATGGCTCGTGTAGATGCAATTGTTTGCTATATACTACCGAGTACATCCACGTGAATGGTGGCAAGTCAAGTCTGAACGTTATTTCTCCAACCTACTCAAGTATGGCGAAGGGTCCATACTGTAGTGGCTTGGTTCTTCTTGCTTGACCTTGGTGTTCTTTTACCTTGAGATGGATTTTCCGGATCCTCTCAATGAATTTTGTTGCACTAGTCACCTCTAAAACATGTATCTCCTCCTCTTCCTGTTGCCCAACTTTCGAGTGTCTAGTGCATTGGTAGATAGACACGGTGGACTGTATAGTGGAAGTGTGTATTGCTCTGTGGTTTAGCAGTTCCTGGGGTTGCTTCTTCTCCTTTGTACTCTCCAACAAGGACTGCCCATACAATCTAATGTTTGGTAGAGGGAACTCTGGCTCATGCTCTACCTCACGTCTTGGTGAAATCTTACTAGGAGTCTAGAAATCTTCTTGAAAATACTGAATAGTGTTATCCAAACCCTTCATCCTTTTGTTAGAAATATTTTTGCTCTCTACCCCATCTTGTTTTTATTTCCATGAAAGTAAACAAAACTGATTATGATTTTCCTGAATTAGTCTTTTTGCTTGGTTGGCACTTACCATAGCATTCTTTGGCTTGTGTTGGTGTGCCCAGATGTTGAAACTGATTCCATCCTTGACCCATTTGTACCAGTTCTCCCTCCTTGTGAATACAACATCCCTGATATATAAGTAAGGACTCCCAAAAACAACATCAAATGCATCAAGGGGAATGACATCACCTCTAATACATCTATATATTGGAATTTATCCCAAACTTGAACTTACATTTCCTTGTTACCTATATCTCTACACCCTTCTTCACCCATCCCAATGGGTATGGATGTGGATGTTCATAAGTCTCAAGACCAAGATGCTCTACAACCGCATCAGAAATCAAATTGGATTGAGAACCAAAATCAACCAAAGCATTTACCTTAGTCTTCTTGATTTGGATTCTGATCTAGAATAGTCTACTCATATTTTCTTCTTCCTCTATGTTGTACATGTTAGTGGTTATGCATCCCAGCCTCTCATCTACATCTGAATCATCCTTTATATCCACCTTCTCTTTTGGTTTTACAGTGGCCATGGATTTCTTGGAATCCTTGGTTTGATGCCTTGGGTGTAATTTCGGATGCAACTTCCAACATGTGGCGTCAGTATGACCATTGATATCACAGTTCTTAAAAAAATTCTTAGGATCTTTACAAGTATTCAATGTAGTGGAAGCCTCTTTACCTTTCCATTTACCTTTGCTACTTGTTTTCCCTTGCTCTTTTTCCGCTTGATTTGTTGATTGGTCTTCCTTTGGCTATGTTTCTCCTTAATTCTCTTCATCGTCAATGTTGTATGTGTTGAGTAAATGGAAGATATCTCAAGGAAAATAGGACTTAGCCACTTTTGCAGGTCAAGGCTATTTTTGGAGTTGGAGTGTTGAGCATGCAATGACATGAAGACTTGTAGTTCACACAAGGCTATTTGGGGAATTGCAATAGTTCAAGCATCATGTAGAGTTTTGGTATAATAATATGATCTATACTTAGAGTTAACTTTAAAAGATCTATTATTAGCACTTACATGCTTTTGTATTCTCTTGTAAAGGCACATGGCTATTATTAGCATGTAGCCTATTTTTGGAAGGTGCATGGGTGGTGAAGGGAAAGTCCCCACCCTATATATATGTATTGATTTGAATGGTTTAAAGACCCCCATGTTGATATTGTTTTGATTGTAGAGTTATGATGTTGGTTTTTTTCACACACATGACTCATGATGAAAATATGATGTATGAAGCTTTTGTGTTTACAGTATTTAATATAATGGATAATATTGGCTGGATATTGGTGTTAGATGTGACTAAATATGGTTCTTGCATGGTAAATCTCATTATAGTCATTGTTTAGTCAATCTTTCCTATGGTTTAGATCTAGATCTAGTTTATGCATTGTGGTTTTTAACTGATTATTTGTTATGAATTTGGATATATACATACTCAATCATGCTAACATTCTAGACAAGCAACTCTAAAGAGGGACCTAGTACCCTTGCGCGCTTTGGGTGAGTGCTTAGTTCAGTGAGTGATGTGTCAATGCGCCTTGGGCTATTTGTAGTGAATTCTAGGCTACATCATTGGTTTCAACCTCTTTCTCAGCTTGTTTTTCAGATGTTGCGTGATGAAGACATATTGGTTGACCTTGGCCAATATTGAGGAGTGGTTAGAAGATCTAGAAGAAGAGTATGCTCACATTCAATACTAGACCTGATTTTAATGCACGCGTATGGGTTGAACAGAACCTATATCACGAGCTATATGAGATGTTCTTTTCTTTTTCCCTATATAGAGTTGTACGAGTGGCTGGTTGCGTACGTGTCTAAGAGGAATTAGAGGTTTCTCATGCTTGTTGGATGCATGAAGAATTCTAGGCCTTGTATGATGCAGATCTGATTTGGACACACTCTGTGGATGTTTGGTTCCATGGTGTTTTGAATAGCTACACATTAGAATACATAGTTTCGACTTATTCTTTCCCAGAGGTTGTTGAGTTTCAGTTTTTGCATGAACCCAGAGGATCGTATTTGCGGTATTCCATTGTGATCAAGATCTTGATTGTAACCCTAGATTTGAAGAGAAGTTGATGGCTAACTAAACCCCACCACGCGGGGGCAAGAGCAGGATTGGTGAGGATGGTGGACCTAGTAACATAGAGATAGAGAGAAGAAAGGTGCTTAAGTTTAATGAAGCACGTGAGAGGGATCTAATGAAAGCAACGAGAGATGGAAAGAATGGTGTTACGGAGAGAGATGGCTCGTGAAGGATTTGGAGCTCACGTAGAGGACGTGGAGCCAGAGCATCTGGAACTCCCCCATTTGGGAAAGCATGGTAGAGAACCCTCTTCAGCCTTGGATGAGAGTGCATCGGATGAGAGATTGTGGACCACGGCACATCTGAACCTACCTAGTGACCTAGCCTTCATGCTTGGTTTTCCAAATTCTACAATAGTTAACAGTAAGTAAGCTAGTGTGAGTAGTAGATTTGCAGTAGATAGAGTTAATTTGTAGTCAAGTTCAGGAGTTAATTAGGGGCTTATTCATCTATGGTGGCACAATCATTGTTCTATGTTATTTGGAGGTCCATCTGGAGGTATCTTTTCTAGCGTGTCATTGGCATAGAATGTGGACATGCAGAACATTGGTATAACATCTAGAAGTAGTAAAACTTCATAGACTATGGGAGTTCAGTTTAGCATAACCATTTGGAACACAAGGTAATGCATCCTCTGGTCCATTGCCTACTTCTAGGAGGAGGATTAGGAGGGTCAGGTGGCTCGGCACTGTAGAGGATCTGGTGGATCTGGAGGTGGTGGAAACACATGAGGAAATACAAGTTCTAGGTCTGGTGGGCATGGTCCACACCAACCTCAACAAATTTATATGGAGATGTCTCTTCATCTTCCATAATATAGGGGGATTGAAGATATGCATCAGAACATACATATGTGTGAGATATATGGCAAAAGGGGATTACAGCTCTAGAGTGCAAAGTGAGTTAGTTTGTAACTACGTTGTAGGGATGTGTGCATATGGTATAGAAATTTTGATCCTGATTAGACTTGTGTGGACTATATAGTGTTGTGAGATGCTTTCTTAAAGGAATTTTATATCCCTGAGTTTGAGTAGAAAATCATAAGCGTGCTCAAAGACATTAAGTAGGGCACTACTAAAAGTGTTTGAGAATATGATGCTTGATTCAAAACTCTTTTGTCTAAGTTATCTTATGACATCCACGCAAGCCAACATGCATAGTGGTTCATTGGAGGACTAATCATGCCTTTTAGAAGAGTGCTTTTTCACATAAGACTTATACAGATCCACACGAGGCACTTGAAGCAGCCCTACGCGCTTGAGGCGGTAGGAAGTGTAGACATAGGAGTGAGCCCATTCTTAGAAGCTCAAATAGCAAAATGGAGAAATAGTTGGAGAAATTATCTACTAATTCAAGTGCATGAGATGTGTAGTGGAATTTGGTGTATAGATTATGAAGTAGAGGGGCATACTAAGGATAGTTTCCCTCATAAATTAGTGTGCTCCTTGTTGCTTTGATTGTGAGATATGTCACTTGGACCATAGTTCAAGTCGTGCCCATTGTTGCAAAGCATGCGATAAGAAAGAATGTGTCTAGTTACTATAAGATTTGTAGGTCCTCAACTCATGATACTGAAGATTGTAAGTTGATTGATCAGATCCATGATGTCATTGATATTGGCATACGTGATAGACAATTGGGTTATAAATAATTCCAAGGATAAGGGTGAGCATCATGACTATGATCACAGTGAGGGCATTCGATGGCGGCCATGGTAGAGGTCAAGGTTACAGAGGTAGATTTAGAGGTCGAGGTCACGTGGGGGAAGGAGTGATTTCCCTCGTGGGACTTGTTATACATGTGGATCTCTTGATCACTACATGCACGAATGTCCACAGAATATTGTGTGTTCTTTTTGTGGAAAGAATCATAGTTATGAAGAATGTCTGGACTTGTATGAACACTTAAGAAAGAAACATAAACAGGAAAATAAGGGCATGGGAATGGTTAGAGTACAATGCATGTCGTGGAAGACCAATGGATGCCAAAGTTAGTGTCGGATCTGAGTTGGTACTGTGAAGATTACTACACATGTGAGGTTACGCGCACTAGGAAGCTCTGCAACAAAATCCTATCATTACCAAGGAGGAAGTTCTATATGCAAAGTATCCAGACCCTATGCACTAGAAGGATGTTTATCAAGAAACCATGGAGGTAATTCAGAATTTATAGGGTGAGATACAATGTGTTTGAAGGAACAGTCACGGAAGTTAGAACAAAAGAAAGTAGTTGAGCTCCATCAAATAGATGTTGATGATTTGAAGGAGGTTTGCAAGATGTTACGTGCCAAGAGAACATTATTCCATTGTTAGGAATTGGTTGAAGGGAAACACTCCACGCATTGGGACTGAGCATGAGAGACAAATTTTGCATGCTAATCTTCCTCCAGGATAGTTTGGATTATGATAAGGAGATTACTCTAAATGTCATTTTTGATGGTTGGCTTTTTGAGTAACATTTTGATTGACACAAGGGCACGGAAGTGAATGTACTCACTTTGGATGCATGGGTTCAAATGGGTAGACCTCCATTACAGCCATCCTCTAATGTGTTGTTCATGGAAAACCAAACTAAGGCCATGCCCATTGGAGTTTTAAAAGATGCATCCATTACTATACAAGGGGCCAAGTTCACTGGGGACTTTGAGGTTTTAGCACTTGCAGAAGAAAATTTCCCACATTACTTGGGCACCCTTGGTGTTATGCAAACAATGTTGACCTACACTTCAATAAGGGGTATATAAGCTTTGAGAATAAGGAAGAACATCATTATCCCTTTGACAGATGGGAAATTTGCACCTTATGTAGAGCCCTTAAGTGAAGAAGACTTGAACAAAATTTATGTGCACACCATTCGAGATCCAAAAGTTCTTGAGCCATCAAAGGAAGGAGTTCTCCAATGGGATGATGCACATTCCATGAGTGATACTACAAGTGTTTTGTATGTGACAATTGGGCACATGACACTTATGAAATGGTTGGGTGTGAAGTACAAAGTAAGTGCAGTACACATGTAAAAGCCATGCGTAGTATCAAGCATTTGGGTAGCAACTAGTACCAAAGTACATAGGTGAAGAGAATCTAGAAGTATTCCTACTTGCTATGGAAGTTTAGTGGGAATGTCAGGTGGAAAGAAGGAACATGTTAGTATATACTCTACGTGGGGCAACATGTTGGTGGATGGTTCATAGGATAATCTTTTGGAGTGGAGAGAAGTGAGGATTGTTTTATCTACTATATTTTTAAGAAGTAATGTGCTTACTCAGATATCTATGCATTTCATGGTAATGATCTTGTTCAACATCACATTTAGTAGTGTGAGAGACTCTGACAAAGGGGCAAGAAGCTTTACCACCTTCGTTGTGGGTGCATAAGTTTTATTTCACCTTGTAAGGTTGCGTGCACGCATGGTATATCTATGTAGAGTTGAATAGAGTGACTAGGAAATTTATAAAGAACTTACTGAAGGTATGATTCAGAACCTTTGACTATTTTCTTCTAAACCTCCGGTGAATGAGGCATTATAGGTTATGAAGCACTTAACTATGGGAGATAGTGCAAAGGCTGAAGAGTTACTCCAGGAATTGTTTGGTGAGTCAAACTTGGTGGCACATTTTGAAGAAGAAGAAACAAATGTTGAACAACTTGGGCATGCCTTCTTAGAAAGAGAAAAGGGTAAGATGATCTACATGGTTGATGATGAAGAGGTAGAGGACCTAGACATTGAGCACACAGAGGTACGTGTGAAGTCTTGGATAGTGTAGATGAGAAGGCACACACCTACCATGAGCCTATGAAGACCAAGAAAGTGAACATTGGAATGGATGTTGAACCCAAGGAAGCCATTATTGGAGATTATTGGTCTGACTCTAAAGTTGCTAAAATCATTGAGTTGTTGCATGACTTTTCAGGACTTGTTCCCTAGAGGCTATCATGAATTGAAAGGTGTACATGAATCATTGGGAGAGATGAAGATAAAACTAAAAAAGGTGTGCACCCAGTTTGGAAGAGGCCTTACAGATGAATCAAACTTGCGCGTCAAGGTAAAAGAAGAAATTGAAAAAATGTTAATTTTGGGATCATTGTGCCCATCGAGGAGTCGAATGGGTGAGCCCTATGGTGATCAACATCAAGAAAGATGGTAGAATTAGAATTTTTGTGTGGATTACATGGAGTTGAATGTTGCATGTGTCATAGATCCCTTTCCCACACCATTTACTAAAGAAATCTTGGAAGGTGTTGTAGGGCATGAAATATACTCCTTCACTGATGGATTCTCTAGATATCATCAGGTGAGGATAGCTAGAGAGGATCAAGAGAAGACAAATTTCACCACCGAGTGGGGAATTTTTGCATACATGGTTATGCCCTTTGGATTAAAGAATGCACCTGTATATTTCACGCATAGTGGTACAAGCATTCTAGGATTTTATTCACAAGTTCTTGTAGGTGTATCTAGATGATTGGATAGTCTATGGGCTCATGAAAGATCACTTGTGATAATTTGAGGCTGATGTTTGAGAGATGTAGGTAGTTGAGCATATCTTTGAACATTAAGAAGTGTATATTTTCCACCCCTTTGGAATTTTGTTGGGACACATCATCTGTAAAGAAGGCTTACTAGTGGATCCTACTAAGGTGGTTGTGATTTTGGGCTTAGAGAACCTACTAGCTAGAGTGAGGTGCATGATTCTTAGGGCACATGGGATATTATAGAAATTTTATTAAGGGATATGCCAAGATCATCACACCCTTAGAATAATTACTCAAGGGAAAAGGAAAGTTTCTATTGGGGTGAGGCACAACAACATGCGTTTGAGACACTAAAGGAGAGGCTTACTACAACACCTATTTTGCACTTTCCTTCATGGTCCAAGCCTTTTCACATTCATGTAGATGCCTCTGCATGGCCATTGGTGCAATACTAGCTCATCCTAGAGAAGGGATTGTCGATCATCCTATTTTCTTTGCTAGTAGGAAGTTGACTCCAATAGAACAAAATTATACAATGACAAAAGTGTGAGGCCTTGTCTATGATCTACGTGCTCCATAAGTTTTGACAATATTTATTGGCTACACCTTTCATATTTTATACAACCACATGGCATTGAAGTACTTGGTGAACAAGCTCATTTTGTAGGGCACATATGTCATTGGGTACTATTATTTCAGGAGTTCAATTTTATGGTGGTGGTTAAGCTAGGTAAGAGAAATTCTAGTCCAGACCATTTATCAAGGATTCAATCAGGAGGACATGCAGTAGAGCATTGAGGACATAATGCTAGATGCATATTTTTCAGGTTGAACCATGCGCCCTTGGACTTGGAGGATATTGTTTTCTTTTTATGCATAGGTGTGGTGCCCGAGGGAATGAAGGCCTTAGAAAAGAAACAACTTTTATTCATGTCCACATGCCTTTACATGTTGATCAATGGAGACTTATACAAGTTAGGTCGTGATGAAGTTTTATTTCCGGTGTGTACTTGAGCATGAGTGCAAAGAAATTATGGCAGAGGCTCATGGTGGTATTGCAGGTGGACACTATGTAGGGGATGCCACCACGCACAAGATTCTACTAGTTGGTCTATGGTGGGAAATGTTATACAAGGATTGCAAAGCATATTGTAAGGCATGTGACCATTTTCAACACCTTGAAATCTTGGGCATAGAGATGAAATGCCTTTGAGGCCTATTACTAGTGCAGAGCCTTTTGAGAAGTGGGTAATTGACTTTGTGGACCTATCTCCCTAGCCACACATAGGACAAGATCATGCTATATTATAACTTGTACATATTATCTTACAAGATGGGTAAAAGTGGTGCCTATAAAGGATTACATGCATCACTATGGTAGAAAGGTTTCTGTGGGAAAATATTATTAGCAGGTATGGATGCCCTTTAATTTTAACAAGTGATAGGGGTACTCATTTCCTTAATGAGACTATCAGGATATTATTGGATGAATTTATGGTTACACACCATAGAAAACCCCTTATCACCCTTAGGAAAATGGAACTACTGAGGCCTTCAACAAAATATTAAGCCATACCTTGACCAAAATTTTTGATGTTGGAAGGAGAGATTGGGATGAAAAGGTTTCTATTATACTTTGGGCATATGAAAAACCTATAAGAGGTTGAATAAATCAACACCCTTTTAGTTGGTGTTTGGCATGAGAGGAATTCTACCCATGGAATTCATGTTACCTTCTTTTGTGTGTATTGTGTGCACATGCTCTATGGGTCTGATGAGAAGGCATTGGAAGAACATATTGACAAACTGATGTAGCTAGATGAGAGGCGCCATAGCAAGATGGAGTCAAAAATAAGAAAAATCTAGGAAGAAGGCATGGCATGATAGGAACATCAAGGATAAGAAGCTTGAGGTTGGGAAAATGGTACTTTTATATGATTCAAAGTTTTTGCACCACCCTGGAAAACTTAAAGTGCATTGGTTGGGACCATATGTTATCACTCACATACTTGATTCAGGCACTTTCCAGTTAGAGGCACTGATGGAACATGGTTTCTCAGTTACTTCAATGGGAGTAGGTTGAAGCCCTACTATAAATAAGTCTTCTTGGTGTTTATAATAAGGCATAGTATTTCCACTTAGATTAGGTTTCCTTAATGCATTTCCTTTATATGTGTTTCCTTCATCATTGTTATGCTTTGTCAATTTAGTTCAATGTTTTGTGTAATAAGCACGCTTACGCTTTCGCACAAAAAGTTGATTGTTATCTAAAGTGTTTCATGTGTAGAGGACGATCACACATACCCTTAGTGTGGGGTGGTTGGAGAAGGATTGACTACTAGTACCATATGATGGATTGTGGTGCATGATAAAGATAAACTCACATGTGATTTAGAAAAGAAAATTCAAGGAAATTTCTCAAATTTTAGACCATGCGTAGGGAGATGGACACTTAGTATAACACAAAGGAGGTTGCAACATTGAGACTACTTAGGAAGAGTCACATTGGATAGGTACTTTAGGTAGGGAAGAAGTGGGGAGAGGAGATATGTGATAGAGAAGTAGTGGGTGTGCTAGAAGGTTATGACTAAGGCATGAAAATATGAGGCATGAAGAAGAGGCGTGACATGTGGGAAGCAGTGATGATGAAATTAATGTCACATGTATGGTGGTAGATGGGAGTAATTAATGTGAAGGATTTTTAAAATTTTCTATAAGGATGATGTTTTGTAATGGCATTGTTACCTTGCATGTTTGGAGAGAATGAAGTGTGAAGTGAAAAGAAGAGCTAAAGACAAAGAAAAATCTGCAAATCAATGAACCAGTGGGATCAAAGCATGGTGGTTAGAAGCATTCAGTGTATAATTGAGATTCAGGTGGTGGTGCGAGTGTTTTTGAGAAGGGTTCATGTATGACTAGGGTTTGAAGGAGGTAGAGTACATCTAGGGTTTGACATATTGAAGATGGTTCACACCCATGGAAATAAAGTTTTAAGGTGACAATTTGTAAGTTGCAAAACGTTCCAGATAGGTGAGGAAGAGAGGATGGCACCATGACGAGCTCCAATTGTTGAGGTAGAGGCCAACGAAGTGGAAAAAAAAGAATGGTTGGTGGAAATGTTGTATCCAGAGGAAGTAATTGAGGGGTGACCATGGAAAACTAAAATAACATAGTGTAAGATTTTTGATACCAACCACAGAATAGACAAGTGCATGAAGGATATCACTTGTCAAGTCATTAGAAAGACAAATCAAAGGATGACAGATGGAGAGAGGGTTTTGGATGACTCTGTGAGAAGATTGTTAGAGAATGTAGGGGTCATGCAAATCCTCAAGTTTCCTTACTTTGGGAAGCTCGAGTAACTATATCAGTGGCTTATGTCACATGTACATGAAGATTTATTTTACTTTGTGGGAAGAAGAATGTGGATCACCACTAAACTAATGATTGGAAAGGTAATAGGGTTGCACAACTCTAGATGAGAAGTTGTAGGTGACTTATCAGATGATGAGGGAATTGATGCAATGGCCATATGCTCAAGTATAAGAAGGGGGTTGAGCATTTAAGGTGACCAATATTGAGGATATGGCTTTACAAGGGTCAACATGATTGGATAAGGCTATAAATTAGGTGCCTCTGAGAGATGGAATGAGGTAAATTGGTGCTGGTTGCACATAGCACAAAAGATGGCCAAAAAGACTTACTACAACATCATTGGATACATTATGGAGAGCTTGGTAGCTGAGGCACGCATCCAGGTAGACAAAGGTGAGAAGATAACTTGGGGCACCATTCTTCTATTGATTGTTTTCAATGAGGTTGGTGTACCTGATGGACCAAGGGAAAATGTTAGGAATTTCCTTGGATAATAAGTCCCAACAAAGAAGTTCTCAAAGTATATATTATGGGGTTCAATTTCCAACACCTATAAGGAGCACCAAAAAAAATGGTTTAGGTGGTTGCATGCGGGCATTTGAAGGGGAGTGGTGCATTCCACGTGAGCTTCCTATAATATTGAATGGTGAAGTAGAGTTTTCATCTACCTAACATTTCAATTTGGGGTGGTTCTATATGAAGACAGGAGAGAAAATCCCTGGTGTAAGTTACCTTTCACATTTACTACATGATATTTTAAGGATTCTATCAATCAGTTGCATAACACACAAACTTTAGTTTGATGTTGATAAGGTAGATGTAGATATCCATATCCTATGAAAAACATATGTGTGGCCAAACCAGGAGGTGTATGTTGAAACACTTGAAACAGATAACATTGACATCACCCCGAGACTATGGCCATAGGGAAGATTGAACCAAGCACGTGTCTATGTCTATTTGAGGTCATGCTTTCAACATGGAAAGTTATCAAAGGAGAGGACATAGCTCTTTCAGGTCCTCCAAAGTAGAAGTAGACAATGGGCACCTCAAGGCCAATTACACCTACGCACCACCCACTCAAGAAGAACCAGTGCCTACATGGCTTGGAGAATGTTCTAGAGTAGGAAGAGGAGCCAACTGATAGCACTGAACTAGACCATACATGAGAGTTTTGTGCAAGAGGCATACATCTAGGGATATCGATGTTGGGACTCCATAACCAGTAAGGAGGTCACCACAGTCACTCCGTGAAGAATGTTGATGAGAAAAAGAAGAAGCATCAGAAGTATGTACCAGTAAGGGATAGTGAGGAGGAGAAGTCCTCTCGCCAAAGTGCATCAAGATGTAATAAAACATGGCCTCTTCAAGTCTAGAAATGTAGGATGATGAGGACATAGGTGACTGAGTAGTTTATGAGGAGGTTGGCCCAAGTGTAAGTATCCAGGAGCTAGTTGGAGATCAAAGCAACTTGGTGGGGATACAAAGATTATAGTGTGCACCCAATGCACATGAAGGAAAAAGAAAATGAGGGAGAAGAAGTACAATAGAGCATGGGTGCTAAAGAACAACAGGATGCAGGTACTTCTGCACAAGAAAACTTAGGAGAGTGCACATAGGTGAAAACATGGAGGAGGATGTGGTAAGGACTCAAACCTAGGCTACATTGATGACATGACTAAAATTATTCACGCCCATTTTCAGAGTACCTTTCCTAAGGAACAATTATATGGTTGGGATTTGATGGACCCAGAAATGGTGATAACACACACATGCAAACAATTATCTTGGAGCATGCAGACTCACATGGATGAGCCTAATTTTGATGTCTATGAGGAGTCATGTGTATCACGGAAGATGAAATGAGTGCCACATACCCACATATCACCATTAAGCCTACACAATTATCAAATGAACAGTAAGCAATGCACTTGTTAAAGTATCTATAGAAGTTGTGTGTATGCCGTAATATTGATAAAGTGGAACTTATAAGGAACTTTCTAGAGGATAAGAAGGAAAGGACACTTGAGATCAAGTGACTTACCGAGGAGTGGGATAAGGTTGTGGCAGAGGCACAAAATGTTCATAAGATGGCCGAGCAGATAGCTAAAAAATTATGGAGAAAAGGCCAGAATTTCAAGAGAAGGTGCCAAGAGATTTCCCATCCATTCCTTCATTATTTTCACACAAAAGTTTGTTTTCTTTTAGAAGAAGGACCAACATTCCTACCAAAACCAAAGGATGTTACAGAGGAGGCAACTAGAGCCAAAGCCACAGTTGCAAGAAAAATTTCTAGTTATGAGTCTGATTATGTAGGCTTTGAAGGATGAACTAAAGAAATGAGGATCTGGTATTGACCATGTGTGCAGCACCAGATATAATCATTAAGACAAAAACTCTAGCAAAAGAAGATGAGGTCCTTCAGGTGGCCAAAATGAAACACTTGGGTGCATGGAAAGACTTAAGCTGGTGGAGACTAAGTGCGATGCACTTGAGGCTGTCAAGATCCCACATAAGGAGAGAATAAAGGAGATTGGAAGGTCATCATGGAAGATGGACGTGATGGAAGGGATGGTCTCAAGTATGGCCAATATACTCATAATTCTACATAGAATGAAGGTGGTAAGATGATCTTGATGAGTTGGATGGGCGTAGTTGTAGACATCCCAGACAAAACAAATGTAACGCTAAATGTTTGGTATGCATTCAAAGCAGAAGTCCAGAGTGAGTATCTAGAGTTAATTCTTCCAAAAGAAGAAAAATATACCAAGTAGTCGACTTTCTTTTTAAGTGCATCGGGTAGACCATTCCTTTTGAACAAGTAATTATTCATTCTTTCATTCATTATTCTTTATTCTTGGAGAGATAAGTTGGATTACCCATTCTCGAGGGGTGAAAATTCATTTAGTGTGGGGTAATGTTGAGTAGATGGAATATAGTCTCAAGCAGAATGCGGAAGGTTTGGGCGCGTGGATGTATAGGGTGCATAAAGTAAAAGTAAAATAGTAGAATGGGCACCTCAGGAATCGTTGGACTTATAGGACTTATCCATTTTTGCATCAAGGCTATTTTTGGAGTTGGAGTGTTGAGCACACAATGACATGAATACTTGCAGTTCACGCAAGGCTATTTTGGGATTTCAGCAGTTTGAGCACCATGCAGAGTTTTGGTCTAATAATAGGATCTATACTTAGAGTTAACTTTAGAAGATCTATTATTAGCACTTGCATGCTTTTGTATTCTCTTGTAAAGGCGCATGGCTATTATTAACATGTAGCCTATTTTTGGAAGGTGCATGGGTGGTGAAGGAAAGTCCCCACCCCTATATATATGTATTGATTTGCATGGTTTAGAGATCCTGTTGATATTGTTTTGATTATAGAGTTATGTTGTTGGTTTTTTCACACGCATGACTCATGGTGACACTATTGGGATGTATGAAGCTTCTGTGTTTTACAATATTTAATATAATGGATCTATTGGCTGGATATTGGTGTTAGATGTGACTAAATATGGTTCTTGCATGGTAAATCTCATTATAGTCATTATTTAGTTAATCTTTCCTATGGTTAAGATCTAGATCTAGTTCATATGCACTGTGGTTTAATTGATTATATGTTATGAATATGGATATATACATACTCAATCATGCTAACGTGTGAAGTCCTCCCAAATATTTAGTCGAATGTCCTCATCCTCCAAGTCCATATTGAGCAACATGGCTTGTCTTTGAAACTCGTAGTATAGTCCTACACATTTTGACTATTGTCTTGCCTAAAGTAATCGCCATTTAATCATTTGTTCACCCTTTGGCCACTAGGATAGAAGTAGCTCTAAGAAATTCTTTAAAACCCTTCCAAGTACTGACAATAGGATGTTTCTTCTTTTCACAAGTGGCTAGATGGGTTTCCCACCAAACCAGAGCATGACCTTCCATTTTGAGACATGCAAAGGTAATCCTTTGTGCCTCGGTGACATTATGCACACTAAAATAAACTTCCAATTGTTTTAGCCACTTATCAAGCAATTCTGCATCTACTTGTCCTTCAAAGTTCTTTATTTCAACTTTTGTTTCGACTTTAAAGGGAGTATGAGCAGATTTTACCTTCTCACTTACAATTGGAGTCTCTTCTTCATGCCCTTCCAAATCTTCCTCATCGTGGCTCCCTCTCGATACCAAATTTTTTGGCTAGTGCTCAAACCACTAAGTCCATGGAATCTTTCTTAATTGAATTCATCTTTTGCAAATCCGAGAGTTATTGTTATTGTCTATACAATATATCCATCATGGTCTCTAGCATTTCAACTCTATGGACTAAGTTCTCTTCCTCCATTTGCACTCAAATTCTCTATTTCCACTTATTCGTAGAAATATCTGGTTTGCAAGGTAAAACTTCTTCACCTTTGGACCTTGTCACACGGTCATACAAATCACAACAACAAATACCACAAATTCTGGATATATAATCAGCTCTAATACCAAAATGATCTATAAACCTCAACTTTGAAATTTACAAGACCACAAATTCAATGTTGTTCTACTTTTGCTTTGGAAAAATGGCGACTTAGAGCTAGTGACTGATTTTCTTAGTGCTTAGAATCAAAATTGCAGATAATGCTAAAAGAACTCAATAATACAACACCAAGATTTTATCCTGGAAACCCTCAATTTGAGGGAAAACCAGTCAGGAAGGGAAACTGCTCTTTCTTCCCACTTGTATTGGCCAATTATTCAAATTATACAGATTACAATAAGTATGAAAAGAAGCAACAATGTAAACCTTCCTCCCAAATACTTGTTTGCTCTATTTTCTTGCACCTTGCTCCTACAAATCAATTCCAACACTGAAAGTTCTTTTCTCACTTGCTGTCATAATTTTTCTTGCCTTCAATCTCCTTCGATGCCCAATTCTCTTACTCCTTGTATTTATAGCCTTTCCCATGTCCTCCCATGCACTGGAGAATGAGAAAGGTCGGGAAGGGAAGAGACACAGCCTAGACTCTTCGGATCCATGACTGCTTGCTCCATTTTTTATTTTTCTCAAAAAGTGACAAGACTTCTACCAGGCAGATCGGCATTTATAGGACCACCGTCCTACTGTAGGGGTAATTACAAGACCAAAGCCCTATTATAGGGGCGATTATAGGACCGCCTCTCGAATAGGGAGGCGGTTCCATAAAAATACAACTTACACTTCATTTTTCTCATTTTTCTTCTTCTTGGTACTAGATGATCTGATGAAGTGGTGTTGTTTTGGATCCCTATGGATCATCCAAGATCCACTATCTTCCTATAGTTCCTTGTAATCCTTACATTTAATTGATTTGACTTCTCTTTCATTACCTTGAAATAAAAAAATTTGATCAGTTTCTATGTTGCCCTTATACTTAAAAACTCAACCTTCTCCTTGAAACATTTCTATGATCTTTCTCTCCTAGAATTCTTCATTATTTAGATGTTTAGGAATATGAATATCCATTGAGCATCCATCCTAAAGGGCATCTTACCTAATTCAAGAGACTCGGATTCTCATCAATTTCCCCTTCCTATTTTTCATCTTGCACCAAATCTAATTGAGAGGATTTTTGGCTTTCTATATATTTTTCTCATCATTTTGTAGATCACTGTATTTGATAAATAATTACAATGATTTGTTCTAATTTTCTTGGAACATATCATCTTCCATCGATCCAAGCAACTTCTTGTGTAGCTTATTATCACTTTCTACCTTTTGGACCAATTTCTCTACTTCAAGGGTTAGAGATACCTTCTAGGTTGTTAACCTCTTTCTTTCTCCAAGCCTTTTATTCTAATGTTTTCTTCTCACATGTTTTAGATGTGTACCTCACCTTATGGCATGTTGGATACACGAGAGGAGAATATTCATACTTATTAGTTTTATTCCAAACTCCAAACTTGACGTCAATTTTATATATTTGGGTAGGATTTTTCAACTCAAGCATTAACATAGAACCTCACATATATCATCCTGGATGAACCTTTATGACAACATAAAAAGTACCGAATTGACCTATACATTTCACTATTCTTGTCATTATATCATTCTCCCAATATTCTAATAGGAGATGTGGAAGTCTTACCTAATGGGCATAATGTTGGTGTCTTCTTTATCTAGTTATGTTTGCACCCTTATTAGATTATGTCTAGATTAGTGATTCAAATACACTAAAATGATGTAAATGAGGAGCTATGAGATTTTATTTTTATTATTCAACTTCCAACATTAATTATGGTATATTAGATCACCACATTAGTTCTTGTAACTAATGTACACGATAAGATATGGACTTGAAAACACAAGAGGATGAGTACACTTAGTTGATTACATATGAATGTGGGAGGTTTTGGGCATGTAGAGTGCTGAAATTGATATTTTTTTTCCCCGGAAATGTAGCTAGAAAATCATTTGGTGTAGGACCATATAATATGCCTAAACCATCTATATGATTTGGACCCTACTATACAAGTTTGACCTGCTCTAAATATTACTCTATAACTTTATGAGATTTTCACCTACCTAAAAATGTTTGTCACTCATGTTGTGAAGCCCTCTAAATATTTTGAGTAAGGTCTAAAACCCTAGCAATGGGTGGGATACCATGTAAAACAAACATTAGTTGGTGTAGACACCCCAAAAATACATGCTTATTTATAGCTTATCCTCAGTTATTCACATCCCCTTTAGAATTGATTAATTAAAATAAGTAATTCATGATTTACATCATAACCCTTAGAATTAGAAAAATTTATTCTATTACCCTTTGGAATAAATTAAATTAATTCCTACACCATCTATCAATCAAATAAACATTTATTTAACTAAATGATTAAGTATCCTTTCACACTTCGTAGCTAATTAAATTAGTTATTAAAATTGGAAAATAAATCTATTTTCCTATTCAACCCCCCACTTGGACTGTACTTCGCATCTAGTAACTCCACTTTCACTCCACTTATAGAATCCCGCATAGGTGGGGGCAACAAATTCACACGTAAAACCACCTTCCCGGATGTAAACTTCGCCAAATGAAAAGTTATTTCCCTCAATGGATATTTAATCCATTCAAACTATTTCAAATTCCTCCAAAGTGCTATTTTTTAACATACGCATTGATAAATCCATTAACCACTTTCAACCATTGCATAGCCTCTATAAAATGTAGGCTTTATCCTTTGTAAATACTATAGGATTCTCTCTCTCTCTTGGAATATCTCTTAAAATCCCTCAAAGTTGTGCAACAAAACTCTGCTAATTTGCAATATGATATATGCATATTGAAAACTTCTTTGTGTCTATTTTGTGCTCATAGCATTGTCATGTCTTCATTTAGAGGTCAATTCAAGAGCATCCACAATCCAACTTTCAAAATATTCTACAAGCTTAAATACTTCCACAATCTTATCTGAGATCTGCAAGAGAAACTTGGAGGAAAGGTTTGTTGTTGTATACTCGCTTATCTTTCCATTTTTGCTAATTTTTTTGTGCTCACATTCTCGCACGCCACTCTATGTGACCTACCTCACCATTCCAACATTAAATCGAGCCTGCGTTGAACCATTAGATTCGAGCTCTATGTTAACCCCGCCCAACTTGGCCCGTAGAGTCGAGTCGTTCCCATTTTCTCCTCCCTTATTAAGCATGTATTTTTAGTGTTTTTTTTTCTTTTTGAAGGCTTTAATATTATATTCAACTATAAGCTTGGATTAGTTCTAAATTTAGATTAGGTTTATTTAATTTATTTTATTCTAGTTGTTTTTCTTTATTTAATTAATTTAATCAACTTTTTAAATAATTAAGGTTTATTGAGGTATTAGGTCCTAGTTTAATTTTTATCAAATTAGACTAGTTGAGCTAACTATGACACTCTCAATTAGGGGTTATTTAACGTTTTCTTCACCATTAGCTCATTTTTGGAGGATATTTTGAGTGTATTAATTTCTTTGGGGGGATTGATTTTTCATTTCGAGAAGTCATTTTTATGAATCTAATCTTGATAAGCTAATGTGTATGATCTTTTCTCGCACTTTTATAAGTGGTCTTGAAAATCAGAAACATGGGTTTTGTTGTTTTCTCGCATGTGTTTACAAAGAGGAAAACTTCTAACTCATTTTTTTACAGGACCATCTCTACAAAAATTATTCTCAAAACTACTAATTGTAGGTTTCCTTGTTTGTGGATTCAAGCAAACCTTATCACATTCTTTTCTTAAACGTTATAAAAACTTGCTTAAATTAAATTTTTCGGAGATGGGTTTATTCCCCTCCAACTGTAACTATGAGAAGTACATGGCAAGGGCCAGAAACTCATTCGAGGAATTCCATAGAACCCCACAAGAATTAACACATTGAGGGAACTGGCCAACAAAACAGAACCCCACCCACTTGACTAGTATGCCTTTTGTAAGAGATTAGCATCAAAATTATCCTTAGTGGCAGCCTCTGGTTTGATCCTTTAAGTGGAGTAAAATTCTTACTTATCATATCAAGAAGAGTAAAGTAAAGCCGACGACTAGGAATTTTCTTAGTGTACCGAGATCGCTCGGGTAATTTTTGACATTTAGGGTAAGAACCATCTTTATAGGAAGCCACTCCTTGACCAAGCCAATTTAAGCTTAGAGGCATTCCTAAACAACATCATTCTCGTCTAGCTTACATGTTACAAAGTTTGTGTTCCATTCTTATCATACGCACTTTCTATCTCCCCACTTTCCAAATTGCAATCAAAGCTAAGTCTTGAGTTTTGGACACCCATGTCCTAACTTAAAAACAATCATTCTCAAATCCATGTCTTGACATCTTGATTTTTCTTTATCATGGTAAAACACAATCATGATCTTATTGATCTATCATTTTCCCAAGTATTTTAGTTTAACATTCACGTTGTTAAACTCTAAGCACTTAACCATTCTACAACTACAAATTTAACATTCACTTTGTTAAATGTTAGGCATCTTGATGCAGAGCATCATTTATATATTACATTTTTTTCTTGTTTAGGTTTTCTAAGCGTACTTAGGGTGTTTGTGGTCCTATTTAGTCTATATGGACCCTCTTGTTGTAATAAATGACATTTTGGAGGTTTCCTCCAAAGTTCATATTTAAATATTCACATGTACCTAGTTGTGTAATCTAGCGTAGTGATAGTAAGTTAGACTTCTAGGTGTTAGTGTAGGCTTGAAATAAGTGTAATAAGATGCTCATAATGTAAATTCTCCTACTCGACATTTACTATGGTGGAAACTCACTTAAGTTGACCTAATCATGGTATGGATACGTGAGAAAACCTAACCACCTCCAAAATGCTATGAAAAATCCTATGCATTAAAATAGAAGGAGATTTTGGCAAGTTTTTAAAAGGTGGTGAGGAGAGAAAATCTCTGGAATAGAGCCTTTATGGCTCAAGGAAGCTCATGGAAGAGCTTTTATTAATCAATTAAGAAGCTTCTTTGGGAAGTTAAAATTGTGTTGTGTTTGCATTGTGTTATTATGCCTTGTATTATGATGGTTTGTAGGTTTAAATCTCATGAATTTTGGTTTTGAATGTTATTTCAGGGTTAAGAAGCTATGACAGACCTCTGAAAATGTAGAAATGACCATGAAAAGGAGAGATCAACAATAAATCAATCTACTACAAGGTTTAAGAAATGTGAAAGGTAAGGAATGAAAACAAAAGAATAATTTGACTTGTATGGTGAATTTTCTACAGGAATTTGGGGTGATTTCAGACCTCTTGAGAGCATAAAGAAGTCGGAGGAAACCATAAGAAGACAAGTAATGCAAAAACCAGGATGATTGTATACATGCATTGAGGTAAGATGGTGCTTAATGAGTGTTTGATAAGTGTTTCTTGATTATCATGGTTTTATAGAGATTTAAAAAGTGCATGAATGTTTTGAGAAGGATATGGAAGGTGTTTCAAACATTTTAGAAGCTTGAAAATTCATGAAAGTGTAATTAAATTCAAAAATACACCCTTGTTGCCATGTACCTTGTCCTAGGGTTTTAAACGAAGGAAACATTATATAAATTTAAAAAAATACATGGAAAATTTCTCAAATTTTTAGGGTAAGTATTGACATATATTTTTTACATGTTATAAAAATTTCAAGAATTTTGGAGTTGATTTGATAGTACAAAATGCAAAAACTCGGTCTAGATCTTGTTATGAGAACAAAAAAACATGCTCAGACCTACTAAAATGATCATAACTAACGTGTTTTGATGAGATAGGATATAAAATTTTGTATTGGAGTTGTATGTAGTCATTATAGAACTTTTCCAAGTGGTTTTAAGTCTTAAAACCATAGTATGAAAAAGTTATTGATTTTTTAGTGCTTCTTACCAACACAGCTTCTAAGATTTGAAAAAAATCTCAAATCGTCACAATTTGATATTTATTGAATGGGTTCTTCTAAAAATTATACGTAGAGTCTCTATACCCCTAAAAATATGTGTGGAAAATTTTAAGATGAAATACAAATTTGGGAGAAATATATCGTCACTTTTCAGTTTTGAGTTCTTGAGAACAAGAAACCAAGTAGACCAAAACACAAAAAGAGACCTACAAGGAATTGTATAAAGATTTGAGAGATGAAATTTTAGGGACAAATTGGCATGGAAAAATTTGATCTAATTATCATAGTGAGACCTTATAGATAAATATTAAAGAGTGAATGCATGGTTGGAGAACTTGTCTTAAGGGCAAGATTGAGGCCTAGAAGCAAAATGATGAAATATGGTTTTGTAAAACTATTTTGATGATTTGAGCAGGAGTATTTGTGTAAATTAAACATGTTTAAATTTATTTGGGTCTTTTATAGATTGTTTTAGTACCTTTGGGCTTATTGAGCAATTTTTGGCAAGGTGTGAGAAAAGTGAATGATAGATTTGTTTTTATGATTTATAAGTAAAATTTTGGATGAATGAAGCATGTATGTAAGGCTCTGAATCATTTGGTATCAAAGCAAGGAATTAAATAATTTGAATTAATAAAGTTGAAGGTAAAATTTTATTTTTTCTAAGAAAACATTGTAAATAGTTGTTTTGATTAATGTAGTTGAGTTTGTTGAGTTATTGGAACTGATGGTTGTCTTCTTGTAAGTTAAATGTGTGAGAGATGATAGGTTGCTCCTTTAAAAGGTGAAGGAAAATGAAGTAAAAAGAAGACATAGTGAAAAAGTGAGGAAATTCAAAATACTAGGTAAACAAGAATACCTAGGTGAGACTTGGCAAGGTGAAAAATACTTGCTAGAAAGAATATGGACGCTGAGATGGTGAGAGAGTTATTTTAGTTGATGAAAAGTAGTAAGAAAAGGAAAGAAGAAAAGGAGAGACAAGAAGAGAGGAAAATAAATTTGTGAGAAGAGAGAGATTAGTGAGATAAGGAGAAGTTTGGAGCAGCTTGGGGAGTTAGAAAGAAAAGTGAGAAAATGCAAAGCAAGTTCATGAATAAAACCATGAATAAAGTGAAGAAGATAACATTGAAAAGGATAGTTAAGTGGTCATTGAGGTCACTCATGAAGAAGAAAAAGAATATATTAGAAGAAGAAAAAAATAAAATGATGGGGGTGAAGGAAAACAAACAAAAGAATGAAGAAATTAGAGATGTGAGAAAAGAAATATTTAGTGTTGAGGAAGAGTTCGGAGGAGAGAAAGTAAATGATGACTTTTAGTTTGTCTACATGGATCAAAAATATTCAAAGGATGAATTTTGGGCACTTGAATTTTCTTCAAATAATGAAGAAGTGAGGTATAAAGAAGAGAAAGTTGAATAAATGAAAGAGAATTTTGGAAAAGAGGAAGAAAGTGAAGAGAAATTAGATGATGAGACTAAAAAGTCTCTTGTTGTTAAAACTAAGGTTTTGTTTATTTGTGAATGTGTAGGTAAGATAGAGAAAGAGATCAAAAGTATTGAAAGATAGCTTGTTGATCAAAGAACACTTGACAGAGAAAGCACACAAGAAGTCGTGTGGGGGAAGTAAGTCATGCACAAAGGTGCGAATGGATAGGAAGGACGCGCACACAAAACAGTTTAGTTTTCAGGACTTAGCCGTTTTCACTCATAAAGGTCTATTTTTAGAGATGGCGTGTAGAGCACACAAACGAGGCAAGAGACGTGTGTGCCACACATTGGATAATTTTGGAGGATTGGACACGAAGTACTCTACATGGACACATGCTAGAAATAGATCTGCTACTGTCAGTTAGCTAGTAGTAGTCTATTGTTAGCGCACTTGCATGTGTGGCTAGTTTTGTAAAGGTGTGTGGCTAAGAATAACATGCGACCTATTTTTGGAATGGATAAGCGTGAAGGGAAAGTCCCCACCCTTATATATATGTAGTAGACTATGTAATAGATATAATATATATAGAGGAGATCGTGATAGAGAGGTGATGAGATCGAGACATACAATGTTATGCTGCTACACGCATACTTTTGATATTGTAATGAAGCTTCTGTAACTTAATGCATTGAATATAATGGAGGATATTGACTGAATCTAAGTATTAGTTCTATGAGTATCTGAATCTAGTATGCTTTTTATCTCATCATGGTTAGTACTTAGTTATGTTTTTCCTTGGATATAGATCTGGTATGCTTTGTAGAGTGATGTGCTAGTAATAGAACTATATATGTTAAATCTTTGTCATGCTAACATCCTGCTACAACAACCCTAAAGAGGGACTGGTACCTTTACGTGCTTCGAGTGAGTGCTCAATCTAGGTTGAGTGATGTGCCAGTACGCATAGGGTTTCATTGGGTTTGTGTCATTGAATTCTAGGTTACATCATTGGTTCTTGCCGAGACCTCTTTTTCAATTGTTTTTAGGATGGTTTGCAATGAAGACATACCAATTGACCTTAGCAAGTATTGAAGAATGGATACGTGATCTAGAAGAAGAATATGCATGGTGGTTCAAAGATTGGATTTGAGTTTAACGCACGTAATTGGGTGGAACAAAATCTATATGATAGTTTATATGAGAGCTTTTTTGCTATCTATCTAAGCGAGAATTATATGAATGGCTGATTGCTTATGCATCTAAATAGAATTTGAGTTATGACGCACTTATGCGGGCGTAGGAAGAATTTTAGGCCCTTTATGATGCTGATCTGATTTGGACTCGATCCATGGATATGTGGTTTCGTGGTGTCTTGAACAGTTATATCTTGGAATACTCAATTTCCACTTATTTGTGTCTAGAGGTAGCTGAATTCCAGTTCTTACGACATCCACGGGAGCTTATCTACAAGGCATTCCGCTGGCGATCAAGATCCTGATGGTAACTTTGAACCTGGAGAGTAAACCAATGGCTAACTAAACCCCACCACGCATGGGGGTGGGGATAGGATTGGTGAAGGATGGCAGACTTAGCAGCGGAAAGGCAAAGAGAAGAAAGGTGGCTTAAGTATAATGAGGCACACGAGAGGGAGATAGAGAAGTAGTATGATGTTGCAGCACGAGATGGATTTGAGGAGAGAGATGGATTGTGAGGGATTTGGAGCTTACATAGAAAACATGGAGCTAGAGCATCGGGAACTCCCCCATCTGGGAAAACATGACAGGGAACCCTCCTCGGCCTCACAAGGGAGCATGCTAGTAGAGATGACCAAGGCCGTGGTGTGCATCTGAATCCACCTAGTAACCTAGCCCTTGCACTTAGTTTTCTAGTATCTAGTACGAAAAGTAATCAGAAAGAAATTTTAGGAAGTAAGAGAGCAATTACATCAATGGAAGGATAGACGGCTTCATTTCTATTTAGAGGTGTGTTTTCAGGTGCATCATCTGTCACAAAATATGAGCGCACCAAACATTGGATTCACTTCTGGGAGTGGAATTACTTCAAAAATTATAGGGGTTCGAGTATAGTACTACCGTGAGCATAGTGGAGTGCATCTATAGGACCTATTCTAGCTACAATTTTGGGATAAAGAGGCATGGGAAGTTCTGGTTCAGGTGGATTTGGAGGTTTTGGAGGCAGGGGAAACACTGGAGGTTCTAGATCAGGTGGGCAAGGTCCACCCCAACCCCAGAATATTTATATGGAAATGTCTCTACATCTTCTAGAGTATAGGGGCATAGAAGATGTTACTGAACATGTGCATATGTGTGAAATATTGTGGCGCGCAAAAGGAATCACAGCTTCTGAGTGTAGGGAAAGCCAATTTTCTACTACGTTACAAGGTCACGCACACCGGCCCATTGGTACATGAAGTTTGACCTTGATCAGACTTATGTGGATTATGTAGCATTTAAGGATGCATTCTTAAAAGAGTTTCATATCCCTGAGTTTGAGCAGAAGAGTATAAGTGCCCTCAAAAATATTAAGCAAGGCACTATTGAAATTGTTAGAGAGTATGATGCATAGTTTAAAATGTTGTTATCAAAGCTTTCTTATGACATACACACAAGCCAACATGCACAATGGTTTGTTGGGGGATTGATTACACCATTTAGGAGGGCGTTGTCACATAAGACATATATTGATCCACATGAGGCATTGGAAGCATCCCTACGTGCTGAGCCGAGTTGGGAGTATTGACATTGGCATTAGCCCATTCTTAGAGGCACAGATTGTAGCTATGGCAAAACAACTAGAGAAATTATCAGTGAATTCAGCCCATGAAACATGCTCAAGAATTTGGTGTACAAATTGTGAAGTAGAGGGTCACACAAAGGATAGTTGTCCTCATGCAGAGACGCTCATTATTGATGGATTGTGAGATATGCCACTTAAACCATGATTCTAACCACTACCCATTATTGTAATGCACGATAAGGAATAACATTTCAAGCTCACTGTAAAATTTGCAGGTCCACAAGACATGACACGAGATCATTGCGGATGATTGGATAGATCCATGATGCTATTGATATTGGTGTATAGAAAATAGGAGTTTCAGATAACTCTAAGGGAAAGAATGAGCATCAGGACCGGGAGCACAATCAGGCGCTATGATCGGAATGAGGGGCGTTTTGAAGGCATCTATGGTAGAGGTTGAGGATACCATGGTGGATTCGAAGGATGAGGCCGTGGTGGTGGAAGAAGTGAGTTTCCTCATGGAACATGTTATACATGCGGATCTCCTGACCACTATAGGTGCAAGTGTCCTCAGAATATTGCATGTTCTTTCTACGGGAAGAACCATAGCTATGAAGAGTTCCCGAACTTATATGAGCACTTGAGTAAGCAACATAAACAAGAAAACAAAGGCACATGGATGGTTAGGATACAGCGCATTGTGGACAATCAATGGATTCCCAAGATGGGAGTAGAATCGAGGCACTACAAGTGAAGATCACGACTTGCACTAAGGCAACACGTGCCAAGGAGGCATTACAGCAAAAACCTACCATCACTAAGGATGAGGTTCTTCATGCACAGTACCCAAATCCTACCTATTAGAAGGAGGTTTATCAGGATACCATGGAAGTGCTAAGGAATCTTCAGGGTGAGATATAGTATTTAAAGGAGTAGAAGAAAGCATCAGAGACAATCCAAACTGATATAGATGACTTGAGAGAAGTGTGCAAAATGTTGCACCAGGAGAACATAATTCCACTGTTAGGAAGTTGGTTGAAAGGGAACACTCCACGTGCAAGTATTGAGACCGGATGGCAGATCCTACATGTAAATATCCCTCCTCATAGCCTAGATTATGACAAGGAAATTACTCTGAATGTTGTTGTGGATGGGTGGTTGTTGAGTAATATATTGATTGATATAGGCACGGAAGTCAATGTTCTTACCTTGGATGCATGGGTACAAATGGGGAGACCCCCATTACAGCCATCCTCTAATGTATTATTCATGGCTAATTGGACTAAGGCCACTCCCATAGGAGTTTTAAAATATGCATCCATTACCATACAAGGAGAAAAGTTCACTTGGAGACTTTGAAGTTTTAGCGCTGGCAAAATCAGATAGTTTCCCAACTCTATTAGGGCATCCTTGGTGCTATGCAAATAATGTTGATCTTCGGTTCAACAAGGGCTATATCAGTTTTGAAAATAAAGAGGAAAGGTTCATTATCCCTTTAACAGATGGAAATTCCATGCCCTATGTTGAGCCCTTAAGTGAAGAAGATCTTAATAGGATTTATGTACGCGCCATCCAAGATCCAGAGATGATTGAACCAACCAAAGAAGGACTAATTCAGTGGGAGGATGCACAGTCTATTAGTGATACTACAAGTATTGCTTGTGATAATTGGGCTCACAACACTTATGAGTTGGTAGGGCGCAAAGTAAAGAGCATATTCCCTCAAGGCACTAAACCATGTTATGTAAGGAGGATAGGTAACAACTCGGTACCTTGTTACATAGGAGAAGGGGATCCCATGGTATTCCTGCGTGCCATGGAAGAAAAATGGATAGACCCACGGAGAGGAGAAATATGCTAGCATATACACTACGTGGGACAACAAAGCACGCTAGTGGGTGGTCCACAGGATAATCTGGTCAAATGGAATGAAATTGGGGTTGCTCTTGCTACTAGGTTCTTTAGGAGCAATGCACCTACACAAATCTACAATTATCACGGTGATCAACCTGTTCAGCACCATGTTCAGAAGTGTGAGAGACTCTAGACAGAAGGGTAGGAAGCTTTACCACCTTCACTATGGGTGCACTGATACTCAATCATTCAAGTAAGGTCCATGATTATACAAGATCAAAAGTAGAGTAGAAACATGCAGATAATACGAAAGGAGATCTTAATATAAACATAGTGGTAACCTTATCATATTCATTCATAGTCTTACTACAAAGCATCACAGAGAGGCAGACCATAGTCATGTGCCATATCTGGATCCATACATGTATACTCACAAATAAAATTTTCATTCCCCATTCCCTCATTACATTCTTCCTACAATCATCTACCCATTTTATCCCATAGTTCTCATAGTAATTCTAGAGCTCTGCTACCTCACTTGTGTCTCTTTTCTTTGCCAAGGGCGCACATATAAATAGGCATCTAAGCTCTAACAAACTCCTCTGCAACCTCAGATCTGGCCCCAAGTGTCAAGGTGTGGGTCACCCCAGGCATGCCTCTCCATGTCATGATTAACTTTTTGGATCTTCCTATCGCAAGGTATATTCCTTCCAGGACACCCTGTCGCCAGGCTGGAACCTTATCCAAATGGAACACATTCTTCATGTGTTTCTATCCAAAAGGTTGAAAATGGCTAAGTCTCAAATTGTTCTTCACGTGTGCACATGTCCTTGGTTCTCCAAGAACCCTTTTGAATTCTACCTTGCACGCTTCCTTCACCGCTTCCTCCGGCCGTGCGTGCGCCTACGCACCTTTAAGATTTGGAAGCTATATCAGGGGCCCAACATTACCCCACACTTCACCTGTTCTCCACCCTCGGGAACCTTTTCAAAGAATGCAGTACAAAAATGTAAGGCCTTGCCTTGGAAAAGAATGGAGGGAAAGAATAAAGAATGGGGGAGAGGAAGAGAAAGAATAGAAGGAAAAATTTCCTAAAGAAGCAGAAGGGGAAAATTTGTCGTAGGTCGGCCTCCAGCGTATCCCACGTGTTGACCTCATCCTACCCTTTTGCAAAGGTTTCTGACCAATGCGCTCACCTCATCAAAGGTTAACCCTTCCCCCTTTGTGGTGATGGTCTCCACCACGGTTTCCAGTTCCTTCACAAGATCCTCCAAGGCATCCATCTTCCTTGTAATGGTCTTGTAGAGTTCTTTAAGCCGTGTTTTGATTGAGACCCAAAGGGCCTCAATAGCTTCAGATTTTCTTTCTACCTCAGCTAAAATATTTTCTCATTCTACTCTATTGCCTTTGTTCTTCTCCCTAAAGTCTTTTAGCTCGGCCTCATTGTCTGCAAGTAGCATGCCTATCACCTTGTCCTGATCCGCGCAGTGGTCATAGGTGACCCCTGCGGTTTGTGCAGCTACTCTTACATCAGCCAGGACCTTATTGTATTCAGCTATGAGTGTGATTACCTTCAGCTTATCCTCCTTCTCCAAACATGTAGCTATATCCTCTGCCGACTCCAAGGCCAAAGGCTGCCTTTCCATGGTGAGGATCCGAGTCAAGTCCTCAAGACATTCCAGGGAGGAACCATACTTTTGTGCGGGAGGGTTAAGGTCTAGGTGCTTCGTGATAATAGCTTGGGAGATGAGCTCCACCTTCTTGGAGACTTCACGCACTTTAGCTTTCTCCTCCTGTAACTCCCATTGTAGTTGAGCGTTGATCAACTTTTCAAGGCTGAGTTCCTTTGTCAGCTTAACTACTTCTTCCTTCCTCTTTTCCAACAGGTCCTCCAAGGCTTTAATCTTGTCATTTCTGCAGAAGAGCCTTGCCTCTACCTCCATGGAGACCTTGTTGAGTGCATTACACACTTTCTCATCCAATAAGTGTTGTGTGTTTATGAGGGGGTTGACCCCCTTTGTCTCGAGAGAGCTCCAGTATTGCCTCTTGGTTAACTTCGAATTTGGGCTCATCAATGTGGGAGTCGAATGCCCATGATAGCATTTTCCTCATGCGTGGGTATCCACCCTCAGGATCGAAGGACTCCATGGTGGTGAGCTCCTTGGTGGGCATGGTACTCTGGAAGCACATGCACGCAAAACTTTGTTAGGGTCATTAGCATACCCCATCACCGATCTTCCTTCCTCCACGCATTTACTTCCCATGCGCATGCCCTTTGGAATAGTCACTGAAAGAGTTGGGCCTTTTGTGCTACTTCCACTCTTCTCCCTTTGTTCTTTCTTGAACTCACCAAGCACGAGCTCCACACTGCACCCCAACTCCTCATCGACCAAGGCATCAATCATCTTTTCCACCTCCCTTGTCACTTTTTCATCTATCTCCTCCTGGGTGAGCTTGGGCATTTCTTGCTCCTTGGTGCTTGCCCCTTCGCTCCTTTCTTCACTCTGTGAGTCCTCCTCCTCCCCCTAGGTGCTCTTCCTCCATGCAAAGATGAATGCATCAATGTCTTCCTCTCCTCCCTCCCCTGAGTCATCTATACTTATCCTCCCTTGGGTCACCTCCAGCTCTTCTCCTTCATGACATTCTTCTTGCCTAAAAAGCACTTGTGCCTTCGGTCTTCTCTACCTTCTCTTCTTCTTCTTCTACTGTGAAAGACTCTAGCTCGGGAGATGTGGTCTTCTCTTCATCCAAGGGCTCCTCAGGAGATGGTGGCTTTACTGGTTCAGGGTCTTCTCCCTAACTACCATCCTCTTCTTCTTCCGGACATAGGTACTTGGCCCCATGGTACCTACATCCTGCTCCTCCACCGCCCTCCATTCCTCTTTCTCTTCTCTCTCCTTACACTTTGGCGTGGGCTTCTTTCTGCCCATAGGGTCATTTGGGATGGATATCTCATTCTCCACGTATGCACCCTTTTCAAACTTTGGCCTTATGCGTAGGTAGATCCTGGCAGCATCACTCTCAGCAATAGGTAAGGTCATGGGCCTTACAATGTGCACATCTTGTGATACGTATCTTTCAACGTACATGCACACTTCCCTAGGTAGACCAGCTTCTTTCTCATTTCCCTGTGTTCACTGTCAAGGGTGGATAGGTCAAGGTTTAATTTCTTTGACTCCTTGTACTGTTCACTCCCGCCTGGAAAAATTGGGCAGTAAATGAGAAGGGGAGTTTGCACCATGGACTCCAACTTGCCATCCACCAAGATGAATCTGCCAATGCAGAAGTGTTGGTATACTACGAACTCTGCTTCTCCTTCAGTTGCCATGGGGAGTTGTTCTAGGATCCACCATTCAGCCCCGAATGCATTCCTGAGGTGCGTATACCATTTATCCAAGCACGCCTTGTGCACCCCTATCATTGATTCACATGTATACTTTGGAACCTCTCTCCCGGTGAAGGGTCTTCATCGGGGTACTCCCATACAAACTTTTTGGATGCATCGACACCCTGACTTCTGAACACAATTGTTAACAGGATGTTCCCAAATAATATCTTTCCTCCCTTCTCCATTGCTTATGATCTCATCTGCTATGTACTAGGAGATGTTGTACACGGTGCCTTCCACGACCTTCCTATGTAGACATTCAGCCAGGGCTTGCTCACCTGGGTCCACCTCTCTTGTCCATTCAGCTTGGAAACAAGGTGCACGGCCATCTTCATCACCGGATCACTGATATCCATGATGTCGTAGTACCTTGATCCCTTCTTATATTCCTGGGATGCAATGGTTTCTTTAATTACCTCCTCATCCAGGAGGTCATCTATGAGCGTGTCCCCTTTACAACTTAGGCCTATAAAGTGTGAAATTAACTGGGAGTTATGTGCATTTTGTGCACCCTACGAAGCAGAAGAAGTCTTCATGCACGTGCACATCATCATCACCATTGGTACAAGCACTCGGGCTTCCCAAAATATGGTAACTCGTAAAGCTGGAGAAGCCCTACCTTCTCCATTTTCACCTTGACTACGTCATTGTAGATTGGCATCCCATCAGGTGTTCATTTATTTGTAGGGCACACAGCTCCAGCACCATTTCCTTCACGATTGTGCTTGATCGGTGATTGTAGTCAATCACGGGCATCTGTCTGATGTGGGACTCCCACTCTTGCCCCAGCAAAACCCCATCCAGGTATTGCATTTCCGAGTACCATTCTTCATTGGTATCCAAGGGGATTTCTTCTTCTTTCTTCTTTCCTTTTCCCTTACCCTTTCCCCTCTTGGATTGTACTACAGGTTTATCAACTAGTTTTGTGGCCATCATTTTACCCCTTGCTTTCATTCCCAGGTTAACTTGTGATTTTGTTTGAACATTTTCCCATGCGCCCCATGCCCTAAAACACAAACCCTAATCTCAAATTTTCTCCTTCGATCACGGTGCTTCTTCACAATGTTCCTCACACCCATGAATCACTTCTACACTAGTTTGTAGATCTAATGGACCGGTTGCACTTAAGTTTTTGGGATTTTCCTTCACACGAGTCAGTCTTCGAAACCCTAGCTCTTGAAAGAAAATCACTCTTCTTGTTTTCACAAAGTAAAATAATGAAATGCCCACTCTTGTATTTATAGCTTTTCCCACTTTTACACATTAAAGGCTAGGCTACCTACCACCATACGACCATGTTTAATGTGGCATTTTCAAACAAACCTGACTTCAGCGCTTTTCCTTACGCACCAAATCCTTGCGTGAAAAATTTTCCACCCATTCCTTGCGTGAAAAATTTCCCCGCCCCAATCCTTGCGCGAAAAATTTTCCAACCTTACGCACAAATAATCCATCTTGACAGAAGACTCTTGCATGCATGTTACCACCACCAAAGGCACCTCTTCTATCCTCATGATTCTTGCTTTCACCTACCTCATGTTTTTGCACTTTTTCTCCTTTGTATGTGGATTTCCAATGTAACCTTATCTTGCCACCATCTGCCTTCTTTTCTCCTAATGCATCTTTTCAACAGGGCCAATTCAAATGGTCTACCAACCCAATCCTCTATGTAGAATAACTCCATGCCTCTCTTTATCACCTCACCCCACACTAAAATGATGCACGGTCCTCTGCGCATTCATAAGTCAAAAAGTAATAAGGTTACCGGCGCCCAAGGTGCAAAACAAAACAACAACGTGAAAGGGAAATACAAGAAAGGAAAAGCATAAAAGGAAATTCTAAACTAACTGGAAAAACTACCTTATTTACAAACACCAAGAAGCATTATTTATAGTAGGGCTTCAGCCTACTCCCATTGAAGTGTCCAGGTAATTTTGTTCCATCCAGTGCTTGTAACTGGCATGCGCCCAAATCAAGGATGTATGAAATTACATAAGGACCCAACCAATGCACCTTCAACTTTCCAGGATGGCGTAGAAATTTTGAATCATATAGCAATACCATCTGGCCAACCTCAAACTATTTTGTTCTTAATGTGGTGGTCATGCCATGCCTTTTTCTTTGCTTTTCAGTTGTTTGGCTCCATCTTGCTAGTGAGCACCTTTCATCCAACTTTATCAATTCATCTATTCTTTCTTCCAGCACTTGCTCATCATCCAACCCTCCTGCATGCTTATATACGTAGAGATGGTAGCATGAATTCCACCGGAAAAACTAGCCTCCATGCGAACACCAGTTGAAATGGTGTGGCCTTGTTCAACCTTTTATACGTTGTTCTGTATGCCCAAAGAACTGCTGATACCTTGTCATCCCAATCCTGCCTACCCACATCACATATCTTAGTCAATGTGTGACTAAGGATTTTGTTGAATGCCTCTGTAGTCCCATTTTCCTGAGGGTGATAAGGGGTAGTCTTGTGATGGGCTACCATGAATTCTGCCAATAGAATCCTAATGGTTTCATTTAAGAAGTGAGTGCCCCTATCACTTGTTAAACTTAATGGGCACCCATACCTGCTTATAATGTTCTCCCATAAAAATCTAGTAGTCATGGCTTGCGGTGCAATCCTTAGTGGGCGCGGCCTCTACCCACCTTGTCAGATAATCAGTACAGGTAATAATATACCACGAGTTAGTCCTTCATGTAGCTGGTGAGATTGGTCGACAAAAAATCTATTGCCCATTTTTCAAAAGGTTCCACGTTGGTGATGGGGCGCAAGGGCATCTCATCCCTTCTTCCAGGTTTTCCAAGGCATTGGCAGTGGTCACAAGCCTTGCAAAACTCAATGCAATCCTAGTGAATCATCTCCCACCATAGTCCGGTGACTAGGATCTTGCACGCGGTTGCATTCCCCATAGTGTCCTCTAGCAATCCCACCATGGGCTTCTTCTATTATAGCTACGTGCTCATGTTCTAATACACACCAGTGCACAAAACCTCATCATGGCCCATTTTATACAAATCCCCATTGATCAACATGAAGGGCATGGTGCGTATGGCTAACCTTTTCCTTTCCAGAGCATTCATCCCTTGGGTGCCACACCTTCCTTGAGAAAAATAGCAATGTCTTCTAATTCTGAGGGCACGCGCACAACCTGAATAGTTGCACATCGGCATGGTTTCCTCGATACTTTGTGTGTCCTCTCCCGAATCAATCCTTGATAAATGATCCGCCCACAATTGTTCTTTCCCGTTTTACCACCACTTTGAATTCAAATTCCTGAAATAAAAGTACCCAATGGCATATGCGCCCTTGTAACACTGCTTTGTTTACTAGATACTTCAAGGCCATATGGTCAGTGTAGAATATGAAGGGAGTCACCAGCAGATATTGTCTAAATTTGTGGAGTGCATAGATCATTGACAATGCCTCACTCGGTCATTGTATAATTTTGTTCTGTTGGTGTCAACTTCCTACTTGCAAAACACAAGGGATGATCAACAATCCCCTCTCCTGGTTGAGCAAGAATGGCTCCCATTGTTGTACTAGAGGCATCCACGTGGACATGGAAAGGTTTATCCCATGATGGGAATCATAGAATAGGTGCGGTGATAAGCCTTTCTTTTAGAGTGTCAAATGCCCTCTGTTGCGCCTCTCCCCACTGAAAGGCACTCTTATGTCTAGCAATATTTCCAAAGGTGTGGCGATCTTGGCATATCCCTTAATGAACTTTCTGTAGTACCCAGTGTGTCCAAGAAATCCACACATGGTGCTTTGGCTGGTAGGCTCCCTAACCCCACAATAACTACAACTTTTGTGGGATCCACCAGTAAGCCCTCTTTGCATATGATATGCCCCAACAACATTCCAAAAGGAGTTGCAAAGATACATTTCTTGATGTTGAGGGAAATCCTCAACTACCGACATCTTTCAAACATCAATCTCAAGTTATCACAATGGTCCCTTACCAATCCATACACTTGTCCAATCATCCAAATATACTTGAAGGAACTTGTGGATGAAGTCCTTAAATGCTTGTACCACTATGCGTGAAAATACAGTGGGCACATTCCTCAATCCAAAGGGCATGACCATGTATGCAAAGCTTCCCCACTCGGTGGTGAAAGTTGTCTTTTCTTGGTCTTCCTTGGCAATCCTTACTTGGTGATATCCCGAGAATCCATCCGTAAAGGAATAGACCTCGCGCCAACAACTCCTTCCAAAATCTCTTCAGTGAAGGGGGTGGGAAAAGGATCTATGATACAAACAATGTTCAATTCCCTATAATCCATGCATATCCTAATCCACCCATCCTTCTTTATGTTGATCACCATTGGACTTATCCATTCTGATTCCTCCACAGCCTCAATGATACCGGATGCTATCATTTTGTCTAGCTCTTCTTTAACCCTTACGCATGCATGTTGGGATTCATCTTGTAAGGCCTCTTCCTAACCGGCGCACACATCTTTCAACTTTATCCTCATTTCCCCCAATGAATGGTGGATGCCTTTCAACTCATGGTATCCATGTGGGAATAAATCCTCAAATTCATGCAAGAGATCGATGATCTTTGATACTTCCTTGTCTGACCAGTAGTCCCCAATGATAGCTTCCTTGGGCTCCTTCTCCGAGCCGATGTTAACTTTCTTGGTTTTGAGTGGTTCATGATATGCGCACACACATGCATCCACACTTGTCAACTACTTCACGTGTCTCCAACCGAATGGTCGACATTCAAGCTTTCCATCTCCTCTCCATCAATAACGTATACCATCTTTCCTTTCTCCTTTTCACACACATGCACTGCTCAAATTGTAGGTCTTCTGGTTCCTCCTCTTCGAACCACGCTTCCAAGCTAGGTCCACCAAGTAAGTTTACTAATCTATCTTCCACCATGGCAATCCCCCAGAGTGAGGCATTTGATAGTCTGCAATGCCTCATCAACTAGTTGCATGGTACTTTGGTACTCGAATGTGTGAACCAAGTCAGCCACTAATTCCTGCCAATTTCCCATTTGGCGCGAGTTTCAGAATGGATGTACCAGTGCGTGCACAACCTTGTAGTGTTGAATACAGCTTGTGCACCCAAAGGGAGGGTGGTAAAGCTTCCACACCTTCTCCCCAGACCCTCTCACATGCCTGGATGTGGGAAGAGGTGGGTCCATTGCCATTGTAATCCTTGATAGTGGTGGGTATGTTGCTCTTCGAGAATCAGACAGTGAGTGCAATTCTAACTTCACACCATTCCAACAAGTTTTCACTATGTGTGGCCCACCACCTCATTGTTGTGCCTATCAAAACATAACCTAGCATACCTCATCACTCATCCTCCCTCCATTGAGCTTCCATTTCTCTTAAAAAGACCTCAGGGTATGCATCCCCAGAATACTTGGTTATTGCCTTTCCTCCCAGGCACCGAACTATACACACCATTGTTACCTTGGTCACCGATCCTTTCAGATGTCACCCAATCAATTCATAAGTCCCATGTGCCCAATTATCACATGCTATACTAGTAGTATCACTGATAGATTGAGCATCATCAAACTAGATGACTCCTTTTGTAGGGTGGATGGTCTCTGGATCTCTTATGGAGCACACATATATTCTGTCTAGGACCTCCTCTCCAAGGGGTTCAGTATAGGGTGTGGACTTTCCATCAACAAGTGGTATAATCACCCTCTCTTCCTTGTTTTCAAAGCTTATGTACCCCTTGTTAAACCGGAGATCTGCATTATTCTTATAACACCACGGGCGCCCAAGTAAAGTTGGGAAATTATCTACCTCGGCAAGCGCCAAGACTTCAAAATCCCCAATGAACTTAGTCCCCTGAATGGTAATGGTCGCATCCTTCAAGACACCTATGGGCATTGCCTTTGTCTTATTTTCCATATACAACACATTTGAAGATGGTTGTAATGCAAGTCTTCCCATTTGATGCCAGGCATCCAGAGTGAGAACATTAACCTCTGCGCTTGTGTCAATGAGGATGTTGCTAAGTAACCATCCATCCACTACTACATTCAAGGTAATCTCTTTGTCATAATCAAGGTTGTGAGGTGGGAGGTTTGCATGCAGGATCTACCTTTTGTGCTCTTCCCGGCACGTGGCACCTTTTCTCTCAACCATGCTCCTAGCAGGGAATAATATTCTCCTACCTCAGCAGTTTACACACCTCCTTAACCTCATCCAAGTCATCCTTTGGTGCTTCTACTGGTCTTCTTTGCTCATCTTTTCTAGTTTGCTCTTTTAAGCATTGGATCTCCCCTTGTAAGCTTTGAATTACGTCCATGGTTTCCTGGTAGACTTCTTTCTGTGAGCCGGGTTTGGATACTTCCCATGTACTACTTCTTCTCTCAAACTAGAGGTCTCTACCTAGGTGCTTCCCTTGCGTGCGTGGACTCCACCCTTGTTGTTACCATAACAAGGTTCTAGTTCTGATTCACGTATTACTCACGGGAGCCATTGCATCAACCTTCTTAATACTCACCATGGCAGCACCCTTATCCTTCCGGTACTGCTGACTCATATGTTCGTATAACTCTGGGCACTCTTCGTACTTATGTTTTTTCCACACCATGAGCATTGTAGAAGATCTGGACATTCACACTTATAATGGTCTGTGGCTCCACAATTAAAACATGTCCCACGTGGAACTCACTTCTTCCTCCACAGTTACCATGACCACGAAATCCTCCGAAACCCTCTTCCACATGCACCTCCATCTCCATGCTCTTCATACCGACGTTCATCTCCTTTGGAACTACTGGCAATGCCAATCTGGTGCACACCAAGATCAATTACCTCATGAATCTGGTCAATCAATCTACAATCCTTGGTGTCATGTGTGGTTGAGGTACATATCTTGCAATAACAAGATACATTTTTGTGGATCACGCATGTTGTAGTAGGGGGCACCTACTTGCATCATGGTCCTCATGACATATTTCATAATTTACTGCTATGGCACGCACCCACCTTCCAGTACATATCCCACCATTATCCTTTGTGTGCCCTTCTACATTACAATCCATGCACCACATCCCACCATGAATCTCTGGAACTATGTTGGTAGATAATTTCTCCAATTGCTTAGCCATGGCAGTATCTGAGCCTCCAGAAATGGGCTAACACCAATGTCAACACTACCACTACCTCAGCATGCAAAGTGGCTTCTAATGCTTCGCGTGGGTCCATGAATGTTTTATGAGACAAAGCCCTCCTAAAGGGTGTGATCAACCCTCCGAAAAACCACTGAGCATGTTGTGAAGGGTGGATATCATAAGATAGTTTAGACAATAGAGTTTTAAAGCACGCATCATATTCCCTCACACTCTCTGCCATTCCTACTTGGATTTCTTTGAGAGAGCTAATGCTCTTTTGTTCAAACTCAGGTATGTGGAATTCCACCAAGAATGCATTTCTCAGTGCGGTATAATCCACAACAGTCTGATGAGGGTCATAATTTCTATACCAACTATGTGTGCGTCCTTGTAAAGTTGTCACAAATTGACTGGCCTTTCGATCCTGGGTCATGATCCCCTTTGCGTGCCATAGCAACTCACACTTATGCACATGCTCTGCGGCATCTTCTATCCCACTGTAATCTAGTAAGTGTAGAGACATCTCAAAAAATACTTGAGGAGGTGGTTGAGGCCCTTGTCCTCCCGATCCAGTCCCTTGGTTTCCTCTGGTGTTTCCTCCTCCACCAGACCCACTAGATCCTGAGCCACCAGCTCCACCACTTCCACCTCCAGATCCTCCTGTGTTAGGTACAGGGCCTATGTTTTGTCATGCCAAATCCCGTCATCCCACTAAATTACGCATGCCGATAGTTTGTGAACTAGTACCACTCCCAGTCATATTTCCTCCACCACTTCCTAACGCACTTCCAAAACCAGCTATATATGTGCCTTGTCCAAACATTCCACCAAATACTGGAATAGTGTGTGAAGCCATAGAAGTCCCAAATGAGAAGTTGTATCTTCTGGGTGCCGATCGGTTGCTTCTATTGATATCAAATGGATCAACTATACTTTTCCCTCATTCAAACAAACCAAGCGCCAAGGTTTGGTCACTAGGTGGGGTTAGATGCATGCCAACGACTCTTCTTTCTCTCACGACATGGACTCTCATCAAAAGCCACAAGGTTTTCTCTCCCATGCTTACCAAGATGGGGTATCACAGACTATTTGGGTTCCACATCCTCCACGTGAACCTCAACTCCTTTCCACCATGTCTGGCTCCATAACCCACTTGTAATCCCACATTGTCTATCGATCTCCTTTTCACGTGCTTCATTATACTTGAGCCATCTCTCTCCTCCCTTTCCTTTTCGTCGTCATCAAATCAGCCATCCTTCCCCAACCTGGCTTCCTCACCAAGCACTGCTCAGGGTGGTTTAGCCGGCCATAGGAAATGCCTCTAAACCCATGGTTACCATCAAGATTTTGATTGCCAGGGGGATAACACATAGAAATGATCCTCTGGGCTCTAAAGAACTCAAACTCAACAACTTCTGGATAGGAATACATGGAAATGGCGTATTCCAGTGTAGCTAGTCAATACTCCCTTCCACCAATGATCTATAGCATGGGTCCACATTAGATCAGCATCTTGCAAGTTCTGATATGTTTCTTGGGTCCAAGGGTGTGACTTATAATACCACCCCGATCTAGATGTATAAGCCGAGAGCCATTCAAATAACTCTACTGGAAACAATAGAAGAAGGTTTCATACAACTCATGATAAAGAGTGTCTTCCACCCATCTTCGCGTATCAAACTCGGTCCAGTATTGAATCTCTGAGTGAATTCATCCTCCATGCTTTTAAACCAATCTTCAACACCTTCAAGTGTTAAGCACTCGCCATCACTTTTTACACAGATCATGATGTATGCCATGTTCCACTACAACTTCAAAAAGAGGTCCCGACAATGGAACCAAGATGTAGTCATTTTTGCACCCCACCAAGAACAAGGGAACCTCATGCATGCACCGGCCTATCACCCAGTGGGTGTTGGGTGCTCACCGAGGCATGCGAGAGGGGAGTCGAGTCTCTCTTTTATGTGAGTTTAGTGGAAGGCATAATTCATGATTCTAACTTAGTGATTTAACAGACATGAAGAAGCTATAGAGCTCAGGATGGCTTCTACACCCCTTTCATAACATAAAACAAAGCACACAACAGAATTAATAGAACTAAGAAGTTGTAAATCCACAAATATACTCAATCATTCAAGTAAGGTCCATGATTATACAAGATCAAAAGCAGAGTAAAAACATGCAGATAATACAAGAGGAGATCTTAATATAAACATAGTGGTAACCTTATCATATTCATTCATAGTCTTACTACAAAGCATCACAGAGAGGCAGACCATAGTCATGCACCATATCTAGATCCATACATGTATACTCACAAAATAAAATTTTCATTCCCCATTTCCCATTACATTCTTCCTAGAATCATCTACCCATTTTATCCCATAGTTCTCATAGTAATTCTACAGAGCTCCACTACCTCACTTGTGTCTCTTTTCTTTTCCAAGGGTGCATATAAATAGGCATATGAGCTCTAACAAACTCCTCTGCAACCTCAAATCTGGCCCCAAGTGTCAAGGTGTGGGTCACCCTAGGCACATGCCTCTCCATGTCATGATTAACTTTTTGGATCTTCCTATCGCAAGGTATATTCCTTCCAGGACACCTTGTCATAGGCTGGAACCTTATCCAAATGGAACACATTCTTCATGTGTTCTGTCCAAAAGGTCGAAAATGGCTAAGTCCCAAATTGTTCTTCGTGCGCGTGTGCGTCCTTGGTTCTCCAAGAACCCTTTTGAATTCTGCCTTGTGTGCCTTCACTTGCGCGCTTCCTCCGGCCATGTGTGCCTACGTGCCTTTAAGATTTGGAAAAGGTCAAAGAAGAGATTGATAACATGTTGAAATATGGAATTATCAAGCCCCTTGATGAGTCGAATGGGTTAGTCCAATGGTGATCAGTATCAAGAAGGATGGACGAATTAGAATATGTGTGGACTACAGGGAGCTGAATGTTGCATGTGTAACAGATCCATTCCCTACGCCATTTACTGAGGAAATATTAGAAGGATTTGGGCACGAAATCTATTCATTTATAGATGGATTCTCTAGGTATCATTAGGTTAGGATTGCCTAGGAAGATCAAGAAAAAGACTACATTTACTACTGAATGGGGTAGCTTCACCTATATTGTGATGCCTTTTGGTCTGAAAAATGTACTGTATTTTTGCACATAGTCGTCCAAGCGTTCAAAGAATTTATTCACAACTTCTTACAAGTATATTTAGACGATTGGACGGTGTATGGATTAGTTAAGGACCACTGTGATAATATGCGCTTAATGTTTGAACGGTGTAGACAATTGAGTATATCTTTGAACATCAAGAAGTGCATATTTGCTACACCGTCGAGATACTTTTAGGACACATAATCTGCAAGGAGGGTTTTTGGTTGACCCGAGAGAAGGTTCATCATTATAGGCCTAGGGAGCCTACCAATCAAAGTGAGGTGCACATATTTTTAGGACATACAAGATATTATAGAAAATTTATCAAATGCTATGCTAAATTTGTTACACCCTTAGAAGAGTTACTGAAAGGGAAAGGTACATTCTACTGGGGCGAACAGTAGCAGCACGCATTCGAGACATTGAAGGAGAAACTTACTACCGTGCCCATTCTACATTTTCCTTCATGGGACAAACCATTCCATGTACATGTTGACGCCTCTGGCATGGCCATTGGCATGGTGTTGGCTCAACCTGGAGAAGGTATTGTAGATCATCCTATCTATTTTGCTAGTAGAAAGATGACTCTGTGAAACGAATTACACAACTACAAAGCGCGAAGATTTATCCATGATCTATGCATTGCATAAATTTCATCAATACCTACTAGCTACACCATTTATATTTTATACAGATCACATGGCATTGAATTATTTGGTAAATAATATTGTTTTACAAGGGTGCATATGTCGATGGGTACTCCTATTTCAAGAGTTTGATTTCACAGTTATGGTAAAACTAGGAAAAAGTAACTCTGGACCAGACCATCTATCAAGAATACAGTCATGAGAAGAAGCACAAGCAATTGAGGATACTTGTGCCAGATGCACAATTATACAAGTTGCAATATGCGCCATCAGAACTAGAGGACATTGTTGTCTTTTTACACATAGGGATGGCACCAGAAGGAATGAAATCCTTGGAGAAGAAACAACTTGTTATACACTTTGCACCTTATATGTTAATTAGTGGTGACTTGTACAAAATGGGTCGGGATGAAATATTGTGTCGTTGTGTATTAGAACATGAGTGCATGGACATTAAAGAAGAATATCATGGTGGAATTGCAGGATGCCACTATGCAGGTAATGTCACAGCGCGCAAAATTCTTCTCGCTAGATTATGGTGGGAGACCCTCTATAAAGATTGTAAGAAATTTTGTAAGGCATGTGATCATTGTCAACATCTTGGAAGACCAAGTCAACGAGATGAAATACCTCTTAGACCTATTACCAATGTAGAACCATTTGAGAAATGGGCTATAGATTTTGTGGGTCCTATTTCCCTAGCTTGCACTCGAGAACTAGATCACGCTATATTATAACTTGCACAAACTATCTAACAAGGTGGGCAGAAGCAACACCTATTAAGGAATGTACAAAGAAGCTACAAAGAGCTTAGTTTCTATGGAAACATATTATTACAAGGTATGGTTGTCCTTTAAGTTTGACCAGTGATAGGGGCACACATTTTCTTAATGATACAATCAAAATTTTATTGGATGAGTTCATGATTGCACACCATAAGACTACACCCTATCATCCTCAGGTAAATGGAACTGATTGAGGCTTTCAAGAAAATTTTGAGCCACACTTTGACAAAAATTTGTGATGTTGGAAGAAAGGATTAGGATGATAAAGTATCTGTAGTACTTTGGGCATATTAAACAACATATAAAAGGTTGAACAAAGCCACACCATTTCAGTTAGTGTTTGGCACAGAAGTCATTCTTCCTATGGAGTTTATGTTACCTTCTTTGTGTATTGTGCGTCGTTAGAGGTCTAGCTGATGAACAAGCTTTAGAAGAACGGATTGAGAAGATAATTCAGTTGGATGAGCAATGAGCCATAGCATGTTGGATTCAAAAGAAAGAAAAGGACGGGCGTAGAAAGCATGGCATGATAGAAACATAAGGGATAAGAAATTTGAGATTGGAAAAATGGTACTTCTTTATGACTCTAAGTTCTTGTGCCATCCAGGAAAACTTAAGGTACATTGGTTGGGGCCGTATGTTATAACTTACATCCTTGAAACAAGCACTTTCCAGTTAGAAGAACTTGATGGAACACGGCTACCCGGTTACTTCAACGGGAGTAGGCTGAAGCCCTACTATAAATAAGTCTTCTTGGTGTTTGTAATAAGGCAGTATTGCCATTTAGATTAGGTTTTCAATTTTGTATTTCCTTAATGTGTTTCCTTCTTTGTCGTTATGCTTTTTCAATTTAGTTGGTGTGTTGTGAAATAAGCGCACTTATGCGCATGAAGCTAATTACTACATGAAGTATGTTTATGCATAGAGGACTACACATCCTTTTAGTGTGGGGTGGTTATTGATATCCAGGTACAAGATTGTGGGAATTGAAAGGTGAAAAGAATAAGTTGCTATAGGTGTTCTTCAAGTCAAAGGATTACTTCTAAAAAGTGACCAAAGATGAAGATAAATGAAGGAATAGTATAATATGAGGTAAGCAGAGGCCATAGCAACTACCAGTAGAAGGTGCAGTGATGAGGTACTCGGGTGCAAGGATGCACGCTAAAGAGAAGTCTGTGACCAGAGGGTAGGAAGGTACGCTAGAAGGTTATAGCTGAGGCGTGAGGATGTAACGCGTGGAAAGGATGGAATTGGTCAATTAATGAGAGGATATTTGGTAGGTGAAGGAGCAATGAATGCATCAAAATTTTGAAAATCTATATAAGGATGGGATGCGAGTTCATTTTTACTATTACAATTATGATTATTTGAAAAGGATCCAAGTGCAAAGAGCCGAGTGATCGTATTAAGGTGCGAGAGGTGTGTAACCAGTCATGATGAAGAGATCTATGCGCAGAAAGAGCTTGTGTCCCCGGTGGTGAAGGGTTTGAATAAAGCAAGGTGACAGAGAGGAGCTAGGGCACATGATTTCACCTAGGGCATGTTGAATCGAGCTAGGGTTTGCTTTGCACATTTCAGAATTCAAGAGGCAAGGATCTACAAAGGATTACAAGGTAGAAATGGCACCCAAGAAAGTAGTTGCAGCAGGAGTGAAGGGAAAGAAGAAGGTGGTAGAAGAAGAAGAGAGATGGCTCCTGAAAGCAATTTTTCTGAGATGCAATATCTAGAAGGGGTTATCGTCGGCCAAGAGTGGGATTCTCACATACGAAAAAGTAAGGTGAGTGAGTACAATCACCGTACCACAGAGAATAAGAAGGAGCTTGACGCGTTGTTGAACACAAAGACAAATAAATGCATAGCGGAAGACATGTCGGTGTATGACGATGTGGTGAGAAGCTCTTACAAAAGATAGGAGTTTACCAACTATATGATCTCCCTTACTACAAGAAATATGAGCCCTTGTACCAATGGCTCATGAGCAGAGTGCACGAGGATTTTTTCTACTTTGCAGGTCGTAGAGTCAGAATTTCAGCCACACTCATCTCCACGGTAACGGGGTTGAAAGGCATAGGAGACAATTTATGAGATGATCTGACAAACAAGACCACAATATTGGAGACCAGAAAGGAGTTGGGGTACACAAAGGGTCCATGCGGTATGGACATCGATAAAATGAAGAAGTATCCAGTTGTGTAAGTGGCCACGCATCTTGTTACAAAGCTAAATGACCAGGAAAGGTGGTCACAAGTAAACACCATGTGGCTGCACATTGCCAAAAATATGTTTGAAGGGGTAGTCTACAACATTTCATGTTATATTGCAGAAACAATCATTGAGGAAGCGCGCATGGGAGGAAAGATTAGCTTTGGAGTTGTTCTGTTATCACTGGTGTTCATGGAGATTGGAGTACCTGATGGACCAAAGGAGAAGGTATGGGAGTATCCAATGGAACACAAATCACCTACAAAATGCTTCAAGAAGTACTTATGTGAGGGATCCATGACAGAGCAGGTTCAAGCAAAGCACTGAGAAGTGGTATGATAGGATTTGCGTGGCTTTTGAGGAAGAATGGCGCATCCCTAAAGACTTGCCTTCGGTGGTTGGAAAGGTGGTCTAGTTTGTTGTATACCAACATTTTTGTATAGCGCAGTTTGCCATGAAGGATGGAGCATGGAGTCCTTGGTGTAAATTACCATATGCCTTCACAAAGGTACTTCTAGGTGTCAGTACACAAGTTCACAGACACGTGACGACTGACATTCAACATGGATAAGGTAGATTGTGACTACCACACACTAAGGAAGAAATATGTGTATCCAGGGTGGGGTGCATATGTTGAAAGACTCATTTCAGATGTATTGAGCATTAAACCAATAAGTTTGGTTGTGGGAGATATTGGAGCAACATTGGTGTATCTTCAATTGAAACCCAAGATGGAGAATAACAAGTATGTGGAAGATGAGTTAGCACTTCTAACTCCACCAAAGGGTAAGCACGCGATGGAGAGCATCCTAACGCCTAAGCCCACAGAGCCAATAGAAGTGGAGGATGAGGATGAGAGCGCAAGGATAGCGGTGGTTTAGATCATAGAGGTAGAAGACATCCTACAAATAAGGATGAAGTTGAGCATGCCACTACACCGCCTTAGCCACAAGAGGTGGATGATGAGGACTTGAATGCAGTCCAAGGAGAACATGGATTTAAGAAGGTGTTCAGGAGAACAAGGAACCAAGGTGTTACTCCACAAACAATGCGCAGATCACCCAAACTCTCTCCACAGAAGGAGACAACCATGCAAAGAAGGAGGAAACTGAAGTTGAATGAGGAGCGGAAGAGTCAGAGGAAAGCGTGCCTAATTCTCCTACACTTCTAGAGAACATAGAAGAACAAAAGGATGAGGAATCAAAGGAAAGAGGAGAAGAAGAAAAGGGAATAGAGGAGATAGTTGCAGAGACTGCTCAGGACATGGAGACACAAGTCCCAAATTTGGAAGCTAAAGTTCCTAAGTAGCAATGGTCTAGAAGAACAAGTGGAGAGCACATTCCACCAGCTATGGGTTATGTAGAGGATGCAGGTAAAATTTTCCGTGCTCATTTCCAGAGCATGCTTGACACAGAAAGACTTATATGGTTGGGAGCTCATGGATGAAGATATGGCCACAATGGCACACGAGGAAGCAGTTGTCATGGTCCATGCACACACACATGGATGAGCCAAATTTTGATGTATGTGAGGATTCATGCATATCAAGGAGGTTGAAGAAGATGCCTCAGGCCAAACACATGATGGTAAATCCTACTATCATGTCGGATGAATAGGTGAGTAATGCATTGGTCAAAGTCTCAACAGAGGTGGCAAGGTGGAATATGGACAAGGCTGCCACAATTAGGGTGCTCAAAGAGGAGATTAAAACTAAGGATGGAGAAATAGCGCGCCTAACGCAAGAGAGGGACTTAGCGCAGAAGAAGAACGTTGTATTTATCAGCATCACAGAGGAAATTAGAGATAATGTCATAAGAGCTAGGCCACACTTGGAGCCAAAAGTACCACAAATGTTTCCCTCAACGAATACATTATGTAGGAAAGTTGGTGGACCTAGTGCTTGAAGATGAGCCTATGTGCATGACAGCAGCGCCAAAAGGATCAAGCAAAAGAGGCAAAACGAGAGAAGGCTTCAGTGATGTGGAAGATTGCATCCTATGAAGGACTACTGCAAGTGCTATAAGAATAATTGAAGAAAACATACCAAGCCTTGAACATATGCACATCTCCAGAGGTGTTTATCAACGTAAAGACCCTAGAAGAGAACAATGAAGTCCAGAGAGTGATGAAGGAAAAGACCTTGGACACACAGAAAGGTTATTAATAGTTAAACAGAAGCATGAGGCCTTGGCAGCAACACAAGAACCACACAAGACTTGGCTGAAAGAGCTTGGGAAGCTCATTACGCAGAAGATGGATTTACTAGAGGGAAGAATGACTGCAATGTCCAACATTATATTGGTCTTGCAAAATGAAAAAGGGGAGATTGCGAGGGATGAATTGGAGTCAATTACTATGGACATTCCAAAAAAAGTAGAGGAAGCACTTGCTAAATGGCAGACCTTGGAGGCTGAAATAAAATAGGAATATCCTGAATTAGTTGTTCAGGATGAAGAAGAGACTACAAGGTAAAATATTCTTTCATACATTCTTTCATTCTTTCCATTCTTCTATTCTTTACTTTAGTTGTTGGAGATGACCATTGTCGGGGTGACAATGAAATTAGTGTGGGGTAATGTTGATCAAAGAACACTTGACGAGAAAAGCACACAAGAATTCCATATGAGGAAGTAAGTGTATATGCAAAGGCGCGAATGAATAGGGAGGACACGCGCGCGAACATAAGTTTAATTTTCGGGACTTAGCCATTTTCACTCATAAAGGTCTATTTTTAGAGATGGTGTGCAGAGCACACAAACAAGGCAGAGATGTGCATGCCACTCATTGGATAATTTTGGAGGATTGGACACGAAGTACTCTACATGGACACAGGCTGGAAATAGATCTGCTATTGTCAGTTAGCTAGTAGTAGTCTATTGTTAGTGCACTTGCATGTGTGGCTAGTTTTGTAAAGGCGTGTGGCTAAGAATAGCATGCGACCTATTTTTGGAATGGATAAGTGGTGAAGGGAAATTCCCCACCCTTATATATATGTAGTAGACTATGTAATAGATATAAGATATATAGAGGAGATCGTGACAGAGAGGTGATGAGATCGAGACATATAGTGTTATGCTGCTACGCGCATACTTTTGATATTGTAATGAAGATTCTGTAACTTAATGCATTGAATATAATGGAGGATATTGAATGAATATAAGTATTAGTTCTATGAGTATCTGAATCTAGTATGCTTTTGATCTCATCATGGTTAGTACTTAGTTCTATTTTTCCTTGGATATAGATCTGGTATGCTCTGTTGATCCAAGCAGCAATTATAGTGGCGCAACTTCCAGAGACCATAACTTTTGCACCATACCTCCGATTGACTCCATTCAAAAGGCAACGGAAAGCTTGGAATGCGTAGAATGTGATGAAAAGGTGCTGAACTTTGTTCAGCAACGTTTGACCCCCGAAATCCATGTTTAAGGGGCCCAAATTGTGATTTTTGTAGTGTTGTCTAAAAATAGTAAATTCTAAAAATAGTATGTTTCGCAAAATTAGTGCACATGTAAGTCTTGGAAGATGAAACACCTCATCTCCCTTGAGACTAGTGACCTTCCACATTCCTCTAGGTGCCCTTTCATATTTCTAAAATTATTATAAATGCATATGTAACCCGAAAAGGGATAGACATCTCCTGGCAGAGATAACTGATGTATTTGAAGTCTTTGAGTAATTTACATCTCTTTTCAGAGATAGTTGTTTTTCAATTCATCTGGCACAATTGTTAATATGTTCCTTAAGTCTGAAACCCCTTGGTTTTGGATCATTTGTAGAGTGATGTGTTAGTAATAGAACTATATATGTTAAATCTTTGTCATGATAACATCCTACTACAACAACCCTAAAGAGGAACCTGGTACCTTTTCGTGCTTCGTGAGCGCTCGGTCTAAGGCCCGAGTGATGTGCCAGTGCACATAGGGTTTCATTGGGTTTGTGTTACTAAATTCTAGGTTGCATCATAGCTCATTTTAGAGCTCAAATGAAGAAGAAAGCAAGTGAAGACCTCATTTTTTAGGATAAAAATAAGAAAAATAGGATGAATACAAAGAAAACAAATTCAAGAAAGAGTGAAGCTAAAGAAAAAGAAGTAAATGTAGAAGTAAAAAGAAAATTTTATAAGTTAAAGCCAATTGGAAGAAGAGAAAGAAAGTCTTTTGTACATATTTTGTTTCTCTCCACATGCGGAGTATGATGCGGGAACATCATGTATATATTACAATTTTGGCTTAGTTAGGATTTCTAGGGCTACTTAGGGTGTTTGTGGTCCTATTTAGTCTATATGGACCCTCTTGTTGTAATAAATGACATTTTGGAGGTTTCCCTCCAAAATTCATATTTAAATATTCAAATGTGCCTAGTTGTGTAATCTAGCCTAGTGTTAGTAAGTTAGACTTCTAGGTGTTAGTGTAGGCTTGAAATAAGTGTAATAAGATGCTCATAATGTAAATTCTCCTACTCTACCTTTACTATGGTGAAAACTCACTTAAGTTGACCTAATCATGGTATGGATAAGTGAGAAAAACCTAACCACCTCCAAAATGCTATGAAATAGCCTATGCATTCAAATAGAAGGAGCTTTTGGAAATTTTTTAAAAGGTGGTGAGGACATAAAATCTCTAGAATAGAGCTTTCATGGCTCAACGAAGCTTGTGGAAGAGCTTTTATTAATCAATTAAGAAGCTTCTTTGGGGATTTAAAACTATGTTGTGTTTGCATTGTGTTATTATGCCTTGTATTATGATGATTTTTAGGTTTAAATGTCATGAATGTTGGTGTTGAATGTTATTTCAGGGTTAAGAAGCTATGACAGACCTCTGAAAATGTAGAAATGACCATGAAAAGGAAAGATTAAAAATAAATCAATCTACTACAAGGTTTAAGAAATGCTAAAGGTAAGGAATGAAAACAAAATAACAATTTGACTTGTATGGTGAATTTTCTATAGGAATTTTGGTGATTTCAGACCTCTTGAGAGCATAAATAAGTTGGAGGAAACCATAAGAAGACAAGTAATGCAAAAACCGGATGATTGTATACATGCATTGAGGTAAGATGGTGCTTGATGAGTGTTTGATAAGTGTTTCTTGATTATCATGGTTTTATAGAGATTAAAAAAGTGTGTGAATGTTTTTAGAAGGATATGGAAGGTGTTTCAAACATTTTAGAAGCTTGAAAATTCATGAAAGTGTAATTAAATTCAAAAATACACCCTTGCTGCCCTGTACCTTGTCCTAGGGTTTTAAACGAAGGAAACATTTTATAAATTTAAAAATATACATGGAAATTTTCTATAATTTTTAGGGTAAGTACTGACATATATTTTTGACATGTGAGAAAAATTTCAAGAATTTTTGAGTTGATTTGATAGGGAAAAAATCAAAAACTTAGTCCATATCTTGTTATGAGAACAAAAAAAAGACATGCTCAGAGCTGCTAAAATGATCATAACTAACGTGTTTTGATGATATAGGATGTAAAATTTTGTTTGGAGCTGTAGGTAGTCATTAAATAACCTTCCAAGTGGTTTGAGGTCTTAAAACCATAGTATGAAAAAGTTATTGATTTTTGAGTGCTTGCTGCCAACACAGTTCTAAGATTTGAAAAAAATCATCACAATTTGAGATTTATCAAATGGGTTCTTCTAAAAAATTATCTATAGGGTCTCTATACCCATAATAATATGTGTGGAATATTCTAATATTAAATACAAATGTGGATAAAATCATCACTTTTCAGTTTTGAGTTCTTGAGAGAACAAGAAACCGAGTAGACCAAAACACAAAAAGAGACCTACAAGGAATTGTATAAAGAGTTGAGAGATGAAATTTTAGGGAAGAAATTACATGGAAAAACTTGATCTAATGATCCTAGTTAGACCTTATAGATAGCTATTAAAGAGTGAATGCATGGTTGGAGCGAGAAAATTGTCTTAAGGGATTGAGGCCTAGTAGCAAAATGATGAAAGATGGTTTTGTAAAACTACTCGATGATTTGAGTAGGTGTATTTGTGTAAGTTAAACATGTTTAAAGTTATTTGGGTCTTTGATATAGTGTTTTAGTTCCTTTTGGCTTATTTATAAATTTTTGGCAATGCGCGGGTTATTGAGAAAAGCTCCGAATGATAAAGTTTTTTTTATGACTTCTAAGAAATTTTTTGGATGAATGAAGCATGTATGCAAGGCTCTACATCATTTGGTATCGAGAAAGAAATTCAATAACTTTAAGTAATCAAGTTGAAGGTAAAGTTTTCTTTTTTCTAAGAAAGCATTGTAAATAGTTGTTTTGATGAATGTAATTGAGTTTGTTGAGTTGTTGGAACTGATGGTTGTCTTCTTGTACGTTGAATATGTGAGAGATGGTGTATCACACATTCAACTTACAAATCATTGTATAAGTCTCTACCATTACATCCAAGACTTAATTGACGACAGAGTCATCGAAATAGAAATTGACAACAAAGCTATCGAAATCAAAAACACATCAGCTACCACAACTTCTAATGAAGAGTTGAACATTGTCCAATATTCTTTACATGATAAAACTCAATGAGATCAAGATGATAAGGGTCAAGGATCTATAAACCAAAACCAATCAATCTCTCCTCTAGATGTTCTTCCATTAGTTCAATCAAAAATTGAACGTGTTTCGATAACTATCTTCAAACATCAAATGAGAACTTGAACTTTCTTCAAGACTCCTTTCCAACCCATGATATAAATGAAGACTCTAAAGAAGAGGGTCAATCATCAAGAACTGTTGAGATTGATTCTATCCTTTTAATGTTATATCCTACACCCGACATCCCTAGTATTGTTGTAGATATGCAATAACAAGTTTGGACACTTGCAACAATGTCGTTGTATATCTCCATAATACCTCAAACAATCAATCTTGAATTTAATAATGTTTCATAATAGTTATCCAATGTAGAGTCTTATTTTTTCACATAACATTATTAAACATTCAAAAATGATACCTACATGTCAATACATTCATATGTGTGTACTCCACGAGGTGCATATTCCTTGTGGTATCCTCACATAACCATTTCGATTTATAATCGCAAACACATCGTCAAACAATATAATCTTATCATTTGGTACATGGGACCTTTTGACTATTGACATCCCCAACACCAATTTCCAACACATTGAAGTGTTCATCAATAATCATACAATCAAAAGAATATTTATAAACAAAGCAACAACATTGAATATTTGCTCTATAAATCCTATAAGGTGCCTCAGATGCACATCTAGGGATCAATCCTTTGTTCCTCACATCATTCCACTCATGGGTGAATATGAATTTCAACGTATTCTCTACATCAAAAATTTCCTCTAACTTCACATAGGTTTTTTGATCTCATCAAAAACTTATCCAATCACTCTGTTGAATTGGACCTCATCTGCTCATAAGTCTCGTACTTCAGGACTCATCGAATCTTTTGATTCGCTTCATTGACTTGGACCTCATTCACCCAAGTATCGTACATCAAGACTCATTGAATATTTTGATTCACTTCATTGACTTGGACCTCATCCGCCTAAGTCTCATAAAGCAAGACTCATGGGATCTTTTGTTTCACTTCATTGACTTGCGCCTCATCCGCCTAAGTCTCATAAAGTAAGACTCATTGGATTTTTGATTCACTTCATTGACGTGTGCCTCATCTTCCCAAGTATCTTAAATCAAGACTCATCGAATCTTAAGATTCGCGTCATTGACTTGGACCTTTTCCACCCAAGTATCATAAATCATAACCATTCAAATTTTCTAAACACAGACCTCTCTCCTGATGAGTCCATTGCAAACCCTCATCCGTAAAAATTTAGAAAAATAAAAATGTGTAAAAAGAGAATAAAACATGTATCAAACCTCTCCTTAAATCACTATTTGAAAATCAAAAGCGAAAATTAAGAACTTATTATTCGCAGTGACCTCCACACTGGGAGGCCACTTGTACAAACAGACTTTAATCATTCCATCCGTTGACATCTATTTGCACTCTTCACATGTAAGACACAAGTTAATCTTGTTTCTATTAGGAATTGTGTGTCTCATCCTTATTATGGTTTCTACCATTCTAGATATTTTTACCTACGGTTTTGTCTAGAATCTTACTTGGTGATAAATCCTCCTTTTAAATAAGCTCTCTCTTTAGTAGCAAACACTAACTTCCTTACATAGACCTTTTGACCAACCATTTCATTCTATGGTGTTTAACCCTTGTGTCTTACTAGTCACATGCAGCTAAGATTTTGGGGCACATCGTTACTTCCCAACAAGCATAATATCAACATACAAGTAAAAATAAATATAAAATACAAATATATATATATATATATATATATATATATATCATTACACATATTTTCCTTCATAGTGTAGACACTAAATCACGCACTTGGGTACATTTATAGGTCCTAATCACATACCACTATTCATATGATTCCTAAGCGAGAAAAGTAGTAATTGACATCTATCTTTGGCCTCTTTATTTGCTTTCTTTCTTTCTCTGTGGTCTTACACACCTCATTTCCCAGTCGATTTTCACTTTGCTCCATCTTTTTGGCTCTGACACCAATGCCTAGCCAAGACGTCGGCGCCCAGTGCCCCCATCCACTGGGCACCCCGACCTCTTTGTATCTTACTCGCCCCTTTTGGGCCTCTTTTATCTTTTAGGCATCTTGTTTTCTTGGTGGTCGACCTTTTAGAGGTTAATTATGAAATTCAAACAATGGAATCATATAAATACAAAGATATGTGATCATAATAAAGGACCAAGCTCTAAGAATCTATTACTATCACCTAAGGTTACATCCAAAGGCATTTCAAGAGCATCAAAACATCCATCTAACTTCATTTAAGGGACAAAGGACTGCATTTTCTGCATACATGCATAGGAGGGGAAGTTAATTATTCCATCCAAACATCTACTTACACTACTACATTTGACTATTCCTCATTATTTAAGTGCATCTTACACAAGAGCCTCTTAGGGCATGATTTCGCACACACACGCACGCTCAAAACTACATGGAGTCCGAAATGTAGTGAAATGCCTAGATCACAAGCTCACTATGTCGGGTGACCACCAAGGTCAGTCTAACTCCTCATTTGCATCTTTTTATTTTTAATATTTGATGTGTTTTGGGGTTTTATATGATATTATCTTTTTTTGCATGTTATGGAAAAATTCAACAATCAACCAACGACATACAGTGACTAATAACAACATTTAACAAACATCTTGCGACACTTTGCAAAATTTAGTTTTTGAGGTTTTGCATAGTCACATGAACCTATAGAAGGTCTCTAGTACCTAGGTGCCCCCCCACCCATCCGAGGAGATCCGACAGGTTGTACAATTTTCTAGGCATAGTAATGACAGCTTTCCTCCTCTTGTTTATCATTTTTACTGATTCAAAGACACCCAAGATCAATTGTGAAATCAACTAAGTCTCTTATCCCATCTCTTTCACCTAGGGTTTCATATTTTTCTAGCTTATTTCTTAGGTCAGGTTTGTACTTCATTATTCATCATTTTTTAATGACTTTGTAATTAATGTTTAGCATATTTTCCTATATTTGTTAAATCATTTAGTGAACCCGTCCTTTAAATAATATCCTCTTCTTCATCATCATGGCTCAATCTTATGGTGAATTTATGAATCCCATCTCCAAGAGATCAATTATCATCTTACGTAACATACCCAGGATCTAGATATGCTTTTATTCATTGCTCATGAGGAGGCCAAAGAATCTTGTTGAGAATGTTCCTGCATCCATCCCCACTTTCATGCCTATTGCTACTCAACCCCATGTCTCCACTCTTCGCCTAATTCTATTATTCTTGTATTTTCTCCTACTCCCACTAACCACTTCACTCCACCTCTTGTTTCTCACACATGGAAAGTCTCTTCGCTAGCACTCAAGACCTAGCCTCTCTTTATCAAGATCTTCAAGTTCAAATCTATCAACTACAACAAGCTACTTCTCATGCATCTCCATCTCTTGATTCCACTTTTCTACTTCATACTCCTTTTACACTTTCCATTCCCACTTATGTGCTTCCTCTAAACCTCATCGCCCCAAAGTTGTCCATTTTTAATGGCCATGGTGACCCTCAAGAGCATCTTCAAGCATTTCATGTGGCATGTCTAGATTATGCGGATGATCATACTATGTTAGCTAAGCTCTTTCCTAGAAGACTATAATATTATACAATGCATTAGTTCTATGATCTACCTATTCACTCAAGAACATATTTTATGCATTTATCGGATGCTTTTCTCACTCATTTCTCTATTAATATTGGCTCTAAGATATCCTATGCTCAATTAGCACAAATTAAACAAGGATCTAACAAGCATCTAGTGGATTATGTCTTGCGATATAAGAACAACTTAGCTAAGATTTCTAATGTACTTGTGGACTCTAAACTTCAAGATCTATTCGTCCAAATTCTATTACCACCTCTCCAGAGAGAGTGTCATCTTCAAGACATCTCCATCATTTGATCATTTATGTCATACTCTTAAGCTACGCAAAAGTAAACTATTATCTATGGGAAAGCTTAAGTATCATGAGAAGGCTTCATCTTCTACTCACTTTCAAAGTAAATCAACTTTCAATCCATCCACCAAGCCTACTTGAATTAAAATCTATTGTCAACAATGTCTATAATCTGAAAAGCTCCAATGGTAACCGCCTAAGTGTACATTTACTGAATTGCATTATGCTCTACATATTCTCTTTCCGCAACTCATCGAGAGCAATCTTATTACACTTCCTCCTCCACTCAATCTATACCCATCTCATCCTAAAGGTTGCAACTATAAAAAACAAATCATGCAATGGATCATCTTATTCAAGATCTCATCGATAATAATACAATCGATCTTCCCGAGCCTACGACATTTACGTCGAGTCCAATGAGAATCACAATCTTAATATCTTCATTAATCCTCTTCCTAAACATGACAAACAAGTTATTGACTCTTTAGCAAATCATTTAAATCATCGGTGTCTCCTCCTTCATTAGGGGCTCTTGATTTTCTAGTTGCTCGTATTGATGCATCTCCACCTTTTATTGTGTTCTCTGATTATTACTATCACACTACATTCTCCTCTAACACATTACATATCAATGCTTCTATCAGGCCTCAAGCTATTAAGAATAAAATGATTAATCCATTAATTCATATGTGTGTGTGTTGTATTGCACTTCTTATTCACTATCGACTATTTGTTATCGCATATTTTATATCCTATCCTAAATAATATGGTTATGTCAATCTTCTAGTCACAGTTGGTCCTATTACCATGCTTGTGCCATTTATTGTGGCACCTTCAATCAAAGGGTGTGACATGCTCTTAGGTCTTCCCTAGCTCTGTGTCACTCAAGCTATCATTTTCATGAATCACTTGTGTCTAAAGTTCATTTAAAATAAGCAAGTCATTACTATCAACGGTGTTCCGCCATGTACACCATGGCCGCATCCTCCTTTTGAGGTTGTCATTACACTCACTAAAGCATCTAGGTCCCCGTGACCTCTCAAATCTAAAGTGTAATATACTCCTAGCTCTCTTGTTCGCACACGACCTACTCGGTCTCATTGGTCTACTAGTCCATCTCATCATTCTAGGTCCACCACTCGGATGGTTCCTTCACGTAGGTGTTCATCACCTCCGTGATCTCCTTCACATAGGTGTTCATCACCTCCACGTTCTCCTTCACATTCCCCTTCACATAGGTGTTCATCACCTCCGCATTCTCCTTAAAATAGGTGTCTATCACCTCATAGGTATCATGCACATAGATCTCATTCACCGATACATCATTTGTCTCATACATCATCAATCTCAGAGCATGGTCACACATTTATTTCCAAAATAATCGGGTGGAGTACCCTTACGCTTAATTTTTTTGGATATCATATTCATCACCATACACTTTGGGAGCATCATGTTTATTCTCCCCCTTCTAGCATTATTAGGTGTCTCACATTTCTCCTATTTCACTTCATACTTCACATCTAGTCTTTCGCACACATCTTAATACACTTGTATCGTCATTACCCTATGACGCACTTTTGTGCTACGGTTCACACTTGACTATTGAGGGCATACTACATCCATGAACCTCACATCATACACATAACACATTTCACACTTAGCGCATTCACAACACGTCTTTTTAGCGTGCATGCATCACAACACACTACCTAATGACGCACTCTAGTTCCATGGTTCATACTCGACTGCTGAGGGTCTAAATCTGAAATGAACCTCATCACACTCACTCACTCTCTATGCTCTACACTTTTTCAATCATATCTTTCTAGCATGCACAATTCAAACCATTTCCTGATGACGTACTCTTGTTCTATGGTTCATTCTTGATTACTAAGGGGGCATTTATAAATGAACCTCATCTCATGCATACTCATTCACAAATCACTTTGGGAGGCACATTGCTCCTATTAATCTCACTTTGCATTACATTCCATTCACACTCACAACATATTGCATATTATGGTTGCACATTGTTCTTTGCTTACTTATACTCGCATGTACACTTTTCTTACTATGTTAGACAAATTTTATGTATGTCATTATCTTTTCTATATACACATGTGTGTTCACTTGCCTTCTAATTATGAATGCAAACTTTACACAAACCGTTATACACAACATCAATGCTTGGTATTGTACCTCTTACAAGTCCCGCAGCGCTCCTGGAGGCATCTACTTTCGTACACACTACAAGTGTTATTATTTCGTTTTATACTATTTCCTATTCATACTAGCACATTATTATATCGGATCATACACATTTTGACATACTTTATATATTTCTAACATGCTAATGAGTGCTTCATGTGCATCGTTTAACTTCACGGAACTATTTGCTACCATGGTTGTCTCAAACTTTTCTTGTCATTGTATGAGATTGTTTGCGGGCTATTCCCTTTTTCTTGTGTACACAATATATGCCTTTGTCCGCTCCAACCCTAATTGTCTTGTGACATTGTGAGTGATGTCCCATGTTTGCAACCCACTTTTTGTGGTCTACATTTTCTTCTTATTTGTTAGATTACACATTATATTTTATATGTGTATTTGTCTTGTTTGCACTAACACTTGTTTCCAGCCACTTTGTTTGTATGTGTCTTGGTTTCTACCAAGCACATTCTCTCCCACTTCAGGTGATTATGCTAAAATGTAAATAATAGCCTACTCTAGATGTTATAGCAGTAGTAAATAAATGAATAATGAAATACAGAAATAATACACAATCAACTAAGAAACAAATAATGAAACCCTAAGTGCAGAGAGGGTTATAAGAGCCTTAGCTAATCCGAAGAGGTTGTTGGACTGTGTCGCGAAAGGAGATCGGTTGAATAGGAGTGAAACCCCTTATATAAAAGCCTAAAAAAATATAGATCTTAGTGATTTGTTTGGACTGGGGTGCCTGGAGAAGGATGGGGGCACTCGGGGCACACTAGTATGGTTTTTGGGCAACCTCCTCCGATGTGTCACAAGAGGTTCACATTTGATCACCTCAAGGTCGTTGCAAGATCATCGAGGTCATTGTAAACCTACAATAAAGAAAGCACCTACAAAACCCTCAAATAGACATCAAATCCTAAAAATAAAGATGCAAAATGAGGGATCATATTGTCCTCAACTACCACAATGATGACTTACTATTGAGCACTACACTACATCTCATACCCAATGTAGTTCTATATGCATGTGTGTGGAATTATGCCCTAGGTTTCTCTTGTGTGTGTCACACTTTGTGAGTAGTGAGCAAGTAGCTAGATGTAAAATGTAAATAATGTGTGCATGGAAACAATAGACTCCCCTCTTATGAAGTGTGATGCATAAGAACCAACCTTTTCCCTTTTGATGGAGCTATATGGATGTAAATGGAGCTCTAGATACCTTTATGGATGCAACCTTAGGTAGTGATAAGTAGTGTTTAGTGCTTAGTCCCTTATTATGATCACATAACTTTATATTTATATGATTCCTTTGCTTGAATTTTGTAATTAACCCCAAAAAGGACAACTACCAAAAATATAAGATGTTCAAATGGCTAGAAAGGACCCAAAAAGTGTGACCAAAGTGTAAAGAGGACAAGGGTGTCCAAGAGGGGAAAGGGGACACCTAGCACTAGCGTTTTAGCTAGGCGTTAGTGTCCAAAATGACAAATGTCAAAAGGTAAAAAGACAAACTGAGCAAGTAAGAGTGCAAGATTGAAAGAAGAAGCATAAAGCAAAGAAAGGTGGCCAAATACATGGGTTAATCATTACTTTTCGTACTTAGGAATCATGTGAATAGTAGTATGTAATCGAGACTAGATAATTACCCAAAGTGTGTGATTTTGTGTCTACATTTTCCCCACTTTTATGTTGGTGAGAAGAATGCTCGATAACATAAAGTAGATAGAGATGCGTACCTGATATCCATGTAGATTGATGTAGAAAGCATGTCGAGGGACTAGACAAAGCATGGAGTGATAAAAAGATGGAGCATGGAGACTAAAGATGCAAAAGTGTAAAAGGTGATGAAAATGAACCTAGGGTGGAAACGCATGTGTAGATGTTGATGTGTGTGATGTACTTGTTGTTGGTGTTGATGTGTGTGATGTCAAGTGGTGTGAATGTTTACTACTCTTCCCATACGGATGGACTGTAAAAGAGAAGATAATCAAGTAGTCAAATATGCATGTATATGTATAAAAAGCATGTAAGGAAGTATGTAAAAGAAAATGCTAAAAATGTGAAAAAGGAACATGTGCACTGATCCGTGATGAGAAAAATGGTGTATAAAATATCTTGTAGATGATGTCGATGCGCACAGTTTTTCGGGCATCTCACCAATGTAATGGAAGAAGTGTAGGGAGAAATTGTCTGGTGTCGTCCTCCAACCTTTAACCACTTCCTAAAACTATAGATATCTTTTGTATTGTCTGGTTTTTAGGCGATCTGATGCCATGGTAGAAGTAATATTGAGAGAGGAAGGTCTAGTGTTATCCTCTAACCTTTAACTGCTCCCCGGAATAAAACACCATTGCAGATGATGTGTGCTAATGCATGTGCTAAGGAAAACTTGTCCTGTAAAATTTTGTGTATTATGTAGAAGTGTTAACCTAATCGTTATGTAACTCCTCCCCCTAGTTATAGGTGCTCCAGGAAAGGCATCGTTGTACTAAGGACCCAAGTCTAATTATGAGCCCCAAAATATGAAAACTATATTGTATAGGTACCATGTAATGTGTTTGTGTATACTCTTTGTATGGGGTGACTGATTCACCCAAATGATGCCCCCTCATTTGGGGTGCATGTAATTGTTTGAAGGAGAATGTGGCCCAAAGGAGGACCAACCACTAAAATTATGCCTCATGCAGGGGGAAGGGGATGTGCTTGGTAAAAACCAAGGCACATGCAAACAAGTGGTTGGGAGACAAGTGTTAGTACAAGCAAAGAAAAACATGCATGTATAAGATGAAAGTGTAAGCTAAACAAATAATGTGTAAGCTAAAACACACAAGAAGAAATGTAGACCACACAAAAAGTGGGTTGCAAACATGGACACCACTCATGATGTCACAAGACACTCAAGGCCGTAGTGACCAAAAAAACAAGTGTGCACACAAGACAAAGGGAAAATCTCACATATAATGACAAACAATGACAAGTAAGTAAAAGCAATATAACAGATATAACCATGGTGGCAAATAGTCCTGTAAAACAAATGTTGCACATGAAGCACCCGTTAGCATGTTAGAAAGATAAAATGTATGTCAAAGCATGTATAATCTGATAAAGTAGTGTGTTATGAAACAAAATGAAACAATAACACCTGTAGTGTACGAAAGTGGATGCCCCAGGAGCCTGCTATGGGATTGGTACTAGGTATTGTGTCAAGCATCCATGTTGTATGTAATGGATATTTGTAGAATTTGTAATCACAACTAGAAAGGCAAGTGAACGTGCATGTGTGTATGATAAAGATAATGACATACAAGATATCTATCTAGCATGTGTAATAAAGTGAACATGTACAAGTAAATGTAAGCAAGATTAAATGCAACCAAGATATGTAATATGTTATGGATGAGGATGGAATGGAATGCAGAGTGAATGATAGGAGTCCATGTGCCCCCGAGTGAATGGAATTATATGTAGTGAGGTTCATTTGTTTATGCCCCCTCAATAGTCAAGAATGAACACAAAATGAGATTGCATCATCGGGAAATGGTCAAACTATGTGTTGTATGTAGCATGGTGTGATGAATGTGTAGTGATGATATGCGACATAGAGATGAGGTGTGAAATGTGTGATGATTTAACCTAAAGTCATATATCACTAAAAGATGTTAGAAGAAGTGATGATGTAGCCTAAAGCGTATATCACTAAATGAGTAGAATAGGTGATGATGTGTCTAAAGTGTATATCACTAGATGATGATAAATGAAGTGATGATGTAGCCTATGACATATATCACTAAATGATGCATGAGAAAAAGATAAGTGATGATGTAGCTGATGAGGTCCATAACATATATCATATTACTATTCTAGGAATGTCGATGAGTGCGTGGTTGAATGTGTGAATGTGATGTTGTCTATTTGTGATGTATACCCTCAATGATGAGAATATGTCATAGTATGTGTGTGTACTATGAGACTAGAGTGTGTGTCATAAGTATAGTGAGTGGAATGTGTGATATGTGTGGTAAGTAAGAATTATGGTGTATTGTATGTGATGATGTGAAATGTGTGTAATGTGTAATGTGTGAGGTGTGAGTTCATGTGTATAGGATGCCCTCAACAGTCAAGTGTGAACCAAGCACAAGAGTGTGTCATCGGGTAATGACAATGTTAGAGTGTGTGAAGATGTATATGCAAGAAGTTAGGTGTGTGATAAGGTGAATGTAAAATACGTGTTGAATGTTAGGGGGAAGTAAACGTAATGCCCCCCCAAGTGTGAATTGATAAGGAAGATCAAGTGCCATTGTCTAGAAGATCATCATTGTCCTGATCAAAGCTGATTAGGGCAGCGTTGGAGACTTGATAGGAAATAATATGAGGAGGATCATATAGAGAGCCATTGCGACGCAAAGTGTATATGGTCATTGCATATTCCTCATCAGTGAATGGTGTTGGTGGACACCCATGTGCATACCAACGAGTAAGATTTTGGGAATATCCAAGAGATGAATCACTATCAATAGAAAAATTTCCAAATGGCATGGGAAAAGTAAGAGAAGTGTGACTGGATTCTATAGTGCCTCCAATATAGTCAAGCCAAGATTGGTGAGTGTTAATGGAGAAGCACGGGAACTACATGTAATGAAGACTTGCTAAATGGAAGACACGAAGACCATAGGCCACCATGATGTGAAAATAACCGTGATAAAGATGGGGTGAGTGAGGAGGTGGTAAGATATCATTAAGTGTCAATCCAAACCTAGATAAGCCATCAGATGTGAAAATAGTATCAAAACAAGTATGATCCACCAATATGATGCCAATAAGATTTATTGATGAAAAGTGTGCATGTGAAAGGAGGTGGTGTAGGTGTTGATTGCTCAGAAGAGGGTGAAACAACATCTAAAGTATGGACATACCCCGATAGAGTACCATAGCATTAGTAGAGGGAGGGGTCTTGAATTTGTATTCACCAAGGCCATCGGCCATGAAGGTGTCATTGAAATAGGAGTCATCTACCTCAATAGGAGTAAAGTTGAGTTTGCTAATGCTTCATCGGTAAGTTCAACATGATCGATGTCATCGTCTGAATCATCATAATCGTATGTGTTTACATTATCTTGTTGTATCACAATATCAAGTATGTTGGTAGTGGTGTACTAGATGTAATAGGATCATCAATGGGCTGATTAGTAGCTTGTGTAGAAGCATACATTGTGGGTGAAATGATGGCAGTAGTGTGAGTAGAAATAACTGGAGTGCTTTGAGTGGTAGAAGAAGGTTGTGAAGCACTAGACTGACCAACGTCGTATGTATCAATACTACTATATGGAATGAGTTGTGTAGGAGGGATGGGCATAGTAGTAACATGGTCTATGTGAAAAAATTTGAAGGGTTCAGGACTGCGCAATAATCGTATGCTCATATCCATCATGCAAGAATTTGACACATTGATGTACAATAGATGGGACTACTTGCATTTCCTGAATCCAAGGTCTACCTAGTAACAGGTTGAATTGTAATGATGCATCTATAACGTAGAAGTCGGTGAGGATGGTCTTAGGCCCGACTCAAATATGTAGTGAAATAGTCCCTAGACATGTGCGAGTAGTAGATTCATAACCCCGAATAAGAGTAGAATTCTTAGAAATTAGGTTATCATTAATACCCAATTGTTTGAGAAGGGAATGAGCACATAGGTTGATGATCGACCCATTATCAATAAGCACACATTTAATGCAAGTGGTGTTGATGACAACCATAATAAGCAAAGGTGCACATGGATTATCTTTAGCAAATGGAGATATGTCATCATTGGTGAATGATATAGCGCATGGAAAATTTTTGAGAGACTGAATGAGATGTGTAAAGGCTACCACATAATTATCACTTTCTATATGAATAAAATGAAAAGAAGCCTCTAATGTTTGACAAAAATTGGTGCATTACGCAACAAGTCATAGAGAGATATTTTGGCTAGCGTATTTTTAAGTTGTTCAATGATATCATATCCCTTAGAAGCAGTAGGAGGAGCCGAAGAAGTGATAGGAGGTGGGATAGAAATGGGTCGAGCCATTGGAGGACGAGTGTGGTGAGTAATTACCATATTGATGGAGGGATCATCCTGAGGCATGATAAAACAAGGATAACGTTGAGTGCAAACGCACATGAAATCAGCAGTAGTAGTAACTATTCTTGAAAACTTAGTGTGTGCAAAAGAAGGTTACAACGATTGAGCCATGACTTGATAAGGAGAAGACATATTTAGAAGAAAGGGTTTGATCATTCAGGTTCACCAAAATGATTATGCTAAAATGTAAATAATAGCCTAATCTATACAATGAAATACAAAAATAATAATGTTTTCATGAGTTTTTATAAGGTCAAAATCATTACTTGAAAGCATGACAACCATACCCTACCCGAAAAGTTTTACTTAAAGGTCATTCTAATTCCTCCTTCATATCACCCTAATCCCTATGTCAATTTATTCCCATATCACCAAGCAGTCCAACATGTCGTGTCAATGTGCCCATAGGTTATTTAGGGGTATCCAATCATTTCAAGTACTTTCAAAGCAAGATCCATCAAGACAAGTTTTTGACAAGCTTGGGAAAGGTTATTCTCTAGTCTTCTTAAAGTCAATACACACCCCCTGGAGTGGAATAGAAGACACAAATCCATCAAGGAGGTGTATTAAATATTTGAGAATGTTTTGAACTATTTTTGGAATATTATGGGAGGTTATAGAAGTTTTAGAGTAGTTTCCACAAAAGCGAGTCTTGGAGGCTTAAGCAGTGCACAATGCCAAAACAAATCCTGAGCTTTGAAAATCAATTCCAGGATCTCTGTAAGGAGTTAGGAGCCAAAAAAATATTGTCGAAATTTAATTTAAATTCCTATAGGATGGTGGTCTCATATTTTTCACAACGCCTGGCGCATTATGTCCATAACCTATTTTCGGCGTGCACATCCTTGGATCCAACAAAAGCCTATTTTTAAGGGATTAAATATAAGAATCAAGATATGGTAACCCCACCATTATTTTGAAAAGGAAATTTTCATGTAAAATCATATAAATAATCATCAAAAACTCCTCTAGGAACTCAAGATATGGCCTCGACAAGTGGCTCCCTAAGGTACAACTCCAACAATCAACCAAATTTTGCATTGGAATTTGAGTCGGTAGGAAAGTGGCACACTTTTTTCCACCAACTATCCCAAGGATTTGGGAAGGATGGTGAAATAAAATTCACACATCTCTCGCTTAAGCCCCAGCACCTCAATATGACCAATTTTAAGCACATTTTTGCAAGTTGAGCCCCCGTGCAACAAAACCCATGCCCCCACTCTATCCAGTCAAATTTCGCCAAGTGGCCTAATAGGGAAGGGGCACACTTTTATGCACCAAATATCCTAGACCCTTGGGATAGCTGATGCAAGAATATTTCCCCCACTCAAAGTTAAGCTCTTATTCAACCATGTGACCCAAGTGGATGTTGAAAGTGCTAATTTCTAGCCCCCCTCTCACCTCCAACTGCAAATCTCTTCGTGACACTTGGCCCAATAGGGATGGGGAACATTTTTTTCACCAACCATCCCAATCCATTGGGATGGTTGGGAAAATAAAGTGTGATCCTTCCCATTTCATTAAAATATGCAATTTTTTTATATGCTTTACTCTTCCCAGCTTCTTCCAGTGTTACCTGCACGCACGCCCGTGAAAGCTCAACTGTCAAAAATCCTTCCTCCCTACCATTGTTGTTGCCTCTGGAACCTTTTTACTACCTTCAACATACTTTTTGATCATTCCTCTAGTTTTAACTTGAATAAATTGATATATCTCGAAAAATCCATGAATATGAGTTGTCGTAAACCCTAGGGTCAAAAAACCACAAATTACTCGTATCTCTCAAACCGTGCATCGGATCTCATGAAATTTTGAGAAAATATTCCTCATCAAAACACCTTGAAGCCATGAAAAACTTAATCTTGAAAGACGCGTCTTGATTTTTTAATGGAATCTAGTTGAATTTTTGTGCCCTAAATTTCTCTTTTTCCATTTGTCGTCATTCAGGGAAGCAGATAGAGCTGAAAATTTGAACAAAGACCAAGAACAAACACCTAGAAAGAATCTAAATTTTTTCATCAATCCGAGGCTCATAAGTTTAGATTCCAAAAATATTAATTGCCACTGGTTCACACTTTCCATTTTTAGTAATTTTCCAAAAATGGTAAACCCCCTCCAGAAGAAAGAACAATGAAAATCATACAAAGTGAAAACTAAGGTACGCGGGTCAAAAAGTCAAAAAGTCAAAAAATCAAAAAATCAAAAGGAAAAAAAGGAAATTTCCAAAAATAGAAAGTGATTTAAATTGACCCCAAGACATCTATGAAAATCATGGAATGTGAAGAAACACCTTAGTACAAGCAACAAGGTGAAAAAGCAACACTTTGCCTAAAATAAGCAACACACAGGGACCTAGTTTCCAAAAATACAGTTTTTGGTTCCGAGTGCAGAAATTTGCTACCATCTCCATAGTAACTTATGTTGTTTATTTTTTTGTCATGAAGTTCAATTTCACCGGTTCATATCCTATTTCGAACCTCACCTTAGAGTTCCTGAGTGTGGGTGACAACAATGTTACTCACATGGACCTAGAGGAGCTCAAACACAAAATGTTCGGTGGGCCGAGAGAGAACTGCGGAGCGAAAGGTGATACCGATGGTAGTAAGATTCAATAAGGAATTCAAGGTTATGGATATTTTAGTAGTTTTTCTTCCCATAAGTCTGTCATCAGCGACAGGATCGTCTTCAAAATAGTGCTCTCTCTCTCTTATTCCTTCTTCTCCTCTTCTCTCCCCCTTCCTTCTTCTTCCATGTTATAATTCTTCATTAAGGGTGTGCAATTTTTATTTTTTCTTCTTCCTATTTCATCTTATTCATTAATGTGACTATATTATTATAATGTATCAAGTCATCCTTATTTTATAAAAAGGGCATAATGTTATTTCCTAGGAATACCAAAAGTCACATTAGAAAAAGGAAAATGAAAAGACACCACGAGGGGTAGATGAAGAGACATTTATAGCTCTATAAATGTAATGACACCCTCATTCTTAAGGGTTATCAATTTTGTACACTCAAGAGAGATATTTTTTGAGCTAAGCAAGAGAGATAACAATTCTTCCACTTTCCTTCACCATTTTTCCTCTATTTCTAGCATTGTACAACTTGATGAAAGATGTCAATAAAGAAAGGGATTGTTTCTTTTCATGATTCATGAATGTGTGCAACTTTGTGTGCATGGTTTCCTCTAATCATTGACACTCTTGTTTAACTATGGTCATTGGTGTTGTCATTGATGTCAAGTGGCATTAATGGTAGAGGAGTCAATAATGAGCTTTCGGGAAGGCTTCAGTTGTTTTAAGTATGTTGTAGGCATGGTCATGAGGTAGGAATTCACTTTGGAGACATGAAAATGGTTGGTAAAATTGGTACATACATTCTACAAGTTATACATGTTGATTCTAGCATGAGAAAGATCTTCTGGAGTGAGTAATAGGTCAAAGGTTTGGAGTCACATTTGTAATCGATTCATTCGGGTATATTTCTAGAGCTCGTTGAAGTGTGAGAGCTTGGTACCACTCATAAAAAGATGATGTGATCATGGGAGGATACTAGGAATGTTTTCTAGGGCATGTGTGAGCAACAAGGCTTATTTTAACTTCTGGAGGAAAAATTCAAAAGTTCACCAAAGTTGCCTTTGAGGATTGACAGTGTTTACTAAGGTAAATGAGATTGGTTTGAGTTGTATAGGAAAACCTATGGATAACCAATACATGGAATTTTTAGAGGGGTGTCTTTTAGTGCTTCATTCCAAATTTCATAAGATTTTGAAATGGGGATTTAAATTTATGCTAGTTTTTCTAAAATAGGGTTTTTGAAAAGTGCATAATAAGTTATCTGGATTCTTAGCACTCAAGAAAAATATAGTGTCTCCTTCAGATAAATAATAGAAGGAATTTTTGTAGAGGATTCCAAGCTTGAGATATTACAAAAAAATTAGGAAAATGGTTAAGTATCAAAGAAGATATGAGCATTTTACTAGAAGGTTTTCTCTCTCTTCAGAATGCTTCTTGAAATGGTTGAGTTGAAATGAGTTTGTCTGAATATTTTTCAAATTTGTGAATCGGTGCATCCTCTTTGATCTCATTGAGGTATTCCTTATGGAATAGTGGTGGCAAGCATGATCTCCAAGCATATTTCCTCTATCCAATTCATCTCAATATAGTGCAAGGCGCAGTCTTAGTCATTCATGTGAACTAAAGGTATAATCATAACACAATACTCACAAATAGGTTGTTGTTAATGAAAAGTGGTTTTAGCTCCTTTCTAAAACTCAATGTTGAGTTGTTGAAGCACTTGATCAGTTCTTAAGATAGGTCTCGAGTACAATATCTTGTCTTCACATTGTCCTCGGGATGCTTTGTCAAGAAAATTATACTCCGAATATGCTTGAAGAGTCTCTTCTTGGAATATTTCTCTCTAGCCTTTGAATAGGATTATCAAGTTATTCTTGAATTCTAGGTGGCAAATTCAGTCCATTAAAAGTGAATACTAAGGCAAATTGAATATTGTATGTGTGTATGTGATGGTATCCTCATGGTAAAATCTTCACATAAGAGTGAGAATCAGGCCCTAAATGTAGTGTGTAATGCTCAAAGGAAGTTGAGCATGCCTCTATGACCATACAACATCAATCAAAGCATACCCGATTTTCTCTAAATTCTTAATGTGTACTATGCATTCATACTACATATCAATGTGCATTGTCCTATCTCGAGTATTGGGAGAAATCAAGGAGCTTCTATTAAATGAATGGTTAGAAAATTTGTGGGACACTCTCATAAGATTCCAAAGAACTTGAATTTTTAGATTTCATCCAAATTTGAGAGAGAAATCAAGTTTTTTTTGGTCTCGAGTCATTTCAAAGGTGCTCAAAACCCTATCGGTAGGGTTTCCAATAGAATTTTAGTTGAATCACAAAGTTTATCCAGCCGAAACTCACAAAAATTTAAAGTCTTCTCTGTCTAAGGGATTCGATCGTGTTTTAAAAGGAACGGATCAATTTCATCGATAATTCAAGGAGAAAATGATGAAAGTCTTCATCAAAAGTCATTCTCCATGTCTCAGACCGGTAGGGTAAGTTCAATTAGTGCAAAATTTGAGTGTTTGAGCTCCAAGTCTTCCATTGAGAGCTCTTAGATAACAAAGAAGGCCTTATGCATGCTTGGCATAATCTCAACTTCATTTGAAGATATGAAATTTTGTGAATCCAGACTCCGGATTTGATATTGAACCTATAAACTTAGTTCAACAATACTTAGAAACCTGTGAAGCATGTCTCTTATGGAAAATTAAAGGTCTTTGAAATGGATCTACATGCCTAACTTGTTATCTAGGTGTCTTGGGGATTGAATTGTGTATCTACTTGTCATTAGTAAAGGTGTCAAGGCTTGGTCTAACCTCAGTAGTGGAGATGTAGAGTCATATGAGTGAATGTTTTGATTTGAATGAACACTAAGAGAAGTCTAGAAGACACTCGATTCTGCAAGACTATGTGTTCTCCTTCTTGCTTGAACCACACTAATAAAATGTCAAGAAAGTGAACAGCTTCTTCTTTAAGACCACAAATCAAGTACAAAAGACATGTAGAACCAAAATACAAGAGAAGTTTAAGTGTTTGGTCTTTTGAAGCTCGAATAAGTGTTATGTAGGGAATGTGTGTGTAGTGAATATTGCATGGAAAAGTGATATACCTTTTCTTTGATATAGTGAAAAAGTGAGATAACTGTAATGTGATTAGAAAATGCAGAGGCGGGGGTAGATGTGAAAGTGAAAATATGAAGTATAAACATATATAAGGAGCTATATGTGATATAGAGCTAGAGAGAAAGAGTATAAAAAAGTGCTAGAGTTTTCAATACGAGTCTAAAATAATTATGAAACAAAAGGAGAATTATTGAACAAGAAGATGTTGATGAAGAATCCAACAAAGACACAAATACAAAGCTGAGAAAGAATAAAATAATTATTCCTAATATGTAAAGAACACATACTAAGATTCTAAGAAAAGAGTAAGTGATCAAGGATATGTGCAGTATACAATGAGTTGGTAAAAAAATCTTGACCAATTATGATACAAACTTGAGCCGAGAATGAGATAAAGCTTGATAAGAGGTGTAAATGAGTGAACGCCAAAGGTGAATATGTTTGTTTAGGACAAAGAGACTTTTGATAATGGATTGTATGATGAAGCAATATTGATACATGAATGACTCGAGTCGACTATGTGGAATGAAATCAATCCGTAAATGAAATAATTCAATACAAATCATCCTAATGTGAGCAGATAAGCGAATGTGCAAGAAGAGGTTATTAACTAGGAAGTTGTATGGTTGAAACCCTGATAACTTTGAGAGGACAAATCAAGAAAATATTGATGTTAAGAACACATGATTCAATAACATCTTGTAGGAGTAGGTAGAAGAGTGAGCTATTGAAGAAAGAGATAAATTCATAAAGAAAACAGGTTGTGAATTGAATGTAGCAGGATTGAATGAGTTCAAAAATTTATATGACAAGAAAGATATATTGATTCGATAAGCAAGAGCAGACTTGAGAAGCAAAGTATAGCCAATCTAGAGGTCATTATCGGTTGTTTAAGACAGAGAAATCAAGAGTGACAAAATTGAATGAACAAGTCTAAGTGGTAGTGTGTTAGTTGGGGAGTCAAGCTTCCCCGTGAGTTGAAGCTCATTAAATATCAATAGTAACTAGTTTAATTACAAGGGGTCAAGCCTCTAGACTAAGTAGCGGCTTGGTCAAACCAAGGAGTTACACCACGTTGAGTTGAAGCTCAACCATAAAACCATTATAACAGAAATAGGACAAGTTAGTCCTAAGCATAGTCCATGGTTTTAGTGGGTTTTTTTCTAGCTTGGGTTTCCCACATTAAACTAGTCTCGAGTGTGTGATCTATCTTTTTGTTGCTTGTGATTTTTAATCTAGAGTAAATTATGAAAGTTTAATGAATCAATTTATGAAGTAAAAATATGAATAGACACTTATTCACCTCCCTCTCAAAGTGTACTAGTTTCCAAAACTCTAAACTTGTTGTTTCTTTCTTATAAATTATGGATGTGAACCTTCTAATTGGATTTGGCGAGAATCTAATTTTCTACTCACAGAGTTAATTCCCCTTGTCTAATTTCTCACTCCCCTTCCCCCATCTTTCAGAAAATTCCTCCCTTACACTTTATTGTAAGAATTTTCTCATGTGTACAATAGAGTGTGCCTATTGGATCTCTAGCCTCTTGGCAAACAACATATTTCCCATTTTTTTCATTCACAATAAAGTGGAGCTACAACACCCAAGTAGAGGTACCTGAGTCCCGTGCATCACGCCTAGATAACCATCAATTTGTCCATGTGATAAATTTTCTCATCAATAGTTTTTGGTGCCCACCATGGGGAAGATTTTGTAGCCCTTGCACCCAAATATGAACCATCAAAAAGAAAAAAATAATCAAAAATAAGAAATGGCAGACCAAGATGCACCCAAACCAATTGTACCATGGGTAAGGAATACTGGCCTGCTTGCACTTCCGCAACCACTCCATGAGCTACCATGAGGATCGAGGAAAAGCTTTCCAAAATTTAGAAGAGATGGTTCCCAACTCCTGAAGAGCATGTAGCATCTTTCATCACCACATGCGGAGTGTTGGGCATGGAACATGAAGACGTGTCCATCAGATTGTTCATGGAATCATTGCAAGATAAGGTGGCCAAATGGTTTTATCTTCTACCGGAAAGGTCAATCACTTCTAGGATGATATAAAGAAATGCTTTGAAGATAGATTCAAATCCAAAAATATTATCAAGACCTCTTGGTATAACTAGTACAAATGAAGAAAGATTCTACTAAATCCATGAGAGACTTCATAGCCAAGTACAACCAAATTGATCGAATAATCCCTCAAGATATTGTTCCTTCAAATAATAACTCAAGAGGTTCTTTATTAGTGCCCTAAAACCTGAAGTCGATTCTTCCTCATAAGATCCTAACTTGTAGATCTGAGTGAAGCACATCAATATGCCATCGAGACAAAAGATGACTTGATTCTATCTGGAAAATTTAAGAATCCTCATGAAAACAGAAATTTCAAAGTTCGTGCTCAACTCCTACCGACTCAATGATTCGAAAGATGGAAAATGACGTGATTGCTCTAAAGAATCAAATCCCATATATGATTATGAGGAGCATACCAAGGAATCCCAATCCTCCAAATAGGCCACGGATAACCCCGCCTCCTCGTCGGCTCACTCTTGAGGCACCGCTACCAATGCTACATGTGAAGTTGAATAACCAAAGGAAGAAGTAGAAATGGAAGAACCAAAAGAAGAGGAAGAAGGCAATGATGGAAATTATCTTGAAGTTGAAGAAGTTTATGGTGACACCTTGAAATGGTCTCATTGATTATGTTGAGGGAAACAAAGATAATGATGATGAAAAACAATTAGCTTCTTGTGTGATGTTTTCACCCATGCCCAAATCAAATAAAGAAGCTTCATCTTCAAGGTGGCAACAAAGAAGAAAAAGAAGATCCTCCCGAAATCCCACTAAACAAAATCATCAAAGACAGTTCATCGCTCCCACCATTGATGGATTTGGCTAAAGAGCAAGACCCACTAGCAAGCAAGAAGCATGTTATCACACCAAGAACGTCATGTGGGATTCCTTCTAGTTAAAAATCTACTTCTAAGGTCAATCCTTCACCTAATGATAGTCCGAATAAATCCTCTAAAGCTCAAGAAAAAAACAACCATTCCCTCGCCTCCTAAATCTACAACCACATCTGCTAAAGAGACCCAAGTTCCCAAGGTTGCATCATCCTCGCAATATAAAAGATCTACAGTTCCTACAACATCATCCCCACTCCCTACATCTCCGTTTGATTATGTCGAGCATGCAAATAGAACCAAAGTTCAAATCATGGAGATGGAATATTTACAAACACACCCAAATTTCGGCTTTTGAGAGGGTTGTGCTAACAAATGCCGTCTGAAATGGTACCCCAAAGCCTAATATTGTAAAGCCCAATGCCAAAGGTATACTCCCTACAACATCCACACCCTCCTCTCATAACGTGTTGCCACTCAAGGTATCTAAGACCAAAAAAGTATAACCTTTATACTTTTCCCTTCTTCTCAAAGGTTATAGATTTTGGAGCCTTTGACAACGTTATGCCCATCAAGGTAGAAAATTCCTTAGGACTCACCTTGACCCGTGCAAATGGCTCTTGCTATTCCATGGAGTCCAAAGAAGTATTGTTGGTGGGTAGAATAAAGGATGCTCAAGTGGCCTTGGCTGATTTTCCCGAGAATAAATTATTGCTCACCATTCTAGCAGGACATTCCAACATCTTTTAGGATGTTATTGAGAATAAGCTTTTGCAGAGATTTTGGCGGTGAAATCAAGATGGATTGGTCTTCTGTGACCATTCCAGTGAAGGGATAAATGAAGAAGTTTCTACCGATACAAAAAATGAAATACACGGTCCATAAGTCATAGGATCCTAGAGCAAACATCTTGTTTCAAGATAGTGGGATAGGAAATTACTTCTTCACACCGTAGATAGATGAGAATTTTTCTCTTTTACAAAAGACAAAGAAGACCAACTTTGGACAATGGAGTTTGATGGTAGTCACTCTAGTTCCGAATCAAGAGCAAGCATCGTATTAACTTCCCTTTTGATGAGTCATACTCATTTGCCTACAAGATACAATTTGATAATACAAATAATATGGTGGTATACGAAGCTCTCCTTCTAGGAATGGGTGTTGTTGAAGAGATGAGAACCAAGCAATTGAAATTTTTGGGCGATGTCCAAGTGATAGTCAAACAGGTAAATAAACAGTGTCAAGTAAAAAATCCAAGGCTTGGGCATTATAGAAACAGGGTATGGGATTGCATTGAATCATTTGATGCTTTCTCTATCCAATCCATCCCTTGAGAGAAAAATGAGAGGGATGATTCTCTTGTGGTGTCATCTTCCTTAGTGATGCCACATCCATCCTTTGGCAAAGATAAGGTGACCATAAAGATGGTTTTCAGACCTAGTGTACCTGATAATGTAAACCATTGGCGAAGTGTATTTAATGATGACAATCAAATCCTAGCCTTCTTGGAGTAGAGAGATAATTTCAATAACCTCTTCTTTGAAGGGAGTGAGAACCCACATAGGGAGTTGGTGTCTAAAGAAGATAAAGATGGAATCAAAGGGATTGATGAGGAGGGAGTACTTAAGCTTAAAGGAACAAGATTCCTAGAGGCTTAGTGTCATTGGAAGATCTTTTTGATAAGCATGACTAATTCATCAAGGATAAAGAAAAAGGGCCATCAAGGTGTACCAAGTTTGAGAAGGAGAACATTGGTGTGCAACCAAGCAACCAAGAATGGTCAATATTAGAAAGTGTTGTTTGCCCGAAGAAAAGAGAAGGTTTATTTCTTTGCTAAAAAAGTATTTAGATGTTTTGGCCTATTCTTATGATGAGCTTAAGTCCTTCCAACCGAAGGAAATGCATTATTCCATTCCTTTGAAGCCAAATGTCAATCCTTTCAGGAAAATGCAAAGGCCATATAATCCAAAAATTGTTGATACCATCAAAGAAGAGGTCTTAAATATGCTCAATGTCAGAATCATCTTTCCTATCCACCACTCTATGTGGGTAGCGAATATTGTCCTTGTGTGGAAGAAGAATAGAGAGATAAAAATTTGCATAGACTTCTGTAATCTAAACCAAGCTTCTCTTAAGGACAATTACCCAATTCCAATCATGGATCACATTTTTCAAGCAGTCACGAGATCAAAAATGCTTTCATTGTTTGAGGTTTTCTCAAGATACAACCAGATTGAAGTGGCGGAAGAGGATAGAACTAAAACAACCTTCACCACTCCATGGGGTACTTTTGCATACAACAAAATGCCTTTTGGTTTGATTAACATCAGGGAAATATTCCAGAGAGAAATGGATTTAGCATTTAAATATCTAAAACATTGCATCATCATCTATCTCGATGACTTGACAATATTATCAAAGAGGCGAAGAGATCACTTCAAGCACTTGGAGTAGGTCCTCATCCGATGCCAAAAACATGGTATATCTTTGAATCCCAAGAAGTGTATTTTTGGTGTTATGAAAGAAGACTATTGGGGCACATTTTTAACAAAGGGAAAGCATTGATCCAAAGAGAGTGAAAGAAATCCAAGCATTATCCTTAACCACAAGCAAGAAGGGAGTTCATTCCTTCTTTGGTAAAGTCAACTTCCTTGGCACTTTGTTCCTGAATTTGCAGAGTTAACTAAACACATCACCACCATGATGAAGGCCCGAGAGAGTTTCAAATAGAACATGATGGCAAAGCAAAGATTCAAAGCAATCAAGAGATCCATTACCAAAGCTCAAACCCTGGTATGTCCCAATTTTGATAAAGAGTTCATTATGTATTGCTATGCCTCTGAGCACATGCTCTCTGCCATCCTGGTCCAAAAGAATGATGAAGGCATAGAAGCACCTATTTCTTTCATGAGTTTCCCATTGAAGAATCATGAGATGAACTATAAATAATTAGAGAAACACGTGTATACAAAGTGGTTAAGGCTGTAAAAAAATTCAGATTTTACATTCTCAACTCTCACACCATATTGATGGTCCTAGGAATGGAAATCAAGTCCATCCTAACTCAACAAGATCCTAGGGCTAAGAGAGGAAATTGGGTTGCGAAAATTCAAGAATATGATCTAGAGATCTGACCCTCCAACCTGGTCTAAGGGAATGGCTTGTGGTGGCCGATTCTTGCTGAAGATGAGTCTTTCAAGCTCAACATGGTGAGAAAGGATGCCCTTACTCAATATGTTTCAAAGACTTGCCACAAGTTCTCTTTGTAAACACCATCGATGAGTGGTATGCGGACATTGCTTACTACTTGACCTACGGTGAATGCCCCACCCATCTCGAATACAAGTATAAAATAACACTCAAATTAAGGGAAACTAGGTTCGTCATTTGGAACCATGTTATGTACAAGAGAGGTCTTGATGGGAAATTCCTCAGATGTGTGGATAAAGAACAACGGAGAAGTTATTGAGAGCATATCACTATCAATCCTATGGTAGACACTTCTCAAGAATAATCACTACTCACAAGATCCATTGGTGAAGGTATTATTGGCCTACTCTCTTTGTGGATACTCAATAATGGGTTTCCAAGTCCGAATCATGTCGGCGATTTGTTGGGAGACCGCAACTCACAGTGCTTCCCCTCATGCTAGTTGTAATTGAAGAACCATTCCAACAGTGGGGACTAGAATTCATCGGTGTTTTAAACCCCCACTCAAACACAAACACACATACCGCTCATGGAAACGAACTACTTCACAAAGTGGGTAGAAGCTATCTCAGTCAAGCAAGCTAATATCGAAATGGTATGTAATTTCATCAAGGAGAATATCATTGTTCGTTTTCGGAGTTCTACAAAAGATCGTGGTAGATAATGCCACCTACTTTTCTTCAAGAGAGTTAAATGAGTTTTTCTATGGCTATGGGATCTCCCTGTCTCATTCATCAAACTATTACCCACAAGGGAATGGTCAAGCCGAGTCAAGAAACAAAAACTTGTGACTATAGTACATAAGCTTGTGGATGAAAACCATAGAAATTGCACAAAAAGCTTTATGATGCTCCATGGGAAGACATGATAACACTAAAGAAAGCAATTGACATGTCACCATTCCAATTGCTCTATGGGATTGAAGCTAAGATACTACTCACGGTCAAGATGAAAACTCTCAAGTTGCTTTAGGGAATAGAATATGAACAATATCGAGATTCAATCGACAAGAGAATCTTGTTTCTTGAGAAGCTAGAAGAAAACAGGCTTAGAGTGGTGGACCACATCAAGGAACATCAATTGAAAGTGAAGAATATATTTGACAAGAAGGCCAAGGCCAGGAATTCAAAGTCGGAGATCTTGTTTTCTCGAGACAAGAGAAGGGAGCCAAAAGGAATCCATGGGAAGTTTTATTCTTTATGGCTTGGTCCATTCCATATCTGTGAGGCTTGCGGAGAAAATGTATTCCTTCTATCATATTTGGATGAAATGCCATTGGAGTTTCCTGCAACGGGCAATATTTGAAATAGTACCATTAGTGAAAGTGGGTTTCCCCATATTATATTATAGGTGATTTAGGTTTGTTTTCCCATTGTGTGGTGTGTTTCCCTTCATTTGTGTGTTTGTGTGTGTTGTCCCTTTCTGTCTATCTCTTGCAAGTTGTGTGTGTTCTACAAGGCCCAATGGATAAGGCACTGGTCAATGTTATGTATGGAGATTCTAGAGTTCTCATATCATGTCCTCAATGTGCTTGATCCACGACATGTCCCCAAGTCGAGATCCATTTTTGTCATGAGATTTTTCAAGGTCAAAATCCACACTTGAAAGCATGACAACCATACCCTACTTGAAAATTTTTACTCAAAGGTCATTCTGAGTCCTCCTTCATATCACCCTAATCCATGTGTAATTCCATTCCAATCTCTCTCAAGTATTCAAACATGTTGTGTCAATGTGCCCATAGGTGATTTAGGGGTATCCAGTCATTTCAAGTACTTCCAAAGCAAGATCCATCAAAACAAGATTTTTGACAAGCTTGGGAAAAGCTATTCTCTAGTCTTCTTGAAGTTGGTACACACCCCCAGTGGGAATAGAAGACCCAAATCCATAAAGGAGGTGTATCAAAGATCCAAGAACATTGAGTAACCAGTTTTAGAAGATTCTTGGAGGTTCCATAAGTTTTGGAGCAGTTTCAGCAAAAGTGGGTCTTGGAGGCTTAAGCAGTGCATAGTGCCAAAACAACTCCTAAGCTTCGGGAAGCAATTCCACGAGCTTCATAATGAGTTAGGAGAAAAACAAAATTTCGTCGAAAATATAATTCGATACCTAGTGGATGGTGGTCTCACATTGCTCACAACACCCACGATCATTCTATCCATAACTTATTTTTGGCATACACATCCTTAGAGCCCGAAAAATATCCTATTTTTCAAAGAGTAAATGGAAGAATCGAGAGCTAAGACCCCCACCATTATTTTCAGAAGGAAATTTTCATATGAAATAATATAAATAATCATCAAAAAAATCCTCTGGGAACTCAAGATATGGCCTTGACAAGCGGTTCCCCAAGGTACAACTCCAATAGTTAGTCAAATTTTGCATTGGAATTTGAGCCAATAGGAAAGTGGCGCACTTTTGTGCACCAATTTTCCCAAGGATTTGGGATATATGGTGCAATAAAATTTTCCCCTCTCAGCTTAATCCCTTAGACCTCAATATGACCAATATTAAGCTCATTTTCGCAAGTTGAGCCCCCATGCACCAAAACCCATGCCCCTTTCTGTCCTAGGTCAAATTTCACCGAGTGGACCAATAGAGAAGGGGCGCACTTTTATGCACCAAATTTCCCAGAACCTTGGGATAGTTGGTGCAAGAAAATATTCCCCCTCCCTATTAATCCCTCAATCAACCATGTGACCCACGTGGATGTTGAAAGTGCTAATTTTCACCACCCTCTCACCTCCAATCGCAAATCTCTTCGCAACACTTGACCCAATAGGGATGGGGCACATTTTTCACACCAACCATCCCAATCCCTTGGGATTGTTAGGACAAGAAATTTTTCTCCTTCTCATTTCATTAAAATATGTAAGTTTTTTATATTCTTTAATGCTTCCACTTCTTCCAAAGTGTTACTGTACGCACGCCCGTGAAAGCTCAACCGCCGAAATCCTTCCTCCTTGTCATTATTTCTACCTTTGGAACCTTGTTACTGCCATAAACATCTTTTTCCATCATTCCTCTTTGATTCAATGCAAATAAATCAAGATATCCGAGAAAAATCATGTAATATGAGTCATCGAAACCCTAGGGTCAAAAAACCACAAATTGTTCATATCTCTCAAACCGTGCATCGGATCCTCATGAAATTTTGAGAAAATATTTCTCATCCAAACACCTTGAAGCTAAAAAAATTGAATCTTAAAAGATAGCCTAATTTTCTAATGGCATCCAGATTGAATTTTTATTTCCTAAGTTGCTCTTTTTCCATTTGTCGTCAATCCTAGGAAGTGGATAAAGTCAAAATCAACAGCAGACTCAAGAACAAAAACCCAGAAAGAATCTAATTTTTTTGTCAATCCAAGGCTCAAAAGTTTAGACTCCAAAATAGTAAGTTTCCTAGTTTTCACTTTCCATTTTTAGTAAGTTTCCAAAAACGGCAAACTCCCTCCAAAAGAAAGAACAGTGAAAATCATACAAACCGAAAACTAGGGCACGCAAGTCAAAAAGTTAAAAAAGAAAAAGGAAAAAAGTAACTTTCCAAAAATAGAAAGTGCTTTGAATTGATCCCAAGACATTTGTGACAATCCTGGAACGTGAAGGAAACACCTAAGTGTAAGAAACAAGGTGAAAAACAACACTTCCCAAAATAGTAGCTCCTAGGACCTAGTTTCCAAAATATCGCTTTTGGTTCCGAGTGCAGAAAGTTGCTATCATCTCCATAGTAACTTATATCATTATTTTTACCATCATGAAGTTCAAGTTATCTCTTCTATATCTCGTTTCAACCCTTACCTCAGAGTTCCTGAGTGTGGGTGACAACAATGTTACTCACATGGACCTAGAGGAGCTCAAGCACGTAATGTTCGGTGGGCCAAGAGAACCTACGGAGCGAGAAGGTGATACCAAGCAAAGCAAGCAATATTCAACAAGGAATTCAAGGGAATGAATATTTCATTAGATTTTCTTCCCAAAAGTATGTTATCAACAGGATCATTTTCATAATAGTGCTCTCTCTCTTCTTCCTATTTCTCCTCTTCTCTCCCCCCTTCCTTCTTCTTTCATGTTCTAATTATTCATTAAGGGTGTGCACTTTTTCTTTTGTCTTATTCCTATTTCATCATACTCATTAATGTGACTATATTGTGGTAATTTAATAAGTCACCCTTACTTTATAAAAGGGGACTTAATGTTATTTCCTATAAATACCAAAAGTCACATTAGGAAAAGGCAAATGAAAAGACACCAAGGGGGGTAAATGAAGAGACGTTTCTAGCTCTATAAATGTAATGAAACCCTCATTCTTAAGGGTTTTCAATTTTATACACTCAAGAGATATTTTTGAGCTAAGTAAGAGAGATAGCAATTCTTCTACTCTCCTTCACAAATTTTCCTATATTTCCAACATTTTATAACTTGATGAAAGATTTCACTAAATAAATGTATTGTTTCTTTTCATGATTCATGAATGTGTGCAACTTTGTGTGCATGGTTTCCTCTGATCGTTAACACTCTAAACTTTTTGTTTCTTTCTTATAAATTGTGGATGTGAACCTTCTAATTAGCTTTGGTGAGAATATGATTTTCTACTCACAAAGTTAATTCCCCTTGTCTAATTTCTCACTCCCCTTCCCCACCTTTTAGCAAATTCCTCCCTTACACTTCATTGTAAGCATTTACCACGGCATACAGTGGAGTGTTCTGTCGGATCCCCAACCTCTTGCAAACAACAAATTTCCCATTTTTTACATTCACAATAAAGTGGAGCTGCACCACCCAAGCAGAGGGACCTAGAATCCAGAGCATTGGCTAGATAACCATCAATTTGTCCACACGACAATTTTTCTCGCTAACAATACCCAATCAACTAAGCAACAAATAAATAAACCCTAAGTGAAAAGTGGTTTAGAAGAGCCTTAGTTGATTCAAAGAGGTTGTTGGACTGTGTCATAGAAGATAGTGATTGAACAGAGTGGAAAACCCTCGCATAGAAGCCTAAAAATGTAGATCTGAGTGATTTGGCTAGACTAGGGTGCCTGGAGAAGGATGGGGGTTCTCGTGGCACTCTAGTATGGTTTCTAGGTGCCCTGGTCTATGTAAATGCTTGAAAAACCTCCTCTAAGGTGTCGTAAGAGGTTCACACTTGTTCGCCTTTGATCACCTCAAGTTTGTTGCAAGATCATTGAGGTCACTTTGTAAACCTACAATGAATAAAGCACCTGCAAAACCCTAAAATAGACATTAAATCCTAAAAAAGAAAGATGCAAAATGAGGGTCCTGGACTATCCTCAACTACACAATGATGGACTTACTACTAAGAGATGCACTACATCTTAGACCCAATGTAGTTATGTGTGTGTGTGCGGAATTTTGCCCTAGGTTGTTCTTGTGCGTGTCACACTTTGTGAGTAGCGAGCAAGTAACTAGATGTAGAATGTAAATAATGTGTGCATGGAAACAATAAACTCCCCTCATATGAAGTGTGATGCAAAAGAACCAACCTTTTTCCATTGTGGAGCTAGATGGATGAAAATGGAGCTCTAAATGCCTTGATGGATTCAACCTTAGGTGGTGATAAGCAGTGCTTAGTGCTTAGTCCCTTATTATGATCACATAACTTTATATTTATATGATTCCCTTGCTTGAATTTTGTAATTAACCCTAAAAAGTTTGACTACCAAAAAGATAAGATGCTCAAATGACTAGAAAGGACCCAAAAAGTGTGACCAAAGTACAAAGAGGACAAGGGCACCCAGGAGGGGACGAGGGCACTGACATTGATGTCTTGGCTTAGCGTTGGTGTCTAGAATGATAAATGCTGAAAGGTAAAAAGACAAAATGAGCAAGTAAGAGTGCAAGACTAAAAGTAGAAGCATAAAGCAAAGAAAGGTGGCCAAAGACATGGGTTAATCATTAATTTTCATACTTAGGAATCATGTAAATAGTAGTATGTAATCAAGACTAGATAATTACCCAAAGTGCATGATTTTTGTCTACAATAGGGTATCGAGTTTCAGATCGTGTTCATTCCTCCTTTGGGTTGCATCCTCCTAGTGATGTCACATGCACTTCAAATGAGGGGAGACATACATTGGGGGAATTAGTCACCCCATTCAAGAACACATAGATAGAGTTAAGACCTACACAGTACATGAACAACACAATATTCAGTCACATAAACAACCCACAACCTAACTTGGGTTCTCAACACAACACATACATGAGCGCCTGGGTGCTCCTGACCCTTCCTGAGTGCCTATGACTAGGGGGCGATTATAGAGTTTTTCTCGAGACCAACACGCTTTTCAGCTTTACACATTGGTTTTCATATAACAGCAAAATCCTCCATCAATCAACATGCATGTCATCTCCTTTCTCTATTTCGCGTTGGATCAACTTTGATCAAACTAGATTAAAGAAAGATCACACCATCCGAGTGGTGTATAAATTTTCAAGAAGCAGTCAGGGTTAGAGAATAACACTAGACCTTTCTCCCCAACACTTCTTTTTTATGGCGTGAGATCGCCCAAAAACTCACACTTGGCGTGAGATCACCCAAAAACTCAGTCTTGGCGTGAGATCGACTAAAAGATCATTCTTCTACAACATTTTTAGGATCCTTTCTATCGTTTTCACTCATCACAAATCAGGTGCACATGTTTTTTTCACATTTTTACATACTTTTACACGCTTTCTTACATATTTAGATCAAATTTTTCATATGCACATATTTGACTACTCTTTTGCTCGTCTCTTTTGCAAGTCCTTCCTTATGGGAAGCAAAGTCCCATCATCGAACACATCAAGTGACAATGGCAACAGGTACAATGTGACATATACACATACGCTTTCACCCCTAGAATCACTTCCTCTTCTCTAGCTTCCACGCTTCATTTTTATCACTCCATGCTTTTTCTTGTCTTCTTGCACGCTTTTTCCATTGATCTACATGATTATCAAGTATGCATCTCTTATCTACTTTATGTTATCGAGTATTCACTCAACAACATAAAGTGGGGGCAAATGTAGACATTAAATCACACACTTGGGTACATTTCTAGGTCTTGGTCACATACCACTATTCATATGATTCCTAAGCAAGAAAAGTAGTAATTGACATCTATTTTTGGCCTCATTCTTTGTTTTCTCCGTGGTCTTACATGCTTCATTGCCCAGCCTCGACTTTCACCGCTCCATCTTTCTTAGATCTAGATACAGATGTCGATCGAGCCAGGGACATCAACGCCTAAGCGCCCCGACCTCTTTGTACTTTACTCACCCCTTTTGGGCCTCTTTTATCTTTTGGGCATCTTGTTTTCTTGGTGGTTGGCCTTTTAGAGGTTAATTATGAAATTCAAACAAGGGAATCATATAAATACAAAGTTATGTGATCATAATAAAGGACCAAGCTCTAAGCATATATTACTATCACCTAAGGTTGCATCTAAAGGCATTTCAAGAGCATCAAAGCATCTATCTAGCTTCATTCAAGGGATAAGGGACTACATTTTCTACATACACACATAGGAGGGGAAGTTCATTTTTTCATCCACACATCTACTTACATTGCTACATCTAGTTATTTTTCGTTATTCAAGTGCATCTTGCACAAGAGCCTCCTAGGGCACAATTTCACACACACACACACACACATACAAAAAACTACATGGAGTCTAAAATGTAGTGCAATGCCTAGATCATAAATTCACTTTGTCATGTGACCGCCTGGGTCACTGATCGGACTCCCCATTTACATATTTTTCTTTTTAAGATTTGATGTGTTTTGGGGTTTTGTAGGATATTATATGTTTTGTAGATTACCAAAGGTGAATTCGGCGATCAACCAATGACATACAAGCGATTAACAACAACATTTAGTGAACATCTTGCGATACTACAAAATTCAATCATTGCAGGAAAGAAAAGATGTCAACTCATGAACACCAACAACTTTAATCCTGGAAACCTCTGAAGGAGGAAAACCAATCGGGAAGGGAAAAACACTCTTTCTTCCCACTTTTTATTGGCCAATTCAAATAAGAAGTATAGAATTTACAATAAGTATGAAAGAGAAGTAGATAATATCTCACACTTCCTCCCAATTACTTGTTTTCTCTACCTCAAAACTCCTTTCTTCTACAAACACAATTCCAACACTAATAATTCCTTGCTCACTTGTTTTCATGCTTCAATGATCAAAACTCTCCTTCCTACATGTATTTATAGTATTTCTCACGTCGTCCAGGTGCACCGGAGGATGGGGAAGGTCTCGAAGGAGAAGAGACACAGATAACCTTTCCAATTCTGGACTGTTCATTTCAAATTTTATTTTTTATCTCGAAAGTGTCAAGATTGCCGCCCAATGCGGATCGACACTCACGGGACCACCTCCCCTGGGCTGGGTGGCGGTTATAGGACCATCGTCCGGCCGAGCAAAGTGGTTACTGTTAGAATAAAGACATAACCTTTGTTTCTTCATTTTCCTTCTTTGTTGTTGACTGATATGATGAAGTAGAGTTATTTTAGATCCCTATGGATCACACCTCCCCTACTTAGGAGGCTTTTGGTCCCACAAAAGCTTAGTGGGGGAGTAGATGAGGAAATAATTCTCTCACTTGTTCCTTCAAGTACCACCGAGCTTGCTTTGGTGTCTTCCCTTTCAGTCAAACCTGCCAAGACTCTTGCAGACCTCTTCTAATCTCTCCGACCTTTTTCTGCAGCACTACATCCTCCTCCAATTCGTCTCATGATTCCAAGACGCAATCCTCAATGGAAGGTAACAACTGAAATTATTCATCTTCATCTAGCATAGATGGTTCATATAGGTGCAATTTCTTACAATTTACTATTGATTACATCCTCATAAATGGTAGAAAATCAAGTCAAAGGCATTTTCTCCAACCTGCTCCAATATGGTGAAGGGTCCATATCGTAGTGGTTTGAGCTTCCATGCTTAACCTTGTAGTCTCTCCTTGCTCAAGTAAAGCCAAACTCTATCTCCAACATGAAGCTTATGCTCTCTCTTATGTTGATCTTGCCTATCCTTGTACTTGACTTGATAATTCTCTATTTGTTCTTTGAATTTGAGGTGGATTTCTCGAATCCTCTCAATGAATTTGTTTGCTCTAGTCACCTCTGGGTCTCGTGTCTCCTCTTCATCCTCGCTATCCAACCGCTGTTGTCCAGTGATTCATAGCGAGATATCCTAAGCATGTTTCAAATGGTGACTTTGTAGTGGATTTGTGTCTTTGCCCAATTATAGGAATGTTGAATGTAGGCTAAGGACTCATCCCAAGTCCTTGGGTATTTGCTTTATTATACCCTCGATCAATGCACCAAATTCTTGTTCACCACCTATGTCCTGTCCATTTGTTTTTGGATAGAAATTCATGCTCCTCTATAACCTCAGTATCCATCTTGTCCCACAAAGTAGTCTAAAACTTCCCAAGAACTGGAATCCCTATCAGAAACAATAGACTTTGGCAAGCCAAAATACACACATACATTAGCAAAGAAAAGATATGTTGCCTCATGTGCTTTTACTATCTTTTTACATGCCATAAAAATACACATCTTACTGAATCTATCAACAACAACATAAAGATAGTCATGGTCATATTTAGACATAGGTAATCCTCCTACAAAATCCATAGAAATGTCCTCCCATGGACGAGTAGGTACTAGAAAAGGCATATACAAACCCTCCTTCCTAGTCTTAGGCTTGTTGGTACAACAAAGTTTACATCCATGTATAAATTTTGATACTTCTTCTTGCATATTGGGCCAATAAATGTACCTTTGCAAGTGGGCTAGGGTCTTACCAACACCGAAATGTCCCGCTACTTTTGAGGTATGTGTTTCCCTCATCAATAAAAGTCTTTCTTCTTTATGCACACAAAGCTTTCCCCATCGGTAGAGTATCCCGTCCTTGAAATAAAAATCTTCAATCCTGTTCTCTCAGCCCCTTGGGACTGCAATTGCTGAAATGTCACCCCAAAGTCTTTGTCCTGGCATATGCCTCTCTGTAAGCTTCCTTCATGAAGGGATCGATCTAAGAGATAGTGGCCAAGCAGGAGAATTTCTCCTGTGTAGGTGGCCTAGACAATATTTCTACCACCAAGTTTGTACTACCCTTCTTGTATTTGATCACTAGATGGAACTGTTGAAGGAACCCCATCCATTTGTAGTGCCTTGCCTACTGCAATTTAGACTGTGCTTGCAAATATTGGAGAGGTTTGTGGTCAGTGTGCACAATAGTTTCTTTACCCAACAAATAATGCTTCCATTTTTTAATTGCTTAAACTAGTGCATACATTTCCTTATCATATATTGAATATCCTTTAACTGTTGAAGTAAAAGTTTCATAATGATAGCATACAGAGTTTACCTCCTAAAGCAACACTGCGCCCATAGCATAATCAGCGACACGTGTCTTTACTTCAAAGGGTTGCTGCAAATTAGGAAGAGCAAGTATTGGATCATGACTAATTTGTATTTTAATAACTCAAAGGATTTATTTTGTTACTTACCCTACAGTCAAACCCTTACTCTTTGCGGCCACTGTGTGTAGAGGTGTTGCAATCACGGAGAAGCTTGGAATGAACTTCTACATGTATTGTACTCCTCCCACAAAACTCCTATTCTTTGTGGCTTCCATTGGTGTTGGCCAATGTTGATAGATTCCACCTTCTTTGGATCCACTTGTAGCTCTCCTCCTCCACCACGTGCCCAAGATAGACAAGTGACTGTTGGAAAATTCACATTTCTTCATATTACAAAGTAGTTGTTTCTCCTTGAGAACTTACAAGACTTGTTGCAAATGAGTCGATTTTCCTCCCACATGGCACTAAACATCAAGATATAATCTAGATAAACAATGACATATGAATATATGAAATCCCATAATACATCATTCATCAATCTCATAAATGTAGCGGGTGCATTGCATAAACCAAATGGAAGTACTAACCACTCATACAAACCTTATTTTGTCTTGAAGGCTATCTTCCATATATCCTCCTCCTTCATTCTGACTTGGTGATAACCTAACTTGAGATCCAACTTCATGAAGAATTTGGCATGTTGAAGTTGGTCCAAAAGATCATCTATGCCGGTAAGTGGATATGTGTTCTTTATGGTGATCTTGTTTAAATCATCGTAGTCGATGCACATTCTCCAAGAACCATCCTTCTTTGGCACCATCACAATAGGCAAACCACATGGTGAGGTGCTTGGACATATCACCCCTGGTCTAGTAGTTCTGGAGTTGTTTCTTTACTTTAGTACTCTCCAGAAGGATTGCCTATACAACTTTGATGTTCGGTAGAGGGGACTCGCAATAGCAATCTCATGCTCTACTTCTGTTTTAGTGGTAACTCACCGAGAGTTTGAAAAACATCCTAAAAATACTAAATAATACTATTCAAATCATGTTTCCCTAGTTAGAAATATCTAAGACTTTTACACCGTCTTGTTTATCCTTTAACAAAAGTAAATAAAATTGATTATGATTTGCCTAAATAAGTCGTTTTGCTTGGTTAGCACTCACCATAGTAACATGTGTATTACATTGGTGTGCCTAGATTTTGTAGCTGATCCCATCCTTGAACCATCTATATCGGTTTTCCCTTATCATAAATATAACATCCTTGATATACAAGGACTCTCAAAAACAACATCAAAAGCATCAAGTGGAATAACATCAACTTCCAATACATCAATATACTGGGAATTTATCCCAACCTTGACCTTACATCTTTTTGTTACTTGAATTTCAACACCCTTCTTCACCCAACCCAAATGATAAGGGTGTGATGCTCATAAGTCTCAAGACCAAGCTTCTTTACAACTTCTTTAGAAATCAAATTAGGCCGAGAACCAATATCAACCAAAGCATTTACCTTAGTTCTTGATCTGGATTAGTCTAATCATCTCCTCTTCCTAGTTGTTCATGTTGGTGGTCGTGCATCCAATCCTCTCGGCTACATCGTAGTCATCTTTAATTTCCACCTCCCCTTCGTCTTTACGGTTGTCATGGACTTCTCTGAGTCCTTGGTTCAGTTCTTTGGATGTAACTCCGGATGCAACTTCCAATGTGTAGCGTCAGTATGACCATTGATATCACAGTTCTTGCAAAAATTCTTACAATCTTTACAAGTATTTAAAGTAGTGGTAGCTTGTTTACCTTTCCCTTTCCACTTACCTTTGTTACTTGTTTTCCCATGTTCTTTCTTCTGCTGATTTTTGACTACTTTTCCCTTGGCTCTGCTTCTCCTTGCTTCTTTTCATCATCTATATAGTATGCCTGCACACACACCTCATTATCTTTGGGCTTCGAGGAGATGAATTTTCTTTGGAGGTGAATGTGGAGTCATCCCAAGTATTTAGTCAAAATATCCTCTTCCTCTAAGTCCATATTCAACAACATGGCATGCCTCCGAAACTTTGTAGTATCGTCCCCGCACACTTTGACCACTACCTTGTCTAAAATACTGTCATTTAATCATTTGGCCAGTCTTGTGGCCAATAGGATAGAAGTTAGCTCTAAGTAATTCTTTAAATTCTTGCCAAGATTTTACAATAGGACGTTTCTTCTTTTCACAAGTGGCTAGATGGGTTTCCCACCAAACTAGAGCGTGTCCCTCCATTTTGAGACGTGCAAAGGTGATCCTTTGTGCCTCAGTGACATTATGGACGCTAAAGTAGACTTCTAATTGTTTTAGCCATTTATCAAGCAACTCTGCATCTACTTGTCCTTCAAATCTTTTAATTTCAACTTTCGTCTCAACTTTAAAAGGAGCATGATCAAATTTTACCTTCTCTCTTGCATTTGAAGTCTCTTCTTCATGCTCTTCCCCATATTCTTCCTCATGGTGGCTCCTTCCTATGCCAAACTTTTTAGCTAAGCCTCAAACCACTAAGTCCATGGAGTCTTGCTTAACAAAAGTCGTCTTCTGCAAATCTGCAAGTTCTTCTTGTCTTCTAAACATCCTATCCATCATGGTCTTCAGCATATCAATTCTACGAACCAAGTTTTCTTCCTCCTTTTATCCCTGAATTATTTGTTTCCACTTCCTTATAGAAATATCTGGATCGCAAGGTAAAGCCTCTTCACCTTTAGATCTTTTCATTGTCATACAAATCCAAGAACGAATACCATAGTCCTGGATACTTGTTAGCTCTGATACCAAAATGATCTATAAACTCTCTACTTTGGAATTGTTCACAGAATCACAATTAAATGTTGTTGTTCTACTTTCGATTAGAAAATGACAGAGATATAGCTAGTGAATGAATTTGCTTATGCTTAGAATCAACAATTGTAGGAAAAGAAAGAATGTAAACTCATGAACACCAACAATTTTTATCTTGAAACCTCCAAAGGGAGGAAAACCAGTCGGGAAGGGAAAAACGCTCTTTCTTCCCACTTTTATTGGCCAATTCAAATAAGAAGTACAAAATTTACAATAAGTATGAAAGAGAAGTAGATAATATCTCACACTTCCTCCCAATTACTTGCTTGCTCTACCTCAAAACTCCTTTCTTCTACAAACACAATTCTAACACTAAGAATTCCTTGCTCACTTGCTTTCATGCTTTGATGATCAAAACTATCCTTCCTACATGTATTTATAGTCTTTCTCATGTCCTCACATGCACTGGAGGATGGGAAAGGTCATGGAGGAGAAGAGACACTGAGAAAATCTTTCCAATTCTGGGACTATTCATTTCAAAAAAATGTCTAAAAGTGTTAGGACTACCGCCCAATGTAGACCAGCGGTCATAGGACCACACGCCCCTAGTTGGGCAGTGGTTATAAAACCGCCGCCTTGGCCGGCATTTCTATTAGCATAAAGACATGACCTTTGTTTCTTCATTTTCCTTCTATGTTGTTGGATGATATGATGAAATAGAGTCATTTTGGATTCTTATGGATCAGTTTACGAGGTTCTACGCATCACGGTGACTACGAGAAGGTCTTTGGAACCTAGGCACCTTGACCCGATCCAGCAGATCCGAAGCAGTCACACAATTTTCTAGGAAAATTAATGATAGTTTCCTCCTCCTATTTACGAGTTTTCCAGCTTCAACACATTCTAGGATCAATTGTGAAATTAGCTAAGTCTCTTATCCCATCTCTTGCACCTAAGGTTTCATATTTTCTAGCTTATTGCTTGGGTCACATATGTACTTTATTGTTTATCATTTTGTTGTGACTCTGCAATTAGGGTTTAGCATATTTTCTATATTTGTTAAATCACACACTTAAGTGATGAGCATGTACTTCTTACTATTAGTGTGAAACTGGGAAAGAAGGTGTAGAAAAAAATCTATGCACTTTCGTACATTTCTAGGTCCTAGAGTGTGTGTGTGTGTGTGTGTGTGTGTGTATATATATATACATACATATGATTATCAAGCATGAAAACTAGTGATTGAGAACATCTTTTGGGCCTTTTTGCTTGTCTATTATACTTTTATTTGACCTTACACACCCTACTGACCCTATCGTTATTTAACCAATTTATCCTTTATGGCCTCGACACTAACACCCATTTAGGATAAAAGCACTAAGGTGTTATTGTCCCTTCTGGGTGCTCTTGAACCTCTTTATCCTTTTCTCACTCTTTTGGGTCTCTTTTACTTCTTGGCCATATTTTACACTTTTGGGTCATCCTTCTAGTTGTCAATTACAAAATTCAAACAAGGGAATCATATATATACATAGTTATTGCTCTCAAATAGGGGGATTAAGCACTAGCATTATCTACTATCACCTAATCTTGCATCCAAAGGCACAAGAGCATTACAAAGCATCCATCTAGCACATTCACTCAAGGGACAAAAATGTGCATCACTCTGCATACACAACATATGAGGGGAAGTTTATTCTATTCCATCTCACACATTCTATACATTTGTTATTATTCTAGATCTAGCCCACAACTTGCACAAGGGCATCCCAGGGCATCATTACACACACATTCACACATAACTACATAGAGTCTGAAATGTAGTGCAATGCTTAGTACTAAGTTCACTCTTCGGGTGACCATCGGGTCAGTCCAACTCCACATTCTACATATTTTTATTAGATTTGATGTGTTTTGTGGACATGTGTAGCTAGATATCTATTTTTCAGGTTACAAGTGTGAACAACGACATTGGAAAAAATCCAGGGCAAAAAACAAAGGCTAGCAATAAGCTCTTTCTGCACAAAAAAGGATCAAAACACGAGCATTTGGGTGGAAACTAGAGCCCAAGTTCGATCACTAGCACCCGAGGCACTCTGTCCTCCCATGGGCACTTCTATCTTGCACATTTCTAGGTCTCATAACCTCCAATGAGCCTTGACGACGCTGCTTCTTGCTTGTTTGTTTATTCACCCGCCTAGATGACTCATAAATCGCTTAAGTCATCTCCTCTTTCTTCATTGCTTAGGGATTCATATTATTGCATTCTTCTTTGTCCATTTATTGTATATTATCATTTGTATATCATTAGTTACAATAGTTAATCGAAATTGAGATTTAATTCAATATGTATATTAAATCATTTGGCGAACCATATTGATATTACCTTTTTCGTGCCTTTTGGTCGCATCACCATTTGTAATTATTCTTTCCTTGGCTATACCCCAAACCTAACCCACTGGTACGCACATGATTGTCCACAACCTCCTTTTACTGATGAAGAATACATTATGGGCATCTATAATTTATGTTGCATTAGCACTCTCTATGATCAACCTCATACTATCGCCTACTATGTCTCCAATCCAAATCCTATCGGTTATGAACATGACACTGACGATCTCCTTGATGAGTTTAAGTGATTCGCACCCCTCACACACTTGGGGTCATCGCACTTCCCCCTTCCGTCACTATCAATTGTCTCTGGTGTCTACTACTACACTTTACGCTTCACACTTCATGTCTAATATTTCTAATCATACTCACATCTTCGACATGCACATTGTATCGTCATTACCCGATGACACACTTTAGTGCTACGGTTCACACTTGATTGTTGAGGGCACACTTCATCCATGACCCTCACATCCTCTACTCTCACTACACTTCGAGCTCAATACTTCACGATACATATTTCATAACCTCTACTATTCTCATTCGTTTCGTGCTTCATGAGTATACTTTCGAGCATCACCACATCGTTGGTTCACATACTTTCTCTTCACCACCTGATGATGCACTCTAGTGCTACGGTTAACAATTGATTGTTGAGGGTGCAGCTCATCCATGAACCTTGCATCCTCGACTCTTGCTACACTTCGAGCTCAATACTACATGATACATCTTTCATAACATCTACCATGCTCTCTCTCGTTCCGCACTCCATGACTATATTTTCAAGCATCACTACACAATTGGTTCACATACATTCTCTTCATTACCCAATGACACACTCTTGTTCTATGGTTCATAAGCTAACAATGCCAAGGGACCAGGGATAGAAGGATAACAAAAAGGAAAACTAATCTAAGGAAGGTGATAACACTAGAAAAAGAGGGATGAACACTATTTATTCTAAGTGAAAATGAAGGGAAAAAGGCATGAAAGAAGGCTAGGCACATGTAGCACAACTAAAACACATTTACCATATCAGTTTCATGGAACACAACTAAAAATGGAGTTACAAGGGACGTAGAATGACACAACAAACACACAATGTAAAAGAAAGGCAAGAAGAAAGAATACAAACACACTTAGGACAGAGAATAGTCACAAAATGATGCTTCCATTACTTCCAAAATGCACAAGAACTGTTACAATGGTGAAAGAGGTCGATATCCACATGCATGAGCCAGATATAGAGGTCTGTGACTCAAATACAAAATATGAAGTCCTTAGCAAAAATGTGTAAGGATCCAAAATGTCCAACATTAACAATGAGCCCAACTCTTACATTTATAGATGAATCCATGGAAGAAGAAGAAGAAGGAGGGAAAACTGAATTTGAAATACAACCACCAACAAGAAGCATTCAATGCCTACAAATCCACCTAAATCTATCAAATGCACTTCCCCAAGTCTTTTTGGCATGTTGAGAAGGAAGGAGGGTGAGATCAGATCAAATCGGTGGTTGGAGCAATCAGATCTGCTCATTAATGCCCAAAAAGATGTTTTTCCCATTTCTCACCTACCAAATCCACCAAGAATTTGAATTTGAATATCTAACACTATAGCCTACATGTCAACAACTATCGATTGAGACTAGGCACATGCCGATCGAGCTCTAGAAAAATATGGTGGTGTCATAAAGAAGATTTTTTAGAGTCATCTACATATGTAAGACACACACATGGCACACGCTGATTTGGTTGATTGAAAAATGGCCAACTATGTGCAAAATGTTTTTTCATTTTTGCCACGTGTCACTCATTGATTTTTTGCAAGGATTCGATGCCCTGTTGGCATGCTTTGATTGATTGTGTGTGTGTGTGGCACACTCAAGCATGTCGAGAAATGGCATGGCATGGAAAAATGGTAGAAGAGGAGGCACAAAAGGTATGCACGTGGAAATGAGGCAGGGGAAGAAGGAAGAAAGAAGGAAGGTGCACATAATCACAATGCATGTGCGAGAGGAAATGGGGAAAATGGTGAGTGAAAAACATGTATGGTCAAGGCGTAACTATTACAAAGTAATGTGTGGGGTGTGTGAGAGGGCTAGGGACTTAGCTGATTTTGAAGCAAGTGTAAGGCATGCACACAGGATGAATAAATTGCTAGGAAGAAGGTGAATGTGCATAAAGATGCACACAAGGTAAGAGTGGAACAAAGAGGAAAAGGAAAATGGAAAGGGGAGAAGGGGAAGTGCAAAGGGCACATGAGGAAATAATGACCAAGTGAATGTGCCAAGGAGACAACTGAGGTGCGTGCAACACTTGTAATGAAGATCTCTAGCTAGAATATGTATGTAAGTTGTCCAAATAACTAGGAGAGTTATTTGGATAACAATTTTGGTGACTTTTTGGGGCCATCTTCCTACTAGATGAAGGAGATCAAGTAGCCTAGAGCATCCATTGGGCATGGAGTCTACTATGTAATCATGAAATTTGATCTTCAACTTTGAAGAACTACCCTCTAAAGTCACTTGAAGGATCATTTCTTGACTCTATTCTGAATCCTACGCAAACTGCTAAAAAGAAGATCGACACCAACATGAAGAAAAAAGAAGAGCACACAGTGCAAAGCACATGCGAGAAGAAAGAACTATGTACAAACAAACAATGTGCACAAATGCACTTGAGAGGAATTGAAACTACTCTAATATATACAAAATGATGCAACAAACTTAATGGAAGGGTTTGAGATAGATCCCATTTATTGGGATTTATAGTGCACCTCCATCAAGATGAGTTAACTCAAAGAGTTAGCCTCCTTGCATGAACTGATGATGTATGGGCCACTCCAAAGTGCATCAAACTTTGAATGGTGCCCTGGTTTAGCTCTATCAACATCCCATTTCAAGACCAAGTCCCCAACTTTGAAAGCTTGAGGCCTAGCCTTTCTATCAAACCATTTCTTTGTTGCTTTGTTGATGTTGTTCTAGCTTGATCATGGCAGAGTTCCTTGATTCTTCAAGATTAACCAGCTCTTTCCATTCTATTTCTCTCTCTCCTGTGCCTTCAAATCTAAATTGGGAAAGTGCCAATGAGTTCAACTCAAGTGTCAAAGGAAGGGTAGCCTCCTTTTCCATAGAAAATATTGTAAGGAGAAGTTCCTATTGCTTTTTAAATTGTGATTCTATCTTCCCAGAGCGCACACGAGACCTTTGTATGCCACTATTTTTGGCTAATGTTCATTGTGCACTTCATGATCCTGATTAGGTTCTTATTTGTTGACTCTTAGACCATTTCCTTGAGGGTAATAGTTGGAAGAAGTCTTCAGATAGATGCCCATATTTAGAGCCCAATCAAGTGATTTTAGTGCCAAGGAAGGATTTTGCATTATCGAGATAATGGTTTGAGGAATGCCAAACCTTGTGACTATACCTTCGAGAAAGTCAAGGATGATGACTTGGTTGATTCCTTGAGCATGAAACTTCTTCTATCCATCTAGTAAAGTAGTTCCATAGCTATCAACACCCATCTATGTCCAATGCTTGAAGGTGGATTGATCATGCCTATGAAGTCAAGACCCCATTGCAAAAAAGGTTGATCCACTTGGATTGGTCGGAGGGGAAGTGCATCAATCAATCTCTTCTTTCCTACAAAGAAAGCACATTCTTTGCATTTTTGTGACCCACTTGTGTGCATCTACAAATAGAGTAGGCCAAAAGATACCTGCCATTATGATCTTCATTGTTGTAGTTTTGGCAGAGAAGTGTCCACCAGAGAATCCATCATGAAATTTGCTAACACATTTTCAATTTGTGCACATGCATCATTGATACACCTTAACAACACACCATCAAGATTCTTCTTGAAGAGAAGTCCATCAATCAAAACATAAGGGATAGATTGTAACCTCATATGTCTTCTCTTTTCCTTGTTTAAACCAGGAGGGTATGCACCCTCGGAAAGGAATGTGATCATGTCCTTCATCCAATCACACATGCTAGATCTTGTATTCTTTCTCAAGTTCTGCATGTGGGAGAGCTTCATCAAGAAATAATGAAGTCTCAGATTCATTGTGTGCATCCTCAACAAGTTGTTTTGCAGAGCATGCTACCTCTTACCAGCTTTTGTGGCTTTGATAGTCACATCATACTCCATGATTTTGGTCACCCATCGTGCTCTCTTTTCACTGATTTTTCTCCCATGATGAAGTCTCTAATAGAAGAGTGGGAGACTAACACCTTGATATGATTTTTGGTGAGCATACTTTTGAATTTCTTGAGCATGCGCATGATGGCATAGACTGTTTCTCCATGTGACTATATTTTAATTCATAATCCTTCAATGTCTGGCTGAAGAAAGCCACTAGTTGTTCCAGCCCTTGTTCATTTTCTTGTGTTAGACAACAACAACACTTGCATCATCAACCATAAGCATAAAGGATAAAATCCTTTGAGTAATTCAGGTTGATGAGTGTTGGCACACAAAAAATCTCTTGCTTTGATTTTGTTGAAGCTTTCCTTTCCTTCTGTTGTCCATCTGAAAGTTATGTCCTTCTTGAGCATCAGGGTGATGGGCCTTAACTAGTCCTACAAAGTTAGGAATAAAATGCCTAACAAAATTGATCTTACCAAGGAAGGACTACAAGGCCTTTTTTTGCATACGGGGGAAAGAGAGGCTAGGATGGCTGAAACATGCTCAGGATCAATTGTGATGCCATCCTTTGAAACCACATGGCCCAAGAGCTTTCCCTATGCCACTGCAAAATTACACTTCTTGGGGTTAAGAGATACCCCATTTTTCTACATCTCTCAAAGACTTTCTCTAGGTGTGCCATATGATCCATGCGCTTTACTTTGAGAAGATATGATGATGTCATCAAGGTAAACCAAGATGAACTCATTGATGTAACCTTTGAAGGCAATATCCATGGCACATTGAAATGTTGCACCTACATTTGATAGACAAAGGGCATCTTCTGATATGCATATGTTCCCCACTTGGTTGTAAACGTTGTTTTGAATTGATCCTCTTCCTTGACCAGATCTGATTGAAACCTAATATCCATCCAACATTGAGAATCTTTGCACACAGCCACATAGTCTATAGAATCTACTCCATAAGGAAAAGGATAATGATCCTTTAGAGATGCCTTGTTCAAATCTCTAAAATCAACACAGAGTCTGATTTCACCATTCTTCTTGCACCGAAACTAGATTCATGACCCAAGTAGAGTACTTGATGGGAAAAATAATCTTTGCCTCAATGAGTTTGGATAACTCCTTCCTCATGAGGGGCTCTATCTTTGGATTGACTGGTCATTTTTTTTTCTGATGGGCTTGATACCAGATCAAGGTCAATGGAGTGTTGAGAAAACACTTGGATCAAAACCTTTGAGGTCTTCATACTCCCATGAGAAGATATCATTGTATTTTTGACAGAGAGAGATGAAGGCCTATTTTTCATCATGCGTGCAAAGCTTTACTAAGCAACAACTCCTTTCCACATGCAATAGTGACTGGGAGCAGTCTTCTTGCACACACGCATATACTTTTCTTCACCCTTGAACTCATCATCAAGGCTAAACATTTTCTCTAAGGTGACCAACCCTTTAGGAAACTTGTTTGAATTTAGTTGAATCACTTGGTCACCATAGTTGTCATGCAAATCAACTTGCATGCTTGATGAGAACTCAACTTCATTCTGATGAACTGATGATCTTGCACATCACTGTCAAACACTTTCCAGCTGGTGTTGTTATCTGGAATGGATGGTCTAATCACCATCTTAATGTGTTGAGTGTTTCCTTTGAACAAAGTCCTCAAGAGAGAGAACTGTGAACCAAGCGCGGCCATTTGATCAACTTCCTTATTCATTTTGTGTGGCACCACCTACAGATTTAGAGCATCAAAGCTCTCAAGGAGGTCCCAAACTCTATGTTTATAAGCTTTGAGAAGCTTATTCTTTTCACATGCACTTTGTTGGTGACCTGTGGATAACCAATTTTGTGTCCCCAAAGATCTACAACACCTTAATCTTCTTCTTTTCAGCAATAAGTAGACCATGCACCAATGCCTCATATTTTACCACATTGTTAGAACATGTAAACTATAACCTGTGTGTGAAGAAATAATTTCTCATCCTTAGGGGAAATGAGAATAACTCCTACTCTCGCATTGCCATTTCTACTTCTGATCCATCAAAGTATAACTTCCATAGACCAAGGTTCTCTTCACTTTGCTTTGCACACACGCAACAACAACTTCTTCTTCAAGAATGCAATAAGTACCAAGCCCAGTTTCATAAGCTTCCAAATCTTCAACATATGGGTCAAATTTATGGTGCCTCTCTCCCACTCATCAAGTACTAGATCAGAATAGAAGGTGGAAGAGGTTGCTCTTTAAAAACTAAAACTTGTTCTTCTTGGATTAAACAATTGGCTTGGAGAGGGATGGGACATATGACTCTACATGATAGGAAAATATTGGCTCAACTTGTATGGTAAACTGGGTACCATACCTTGTCTTGAGTAACATATGGGTCCACCAATCAGAAGACAAGTAACCACCCACTTTAGCAATAAAATCTCTTGACAAACATAAGGCAAACAAAGGGGGTAGATCAATGATTGACACATCTTGAGTTATTGTTAGACTTGGACATGCATGGAGGTTAACTCAAGATCCTTGATGATTCCTAGGGTAGTGATAGTTGAACCATCAAGTTGCAGGACTCCTTTTGTCAAGGGGCTATACTTAAGACCTAAGACATCAACAATTTTCTTAGGCATGATAAAAGTACTAGCACCTGAGTCAATCATACAATTATGGACAAGATGTTTTCCTATGATCAAAGACATATAGAAGGGTGGGGTTTTAACAAATTTACTTACTTGCTTCTCCTCTTCTTGGAAGATATTGATAGAAGCACGTGTGACTTCTATATAGCTGGATCAAGTGCGTGGGAGTTTGAGCTAGAGCTTCATGCAACAAGTCACGCTAGATGGAATGGTCAGGGCATCCCACATTGTAACATTTATGTTTTTTTTTCATCTAGTCCACAATGCTGAATGGAAAACCCACTGACTTGCATTTTGAGGAACAACAACATCCTTTCTTGGTTTTCAAGTACAGAGGCAGGAACCTTAGCTGGCACATAGGCTTGACCTACCAAAGGAGGGGCACACACCACTTTCAGAGGAGCTTTGCATGGAGCCTCGGGTGTGGAGGAACTTGAGTGCTTTTTACTACTAGATGTCTTAGCTTCTTACTTCCTTTTCTTTTTTGAGGGTCTACTTGTGTTGCTTGAAATTGTGACTGCACGCTTACTAGACTCAAGCATTCTCTTCTTTTATATCTTGTGTTGTCTACAACTTGGGCATGTGGTTTGCTTGTATCATCTGCAGACTTGGTTGATTGCACAAAAGTCCTCAATGCCAAAAGAACATCAAATTTTCCTCTGGAGAGGAGCTTCTAGCCTTTCTTGGTTATCTACTTCAGTGCACTTGTTGAAGGCTCACAAGTTAGGAAGCATTCTAGATCATATAGGCTTGCACATGCACAAACATTGGCATGTGATATATGACTATGAGGCATATTACAAGGAAAGCACCATTCAAACTCTTGCGCCATGTTGTTTTGAGACTGGACAAGTGCTTGACTTGTGTTGGGTGTTGAAGAGGTTGTGCAGGAGGAATAACTTGCAAAGGCAAGTGCGCATTAACATGCCATCTATCATTTTGTTGGTTTTTCATATATCTTTGATTCCCATATTGATTCCACCAAGGTTGATTACTTTGGCTTTGCACCTGATTAGAACTACCTCTATAGGCTTGCACTACTTTTTTCTCCAATGATATGACCTTGTTGGACAAGTTTCTAATCAGGGCCTTTAACTCATCATCTTCTTTTTGCTGCAGAGAGAGAGTAGGATGTAGATGCAACTGGTTGCGCATGCTCTCACTAGGAACTAGAGCAATATAAGGTAGGGCTTGAGACATCTCTTGGGAATAAGGGCACAAGAGGCCTAGGTGCCAACTTACCAACCTGAATGAGACTTTTTTTCTGCCCTTATTGCAATGTTGTATGCAGCAGGTAAGGTTCTACCTCCCATGGATTGAATCATGACTGAAATGTCACTATTCAAAGCCCTTAGATAGTACAAGAAAGCATGTTGGGTTATAGGCCTTACCACTTGAGGAATTATGTCCCAAGTCTTCTAGAATCTGATGTTGAAATCAATCATCTGCTTGTTGGGTGCACACTTTTTGTAGTCAGTTGCTCCACCAATGATAAATGATCTGATTTATCTTCAAAGTAATTACATAGAGTTAGTTCCAAGCTCATCCCAGTAGTAAATAGATGCAGGTCTCAAGCCATGGTATACCACCATTGGAGTGCTTTACCCTTGAAAGAGGTTGCAAGTAACCTGACAACAACATCATCATGTGTAATCAGAATAGAGATAAGCATACATTGGCCACATCTTGAATGTGTTCAACAGGGTGACTTGATTTTCTCCCATGAAGTATGGAATACTCTTGAGCATGGACGTTGGCATATCATGTTGGCATTGAGATTGAGCGGGCTTCCACCAATGAAACTTGAAAAGTTCCTTGAGGAGGAGGAGGTTAAAGCACCATGGTAGGGCACACTTGTTTATTTTGAGGAGGAGTAGAGTGCATGTGGTGTGCTAGAGATGGGGATGCATGCACGTGGAAGATTTATGTGTGTGTTCTCGGTGAAATTTAGAGGTATTCAAAGGATCCTTCAACTACAACACTTTGTCTAGTATGCACTCTTCTCATAAAAGGTGCTCTCAGACTACTAAAAAAAGAGATCTAAAATGTTGGGAGTCATTAGATGTGTTGAAATAAGCCTCCAAAGGCTGGAAATACTAAGTTCACACACTAGAACTTAGCAATATGAAATTTAAGCTTTCACTTACTTTGTCCCACCGGCATGCCAAAAATTGTTGGTGGTCAAACTTGCACCCATGTCTCGGATCTGGAAGAACCAAGTCATTTGAGACAACAATGGAACCATCTCCAAGTTGTGGGACCTTGCACTTTGACAGATCTCTCCAGAGAAGGTCGGTTCCTCTATCTATTTCTACTACTACTACTACTCCTAATGCTGAAAGGGAAAACTAAGCTAACAATGCCAAGGGACCAGGGATAGAAGGATAACAAAAGGAAAACTAATCTAAGGAAGGTGATAACTAGAAAAAGAGGGATGAACACTATCTGTTTTGAGTGAAAATGAAGGGAAAGGCATGAAAGAAGGCTAGGCACGTGTAGCACAACTAAAACATATTTACCATATCAGTTTCATGGAACACAACTAAAAATGGAGTGCAAGGGATGTAGAATGACACAAAAAGCACACAATGTAAAAGAAAGGCAAGAAGAAAGAATACAAACACGCTTAGGATAGAGAATAGTCACAAAATGATGCTTCCATTACTTCCAAAATGCACAAAACTATTACAATGGCAAAAAGAGGCGATATCCACATGCACGAGCTATATATAGAGGTTTATGACTCAAAATACAAAAATATGAAGTCCTTAGCAAAATGTAAGGATCCAAAGTGTCCAACATTAATAATGAGCCCAACTCTTACATTTATAGATGAATTCATGGAAGAAGAAGAAGAAGGAGGGAAAACTTGAATTTGAAATATAACCACCAACAAGAAACATTCAATGCCTGCAAATCCACCTACAAATTTGTCAAATGCACTTTCCCCAAGTCTGTTTGGTGTGTTGGAGAAGGAAAGAGGGAGGATTAGATCAAATCGAGTGGTTGGAGTAATCATATCTACTCATTAATGCCTAGAAAGATGTTTTCCATTTCTCACCTACTAGATCCACCAAGAATTTGAATTTGAATATCTAGCACTATAGCCTACGTCAACAGCTATCGATTAAGACTAGGCGCGCGCATCGATCGAAGCTCTATAGCAAAATATATGGTTGTCGAATTTTTTAGAGTTTCACTCACTGCATGTAAGACACATGTGTGGCACATGGTAATTGACTAAAAAGATGGTCAAATGTGTAAAAGTGTTTTGTCATTTCTGCCACATGTCACTCATTGATTTGTTACAAGGATTCGGTGCCTCTGTTGCGCACTTTGATAGGTTGTGTGTGGCACACTCAAGCATGTCAGAGAATGATGTGGCACAGAAAGGCTAGGAGGGCGCAAAGGTATGCGCGCGGAAGAATGAGGTGTGGGAGGATGACGGAAAGGAAGGTGTGCGTAATCACAACGCATGTAGAGGAAATGGGGAGGCAAACTAGTGAGCAAAAATGTATGGTCAAGGCATAACTATTACAAAGTAATGTATGGGGCACGTGAGAGGGCCATGGACTTAGCTGATTAAAGCAAGTGCAAGGCGCACATGCACGAGATGAATAGCTTGCTAGGAAGAAGGTGAATGTGCACGAGATGCATGCAAGGTAAGAGTAGAACAAAGAGGAAAAGGAAAATGGAAAAGGGGAGAAGGGAAGCACGCAAGGTCACATGAGGAAACGATGACCAAGTAAATGTGCCAAGGAGAACAACTGAGGTGGTGCACCACTTGTAATGAAGATCTCTGAGCCAAAATATGTATGTAAGTTGTCATGCTCGACACAACTCGACTTACCGGTCCCACCGAGGCTCACGGGGCATCTACCTTTACTACTCTAATACTTCATACATCATAGGTTCTATTGTCACATTATTTCATTATTGTCACTTTACTTTTCACTGATCCATACACGCTTCGACGTACTATTTATCTCTCTAACATTGTAACGAGTGCTTCATGTTTAGAATTTTCCTTGTAGGATCAATACAACCGTCATTATCTGTCACTTCTTATTTCATATTATTTATTATTATTTACGGGCTATGCCCTATGTTTTGTTTGATCATTGTATGTTTTTGGCCACTTCGGCCTTGATTGTCTTGTGACATTATCAGTGATGTCCCATGTATGAAACATGTTTTTCATGGTCCATCCTATCTTCCTAATTGTTTGTTACATTGTATTTCATTACATGCTAGCTATTATTCTGACTAACGCTTATTCTTAGCCTACTTTGTTTACATGTGCCTTGGTTTCTACCATGCATATCCCCTACCCCCTACATGTATCCACATCGGATATGCATATCGATATTCGGTCCTTTCATTTGGACTACATTCTCCTATAGTTGTCGCATGCACCCCAAATGAGGTGGGCATCTATTGGGTGAACGAATCACCCTGCAGGTAACTCAGAGCTACAATACTTGACATAACACAATAAAGAATCAACACAAGCATATAGTTCTGAAATTAGCCTGAGAAATAGACTTAGGTCCAAAACATAGAGCAAACACTAGCGCCCAGACTTGGACAATAACAACAGTGGGAACTTGTGTCACTGGGGAAAAAACATGCATTTTCTCGGTTCAACACAGCTTTCTGACAGCTTTGAGACTAGTTCTCCATGAGAGCACTTGCCTCCATTTACATAATTCATTTTATTAGTTACAATCGGAACAAAAGGAACAATAGGAACAAATCAGGGATGTACCATCTATAGTGGTGCTTCTTTGGGAAGCGTTATGGAAGGAGAGAAAAACTAGACTCTCTCCTCAACACTCTTCTCTTGGTGTGAGATCACCCGAAACAACTCACTCTTGGTGTGAGATCGCCCAAAAAAAACTCGCTTTTGGCGCAATATCACCCAAAAAACTCGCTTTTGGTGTGAGATCACCCAAAAAACTCGCTCTCGGTGTGAAATCACCCAAAAATCTCACCACCGGCATTTAAATATAGCAAATCCAAGCAAACAAGACAACTTTCTATTTTTTATTCTCTTATATATTAGGTACACACTTTCCTTTTACATACTTTTACACTCTTTACTTACTTATACATGCATTACTCTAATTTTTCATACATGAGACTTTGACTACTTTCTCGATCTTCTTTTGCAGGTTTGTTTTTAATATGTAACAAGAAGCAACTCACATCAGTAACCACAAGCTCTAACAACATGCTAATACACATACACTTCATCCCTAGGGTCTACTTCCCTTTCCTAGTCTCCACACTTCACATTGTGATCACTTCACGCTTCACTTGTCCACTCGGCACATTATCGGCTACACTCTTTTCTACATGATCACAAGGTACGCATCTTCTATCTACTTTATGCTATCGAGTATTCACTCAATAGCATAAAGTGGGGGCAAAATGTAGACACAAAATCTATGCACTTGGGTACATTTCTAGGTCCAAGAGCATACAAATATGTGTGTGATTCCTATGCAAGAAAACTAGTGATTGAAACAAATTTTTGGGCCTTTTGCTTTGTCTCTTATACTTTTATTTGATCTTACACACCCTATAACCGTGTCAATATTTGACTGATTTATCCTTTATGGCCTCAAACACTAACACCCATTTAGGACAGAAGTGCCTTGCGCTCCCCGTCCCTTCCGGGTGCTCCCGACCCTCTCTATCATTTTCTCATTATTTTACTTATTAGACAACTTTTACACTTTTGGGTCGGCCTTTCAATTGTTAATTATGAAATTCAAACAAGGGAATCATATATATACATAGTTATTGCTATCAAATAAGGGGGCCAAACACTAACATTATCTAATATCACCTAAGCTTGCATCAAAAGGCAAAATAACATTATAAAGCATCCATGTAGCATATTCATTCAAGGGAAAAGGGTTGCATCACTATGCATACACATCATATGAACAAAATTCTATTTTATTCCATCTCACACATTTAATACATTTGTTATTATTCTAGATCTAGTCTCTCTATCATCATTGTGCAACTTGCACAAGGGCATCATTACATACACATTCACAAAGAACTACATGGAGTCTGAAATGTAGTGCAACGCTCGATACTAAGTTCACTCTTCGGTTGACCACCGAGATCAGTCTAACTCTACATTTTGTATCTTTTTATTAGATTTGATGTGGTTTGTGGAAATGTGTAGCTAGGTATCTATTTTACACAAGTGCGAACATCGACATTAGAACAAATCCTGAGTGACAAACAAAGGCTAGTAATGAAGCTCCTCTTGCACAAAAAGATCAAAACCTGAGCATCTGGGTGGACACTAGCACCCAAATCATTCACCGAGTGCGAGAACTCCTGTCCTCTCGTGGGTGCTTCGTCTCGCACATTTATGGGTCTCGAGAACCTCTAGTGAGCCTTGTCGACACAATTTCTAGCATGTTTCAACTATTCACCTGCCCAAATCACTTCCAAATCACTCATAAATCAGCTAAGTCATCTCCTCTCTTTCCATTACTTAGGGTTTCATATTATTACATGTTTGTTGCTTGTCCATTTACGGTATATTATCATTTGAATATCATTAGTTACAGATAGTTACTCTAAAACTAAGATTTAATTTAATATATATTAAATCGGGAGGAAGGTATCCTTACTCACCTATGTTTTGTCTTCGGTGTTGAGCCCTTGCCTCTTATTGGTGGCATGGGGCAAGATGTAGGGGTCATTTCAAAAACAAAAACAAAATAAAGCCTTTGAAAAATTTGAATAGAGTGCTTAATCATACATATCCCAATAATTTTCTCATGTTAAAAGAGACAACAATTCCTTCAACCGGATCTTGTCAATTAGTAGGCCATTAATGGATCTAAGTCTAGTTAAAACCTATAAAGTGAAATCATCTTGGAATCGATCAAGTAATCTTGACTGGAGATGAGTCACATTTTCTCGAATGGATCATTGTTACACCTTGTGTCTTGGCATCCATCATCTTCATTTTCATATCACTATTCTCCTAGTTCTCATGTCCTTCTTGGCTCTCGGTGGTGAGCCCTCACATCTTCCTAGTTGTGTGGAGTCACAAGTGGAGTGATACATCCTATCACTATATCATCTACATTATACCAATGGAATGAAATGATTACAATTGTTTGAACATGAGTTCAGACAGTGCACCCTTTTACCAAGTCAAAAATACAAAAACATTCAAATATGTTCAAAAAAATAGAAAACATTTATTTTTTCGAAAATTAAAAATATTCAAGTATGTTCAAAAACATTCAAATATGTTCAAAAACATAAAAAACATTGAAATATGTTCACAAAAAAACCAAAAACAACATAAAATTGCAAACACCAAAAAATCAAAAGCAGTCAAAAAGCAAAACATTCAGATAATGTTTGAAAAAATCTCAAAGAACTACATAAAACCGTTCAAAAATATCGTCATTTGATGACAATCCTACACGATCATTCTAAATTATCTTACGATAATCAATTTTCTTACCCGTGGTGTATATCTATGCTCAAATGCAAAACAATCAATTAACCCTTTAATATAACTTTGATTACAACACACTTGGATTAAATCCAATACATATCAAACTACAAGGGGATCCAACAAGAGTGTCTTTTGAGTATCAAAGATTACTCCACTCTTCGACATGATCCAATCCCCTGCATTTCGAGCTATTGCTTGGGTGCATTCATATCTATCCAATGTCATGCGATGTGGAATACATTAGGGATGTCATTAGACGTCATTATTGTAAATTGTGTTGTACTGTTGTGGTTTGTCAACATTGTGATGATGCTTTTGTTAGCATGTTAGTTTGTTATTTTGTTGTACTTTGTTATTGTAGACCAATTACAGATGAATTATTAACATCTTAGTTCACATATAACTTTGGTGTAGTTAATTCCTGTTCATATTGGGTTTGTTTGACATGCTTGTTTTGTGTCTTTGAATCACTTGTACATATTGTGTTATCATCCTAGTTTATTAAATAAGCCATGGTGTGTTTTTCCTTTTGTTGTGTAATTAGGTTTGTTTACATTTCTTTGTATTTGTGTTAATTGCAAGTACTTTGTTGACAATATCACATGTATACCATCATTACACATATAACATCATCATTTATCCATAATAAATCATGGTCACAATCATCATCTACTCTCTTCTTCGTCGTTGCTTTGGATGGTTTGTCCACGACTTCTTCTCTCTTCTCTCACTCGATTGACCAATGTTCCGTCACGATACTCACTCACTTGTAGGGGTATCCTCCTCCACTAATTTCATCTTGTTGGGGCACACAAATGCTTCACAGGGAAAATCGGGTGTGACAATCACGCCGCTCCCCTTTTTACATTAAAATCCTCAACATATTCATAAAAAAATTCAAAAAAAATTAAAAAAATCGTAAAAATTATAAAAAATCCAAAAATCTGCAAAATCATAAAAATTTACAAACACATGAAATTGATATCAACAACTCAACACAATATTGATAAAATCAAACTTTTAACTACTACCCTAATGATCATTCTAATCTTATGACTATCACAATACATCATCTTCCCTTTGCATGTTAATATCTCTGCTTGGGAAAGTCAAATCAATTGTTTTTCCTTCACGATATAACTTCACTCGGGGCAATCTCAGCTCTCATTCCCTTCCCAACAATTCATATGTTTATTGTTTGGGGGTAATGATCCATTTTAACACTAATATCATTTTTTAATACAAATCAAACAAGAGTGTCTTTTGAGTATCGAAGATTACTTTGTTCTTTAGTCCGATCCTATCCCCGTGCTTTTCATAAGTTTAATGCTTGGGGGTATTTACATTTGCGTAATCATAATTGTGGCACACATTAGGGGCATAACTAATTGTATTCCTTTCAAAGTTCTCACATTTGCATTGTTGATATTACTTTTTGGACAAATTACACGTATTTTGTTATCATCTTGGCTTCTTCATAGCCATGATGCACAATTCTGATGCGTATTGGGTTTGTTTTCCTTTTTATCTTTTCTTTGTTGTGTGTGTGTGTGTGTTTGTTTATGCGCATCATGGGTTATACATCACGATTTTTTCATAGTCATGTTGAAAATTCTATTGTGCAACAACAAAATAAGGTTGCTCTAAATTTCACTATCTAAATGAAGCTCGTACTATGAGCATAATCCCTCCTATCCGCATTCAAATTCCTTGTCTTCTTCCTATCAAGCAGTTGTCCACTACTTTGTTTCATCACCCATCTGCTTGAGGGGCATTCCCTCACCATCCTACTTGATAGGGCATCTAAATGCTTCACTAGGGAAAATCAAGACTATACACCATGTTTCCCTGTCTCTCGCTCACGGATCTCGCACATGTCTACTATTTTTAAAATGATATTACTTCATAACAACACTTTAAAGAGGGGCAAATGTAGACACCCAAAAATACATGTATATTTTCAGTTTATTCTCAATTATTCACATCCCCTTTAGAATTGATTAATTAAATTAATTAATTCATACTTTTCATCATAACCCTTAGAATTAATTAATTTAATTCTATTACCCTTGGAATTAATTAAATTAATTCCTACACCTTTTAGCTAACTTAATTAAACATTTATTTAATTAAATGGTTAATTATCCTCTCACACTTCATAGCTAATTAAATTAGTTATTAAAATTGGAAAATAAATCTATTTTCCTATTCAACCCCCCACTGGACTCCACTTCTAGGATCCTAGAAAGGTGGGGGCAACAAAGTTGCACGTATAACCACCTTCTTGGATGTAAATTTCCGCCAACTAAAAAGTTATCGCCCTCAATGGATATTTAATCCATTCGAACTATTTCAACTTATTTCATTGCTATTTTTAGCATATACATTGATAACTTCACTGACCACTTTCAACCACTACATAGCCTCTATAGAAAGCATACTTTATCCTCTGCAAATTCTCTTGGATTCTCTCTCTCTCTCTCTCTCTCTCTCGTAATATCTCTTGAAATCCCTTGAAGTGTGGAACAAAAACTCTTCTAATTTGTAATATGATATCTGCATGTTGAAAGCTTCCTATGTCTATTTCGTGCTCGTATCATTGTCCTTTTTCGTTTAGAGGTCAATTTAAGAGCATCCACAATCCAACTTTCAAAAGATTCTACAAGTTTAAATACTTCCACAATCTTATATGAGGTTTGCAAGAGAAACTTGGAGGAAAGGTTTGTTGTTGTATTTGCTTATCTTTCCACTTTTGTTGAGTTTTCATGCTCACGGTTGGGTTGAAGCGCAATCTTTGCCTTGTCGATGTGCACACTACTCTAAAGAGGCCTCAAACCACATGTTGTTCTCCACATAGCATGTGATATTTGAATTAATGCAACTAAGAAGGGAAGGAAGTGACTCAAACTCCGTGACTCCCCTCTTGCTATGCCTCGAGTTTAGCAAGTTAGTTGCTTGGATGACTACAAAATTTGAGATAGGAAATGAAATTTTTGGTTTTGTGCTTTACAAATCCCAATCTAGGCTTCAAAAGGTAAAGGCAAAGTTGAACCCTTGACTTAGAGGTAGCTATTGGCATAAAATTTGGCAATTGGAAACTCCTTGACAATGCCTGAGTTGAGTTTGACTCTTGCTAATACTTTAAGTGGGGATGTTTGAGTGCTTGCAAAGAGGGAAGACAATTCTTTGAATTAATAGGATGCTTTAAACTGTGGTGATTGGTGCCCTAATGATTGTAAATGAGCTTTGTTGAGATTTAGGGAGCCTTGGGTGCCTTTAGTGTTAGCTTTTGCAATAAGAGTTCATGAGAATGCTAGGTTGTGCCAGCTTCTTAAATGAGGTGAGTTTAACTTGCTTATATAGGGTTTCAAAGGTAAAGTATCATGGAATGACCAACTCAGAAGGAGTAAATGACCCAACAAAGAATATGAAATTCAAAGATCAGATGGAGGGTATGTCAATTCGAAATCGTATGCAAGTCGATCATGAATGAATATCACAAATAGATCAAAGTGGATGTTTTTGCACAAGGACGAGAAACATGAAAATTGAAGGTTGCATCCTATTAAGTTGAGTTTGTTTATGGATTTAACTCTCAGAATTCGTTGATATATAAGTGTGTATGAATAAACAAGTTAGGTAAGAAACCTCCTAATGTACCGCACGAGGATAAAAGAGCGTGTTTGACTTAACAAGAGTGCACTGTCAAAACCAACAATGTCAAAGAGCAAATTGCCAAATTTGAGTGTCTTTAGGACTAGATTATGGAATTCATTTTCAAAGAAAAGTCCCGTCTTCCTTAAAAACCAAGGGCCACACATTAAGATTCGACAAATTCTTCTTGACTTGAGAGCAATAACATAAAGAAATCCTTGGACATGACCGAGATTTCTAAATGCCCTTTTAGCCATCATTACCTCTTAGCCCATCCTCTAACCAAGTCTATGTTTGTTCTTGCCCCGTGAATTTTCCAATTAATACATGCTCCATGTTTGATAAAGTTATGTTAGCCACTTGATCTAGAATGCGAGGGTGGAATCGTTTTGAAGAGGAGTAAGGATCTAGAGAGAAGCCTTCTTGAAGCGATTTCTTTTGTTGTACCTTCTATGACCACATTTTCAACTTTTCTACAACCCGTTCATAATGAGAAACTCCAAAATATGTGAGCCCTAACTTGGTCCCCCATCTAGGTCATCATCTTGCTCGATATTTTGATGTAGTCAAGTCAAACTACAAATTCCATTCTACACAAACTCTTGTATTTCATTAGATTCCGAGCCAAAACCACTTTTGAATTCCATTTCCCTCATTTACTCATATTATAAACCCTAAAGCCTTCTATCGTTAACTTTCTCCTTTTCTTTTTAATCTATTTTTATTATAATCTATCTTAGCCAAAATACACAAGGCCAAAAAAATTCAATTGAATAAGTGGCGACCAATAAAAAGAAGAAGAAAATATTTTAACGCTAGCGAGGCTACCAAAAACAGCCTATGGGATAATGTAAGTGTAAAATCTCATACCTCGTCTAGAACTTTAAACTCTAAAGCGCCCCTTTGTATGACCCTAAGTTTGAGTGCTCATTTCAAATGAAAACTTCACGAGGAGGCTACTAATTTGGAGGGAAATCCAACGCCCCGTAACCCGTTCAAACCAAATCAGGGTATTTTTAATTACACTCGGTCATCAACATTTCCAGCTAAAATTCTTCGAAATTTAGCTGCGGAGCTCAGTCAGAGGGTTTCATTTCGAATCCGCCACAAGAAAAGCTAATTTTATCGACCTTTCAATGGCTCGCTCAGACGATGCCGGAGTCCATGAAACCCTCGAAGACGAAGAAGAGGCTTCCGATAATGAAGATGATAATTATAATGATAATGACGACGATGACTACAATGTAAGTGAAGAAGAAGGAAATGAAGAAGATGTAGCAAACAACGAAAATGGATGTAATTCGCACAATCCTATTTCAGACGGGGACAGGAAGAAGCAAAATGTCGCTGCATTGTTGAGGTAACCAATTCTTTACGCAAAAACTTACAATTCTTTTAAATCTTGAATGTAAATTTGGAATTTTTTTAAGGGGAACAATTATTGTTATTAATATTTTACGCTCCTCATCTATCGTTTGAGGAGGGGAGCACAGCATCTGACCAAAAGATTGGGCCGGGAGGGGGTGTGAGAGCCATAACAAACCACTTGATTGATAGACGGAGCTTTTGGAGGATATAACAACCGTAAATTATAACTGATTCCAAAAATGGCTGTACGCTATGAAGGACACTGCTTTTTTCTGAGTGTGTCCCATTTAAACTCCTCTCGGGGATAAAACATCGGCTCAGGGTATGATGTATTCAGAGTAGATGTGCAGTATTTGTCTAATTTCATCACCCTTAATCATTTTCCATAGAATCAGATGGAGTATTTTATCCAATTTCAACACTTTATCATGATTCGTAGGGTATGGAATCAACATATTCTCACTGAATTGTTGCCCTTTTTTTCTAAGGTGTATAGAATAGGGAAATTTGTAAGGGCTGCTATTAATTTTTAGATTTGGTAAATGTTTTTGTGGGGTGACATTTGGCCTGGGCTATGCAGCATGAGCGTGAGTTGGATGTGGCGTTTTATCCATTTTCAAATCTCATTTTTTCTTGTGTTTTGAACGAACAAATTCTTAAAAGTAATCTCTTTTCCATAAGTAGAACATATTTAGGGAAAATTTTGAGAGATGCAGTTTTTGTTTTGATTTGGTAAATTTCCATTGCGCCTTATCCTTTGGATTTGGGTATGTTGTATCTTGTGAGTGCGGGTGAAATGCTGTATTTTATTCAATTTCAACACTTTATTATATTTCATGGATATTAGAATCAATACATTCCTACTGAAATGCCACCATCCTTTTCTAAATTGAATGTAAACAGGGAAATTTTTGTGAGACATAATTTTCTTTTTGATATGGTAAATTTTCCTTATGGGTAACCGTTGGCTTAGGGCACACTGCATCAAGCTGGTGTGAGTTGGATGCAGTATGTTACTGGGTTTTAACACTTTATTATGTTTCTTCAGAATTTGAACCAACAAATTCTCGCTGAAGTATTACCCTCTTTTTAAAGTTGCATGTGAATAGAGAAAATGTTGAGGGATGCAAATACTTTTGATTTTGATACGGTAAACATCCTTGTGGGGTAAGCTTCAGCTTGGAGTATGTCACAGCCAACGAGTGAAAGTTAGATGCAATATTTTATTCAATTTCAACTTCAACACATTTTGTCACATTTTCATGCGATTTAAATCAATTTTTTTATAACTGAAGTATTACCCTCTTTTTCTAAGTTGAATGCAAATAGAGAACCCTTCAAGGGATGCAAGTGTTGTTTAATTTTGATTTGGTAAATTTCCCTTGCGAGATAATCTTCTCCTTGGAGTATGCAGCACCAAGCGAAAAGTAGTCATATGCAGTCTTTTATCCAATGTAAACACTTTGTCATGTTTATTGGGGATTTGAATGATTATTATTTACTGAAGCATTAGCCTCTTTTTCTAAGTTGAATGCAAATAGAGAAAGTTTTATGGGATACTAGTGAATTTTGTTTTGATTTGGTAAACATCTCTTGTAGGATAACCTTCTCCTTGGAGTATGCAGCATCCACCAAGTGCAAGCTGTATTTTAGAAATTTACCCTATTTCAACACTTTGTCTTGTCTTTTAGTGATTTGAACACCTTGCTTTGAGCTATGCTTGTGTATGCCAAAAATTGAAGAAAACATAGAATTTAGTAAAATTAATTATTAATTAAAAGTTCTGACAATTATAAGAAATATATGTACACTTTATACAATAGGTGGGCTGATGGTTGTTTTTTTGAACATTTTGCTAATTGGCAAGTCTAAATTTTCAATATTCTGTGAAAAATTAGGTAATTTGCTAATAATATGCCATAAAACTGTCCCCAATGTAATTTTTTACTAAGACGAGAGTTTCTATAAGATAGAGATGTTGTACAAACAGTGAGGAGACTCAAATCTATTCTTCTTGCTCAGGGAGAAATTTACAAAACCTTTAATGTCATTGCAATACCTTTTAAAGAATATTATTACCCCTATTTAGGCCTGAGCGAGAAGCACACGAACCTACCTACTTGGAGGTTTCTGAAACTGAAAGTCATATAACTCATTTTGCAAAGACTTTGGTGAAGCTTAGAGTATGTTTTGTATGGTATAGTCAGGCAATGGCCTTGTGGAGGGGCATCCTAAATTTACTTAACTGCAGGGTAGTGTTACTATCCAACCATAGATTAATGGTTCCACGAGGACAAATTATTTGCTTTGCTAGAGTTTTAGGATTATCCATTTAAACTATTGCCTAAAATATCTGAGTGGGTGCTGAAAACTTCCAGCCTACCATCTAGCTTGTTGGGTTTCATACCTCTGTGCAATAAGCTAAAATAGAGAGGAGCTATTCTAAATAGGAATACAAACCATGTATAAGAAATTGAATTTTAGAATAGACTCAATAATTCACTTGGAAAAAGCCTTTCAGGTAAAAAACCTAGCAGAATAGCCTTCATTCTATTGTATGAACTGAAACCATTTACAATACAAAGACACACTTCAAAGGTTTTGTAACTTACACCCATACACTAAACTGTGTAATTAAACAAATACAAGTATGCCATTAACTGAACACAATCAATTATACTCAACCATTGAATTGACTTACTCTTTCTACTTGTTCTCAAAGATGAGGGTCCGCACATTTATACCAGAACTCCACTTTGTAATCCTCACACAATGGGATAATCCCCAAAGTCTCACCAACTGTCTGAAACTAAGTGATCATTACATAATGTTTCTCCAATGATTATGTCAGAACACTAGCAAGACATTGTTTGCACACCTCCAATCGACATATACTATCTAACAGATGTATGGTAATGCCTGGCAAAAAACATATGTTGCATTACTGTGTTGTGCAACTCCCACTATGCAACTCCCATGCTCACCAACCAATTAGCATGCAATTTTGTGCGTAGCCTTCCTTGCTCATAGTTGTACCACCACATTGCACAAAACCTGCACGATGCTACTGTGCATAAGTTTCCTATACACGGACCCTTACACAAACTTGCTTATGCAGCAGTGCTGTACAAGCCTGCACAACACAACACGTGCGCATGGCCATCTGTATAGAACCATGCAAAGTTGAAGCATTTCGAACATTCTCTCATTTGTTGAATACTTTGCATAAAGGGAGCACAAATCCATAATTTAGTAAATGCAAGTAGCCATGCCCATTTCTTTTCTACACCAAGAAAACTTCTTAGTACTCATTGCTTTTGTCAATGCATACACAACATTTTCATCAATGTCCTTCTCTAGTGGTATCTTCTTCTCCTCCAACATTTCCCTTACAAAATGGTTTTTCACATTGTTGTCATGCAAATGTGTAGTGGGGAAATTGACAATTTTCCAGCATGACAACAATACCCCTGTGTCGAAACTCCCAAATTTTGCTCTTTGAAGCACCCCAGGTCTACCCAATCAGTCCCATGACCTCCTAGATGATGTTAACTCAGTCCCCTAGGTGATTTAGGAAAGTCAATTCAACCCCGGTGATTTTAGAAGTTTTTGGAAAATGCAAATTTTGGGCAGTTGTGGGAAGGGCTATCACTGACCTTCTCAGGACTGAAGCCACCCCTTTGAGTGGGACGGAGGAGCCGAATCTGACATGGAGGTGAATTGAAGGTCTAGAAACATCATGCAAGTGATTTTGGAAGGTTCGAGAGAAGATTTGGAGAAGTTGGGGTAGTTTGATAAAAACAAGGTTCACAAACCTGAGCAGTGCACAGGGTCAAAGAGTTGCTGAGCTTCAGGAAGTGATTCCGGAGCTCTGGATGGAGTTATGAGCCAAACAAGACATCGTCGGAAAGGGAATTCCAAGCCCTACAAGATGGTGAAATCAGATTTTTCACAACACCTTGGCGCAATAGGTTTATAACTGGTTTTTTCCAGCACGGTAAAGTACCGGATAAAAAATCTGCTTTTTTAGGGGTTGAATGGAGGAGTTAAGAACCGAGACCCCCACTATTGGATTCAGAAGGCCATTTGCAATCAAGATCATATAAAATTTTGCCAAAAAGTCCATTGGGAGCTCAAGATATCGTTGTTTGAAGTTGCCCTCAAGGAACGAGTTCGGGAGTTAGTCAAATTTGACGAGGACATGTGTCAGCTCCAGGAGCTTGGCACAATTTTGTGTCCCTTACGTCCCTCAAGCTAAGGGACATGAGGGACAAGAAAATGTACCCAACCCCTATAAGCCCTTTGGTCACCCATACATCCTCTTGGATCGCTAGTTCACCCCAGGTGCTTGTGGGAGCTCAAACCCTCAACCGTCGGATATGTGACAAGTGTCAGGTAAGGTGCACCGTGCAAATTGATGACCCTCATGTCTCTTTGTCTGGGGGACATGAGGGACATAAAAACGCGCCCAACCCCTAGGAATTTTCAAGTCACCCATGTGACCCTCTCCAGTGCACTTTCTCAGCCCCCAGGAGCTAGTGGAGCTAAACAAACAATCACAAATCGCTGCCAAATGTCAAGCTAAGGTGCGTTGTGCAATTGATTCATGTCCCTTTGTGCTTTAGGGGACATGAGGGACATAAAAATGTGCCCAACCCTAGGAGTCTTTAGGTCACCCATGTGACCCTCTTTAGTGCACTTTCTCAGTCCCCAGGAGCTAGTGGAGCTAAACGGACGATCGCCAGATTGCTGCCAAATGTCAAGCTAAGGTACGCTGTACAAATCCATGACCCTCATGTCCCTTTGTGTTGGGGACATGAGGGACATAAAAATGCGCCCAGCCCAAGGAATGTCTCTGGTCCTCCATATGACTAGTTTCCAGCCCCCTAGTGCTTCTAGCTTGCTTTTTAGTTCAAACCCTCAACCGTTGGATTTTGCCATGTGTTGTGACCAGGCGCCGTGTGCAAATTGATGTTCCTCTCATCCCTTAATGCTTAAGGGACATGAAAATGCGCCTCACTCCTGCTTTGCATTTTTGAATATTTTAAATCCTTCTTGCCGCTTTCTTTCCCGCTTCTAACTTTCCACAGCTTCACCCTGCCATAGCTCTGCAACCTGTACAGTTCACCATTGCTGCTCCAAACCAGCTCCACCACATCAACTAAACTCTTAAATCCATGAGAATACATAGGTTTCAAAGAAGGGATTGATTGAACGAATCAGAGGACGAAGAATAAAGGAGAAAAGCAAATAAATTCTTCAGAAGACTCCATTGCCATACAACGAAGATTCAAACATATCTAACAAACCAATGCACGGATCAAGATGAAATTTTTGCTATGTTCATCATTTTTAGAGACCACTAAAACCCCATAACAAACCTCTCGCATCGCAACAAGGAGTGCTCACAGTGAAGAAATCTTCCTTTCGGCTCAACAAAGGAAAAAGCTCGATTTCCCATCAAATCGGTAGTCGAATCAAAGTGAAATTTCACCGGCGGAATAAGAGGCAAAAACCCACAATAAAAATATAATTTTTATTGCAAACAAAGAAGAAAACTAGACCTGTAATTTTTAAGGTCCGTTAATGGCTGCCGTGTTTAGAGTGGCCGCTAGGTGAAAAATTTGAAGTTTTAAAATCTCACCAACTATTGATCGGGTAAACACGAAATTTCACTGGTGGGATAAGAAGCAAAAACCCATATCAAAAACTTCGTTCGCAGCGAATTCGACCACCGAAGCCCGTTTTCTAAAAATAGCAAGTCTTCACATAGAGGACTACTATTTCGGAAAGTCATCAATTGAAGAACCTGCAAAGGAGATGATGAACACAAAAGATGTATTGCAGGGAGAAATCATCGAAATGGTCGTCTTGGTCTAGAATTGACACTTACTAAAAATAGTAAGTGGTCTCGCGAGCACCTGCCAAAAATAGAAAATTGGTCCAGAAGGCGAGAAGAATGCAGTGTGAAGAAGGGATTCAAGCTACCATAATCATTTGAGGTCTGGAAAAGCTAATTTGTGCACTTGCCAAAAATAGTAAGTTGCCACTGTGGCACTTACTAAAAATAACAGGTTATTCCAAAGGGTGGATTTCACAGAGGGAGCACATTGGGAGTTGAACATCCAAGTTGACATCACCAGTTGGAGACCAGAGAGGGAAAATTCTCGACACTTGCTAAAAATAGTTTCCTTTTCCAAATATAGTAAGTGTCAAGGAAAATGAAGTTGATTCACAGGGCGAAAACAATGCAGTCTCATTCATCAGACTATGTGGGAGTAGATGACAGTGAGGTGACTTACATGGATCTCAACAGTGTCTTTCGACACTCATTTCATGCTTCAATTGGTATGTGTGAGGTGGAATTTGCAATCGACCCGTCGACTATTCACGATGTGTTTCATCAGGATCATGTTCAAACCAACTAAGTAGTGTGGTAGTGTTGCAAGGAGTCAAGGCGGGATTTGTTCCAAAGCTTCACCTCTTCAGAAAGGATCTTCATGAGTGATGCTCATGGTCACCAATGGAATCATTCGACAATGTTTTTAAACACTTAGTTCGCGGTGTCCATGTGTCATCCAAGGAAAGTCTCTCAAGATCTAGATTTCACTACATTGGAGCATTGCATCGGATCGGTCAAGTAGAACAGTGGATCAGTGAGGCTTTTTCTTCATCGGCATTGTTCTCCCTCTCTCTTTGCTCTCTTTCTCTCTCCTCTCATCCCCCAACTTTCTCTCTCCTCAATATTCTAATCTTGCATTGGGGTTGCACTTTTTTCGCATGCCTTAATGTTTTCAATGTAATAAGTCACCCTTCAGTTATAAAAGGGGACTTAATGTTTTCCTAGGAATGTGAAAAGTTTCAAGGCATATGAAGCGTCATTGGGGGTATATGAAGAATCACCAGGAAGATGAAGAGGTGTTGTTCTTCTATAAATTGTAATGCACTCCTCATTTGAGGGTCTTCTTAGCTATTCTTGTGAATTCATGAGAGAGAGAGATCCTTGTGAAAGATCAAAGAGATAGCAAAATTCTTCCATTCCCCCACTCTCAAATTTCTTCTATTTCTCATACTATGTACAATTTCTGCTTGAGCATCAATATAAGGAGTTTTCAGCTTTTTTGACTAAGGAGTTTAGTGATACTTTGTGCTCATTAAATGCTATTTGGTCTTGTTGTTATGCAGATTTGTTTTCTTTTGAATTCTAGTGCATGTGATGAAACTTCTAACTAGTGTTTGTAAGCATCTGATTTCCTACTTGTAGCATTAGTTTCCCTTTATCTAACATTCTCACTCCCTTTCCCACTCTCCTAGAAATTCCTCCCTTGCAGATATCTGCAAGCTTTGCCGCAGGTCAGTGGAGTGCCCCTGTTGGATCCTCGGCCGCAAGGCCAACCAGAAAATCCACCAGGAAAATCCACCTTTTTACTTGCGCATGCATATACAACAGTTGCACCAGTTAAGTAGAGGGATTTAGATTCCCAGAGCGTTGGCAAGAAATCTCCTGATTTGTTCCCAACAAATTTTCTCGCCAACACACATCAATTTGCTTTGTCTCGAGAATGACACTCTAGGTTCTTTTCTAAAAAATCACACTTTGATTATCACAATCTATTTTTTTGGATGAACTTGACAATAGAACACAACCTTTGAAGCTAAACCCCTTGCTTGCTTGCTTGCATGAGAAGTTGACATGTACTTAACCCTTATGGTGGATATTGCAACACTTGTTTGCTATTTGCTCATCCAACTTACAACTCCACCAAACAAGTTGAACACATAGGCACCTTGCTAGACCTATAACAATCAAGGTCTCTTCCCAACTAGAATCCACAAAATTGTGTAGGTATTCACTATCACCGAGATTACATTGATAAGCAAATCGCATACTTAGAAGTTCCACACAAATGCTTGAAGATCGTCTTGATGTAGTGCAATACTCTTTTCCCCGGAGTTGACATGAATTTGCTTACTACTTCTCTTGCTGCCTATGCAATATCAAGTCTTGTGTAAACCATTACATACATTAGGCTTCCCACCACTCACATATGTAACCAAAGCCATGTCCTCCATCTCCTCTTGTGTTTTTGGACATTGCGTAGTAGATAGTCTAGATCAATTGGAAAGGGTGTGCACATGTGCTTGCTTTCATGCATCCCGAACCTCTTCAAAACCTTTGCAACATAATTCCTCTAGTCTAACCAAAGTTACCTATTTCACGATCTCATTTGATTTCCATGTCCAAAACAAACTTTGTAGCATCAAAATATTCCATGTCAAACTGTGCAAACAATTGAGACTTAACTTGCTTGATCATTGCCTTGCAATTTCCAATCAGCAACATGTCATCCACATAACACTATGATGCCAAAGTTTGTACCTTCTTCCTCAAGTACACACAGGATCTACCTTTTTGCGCACAAGCCCAAGTATTAGTACATAGATGTCAAACTTCTGATTCCATATCCTTGGTGATTGTTTCAAGCCACACAAGGACATATACAATTTGCAAACCAAGTTCTCTTTTGCTTTGACCTTGAAACTTCTAGGCTACATCATATGGATTTCTTCTTTAAGCTCTCCATGTAGAAATGTTGTTTTAACATCCAGTTGATCTATATCTAAATCAAATGTAAAAACAATGGCTAAAAGAAATCAAATAAAATTCAATTTTGCAATAGGAGAAAATACCTCACCACAGTCAATCCCCTCCACCTAAGAGAACCCTTTCTACTAGGCGAGCCTATTACTTCTCCATGCTTCCTTTTGTGTTGTACTTCTTAAAAACCCACTTGAAGCTCATAGATTTTCTTCCGAAAGGTAGCTTTACTAAATCCCAAGTCTTGTTCCTATCTAGAGATTCAATTTCCTCCTTCACGACTTTCTTCCAAGACTCGCTCTCTTTTGATCCAAGAGTTTCCCTCAACATTTTGGGGTTATCACCATCATTCCTTGATAGCAAGAATGCACAACAACATCCAATGGGCTATACCTCTCAAGTTATGATCTCCTTAGCGTAGGGGTTATACGTTCTTCCTCCTCCTTTGTTTCTGCATATGTAACGTAATACTCAAATACAAGCTCATAAACATCTATGTCAACCTCGCATCTTTTACTGTTCCTTCTTTTGGTTGTTCCTTTGCATCGCCATTACGCAAAAACCCTCTTGTGTAGGAATTGTCTTGATCTCCCGAAGCCTAAATTTTGGCTATAGATCACCTACTTTGTTTCTAGATTCCAAAGCTTGTAACCCTTAACGCCATTCACATATACAATAAAGGTACACTTCGTAGACTTATAATCATGTTTAGCTCTTTTTCTCTTTGGAATATATACATATGCTTCACATCCAAAAATTCTCATATGTTTAAAGGATGGTTCTTACCAAATCGAAGCTTCCTGTAGACTCTTGTTAACAAATGTTGATGAGGGTGACATATTCACCAACAAGTAGTAATTCTTGCTTCCGCCATAAACTTTTGCTCCAAGTGTGCACCACTAAGCATACTCAATGCTTTATCCATCAACGTCTAGATCATCCCTCTACAATTCCATTATATTGCAATGTGTATGGAGTTGTCTTTTGCCTCTTAATTTTTCATTGCTTGTAGCATTCCTTAAACTCATTTGAGCAACATTCTCCCCCATTGTTTGTGTGCAAGACCTTTATCTTTTTCTCCTTTCGATTCTCTATAAGGGCTTTAAATCTATGTTCATGGGGATGCTTCCCCTACCTTTTTAGGCTCGTCCCCGTACTGGGGATGTTTTGGAAACTCGGGGCGCGTAGGAAATGTCCCCTACCTGTCCCCAATCTGCTAAAAAAATCGGGGACGTCCCCGAGACTTCAAAATTTGAGTAGGGGATGACAGGGGATGTCCAGACGTCCCGGTATGGCCAGGGGACTTCTACAAGTCCTTTGGACGTCTTGGGGATGTCCGGGGTGTCCCCTACATCCCAACAAAGGTAAAGTTAATATTTAAAAAAACACAGTTAATTTTAAAAAAGGAATGTGGCCCCCCCCCCCCCCCACACACACACTCATTCCTAACTAACCTATACCTAAAATAACCTCTCTTACAACTAAAACAAAAAAAAAAGCTCATTTTTGTCATTTCCCATCTTGTGAAGGAGAAGACAAAGAAAGAAAACAATAGAGAGAAGAAAAGAGAACATCAGTGAGAAGAAGGCAAGAGAGCAATATTCTACAGTGAATTCATTTAATAGTTTTGTATTGCTCATGCAACAACGTGTCTATGAATAGAGAACATACAGTAATATGTTTTGGTGATAAACAAATTGTGGTATTATGTTGAATGGTTTCTTTGGCAGCAGAGGGTGTATAAACAAAGCATTGAGTAATATGTTTTCATGAAAAACACGGGTATTTACCCGATTCTTTGAACTATGTGTATGAATACATAACGTAGAGTAATGTGTTTTGGTGAAAAACATTGTGGTATCAGTTCAATGTTGTGTTGTGCAACACAGGGTGTACGAACAGAGCATAGAGTAATACTAATATGTTTTCCAAAAAAGATTGTTTTTGACTCAATGTTGTGAAAGGTGTGTGAGACTACAAAACATAGAGTAAAATGTTTTGGTGAAAAAGAGTGTGTTATTCAGTTCAATGTTGTGTTGTGCAGCAAAGGTGTATGAACAGAGCATAAAGTAATATGTTTTGCTGAAAAAAACAGCGGGTTATTTACTCATTTATGAAAAACCCTATTATCATGACCGCTCCAATATGCCTGCTCAAAAGTGTGACAATGCATTTGCTAATTGTATGCTTGATGATGCATATGATTGCATTTGAATTGTTTTTGTGCAGGTGTTGTGTACTATATACTTTTTCTATGTTTCAGAGATATTGTAGTGAGTACTTGAAACTTGCAGCCCTTGGGCATTTCATTGTAATTATTATTGTAATTGAAACTTGAATCTTATGTGAAATCTCAATTCAGCTCCAATTTTATGTATTAAGGTTCTATAATATGTGTGATGAATGCTTTATCAATGTTATCATATGAATATTTGAAATTTCCTATATATTTTCCCTTATTTTTTAATAGCCGTTCCCTATTGTCCCCTAAAAAGGCCTCCAAAAAAATCTGTCCCGGAAACATGTCCCCCTGTCCCCTGCCATCCTCGTCCCGGAAACTTGGTGGAACATAGCTTTGAATTCTTTGAATTTCTCGAGTACCTCATATTTCTTCTCAAGAAAGTATATCCAAGGCTTCATGAAAAGTCATTTATGAAAGACACATAGAACACAAACATTCCCAATGATGGTACCTTGACCACCCAAACACATCACCATATATTGCCTACACAATCTCATTTACGTGACACAACATTTGTGGGGAATTTTGCTCGACTTTGCTTACCTTATACACAATGGTGCTTGCAAAAGTCAAAATCCAAGGGAGAATTAGTTATCCCTACATCTTTCCTTTAGTTTGTAGTGTGTGTAAACCTTTCTTGCCAATGCTACCTAGCCTTTAATGCCAAAATATTGTCTTCTCTACCGTAAGCATATTGGTTTTCTCATGTTTTCCATTGGCCTCTCAAGAGAATTTGATCCGATAAACAAATACGAGAGAAACAATACTTTACATAATCTTTGAGATAAATAGAAAATAGAGAAATGACATACACAAAACAACACGGTTTACAAGATATATCTTAGGAATTTTTTTAGGAATAAACACAATGTAGTAACTTATCTTCTTATTATATTAACTCAACCGTTTTACCATACAATAATGTACTTCCTCGGTTTGCTTTATCCTATTTGTGTGTCCAACTATATGTAAGCTCATCGAGGTAACCGTCATAGCAAAAGATTACAAAAATAATAGGTACCAAAACCATGGGCCAAGAATACAACCCATAATGGTTCCCCATAAACATGAGTTATCTAACCACACATAATAACATAGGTTAAAAACATCTATTCGGGACCGAAATCCTATAAAGGGGACCCCAAAATTTGTGTTGGATTGTATAGTCTAGAAGATTGCGTTCAAGGAAAATATATAACACATTTCCAACAACCTTAGGAACAATAGCGTTGTTGCAAGCACCGATAACTACACTAAGATCAAGTCTAAATAGAGTTCTTGTGCATAAGCTTCTTCTTAATATCACGGATCCATGCACCATCTTGCAACCGTCTTTGCTGAATGAGACCTAAACACCAACATCATTCATTTTGCTCACAGAGATCAAGTTCCTAGCCAAGCCAAGAATGTGCAAGACACTTGATAGAGTCTTGATCCTCCCATCTCTAAACTCAACTTCACTTTTCCTCTACCCATGATCTTGTAGTTCGAGTTGTCTCCTGAAAGACTTTGCCATCATCATATTCTTCATATTTGTGTAATCACTCCCTATATGGAGTCATATGATAGGAGGTAATTGGGTTGATTAATTGTGCATTATAACATGCATGTGTGTTTGAAGTTGCAAGATATACATCTCCATTATCTTCATTGGAGACTTTGTTTTCACTAGAGGACGCAACATCTAGTGGTTTGCTCTTGTCCACCCTTTTTACTTTGCACTCCCTCTTGAAATGCCTATCTTTGCCACAATTCCAACAATTTTTCAAGGAAGGTCTCTTTGGAGTCTTAGATCTACCTCTAGAATTTGAACGCTTATCCCTAGACATTTGTTTACTTCTCTCTTGCGATCTAGCTTACACAACCAATGCATCCTTGGTTTGATAGTCTTCAACATATTTCTGCCTCATTTTTTTTGACAATGAGGCTACAACTATTTCCCCAACTTTTAATTTGAATGAAGTACCGGGAATGGCCATTATTAGATTATCCCAAGAGTCTGAAAAGAACAAAGAAGTGTGATACCCCATTCTTCATCATCCATTTTAACCGCCGTGAACAATAACAGACTTAAAATGGGGTTTAAGGTGTGTATATGCTTTGAACCTTGTCAAAATCATTCACAATGAATATAGCTTCTAATGCAGGAAAAGTTCATTTACTAGGGATTTATCCTAGACATTTTTCCTAGCTCATACCTAAGTTATTTCACAGTTTTTAATCAAATATATGTTCGATAAATTAAGTTTGACAAACAAACCCCGATAGAGCTTTCATCTTTTCATGTTATTTTATACTTGCATGTGTTGTCTTTGACACAACCCATTGTTCTTGTAATACAAAATTAGGGTTTTGCTCTAGTTAAATATATTGTGCAATGATAATAATTCAAAACCAAAATTATAATGTCATGCCCCCTTTTCAAATAAAGTTAAATAAATTAACAATATAACATAGGTGTTGAAAAAGTAACTTTATAAAAGACACTTATGTTTTATTATTATAAAAAGTAACTTTTTGATAAAACAAGTCAATGCTAAAATAGAAAATAAGAAAGTCACTTTAAAAATTAAAGTGCAAATATCCCACATGGAGCGCCCCACTTGGAAAAGGGAGACAAAAGATTATAAAAGGAAGTGAGGGGAGGGTTCATGGATATCTTTTGGCCATAATCTAATGTTACATTGAGTGTTTGAGCTGTTGCTCCAACTTCTTCTGCAGTGAGGACAGAAACCCTCCATTGCAACCAGGTTTGTGGGGACGAAAACTTCATCTTCCGGTTTGATCTAAGGACAAAAACCCTCAAGGTCACTTGTGGTGATCTCATCCAGAGATTGCATCTGCGCTTCAATCAATGATTTGCAGTGTTAGATCAATTTTATCATCAACTAGGGCACGTTTTTGGCATCAACTAGCAGCTAGGGCACATTCTTGGGCATTTTTAGGGGCCGTTTGTAGTAATGAATTAGTCACAATAGCTAGGGCATCATTTACCACAACTAGGGCATCATTTCAAGGTCTATTTTTCCAGTATTTATTTACAATTGTGTTGTATTTAGGAAATCTGAATATTTTCCTAGGGTTTGAAGCTATTTTCATCATTTCTAGCATTTGTGAATTTTTACCGAAGGGTTTTTGAAATAAAAATCAGTTTTATTAATTTTGCCCTAGGGTTTGCTACAAAAATCCATATTTTTTTATTTACGCTCAAGGGGGACATTATAATTACATCAAGTGATCTTGCTTTTAGCTTGTGGATCGAGACAGAGAAGGAATCCATGACAATGTTTATTCAAGCAAAGTTCGTATAGTGGCAAGAAAATATAGATCCCATTCAAGAGGTGTTGATAAAAATAGATAAGTACAAACTCAAGGTCCCCTGGTGTAATGTCCCTTTCTAGGGCTAAATTTGAAAATAAGGGTTTGGCCTCAAACCCAAATGCAAGAAATCAGATTTTTGAACAATAGTCATCAAACCCTAGCAACGAATTGAAATCACACCCTTAGGGCATCAAAAACCAGCTGAAAATTAGTAAATAAACCCTCTAGGGCAGCGAATCTGTAACAACACTTAAGGGCAACAATTCTCATGCAACAAGCTAAAAATGACAAAGAATGATTCCAAATATTTTAACCAATCATGAAGATATTATTCCAGCCAATATACTTCATAAATAAAAGAGAAACAAGTGATAAACCACAATTGGAATTAATTAAATAACCAACAAAAGTACAACTCACAATAAGGGTTGAAAATGATGTTTCCAAACCCCAACAAATACCAATGAAGTGAGAAATCAACCTTATAAATTAGGAGGAATCTGAATATCAACACAAAATGTCAATTGGTGCCCTAGAAGGCACTCAAACCCTTCTCCACCCAAGTCGCCACCCTAGGAGAGGGTGCCAAATTGATGTAGAAGACCTTGATATCTCTTTCTTCTTCAAGCCCTAGCTGCCAACCAACAAGATAACCTTCTTTGAAGCCCTTGGAACCACCAATTGAAGAGTTTTTTGTTTTCCAACCTTGAACAAGGAAGGGTTTCGTCTTCCTTGCTTGCCACACCGAATGATTTTCACCCTCTAATGGAATGGAATAGAACAATCAGCCCCAAAACTAAGTAGAATAAAATTATAATCGGAAGCATGCCCAAAATAAGCCTAAGCGCCCCCTTTATATCCTTAAGGTGGCGCCAAAACCCCATGAGGGAGTTTCCCCATGACCGACTTCAATAAGAAGCTTGCTTTATCTTTTGATTTGCCTTTGAGTTCTAATAACTCACCTGACACCGCTTCATAAGGAAAACACTAAAAAAATGTAAATAAAGACTAAAAACATCAATCAAAGACTTTCCTTGTTCACCTACTTCTTGCCCACGGTAAGTGGAATGCGCAAGAAGTCTTCAAACGAATTAATTTGAAAAAGGGGACATTACACCCAAAATCCTTGACAAGTATCATGGGATGCTTGTTTATCTTAAATACGAAGTTTCCTTTGCTAATTACTTGGAGTTACTCAAAACGAAAAATCCAAATAAAAGAGGTTGTGTGAATACATAAGATAGTCGAAGAAGAAAGAAGAACAATTCGAGTTAAAGAAATTGATAGGAAGTAATCCATGGTGGAATCCACCATACAAGAGGAAGTCGACAAAGATATTCTTGTTCAAGGAGCACCTATCAATCTCCCAAAGATTGAGTTCGTACCATATGAAGGGGATTTACATAGTTAGTAAAAATAAAAGTGAGGAAGTCGGGAAAAATACATCACTTGTTGGATGCAACGAGCTCAAGATGGAAGAAGATGCACCAAATCATGAACGATCCTCCGAACTTCCAAAGGGTAAGCCATTGATTGATTTTTAGAGTAGCATTATGGATGGATATGCATTGGAGGAGAACATTTTGATTAGCACTAATTCGGATTCTCGAGTCCCAAGGATGGAGGTGTTGAGGGTATCTCAACAATTCCTATTCTAGCACAAGAAGGTGAGCACTTTGATTGCAGCCTAAGGTATAAGAATATTTCAGATTTGTTGCTCCCTATTATGTCATTTCAAGATTCTTGTCATCATGGAAAGCATGTTAAAAAGGGTGATAGGGTGAAGGATACAACTTGCAGCATAGGGCATGCACATGAGAAAAATGACTCAACAAATACTAATGTTGGCATTGAGCTTGTTGAATTTTTTAGATCAACAACTAATGATGAGGTGTTTGGGCAACAATTTTTTGGACACCAACAATTTGCACAGTCATTTATGCCGGCATCACATGAAGAATTGAGGACTGAGAATTGCAAATTCCCAAGGATGATTTGGGATCCTGGTATTAAGTTCAAGTTGTTGAAATTGCATTGCTTGAGGACAAACAATCTTTGGGAAGGGCAGATTGTCATGTCCCCTTTTCGAATAAAGTAAAATAAATTAATAATATAACATAAGTGTTGAAAAAGTAACTTTATAAAAGACACTTATGTTTTATTATTATAAAAGTAACTTTTTGATAAAGCAAGTCAATGCTAAAATAGAAAATAAGAAAGTCACTTTAAAAATTAAAGTGCAAATATCCCACATGGAGTGCCCCACTTGGAAAAGGGAGACAAAAGATTATAAAAGGAAGTGAGGGGAGGGTTCATGGATATCTTTTGGCCATAATCTAATGTTACATTGAGTGTTTGAGCTATTGCTCCAACTTCTTCTGCAGTGAGGACGAAAACCCTCCATTGCAACCAGGTTTGTGGGGACGAAAACCTCCATCTTCCAGTTTCCAATTTGAGGACGAAAACCCTCAAGGTCACTTGTGGTGATCTCATCTAGAGATTGCATCTGACGCATCAATCAATGATCTGCAGTGTTAGATCAATTTTATCATTAGCTAGGGCATCATAGCAAGGTGTATTTTTTATAATGTCCCCTTTTTTGAATTAATCCAAAATAAAGGATTCCTTGCCTTTCCTCTTTAAGGCAAGCAATGGATAAGAAAGGGAAGATCGTGGGTTATATTTCCATTTTCCTCATTCATGTTTTATGTTTTTATCTTTGTAATTCCCATTATAAGGGGTTTGGCTGGGTTTGGTGCATTTTAAAAGCAAATTAAAAGATTAAATAAACTTTATATGGGTTGGCCTTTGGCGCAAAGATGAGGATACAAAACGAGATTAAAGACTTCATTTGGGGACATCTATTTTTGGCGCATTTTATCTAAACTAGACCTTTGGGCTGTTTGTTCATTGTCTTTCCACTTTTGGGCGAAAATCCAATTGTGTGGCTTTTTGAAAGGACGAAAACCCTTCTCGTGGTTGCTTGGAAGACGAAAACCTTCCATCTTTGGTTGAAGCAAAGTCATATCGAAGATCTTTTTGTAGATTTGGGACATTGGAGAATAAGGAAAGAGATCGACAAATATTTGCATGCAATTTAGAGCCATTCCTAGTTGGAGCGACTAGGGTTTGATGGTATTTGAGTGCCTTCTAGGGCACAAATTGCAAATCTAATTTCATATTCTGATTTGGCATATTTTATAAGGTTGTTATCTATATTTTTATGATTTTTGGTGGTGTTTATCTATTGATTTCAACGTTGGTTTATGGCTGCCCTGCAACTGTCATTTATTTAATTACAACAGTGTGACTTCGCTGATTTTCTCCATTTAATTGTTACAAATGGAATGGATTTTGGTTGCCGTGATTGAAATAATTATTTAGAAGTATTTATCAGCTGTTGTGCATGATTATTTGGTGAATTCTAAGCCCTTACTTAGTTTGGCCTAGGGTTTAGAAGGTTATTTCAGTTGCTGTCATAAAAATCCGATTATAATTCAATTGTGGTGTGTGTATTTTTAGATCGGATCCTTGGGGTTTGTGGCCAAACCCATATCTTCTGTTTTTGTCACAAAAAGTGACATTACATTTTCCAATACTTATTTAAAGCTAAGTTGTATTTAAGAATTCTAATTATTTTCCTAGGGTTTCAAGTTATTTTCATCATTTCTAGTGTTTATGAATTTTTACCTAAGGGTTTTTGAAATAAAAATTAATGTTATTAATTCTATGTAATGTTCCCATTCCCACGCCTGAGGCCTAATGACTTATTTCAGTCTTAGCCTTGGTCATACTCGAGGGGCTAACGGCGTTGGAGGTTATTGGGTATGGGTTATTTTATTACCACCTTCACTTTATGTTATATTTTGTCATTGACTTAAGTGATGGGCAACTAGGTGGTACTTTATATTCTATTTCTTCGTTGGGACAACTTAAGTGTACTTTTTAGTATGTGCACAATAAAGTCACTTAAGTTATATTTATGTTTATGAGAAAAGTCCCAAAGGGGTGTGATTAGGTTTTTGGAGGAAAAAAGTTATAAATATACCTTTGGGGTCTTTTGGAGGATTCATTCATGCATTCACTCATACAAATATTTGGAGCTTTTGTTGGTTGCACTCTTTGCTTGTGGAAGTAAGATTCTACAGGAACCCTAGCTTTGGTGGTGAGAGATCCACTCCTAGCTAGCAAAGCACTCTTCGGTGGTGAAAGATCCATCCCTAGTTTGCTATTTGGGAGCATTACTCAGTTCAGATTTTTAGACAGAGTTTTCAAAGAATTTCAAGGGTTTGTTCAGTGCCAGAGAGAGGTTATTTGATCTGCATGTAGGTTATTTGATCTGCATGTAGGTTATTTGATCCGCATGTAGGTTATTTGATCCGCATGTCAACCACCGTCAGATCAGATCATTTCCAGCGCTTGGGACAGGCTTGGCGAATTCCCAGTGAGCATTTTGCTTTGTTTTGGGCTGTCCTCCTAGGGTGACGTCACCCTCCCTGATTTGCAGCAGTGTTTTCCTAGGGTTTCGTGGGGAGTTTTTGAGTTTTCCAGGTTGGATCTATTTAATAAAATTTATATTTATTGCTGTCCAAAAATCAGATTCTGATTTGATCAATTTCAGACATTCGTGAATATTGGGGTTTTGATGCAGTTTATGTATTTAAAATAAATAAATAAAATCAGATCTGTGTGCTAAAAAAAACTTATTTCTCAGTACTTTATTGTTCTCCATATTTTTCCAAGCTTTTTGAAGCTTCTGGGTATTTCTGTAAGTGGATATTTTGGAAGAAATAAAAATTTCTTTATTTCTGTACCTTGCTGCCCTGAAAATCAGAAATTTAGTTTGTTAAATTTTTATAAATTTGGGAATTTTGAGTGATATCCTACAAGGGATATTTCATAGGTTTTGACATAGATGTATGATGGCACTAGCTTCTAGTCATTTCGACTTTCATTAGACCAACCTCTTTGGGGTTTCTTGCTCCCACGACATGGCTATATGTATTGGTACCTTAACCACATGGGTTTGGCTTTATTGGATTGGGTTGACTCCCTCATTTAATATTAATGCTTCAGTTCTTTTAGTCTATTTTTTGATCCTAGGGCCATTTTAGCTTAGCACTTTCTATTGTAATTGGATGTATTCTCGAGTCCCACTGACGTACTTTTGGTCATTCACGGACATCAATATAATATAATTTTTACTACCAATTCCTAGCTTCTGCTTCCTGGTGCAAATGCATTAATGCAGGTCCATTCTGCTACTGTAAGCGAGGCAGCTCTGTATTTTGCACGCTTTCACACACTTACTCCTGTATTTTCTTTTGCAGACTGAAATTCTAAGTCGAAAGTTGGAGTGGAATTCAACTTAATAATTCCACTGACAATAATCCTTCATTTTTGATTCTCGGATGCCTTTTCTAATCACTATTTTGTGCACTCAACTGTTGAGGTTTCATGTAACATGTATTAAATGGTTTTCTTAAATAATTGCAGCCTTTCCATTGATATTTCCTATTATCTTCTCATGATCTATATGCTAGCTACATTACCGTTCAACCATCATATTATAATTGCCTTAGGATCGCTTATGCTTTTTATTGCTTTCTTTGATTGCCATCTCCAAACCACTCAACAGTACCGACTCCTTTGCGACATTGTTTGTGAAAGTACCAATACCCATAGGTACTGTGTAATGGCCCAAGTCCACGACAAGTCCCTTGTTTCATTTTTTCTTGGATTACATTTAGCCATCCTTGTCTAAAATCTGTTGTTTTTTGAACATTGTTGACAAATGTTAAGTTTTTGTAATTTAAAATTCTAAATTAGTTGGAGGATGGTGAATAATGTTTTTACATTCAAAATATCTTAGTACAATTTGCAAGGAATCACTGGCTGCTTTGCATGGATTGATTTCTTCTATTATATGTACTGCTTTCCCTGATAAATTAAAATGCTCTCCCCATTTGAAACAAGTCAAGAAGAGAAATTCAATCACTAAAAGACTTAATTAATGATTTGAGCCAATCTTGTGGGTGAGTTTTGAATTTAGGACCATCATGCACTACATGTTAAAATATGAAAGGACTTCTATTATGAAGTCTAGAATTCTCAGAGTATTATCAATTATGTTAATGAATTTAATTTCAGTAATTTAAAGAACTGTGCCTTTTTCCTGTTCTCGAAGCACTTTGCAATCTATTATATGAACCTTAAGTTTCTTCTAACTAAGGTCACAACGTTTGTATGGAATTTTATTGGTGTGTGAATTTCTTGTGGGTAAAAAGGCTTGAGGGTGAGAATCCCAAAGTGGTAGATTACATTCACCATTCCTCCCCTACTAACTGTTGGCATGTGCGTCCAGCGCTCCCCATGAGTTTCGTGACATGGACTAACCGCCTCTCGTGGATCCTAACTCTGGCGATTGTAGCGGAGATTAACACCTGCAGGTTTTGGTCTAACGGCAATCATGGTCCAACAAATGGTATCGTGAGCGACAGTGTCCGGAGTTCAAACTCACCCGGGTAATGTTGGGGGTTATTGGCATGTGCGTCCAATGCTCCCCGTGAGTTTCGTGACATGGACTAACCACCTCTCGTGGATCCTAACTTTGGCGATTGTAGCGAGAGATTAACGCTTTGCGGGTTTGGTCTAACGGCAATCGTGGTCCAACACTAACAAATGCTTATGGCGCTTGTATGTTGAGTCCACTAGCCTTGTTTGTGATTTTTATCAAAATACATGAGGAAAAGTGTCATTAGGGTAATGACTTTTAACCGAGGTCATTTTGAGATGACATAACAAATGCGAGTAAAATCCCACAAAAATAATAATCTAATTAAATTGATTGTTCAAGCCTTCAATTAATATAACGAGCTTTTTCTGGATGTTTCAAAATTCTACTAAGGTGAGGCTTCACAAAGTGGATCTAGAGGCACTTCATAAACCTGCAAACGCAAAAAGTCTTCAGTTAAATATACTTCAACTTACCTAAATTAGAATTCCTTTTAACAGAATTCTGCTTCAAGATCATGATATATGTTATTGTAATATAACTTGCAGCGTAAAATAGCCTCAAGCTCAGTCTTAGTGAGAAGGGGTCCTAAGATAAATGCTTCTTGTGAGTGACTGGTTGCTACAAAAGTCTTTTGAAAATAGCATATTGTGTAATCTTATGTACTTTTCTTCTGCGCAGAATGAAGACAAGTATTGTGCACTGATGTTTTAAATTTTACTTTCTGAACTCAATTGCTTGTTATTGCTCAACAGCGGTAATCTTGTTGTGAGAAGGCAAGCACTACTTCCCAAAGTGCTTTCAGTTGCAGATGGTGCTGCTATTGCAAGACAGCCTTTCAAATCTCCGTGTCCTAATGGCCTGGCCGACAAAAATGAAGAACTTACTCATCGTCTTTCTGCTCGGAAACGATTTGTCCCATGGGGTTCTCAGAAGCCAGTCTTGGCTCCTGTCACTAATTTGCTATTGCTTCCAAAGCTCATTGCCAAAGAGTTTGAGGAGGAACCATGTCTTCCTCCTGGCATTGAGCCCCTGGTCTTGTGGCATCCAGAATGTACGGATGATGCTGGAGTAGAATCTAAGCCCATAGTAGTGGATCCTGTCCTTGTTCGTTTTCTTCGTCCACATCAGAGGTACTACTCTTATAATCTTTTCCTACTTAGTTGTATTTCCTGAAGCAATTTTACATGCACTTTATCTAGTCATTACAAATTAGATAGCTGTTCCCATTATTGTACTAGACAAATTTCTTGCATCTTGCCAGATACTAATAGCTGTAATGGTGGTTCTGCCTAATTATTTATAATAATAGCAACGTAGATTTCTTTTCCCTGAAAATACACAAGAACATAAAAAGTGGCATAGATATCCTGTGTTCTCTAAATCCATTGGTCTAGGCAGTACTATATGGCAGAAGATTGATGCTTGTAGCTTATTTGATTGTATATCAGATTCTAAAATTTCAATGAATCAGTGTATGTGGCTTCTTGTGTTCTGAAAGTACATTTTTATTTCATGATAAATTGTTTGCATTTGTTCTATTCTAGTCCATGTCACTGATTGCTAAAGTAGAGATAAGTTTACAGAGTTCTGCTGCTATTAGTGCAGGGAAGGTGTGCAATTCATGTTTGAATGCGTGGCAGGCTTGCGAGACTTCTCAAAGGCAAATGAAAGTCTTGCTGGCTGTATTCTAGCAGATGACATGGGGTGAAAATCTAACCTATTTTTTTACTTATTTGTATTTCCTTATATGTCATGAAAAATAATTTATAATGAGTATATACATTGTATCCTTTTATGTAAAACTAGACTGTTCTTTGTTAGATTCGTTCATTGAAATGCATTAAAAACGCTAAATTTTGTAGTTTGGGGAAGACACTACAGTCAATTACACTTCTATACACCATGCTCCGACAAGGCTTTAACGGAAAACCAATGGCTAAGCGAGTAATAATTGTCACTCCAACAAGCCTTGTAAGCAACTGGGAGTCAGAAATAAAGAAGTGGCTTGAAGGACGAGTTCATGTCATTGCAATGTGTGAGACAAGTCGCTCAGATGTTCTGTCAGGAATCGACAGCTTTTTGGCCCCCTGTAGTCAATTCCAGGTAAATATTTTCTTTTTAAGTTTTTTCACAAATATTTTCTTTTTAAGTTTTTTCACAATGGTTGTTTTAATTGTATTGATTTTCATCATATCCTACACCTTTATGCATAGTAGCAAAAATCATCCAAATCGGTATCCTACACCTTTATGCATGGTAACAAAAACATCAAATTGGAATAACACCACTGACATTTTGTTTTTTCTGGCTGTGGGAGCAAAACGTCCGTTGTTTCGGAGAGTGGGTCAATGCTGACCCACTGTCTCTTACCTTAATTGACTTCAATTTTCAACATTTATGGCTCAAATTCAAAGTCATTTCAAACAGACAATTTTCCTGCAACCTGTCCAGCTTGCTAAGCTTGCATAACACCCAATTTTCACGCCACTTGCCCATAACACCCATTTTTTTGTTTTTTCTGGCTGTGGGAGCAAAATGTCTGTTGTTTCAGAGAGTGGGTCAATGCCGACCCTGTCTGTCTCCTACCTTAATTGACTTTAATTTTTAACATTTCTGACCCCAAATCAAACTTGTTTCAAACAGACAATTTCCTTGCTACCTGTCCAGCTCACTCTCTGCTTACATAACACACAACTTTCCCACCACTTGTCCAGCTTGCTTTGTTTGTACCAGCACAAATACAAGATGCCAAAGCTCATTTCGTGAGCTCTTACCAAGTTTTCTTTGTTGTTTATGAGTATACTTTGTTATATGGAATACTCATATTTTATATGAACAATGTTATTTACAGAGTATGTTTTGGCATATTATCTTGAAAAAAATTATCTTGTTTTTATTTTCCTCTCAATGTATTTTACATTATAATTTTTTTTTTTAAGCTTTTTATGAACATTGCTTCTATGCTTTTACAGCTATACACATTTGATTCAGACTTGCTATATTGGCAGGTGGCTATTTTATCAATGACAGTTATGACAATCTCTTATGCTATTTCTTGCTTTTACAGGTTTTAATAATCTCTTATGAGACTTTTCGCATTCATTCATCCAAGTTTCAGAAAGAGGGAAGCTGTTGTCTTCTCATTTGCGATGAAGCACATAGGCTGAAGAATGATCATACTATTACAAATCGGGTAAGTCTACCAATGGTTTGAGGTTTTGAAAGTGTCAAAATACAGTGGTTGGTTGCCTATTCTTGTATATTTTCATGTATATGTATCTTAGATCTATTCATAGTCTATTTTTTTTTTTGTTTGACTTATCTGATGTTGTAATACCCATGGAACAGGCTTTAGCCAGTCTGCAATGCCCTAGAAGGATTTTGTTGTCAGGAACACCCATGCAGGAAAGTTACTTGCTTTGAAATATGATGTTTCAGGTGCATATCTAGTATTGGACCATTTCGTTTTTTCTATGAATGCTTCTGAGTCCTTATAGATCTTTATGTTTGCAGAATGACCTTGAGGAATTTTTGCTATGGTTAATTTCACAAATCCTGGTGTTTTAGGCGATGCATGGACATTCCGTCGCCACTATGAAGTGGGTTTTCTCAACACCTTGTTGATGTTTTTGCTTAAGTGAGAGTGAGCACACATGCATATGCAAAATATGTTTCATTTTAGCATGCAATCAGTGTAAAGGCATATATGAGCATGAAAGCTGAAATTGCGTAGTCATAAAAATAAAATACTCATATCAAACTACCAAGCAGAGTTTTGGATAACCTAATGGTCTATGTGCAGGTGTTGCTCCTTTATAAATATACACTAGGTACAATATTTTATAGGAAAGAATTGCTTATATCTGCATGTATGACTACATTGGTATGTGTTATTTTTTAGGAAAATGTTTATATAGGCATGTAATACTTGTTCAAGTTCCACTAAATAAACAAGGTACAAGGGGTCGTGCTTGGCTTTGGTAGATTGAAACTTTTCTTACTTTCTTGTAATTAATTTTTCTATTGACCTCTAACTGCGTTAGGCTAAAGTCTGTCTTGTTAGTTTAATTTAGTATTGACTATTTGTCATATATAACAAAGCATTGGGCATGCTGTCATTTATGTATAGTAGATATATACCAACATGGATATTTATTATTTTCTTAATGTTGGTCAAATGTTGTTGAGCTTTGGTCAAACTGCAAAGTTTCTTATTGCATAAAATGAAAGATTGAAAAATGACCGGCTGTTCTAATGCTTGATTGATTGTACATCACTATAATTCTTTTGAATAACAAAAGATTATAGGTGTTGTCTTCTACGAAGTATGACATTCTGGTTGCCCAGCCCCAGAATGAAGTTGTGTTGTTATTGTAGTGATCAAAGAACTTTTCTACCGATCCTTAAGGTCGAGGAATGACTTTGGTTTTACCATGCATATAATAGATAGATGACTCATCCATTATGTAATGTCCCTTTCTAGGGCTGAAACTGAAAATAAGGGTTTAACACAAAACCCAAACTGAAAATATTCTGATTTTTATATCAGCCAACTGAAAAATAGAACAACAGTCTGATTTTTAGAACAATAGCAAGGAAAAAACAATAATTCATCAAAATATCACCATTCACATCATCCAAAGTATGTAGAGGCACTTTAGGAATATTTTAGAACAATTATCAACCAAGAAATCAGCCTCTAAACCCAGCTGGAAATTAAATAAATGACAGCAGAGTATGCCCTTACAAAATGGCTGGAAATGAATGATTCCAAGCCCTACAAATGAAATACAAAGTAGATTCTGGCTGCCAAAAATATGGAGAATGCAATGATGGCTGAGTTGAGTGATGTTGTGCCCTAGAAACCACCAATCACTTCTCCAAGGTGGGTCGCTCCCCTAGGAGAGGGGCTGAATTTCACTTTAGGACCAAACCCTCTTTGAAGCACTTGGAACAATTAATTGAAGAGTTTTTGTTCTTCAATTGACAAGGAAGGGTTTCGTCTTCCTTGTGAAGCCACACCAAAGGATTTTTGCCCCTTAGTGGAAGGAATTTGAGCAAACAACCCAAAACCAAGTAAAGTATAATTTTATGCCAAAAGATGATGCACAAATGAGTCCAAGTGACCCCCTTTAATACCCTTTTGGTGGCGCCAAAACCAAGGAGGGAGTTTCCCCATGACTGACCTCTATAATGATGTTGCTTTTATTTTTAACTTGGCTTTTCATCTCCTAGACCCAGCCGACCTGCCTCATAAGGGAAAACACGAAAGGAAAATGTAAATGCTCACAAAAAAGACTAAAAACTCAACAAATACTTCCCTTGTTCACCTTCTCACCCACGGGAAGTGGAATGGGCAAGAAGTCTGCTAAGCCAATGGATCGCTGGGCTCTATTCACTATTCATGTAATTGATTAAGAATCACTATTGCCAACATTATTACTTGTTAAATCCATTACTGTAGGGGAAGGAAAAGACTGATTCATCAATAATACTGTATTAATTTAATTTCAATACACAATTGATCACTTAATGACTTACAGTTGGCCTTTTTGGGGCTGAACCAGTACATTTGTATAAACATAACTATTTCATACATATGTATATACACCCATTCACATACATAAACAAATATATGCTCTCAAAATATTCATATTCCACCAGTAATTCTAATCTGAGCGACTTGTTGGAATAACTTGTGCTAGTATTGTAGTATAGTGGAACTTGCATAAGCCATATTTCTAGTTCTGTATCTTTCTGTCCGCTGGAGACTAGAATCTGGTGTTTGTTCTGATATTCACCAGTTATTATGAATACAAATTTTATGAGAAACATATTTGTGCAGAATGTCTTGCTTCAAGATTACTATATAATTCATACTATTTACTTTTGTGCCCTCTCTTTCCTGGTGATGTGTTAAGATGCCAATTATTCGTGGGACGAGAGCCCACTGCAAGTGAGGAAGAGAGGATACTAGGCACGGAGCGTTCTGCCGAACTCAGTGAAAAAGTGAATCAGGTAAATAAGTTTTGTTCATAGTATTTGAAGAAGATTGTCTCTTTCATGGGGATTGAATAGCGTTCAGACTAATGCAATGCCTGATTGACTTAGGCTTTTAGTTGTAGTCAGCAAAAAGACATACATTAGTTTGCCATGACAAATGTCATTGTCATGTGTTTATTGTGCAGTTCATTTTGCGCCGAACCAATGCATTATTATCAAATCATCTACCTCCAAAGGTAATTGGCATTCTTTATTGAATTTTTTTAGATATTTATTTATGGTTCTATTTATAGACGAGTTATATTGGAATTTCTTCAAATAAGTGAGTGTTTATTGAATGAGTGAAACATAACAGATGATAGTAAATAGTAAGGCAGTGCAGGTTTCTCTTGGATAAATAAGATAATGTGCATTGTTACTATTGTATTGAGGTGTTCTGCCTGAATTATAACTGAATAAAGGAGCTTGATGCATTGCTTTAAGTGCTCAATGCTGAGAGCACATTATACTCCTGAATGTTATGAATTGTGTATTTAGATCTAGTGTATCTTAGATTCACCTTACTAGAAATATATGGGCATTTATTGGAATTGCAAATGGAAATTCAAAATTTGAATGGTCATATGCATTTGGTGTCATGGAGTTTCAATGCACATTTGTCTTCTTATTTCATGTTCCTGAACCTGCTTTATTTCTCCTTGCTCATGGAAAGCCTGTGATAGTTGATACCCTTTATCGCAGTCAACCATTTGGAAATGTTTTGGCTTTATTTTGTTCAAACTTCAAATGACATATTTATATTTATTGATTCTAACTCTTTTGCAGATAGTAGAGGTAGTTTGCTGCAGGATGACTAATCTTCAATCTAATTTGTACCGACATTTTATTCAATCTAAGAATGTATGTACATTATATAATTGCCTTTTTTATTTACATAAATTCCATACAAATATTTTGTTAAGGGCGAGTCTTTAACTTGATCTCTTCAACTTAGTCAACTATTAACGGGCTTGTAAATATTGTTTTTCTTTTTCCAGATTAGGCAAGTTCTTGAGGACCAAGCTAAGCGCTCCAAAGTCTTAGCCTCAATCACAGCTCTTAAAAAACTTTGTAACCATCCAAAAGTAAGGTCTCTTTCTTTGTATGCAATTTCAATATCATGTTGAAGCAGTTTACACATTAGAAAGATTTTGAGTTTCGAGTGGCTGATGATAAGAGTCGGAAATGTACATTAAGATGGGAGGTTTGGGAGTAGAAAGGAAAGACCATGGAATATGGTAGTGAAATAGAATTTCAAACTTATTGTGAAAGGCTCCTATGATTAGTAACTCAACGAAGCTTTCTTATTGTCCATACAACCTGTTGGGTTTAATATCTTTTCTCACGTTGTTGTCTGGTTTCTGGCAAAGAGTGAATGATGTTCCTAGAATTTTGTGAACATGAAAATATGTAGATGAAGCTCAGTTTACATATCCTCAATAAAAGAGACACATCAATTTCAATCCTTGCCATCTTAAAATTCCTCTCATCTCCATGTATTCCCTCTAAAGAAGTGTTTCAGTTTCTAGTTCATTGTAAAATCGTCAGGAATATCTGCACATGTAAATATTCTATATTAGGAGCCTGTTCCCAGATTTCTGTAAGTAATGGATGAACACAACAACATTCATGCTGTAGAATCTATATGGTAAACATTTAACTAAATATCAGCCCTCCTTATGCAGACCATCAATCAACTAACTTGATATCAAGCACCTTGCAAGTTAAATTGCATATCCAAGCTGACCAAGATGCGTGTTCACTGTGCAGTAATATACATAGAGAATCAAGATGCAGTCTGTTATAGCTTGTCCCCTTCCACATGCTTGCATAGAATGGAAAATTAAGAAGGCATTTGCAAAAATTCGATGAAACTTTAAAAGAAAACCTAAGAGGTTTAGTACAGAGAATGGCCATCACCAAACTATCTTTGCAAACTAGAGTTGCTTGAAATTTTTCATTATTGTGGCTCAACAATCTGCAACTCCAACTAACTTATCATTTCGAGTTTCAAGCACCCACAATAAATATCTGCTTCCAAATTCAATAATCTCTCTTCTTGAGATTCATCAAACACTAGAGGTATTCTTTCCTCTTCTCGAGCTATGATTCTTCAACTTGATTCCGCCTTACAGATATCTCTTGCTGCAAAGGAATCAAACTACCTTCTTCTCTTGTTCTAGCTGATCTAGTCGAGGGCATATATATGCAAAACTGATGACACTACAAAGACCACACAGAGCAAGGAAAAACATTGCTTTGATACCGACCTGATCTGTGATTAGGATAGATATTCCATTCCTAATTCATCGACATGAACTGTAACATGCAAGAAATATGATATAACTTATCTAGATTGCTGTACATTGAGTGATTTGCTTTAAAGTTAGATTTATCCTTTGAATTGCGATGTCTTGAGTGCTGAAATTTAATGTAGTTGGATAAAATGAAATTAAGCAAGCAAAGGACTGAAACAACCATGAAGAGAGAGAATCAACACAAGAATTTCCCCAGGAGAAAACCAATATAGGAAAAGTCCATAAGAGGGGTTGTGCATCCTCTTCTCCACTATCATCATGCAATATTTTCAAGCTAATTGCTCCAATGGAGTGTCCAAGATCACTGTGGAACTTTGCATCTCTATTATAATTTGTCCAAGTGTTAATGCAGCATCTGGTGTGTCCAACAATGGTGGAATGTAGTGGCACAAGAGTTTTGCATTGAAAACTAGAGGAAGGCCAATATAAGTTGGAAGATTGAGCTCAAAGGTGTTATCTCCAACTTTGTTAGTAATTATGTCGGTGCCATATTGTAAAGTCTTACGGTAAGGTTACGAGTCTTTCTTATTGCAAATGTACTCTTATCACCAACTTGAGGGTATGTGCAGCATGATGTTGATCTTGACGTTGTTTGTGTTTGGCATTGGACTTCTTAGAATGGTTTGCACCTATTGCTGATTATGTTGGATATGCTCAATGAACTTGACAGCTTGGTCAACTTCTTTTGAGTTGAAGGAGTTGCTGCTGTAAATGATGGCACAAGATAATCCACATCAATGGGTGCCAATGTTTGGAAACCCAAACAAACCTGAAAAAGATTGTGTATTGTAGAGCTTTGTTGAATGAAAGGTAGGCTATCGTCCCAAGTGTGATGCTTGGAATTGTACATTTTGAGAAGTTAAATTGAACCTTTCCGGGCTGAAACTGAAAAAGAAGGGAAATGGCACAAACCCAAATCAAAGCAAACTGAAATTTATAACAGCCAACTGAATTTTTGGACAGCAAGATACAGCAGTCTGTAATCTTATGACAGCAAGAGTGTAATGTTCCCTTTTCCAAGTTAGTTGACTACGAAGACCTTGGGCCCATTCCACTTCCCATGGGCCTTAGGGAGGGAAGCAAGGGAGGTGAAACATTTCCATAATTGTGAAGGATGACTTGACAAACAAAGCAAGAACTTCTACTTTTGTCTTCATGAGGTTGGTCTTCTTTGGAGATAGAAAGTGCTCTTTTCCTTCATAATGAGGTCGGTCTTGTGGAAAACATATGTTGAAGATATAGGAGAAATAAGGAGGTCGGTCCTCCAACAAAGAGCATGCATTGAAGTTGGCGCCACATAGAGGATATATAAGGAGATCATTTGGCTTGAGAAGGATCATGCATCATTCATCATTGATATTTTCTTGAAGTTGGAGCTTGTGAAGCTTCTCTCTCTTGCCTTGAAAGATGAAACCCTTTCTTGGCCTTGTTTGAGGACGAAAACCCTCATTCATCTTGGGGTGATCTCACAAGGAGATCACAAGTGAGCTACTAAGGAGATTTCTTGTGCAATTCCTTCATTTCCAGCCCTAGGCGACTTGCTTGGGTATTGTGTTTGGTGCCTTCTAGGGCACATCTTGGCATTTTGAGTTGATGTAATTGTTCCTCATAATTTATGAGGCTGGATCTACACTTTGGAGTGATTTTTGGGATTCATTAATCATTATTTCCAGCCCTGTGTGTTGGCTGTACTTTTGCTGTTAAGAAATTAATTACAGCTGTGATTTATCTCCTCATTTCTCATTTATTTTGGAGTGTATTGGCTGGATAAATATTTCCATGGTTGAATAAAATATTTGGAAGCATTCTATGTCATTTTCAGCTTGTGTTGCATGGGAATTGATGCCATTGAAGTGCCATTACAGTTCGCTGCCCTAGGAGAATAAATACTGGTTCGCAGCTAGGGTTTGTGTGGAATCATTGTTGGCTGTCATCACAATTCAGTTGCTGTCATAAAAAAATCAGATTTCTTCTTGTTGCTAATTGCATTTTCAGTTTGTTTCCATAAGGGTTTGAAGTAATTTTTTGGTGGTTGTCATAAACATCAGAGTTTGTTGGTTGGGGTTTGAGCCCAAACCCTTATTTTCCGTTTGATGTCCTAAAAGGGACATTACCCAAATCAAAACAAACTGAAATTTATAACAGCCAACTGAATTTCTGGATTACAAGATACAATAGTTTGTAATCTTATGACAATAAGAGGTAAATTGCAGTAATTTACCACCAATATCACTTTTACACCATCCAAAGCATGTAGGAAACTTTAATAAATATTTTGGAACGAGTGCACGCCAAGAAATGAGTTTTTAAACCCCCTGCTGGAGTATATTTTATTAAATTTGCAACAACAATGAATACACTTCCAAAAATGGTCAGAAGTTGAGATTCTAAGGCACACAAAGCAATCCGTTAAATGCAATCAGTCTCGGAAATTATGAATAATCCAAATATCAATAAAGAATGAAGTGCCGTGCACTAGATATCACCGAAATCATCTGCTTAGGAAGTCATTAGCTTAGGAGAGGGTTTACCATAAATTGGAAATGGCGAGTTTCCAAAGAAAATTTGAGTGTAGCTCAAGTATGACCTTCGTATGAGATCACCAATGAAGAAATGAGGGGTTTCGTCCTCAAATCAAGTGCAAAGAGGGTTTTTGTCCTCAATTGCAAGAGAGCAATTTTGTGCTCCAACTCAAAGAAAATGAATTCCAAAGTAAGTGTCCCTTTTCCAAGCCAAGTGACCCCTTTATATAGCTAAAGGTGGCACCAAAATCAAAAGGATGATCCCCCAAAGAGGACTGACCTCCTTGTAGAAATATAAGTTTCTTTTTATTTTTTCAAGTTGGTATTTGCACTTTTTCGAACCAACTTGACTTTTCTAAGTCATAATTAGAAAGTTGCTTGAAAATAATATAAAGCTACAAAAGCAACTCGACAATCATGACATTAAATACTTCCCTTGCTCTTTCCCTTTAAGCCCACGGGAAGTGGAATGGGCCCAAGGTCTTCAAAATGAACTAGCTTGAGAAGGGGACATTATAGTCCTCCCCTCCCAAAATTGCTTGCCCTCAAACAATTGCAAATTTGGATGCTCTAATATAGTGACACCTTCCCATGTAGCATCTTCAATTGGTAGATCCTTCCAACGGATCAAATACTCCTTAATGCTTTGGTTCCTTAACTTCCTTTCTCGAACATTGACTATAGTTTCCGGAACCAAAATTTATTTGCCTTCTTATTCCAAGGGTGGCAGTTGAATAAGAGTAATGTGCTATCCTAGTGCCTTTTTTGGAGCGAAACATGAAAGACATTATGTATCCGGCTATGCTTTGGTAGCTCTAGCTCATGTGGAACCTCTCCAATCTTCCCTTCACAATATAAGGCCCCTAGAAATGCGGTTTAAGTTTTTTCGCACCACTTTGTTGGAGGGAGGATTGCTCTATAGGTTGTAATCTCAAAATATCAGTCTCCTATCTCAAATATTTTTTTCTACCTGGTGCTTGTCGGCATACAATTTTTGCTAGTTTTGTGCACATTGGAGGTTCTCTTTGAGCACCTTCAAGATGTCATGACTCTACTACGCCAAATCTTTGGCCCCCAACACTCTACTATCCATCATAACCAAATCAACAAAAGAGAGAGCATCATAACCATATAGAGCTTTGAAAGGTGACATACCAATGGACATATGGAATGACGTATTATAGCAAAACTCAACCATATGTAACCATTTTACCCAAGCTGATTGCTGCCCTCCAATATAATTCCTTAGGTAGCCTTCTACCCATTTATTCACTATTTTTGTTTGTCCATTGGTTTGGAGATGATAGCTAGTGCTAGGAGTAAGCTCGGTGCTTGCCAAAACAGAAAAGTTCTTGCCAAAACATACTCATAAACCTGCTGTCCCGATCACTTATGATGTTCTTTGGCAGTCCATGAAGTTTGAACACCTCCTTGAAAAAGGTATCAGCCACTATAGGTGCATTATACTTTGATAGAAGTGGATAAAAGTGAGCATATTTCGTGGGTCTATGCACCACAACATACAAACAATTCTTACCTTGAACCAGGGGCAACCCCGTGATGAAATCCATGGAGATACTTTCCCATTTTTGAGTGGGAATAGGAAGGGGCTGCAAGAGTCCAGCTGGAAATTCATGCTCCGCCTTGTTTTGTTGGCAAACCAAACATTCTCGGATGTATTGAAGAACCTCCCTTTGAGTCCTTTCCAAAAGAACCTCTCTCTAACTTGTTTGTATGTTTTAAAGTATCCCGGATGGCCAGCCAATGGGGCATCATGAACAGCCCTCAATATCTTATTTTTCACCTTTGATTCCGGAACCAAATAGACCCTATTCTTGTAGAGGATGAGCCCATCCATTATCTTATACCTCTCATCCACAATTTCTCCTTCAAAAACAACATTAACAAACTTATTCTTGGCATACTCAGCCATAATTAAGGCCTTCCAATCCATTGTTATCTTAGATAAGGAGCAAAAATGTGACTCTTTTGACAAGACATTTTTTTCCAAAGTTTATTTGAGGGGCTCCCGTGATCATACCTTGTAGTACAATCTTATTACCTCCATTTTTGAACCTTAGCTCCATACTTTGGTAGTTGAGAGTGAATTCTCCCAAAGAGTGTAACCATTGGACCCCAAGCACAAGATTCATATCAGCTATGCCAATTATATAAAAATCATCACATACCTCATGCCCTCCCAATGTGATAATGAGTTGTGGACTTCTCCTTGTGCATGGCATGGAATAGCCATCTGCTACGGTAACCTTGAAGCCTTTGAAGTCTTCCACCTTCAATCCCATCCTTGCAACCAAGCTCTCATCAATGAAATTATGAGTAGCTCCACTATCAATCAATACTGTGACTCTTTGCCCTTGTAGGTCTCCTCTCACCTGAAATGGATGATATCTAGGAGCACCGGACAAAGTGGCAAGAGTGCTGTCCAAGTTTTTCGGGTCCTCTTCGGATCATGATTTTGTGTTGCCTCTTCAACTTCCACTTCCTTTTCTTCTTCACAATTTGAAAATACTTCAATATAATGCACATGACCCTTCCTAGGCAACGATGATCTGGTCTCCATGGATCCTTGCAAGAGAAGCACAAGTTTTTCCTTCTTAGTTCATTTGTGACTCCCCTTCTTTGCTTGTTTTGGACAGCTCCTTTTGTATGATTGGTGCTTGCTTTGAAAAGGCCTCTTTGGCTGGTCCAAAGATGTTTTGGGCTGCCCCGAAGGTCCTTTTGGCTGTCCACTATTCAGAGATGTCCTTGGCTGCCCGCTGATCAATGCAGCACCTTCAAAGATTTTTTTATTGCCTCTTGAAGAGACAAGGGATCAAATGCTCTTACCAAACCCTTGAGTGGTTCAACCAACCCCTCAATGAACAAGACAATGAGTCTCCTCTCTGTCACATCCGGAATCATCATGGAAAAGTCTCTGAAATTCAACGACATAATCTTCTACCGTGCCGTGTTGTCTCAATTGTGCTAGCTCCCAAAAGTGAACCTTTGGATCAATCCTATCAAATCTCTCAATGATCCTCCTACAAAACTCATCATATGAGTGGATGAGATTGTGCCCTTGTGTGATCAATCCATGGTACCACCACTCGTGTGCAATTCCTTCAAGATGAAGGGTTGCAAACTTGATCGCTTCTTCTTCATCATAGGCCTCAACGATAGATAAGTATCCAAATTTTGTATCCATGCACGGGTTGTCCCCTTGTTGGAACCATCAAATGTGGAGTGTCACTTTCCCAAGGCATGTTGAAGATTCTTCTACGGTGCTTAAGATTTAGGCTTGGGCCTTGATCTACCCTTGCTCACTCCTATGAACTCCGCAAGTGAGATGGCATCATGAATCTCATTTGGAAGAGCCCTATACTCCTCATAGTTGGCCGCAATGTTGTGACCCATTGAATGTCGTGTTTCAACCTCTAGAATGACTTCTTCTCTTGGGAGGAAGGTAGGCTGAAAAGGCCTAGCAGCAGATCCAAAATTTGACCCTTGGGGCTACCTCATAATGTGAACCCCTGACGAACTGCCCTCACCATTGTGATGTCTTGGCCCATGAAGATTTTACAAGGTTAGAGCTAGCAAATCCATAGTATCCGCCAACCTCTCTTGCCCTTCGATAAGTCTATCAAACTTGGCCTCTTCAGAACCTTTGTTGGCCATGTTAGGCCCTTCAAGTGGCTGATCTGAATTCTTCTTTCCTTTCCTTTGATAGTAAATGTATTCTTTGTCACCTTCTTGCATGAATACCCTTTAGGCTGGCAAGATCTTTGCTTTGATACCACTGAAATGTCCCTTTCCGGGCTGAAATTAAAAAGAAGGGAAATGGCACAAACCCAAATCAAAGCAAACTGAAATTTATAACAGCCAACTGAATTTTTGGACAGCAAGATACAACAGTCTGTAATCTTATGACAACAAGAGGAAAATTGCAATAATTCACCACCAATACCACTTTTACACCATCCAAAGCATGTAGGAAACTTTTATAAATATTTTAGAACAAGTACAAGCCAAGAAATGAGTTTTTAAACCCCTAGTTAGAGTATATTTAATTAAATTTGCAACAACAAATCCACTTACAAAAATGGCCGGAAGTTGAGATTCCAAGGCCCAAAATTCAATCCGTTAAATGCAACCAGCCTCAAAAATTATGAACAATCCAAATATCAACAAAGAATGAAGTGTTGTGCACTAGATATCACCAAAATCATCCACTATGCAAGTCACTACCCTAGGAGAGGGTTTACAATAAGTTGGAAATGGCGAGTTTCCAAAGAAAATTGAGTGTAGCTCAAGTATGACCTCCGTATGAGATCACCAATGAAGAAATGAGGGGTTTCATCCTCAAATCAAGTGCAAAGAGGGTTTTGTCCTCAATTGCAAGAGAGAAAACAATTTCGTGCTCCAACTCAAAGAAAATGAATTCCAAAGTAAGTGTCCCCTTTTCCAAGCCAAGCGACCCCTTTATATAGCTAAAGGTGGTGCCAAAATCAAAAGGATGATCCCCCCAAAGAGGACCGACCTCCTTGTAGAAATATAAGTTTCTTTTTATTTTTTTAAGTTGGTATTTGCACTTTTTCAACCAACTTGACTTTTCTAAGTCATAATTAGAAAGTTGCTTGAAAATAATATAAAGCTACAAAAGCAACTGACAATCATGACATTAAATACTTCCCTTGCTCTTTCCCTTTAAGCCCACGGGAAGTGGAATGGGCCCAAGGTCTTCAAAATGAAGTAAAGCAAGGATAAGGGGACATTACGGAAGGTGCACAATCATCCTATTTACCACTTTAGTTTGTCCATCAGTTTAACAATGGAATGTGGTGGACTTGGTCAACTTTGTGTTTGACATTGATCAAAGTGTTTCCGAAAAGGCTCAAAATTCATAGTGTCAATTAGATATGATGGTGGATGGTAATCAAAAGTCAACCCATACATTTTGAAAGTACAACTAAGATGTTTGTCATGTCCCTTTTTCGTGATAATTTCGTTTGAAGACCTTGACCCATTTTTCTTCCTCATGGGTCCAAGGGAACAAGCTAGAGGAAGCCAACAATGTCATCATGTGCTTAATTTTGTGTTTATTTCTTTAATTGGCATTGTATTTGTTGGTGAGCCTAGTGCCCAACAATAAATTAAAAATAAAAAGATATTGGTGAGCATGTAGGCTCCAAAAAGTAAAAAAGAAAATAATAATAAAGCAAGTATAATTCATAGTTACCTAAGACTCCGAGACGTGGGGACGGAGTTTTCGGGACGGCAAAAATTTCCAAAATTTCGGGACAGCGAGGGGATGACTATTAAAATAATATATAATAAATTATACAGATAAATTTTAAATTTTTATGAATAGTAATTCATATTTATATATCAGTCCACCATGTGCATACAGTCCACATTCAGACGTCCATATTAAAAACTCGCAGCATACATATAGCTATACTAATGTTATATGTCGATATAGCTTTTAATATTAATATGTATGCTGCTGGTTTTCATAGCATGTTGTTACAGTCCATGTGCATTTGTGCTCGAAAATTTCTGTATTCATATATCACTCTTGTTTCTTAATATGTCTTTGTAATACAATACAATCGGGTTATGGTTAACAGGTAAACATTTATAAAGAGAAAACAATAAACAAATTAATTTAAAAAAAAACCCGAAGTCCCGAAGCGTTTTGGGGACTTCTTGAAATGTTTCAAGGACTTCCTTGAAGCGTTTCGAGACTTCAGGCACGTCCCCTGCCGTCCCCCCACGTCCCCGAGTGTCCCCCTTGCTCACCATGGAAAATTTTAGTGGCGAATATTCATAATTTGGCGAATAATAGGAATTCAAGAATATGAATTTGGCTATTTTTACGACCATGGAAGTGACCACATTTCGCCCAAAAATTCCACAAACAATAAATTTTCACATGTGAATAGCCAACAGATCTCCAATCCCAATGTATATTTTTTTATTAAATCGCCACGTGATCGACGGGACAAGATTTTAAAACATTCTTGGATCGCCAATAAATCTATGCAACATTATTGGTCCTTTGGTCTCATTTGCCGGACATGTGTCGACATTCTAGCAAAGCTCAAATTGATGGGCTTAGGCGGACTCCACCCACGGAATAAGCCACATTCAATAGAGTTTTGGGTCCACCAACCCCTCTTACGGACTTACGAATACAACAGAAAGACCCCACAACCAATCAAATATTGACATGTGGGAAGTCCAAGGAAATAAACACATAGGAAAGGTACTCCCCACTACCAACCAAAAGCTGCCAGTTGCCACGTGTCAACTTCTTGTTCATCCCGACCTACAAAACTTCAATTGGCCATAACTTCCTCCAAAGAGCTCCAAATTGCACAAAGTTGGTCTCATTGGAAAGGTATCTTTTGTGCTTCATTTTGGAATTCTCATAATAAGATTTTGGTGAGGTTAGGTGGGTGAAAAAGGATAAAAATAGTCAAGGCTCCATTCGCTGCTCCATCTACAATTTCCTTCAAAAATATATTCTATTTCGCCAATGCCATGAACGCTGATTTTAGATAATTCGCCAACCCAATGAATCTAGTTCCGGTCATATTCGCCATGATTTCTATAAGTTTTTTTGGGGGATTCCTTAAAATTTTCCTTGTTGCTTGCCAAACGTCCCGGGGACATTTCCTTTGCCCCCTGCCTTTTTAGAAACATGGGGGAAACGTTTCCCCCATGTCCCGGCGTCCCCAAAACGTCTGGGATGTCCCGGACTTCACATTTTTGGGGGATGCGTCCCAGCGTAACACCGGTATAATTGTGGTCGGTCTCATTTGAGGGCCCTAAGACTTGGGGCCACCCTCTTATTATAAATAGAGGTTGTTGGCATTAGTTTGGGATATGCTGATTTTATGAATTTTATATCTTGGTGAAGGTTGGCTAGTGTAGCCCCTTTTACTACCTTTCTCAAGGATGAAACCCCTTGATTGAGGACCTTTCTCAAGGATGAAAACCCTTGATTGAGGGCTTGTGGAGGACAAAAACCCTCCCACAAGAATTTATGTATGCAAGCTGGTTTGGAGAGCAATAAATTATCATTTCCTTGCATGATTTATCTCTTTTGGATCAATAATCTATTTATTTGAAGTGGAGTGACCCACTTGGGAGTACTATTTGGTATGTGTTGATGATAAGTTGATCAATATGAATTTATTATCTTATTCTCCATATTTTTAAAAGCCAAGATCTCAAGTTTTGTGAATTTTGGAGGTGATTTACTATTTTTCCAAGCTTGTTGAAGTTCACTGGTTAAGGGTTTCCAAAATTAATTATTTCCAAGCTCAATTTTGATTTCTAACAGCTGATTGTGTTTGCTGAGGGTTTCTTAATATTTTTGGCATAAGAATTGAAGTGTGTTAACAAGGTTTAACCCACCTTTTAAGGGTTTAACTTCTCCAAGGAGGTCGCTGCTCTAAGAAGGGCCTAATTTGTAGGTTACAAGGCTGATATCAGTCATCTACAGCAGTTCACTAATCTGATTTTTGAGTTTTACATCTCAGCTTTTGCTCATTTCCTGAGTCCCGCCAAAAGGGACATTACAATGTTCTAGAGCCGAGATAGTATTTTCACAAGATGCAAGAATTGCCATCTTTGAGAACCTATCAACTACTACATACACACAATCATCACTAAGTTGGTATTAGGCAAACTTGAAAGCAAATCCATGGAAACTAATTCCCAAGGCCTCTTCAGTATTGGAAAAAGAGAATACATCCCTTGCTTTTTATTGGTTGGCTTGGCTATAACACAGGAGATACAAGATTTGAGGTATTGTGCAACATCTGCCTTGAGATGGACCAAAAGAAATAGCTCTTCAATATTGTGGGGTCTTTTCAACTCCGAAATGACTTGCAATCGCCTCCCATGTCAGCTTCTGGGATTCAGCCTTGTGTAGTAAACATAAATGTCCTAGATGATACACGAGTCCATCTTGCAAGTAGTAATTTGGAATTGACTTACCACTATGCAATGCTTGATGGATATTTGCAAAGTTTGTATTATATTTGTACAACTGTGGCCAAGTGTTGGTTTTATGTCCACGTTGCAAGCACATAGGAGAATGTGAATCAAAGGTCAACTCTATAGGATTGTTACTTCCCTTCTAGTCCATGATGTTCGGAGGAATTGCAAAAGATATGAAGATCTATTTTTGTGCTGCTCTCACTGCATTTTTTTGTGTTTGCAAGAACTGCTACAGTTTGTGATCCCTACAAATGATGGTCTCTTTTCCCAATATGTAGTGCTTCCGATGGTTACATACCTCAGCAAATGAATGGAGTTCTTGATAATGTGTGGGAAGTTTCCTTAATGCAACAATGAATGTAAGCAATTGGGTGAGGATTGTTCCGAGTGAATATTCAGCTGCGTGAATCTCAATCTCAATCTCAAATAGTTGAAGATCAGGTAATGCAAGCAATGAATTGATACTTGATGAGTCTCTGCAAGAACTCACAAATCTAGGTCCAAGTCCACTTAGACAATTTGTTGAAGAAATCTCAATAGACTCAGCGAGTATTGTCAGACTCGTTGAGGCCTGCTGTTTTTGCTTTTTTTAGAACTCAAAAACACACAATAAAGTTGAAAACACACACTAACCTAAACCTAAAAGTCACCCTAACTCACAAACAGTCATTCAAATTTTATTTTCACGAGCCCATTCAAAATTTTACTTTCCACAAACTCAAACTTATTTTGATTTTCTGGTTTTCCCTTGAAAAGAGCCGATTGTTCATGTGCAAGGAGTGGATACAAAGTGATTAGGGATGGTTGTGTCCGTTGGTGGAATTGATAGGAGGGATTGGTTGTTTTCTAACCATTTTTCAAGCATCTATAAGAGGTAAATAAATCAAAACTTCAACACTTCTCTTCCAGTTCCTTGAGAGCTTTAAGGCGACAATGGAGGTTATGAGCAGCCTCTACACTGTTATAGAGGCCATGGAGACAAGTCAAGATACAAGGGTAAAGATTACGACCGAGATTGAGATCTACAAACAAGCACTAGGAGGTCTCTACTCTTGAGATGTTTGTAAGGCCTCTAGGGTGATGACTATGTCCGGTAAACTGTGCATATATTCTATTCCATTTTTTTATTGTATATATATATATATAAATTCTAGTGTTATGCAAGGACGTATCCTCCCCATCCTAGAGTTTTCCAAGATGTCCCGGGGATGGTGGGACAGGGGTGAAATGTCCCCCCATGGTGGGAAAGGGGAACATCATTGAGACGTCCTTGAAAATCAGGGTATGTTTATGGGATGTCCTTGAAGCGTCCCATTTTATAGGGGGCATCTTGACACCCCCGCCCAATTTTTTTAATTTTTTAATTTAATTCTAATTTAAAGATTTAATACTAGATCACACATTGTAAATATAGCTATTTTAAAAATACCAATATTAATATGTATCTATGTCACGGTGCTTATCTTGAATTTGTCACGAGTTTCTCCCATCAAGGGTTCCACATCGATTAACTTCACCTTATTTGCAAATTTCGCGATAATGGATGGCGTCAATCGAGGTGCACCATTACATTGGCATTGAATACACTTGAACATGAAATAAATTTGAGAAGGACCTAATGTACTCTTGTAGTGTAAGATTGTTTCGGAAGCTACTCTTTTTATTTGAAATCGAGTTTGTATGTATAAATCTAATTAAAATTCACTCTAGAAGCTCCAATCACTTAACAAAGCCTATATGTATAATTTTATATGAAGAGAAAGGTTGTGTAGATGATAAAAGTAGTAAGGCATAGACCAAAATGTTTACCCATAACTTGACTATATTGTATTACAAAGACATAATAAGAATCAAGAGTGATATATGACTGCAAATTTTTTTGAGCACAAAAGTGGATAGTGGGCTAGCACAAACTGTTATTAATAATTTAAAAAAAAATGTGTATTTTTAATACTTATTCCTTTATATATTATTTTAATAGCTGTCCCCCGTTGTCCCCAAAATTTGGGAAATTTTCGCTGTCTCTGAAATCCCATCCCTTTGCTCTTCCATTCCCTTGTCCTGTAGTCTTAAGGTAACTGTATTATTTTGTATTTTTGGAATTGAAGTTTAAAATGTCATAATATTTATTGTTGTAAATGCATGGTGGGAAAGTTTTGTGGCCAATATGCTCAATCTTTAGAGGATTGCTATTCGAGTGCTAAGCCAACCATGCAGTGCTTTAGGTTGTGAGTGCAATTGGAGTATGTTTGAGCACATACACTCCAAAAAGTACAATAGGTTGTCAATGCAAATATTAACGACCTTGTATTTGTGCATACAACCTGTGCCTTTGCCACAAGTAGATTGTAGGGGCTGAGGCAGATTTATACCCCATCAAGCTAGAAGAGTATGATCCACCATTAGAGTGGATCACCAAGGATGGCAATCCAGAGGACCATGCATGGGTCGATCAGGCTCATCTTGAGGCAGAGCCTGTAGCATTTGGGGTGGAGGAGGAGCAAGTGCGTATATCTAGGGACAAAAATGTTGTGGAGGATTATCGTGTTGATACCTTGAGGGTTGTTAGTATAGCTGGAGCTACTTCCTATAACAAGCTAACAAGATGAAATAAAATACAGAGAGGTAACCAAAAATACTGAAGATTTTCCACTCTTCTTTCTAACTGCCCGACAACGTACTATTAAACAGAAAGCTACTGTGGTTACCCTTTATTTGCTCACAGAATATATATATTTCAGGTCTCAACCTCATTTCCCACAAATGATCTCCCTGGAAAGAACTGATACAAGCAGCTTCTCAGATTGCTATGACTGAGAAATAGATTCTCACGTAACTTATAAATTATAATGATTCACTACAAAGAACTCTTCAAATCTTACCATTAACTCCAGACAACCCATACCAAACAGAGAAACTGAAAGAAAGCAAAAAGGAATAAGAGAGGCATATAATTCGTTGCTCTCAATTCTCAGCCCCATTACGTTTCCTTGATCTCACACAACAGGCAGAGAGAAGAGAGAGAGGAATAATCAGCACCTTGTCCCCACCTCTCCCGCATTTCAGAATCACTCAGCCCCATGAGACCCTATACCAAAAATTATTAAAAGTACGGTTTTTATTATCCAGGTTAAAGTCCGTTAGTGGTCAAAGCAGTGCTGCTATGAATTGCTTTTAAAAGAGGTTCAAAAAATTACTATATCTTTTAGGTCTGATTCTGACCTATTTACATCCAGAGAGCATAAGGTCTATTTTTTCTTCTCAACGATCTCCACATCATCATCATATTCAGAGTTTGATACGATGCAACAGTGTGATATTGGATTCCTTCCTCAGATAAATGCAATCTCAAGTGCTCTTTCAACTCCGAATTCCCTTTTCAAATTATCTCGAGTCCATCCATCAGCACTTGAAAGGGTAAGTTTTGTTGTTCCTGCACATGCTGTAAAACTGCCTCTTTGTTATTGTGGTCTTCATGGAAGAGATAAACTCCCCAAAATTAGACATGATAGTAGCACCAGCCAAGTTGCTTGCCATATTAAATACATTCCATTGACCAAGAGACTGCTTAGGGTGCAACATCATTTGCCTCAGCACTGCTTCAATGTCAATGTTCATATCCCCATCAATCTTCTTAGCACACCTCCACATTCTCGCTATCCAAATTCTTGTACGAGGGTTTTTTCAGCTGGCTATTAATGTATCAGAAGTCAGCCTGGACACGAGAGGCTGTAATTTGACATTACATCTTGGCCATTTTCCATTCTGAGAAGACAGAACTGCTTGGGGAAGGATGTTCCTTGGCCATAATCAACTTCTTAGATTGGTTACCCCTTGTGTCTGGTACAGGAGCCATGCCGGATTCCATATCATCATTAGTTGCCTGACACCCCGACCTTTTGAAATATGAAGGAATCAAGAAAGTTCTTCAAATGTAAACACAAAAAGGGCAAACACATGCTAGACATCACTCAAGAAGAAAAAGAAGAGGCATCTGAAACCCTTTGGGTTATTGCAGATTCAAAGGAAAACCATTGCATAGAGAAACATGAAAACTTTCCCAATTATCCAATTTCTTTTCACAGTTTCTCATAATATTTGAAATTGACACTCTTTAAAAATCATAGATGGGTTCTCATAAGAGGCAATACTTTAAATGGGGGAACATTTCATGAAGAAATTCTTTAGAGAGCAGAGATAGAGCGACATTTGAATGGATATAAAACAGGAGAAACCAGGGTCAGAAGACCCCTAGACATCAAGCATTGCAACCAAATTTTAAACATGGCCCAAGGTTGACAGACTTACTTGGAAGTCGAGCAGAATAAAGCAACCCTTCACATGAAACCACAGAAAGAAGGTGATGCTGTGCAGAAAGACCGTGTAAAGTGAAAGTGACAGGAAGAAAATGAAATCACAAGGTTGATATCAAACAAGTCATCTATTCTGACACGTGGTGTCTCACATACTGAGAGAGGCCTTAAATCCTCATGAGTGTTAGGGGCAGCCAAAATTAAATACTCCCTACACAAGAATGAGTGAAAAATAGGGAATGGGAGATAAGGAGGGGCCTTAGTGGGGAAGAGAAGAGACATTGCCCACAATGATGCCTTCAAAGTCATTAGGAAGGTGGCTAGCCACAGTTTATCTGAAGCACCTTCAAAGGTTAACAATCCCACTCATCCTGCTTCCTTAGAGTGCCCATTTATTGTTGCGAATGCTGCTTTAGCTACATACATGTTTTTAATTTAACCTGCTCATATTTTCTAGGGGGACAGTTAGTTTCTTTAGAGGCATTGAGGCAAGTATCTTGTTTTGCAGCATCAACCGAATAAAGAATTTGATTTCGGCTTGGCTTTTGCTTCTTGGAAGAGCAATCAGTAGACATTTGGTTTGATAGGGAAGAGTAAGCTACATTTACTACTCATTCACAATTACAAAGGAGGCGCAATCTGATAGTGTTTTCGGAAAGCTAAATCTTCTATCCACACTGACAAGAAAGGGATGCTCTTAACCAGGTGAATATGTTTTGATAATGAAGAATTACATGATCTAGAAAAATAGAGCCAAGTTTGCAGAGAGTGTATAATCCTTTTGACTAAGTTGCTGGATTGTCCTGATGATTTTGTTTTTACTTACCCTTGTGTATCAACCACATCTACCTGTCCAGAAGTGTACCTTCCCGCATTCTTAAATTTCCAAATGACTGATCCAGTGTTGATTGACATAACATAAAATATCTATGCTGAATTGGACAGTGTAGATGTTTTTATTGGATAAGTATGCTCCATGCTATAAGCATCTAACTTGCCGCATTCAAATTTATGTTCAAATTTGAGGAGGATAAAATTAGTTAAAAAAGCACAGCTAAAAACAGCTATAAAATATGTATTTAAATTTGACTAAAAGAATTATTGTACTTGTGTTTTAGATAAAATATTCAAAAAGAAAGAATGAATTTCAATGAATTTCGTTACACATATTTTGTATTTGGCGAATTCTGATTTTTTTAATTTAATTTGCTGAATGTGGTAACTAAGATAAGCATGCATAAAGTCTCCATGCTATTCTCATGGCTTAGGCCGTTGAGTACTGCCCGGTTATCTTTGACAACAAGATTACAGGAAACTTGAATTGAAGCAATTAACCCCTCAAGAAGTTCCTTTCTGTCCAGATGAGGTATAGCTAGGTAGATGCTGTAATAGGCAAGAGTGGTAATATGTAAACTGAAATTCCCTGTAATACTGGTTTTATATATGAGAAGAAATCTTCTGGAAACAAAAATCCAGAATTCAATGGCTGAAAGAGGGGGATAAAATGGCTTCTACCCTAGCTGAATATTGTCCTATTGCTTTGTGCAAGGTGTTGTATAAAATAATTACCAAAGTCATAGCTGAAAGGTTGAAGACCATCATCCATAAAGTAATATCTCCGAAACAAGGGGGATTTGTTCCCCATTGACAAATTTATGATGATATTGTTTTGGCTCAGGAAGTTCTCCATTCTATGGAAATTCAAAAGAAACCAACTATGTTTTTGAGACTGGATTTATCTAAAGCCTATGATAGGGTGGATTGGTCTTTCCTGATTGAAATCTTGTTGAGGTTTGGATTCTCCCCCTTTGGGTTCAATGGATACAAGCTTGCATTTCTTCAGTTTCTTATTCTATTTTGGTTAATGGATCTCCCACTTCTAGATTCTCCGCTTCTCGCGCATAAGGCAAGGGGATCCCTCATCTTCTTTTCTTTTCATTATCGTAGCTGAATCTTTGGGCAGATTGCTCTCCATGAAGAGAACCCAAAAGAAGTTAAAGGGTATTAAATTGGCCGTAGGCCGATCCTGTGTCTCATCTCCAGTTTGTAGACGATTCATCTATTATGGGAGAAGCATCTTTAAAAGAAGCTACCCAAATCCACAACTTGCAACTCGTTTCAAAGGCTACGGGCCAATATATAAACAAACAAAAGTCAAAAATTATTTTCTTCCATTGCTCGCCTAGGCTGGAACAAGATATACCTAGGCTGAATGTGGTAACTAAGATAAGCATGCATAAAGTCTCCATGCTATTCTCATGGCTTAGGCCGTTGAGTACTTGCCCGGTTATCTTTGACAACAAGATTACAGGAAACTTGAATTGAAGCAATTAACCCCTCAAGAAGTTCCTTTCTGTCCGTATGAGGTATAGCTAGGTAGACGCTGTAATAGGCAAGAGTGGTAATATGTAAACTGAAATTCCCTGTAATACTGGTTTTATATATGAGAAGAAATCTTCTGAAACAAAAATCCAGAATTCAATGGCTGAAAGAGGGGGATAAAATGGCTTCTACCCTAGCTGAATATTGTCCTATTGCTTTGTGCAAGGTGTTGTATAAAATAATTACCAAAGTCATAGCTGAAAGGTTGAAGACCATCATCCATAAAGTAATATCTCCAAACAAGGGGGATTTGTTCCCATTGACAAATTTATGATGATATTGTTTTGGCTCGTAAGTTCTCCATTCTATGGAAATTCAAAAGAAACCAACTCGTTTTTGAGACTGGATTTATCTAAAGCCTATGATAGGGTGGATCGGTCTTTCCCCGATTGAAATCTTGTTGAGGTTTGGATTCTCCCCCTTTGGGTTCAATGGATACATGCTTGCATTTGTTCGCTTTCTTATTCTATTTTGGTCAATGATCTCCCACTTGTAGATTCTCCGCTTCTCGCGGCATAAGGCAAGGGGATCCCTCATCTTCTTTTCTTTTCATTATCGTAGCTGAATCTTTGGGCAGATTGCTCTCCATGAAGAGAACCCAAAAGAAGTTAAAGGGTATTAAATTGGCCGAGTAGGCGATCTCGTGTCTCATCTCCAATTTTGTAGACGATTCATCTATTATGGGAGAAGCATCTTTAAAAGAAGCTACCCAAATCCACAACTTGCAACTCGTTTCAAAGGCTACGGGCCAATATATAAACAAACAAAAGTCAAAAATTATTTCTTCCATTGCTCACCTAGGTGGAACAAGATATACCTAGGCTGAATGTGGTAACTAAGATAAGCATGCATAAAGTCTCCATGCTATTCTCATGGCTTAGGCCGTTGAGTACTTTGCCGGTTATCTTTGACAACAAGATTACAGAAACTTGAATTGAAGCAATTAACCCCTCAAGAAGTTCCTTTCTCATTCCAGATGAGGTATAGCTAGGTAGATTTGTAATAGGCAAGAGTGGTAATATGTAAACCGAAATTCCCTGTAATACTGGTTTTATATATGAGAAGAAATCTTCTCGAAACAAAAATCCAGTAATTCAATGGTCAAAAGAGGGGGATAAAATGGCTTCTACCCTAGCTGAATATTGTCCTATTGCTTTGTGCAAGGTGTTGTATAAAATAATTACCAAAGTCATAGCTGAAAGGTCAAGACCATCATCCATAAAGTAATATCTCCGAAACAAGGGGGATTTGTTCCCCATTGACAAATTTATGATGATATTGTTTTGCTCGGAAGTTCTCCATTCTATGGAAATTCAAAAGAAACCAACTCTGTTTTTGAGACTGGATTTATCTAAAGCCTATGATAGGGTGGATTGGTCTTTCCTGATTGAAATCTTGTTGAGGTTTGGATTCTCCCCCTTTGGGTTCAATGGATACAAGCTTGCATTTCTTCAGTTTCTTATTCTATTTTGGTTAATGGATCTCCCACTTCTAGATTCTCTGCTTCTCGCGGCATAAGGCAAGGGGATCCCTTATCTCCTTTTCTTTTCATTATCGTAGCTGAATCTTTGGGCAGATTGTTTTCCAAGAAGAGAACCCAGAAGAAGTTAAAGGGTATTAAATTGGCCGAGTAGGCCGATCCTGTCTCATCTCCAGTTTGTAGATGATTCATCCATTATGGGAGAAGCATCTTTAAAAGAAGCTACCCAAATTCACAACTTGCAACTCTTTTCAAAGGCTACGGGCCAAGATATAAACAGACAAAAGTCAAAAATTATTTTCTTCCATTGCTCGCCTAGGTTGGAACAAGATATTCTTGGTTAAATTAGGATTTCAAAAGGGAGTGTTACCTCTAAAATATTTGGGTATTCCATTGGATTCTAAAAGATTAACTGATTGGACTTGGCTGCCCATGAGAGTTCTTCATAAATTTAGTAAATGGACTCATAGATGGTTATCTTCAGGGGGACGTATCACTTTGATTAAAGCTGTTCTGCAGGCTATTCCTATCTATTTTTCTTCCCTTTTGAATATTCCTGCTAAAATTTTACATCAATTGGACTCTATCAGCCAGAAATTTTTATGGACAGGGGTTCAACAGGTTAGGAAATGGCATCTTGTGAAATGGAAAACATTATGTTTGCCAAAGAAAGAAGGGGGTTTGGGTTTCAGATCAAGTGTGTTGAATAATAAGGCTTTAGCTGCAAAATTATATTGGAGATTGCTGCAATATCCCCACCATTTATGGGCCATCAACATTAGAGCAAAATATGCGGAAGGAATGATGCCGCATGAGTTGATTTGCCATTCCTTACCTTCTTAGGGATCTCTGATTTTATCGGTTCTTAAAATTGGTGAAGAAATTATTAAAAAACAATTTTTTTAGAAAATAGGAAAGGTGACCAAGCTAACTTTTGGACTGATTCGTGGGATGGGAACCCACCTTTGATTGAGCAGTATCCGGATTTTAGAGGTATTATGAATACTCTTCATAGTAAAGGAAAGAAAAAGGTTGTCCATTATTTGCAGACATCGTCTCAAGGGACTGAGTGGATTCCTCCCTCTTTGTGGCAGGTCAACTTGTCTATGGCCCAAATTCAATTTTTTCAAACTCTCCTTCAAAATCGAATCCTTCCTCTTTCTTCCAATCTTGATACCCTTGCTTGGGGAAAATCTTCGGAAGGAAGATATTCGGTAGTTGAAGGATATAATAACTTGGTGGGTATTCAACCTCACCCTTGGAAGGATATTTTTGTTGATCTTTGGCAGCCGACTTTGTGGCCTAAGGTTAGATTCTTTGTCTGGCTTCTTTTATACAAAAGGATTCTTACTGAGGACAATTTGATGAAGCGGGGTATGGTGGGACCTTTTTGGTGTCCTTTACGCAAAGAAGCAGATGGAACTTTGGTACACCTTTTTCTCCAAAGTGCCCTTTTGTTATATCGCTTATGGAAATTTTCGCCGATTAGTTATCTCACAATTGGAATCCTTCTACGAACCTTGTGGAAATTGTTAGAGGTTGGAAACGGTTAGTCTTTGATCCTGAGGATCTTATCAAAGGAGTTTGGATTGCCATTTCTCTTATGTTGTGGAATGTGTGGAAGGAACGAAGCAGACGTGTCTCTTCAAATCTGAAAATAGAGACATTTGGTACGTCAAGGAATTGTCTCAAAGCAATATAGTGGAAACTATTGAGCGTAATGGAAAAGCATGATACACAAGCTTAATTTGCAAGAAAATAAACTGAAGTCTGTTTCTAGCACTAGATTATCGATGCCAATAGCTCTAAGAAAATGGAAGCCTCCTCCATTTGATTTTGTTAAACTTAATATTGATGGAGCAACAAGGGGGAATCCATGCCCAACTAGTATTGGAGGGATAACTCATGATTCTATGGGAACTCCCCTTTTCTTCTTTGCTCATCAATTGGGTTACTTCACTAACAATGTTGTTGAAATCTTAACAATTCAACAAGCACTCTAGGAAGTAACTAAACTGGGATGTCTGAGAATTATAGTGGAATTTGACTCCAAGGTAATTATCCATCTTTTGTCAGCAAAAGAGCAACATAAATCTAACAATTGGAGAATTGCCAGGATTCAGGATAATATTCGGTTATTGCTTTAGACAATTTTAGTCCATCTCATATCAACATGTTCCTAGAGATCGTAACAAGGTGGCAAATGCGTTGGCAAATTGGGCTTTGATCATCATAATTTGATCAATTTTGGCCCTTTGCCTTTGACATGGTCTCAAGAAAAGTGGAATCGATTGAAAAGATCCTTTGATTAAATTCTTTTGATGCATAAGCTAATGATATACTCTCTTTCTTCTTTCTTATGTTGTTGGACTTCTAAGGATAGATCATGGAGTATGAGTACCATAGCTTGGCATTGTATTGATAATATCTTATTTCTACTAATGTAAAATTGGTTTTTAAAAAATAAAAAATAAATACTTTGGTTTTATTTATAGTCCTTTTAACTAAAGTAAACTATCTTATTTTGCAGTGTCGAATAGTGCTTCCACTCTATTTGAAAGACTTGTCTAGTTCTATAAGATGGATTTTTGTTACTAGTGGGAACCTCAAATGTCCGATTTGTAGAAAGGAAACTTTAATTTGTAGCAATTTGAATAGCTAATTCTTTATCGTGGCAAAAAATTTTTGGAATATGAACTGGGAGTAGTTAGGATTTGCTTGTTATCTTGATGCTTCATAATCCAGGCTTTGGATTTTCTCTAACATTTTCATCTCCTTAGATATAGTGATGGATAGGAGCAAGTGTCATCTACAAATTCAAGGCATCATTGCTTCCTCATGTTGTTGCTTTTTCTAGAATTTATGTCATGGCGATGACGAGTCATGGCAATAATGGGTGTTTGAGTTCACTTGTTGAGATGTAATCGTAAATCTATTGGATTGTGTTCTTTGATACATCGGACTTCCTCATTAATGTTGTGAATAAGTCCCAATTGAGTTTGTCAAATGTGTTCGACATTTCAAGCTCGAGATAAAATGCTTTTTTGAATATACTCAATTCTTTTAGCTAATGTTAACCTTGTAAAGTAAATCTTCGATTAAACCAATGTTTTAAAAATTGGAACCGGACTTGGAATCGGGCCGAGGGTCGGACTTAATCCGATCCATATGGATCCGAGAAAAACACACACCACTTCATTAGTTCCATCAAAGCACTAAGAAGGAGAAACAAGAAAAGTGGAAAAAAAAGAGGTAAACGGAGGTTGGGATGTAACCGCCGCTCATGCGTGCGAATGGCGGTTTCGAGATCCGCCGCCCGCAAGGCTGCGGTCCTGGCTAATCCGCCGGCCACCGGGCGGCGGTCCCGAGATCATGGTCTCGCACAAGGCGGCGGTCCTGAAACTTTCAAACAGAAAAGAAGAATGGAATGCGAGTGGACGCGTTCTTGAAGTGCCCAACCGTGTCTCTTCCCTTCCATGCCCTTTCACATCCTCCAATGCACGGAGGACATGGGAAGGCCTATAAATACATGAAAGGAGCAAGAGAATAGACATTCAAAGATCCAGAGAGATCGAGAAGCAGAGTTTAATGAGAGCAGTGAGCAAGATCTTCAGTGCTGGAATGGAATTGTAGGAGCAAGGTGTAGAAATAGAACTAGCAAGTAATTGGAGAGAAGGTTTACATTGTTGCATCTTTTCAAATTCATACTTATTGTAATCTATAATTGTCTATATTAGACCAATAAAAGTGGGAAGAAAGAGCAGTTGCCCTTCCTGACTGGTTTTCCTCCATTGGAGGTTTCTAGGATAAAATTGTTGGTGTTGAAGTTTGCATTATTTCCTTCTCTGCAATTTCCTCTCTATAAAGCACGATAATCGATTACGAAGCTCTAAATTTCAAGCAAATATGTCATTTTCCAAAGTTGAAAGTAGAACAACATAGTTGTGTGATTCGTAGAGTTCCAAAGTAGAAGTTTACGGATCGAACCAAACCGAACCGAACCGGATCGGTTCAAACTTTATGAACCAGTTTACTAAAAAATACATAAAATTTATATTTTTAATGAAAACAATATATTTGAAAGGTTCAAAACCATGATTCCAACAATTACACACAAAATATGTAAAGTTTGCTCTTATATATATGTAAGAAAAGTGTTTATAGCAAAATTTGGGTTTAGAACAAATAAAAATAGAAAATGTATTAAAAAAATGCTTTTTTATTAAAATCGCCATATACGGTTGTGCAAGGTCAAACTGGCTGGTTTGGGTTCACGTGACGGAACCGGGCGGTTTGGCCTTAAACTGGTCAACCAATCCGGTTCTTTGACCGGTTTGTGCAAAAAACTATTAAACCGGTTGAATCGGCTGGTTTCGGTTCTGGTTCGGCCGGTTTTTAAACCACATGGACTTAAACATATTGAACTTTCTTTCCACATGGATGTCAAATATAAGCTGTGTCTTCTGGTCATGCTTTCTTTACAAAGATTAATATATATTGTTGCTTTCCTCATAAGTTTATTTGTCATTGAGAAGCATAGCAATTTTCCAAATTGATATCTTCTATTTTATTCTGAAGAGAAGTGTTTTAAAATCATTGAACTTATCATGAGCTTACCCTGTTCTTATTGTTGATGTTCATCACCTAGGTAGTCGGTATGCACCCTCCCTAGGTATAGTACCCGTTGGGTACATCTTGGATGGGGTACACCTAGGTGTGTTTGTAGACTTGCCCAGGCGTACCCGTGCATCTAGGACATACCCAGGGGGTACTTACTATAAAAACGAGCTTTTTATTTATTTATAAATATTCAAATGAATACAGTAGACAAACAGCAGCTATGGCTCCATATGTGTGATAATGATGTGATTGGCACTGAAACACATATGCACTATATGCATATTGAGACACACTCTGATTGGAAACTACTCACCAATGATGCACTGGTATGAATATCAGCACACAATCCTGAGTATTTTAAGGTGTGGCACCATGATGAAATCCACCCACTACACATTCACTATGAGACACTTGCCATGCAAAAGTAGATAGCATGACTGAAGGCATAAGATTATAGCAGCAGTAGCTCATGTGGATGGTTGGCCTGTATAAGCGCGAGGTTTTTGAGTATATGCACCTACCAATAGACATGAGTGGATGTGCAGACATGGGCAGCAAGGTGTAGTTCATAGATGGCTCTCTATTCCGATTTTTGGTAGATAAGTTTTGAATGGAAATGGGAGAATGTCAGGTGATTTAGGCCAAATCCTCATTCACTTCCTTCTTCACTTTCTTCTTCCTTATCTGGCATGATAATATGCTTTCATCATTTGTGATACTATTAAAGCCCCTGTGCTATTAGTTCACCTAGTTTTTCAATAATTTTACTGGGCTAGGGCCCTCTCCTTAGGTGAATTTAGCCCCAAAAAAAGAGTTAATAAGCAATTAATCTAGACCAACTAATAAGCAATTAATGTGCTAGTTTTTTTATATGCACTCTATGAGTCTATGGTTAATGTCTTTAATTTCTGTTTATTAGGCTATAATTTCTATATTTTATTTTTTATATTTTTGTAATGATTTATATAGGGCTATAATTAAGGCAAAAATAGTCGCCATACCTATGTACTGGGTACTTCATACCGTATCCAAAGCGCACCTGAACCAACTACTTAGTTCATCACAAAATAACTTTTCAGATCAGCTCTTAAATTAATATGCTATCTGTTTTATAGCATAACTGATCTGTCTAAAAGAAGTAACAATTAAAAGAATCCTGGAATGTGTTTTGAGAAAATATAGAAGAACAGTGAGAGTTGTTTCTGGTAAAAATAATAATTAATCGTAACATCTGCAGAAACACATTTTTGTCTTTGTTAATGTTTTTTTGCCTAAATCAAGATAATTTTGTAAACATAGCAATACAGTCTGGACTAACTTTGTTATAATTCGAATCATGTTTGTTTACTAGAGGGTTTATATGTTATTTTTATCTCAAAACTTGTTTATATTGCAGCTCATATATGACACCATTCGATCTGGTAGCAACGAAACAGCGGGATTTGAGAACTGTATTGACTTTTTCCACAGGAAATGTTTTCTGGCAGGTATTTACGCTTACAACTACCGTCCTTTAGAATGTAATGCTTTGAAATTTTTTATGTTTACTTTTTATTTTTCTTTCTATGAATTTGTGAATGTTTCTTTATAGGTCAGGATCATGGACAGGTGGTGATGGAAGCTGGGTCGAGTTGTCAGGAAAGATGCATGTTTTGGCTAGACTTCTAGCACATTTGTATCAAAATACTGATGATCGCATTGTGCTTGTCTCAAACTATACTCAGGTATTCACCTTACATTTTGCTAGTTACTTATTAATCTTCATGTGTTCTGTTTTTCCTTTATGCATGATGATATCAAAAGACTACATTTTGAAATTTATTCGTAAGTTTGTGATAAAATTGAAGGATTACTAAAAAAGCACTTTGAACTCTTATTAGACCTCACAAGCTCAATACCCTTGTACATCTTACAGAAGTTAGAATTTGTAATTGATAGTGTATACAAGACTTAATCTGTATGTAAGAACAATGGTAGAGCCGAAACAAACTTATTTTTGTACTTTATTGTTCTTTTTGGGCTGCTGGTATATCTCTGGTCAATTTGCCCAATTATTGTTTTCTTCGCCTCAAGTTAATCAAGTGATTCCTGTAATGCCCACAATATACAAAGCAAAAACCATAGACAAAACCAAAGTTTTATTTTTAAAAATCATAGGAACACTTACTACAACACAACAATGTTTGAAACACTTACACATTCACAAACCCACCATCCCTTCTCCCGTGCGCCTCTTGAACTGCCATTCTTACAATCTCCCTCGCTTGGACCGCCACCTCCTTGGTTGGCCTTAGGAAACTTCTTCTTTGTGCAATTCATTCTTTCGATCCTTTGCGTTATTATATTAAATTTGATCAAGCCATGTAATACATCAAGGACACTATTTCTCTTTGATTGCTTTGTACATTTTCTTTTGACACCAATGACTTCTATTCACCTCTTTTGACATCAACAACTTCTTTGACATCAATGACAATATTTTCAACGCTTCCACTTCAATGGCAAGTTCTTCGGTGTTGTCCAAAGTGTTCGGTTGAGTTCTCTGCAAAGATGAACCCGACTTCGAGCAATTTGAGCATTTATGAAGAACCTCTTTTGATTATCTGGTGGGGGACGAGCACGAGAACCTCTTTTGATTTACGAGGGCTGCGTGAGTTAATGGGATGGCTAGAGGAAAGGTTCACAATGACCGGGAGAGGGGTTTTCAAATGGTGGGCTTAGTTGTCATGGTCAAAATTTTCAATTTTGCATGACAACACCAGACTTATCAACAATTTTAACATTGAATTCTTGCAATAATAACAACCATCTAATAACTCTACCCTAAACCAAAGACTTGTTCATTAAATATTTAATGGCTTCCCGAAATGATTTGTATGAATAATTACCTCATCGCCTATGATGTAGTGGCAAAATTTGTTTATTATGTAAACTATTGTAAGGAATTCTTTATCTGTGGTGGTATAATTTCTTTCAATTAGAGAGATATTTTTAGTGATGTAATAAATCGCATGCATTGATTCTCCCTCCTCTTGTTGAATATGAAAGGGAAGCTTTTAATTTCAGTCCCCAAAGAATTGGAGTATTGGGTAGTTTCTCTTTTTTGATCTCAAAAGCTCTTTGACAAGCTTTTGTATACTGAAATTTAGAATCCTTAGTTAAAAGTGAAAACAGTGGAGAGGCTATTTTGCTAAAATTTGAGATAAAACTTCTATAATAACATGCATGTCCTAAGAAGCTACGTACATCGGTCTGATTTTTAGGTGATGAGAGTTGTATAATGATCTTAACGTTTTCTGGATCCACTTTAATTCCTTCCACTGAAATATGATGTCCCAACACTATCCCTTGTTCCATCATAAAAAGACACTTTTCGTGATTGAGGGATAATTGATGGTTTTCACATTTGGAGATTACTTTATCTAGGTTATTCATTACCTCTTGAAACATAGTTCCATAAACTATGAAGTCATCCATATAGATTTCCACACAATCGTGAGTAAGATCGACAAAATTGCTAACATTGCTCTTTGGAAGGTGGCAGGGGCATTACATAGACCAAAAGGAAAACCCTATAGGAAAATGTTCCCCATGGGCAGGTGAATGTGGTTTTTTCTTGGTCTTCTGGTGCCACCATTATTTGGTTGTATCCATTGAAGCCATCCAAAAATGAAAAATATTTCTTCCTTGATAAATTGTCTAAGACTTGATCAATAAAAGGCTGAGGAAGTAATCCCTACAAGTGGCTTTGTTGAATTCTCTTGGTTAACACAAACCCTCCATTTGCCACTTTTCCTGGGTACAATGACCAATGGGGATACCCATTGACTATCTGAAATTGGATAAATAAATCCTACCTGTAGTAATTTCTCAATTTCAGTCTTCACAATATCTCTAAAGACAAGGTTTATCCTTCTCTGAGGTCTAACTGATCTAGAATCAATGGTGTAAATTTGGTGTGTGCAAATTTTAGGATGAATGCTTTTCATATCACTATATTCCCAAGCAAAAGCTTGGGGGTGGGAGCATAAGTTTAAACAAGGCATTCTCCTCAGAATTGGTGAGCCAACTATTTATCGTCAATGCCTTCCCGGAAAGATGGGTAGTTGTTTGGTGTTTGGGTGAATAGAATTAACCATTGGATAATCTCTCAAAAGAGAATTTAAGGGACATCTATGGGGTAGTAACCTAGGAATTGTTATGGAAAACAAACTCAGTTAAATCAATGTTTCTTGTAAAAGGGTAGATTAATGGCTGCATGTTTTAATCTAGCATCTCTTCTTCCATTGTCTCCAATTTTTGTAAATGAAGTTAAGAGGAATGACAATCTTGATCCTGCTTAGAATGTTCCTTTATTATTACAACAACCAATGAGGATGCAATGTCCTTAGTATAATCTAGGTCATTAATGCACCAATGATTGCATGAGATGGAAAAAAGTTTTGCAGCTGGGTACCGAGATATTTTCTTTGCATCCTGCCCATTAGTGATTGTCATATCCCTTGTTTTGCAGCCAATAAGTGTTGTAGCAGTAGCTAGCCATGGACGCCCCAAGATTAAGGGATATTCAACTCTTTTGTTTTTAGTTTTAATAACTATGAAGTCTACAAAATAATCTCATCATTCAATCGCGATTGTTACATCTTCTATGACTCCTTTTTGCTTAGCTACAAATTGATTTGCCATTTGCAAGACCATAAGGATTGTTTGATAATCAGGCAGAGATAATGTTGACAAGGTATCAATGGTCATATCATTTATGGTAACACCTAAGTCAATCAAAACGTTTGAGATTTTCACACTGCCAATACAAACTGTCACTATAGGGCTTCTAGGATCACCATATTTGGGGGAATTAATTTTCCTTCCAAAACACTGGCCAATTTACCATCGACTAAATGGTCTTTGGTTGGTTCTTCTTCCTTCCTAGAGTTTTGACACACAATTCTTTGATTGTTTTGTTTAATTTTGGGATATCTTTGAGAGCTTGCAAAAGGAGGAATCCCAATGCTTAATTTCTTGATTTGAATATTATCTTTGCTTAAGAACGTAATACCTAGTGGGAATGGTGTTAGAAGTGGGTCAGGTATCTTCTCGAAAGTAGGTTTGGTTTGTGTTTCATTTTCCTCTTCCTTTTCTTCTGAAACTTCTTCTATGGTTGGAGAAAAGAGTTTGGAAACAATCTTACTTGAGCAGAATAAAATGTTATCACCGTCAATGGAATTTACTACATGGATCTTATCAGTTTCAACGGTATATGCTTTATTGCGTTGCTGGTTTTTTTTGATTAACAATAATTTTGTGTGGGATCTTGAATCCGGACAAGTTGTTTAGTTTGAGTTGAGGTAGTTGGTCCAGTTAATAGGGCTTGTTGTTGTCCTTGTGTTCTCCTCTGGATATAAAATGGTTGGCTAACACCTTGATGAGCATTCCATTGTTGCTGATATTGAGGATTAAATTGTTGGAATTGTGGTGGAATTTGTTGGTTTTGAGTCCACAGTTGTTGATAAAACATTGATTGCATATTCCATGATTGTGGACTCCATTCTTGTGGAACTTGTTGATTCCAAGGTTGAGGATGGGACCATGGAGTGTTCCATTGATTAGGAACCCATTGGGTCCTTGGGCATATTGTTGGTTTTGATTTGGAACAAAATTGCCTCCTTGCCTTTGTGCTACATAGTTAACTTCTAGCTCATTTTGTGCATTTTGTTTCAAGTGGTTCTTAAGCAAGGGAAATAATCCACATTGATCAGTGGCACATTTCAAATCACAAACGAGACAAACATTGGTTTTATCTAATTGTCAATCTTTAAGTCCATGTTTATCTCTGCATCTAGGACAATATATGAACAACTCGAAATTTGTGGTTTTTATCTTTCTACCAAATTGTATTTAGTTGTACCAAGAGATTTGTTCTTAGGTTTGCAATTTCTTCCCTTAGCTTGGATATGTCTCCATTGACAATCTTGCCTCTGCATTTACGCGGATTTGGGCAGGTTTGGGAATAATTCTTACAGAGGTCAATAATGCCCGTAAACTCGAGTTTGTTCGTATCTCCTTTTCTCGTTAAATTAAAAGCCTTTTGAGTTTCATCATCCAATCCTTTGAGAAATATTGTTTTTAAAATAGTAATGTCTAGTCTTGTGCCACACCTCCTATGAAGAAAAAAAAAGTGATCAAGTAAACCTTCTACACTTTCATCTTCCTTTGCTAGATCCTAAAAAGTTCCTCCTACTATCTCTAAATTTCCAATAATCTTGGTATTTGTCCAAAAAAACCGTTTCCATCTCTTCCCAAGTATGGAGAGAGTTGGGGGCTAGTCCCATGAAACATTTCATTGTTGTATCTTTCAAGGTTAAAGGGAAACAACTTTAGTTTTTGAGTGTCGAGGTATAATCATAGGTTTGACATAGTACTTTAAATTCAAATAAAAATTGATTAGGATCTTCTGAGACTTAACCCCTGAACGTAGGTAGGATTGATAGTGATATATTTTTCATAGGGCCTTGATCATTGGATTCCATTCTATGGGATAAGTGAATGTCCTACCTAGGTGGTGGAGCACCATTGTTTCCTCCATTAGGATTTTCTACTCCATCCGCCATCCTCTTTGGTTGCTCAACCGGTTCCACTAGTAAATTTTGAGGGGGTTATTTGGGTTTATTCTTACAAATCTACCTCTATGATCTCTAGGTCTAAACATATACTTTCAACATATTAAATAACAATTCCCTAACTATAAGTGTTTAATTGATCATCTTGTTCCACATACTCCAATCGCACAAAATGATATTTGTTGTCACCATAAGACCTTTATATCTAAAATAAAGTAGTATGGAAAAATAAATTCTAAATGGAAACTTACTAGATTCTCAATAAGCACTCAAGCTAACACCTTACTCTTTGATAACACCTTTGATAATACCCCACTATGGTGCCAAAAAGTGACGAGAGTTGTTGATACTTGCACTTTAATACTTTTATATTATGTCAATACCGTGGTGATGGTCAAGGCTATTTCTTGCAAAAAGAAACGGTTTCAAACGTATTGAGCATGTGACTAAATCAAACTCGAAATAACACAACGAATATAATTAAAGGATCTATCCTAAACTTATTTGAATCTTGGTAAAATAGAGAGAAATACTTTTAATTCTACGACCATGCGAGCTGAAACGTCGAAACGATTTAAATGAAATTATAGTTTGAATAATTGAAACACAGTAATGTTGGAAGTAAAACAAAATAAAATAGCTGAACAAGAAATTAACGAAACTTCCCTTCACATTGGGGAGGAGTGACCCTTGCTCCTTCTCTTTGATCCGGTTGCTATTTCTACTCAAGAAAACACAATTGATTCCAGAAGCATACTCTTTATTTATCAATAGTTTGTCTTATAATACACTTACTTTCTTCAAAATCCAACACTTATTCTACAATGATCACGCCTTATATATTAAGCGGAGTCCAGTTCCCTATTTAATAGAACTTATTATTCCAAATTATATGCGAGGAATTTACCAAGCAGGTTTAAAACATAACAATCAAATAATTGGTAGTTGTCCAATCAATGTACAAACATGCATGTAGAATTCCAATCGAACTTGTCTTCTTGACGGAGGAGTTCTGTAAACAATACTTGACTGGATTTGGAGATCTTTGGAAGTTTAGACAAACTCAAGTAATCACATTCCTCGTAAGGTGGAGGGTTCCATGAAATAAGGACTAGTTATTGCAGGTTAGATCTTGCTCATCCGAGCGCGAGACTAGTTATTTAAAGAAAGCCGAAGGGGAGAGGACTGTAAAAATAGTTTTTAATGATGTCTTTGCAAAGAGAGTTATAGAGATCATCAAGGTAACTTCAAACTTCAATTTAAATTTCAAGTCGATTCTTTTATTTTAATTTGTTAAATGTATTGTTATTTACTTATTTACTTTATTTGTAAGTTTGTAACTTTAAAGTTTAATTTGTGTGTAGGTGTTCGAGCTGTTGGTGAGGGTTTTACGCTTGTTGGTGGGGAGTGAACCCTGATGGGGTACATTTATGAAACCATGGATAGGGCCAAAGAGGCCATCCAAAACTATTATAGGGGAGATATTGCGATTTGGTCCTTTTTGAGAGATAATTGATCGGAGGTGGAACAATCAACTCCATCAACCTATTCATGCAGTAGGGTATTACCTCAACCCCAAGTTTTTCTTCTCCGATGGCTTCACAAATGTTAACGGGAAGGTTATGGAGGGCCTTTCAACATGCATTGAGAGGATGATACCAGAGGTTGAGATGAGGGACCTCATTATTTTAGAGTTGTAGAATTACAAGCATGTTAGGGGAGACCCTTTTCTTCGGCATTAGCTATATGAGGGAGAACCACGTAGCCACCAGGTAACAAAAATTAGAATGTTTACTTATATGTTACAAATTACAAATTTAATTTTATTAATTACTAATAAACTTTTGATTATCTTGTTTTTAGGTTCTTGGTGGGAGGATTGGGAGGAAATGCCTCACATCTTCAAAAGCTAGCCCTTAGAATTTTATCTCAACCTTGTAATGCTTCTTGATGTGATCGCAACTGGAGTTTGTTTGAGGCCATTCGCATGAAGAAGCACAACAAGTTGACTCAAAAATGCTTCAATGACTTGGTTTTGTGCAATACAATCTTCCGCTTCGCACAAGAAAGGTGGAAGCCACATCGTATGAGCTTATTGATTTGGATGAGATCGATCTATACAATGACTGGATTGGGCAAGAAGAGGAAATCCTTGCATTCACAAAGGATGAGATTATTTCTTTTGAGAGGGAAGTTATGGAGGGAAAAGCACTAGCAGGAGATATTGGATTGGATGACATCTTTGGAGGTGATGTCGAGCATACAATAGAGGAGCCACCACTATCTACTACCATGGTGGAGCCGTAGTTAGAGCCTTCTAGGAGGAGCGAATAAACCCTCTCCCCAATATTTCTCTAGAACGGGAAAAGGAAAATATAAATTATTGTAAATTGTAACTTGCATAGATATGAAATTTATGATGATAATTTTCAATGACAATCATCATAAATTCATAACACTTATCAACTGATTGTTGTATTCACATGATGATGCAATTTTGTATTGTATTTCTATTGAAATCTAATAGAAAACACTTCTCCAACATTTTATAGACTCATTTGATGCATTTTGTAGCTATATTTTGCATAAAATTTATGTTTTTAAAAGAAATTTGCATATTTTTAAGTTGCGAATATTCCCAAATATTTGCCGAGTCTTGCGAGTCAATTATTTTTGGGTTTTACGAATATTTTCCGAATACGAGTATGTGAACTATGGTTCATACCATCCTAGTTGTAGATATGTTTGGGTTATGGGTACAAATATGAAGAAATATCAAGCTACCTATAGTCATATTTTGCTTAATCAGCAGACCATCTAAGGTCTATAATTTTGTATAGATATAAAGCAATATTAATAATAATATTTTTTTTTGATGATCAAAAAACATATTTCTGCTAATCCTGATTCTTTGTGATGTGGTAAAATTTGCTGATCCACACACTATAAACATTTATGTTTAATTTATTTTGCCTTGAATATATGATAATTTGAATTTTTTTGGGGTATAATCTAATGTCATATCAGGATTGTCAAATAAATCTTTTGCAGTGCGTGCTTTTTCAACAAGTACATTGATTGATTAGCTGCCACTGTTGGAAATAACTGTATGTGATATTATTGTTGAATCTGTTTTTATCTTCCATGACTATATTGATTGTTTGTGATGATCAGACTCTAGATCTTTTTGGTCAAATTTGTCGGGAAAGAAATTATCCATTTCTAAGGCTTGATGGATCTACTTCGATTGGCAAAAGACAGAAATTGGTTCAGAGATTCAATGATCCTTCCCAGGTTTGCTTTGTTTATATCTGCTGTATTAAAAATGGTTTAGGCTCAACTCATGCATACCCAAGATCCATAGTAATGCTTACTAGCATTCAATGCTTTTGCAGAATGAATTTGTTTTCCTTTTGAGTAGCAAAGCTGGAGGCTGTGGGCTAAATCTTATAGGCGGAAATCGCCTTGTTCTGCTCTTTGATCCTGACTGGAATCCAGCCAATGACAAGCAGGTTAGTTCTTTTTCAAGCAATAAAATGATTGATTGGTAATGATCATTTGACAATTATTGGATATGAACAAAACAAGTAGGTAGGTTGTTTGAGTATGAATTTTATACTGCTTTCTGTAGTATCATGTTTAGTATTATCAACAGGAAGATGGAAATGTGTTTCATAATGGATCCTGAGCTGTTTGCTTTATGAAAATATCAGGCTGCAGCAAGGGTATGGAGAGATGGCCAAAAGAAGAGAGTATATATTTACAGATTTCTAACAACAGGAACAATTGAAGAAAAGGTATATCCGCATTTTCCATTTCAGCCATAAAAACACTTGGGTCTCATTTTCTGGTTCATGATAGTCCATCTTGAAACACTGAAATTCTTACTTTTGTTTGTTGCTTGATCCAACCTTTGTGATGCTAGGTGTATCAGCGACAAATGTCTAAAGAAGGTCTTCAGAAGGTTGTTCAACAAGGACAGACAGATGATCCAAAATCCCAGGTTTGTCAGTCTTGTGTTGACTCAACTTAGAATGGCTATTAGATATTTATCATAATATTCAAATATGTTGAAAGGTTAATCTGGTGGCTGCATCAAATTTCAGGTGAATTCATTCTCGATTGAAGATTTGCAAGATCTTTTTATTTTACGAGATAACACAAGGTAATTGATTTTTCCTGTTATTTTTTTGTTTCATGAATTTTGAAACCATGGGAATCAAATTAACAGGGATAAGAGTTTTGATTGTAGTATAGTCTTTGCTACAATTAGATATGCAGATAAGTATTTTCTACTTTTATAACAACTTTTTCCTCTAAAATATTTGCACAAACTTTTGAGTTTTAGAAAAATACGTTTTTGTCCTAGATGTGACTTCTGGAGAAGAAACCGCTCTTTTGCATTTCAAGACTGATTTTCAGCACTGTGGGAACTGAAAATAAAGAATTGCACACAATTGAATGTTGGATTTCTCATTGTTCTGTATGGAAATTTTTTATTCTATGGCAGTGGCACATAATTTTTCATTGGGAAATTAAATAAGTTGCCAATAAGATGGGTCTTGGAGGTAATTATGTTATCAATTGAATTTCTAATAACCTTTGTGAGAGGCATCCGTATCACGAGATTGTGGTTGAGCTGATGACGTAAAACATCCTTTCACCATGATAGTGTCTTAGCCTGGTCTTTTTATTATTGTTATGGATTGTCTCTCCAGTACCTGAAATACGATCAGAACTAGGATCAGGCCTTAAAATGTCAATCATTGCCCTTTACAAGTGTGCTACTAGCCGTATGGTGGTTTAATACACTTTGCTATCTAGAACCTCAAACATCCACAAAACATAGCTACAACCCTCTCTTTATGGCACATCTTTCTATAATTTTTGTGTTCCCAATTTTTAAACTGATTTTGGGCTGGGTAGCCAAGTATGGCATACAGGATGGGGTACGGATATGGTACGTACGCAATATGGGTACGTGGGGTGGACGTCCGGCGAGGGCTATTCTCCCGATAGAATGCACCTATGCACATAATCACCATGCACTCATCCCATGCATACATGACACGCACACATTTACTTAGTTTTTTTCTGAATATTTTTTTGTTGAAAAACACATTCCATTTAGCTGCAATTTTGGGATTCGAACTTGTAACCTGTTGTTCACTAGCGCACGGTCTAACCAACTAAGCTGCATAGGAACAATTGCAACCATTTATTTCAAACTTGTATACTGTAAAAAATGGACCTATGAGGTGGCAGCTGATAGCGGGACTTGCCCATGCATGGGGGCATGCATGTATAAGGTGCATTTTATTAGGAGTTTAGCCGTTGGCGGGATGTCTTGGGTATGTGGGATAGTATCTCGGGTATGCCTCAGGTTGTACCTAGGTATTGTCCCACATACCTGGGACATCTGAGCCCAAAAAAAAACGTGTTTTTTGGGTTTAAAAAAGTCAAATATGACTTTAAAAACTTTTCTTTACAGGCTGTTCTTTCTAAAACATAATATTTTATTTTGCTTATGGAATGTCAGGGATGTTTGGACTCTTGGATATTTACAAAGGTGTTACGCGGGCACGTGTCCCATCCCCCAAATCCCAAGGTTCTTTGATGTTTTGGGGTCACCGAAACGTGGAGGAAACGTTTCTTCCTCACGTTTCCGAACTTCTGAGTTACAAGGGAAACGTCCTGGGGATGTTAGACAAATGTAGGAAATGTTCTAGGGATGTTTGGGACGGGAGGGGGACGTTTGTATGTCCCCGGGATAGTTGAGAGATGTCCTTGGGATGTCCCCGACATCCACCACTTTTAAAACACTTTTTTCGTAAAAAAAACTTTTTTCACTTTTTAAATTTTTAATTAATTTCTTTATTGTTTTCTTTTTAAAAACATTTACCAGTTAACCATAACCCAATTGTATTGTATTACAAAGACATTAAGAATCAAGAGTGATATATGAATACAGAAATTTTCGAGCACAAATGCACATGGTGGACTGTCACAACATACTATGAAAACCAACAGCATACATATTAATATTAAAAATTATATGAACACATAACATTAGTACAATTGTATGTATGTTGTTAATTTTTTTCTTTTTAATATGGATGATTGGACGTGGACTATATGCACAAGGTGGACCGATATATAAAAATGAACTGCTATTTGTAATTTTTAAAAAATTTATCTGTATATTTTTAATAGTTGTAATTTTATATATTATTTTAATAGCCATCCCCTTGCTGTCCCCCTGCCGCCCCAAAATTTTGGAATTTTTTTGCTGTTCTGGAAACTTCGTCCCTTCCTGCTGTCCCATAGTCTTAGGTAACACTAGATATTTATGAGTTTGTCTAATGATATTTGCTTTCCAACAATTCAGTTTTTCTTCCAAATACAACGAATTTTCAAGTTGAAAAGAGAACAAATGGAAGCTTTAACGTTTCATATCTTTGTTTTATCTGCACTATTTTGTTTGTTGTGTAGGATGATCAACGATGTTGTCATCTAGTGATTTTGCAGGACACGTAAACGGTTTTCTGGAGAAGCTATACAAGAGAAATCATACAAGCTTTAGGAAATAACATGAAAAGTTGTATTTAAAGTCTAAGTTATTGAAATGCCACCTACCGGTATGGGTACAAAATGTACCTAGTATGGGTACGACTCAGATACATGCCTAGAAATAGTTGGGTAGGTCTGGAGTGCGATTGAGTACGTTTGCAGACATACCCATCCGTACTTTGCCCAACCGTTTCCAAGGGGGTTCCAGGCCTGAAACAATTGATTTTTAAAATTTCTTTTCTGCTTTAAATTGAATATGTCATTATAGCAGAAATTACAGCTTTTGCATCAACATTATTCTATGCAAGGTGCCAATAGAAGCCATAAAAAACAAGGAGACAAATAATAGGAATGAGATAAATGTAATAAACACCTAGTGTTACGTGGGGACTTGTCCCCTAGATTTTGGTGACGTCCCAAACATCTTGAACGTTTTGGGGACTTGTTACCATATTTTAAGCTACAGAAATCTGTGCCAAAGGAAGACTTTGCATGAAGGAATAAATGAATAAAACAAAGGAACTTTTGTCCCATGTGCATGAATAGTCCTAAGGAAAATAATTAAAAATAGAACTTCAGTTCTAAATCTGACGCCAAGCATGAAGACAAGCATGAATAGGACAAAATGGAAAAACAATAAAAAACAACTGCTGTCCTATAGAAGTCTGCGCCAAAAGGAGAAGGTGCATGGGGTTAAAGTAAATAAATTAAATAGAATTGTTGTTCCAGGTTGGTGCCAAGGGTGCATGGACAAATAAAATAAAAAACACAGCAGTCTATTATTGACAGGGGCAGTCTATTCTTAGCTTAGGACACAACAACCTATATTGGCTAATTTTTGATTGTAAAATAGATATACTTGGAGGCTGATTTGTTCTGACATCTTCAGCCATTGTACTTGCACCTCTGAATAAAATAAAGCTTCGTTTTGCCCTCTCATATTGTTGTTTTCTGATTATTCGTTGTGTTTGATAGGATATTGTGTTTGCCTTAGCGTGGAATTTGTTCCCTCTACATTGTCTTTTCCTAAAACCCTTGAATTAATTTTGCAAAATAGTTTAGAGTTGTGCAGGTGTGTGAATCTTTAATTCTTTGTGTGCAAAGTTACATGCAAGTATCAAACTATTGGTGTATCACCCTATTTCCCATTTCCCGCATTCCTTCTCCCTTTTCCTTGTCAAAGTTTTTGTTTTTAGGTGATTCACAAGGGAACCAACCCTCTCTGGAGGTTCACCTCAAACATAGGTTACCCACAACCTTGAGGTGTTCCAATTTTGTCAACAAGAGAGAGAGTACACACACCATTCTCTATTAGGGTGCAACTTTTGGGTGACAACAGGACTTGTGACTTGGAGGGGATGCCCCCAATTTTAAAAAATATTTCAAAAGTTTTATGATGTTTGTACTATTAAAAAACTGTTCTTTTTTACCAAGAGCATTCAATTATAATCTTGTAAGTACCAAAAATACATTAAATATAGTTTAAATCCCTAAATGTCATTGAAAAAAGTTATAATATTGAAATATTATTTTAATAGCAGTCACCTTGTTGTCCCCAAAATTTAGGATTTTTTTGCGTCTGGGAATCCCATCCCCCATCCCCGAGACTTAGGTAACTATGTAAACACCTCAACTAGATGTGGTAGGGATGATGCTTGTACCCAAGTTCGATGAATTTGTTATGGTTATTCAAATTGTTTTGTTTTTCATGTGGTTAATTCCTATTTATTAGGCTGGAATTTATATATTTTAAATATATATATATATATATATATATATATATATTTTTGTACAATCGTATCCAACACCGTATTCGGGCCAATTCTTTTTGCCGTATTCGATACTTTGTATCCGTACCCGTATCCAAAACAAATTGGCAACTTAGTTTTAAGTTGACAAAAGAAACTATAAAAATGTTAGTGAATAACATGAAAAAATTGCATATAAAGTTACATTTAATTTGAGTGTCATAACATAATTGTTAGGAGTTATATTTAGTGGTTATAATAAGTGGCCGTTATAACCACTATATACACAAAAGAAAGTGAAAAGTATCATTTTAAGATGGGTGAAAGGGGCATGAGTGACAGGAGATATCTGGCAGCTCTAGCAATGTATTCAAAACTAATCATCATCATTGGATGCCACACAAGTTTGTTTCATAGAAATAAAAATTGGGTGCATTTATGCCCTGTTTGTGAAAGATTAGAGCATTAGAGACTCATGCCACAAGCTTTGTTTTTAATGTTAAATGTTTCTTGGGGATAAATGTCGCTTTGCATATAATCTGGCACAAGCTTGGGAACTTAATTCATGTTGTGCACACGACTTGTCCAACGAGACTTGATTTTTGCCGTGAATTGACATTCAAGTCTAAAGGACTAAGGTCATGCACATTCCTCAAAATGGTGTCATATGTATTGTCAAATACATTTAACATGTGTAGGAACAAAAAAAAGTTATCATGACATTTGACATTGAATTATTATTATGTTTTGTGGTTATTCAACTTATTTTGTTACTCTATGCATATAACACGGTTAATTTGCTTATTTAGCTATATTTTAAATATTTTAAATTACTTTTGTATGACTTATCGAAAATCCCCAAAAAGTTTGCCATACCAACTTGCCGGGTTCTTGTATTTGTAATCTCCTTTCTAGGGATTAAACTAAAAATAAGGGTTTGACCACAAACCTTAAGAATTTGTGATGTCCCCTTTTTGGGCAAATAGAAATTTGCAACAACTTTAACACAAATCGAATCAAGAAGGATTAGATCCTTTTGATTCAACCTCAAATAACCCAATGTTGGCTAATTACAACCCAAAATGGGGTTGGAAGTAGCCAGGTGGTGAGTTAGATAGGTAGATCAATTGGAATTTAAATCCTCTTAATTTTGATTTTTATAACAATAATCAAATAAATAAGGCTTGCATGATCAATGAAAACTTCTGAAATTCATAACTTCATCAATACTCCTTTTCGCATGAAAGAAAGTGCACAATAAACTTGGGATTTTTTCCTTTCCAATGAACTGAAGATCAGATTTTTCTGAGCACTAAAACCCGTTCAAAAGAGCATCCAAACTTCTAGATCTGGGTGCTAGGGTTAGCAAAAATTATTAAATTAATAACCAACACTTCCCTCAACTGTTTTCACCCTCCAAAAGTTTGTTTTGACGCACAAAAATGCCAAGGATAGATCTGAACTGAAATCACAATTTTTAAGCATCAAAATGTGTCCCAAACAATTAATAATCCAAACCTAGACTGCTGCAACTTCTAAAATTATTTCTTGCTTAACCAACCAAGCAAAAGCCTTCAAACTTTGGATTTTGGGTCACAAAAATATGAAGAATAATATTCCAAAATTAGTTTTCGCACAACAAACACAAAACCCTAAATTTTGCCCTAAAAGTAGGTCGCCCAACACATTTAGGGCATCAAATCATTTCAAAAAATATGAAATTAATTGCCAAACACAACATATCTTAAAACTAACAAATATACTTCCAAATCATGCAACAATAACCAGATTTGCACTATAAATAAATGCGCTAGGGTTAGGAACACTTTCCCAATCAATTTGCCACACAATAGATGCAACATACACACAAATGGATGCTTAGCAAAATCAGATTTGCTTCAATTCCAAATCGAATGAGAGAGAGAGAGCACAATGAAGAGCTAGGGCATACATCCCATTTCTCCAAGCATAGAGTGATATCAAATGATCAAATCAACATCCCCCAATGATGGCCACACAACCTCCTTTTATTACATAAGGGGTGCAACATTCAAATGGCCGACCTCTTCCCTTTTAGAGGGAAAACATAAAACTTAATTAAAATACTTAAAAGACTCACTTAATGTGCACTTTATTATTTTGTAATTAAATAATAAAGAGTAACTAACATATGTGCACATTTTAAAACTAACTAGAGACTCCCACTTGTAGTGTTAGGCATTCCAAGGGTTTACAATGCAAATAAAAGAGATGAACAAATATATTAGTAATGCCCCGGAAAAGGGGACATTACAGTCCTCCCCTCTTGGAGATTGCTTGCCCTCAAGCAATAGCAAGCTCATAGATCCACGTATCATGCACCCAAGAGAAGAGATGAAGTGATGCATCCAAAGTCTTGCTCCGGTGCCAGTCAAGTGATGAAGCACTTGGAAGAACATGTTTCCTTCCCCATGTCAACCCAAAAAAGTGGGTCCTCAGCTCGGTAATTGGTGCTCCAAGTAATGGTGTCCTCAACATGGCATGGGGAGTCATCAAAGGGATGAGCTTTGCTAAGCTCCAAGGCTGCCCACTCAATAATGCCCTCATGAAGTGAGTAGGACAACGATCTTTCTTCACATGTCTTCAATTCTGCACATGAAGCAAACTTATTAGAAAAATAAGTGTTGAAAAACACTTTTCCAATGTGTCTCCATGGTGTGAATGGCTCACAAGTCTCCTTCATGTATGGGCTGCCTCTAAATGTCCCAATGTTGCCCCATACTTCCTTGAACTCCCAAAAACTAACTGTTGTCATAAAATAAAAATCTGATAAATAATCAGCAACTTAACAACTCCAAATTTGTCCCCGTGTGAGTCCTACTTCATCCTTCGATCCATGTGTGAGTGTGCCAATGGAAAAATATTCCTTATCCTCATGCCTTATGACTTTAAAGGCCACAAGAAGACCGCTGAAATAAATTACAGCAGTGTAAATAAAAACATTTGACCTCAAGGTATCCCAACTCACCTTAGGTAAGGCCAACACTACACTCTCACAACCCATAATGCATTGTTCCCATGAAAACAAGTTCTGAAACACATTCACACACATGATGTAGAGCTGATCCAAAGTGAATTTTGTGACAAGCTTTCACCTTTTCCTTCCATAGCTGAATATTCATCACATTTGCCTTTATTTTCCAAAACATAGCATGAAAATTTAACACCATACCTTCCTCTTTGCTGCTCCCAACGCAACAACAATGCTGAGTGGCCTGGAAATGATCTGTAACATGTACCAATGATGCTCCAAACTGAAAAGTAGCATACTTGTGTGACTGAATCCTTTTGTGGGCATGCTAACATGTTCCCAAACAAACTGAAAATGGGCATGACAACAAAGTGTGAATATCAATTGAAATATTAGGCATACACATACTCTTCTTGGTTACAAAATCACACACAAATAGACAATGTTTATACTTTCCTTTTATGATCACAACCTTATGACTAAAAACTGAAATTCACCATGATATAAGAACGATAAAATATTCAACTTGATCATCTCACAAGTACATGGAAGCATCAATACAAATAATTCGAAGTTGTTGCTCACTTCTTCATACCATGAGGTAGCATGTGCATGATGATACCCCATTGTTCTTACTCCATTCACATAAGAAAAAGGAAAATCAGAAATATAACTCATGCAAGGAATCTCATAGCATTCATTGTGCCAATGGATTTCCCTTATGAAAGGAAGCAATACATTTGAAACAACATGATTGGGGTTGCACATCATACCTTTGTGCCATGGAACACCTTCACACTCCTTTAAATTTTCAACCCAAACATCACCTTCTACCTTGGAATCATGCAACCTTATTTGTGATTGGTGTGGGGCTTCCTTAAACTTCATTTTTGAGTGAATGAAGTCATTTATTTGCCATCTAATGATCTGCTTATTATTATGCGATTAATGAAATGAGTAGTATGGTCTAAAGTACCCGAAACGTCTCTTCTTGCATGGCACACATCCCCACATCCTTGCATTCATTACCAACCTAAGTAGCATTAATAACAACCAAATAATGATCATTGATTACCTCTTGGCTGCCCTTGTTTTGTTTGTCCATGCAAACTTGTAAATCAAGCTTCTCTTTCCTCTTTGACTCATCTCTCATGATCACTTTATCATCATGCATGCAATCATCAAAAGGCAAAGAAACCTCTTCAATCAACAATGAATCTTTACCTTGCTTATTTTCATTTGGTGGCTCTTCTTCCTTTACTTCCTCTTGAATCAAATCTGATTTTTCTGTGCAATCACCAAGTCCCATGCAAGCATTAGATATCAAAAATTTATCATCAAACACCAAAGGACTCATACCTTAGAGAGTTGATCCTTCTTGCTTCATAGGAGACCTTGCTAACATATATGCCTTCACTTTGCTTGAACATTGATCCAAAACACCTTTGGCTAAAGTATGAACAATACACGACTCCTCTTGTTTCAAACCTTCCTCAAGTATGGATAACAATTGTTGTGGAGGATCCACATATTCATTCAATGTTAGGGACATGATGGTTTGCATTGCAACCATTATTTTTGTGAATGATCATCATGTAGGACAGCAAAGAATACTTCAAACATGTGTAGAATGAGATCATCACAATCAAGATCTAACATTGGTATACAAATTCTTACCTTTGCCATGTTCTCTAAGATCTTAACCCTCTTATCAAAGTAAGGGTTTGTGGTGTCCCAAAGCTTTTGAAAGCTTCCTATCATGAGCTCAAAGACCTCTTCCATGGTGGTGTCATTGTATGGCAAATTTGGGGTTGTTATCCTTGTCACCTCGCTAATGCAAGTGATGGCCATAAGCCGCACCTCCACCTCATCATGCACCGAACAATTCAAATCTAGCAAAATGAGTTACCAAGGAGTCCATCGCTGAAAACATGGAGCTATAATTTGATTGCTTTACCATGGACAAACAATTTGCGCTTTCTTCCAAAATGCTAAGCACACATCTCTCGAAAGGTGTGGAGGATCAAGCCATCTCCCCATTTGCAAAACTGCATTTTTATTTCTCCTTCACTTTTTAACCCCATGATTCATACCCTATGTATCCAGATTTGCAAACACAAACCCCATAAGAGTAGAGGAAAGTTGCTCTGATACCACTGTGATGTCCCCTTTTTGGGCAAATAGAGATTTGCAACAACTTTAACACAAATCAAACCAAAGGGATTAGATCCTTTTGATTCAACCTCAAATACCCCAATGTCGGCCAATTATAACTCAAAATGGGGTTGGAAGTAGCCAAGGTGGTGGGTTAGATGGGTGGATCAAGTGGAATTTAAATCCTCTTAATTCTAATTTTTATAACAGCAATAATTAAATAAATTAGGCTTGTAGTCAACAAAACTTCTAAAATTCATAACTTCATCAATACTCCTTTTCACATGAAACAAAGTGCACAATAAACTTGGGATTTTTCCCTTTCCAATGAACTAAGGATCAGATTTTTCTTGAGCACTAAAACCCCTTCAAAATAACATCCAAACTTCCAGATCTGGGCGCTAGGGTTAGCAGAAAAATTATTAAATTAATAACCAACACTTCCCTCAATTGTTTTCACCCTCCAAAAGCTTGTTTTGATGCACAAAAATGCCAAGAATAGATCTGAACTGAAATCACAATTTTTAAGCATCAAAATGTGTCCCAAACAATTAATAATCCAACCCCAGATGATTACTGCAACTTCTAAAATTATTTTTCGCTTAACCAACCAAGCAAAAACCTTCAAACTTTGGATTTTGGGCCACAAAAGTATGAAGAATAATATTCCAAAATTAGTTTTTGCACAACAAACACGAAACCCTAATTTTGCCCTAAAAATAGGTCGCCCAACACATTTAGGGCATCATATTATCTCTAAAAATTATGAAACTAATTTCCAAACACAACAGATCTGAAAACCAATAAGTATACTCCCAAATCATGCAACAATAACAAGATTTGCACAATAAATAAATGCGCTAGGGTTAGGAACACTTTCCCAATCAATTCGCCACACAATAGATGCAACATACACACAAATGAATCCTTAGCAAAAATCAGATTTACTTTAATTCCAAATCGAATGAGAGAGAGAGAACAATGAAGAGCTAGGGCATACATCCCATTTCTCCAAGCATGGAGTGATATCAAATGATCAAATCAACATCCCCAATGATGGCCACACAACCTCCTTTTATAACATAAGGGGTGCAACATTCAAATGGCCGACCTCTTCCCTTTTGGAGGGAAAACATAAAACTTAATTAAAATATTTAAAAGACTCACTTAATGTGCACTTTATTATTTTCTAATTAAATAATAAAGAGTAACTAACCTATGTGCACATTTTAAAACTAACTAGAGACTCCCACTTGTAGCGTTAGGCATGCCAAGGGGTTACAATGCAAATAAAAGAGATGAACAGATATATTAGTAATGCCCTGGAAAAGGGACATTACGTAATCATATATGAAAATACACCAACACCCATCTCGAAAATAAATAGTAGTTCCAACGATATTAGAAACCACGACAACGATATGAAAATTACACTTTTAGGGTATCAAAAGCACTTAGAACATTAATTAATATCCCTCTAGGGCAGTGAATTGTACCAGCACTTAGGAATAATCATTCACATGCAATATGGGCTGAAAATTAACATAGAAATATCCCAAATACTCAATAAATCCAACAAGATGAAATATGGAGCAAATATGTATTTTGTAAATTTATTTCGATACAAATACAACCGAAACTTAAATTTTTATAAATCCATCAATACTTGGAGTTTCAACACAAATCAATGTTCAAAGTGACTTTGAAGAGACCAACTATCCAATGAAAGTGAAATCATAATTTTCCAACCATGTAAACCCTCTCAAAATTGATCCCGAACTTCCCAGGTGGGTCGTTCCAAAGAAGGAAGGGTGCCAACACCCTAGAAAGTGCCCTAGCTGAAGTAGGAGTGCCCTAAGCATGGATAAACACCTTGCTGTTTCAGAAATCTGCCAATTAAGTCCACTTGTGACTCTCATATGAAGCCACCAATGCAACAAATGAGGGTTTTCATCCCCAAGTGTTGTGAGTATTGAGGGTTTCTTTCTCAATAGGGTCCAATGAGGGGTTTCACCCTTAAAGCTAAGCCACACCAAAGGTCTTCATCTTCAATGGAGAGTAGGGCAGCCGTGCACAAACCCAAGATACCAACCATTGAGATAAACATGCATAACCTTTATTAGGCCATTCGGTCCACCTTTATATCCTCCTTTTTGGCGCCAAGGATGAATTAAAAGCTCAAAGCACTTTTTAGTCTTCCCTTAAGAAGACCGACCTCATTAGAGTATTTAAAAATATATTTTATTTTATAATAATAATATTAAGTGGTCCCAAAATAAGAATTGGTTGTGCCCAACTTAAAATATTATTATTTTTTTTTAATTTAGAAAAGGGGACATTACAAGATCTCATGCTGGGTTAGCTTTCAAATGCTTTCATCTCTCTCCAAGTTGGGGTTCTATGAAGATTTATTTTTGATTAGAAAGTAATTCTTAAGGTGGTTGCACTTGCAATATGTTGATGTTTGTGGTTTTATTTATCGTCACTTTTCTTGTGGAGCATATGGAGAGGCTCTATTCCATGGTCACAAATAGGCGATGTTTTTCCTGGTTCAGTGTTGGTATTTTTGGGCAGAAAATATTATACACAGTTTGAGATGATGGAGGATGAAGAGTAACCAAATGAAGACAGAAATGAATGAGATGTTCGTGGTTAGGTGATGAGTTTGGAGATGACAACTTGTTCATATAACCATAGATTCCAAGAGTAATTAAGTGGAAACCGAATTAAGATTTTTTAATAAATATGTTAAAGATGGTTTAGGGATAAAAGTTTGACAGCTTCTGTGTGGTTCATCCAGAAAAACTTTGACAATAAGTTTTTTTGCAGAAATCTTTTGTCAAAACTAACTAATGAGGCAAGTAAGTGAAGTGGGTCACAAGCAGTTTGCTGAAGAAGGATTTGATAATTTGTCGCACTTAGCTAAAGATGTTCTTCGGGATGAAAACTTCAAAACAATTAAGAAAACTTGGATTATCTACACGTATGGACTGCTGCCGTTGTTCCTTTTATATAATTGGATTGAAAAGGATGTATGGAATAATGTCCTTAATGTCAAGGTTGTGCTTTGATGGTAAAACATGGTTCATCTAAGCGTACAAACTGCTGCCATCATTCCCTTTATAATTGGATTGAAAAGGATGTATGAAATAATGTCCTTAATGTCAAGGGTGTGCTTTGCCGGTAATCTATTATCATTATGCATACTTTTGTTTGATGTTTTTTTGTGGACTAGAGTTGACTGAGACTGCATGATTAGGTTCTTTATATCATACGTTTTTTGTAGTAAGCCCCTTCAAAGTTATATGAAATATGAACATTCCAGATTTGACATTCTTTGTCATTTGTGACATACTAAGACTTTACTTGGATTACCTTTGCATGATGTGACCCAAGGATTGAGAGTTTATAAGGTTTTGATTTCATGTATTATCGTCCAACATCAAGAAAAAGCCGTAATATTTTACTTGAAAGTTATAAAATAAAATAGGTATTGTCAATGTGGTGTTTTTTGAAGCTTTGCTTAGAGTTTTATGCCATTAGTGGTGAAAAATTTATGCATTGAAGCATATTGTTATCTCTAAATCAAGAGGACAACCGACAAGCTAGTTACGTAAAATTTTGAGATATAAGTCGCGCGAAAACATTATCAATGGTACAAACCATGAATTTTTATATCATTAGATGTACTACACACAATTGCAATATGCATTGCCAGAATATATGAGAAGTCAATGTTTATGAGAAATACCATATGTACCTAGTGAACATTTTGTGAAACGATAGTTTGAAGGCTTGATATGCTGGTACGAGTTCAAGACATATTGAGTCCCTTCATAGGTGCTACTATGGTTAACTTGAAATTCACAAATGGTGGTATAAATTTGCCACAAGAAGTTGTAGGAGCATTCATAAACAACAGCTAAAATTTGCATGGTTTCCCTAAGGCAATTTTAAGTGATAATGATTCCTTATTCATGAGCATCTTCTAGGTGTCAAGCTTGCGAAAGTCTCTCATAATGAGTTGAGCTTATTATCAACATGCCGGTGATCGAGTCTAAAATAGTCAATACATATTTAGAAGGATATCTCAAATGCTTTGTGTTAAACATGCAAAATCAATCGTCCAAATGGTTAATGTCTCTAAATATGATTTCATTCAATATCATGGATGGTTAAGAACTACGTTGCATGGATACGCCCAAGACCCCCTCGAATCCCCTTTGATACGTATCGGAAACGGATACGATACGGATACGTTCCTGATACGTACGGGATATGCTAGGATACGTACAAATGTATCCATGACATATCCTGATGTATCCCGTACGTATCAGGCACGTATCCTGTAGTAAATACATCTTTTTAAAGTTTTATTTCATTTTTTTTTTTTTGACTTTTCTACTCCCTAAAACCGAACCCTAAACACTAAGTGAATTAAATAATACACCCTCTCCCCCACAAAAAGTTATAAAAAGCACCCACCCCTCTCATTTGAAATCACACAAACAATTTTGACATGATATTCGTATATCATATGTATGGCAGCCACATGATCAATAAAAATGCAAAGTCTTAAGTATATTGAATGTGTTGAACATTGATTCAAGTTTTGTATTACTGTTTCAGTTTTTAATGGACTAAAAAATGAGTAAAATGAGTAGATGTACATAATATATATATATATATATATATATATATATATATATATATATTTTTTAATTTTTTAATATATATGTACGGACGTATCCAAGACGTATCGTATCCAAGGGTTTTTTAAAATTGACGTATCCGCGTATCGTATCCGTATCTAAACCGATACTCGTATTTGTATCCCCAGCAACATACGTTAAGAACTATGATGCATGGAAACGCCCCCACCCTGTACTTGCCTAGGAACGTTTTCAGTACGGAAATTGTACAAGAAACGCCATGGAAACGTCTTGGGAACGCCGGGGGCGTTTCCAAAATGTGCCTAGCATTTCGGGGATGTTTCCATGGCGTTTACAGTACTTTAGAAGCCGAAACAAAAAAACAACCTATTTTTAGCATTTATTGCTTCTAAACCTAATCTACCCACCCAACCTTCCGAAAGACATTTCCTAAAAGCTATATAATGATATCTTTGGTCCATTCTAAATCACACTCATTTTTTTCTCTTGTTGAATTCAGTTTTTATTAAACTAACATTTAGCATTGTGAAGAGCAAAGAGACATCAAGGAGCAACTTGAAGATGATATATTCTAGAATCTAGATTATAATCGTGTATATATGAAACATTGAAATTGTAACCCTGGTGAATGATAAATCTTTTGAACTTCAATGAATACAAAATATTTTGAGTGCTTTATCTCTTATGGTTCATGGACTAAAATTTTGAAAATGAGTACTATATATATATAGTTTATATTGTACGGACGTTTCCGTAACGTTTCGTACCAAAGGTTTTCTTGAAAATTGGCATTTCTGCATTTCAGACCTGTACCTGTACCCCTACATGTACCCGTTTCCTGGCAACATAGGTTAACAATAACCGACACTGTCCATAATTTTTGTGTCGATGGTAAGTTAATAGCAATCAGAAATTAGTTAATCATAGAATAATATTTATAATCTGAAAGAAAATTTGGAATATGTAGAGAATCACATGAATGAAAATGAATATTGCTTTAAAATAAGATGATTCTAGAAGGTTGGTTATTGCCCGTTTAAATTTGGAAGAAAATCAGCTAGGTTGCTTATTTTATATTTTTGAAAAAGGGTTAAATGTATTAAATTTTAATGTAAGAAAGAAGTTACAAAAAAAGCAGAAGGCCCTGAACCGGAGCAGGGAGGGCAAGCTGCATTTCAAAGCATAAACCGAAAGTGACATTTCACCTATTATACCTAGAAACACAGAACACCCAGTAAATGAGGAACAATACTTCATAACCAAAAAAATAGTAAGCTGGTAATATCTTGACATCAGCTAAAAAGTTAACATAAGTTGTTTTTACTAAAAAGTTTCTCAAAAAGATTTTGAACAGCTGTGTAAATTTGAGAGATTTGTGACATTTTGAAGAGCATGCCAAATTAGCTGTTATAATCAAGATTTCTAACTAGCAGGGTCTCCTGTTCCATGGGATTTGCTGGGATCAGCATTGTGCTTCTTTGAGAGGAGCTCTTAAGCCATACAGTGGGGAGGGGGAGGCCTGGACTGGGGTCCATGAAGTGTGGTCGACTGGTTACCAGCTTCCTTTTCCAGCCCATGACCAGCAGAGTAGTATTGTAAGTTGCTGATGCCTGGAACTTATGAAACAAGGTTTATCTTCACAATGTTGTCTCATTTTGCTTGAAGAGAAAGCTGAATGCATGATCCCCAATTCAAACTTAACTAGCGGTCTTGGATGAAGGAGAACCTGTGGCTGAAGCGTGAGGGCATTCTTTAAACTCGAACTAGGTCCTTATATTCCAGACAAATCACCAAGCTCTTTATTAATGGAAGAATCTGCCAGGAAAAAAAGCTTTCTAGGAGAACCAATCATTCAGAAACATCCATCCCTCTCTTCCTATCTTGTGAGGGCAAAGTATTTTGAGAAGGGGGAATTGTATGAAGAAGCCTTTCTATCAATTGACACGGTCTCTTCATAAATTCCATTATATTAATTGTATATATTCATAAAAAAAGTTGTCTACATGCAATTGGTACTCCTTAATTTAAGAAAAAGCATTCAAAATGATTGGACCAAAGCATATTGAACCCACATCCATCCTAGATGTGAACAACGCCCACCCTTGTACACCCTCCCTCTTAAAGACTTAGTTTTTTTACTTGAAATTCATAAGGATCCAATATAAAAAATATTATGGTAAAGAAATAATGATAATATGCACCAATGGTTCATGGATATTTGTATTGTTCAAAGGGTCATGACTATTCAATTGGCCCTTCCGTATAATAATTTAGAGTCTGTATACACACATTCACACACACCTATCATAAAAAGGTAGCAACTAAGTATGGTACAAGTCCCTTTTTGGAAAGTTCGACCTCAAAACATCATCAAAATGTTTAAATTGGTGATGTTATTCGTCTTTGTTGAATCCTATGTTTCTATTAGTTTTTGACATGATTGTAAATACAAGAAAAACAGCTGTAATGTACATAACCATGAATAATAAATAATTATCGAAAATTCTATATTTATATGTTATATTCTGACCGGAAAGCCTTCTAAGAATTATAGTTCATGGTTGGCTCAAGTGATTGTCAAGCATGATTCTTTGAATATTAAATAATATGAACGATCCTTGTATCTTCTTTAGGTTTGTCCAAATTTATCATGAACTTCTTTAAGATTGCTTATTTTTCACAAACTTCCATTTTTGTCTTCAACTACTGATATAGTTTATCGACATCTTCTGTGGTTAGATCTAATGGTTCTTTGTTAAATATATATCACAATTGTTTTCAGAAATTATTCTTTTCCACATCTGAGAAATAATTTGACAATGAAAAATCAGCTGTTGAGATTGCTTGATTGGCTGTGCTGAATTTGGATGATGCATCTATAAGTTCGGTACAAATTCCAATCATCATCCCAGTTGATTTTATTTCCATGCCTGTTAATTTCGAATGCTTCCCTAGATTGCATGCTAAAATTTGCAAAGTATTGCAAGAGATTTCTTTCCGATTTTGATATCGGTTCAAAAGATGACAGATTAACTGCTTAACTCCTTATGTTGTATTAATAAATAAATTAATACTCTATTAATCTAAGCTCTAAGAGACGAGCACCATATGACTGTTACAATTAGTCCAATTTCCATTTTACACCTGGAACTATCTTGTGAATGGTATCCTCTTGGAAACCTCTAGTTATTCCATAGCAAGTGCCTTTCTCACACTGTTGTGTTATTCTTCAACATCCTCCCTGATAATCATGAATGTTATTATAAAGACTTATCCACATATTTGTGGAAATGTGTTTGGCACCCAATTGTGTATTTTCATCACCGTATGCAATAAACTGCCAACTTACTATTATTTTGTTGACCACTGAACTTCCAGATTGATGATTAGGATTTCATTCCTTGTGAGTGGTGACAATTTTCCTGATCTCTTTCATTGACATATTGCTTGGCTCGACTTACTGTTTATTGTTGCAGTTGGCATATTTGCTACATATTGGCTTTAGTATATTAAATATGGGGTGCATTTTAAACTAATGTTCTTGGTCATAAGAGTTATATTTATTTCATGTGTCAAATGTATTTTGCTACTAGTTGCGTGACAATTGACAATATTAAATATAAAATACACCTAACTGAAGAGCTAGGAAAGAAAAAACAACTTTCCTATAATTCATTCCATACTGGTAAAGATGAAGTTTTGGTTATACTAATCCAAAATGAAATAAAGGTTAAAGGCTATATCTTATATATGATATGCGAATTGCAATATCCACGTGACATTCACAAATAGAAAATTATAACGATTACTTCATATCTCCATTCTAACCAAAATAAAATTCCATGACTGTTTGTTAATCATCTTTTACTAATAATTTGTCTTACAATAGGTCAGACATTCATGAGAATATGGGCTGTCAACGATGTGAAATAGATGCACCGGGAGGATTTGTTGATTCTGAAGACCTAGATTCCGAGCCCATGAAAAAACTAATTCCAGAGAAAGATGATAATTCAGATATTGGCGACTTTGCAAAGATTTCCGGTTGCTTAGATAAGCAGAGACAATCTGAGAAGCAGGTTAACAATTAGATTTATTTTTGGACAGGTAGCGATAATTCTGTTTATTTTAAGCTCTGAAATCTTTCTTACCAGTTCATGCCTGTTTTAGTTGGGAACACCAGAAGAAGAAGATCTTAAAAGCTGGGCACATCACAAGTTTCCGGACACAGTTCCAGATCTCATCCTTCAAGCTGCAGCGGGTGATGAGGTCAGTGATGAGATATTTTGAAGTATATCTGGATGGAGTATAGAATGAGTAAACAATTGATAAGCACAAGTAGTCAATGTTTTTCTGACTCAAAGCCAAACTGTTCTGTTCTTACCGTTCTTTACAAACTTTTCAAGGTCTGTAATAAAAATTTCTGGAGATGGAACAAGACTCCCAGTCCACCACTGAGTATCGTCTCAATATATATTAAAGAAAAAAACGATTTCTTTTGCTTCTTTGGATGTAATTTGACGAACACTGGCTTTTTGGACTTTCGCTGAACTTGCAACAATTAATTGCCATGAATCATAAGAGGCCAAATTTCATTTTATGTTGACATCTACACAAATGGAGAGTGTACAACAATCTATTTGTCATCAATAATGTATTATCTATGTTTGGAAACATCTGTAAATCAGTACACTTTTGACTTGACATACGCTGGAATCTATCCAGCGGACAGGAGTGGCTTCAATGCACCTTGTTCAAAATGAAACACTTAGTTCAAACATTTTGAAGTGCTTTCTAATATGAAAAGAACTTCCTTGAGATTTATTATTATGAGAACTAATTGATTAAATGGTATTTTTTGCAGGTAACTTTTGTATTTACAAATCAAGTTGATGGGAAACTTACTCCAATAGAATCTGCAAACAGAAACTTGTCAGGTCCGGCATCAAATCTATTCCAAAAGCAGAAGCCAATTGGGAAATTCCTAGTCCCAAAAAGCACCCAATCGGGAGAATCTACAGCTCTAGCTCGTCATGTGAACACGAATTCCACAACAGAACGAGAGTCCATGTCTTCAATGAAATCTGGTGAAAAACTATGCGGGTCTACTAAGCTTGCCAACATGAGACTGATAGTAGACCATACATTGAGTAAACCAGTTTCTAATCCTATTCAAAGACCTGAATTACCTGCAAAGAGAATGCGCTCTGTGAATTCTGATTTTGATGATGATTTTGCATAGCTAAAAATGAAAGATAATTATGGATCACAATAAAAATGGCTAGTTACCAGCTTTGTCGTAATCTCTTATCTGTTTTAATCTCTACCTGCTTTCTCATGAGTGGCATTTTATCTTATACTGATATACCAGATGCACGATAGCACTCAAGACTTCGAAATAAAATTTTATAGTTGGATTGTTTTTCTAACCAATGGTGTTTGGTGGAGCTTTCCCACGTTATACGATTTATAAAAGTCATGGCACTTTGTTTGGTCGTAAAAGTAGAAATTTTCCGAGTAAAATTGAATTTGATTGAGCATTAATAACGTGTTTAATTTATTCTCTACATTAATCATTTTTTTATATAATAAATAGATGGGTTATTTACTAGCAATCACATGTGAGTATTGTAATGGAGATTCCGAAAGAGTTGCGTTGAAGAAGTTAAACTCGAGGGAGCAAAACATTACAAGAGGAAGAGGGGGTGATGAAGTAGGAGAATGAGGGAGGAAAAGTCAAGGGGTGAGGAAAATGTTGGGAAGAACATATGTGAAACTCTTCTTTCTTATGACAAAACATATATGAACCACGTCATTTTTGTCAATCATTTGAATGAGAAAGGGGGTGTGGTGCACATAATGTTTATGCAACGTATTTTGGAGATATCTCAGAAAGCAAGGCCTTATAGTTCAATACTCCCAATATTAATAGTTGCTCTTTGCAATGTTAGTGCTTTGTGTTTTATGGGTAGTTAAAACACACTCCAATTTTAAGGTAACCCACTTGTGCATTTCATGAGACAATCTAGGGATAGGGACATGTGGAGGTGACTTGATATCCCACATTGATTTGATATAGTAGTTGAATTTAATAACCACAAATCATGGCTAATCAGGTTGTTTTGTGCCATCTTTATAGACCATTATCTTAGGCCATTCTGCGCTTGCCCAAACAACTACACATCTCAACCACAAGAGTTTCCTTGAGGATTTGTAGTTGACACAACCTCCTCATTATTCCAAGTATTTAAAAGTCATTAAATTTGAAGCATTGTCATGTGTATAATGTTATTCCTAATTTATTTTTAATTTTTGGTGTTATGGGATTTTTTGCGATCGAGGCAATGGTCAAAGAAGATGAGAGAGAATCAAGTGTATAGGTGTTCTCATAAATTTTGTAAGAAATTTATTGAAAGTAAATACACTAATTGTTGATTCATTAAATGTTATTTTCTAATATTACATACATGTTTTTGATATCATGCAAGGTTTTCACGATTACCATGCTTTTGTCGACTTTTCCATTGGTAACAATGTTATTGTAAAGATTTGAACTTTCGATTTGATCTTGTTATTTTTTCTTGTTTCTTAGTGAAAGACATGGTTTTACTTGTCTTCATATTGCCCTTTTTTTTGTGAACATAAACCAACACCATTAAATGTTTTGTTGTATGAGATGCAAGAATAAATAGGATTTAGAAGAAAGAGTTACATGATTTTTTGATTCCCAATTGCTTTTCTTTCTAGTGTTTATGACACGAGCACAATGAGGGGTTGCTTACACGAAAAAATGGGAAATGAAGAATGTGGTGAAGGAAACATGGAAAAATATTTGGATAGAAGACAAATATTTGAACCCTCCAATGAGCTAAATTTTAAGATAGTGAAAATTGAGTGTTTGAGGTTCTCACATATGGGCTTGTTGTCACAAGTCTTGTGGGATTCATATGACCCAACATCGACAACCTGCGAAGCATGTGAGCACGAAGGGGCACTTGTTGAGGAGATTCTTGAGGGTGACATGCGTAGCAAAGGTATGGGAGAAACAATAAATGTTGTGGGCATCATATTCAAAATGTCATGACAATTGCACAAAGTTAGTGGTGGTGGTGTTGTAGCTCGGGGCACACTTTTGTTATAGGCATTGATCTTAAAAGGGGATCATCCTAACGAGTGGTGGTGATGTTGGTGTAACCAAGGCAACATAACCAGGGTTCTTTTAATCCCAGGAGATGTGGGTTGAGTGTATGCATTTGCCAAGTCTCCTTCATTGCCCCTAGTAGATAGGAAAAAACTTGGATATGTCAAATCCCTCACGCTTCTCCTTGCGAATGCAATGGAGGTGTTGAAGAAGGTTAAAGTTAAATAGGTGAAGGTGAAGCATTGTAGGGGGAGGAGTGATTAACAAGGGACCGAGGGAGAAGAATTTTAGGGGTAGGGAAGTTATTGGAGGGAAACATAAGCGATCCTTTTACTTCTTCTAGCAAGTCACATGTGGACTTCATCATTTTTACAAGCTTCTATAAGGAGAATGGGGGTGTGAGGCATAGCTCATTGAGATAACACTCTAGGGATAGCTCTCAAAATAGCCTTGGGAATCATCTTCAACATCACATTATTTTGTCAAATCTAGCAAAGAGAAAAACACAAACTTATTAAGGCATTCAACATCAAACACTAACAAGGTGGTTGGAAATAAGTTTTAGAAGTTGTGCCTTAAATTGTATTTCTAACAAGTCACATGTGTGGCATGAGGCATGCACAAAGTGAGCAGATTCAAAGGGGTTCAAATAGGTGAAGCCGGGAGATGGTAAGTGTATTTGAAAGCCCCTAGAATCTTAAATCTCTTCTCCACCATCTCTCCAAGACCGTAAGAAAACAACAAATTCATTGGTGAAAGACTTGAGAATTTAAGCCTTTGATTATATTGATAACATGCCTCTCATGTGTTCCACGGAGCGTGCATAACGTGAGTGGATTCTAAGGAGTTCTAACATGCAAAGCCAAGGGAGATGGTCAACTTAGTTGAAAGCCATAAAATTGGAATCTCTCCACCATCTCTTCAAGTCACATAACTACTTAATCCTCTAGAGAATACATCAAACATGTAAATATAGAAACACGAGTTGTGAGATTGTTTAAATATGTGCATACTTAAATAATTAAAAAGCAATCATCAAAGTTTGTAAGCAGAAATTCATTAGAAAAACCACAAAATTTAAAAGCACAAATTAAGAAGACATAAAGGCATCGAATAAAAAATCGGGCATATTGATAATAAATTAATGTTTATGTCAAATAATAAAAAATTAATCTATTTCATATTTGGAAAGCTTGAGATTCTATGATATTCCAAAATGATCAATTTGTTGCTTTATTCTCCACTAATGACAAAGTGGTTATTTTGTCTACTGTGCGCATACAGATTCAAGCTCAAGTAGAAAAAGTTGCTCTGGAATTTGCTCATTTGTGGGAATTGCTTGCCAATGGGGAAGTGCTCCATGCACGATGAGTCGGTTCCATCTTGACCCTTTGCCACCGCCACCGCCTCGGCCGCTACTCCTCCAAGACCACATCGTAGAAGCCGCCCTCGCAACCACCGCTCCGCCTCTCCCCTTGAACTCTTTTCTCTTCTAGGTCGGGGAGCCCTCCTCCTCGAGGAAGGCCGTGGCTGGATTTCCGCGGTGGTCCTCTCCTCTCGCCCGGAGTTCGGATGCTTCTTTGTTGTTGGCTAGATTTTCGCATAGCACAAAACCTAGGCGATCATGAGATAAATCTCCTCATTTACCGGTGAGGCTCCCGTGTCGATTTGTCAATTAAAGTATGTTAATATCTAAATGGGGTTTTACTTTAACTACTCGGTTCATGAACCATAATCAATAGTTCTGCATGAAGAAGTAAGCAATCTGTTTAAAAGAAAAGAAGAATTTATAGAAGAAGGGAAAGGGAATTATATAAACACGAGAGAAGAAATGGGGAAGATGCGCATCCCAATCAAGGTGATGACAGAGTTGATTGCATGCACATAGAAGAATCTAATAGATACAAACACAAAATTCTAAAACAAAGGCACTCTAGATCCGGATCTAAAATAACACAAAGTTTATTAAGAGATCTAAGATTAAAAGAAGAAACACAGTACACCGTGACACAAAGTTCTCCGGAAACCTGCTCCTTCGTATTCCTTTGCTCTAAGTGGCTCTCAGGGGTTCAACACAAAGTCTAGAACACAAGATTGTTGCTTACAAATTCTGATCCTTAACCCAGAGGTTCTTCTCCTACTTATAGAATGTAGGAGGGAAAGTGCAAATGAGAAATCTAACTGAACTGAAACATAAACAAGTAAAGATGACATTTGGCAATCATCCTCAACTAACTTCTCCTTAAGTGACACATGTATCACTTAACTAATAGAATTGTTCCACATGACTTTAAGCAATGGTTTCAAAACCAATAACTTAAAAGTTTTACAATTTCATCCAGGAACATAGAAAATAGAAGAAGTCATGCCAACTTGTAACATTTATGTCTTCTTTTTGTTCTGATATCGGATATACTTGTCGAACATGTGATTCAACATCTTCCCATCTGTTTTAGCCACTGCTTCCTTCTCTGTCCTAAACTGCAACAATCCTTCATTCAACACTTTGATGCACGCTTCCACATCTTCCAAGCTCGGCCCGAACCTCGCAATATCCGCCTGCAGTGCCACCAGTCTGCTAATAGAATTCATCGTGAAAGGCTTAGTAGCTTTGTCAATTCTCTTTTGTACCATCAGAAGAGACCCTTCTAGGGAATTAGGCACCTTGGTTGGAACAATCCGCACGTATGAAGTAACATTCCCGTCCACTTTCTCCTCAGTGAAAGAAATGATACTGTCTGGTAAGGATGATGTCCTACTCTCAAGTGCCTGCATCCTCTTCAGCAAAACTCTGCAGATCTCCAAACGGAAAGATACTGCAAACTCCAGCTGCTTCCCCTTCTCAACTGATCCGTCCGGTACAATCTGCTCCGCAACCAATACTTCTCCCAACAACTTGTTGATCTCGGCCAAAGTACTCAGGTTACTCTCAGCAACTGTGTTCATGTCTACTATGCTCGTCATCATTGCTTGACTGATTTTCTCGCATCATTCATAACCTTCGTGGTGGCACTTCTCCGAGTTGCATGAGAAGCTTAACGAATAATCAAATCTTTCCATTCATCAATAGCCTTTACTTGATTGCTTGCATCCTCCATTTCCTGCATAAGATAATCACTCACCTGCTCTGAAATGGGCTGAATGGAAGGTTTAGCAACCTTGGCTATGATCTCGCACAATTGAGATACTTGCTTTTGAAGCTCGTCTTTCTCTACCTTTTCACTGTCAAGCCTAAGGAATAGAGCATCTATCAATGTCTGCGTATCCTGCTTCAATCCTTCTGTGGTGGCTTGACCGAGGGGTACTCTGGTTACTGTCACATCTTCTGCCGTGAGCTCATCCTCCTTCTTCCCTTCCGCCGGAATTGATATCTCAACAAACTTCTGCCCCGATTCCTCGATGATCAACCTAGAAGTTGCCTTAGCAACTTTAGGCCTTCTGTCTTTTCCGCCTAGGCTCTGGAGTAGCTGCAAGTCGTGTTCTTCCAAGTTCATCTCCACTCTCGCTTCAGAACCAACTGCGAAGCCAACCATTCCGAGAAGTTACTTCTCGGAGAATGAGAAGTCGCTGAGTGCACTACCATCTCCCGCTCTGCATCCTCTCCATCAAAAAGTGCCACAGTGTTATGGCTGCCATCTTCTGAATCATCCAAGGACAAAGCTCTTTCGAACTCCGCCATCTGTAGCTTTAACGTCTCTTCTGGAATAGGTGATGAACGGAGTGGCTGAGGAGAGAAGATGAATGTCGCCGGATTCAGTAGAGGCATGGAAGTATCTTGCTGCGGTGCAATAGTTGGTGAAGTACTGGGTGCTGGAGAAGCCGGAGCTAAAGCCATGGTCGTAGAAGTGATCTTCTCCTTTGATTGAGATTTTCTATGTACTTTCAATTTCTTGGACCTTCTGCTGCTTTCTCCTCCGTGTTTCCGCTTGAGGGAATCTCTTGCGCCGAAGTTGCCCGTGACTTGATTCATCAATGCTTCATCAAGGCAATATCCCTTCATCAGCAACTAGTTTGAAGTATTCACCAAAATGGCGCCAGACCTTTCTTCAATCGTGTTGCAACCTCCTACGTTATCCTGAAGTACAGCTCTATCTCCTCCCATTTGATGGTAAGTGTCAAGTAACACATTCCCATCATCTTTAAGATCCGTAGGTATCTGCGCTAGTCCAAAGTCGAACACTTGCTTTGCTGATAACTTTGTTGAAATCCATCTTTCGACCTTACTCACTTTTGCACTTCATCCAGAAATCCTCCAATGAAGGCACGTGTGCGTACTCCTAGGAGATTGTCTTCTCGGCTACTCTAAATGGATCAAAGTTCAGTCGTGCTGTGAAGAACTCTTGCTCATACTCGGATAACATCTGCGTCTCCATCCCTCAAGCTCTATGAATGCTCTAGCAGCTATAATGTCCGACCGTGATTGGAATGAAACTCGTAGACTTGTGCCGTTTTGACTGAAGGTCTTGTATCTCCACAAGTCGCCTACTTAGCTCCATGGCGATCCATCTATTTTTCAGATATCTGGGCATCTTTATTGGTTCTCCAGAAAAGCGAGTAACCTTGAGGTATGTGAAATCTGCAAACTGAATGAATAGATTGCCAATCCTAGATATGGCTTTCCACGCTTCTTTGTTTACCTTGTTGGCCTTCAAGTCCTTGTCTAGCCTGCAAATGAAATCATAGAAGAATCCATCATTGACCACTTTGAAATCCTTCTTGCACGCAAGTACAGTAAGTTGTGGGTAGCACTCAAAAATGGGGTCCTTAGAAAGAACACCACATCTATCCAGCTTGGAAAAGATGCCTTGTGAAGCTGTAGCGTACACCAAGTAGGAAGTCATTTTGAAGCTGAAAGTACGCTTCACGTTCCGGAGTTGCTCACCAATGTTGTCGCTAATAATTTCCGACCAATTGATTATGGAATCAACCTTGTTGACTTCAATGGTCCTGATGAAAGCATACATCCATGTACGGAAAGTGTAAGCATTCACCTTGCCATTAATCCTGCATAGCAATTTGACAATATCATCGACCTCCTGCACCAAATTGGACCACAGAAGAGTTCTTGGGAACTTAGAAGGAGATCTTGGCTTCTTCATGTATCTGCTATTCATTATGCTCACACAATCAACTCTATGCTTATCCCACCTGCTGTCGGCATCCTGAAGGCTAATGGAAGTCACCACCTTTCGCACCGGAATCTTCAAACAATAATTGATGAACTCTGCGTCCAATCGAATTATTGTTTTCCTGTAGCATCTCGCACTGATCTGGATGAAGGATGGTAGGATCTAGCGCACTCCATAACAAACTCTGGCAACTGGGTTGTGTATGGAAAGGCTGCAACTTGAATAATTCCACTGCTTTTAACCGCACACATGAGTGAAGTCTTTCCAGCTCTGGATCTATCAATCAATTCGAAAGAGGTTCCGGACCTAGATCTGTGTCTCCTATGTCTGCAAGTTTGGAAGCGATGTATGACTCTATTGTGCTTTCTTTTTCATCTCTTTTTGCCATGGCTTTGTCTATCTTTGTCTAAATAATTCTTTTTCTTCTTACTTGGCCGGATTTCTTCAATACTGGTGCAGATCTGGATAATTCTTCAGATTCGAAGGATATATTCAATGTATTGGACATTGATTAGAGCTCCTTTTCTTTTGTAAAGCACCTGTAATGAATTCCTGCGATTAATTCAAACAAAAATGGCCACCGGAGCATAATAGTGAATTTTAATTGTAAAAATCTACACTTTTCAAGCCTGCTTTGCCCCAAAAATTAATGTCTAATTTGTCTCGAAAGAGAGCATGAATCTTTCCAACTTTACTTGAGCACCTGTAACACTTATGCAAACACAAATCAACCTCCTTCAATGCATGCACCAAAATTGGAAGCTTTTAGCCTTGTTTTCACCTTTGTCTGAGCAAAAATCCTCTTTAAATGGGGCGCACTTTTCCTTGTTTAAGGACAACCATCCAATAAATTAAATTAATTCAATTTAATCATCCACTCTTCACTTCACTCAAGCTTCACAGTGTGCTTTGACCATAGCCACTGAAAATAGAATTTAATTTAATCATTTAATGCTTTAAAAAGCATTATATCTTTCCCAAAAGGGGCGCACTTTTTGTCATGAAGGGGGCAACCATTAAATAAATAAATTTATTTAATTTTAGACCATTAATTCTATTTCTTTTATTCCCCTTTGCCTTGTTGACTTTCTTCCATGCTTGGGCGCCTTTTTTAGAAGAAGAAATAATTAAAATAATCCTCTTTAAGGCTGCCATCTTCTCCCTAAAGGGGTCACACTTTTTGGCATAATATAATTCTATTTTTAAGAATTTTTTACAATGGGATTCTTTACCCTGCAAGGTAGCCCCGGAAATCCCATGATCCACTTAAGTGATTTGACTTTGACAATGAGATTATTTACCCTGCAAGGCAGGCAATAAAATCCCATGATTTCACTTAAGTCACTTTTCTTTTATTTCACCATGGGAATTTTTACCTGTAAAATGGAGATAATAAATTCCCGCTTGCACTGTTGCCTCTAATTTTCCTCTGCGCAGGCTTAAGTGACTTTCCGATCATGGGAAAAAGTGCCTGCAAGGCAGAGCAACAAAATCCCACTTGTCTGCTGCGCTTCTATTTTTCCCATGATCCACTTGAATCCTTTGTTTTCCAAAAGTGCGCCCAACCCCGTAGGGGCTTTTTAGTGCACGACTTCATTTTTTCCAGGTGATCCGACCTCGATGGTGACTTCCTCCGAGCATAACGTGCATACATGTTCTCCAAATGCTCCAGCCAAGAATCGGGCTTACTCGACAAAGAAATTGTTCCAAAGAAATTTCACAGAAAACGAAATGAGAAAACACAAAAACATAAAAAATTGCCAAAAGTTACAAATAAAGCCCAGAACTTATTCCTTGTTAAAACCCTTCTGGTACATAGGAATAATGACATGTTCGATCATAACAGAGTTGAAACAGAGCACAAATAGCCTCAAACGGGGCTTACAATAATTAAATACAAATTTTCCGCAGACAAATCCTGACGATAGAATATAACAATATTGGGCATTTGGGTATTTGGCGAAAAAAACTAATATGGCTCTTTGGGAATATCTTGACGCAATACAAGAACTTTCAGGCAATAAAAACACAAAACGACCCGTTATTTTAAAAGTATGATTTTTTTTCGAATAGGGTAGTCACAGATTTCAGGATGAAATCTGGGTACACCATCGTTTTTGCCCCATGGTTGGGGAATTATTGTGCCTTTGCAGATGTAGATACATGATTAGGATGGTTGGCAGGTTGATCTTCCTTCGACTAAGCCGTCCGAGTGGAGTTTTCATCCCTCCTCGGGATGATCCTCCTCCTCCCGGAGTGACGACTTGTGCTTAGTGCTCTATTCTTTTATGTAATTCTTGTGCTTTCTGTTTGCCCTTTGGGCGTTTTGTGGTGCCTACGTGGCATTTTTGTGGGACCGTGAGTTTTCCGTTTGCCCCTGCTCTTGTAACTCTCTTTTATTTTAATTAATTTAAAGGGCGTTCGATAGAAAACAAATTAATCAAATCTTAAGCTAGACAAATATAATGAATTAATCGTTATCATCATTTGCATCAATTTATAATAAAATTAAAAATAACATTTTTAATATCCACTCAACCGTATATACGTGTTTCAACTTTAAAAAATATCTAATATTGTCGGGAAAATATAACAAGCCAATATAAATCACATCTAGACTATAATGAACTTTAAAATCTCTCATGTCTTTATTTCCCTTGGAAGATTTCCATTCCAATTGATCTCTGTTCAGCTTGGCTATTTTTGGTCTCATGGGTACAATAATATTTAGATTAACATGAATTTTTAATGCACCATTACAAACTTAAATATTAATTATTGATACAAACTTTTGTGTCTTTTAATGCAATAGTTGTTGAGTATTTAATCTGTGTTTATAGCGGATAACCTAATTTTTATTTTTTTAATGGATTTGTAATTGTAAGGGATATGACATTTAGATTATGCATTTTAATAACATAATCATTTAACTAAAACAACAAAAAATTGTAAAGACAATGAAATAAAGAATATCTCACAACATAAAAACATGGTATATTAACAATAAATTGTGACACATGTTAAAAAGAGAGAATATTCTACAACATAAAAACATAAAAACATCAATATATCTCACAACATAAAAACATCGTATATTAACAATAAATTTCAACACGTTGTTAAAAAATAGAGAATACCCCACACATATTTGTTTGGGTCATTGCAAATTCGATAACATTAGTTATGAATAAAATATGTGTTGGATGCATCGAAACAACAATGTTTTCGTTTGATTTTTTCCAACTTAATAATACTATCCATCTTTATACGAATTAGAATATCAAAAACATGATTAGGGAAAGGAGCCAATGACCGTGCATGGGCCAATGACCGTGAGTAGATATGTGAAATAAAGTACCATTAGTTGTTTGAATTAAAGTTAAAAATGAAATAAAAACTAGCCAATAAAGTAAGTCACATCAAGTCACATCAATAAATTAACCAATGAAATGGTGACACATACACAACCCATAAAAGGTGATTTTATTCTCAATTAATGGGTTGCCTTAAATTCCTTTGTATTCAAAAGTACTTATTTTAAATCCCTTAAAAATATATTCTCCACATAATTTAAATTTTTGAAAGAAAATCTACATATTAAAAAAATCATTATCTACTAAAGGGTATTTTAATTTTTTTATGATTGTTAGGTGGCACTAACAACCTCGACATTTGTTTCATGATAATCGGCTCATTTCCCTAACCATTCTCTAAAATGTGTTGATGAAATTGGTATTTTTATATTCCGTTATTTTAGTATAGCTTCAATGTGTATTATCCAAGTTTTCTTTAATAAATGGTAATGGTTATTCATTAGAAAACATAACGAAAAGTCTCTTGAAACATATATTGACATAACATTAGTTATGTCATGTAGTTATGAAAAATGGACATCACATAATGTCGTAATCAAAGCAACATAAAAGAAGAACCTATAACCACCATGGCCGCTAGGCAAATCAAAACATTTTCTCTTATTTTAAGTTCATTGTTAATGATTGTTGTGAGTGCCACCACACAAATATGCCCAAACATATTTATTAGGGTAAAAAAACATTAGATAATTGCTTAGTTGAATTATTAAAAGAAAAAATGGATGTTGTCATAAGACATCTCGAGAAAACCGTAAAAAAATTAACCAAAAATGTATAAATGAGATAATTATGGCAAAGAAACCGATTCTGTGAACCCTAATTTAAGAGGTTGTCGAGCCACATGACTATCATAAAAAAACCTTTAATAGATCATGATTTTTTTAATATACCCATTTTCTTTTGAACATTTAAATTATGTGGAAAGCATATTTTAACGGGATTTAAATTAAGTACTTATAAATACAAAGAAATTTAATGTGACTCATTACTTCAAAGTGCTATGTTTCACCATTTCACTAGTTAATTTATTGATGTGACTTGCTTTTATCGGCTATTATTTATTTAACTTTAAGTTTTTAAGAGACACGTGCTCACTTTAATTGAAACAACTAATGGTATTTTATTTCACATATCCACTCACAATCATTGGCTCCTTTTCTCTAGGTAGTGTAAGCGAGCAAAGTTTATGCTATACATCGACATATTGAAAACCTATGCAAAAACATGGTTATGTCTAGCAATGTCTTTGCAAGAGGCCGGTGTTGTCTAAAATAACCACGACAATTATTTTTGACAATTTGCGAGATCCATTCGACTTTGATATCAAATTTTGTACGTTGCATACAATCAGGTTGCTTCCTTGCACTTTGGCATGACCGCATTCTTCACTCGCCCTCGCACTCTTCCCGATCCCTCCTTGTGCTTCCTTTTCTTCCGTGCGCCTCTGTGCACTTCTACCTTTCCCATTTATTCTTCTATGTCCTTTCATTTCCCCTTCACGTGCAACTCTTGCGTGCCCGCCTTCTTTCCCATAGTTCGTGCACCCTTCACGCACACCTGTGACTTGCCTTCAAAACGGCTAAGTCCTCGGCGTGTCTTCTCCGCGCACCCCTTTCCTTTCTTGTTCTTTGCGCGTTCCTCATTTGAATGCTGTGCTTCACTTGCATACTTGTATCCTTTTCAAGTATCCTCCTTGTCTTCCCACTTCCGTGCACACCCCTTTTGCACGCTCGTCTTCTGCATTCTTGCACCCCTTGCTTACGTGCACACCAAATGCGTTCTTCTACGCCAAGTCCTTGTGTCACATGGCAACATGTTAGATTAAGTGTGATATACCCAACCTATTAAAGCTTGTCAGCTGTGCGATGAATCTTCACATGAAATGTGCATATGACACATGGAAGAAACGACAAAATACTTGATAGTTGGCCGATCTTACGGATCACTCGAGTGCGCCATGTGTCTTGCGTGTTTAGTTTGTAATGTAGACTTGAGATCGCTTATAAATTTTGCTATAGGGCTCTAACACGCGCGCGTGCTTGGTCTTGTTTGAAAGCTACCGACGTGGGCTACACTCTGACCATTCAAAATCAGATTTTGGCGGGATTTGGTAGGTTGAAAATAGGGAAACGTCACTAAGGTCATTAATGTAGACATCTAATCAACTCAACCACCAGATTTAATTCAGATCTTGCCTCCTTCTTTTACAAGCCAAACAAATATGGGGATGCACATTTGATAGCCATGCAAGTGGTTTTGCGAGAATTCATTGTTGGTTGGAAGTTTGAATCCGAGTTTCCCTCTTCTTTCTCCTCCTCTTCTCTCCTTCTTCTATAAATAGCGAGCTCTGCTTTTGAAACTATCCCTCTTTGTTGTAACGACACCATGTCAAAAGGGTGGCTGACTTCCCATGAGTTTCATACCTTGAATTTGGTCTTTCTGAATGTATTTCCGCATTACGCCATGAATGTAAATGACTTTGCATTCCTTCAACAATAAAATGGGGTTTTGTGGCACTTATGTCATCTTTTTCTCATTTCTATTGTATCTTTCCTCTCTGTTTTACGTTTACGGCATGTTGTACACATTTCCCGCTTGCGGGTTCCTTTTTCATGTGTTGTTAATGCATAGGAAAGCTGGGTTTGCGTGGATCTTGTCTCGTGGAGTGCTGTTCATCCTCTCTCCCATGTTTTTTCTCTTTCCTTCCCCTTGTGGAGAGTGATCAACCATGTTTTTGGTGCTATCACTTCCATTTTAGCTTAGGATTTCCCCTTTTTCTATGCATCTCCTTCTCATCCTGGTCCCTTGGAATCGTAGAGTAGTGATAAGTAGCTACATTTTCCCTTCAAGGAGTATTTTTAGCGGTAGAAATAGGTAGAGGAACCGGCCTTCTCCGAAGGTCTGTCTCAAGCGCTCAAGGTCCCACAACTTGGAAACAGTCCCATGTTGCCTCAAAATCCTAGTTCATCCTGATCTGGGACGGGTGCAATTTTGATCTCCAATAGTTTTTGGCACGACCGGTGGGACCAAGTTTGAAGAGCTATACATATTCATCTCAATAAGTTTGATGTGTTATTATTGAGATCTAACCTTTGGAGGCATCTTTCAACACATTTGACGATTCCCAACACCCATATCTACTAGTTTCAACAATCCGAGTGTCTTGTCGGTAAAGAGAAACATAAAAGTGCGTAAACACACGCACAAGAGAATTGATGTCGATCGTGCAAAACAAACATTCATGGATGTATGCTCGTATCAAAAGGTATAACCAAAGTGAGCAACAATTAGTGTGTAACTTTGTAATGCGCACATGAGAGTGCCCCTTGTTATTTCATCTGCGAAGTTGGTGTGTTCTTAGTAGATGTTATCACCAAATCACAACACTCCTCGAATTGCTAGCTTGTGATTGAGGCATTTAGTGTGATTGGGTAACATGGGTACCATCTAACAAGCTGTGGGACTTGCGAGCTTGAGATGGACCTCTGGAGAAGGCCGAATTCCTTCCTAGCACTAAACTACTCCTAATGCAAGAAAAACACCTATCTAATCCTATTATATGATTTCCAAGGAGACATGGAGAGGGAGAATACATGAAAGAAGGGAAATCCTACACTAAAAGGTGATAGCACCAAGAAAAGGGCTGGAATATCCTACTTTGAGGGAGAATAGGAGTGGAAAATACAACAAGGGAAGGCCAGCCAACTTTGACACAAAACCAAGCTCCATTTACCACCAAATCTCTATGAAACACAACACCTGCACATGCAAATGAGAAATACATGCACAAAAAGACAACAATAGAAACATAGAGGCAAGGAGACAACAAAACAATGCAAAGGTTGAAAGAACACCACAAACATAGATTTTATTGCTCTTCGAATATGCACAATCCATTACATTGTTGAGATAGAGGCACAAATACACTTGCCATGTCCAAGAGAATGCTTGCTGCTTGAAGATTTTGAGAAAACAAAATGGTAGAGTTTCCCCATACCCATAACATTCTCCCTCAAATGAAGGGTATTTTACTTTATATAGAGAAGGAAACTCGAAATTTCTTCACCAACCGACAACCTGCATTAATTCCTCTAAAAAGAGGTATGGGCAGCCATAAAAATCCACTTCCCGAGGGCACTTTTCCCGTAGAAGAGACATGGGTGCCATCCCTCATTAAAGAGGTTGTTGAGCTACCTTGTTGCTATCTTTTCACCCACATACCTCACCCAATCTGAGGCTCATTGTCATGCTTTGCCACTGCTACTATCGGCCGACATTGCCATCTTGTTACCAACCAGTAACATTTGTCATGTTGTCAACTGGTAACAACCGTACGTGTTGTCGGCTGGTAAAACCCTTCATATTTTCCTATAATAACTCGTACTAGTTCAATTCGACTCGACTAGACCGAGTCATCATGAGATACTTTTCTCTCCTAACACCCACGGTTGAATTTGATGGCCTCCCACGTCCCCGAATTTTTAATGACTAAGTCCATTGGGTAGGTTGTCCAAATTTATCCTGGGGTAAATTTGGAACAACATGTAGATATCCAACCTTTGGAGGTTGTTTTAATCAAATATGTCGACTCCACTGATTCAACCCACCCCTTATCTCATTTGTAAACCTTTCCCTTCATTATTTCATCCATTTCATTTCTTTCCATCTTTCCATTTTCCTCTTTCATGAAGTTGTGCAATCATGGCTTCATTCTCTCATTGGAATCCCCATTTTCAAGAGCAATACCAGTTCCCTCCATCCTCATATTTTCAAAATCCTCCTCTAGATCAGTTTTATGAACCCTATCATGAAGAATGCACATATGACCCAAATCCCATTAATGAATATGGTTATTCTAATGGCCATGTTTTTCAAGAACATGGTTATGTAGGTGACAAACGAAAATTCTATGGAAGATGATGATTTTTATAGGTAAATTCAAGAAATGGAGGTGAGCGTGATGCATACCAAAATTATTGGTTCACTAAAGGCAACCAAGATTGGTTTTAAGAGGCCCTATCCATGGACCGGCCCTATGCCAAATGGGTTTAGCCCTCAACAAAAAAGCTAAGTTTTATGTCTAAAATCGCACCTCTATAATTGAAGAGTGGGCTAAAGAAATGGAGGCTTACCAATCTAGTGTTAGGTAACCTTGTTAATGGGGAAACCCTACACTACCATCTTGCAGTCCTCCCATTCCTCCTCCTCAACTTACACCATCTCAACCCCTATCCAAATTCCTAGCTTTCTATTTTCTCCTCTCGAGGATTCCCTTCCTCATCTTCTCCCCTTTCATCTCACCTTCATTTCTCTATCATCATTCCCTCCACACGCACTTCCATTTCTTCCACACATGCTTCCACTCCTTTCACGTGCGTTCCCTTCGGCCCATCCTCCCATCTTCTTTCGAGTCCCCTCTATCTAAATATGCTATAAATAAACAACCCCTTACCTATGTATCATCCCCAACCAACATCATTATGTTCGAAGACTATATAACTGTTGAAGAATGGCGTGACTCTGATTGGGAAGATGAGATTTTGCAGAGTGAGAAAATGAGGGAATCTACTTCAAAAGGAGACCAATTAGACTCGGAGAGGAGGCAATTTTGAAGGAAGCAAAGTTGTTTGTCGAGGAAGATCAGTGTACCCCATCCTACAAATAGTCACCTTTAAGAGGAATATACGTATGATGATCCCATTTGCGGGATTGAGCTTCAAAGAAATGGGAAAATAAAAAGGATCAACCCTTGCCCAATCACATATCTAACTAGTCTAGAGCCAAAGACAGGGTTATAACCGGCCATGCTCATTTCGAGCATGAGGCAAAGCTTCAAGGGTAGTTCTTCAAGTTGCAAAATTAGATCTTCATGTTTTCGGGTAGACTCGTGCCTAATGAATGCTTCTAATGCTACTAGTCTCTTCATCTAGCAAGCGGATGGCCTCAAAAGTCATCAAATTGTTGTCTAAAATAACCACCCCAATTATTTTTGACAACATGTAGATCCATTCTAACTCGATATCAAAGTTTGCGGGTTACACACAATCGGGTTGGTTCCTTGGCACTTTGACATTCTGCATTATTTGCATGCCCTCACACGATCTTCCTAATTCCTTCTTGTGCTTCCTTTTCTTCCACCCGCCTCCACGCGCTTCCACCATTTCCATTTATTATTCTATTTCCTTTCATTTCTACTTTGCGTGAAACTCTTACGCACTTTGCCTTCTTTCCCACGGTTCGTGCATCCTTCAAGTGCACCTATGAATTTCATTCAAAATAGACAAATTCCCTGCGTGCCTTCTTTGCATGCCCCTTTCCTTTCTTTCCACCGAACGCGTTCCTCATTTGAATGTCACGCTTCACTTGCATACCTATATCCTTTTCGTGTATGCACCTTATCTTCCCACTTCCACCTTCACCCCTCTTGTGCGCCCGTCTTTTACATTCTTGCGCCCCATGCTTGCGTACACACTAATTACATTATCCCGTGCCAAGTCCTTGTGCCATGTGTTAACCTATCAGATTGAGTGTGATACACGCAACCTATCAAAGCATGCCAGCAGTGCGCCAAATCCTCACATCAAATGGGTGCACAAACGTGGTAGAAACAACAAAATACTATATAGTTATCCGATCTTATGGATCACTCGAGCACACCATGTGTCTTACGTGTTTAGTTTGCATTATAGACTTTAGATCACCATAACATTTGCTATAGGGATCGACACATGTGCCCTGGTCTTGTTTGAAAGTTCTTTGACGTGGGCTACACTCTAGACCATTGAAAATCAAATTTTGGCGGGATTTGGTAGGTGGAAAACAAGGAAACATCACTTAGGTCATTAATGCAGACATCTAATTGACTCAACCACCGTGATTTTCTTAAGATCTCACCTCCTTCCTTCTTGTACAATCCAAATAGATATGGGGATGCGTATCTAACACTTGCATGTAGTTTTACAAGCATTCATTGTTGGTTGTTGATGGTTGGAAGTTTGAATATGATTTTCCCTCTTCTTTCTCCTCCTTTTCTCTCCTTCTATTGATAACGAGCTATGCTCTTTGAAACGATCCTCTTTTTTGTAACGACACCATGTCAAAAGGGTGGTCGACTTCCCATGAGTTTTAGACCTTAAATTTGGTCTCTGAATGTATTCCCACCTTCGTCCATGAATGTAAATGATTGTGCATTCCTTAAGCTATAAAATGGGGTTTTGTGGCACTTATGTCTTTCTTTTTCTCATTCCTATTGTATCTTGCCTCTTGTAGTCATAAAATCACGAACTTACTACTATTATTATACTTCAATGTATGTTGTTTTATATATGGATCTTGCGTAAGAAAAGTATTCACTGATGACCCATTCCATAGTCCAGATCGCCCTGCATCTTGTTGGTCTTTATTGTTGTCTGTCTTACACATTTTTCACTCACTCACACAATTCCAGTCGGGACTCGGGAATCCCTATCTATCGACCCACTCGGTTGTAGTTACTAGTCTCGACTAGGGTGCAGAGAGGGACTAGGGAACTCGGGACGCCCTAGTCCTTCATTCTAGACGCCATGGTCCCCATCACACTTGGTTTTACTTTAGACATTGAAGGTCGGTATTTTTGATTTTCCCTCTCATCTCCCTAGGTACTAGTCACCATTTTAGTGTCGAAATTTGAGCAAGAGATCCCTATTTAAACACAACATACATACTACCTTATGGGCATACTATTTTTACTAAGGGCTAGTTTGTATACATAGAATAAGTGACTACATTTGGGCACTATTCTGCATCACACACCGTATTAGAAGGGGATTCTATTCTATTCCATCCACCATTTTGCATTTTATCTAGCTATTGTCCACTATTCTCTGTGTCATTGGCATTAGGGAAACCTAAGCACATTATTACACACACAAGCACATAGAACTACATTGGGTCTAAGATGTAGTGCAACACTTAGTTGTAAGTCCACCATTGTGGCTACTAAGGACAGTTTGACCCCTTCATTTGCATCTTTTTTAAGGGTTTGATGCTTTTTATGGGGTTTTGTAGGCAAATCTTCATTGCAAGTTTACAACGACACAAGCGAAGCAAGTGAAACATTAATGTGACAAAAGGAGAAGTATTGTGAAGACCTAGCGACCATACCATGATCAATTTTTGAGCTATTATGTAGACCAGGGTGCTTTGATTGCAGACCAGGGTGCCCCAGACGGTGCCCCAATCTGGCCAAATTTGCCTCCGCTGCAATTTTCTAAGGTTCATTACGAGACTCTGTTCAGTCCTAGATCACTGTGAGGTAAGTCCAATTCACGTAAGTACCTATCTCGTTTCATTTCATTTCATTTAAAATATCAAATAAATTACTTAGAATTTACATTTCAGTATATTTTATTTATTACATTGTTGTACTCTTAGATTCATAATAAAATTTAGATTTTATATAATCATTTTGGTGAACCCATAGATTAGAATTTTTTTCCCTAGGATCCACTAAAACCTTAATGGCTAAGGATATCTCTTCTCCTTCTCGGCTCATCATGCCTCATGTTAGTGTCAATCCAATCTATGATGAGGCTACTATCGCTGAGCTCATGAATCTCTATAAAAATCTTACTGTGTCAGATGAGGTTAACCAAAAATCTTAGCCATTGAACACCATTTGCCTACTAGCTTTGAAAATTCTAATATTGGCCTTGTTTCTGATGTGATGAGCTTCACTCATTGTACACCATGTTATGCGCTACCCATGATCCTCCTTCTGACATTTCTAAAGAAATTTTAGATGATTCTCTTATTGATTTCATGCTTGGTCTTGACAATAGTACACATGTGCATATTGATTCTCCTCCTAGTCAGACCACTACTATAGCTACATCTCATGTTTCGCTATTTCGATATTGCGTCTCATGATCCCCGACATATTAGTTCACATACTTCTTCATACTATGTTGATGATCCAATTGATAATACACTTAATGAAATTTTTATATATGAGTCTCTATCTGATTTCGATGAAACAATTGATAGTCATGATTCTACTACTTTACATACTGCTGAGTGTGAATCTTTTGCTCCATTATCATATTCTCCTGAGGTTATATCTAACACACAGTGCATGCATCATCTCCTCCTCTCAAAGTGCATATCCATCTATCAATTAATCTCTTAGGGATGTTCCCAATGTTAGTCCTACCGTTTATATGGATGTTCCACGTCCTTCATCTCTTATAGTTTCTTCAACACCTAGTGCGCCTTTAGCATCAAAATCTCCTTTTTCTTTTCTAAATGTCCCTATGATTACACACAATGGCAAGTTACAACCACTTAACACATCATTTCCATCCTCTAGTATTCCTTCACAACACATCTTGTCTCTCATGCATGTTGTAGGTCACTTACAATCTCAGGTTCAATCACTTATATTATAAATCAAAGGATACCATGCTTTCATAAATAACAATTCATTGCATTAAAACCCTATTCCTAAGAAGATTCATAACTTAGTTTTCCTAAGGATTTTATCATGCCTTCGTTTTCATGTTTCAATGGTGCTTTGTAAACCCTTACTTGCATCTCAAAAATTACCGCATGGCTATGGCATCATATTCTAATGATCGATTATTGCTTAAGGCCTTCCAACATAGTCTTACCGATGATGCTTTAAAATGGTATACTCATCTCCCATTTGGATCTATTAACACTTATTATGATATGGAAGAAGCTTTTCTCCATCACTTTATCATCAACAATGGCCCTAGAGTTACCTATGATCATCTACCCACCTTACATTAGGGAAAAAAAGAACCAATCATGGATTACATCTTATGATTTAATGCTTGTATGCACCAATTAGTCTTCCAACCTATCGATTTAGAGAAGTAATTTATCTTCTGTCATGGTTTGATTCCCACACTAAAACAAAGGTTACAATACGACACATGTGAATCATTCACACTTCTATGTTATAGATTCATTGATCTAGAACAAGACCTCATTGCCACACATTTGATAGATCTGCCATCTATTATTACTATTGATTCATCATCTAGTTCTTCTCCATTTACATCGACTTGAGCATCCTACATGATCTCCATCTCCTCCTCATAAGCAAGTTAAATTTTCTACATCATAGAAGCGTCCTTCTACCACTCTGCTGACAGATTCACCTCAATCTTCTAGACTTGTTTCGCATGAGAATTTACATTTCTCTCATCACGCTCGACCACATGATGTGTTATGTGATTTTATCGACAAGCGTTTAATGAGCTTACCCTCTAATAAACATCATCCACAACATCATCTATAGTGTCAGCATGATCGTCCCTACTGTAATTATCATCATATCAATGGCCATAAGGACAATGATTACTTTTCCCTTCATGATTGATTGCAACAATTAGAGGATAAGGACATCATTTCCTTTGGCTCTCATTCACGTGAGCGGTCCATATCTACTCTCCCTCATCAGTGAGTTGCTACTCCGGTTGAGTTGTCTCCTCCATCTAGTGCTAAGGTTATTATTCATCCATCACCACAGGTTATCACTCATGCGCACTCTTTATCACATCCATTCATTTCTACACCATCTCATCCACCTCATTCATCTCATCCACCACATCATGATACTACTTCACATTGGCTTCCACAACTCTCAATATTCATACCTCCCACTTTGCTTCTCTACATGACATTCAATTTGGTCCATATGCTCACGTTGTCTTCATTCCACATGCTTCCACCACTTTCGCGCTGCGCCGTCTTGTTATTTAGTGGGTGATTACAATCACCTTACCCTCGATGAAGAACTTGTGTTATTACGGTTCTTATATGAGTGTTGAGGGATCTGCTACATTAAGAATCTCTCTTCATATGCTTTGTTGATTTATCTAACAAACTTTATCAAATCATATCCCGATGACACACTCTTTCTCTACATTGTTCATTCTTGACTACTGAGGGAATTAACTCAATGAACCTCATCATCTCTACGTTGGGGGGCATCGATAATCTTCTTCCCCTACTTTCATCATACTACATATGATTCCTTATACTATTACGACCACATCTTACTTTTGCATCACTAAGTATTCATCACAAATAAGTTATTTTTAAATCATACATTATCTATCATGACGTATATTATACTATCATCATCACATTAACTACGCATTACAAGTCAACTTAAAAACATGAACAATACTCAAACACATCAAAGCATCACACACGAAAACCAAATGAATCATACATCATCATCACAACAACACATCAATAAATAACAAATACAATCACGGTGTGATAATAAATCCATCCATATATCGGTTACAATATTTGTTCAAAACATCTCATCACTGGGGCAACTCCCTATATCAAATACAACAATACAAATCATACCTCATTGTCATTTTTTCTCTCTAGTAATCTGTGAGAGATCTCGAACTCAATGCCTCACCTCTAACTTTGTGCCTCTAATCATGACCTCGATATCTCTCTACCTTCCTCCGTAATAGTGTATTCTTCGTAGAATGCTCCGCATGAAGTGACTCTATAACGTGATAAATTATGTAAACACATCCCGTGCTAAAGGACCACCACCCATCGCCTCTTACCTTTATTGTGTCACCTCACGTGCCTCGTCCCTCTCACTCAACATCACAATACATGTCATTGCTGCTATGGCCACTTGCTCAAACAAATGGGCATGATTTCTGCATTGCCATCCACACGCTCTAACATTCCTCCACCTGCAAGTATGTCAATGGGCACATTCCACGTTAATGTATGGATGTATTTTTCCACAATCAAGGACCAATACGTGTCACCTATAATTAGTACAAAAAAACATTATAAAATCATAGCCATCATGTGAACAAATAGTAAACCATACAACATAACTTTATAGATACTCATGCTCTATTATCGCTGCCGCTATGTTTTTGGGGGCATGTGCTTGCCCCTCTAATCCTCCTCCCTATGGTAATCCCGTTGCATTCATGAACAATGGAAACAAAAAAACCCATGTATGCATCATGGACCATGCATGATATGCATTTGTGTACCCTACATTATCTACATGTATTGACTTTATCGCCGCATCATCCTCGTCTAGCCTGAGATGTACTAGATGCTCTCATGTGGGCCTTAGTTTAGCTCTGGCCCTCCTTGGTGCTCTAATAGCTCTAACCCACACATATGGCTTTAGGGGCACATCTTGGGCCATATCAAGTTGTCGAGATACCCACCCTTCCTGAAATAACTTAGTCACCCCTAGAAACCGATCCTCCAACCACATAGTCCATTGTATGCACCATAGTTCTACCACATCCTTTAGCCATCCTCCCTAGTCTTGGTATGGCTTCCATATCACTATCTTAGGCCCCATCTGATCTATCAATGCTCTATAGGTGTTTGTATCCATCTTCCGCCCACACACACCAATCCATTTCCTCACATATTTCTAGCCTATCCCAAACTACTCGTGGACCACTAACTAGCTTCAATACTGCTATATGCTCGTAGGATCTCACATGTAATAATGCAGTAGCTCCAATCCCACTTCCATGCTTCTCCTGTGTAAATATTTAGAGATATCTATATAGGTGGCCTAATACACACTATGTGCACACATCCCTACTACTCTCCTCCTCTATCCAACAAAAAATATCATGCATCTTATATAAGATGTCCACTCCACCGCCCTCCACTGTAATTGATGATGCTATAACCACATGTATAAAATTTCGCAAGTGTGGAACCCCTAACCTCAAGATCACATCCAAACTAATATGGGCCTCAAACGGTACTCGACTCCATACAAAATACTACTTGATAACCCTCATCCATCTCTCCATATTCTCCACAACCATGACATGTACCCTCTCACCAACAATCGATAATCACAGTATGTGATATACATCCTCTAGTGTGACTTTCATCTCACTTGTAGGTAGCCAAAACATACAAGTATCCACACACCATCTCTTGTACAAAGTTGTCAACATAGTACATTATGAGGCATATTCCCCATAATCACTATGTTTCGCAAGCCGGGACGGTCCTTAACCTCATAATCATCATTTAATAAAAATAACCCAAGCAATATACTCAAGTGGCGACCACCATAGAACTCCCTCAAATGGATATCCCTCTACACAACACAAAACAACACCAAACACAACGTTAGAACACCATACAAATACACACATGATTACTTACAACATCACTACACATAAAATTTCACATTTACACTCCTCGAAATAAATTCATACTTTACGGACAAGGGTGCCTAGAAGTAGGACTGGGGCACCCATAAGCAAGACACCAACGCCTAAGTCTGGGTGCTCTTGTCCTGAAGGCCACTAACACCTCCACCACTATTGTCCAGGTTCAAAATGCCGATAACGATAAAAATCACAATTACAAAAAAATAATCCAAAAATGAATACTACGCACACATTTTTCAAAAACAAATCAAAATTACCAACTTTGCCATCGTATGTGATGCCACAATGGTTCTTACCATCTCAAATTGGCTAGGTCACGCTGCTTTAACTGGCGGCATCATTACACACTCATAGCTCACTCTCACACTTGCACAAAATATAAATGAGTTGACTAATCAATTTTTCAATTTACTATTTTTAGTCAATTTTCATTATTCACTCCACTGTGGTCATATGTCACATTTACTACTCAATTAATACACGTCACATGATTTGGCTAATATCTTGAGTGTTTTTACTCTGATTTCTATCCTGCTTGTTGCATTCTCTACAGAATTATGCCGAACATCATCCCATACATGTGACACACACACTATTTCTCATCGATGTTTCCTTTCACCCAATATACACACATTTTAGTGATATATATCATACACAATTTATTATGCGATTACTTTCACTCATTGTTCGTTCTTATCATCACTTCCCCTTTTTCCGAAAGGGGGCATACAATTGGGGTCATCCTATAATTCCCCTAACACCACTAAGCGATCATTCAAAACTTCCAATTCGGCATTTTCAAACATTTACCAATACACCATATGACATTTTATAATTTTCTATCAATTCCCCTAATGACCTATCCTGGGGGCAACAAGCGTGAAATATCTCAATGAGTAAAATAATCAAAACAAACAATCAATCAACCAATCAATCAACCAATCAATACGTTCAAGTCTCTAAGATTCGAAATTCACACCATTCAATTGATACAATACAACACATTTCGACCTCCTAGATAACCTAGCTTGGGAGTTAAATGTGGCCTCCTAGATGACCTAACTTGGGAGTTACATTCGTTACTTTCCCAGATGACCTAACATGGGAAGTTATTCTATATTTCATGTTTGCTTCCAAATGACCTAACTTGGAAGTCATCATACATTCTGCATTTAATTCCATATGACCTAACTTGGAATCCATCACACACATTGCAGAAATACCCTTGGAGTGGGGGCAATGAGACATCATTTCCTTTCCTATATTGCTCCTATATGGGTTAACTTGTTTTGATCGAAATATTTGGATCCAAAATCATTGAAAATTTGATCTGTGTCCATCTGCAATGGCTAGATATTTTGAGGATGTAGTTAAAGGTTAGAGAATAACACACCTTTCTCCCTACACTCTTCTCTTTGGTGGTAGGACACCCAAATCCCTTGGTTATTCATACACATGCAATCGGGTTGGGAACTGATCACTCCCTACCCCATCACATTGTCATCATACAACATTCAAAATCATCAATCATTCAACATTACAATCATCACTCTCGTTTAGTGCACTTCATCATGGTTTTAAATACCTCTCTACGCTACATGGATCAACATGTTTGCCCATGGGTTCTCACACTATATGTTTTCATTTGGAACACTCTTCTACCACATCTATGCATTCTTTTACAACATGGGATTCTTTGGAATTCTCTCAAGTATACATCTCTAACTATATGCTACCGAGCTTTCACTCACCAATATAAAGCTCAAATCAATGTAGTCACAAAATCACACACTTACTACTATTATTATATTGCCAAGTATGTTTTTTTATAAATGGATCTTGAGTAAGAAAATTATTCACTGATGACCCATTCCATAGTCCATTCATCTGTCTTATTGGTCTTTATTGTTGTTTGTCTTACACATTTGTCACTCACTCGCATAGTTCCAAATCGGGACTTAGAGATCCCTATTTATCAGTACCCACTCAATTGTCTGTCACTAGGCTTTGACTAGGGTTCCTAGAGAGGGACTAGTGTGCCCGAGACACCCTGGTCCTTAATTATAGGTGTCCTGGTCCCTGTCACACTTGGTTTTAGTTTAAACATTTGAGGTTGGTATTTTTAGTTTTTCCTCTCATCTCCCTAGATACTAGTTGGCATGTCGGGTATTTAGTGTCAAAATTTGAACAAGATATCCCTCTATAAACAAAACATACACACTACCTTTTGGGAGTAATATTTATTCCAAGGGCTAGCCATTTACATAGAGAAAGATACTACATTTGGGAACTATTCGCATCACACACTATGAAGGGGATTCTAGTCTATTCCATCCACCATTTTACATTTTATCTAGCTATTGCCCGCTATCTCCACGTCATTGGCACTAAGGAAACTTAGGCACATTATTGCACACATAAGCACATAGAACTACATTGGGTTTGAGATGTAGTACAATGCTTAGTTAGTAAGTCTACCATCATGGGCGCTAAGGACAATTTGACCCCTTCATTTGCATTTTTTAGGTTTGATGCTTTATATGGGGTTTTGTAGGTGATTCTTCATTGTAGGTTTACAAAGACAAAAGCGAAGCAAGTGTGACATTAACGTGAAAAAGGTGAAGTATTGCGAAGACCTAATGACCATACTATGATCGATTCGAGCTATTCTCAGAGAATAAGGCACCCAAATTTTAGACCGTACCCAGGCACCCTCATCCTTCCCCAGTGCCCTAGTCCGGCCGATCTACCTCCACCGAAATTTAATGAGGTTCGTTATGATACTCTACTCCACCATTTCATCACTTTGTTCAATCGTAGATCACCGTGAGATAAGTGTTAGGTTGTGGAGCCTGTTTTCATGTGAGAAAGTGTTGAAGACTGTACACTAAGAGTACTGTACGCTTTTCACAGTTGTCTTGTCGGGGTTTGGGGTGGCAGGCCCCGAGCATTTTGGGGGCGTAGTCCCCGAATTTTTTTTTGGCCTTAAAATGTGCCCGATATATCGGGAAACGTGCTTTTCTCATATGGGCGGGATTTTTGACCCATAGGTTTATGGGACGGTTTTGGCCCATGGTTTTAATACCCACGGTTTTGTAAAACTACTTAAGCAGTTGTCTACTTATATGGTTTTATGCATATGGTAGGATTATGTAACATTGCAGATGTGTTTTGAATTCGGGTGTGAATTCTGTAGAGTTTGTTGAGCATAGCTCCAAACATATCTGGGTATTGTATTGAGAGAGCGATGGCTTGTAATAAAATCGATCAAGTGATTTTTGGTGGGCGCAACCCAAATTGGGTGAACCACGTTAAATACTGTCTCTTTGTGTTGTGTTATTTTATTCTACACTTTTATTTGAGATCTGTAATATTTTATGCATATTAGTTTCTATTGTTGTGATTTTGTGAGGGATTATTCCACATATTTTATCCCTTATTTCCTAACAATTAGTATCAGAGCCTGGTTTGGTTTGTTGAAGTATTGAATCACAGGGAAAGTTTTATCTTAAGTGGGAGCCATGACAGATGATGGAAGATCTAGGGTTGATAAATTCAACGGGCAAAATTTCAGTCTTTGGAAGATGCAGATGGAATATTACCTTTATCAGAAGGATCTTTATATTCCGTTGACTGAGAAGGTGAAAAAACCCTCAAGCATGACAGATGTGGAATGGGATTTGCTAGATAGGAAGACACTTGGGACAATCCAGGCCATGTCTTGCATCTTTGGTTTTATTTAATTCTCAAAGGAAAAGAATACAAAAGAACCGATGGATGCATTAGGGAAGTTGTATGAAAAACCCTCTGCCTCAAATAAGATATTTTAAATGAAAAATTTGTTTAATATGAAGATGTCTCGAGAATGGTTCAAGAGCGGATCATTTAAATTATTTTTATAAGGTTGTAAATATGCTAGCTTTGGTTATAATAGAATTTGATGAATAAGTTAGGGATTTATTAGTTCGTGCTCGTGCACTCCGAGAGTTGGAATAGCTTGCAATGGCGAGTAAGCAACTCGGTTCTAGCTAACTCAAATTTGAAGTTTGAGGATGTTGTAGGAGTGATTCTAAGTGAGGAAATACGAAGAAAAAGCTCACGGTGAATCTATGCTACGCCACATCAACAAACCATTCCACCTCCACCCCCTCAGCAAGCGCCATCGATGGTCGAAACCTATGCAATAGGAACTTATTCAGAATATTTTAAAGAGCCCTTAGACTTCACTATACGAAGCGTCATGCTTCCAAGACCTCTTCCCGATTTGCCCAAGTACAAAGGGGAGGGAGACCCGAATGCACATATCAAGGCCTATGCCACAGCCATTCGAGAACTACTCCCTTGGGATGGGGTTGTTGCTAAAATATTCCCCAAAACTTTAGAGGGCATTGCCCTCGATTGGTATTACAGAATACCTAAAGCTTCCATCCATTTGTTTAAACAACTTGTTTCAGATTTCATCAAGGCGTTTGACATGAACAAACTGTTGAGAACAGAATCAGGGAATTCTTGCATATTAAGCAAGAACACAATGAATCATCACTCATTTCATAAAAATATGGCGTACGAGTCCTTTATTCTTTGGCAAGTGCTCCAAACATGGATCAGATGGAACTATGTGATTTATTCCTTCATTCTCTCAGCAGAGAGATAAAGGAAGAAGTCCAGAAGTTCCCACTAAGGACTTATGATGAAGTACTTGAGAGCACCCTCCGAATAGATCAAGCTACAATAGATAGCGGTTGTAATATGTATGGAACAAATAGGAGGTTAATCATCCCCAACCAAAATACTACAAACTATCCTAGTATAGTAAACGTCAATCAAGGACCTAAAATCCTTAACAAAAATCGCGGCGTAACAACAGATGGAGTAACTGACCAAGCTAAAAAGGCAAATGTTTTAAATGTTCCACCACTGGTTAACAGTCAACGAAACAACAATTTTACCCCGACAATCAACTCGGTGGATTTTAATCATCCACAACAACAACAACAACAACGGGTACAGACACAGGGTTTAAGACAAAACATGACTGGATATCAAAACCAAAATCAAAACCAAAGGCAACAAATGCAAAATTTTAATCCTAATGCTCAACAGTTTAATCAAAGTTTTAGATCACAACACGTGTCAAACCAGCAACCTAGGAATTACAATCCTAACTTGTATTGTGGTTTCCACAAAATTCGAGGCCATGACACTAGGACTTGTCGTGATTACAATAAATTCATGCAATGTTTGCTAGAGGAACAAAGACAACTTTTCATAGATATGTTCTTAGCAGATCCTGCATCACCTACGCCAAATAATTTCACGGGAGCAATCTCCCCTCAAAATTCACCCCTCAAGATCTTCAATGATCCACTCCCAAATCACAATAACAAAAAATTAAATCCAAATGGGATGAACAAGGGTGTGATGACAGGAAACAATGATCATGAAGCCTCGACTTCACTAAATCCACCTATCGCACCGCAATTAGGAAGTCAACCACAACCCAAAATAGTCGGTTTAGTGGAGTTAGACACCGAGCTACACGTGGAAGCTATAACAAGGACACGAGAGTATTCCTCTTAGCCAAATCCAAGTTACCCGCTAGAGACAGATAACATTCAACAACCATTAGTAAAACCCGTAGGTGCCTATGATTTAATTAATGACCTAACAAAGACCTTCTCTCACATCTCCTTTTTGGACTTATTGAAGAATTCTCCTACCCATAGGGCCACTCTTTTAGAAGCATTAGGTTTAGGTCATTTAATTAACATCACTCCACCTCCCGAGACATAGGTAAACCATATAGACTTTGATATCCACCCTCCGGGCAGCCAGATAGGGATACCGAGTTTATATTCGATATAAACAAAATGCCAACAGACGTTGAGATTACACGTAGAGGTGATCTAGCCTTACATTTACAAGTGTGGGTTTATAATAATTACGTTAAACACACAATGGTTGATGATGGGGCAGCAGTTAACATAGTCCCCTTCTCTTTCCTTCAAAAGCTAGGGTATGGAGAAAAAAATTGTTCCACGACTTGGAATACACTAAGAGGCTATGATAGCCTTAAAGCCACTTTGATTGGGACTATAATACTACCAGTCACCTTAGGACCCAAAATAATCCTAACTGAGTTTTATATTATAGATTGGGAAACCAATTATAATATGATCCTCAGCCGACCATGGATACACCGTATGAAGGCAATCCCTTCTACGTTATTTCAAGAAATAAGATTCTTGCACTTAGGAAAGGTATTCGTAGCAAAAGGCGATCCGAAACCATTCGATATACACCTAGTAGACCTGAAGAAAAGGCCAGGCGTTCATTCTGAGTTTGAACTCCCAAAAACCAACTTAGAAAACCAATCGACTCAAAACTCGGAAGAAAAGTCGGTACCTATAACAGAACTAGAGATTACGAACCTAGTCAAGAGTATCCCAGCCCTCAAGGATGAAGCTAACATTGTGGAAACATTATCATTAGGGAATACTGTAAAAATTGTCGAATTGCTAGAATAGGATCTACCAATTTTCCTACCATTTGATTATTTAGGTATGGGATGTACCCTAGGAGTTGGTTCTCTTCCAACAGAGGAACTCTGCATGGTAGAAATAGAGGCGTAAGAAGTGGATGTAGCAAATGTCCCAACATCCATCTTACCAACTAAATATTGGACTCTCCATTTCGATGGAGCTAGATGTCATTATGGGTTCAGGCGGTGTGATCTTTACTTCGCCCAAGGAAAGATCCTACCATTCGCCTTTAAATTAAATTTCAAATGTACAAACAATGACACTTTGAGTACGAAGCCCTCCTCATTGTCATTATCATAGCTAAGAGGCTCAAAGTGTTAATGACATCGAGTATTAGAAGACTCACAATTAGTAGCAAAACCAAGTCTCGAGGTGTATGAGACTAGAGTTGAACACTTACATGCTCTAAAAAACAAGTAGTATTAGATTTAAGTAAAGGATTTAACTTCATATCAATTGAAGCAATCCCACAAGAACAAAACCTTCTCACATATTCGATAACAACCTTAGCTTCATGTTTCACCCCAAACAATGAGTTGGAGGACACCCGCTTTCACGGTATCCCTTCATCTTGAACCGTTAGTAAAGAAAATGTCAAACCCTCTTTTAACAAACATCACCGAGAATACATCTACTATCTTAGATAACATTGGCAAGTGATAGAGACACTCTTGATTACTTAAATGCCTATGCAGAGCTACATCTCACCCATCATGTGGTATATTTGTCCTTAATCCCACATTTGTCTTCTTACTTTAGAAATCCCATGGTAGAGCTTCCCCATAAAAGGGACTCGACATATACGTGGTAGAGAATGGAGAAGATTTGGAACTACCTCCAACCCCGCCCGAGTTGAAGAAGGTAATGCTTCTTTAATTGAGAAACCATTGATATTAACATCGAATAGAGGAAGAGCCAAAGATCTTGAAACTAGGATCTTCGCTAACTCTTAAGAGATAGAAATACACACTCGAATCCTCGAGAGAGAACATCAAAAGGATTTTGCATGCAATTATAAAGAAATGATGGGAATTGCACCACACATCACAAGACATAACCTCGTCACCAAATCAGATGCAAAGCCAATTAAACAAAAATTGAGACCAATGAAACCCAAGGTAGCTCTCATGGTGAAGGAAGAAGTAATGAAACTTCTCTAAGTAGGGTTCATGAAACCGGTCGATTACTCTCAGTGGGTATCTAATATCATCCCCGTTCTAAAAAAAATGGGAAGATACATATCTGCATAGACTTCCGAGACATTAACAAAGCGTGCCCCAAAGACGACTTCCCGTTACCATCCATTGACGTCATCGTAGACGCAACAACTGGATTTGAGATTTTGTCTCTCATGGATGGATTCTCGGGATACAATCAAATCAGAATATGTGAACAGGACCAAGCCAAAACTACGTTTATAACTCCATAGGGAACCTATTGCTACACTATTATGCCATTCGGTCTCAAGAATGCTAGTGCTACATACCAACGGGCAATGACATACATATTTCACGACCTTATTCATAAAATTGTGGAATCTTATGTAGATGAATTGTTAGCCAAGGCTAGGAAGTGCTGTGACCACCCGGAAGTGCTCCGCATCATTCTTTCATGTTTGATCGAATACGAGTCACCCTAAACCCAAAAAAATACGTGTTTGGTGTGACATGAGGGAAAATCCTAGGTTACATTATATCATCACAAGGGATCGATGTGGACCCAGCCAAAATCTAGGCATTCTTGAGATGATCCCACCATCAAACGATTCTAGCATTAGATCATTTCTTGGAAAGCTCGGTGCAATCTGAAGATTCATCCCAGACTTGAGTTTTGCTATTCATCCAATCAACAATTTTTTGAAAAAGGATTGCTGCATTATTTGGACAAAGGAATGCCATGAGGCCTTTGAAGCAGTTAAACGCTTCTTACTATCTCCTCCCATGTTAATGCCACCTAGACCAGATCATCCTTTGATCTTATATTCACGAGCTACGAGATGTCTCGCTAGCCTGCATGTTGGCTCAAGAAGATGATGATAAACGAGAACGTGCGATCTATTTTATTAGCCGAACATTGCTTGATTATGAAACACGTTATACGTAGGCAGAACAAGAATGCCTTGCCATAGTCTTTGCAACCAAACACCTAAGACATTACATGTTAAACCAAGAAACAAGGGTCATTGTGAAAAGACCTTTTGTAAACTTTCCTCATGCAAGGGTCCTTGTCTAAAAAGGCTGGACACTTTATAACCTTGATGGGAGAATTCAAATTAACTTTTGTAAACCAAAAGTCCGTTAAGGGACAAATCATTGTAGATTGGTTAGCCAACAACCTGTTAGACGGAGGCGATCTAGTAGATCTAGATTTTCTTGATGAATGCATATATTACATCGAAACTAGACCTCCCATCTTTGAATGTCCTTGGTATATTGATATTATTAATTATATCATGGACCATACATATCCAGAAGGTGCTACACCGCAGCAAAGAAGGTGGTTACACATTATCGTAGCTAAATATGTTATTATAGAAAAAGTGCTCTATCACAAGGCTTTCGATGGAATGCTCCTAAGGTGTGTTGACATAGAAGAATCCAAGAAGATTCTCTATGAATCCCACAGTGGAATATGTGGCGGTCATTTTGGAGGTCATGCCACTGCCCACAAAATACATCGAATGGGCTATTTTTGGTGCACTCTCGAACACGACACGATGTAGAGTTTGTATGAATATTCTATAAATGCCAAGAATTTTCCCACGAGATTCACATACCGACACAAGCTCTACAACCAATCGTGACTCCATGGCCCTTTTCTATATGGGGCCTAGATTTGATAGGGAAATTATCTCCCTCATCTACAGACGGCCATAACTTCATAATCACGACCACCGAGTATTTTACCAAATGGGTAGAGGCTATGCCTCTTACCACTGTACCAGATGTCATGATCACCAAGTTCATCTTGAACCAGATCATTTGTAGGTATGGTGTCCCACAAATCATTATCTTCGATAATGGAACTTCCTTTAAGAATGACGAGGTCTGTGAGCTATGCATTAAGTTTAAAATAAACCATCATACATCCTCCCTATATTACCCTCAAGCTAATGGGCAAAGCAAGCAACAAACACGACATTAAAAGATATTCTCCTCAAAACGGTAAAAGAAAACAAACAAGATTGGAATTTAAAGTTATATCCAGCCTTGTGGGCGCATCAAACCTCAATAAGAACACCAACCGGAGAAACTCCTTTCTTATTGGTATTCGAGCGAATGGCGAGTTCTCCCACTTGAGGTTGAAATACCCACCTTCGCATCTCACTACAAGGGATTTTGGATGGAGAAGCTTATAGAGAAGCACGTCTCTCCCAACTAGAAAGTCTAGATGAGGCCAGATTAAACACTCGAATAGCGGCGTAGAGTCTATCTTTGACTAGATGTCTTTGGCGATATAACAAAAAGGTCTACGAACGAGAAATATATGAAGAAGATCTAGTTCTAAGACTAGATAGCCGGATCGATAAGAAGACCGGTGAAGGAAGAAAATTATGGCCCAAATGGTTGGGCCCACACCGAGTCACAAAGGACTATGGAAATGGTGCATATTTATTTTGTACATTAGAAGGCAAGGAATTCAACGAACAATCAATTCCTTGCATCTTAAATGATTATATGCATAAGCGACCAACACTATTTGTATAATTATATCTACATTGCATCTTCATGTAGTTAGGTTCATTTTGTCCACTCGTTTCGTAAAATCTTGTGATCAAGGGACTTATTCTCAAGCAATTCATTACAAACTTCGATGGTATTGATGAAGCATTTCAATCATACTTCTTCATTTTCATAACATCATCAACTGTTTCATAATCATTTCATCAAATAAAGCTAGATATGATAAAGTCTTAACGGTAGCCATACCAAGGGTTGCATTCTTGTTCTCAATTTTGTTTCTTCCTAGGATAGGTGTCTTGCCTATGGTCTATTCTAGAAGCTTCATAGCGTCACATCTATCCCGTATATATATCTCTTTGGAAATAAGAACATACTGACATTTTTCTCAAATAAATAAGTCAAACATAAATCAAACAAAAAAATTTATTTTTACACATTTCCTTTCCCTACCAACCTTGAGTGATGAGCTTGTGTCTCTTACTAGTGACGTAGGGTTGGGAAAGGATGGGAATGCCCTTACTCGCCTATACCTTGTCCATGGTAATAAGCCCACGATTCTTACTAGTAGCATGGGGCAAGGTGTAGGGGGTCCTCAAAACAAAAACGTTGAAGGTCATAAGCAAACAGTTCAAATAAACCTTTGAAATCTTGAGTCAAAAACAAATGAATCAGATGTCCAAAATTCAAAGAGAGCTCAAAACCCCAAAAACTAGATTTTGTCAACCATGTGGCCATCTACGGATCTAAGTCTAGATAAACCGCAAAGCAAGTCACATTCTAAACTATGAAGTCACTTGAGTAGAGTAGGTTTGTAGCACCCTAATTTGGTTCCACGAAATCTGCCTATCTCTCATCACTATCATTCAAAAAATTTCATAACTTGTGCCCTTTCTAGCTCTCGGTGTTGAGCCCTCACATCTTACTAGTTGCGTGGAGTTAGGAGTGGGGCAGGTACATCTGCTCATCATACCAGTTTATCATCTCATTTTGTCAAAACAAATATGAAGTACCGGAAAATTACTTATAAAAGCTAAAGTTCAAGATCACATTGTGTCTACATTATCATATATCAGCATCACGAAATACAAAAAAAAGAAAGCATTTGTGTCATTTGTTCTCCATTATATACATTCTCGAAAGGCATATAAAAACAACATTATAATTTACATGCAAAAACGAATCACAAAATCCTAGACGCCAAGAGTCTGATCCAAAAATTATATATATATATATATATATAATCAAGTTTTATGTATAATGCCATCATGCGCTAGGCATGGTCAAAATGCTCAATGAGCCCGGGAAATACAAAATGAATCATATAAACAATCTAAGAGAGCCAAGTGGCCTCTCAACCCCTATGAGACCCCTCTGAAGGTGCACGACCATGTCTAGGACTCGGCTATGCCGGCACTTTGAATGCACCGAGGGCTCATGGTCTTGAGGAGCAAGCTGCGGCCTCGCTATGAGAGTGACTCCTCATCAGGTGCTCTGTTGTCCTATACCCAGCCAACTCGGTATGGAGGGTAGTCACCATCTTGGCCACATGCCAGATAGGGGAAAAAACATCGCTGTGCCTACCAGCTGCTGTAGGCTCCCCTGCATCCACGGATAGCTCGATGCGAGTCTTCTCCATGGGGATCATCAGGGTATCAATACATACCCGGTGAATCAGGTCTCGCCACTCATCGCCGAGTCTCTGCAAGCAAAGGAGAAAAGTGAATTATAAAATGATCAAAAGGTAAAACCAAGAATGAACAAAAGGAGAGATAACAACTAAGACAATCCTAGCTAAAAACAAATATTAAGAGAAGGGTGATAACTCACTTAGATCTCTCGGGCCTCCAAGAGGGATCCCTAGGATCAGCGCCTACCACAGATGTCGCCGCTGACTAATGTCCTCCTCCGGTGCCTGGGGCAACATAACGTCCTACTATGGACTCATCCTCCCCACCTATGTCCTAAGAGGGTGGCTCCTCTGAGACTAGAGTCACCCTCTCTGCACTCTACTCTGCCCTCTCGGCCTATAAGATCTCCTGAGTGTCATGCCACTCGGGATCGCTGTCCTCCTCTCCACCTCGACTCACTGACCTCCATATCCTTGGTCTCCTCCTCCGTCTCTCCCCCTATGAAATCCTCAGACTTGGAGTCTATATCAATGTGGTCGTCTACTCATGAGTGAGTAAAAAAGTGGAAATCTGAAGTAAGGGTGCCTAAGGAGCACCGAATCTCCCTCGAGCGCATACTACCCGCCTAGCTGCAATAGGGACACTAGGAATAACAACAGTCACCCAACCACGGCCTTTAGGACATCCTCTAGCCTCCCAAATTGATCTCGAACACGGCGCTACTTTGAGGAAGCATGCTTTGATGTAAGGAATGCCAAACTGCGAGGCACTTGATTAAAAGGGTGTGTCTCCACCTTCCTCGTCCCTGTCTACAAGTTGCCTGTGGTAGAGCAAGAGATCGGAGTGAGGGTCTCCTCGTCCCACAACCTGCCATGGCCTCGATAAGGTGTGGCCTCCATATCATCGGTAGTCGGGAGGAAATCGGCCGGTGAGGTGCTCTAAGCACCGGCATATCTGTCCATCTAGCTACCCTCACGGCTCCGGATCTCGCCACCTCTACACCTCTCCCATAAGGGATGATACGCTCATGGACCCAACTCATAACCGTGGTCGGATGACTCAAAGATCGTCCTGTAAGTGAACCACCCAAGTCAAATCGTGATAGGTGGTCCCAAGAATTTCGGCTCCCCAGGCATAAATCCGGCCATGTGCCTCAATCTATGCAATAATAAGGGACTAACAGTAGAGTAAGGTGTCCCCTCCCTTGTCCCCAATCAATCTCGAGGCAAGGATCCCCATAATAGCCTGACGAATCAAAGGGATAGGCAAGCTAGGAATGGAACAGACCCTCACCCCCTTCTTCGAACCAAATGGAGACAACCTGTGTCACCCCCATGTATGTGGCCCACTGAGCTATCAGAGCCCATGATCCCGCTTGTCTCAAGTGTGAGTCGTCTCCCGATGATCGGGACTCCCAAGATGTGGTAGACATCCTCCAAGGTGATAGTCCACTCACCCCTGACTCCTGGAAATCGAAGTGTTCCGATCAACATCCCAATATGAAAATAAGTCACAAAGTATGTGACTAGAAGGTGCAACATGTGGGATCTGTGATATATGCAATATGCCAACCCTCTGAAGAGTATCCTGCTCATCCTGAGAAAGTGAATCCAACACTGCTGGAAGCTAGTCACACTCTCTCTCTCTCTTAGCTCCATCTGATATATTCCTCCTTCGCCTGCATACACCCAAAAACATGCCAAACGGAGTAAGTTAGTATTCAAATTATATTGGAAAAATCATTAAAACATATAAGAATACTAAAAATGTAAAATTTGGCTCAAAACACTAAGTTTTGTCGTTGCTCAGAAGGACCGCTTTGCCCTAAGCAAGGCAGCGAGCTTCAGTAACCATCACCTTAAAGGGTAGCGGTCAGAACCGCCACCCCGCTCTTGGGAGGCGGTAGTGTCCTGAACTTTTAAACAGGTCACGTGCCTAAAAATACCTAAAAACATGAAAAAATGACTATTTTGATTAAAACAAAGCCTACCCATTAGGCGCCCCTCCTAAGTGACCCTATTAACACTGAAATTTTCAAAAATAATCCCCCCATGACAAAAATTTCATCATTTTAACATTTTGGGGGTAAAAACGCTAAATCAAGAAGAACTAACCTGTGATCTCGCGGGTTGATGTTCCACTCGCGAAGGCATGATCACTATCTCATCACAAACATTTTGACTATACTCTCGTCAAAAACCATCACCATGGGCCCCAGAGCTCAAAATCAATCAAATCAACACGTGTAAATGAATAGGAAAATGGGCCCGTTTTATATATATAGCATCTTGACTCGTTTTGAATGCCCCTTTATAGGTTTGGAGCACCGACGGAGGTAAGTTCTTATCCCCACATGAATGGTAAGTCCTCATTTCATATTCTTTTAGTATTTATCTTTCGATTTATTTATCTATCTACACTTGAGTCCTCTTTTCATCTTGCAAGTAGCGAGAATTTTGGATGGTGTCATTTCGACACACGGACGTGTCAGGTATAATTTCTAACCTCCCATTTCGGGACCACCATACTGCACCCACCATTTTACGCCACTTCATGGCAAAAATGCTTCTCGAGGGGGAATATGTACGTACCCAAAATTGTAGGGTACTACGCTGCCGAGAACAACGTTACACGTGCCCCAATGATGATACAGGTCTCCTCGCAAGGTGTTTGGGATCTAGAAAAGCTCTCCAAGTGTACATTAACATCCCGCATGCCCCGCTTAGCCTCTGCATGCTTTGTTTTTCTCTTTTCCCCTCTTTTCTTAATGTTTTGGTCTTCGGTGTGAAACCGCCGCCCGCTCAGGCGGTGGTCTCGTGATCGCCACCCGGCGGGTGGCGGTTGTGCTAACTGCCACCCTACTCAGGGCGACGGTCCTTCACGCATTTTCCAGAATGTTCTTTTTAATGCGATTCGCATAAAATTTCAACGTTTACCAACTTTTTCACCACCTTTTCTCGTATTTATGATTTTGGTTCCCTGGAATAGTGTTTTTCCATTGTTTATTGTAAAGAGTTCAATTTGGATTTCACCTTTGGGTAAATGGGAATTCTATAAATAGTTGGTTTGTGCTCAAGCAAATGGCCCCTCAAAATTTTCCTCTCATTCTCTCATTTCAATTTTAGTCTTTCAGTTCTTAGGAATTCATAGTTTTCATTTGTTGCATGCATAGTTAGTGTTGTTTTGCATTGTTTAGAAGCCACATAATCTTCTTATGCTAGTGCTATTACTATTTCATATAATCAATTAAGCTAGGACAGTTTCGTTTTTAGTCTAAAGCCATTAGAGTTGTAGGTTTTGTTTGTCAAAAAGGATAGTTTCGTGTTCTAGATGTTTTGTGTTGTATGAATCGCAATAAATCTGCTAGGAATTACATAAGCCAAGCCCTGTTCTCTTGCACTATCCCTCTCATACTCGCATTGTATTCGATCTACACCCAAAGCTACCATTATTCTAATACCTACTTCTGTTGATGCTAACATTACACGCTTTTCTGGATTCACGTGAGCACGAAGGAACGAGGAGACCACACTGAGGGGACAAAGCCACACACAATCGATTCACCACTTTTTACAAAATCCAGGTTCAAGATTTCAAATTTCTAGTTAAAATATATCAAATAGAATAGTGAATCATTTCATTTCAGTTAATCTCACTTTCAATATTGCCAGGGAAGTTGTGGGGATTGATAGTTTCTGAGAAACTATGATTCATTCCTCACTTCTGAGGTAGGGTCGAGAGTCTTTCAAATAGATTAGATCATTTATGGGGTTATTTAGAATAGATTTACAACCACATAGGCAATTAACTATACTCGGCTTTGCTTTGTTATTATTTATTTCGTTATTAGTTTAGTTGTCAATTTCTAGATATATTAAATAATTTCTCTTTCGATTAGATTTAGATATATATACGCTGTAGATATACTTTGCATACTTAGTTTACTTTGCTTTAGTTAGATTTATTTCCCTTTGTATGACAATCACGGGACCTAGAGAGACCAGAGAATACGTATTCGAGCCAATTGTGCCTCAACCTAATCTTGTTACAGCAATAACTCGATATAGATAAGAATATTAGAATCCAAGTTTTCCAAACAACAATAGACCTACAACGAGATCAACTCACAAATTGAGAGGACTAAATGTAGAAGATGACCAAGAACACACGTTTTGGTCAAACCAATACCAAACTACTGATTACCCTAGATAAATATCCGCATGACCATAGGAGGTCCACAATGACCATGAAATTATGACTGTGATTCACAGATCCCACAACCCAACAAGTCCACAGGTCAATCAGACGTAGATGCTGGTTTACGCACATTAGTATTTAGATATTCTCCACTTCCACCAACCATTATCACACAATTATCCTCACTAGACATAATAGCTAACAAAGCTAAGGATTTCTGGACTAGACTAGAGAATCACCCATAGAATCCACTATATATCCATCATCCATCTTATGACCCTATCTGGAGACATACACAACACTATCCCAGGTTAATTTTCCACGCATCCCACAACCTATAGATCAGATTATGCCAGAGTTCGATATTGATTGGAGCCTTGAGTGGTCATCCTTACCGACCAATCTATCATGCCGATTCGGTTAGGAGGGCCTTCCTTGCTTTATATTCACGGTTTCTATTAGTGCGCGTCGAAGATATAAGATTTCCTAAGTATTTTTCTATACCCCATGTATATTCCATCCCCACCAACTATCTCGCACAACCTCGGGAGGTTGGGTGTGAGAAGAGTTACTTGTAGATTCCCATGCTCGCTTGTCACTTTTCCATCGTATAGTTATCGAAGACAAGATCTCTGTTATCCAACATTTCTTGGATGATATTTTTAAACGTTTTGCAATTACTATCACTATGACCTCTGACATGGTGATAATTATAGTAATCGTTCTCCTTGCACCATGTAGGTATAAGATGGGAAGGGTTAAAAGTAGTATGTGGTTTGATGGGTAGAAGATTTGTGACTCCTGCATTTAGAAGCTTTTCCAAAAATGAGTAGTAAAGTTATCTTATGGGAGTATACCATCACTGTTCATGCCTGTATTGAAAGTTCTAAACATGAGAAAGAGTGGAAGATGGTTTTGGTTGGTTGGATGGATGAGATGGACTAGATTTTAGGACCACCGCATTGGTAGATCCTTTGGGTTTTGAATGATTGGTTTGTGGTTTGGAAGAAGAAGAGTCATTTGATTTGAATGGAGCACTCTTTTTACACAATTGTAATTTCTTTTCTTTGATAACACAAATTTATAACTTCTAAGTAGTGGTGAGCACCTCGTCAAATGTTTTGAAAGGTTTGAACTTAAATATTTGGAGATATGTGCCATGAACAAGCCCTAGTGAACAACTCTATCAACTTGGTTTGTGGAAGTTAAAAGGTGAGTTGATTGGTAAGGCTCCATGAACATGCGAAACAATATGTGATAGATTCATCTTTGTATTGGCGCATTGAATAAAAATTATTCATGGTGACCTTCTTAGTGATGTTGATGGAGAAATGATCAAGAAAGGCCTGGGCTAATTGATTGAATGAAAAGATAGAGTGTTTAGGTAAAGCACTATACTAGTCTAAGGCAAGTCCTGTCAAGGACATTGGGAAAGTTTGAAGAAGCAAGGCGTCATCATGGGAAATCATATAACATGTGTTTAAAAGATAAAAATGTTTTTGTGGATCCTCCTTTCTATTAAATCAGTTAAACTTTGGCATTTCCCAATGTGGGGGATAAGGATGAATGGGTATAGATGGATGAATAGGCTCATTACAAATCTCTTCGTAAGTCAGAGAATTGCATGAGTCAAATATAGATGCTTCTAAGGTTTGCATCTTATCCATCATCATTTTTATGAGATCGGTTATAGGATTAGATGAAGGATAACCCCATGCAGTATAAGGAGGTAAATAAGATGAATAAGGCATGAACGCCCCTCCAGTGTGTGGTGGTGCCAAGTAAGAAAACTTAGAAGGGGGATATAAGTAGTGGCAGATGATGATGACATATACCCTAAATGGGAAGCATAGGTGACATGTGGTGGCTGAGATAAGGTATAGGTGGGTGGGACCTATGTAGAGACCCTTGTAGCGATAGGTGGTAGAGTATTAGGTATAGACATGACCAAAATTTGAAAAGGGCCGACACACTAGAGGTTATGAGGTAATAATGAATGGTGATGTGGTAATCCCTAAAATATGAGTCATAAATGATGGAAAGATAGACATCGAAGGTGTGATAGATGTTGTAGGTGTGATAGATATCGAATATGTGGGGGTGATATGAGAAATGACAGGTGGTAAGGTGGAAGTAGGTAACGCTACACTAGTGGTGGTTGATATGGAAGTGGGGGCAAGGGCAGGAGGAATAGAGATAGACATCCCATAAAAGGACTATCTCGATGAGTTTCGTGGAGGAATGAGCAAGATAATACTGCAAGGCTATGGGATTGTGATCAAGGAGTTTTTGAACTCCTCGTCACTGCAGAGATATAGTGATAGAAGAAGTGGGGTCCATGGGTGAAGAAATAGAAGGTGGTGAAGGAATAGGAGGTAGTGGTTGATGGCTAACATGAAATACTAGGGTGTTGACTTGTCTACGAGTCAAAACCATGTGAATAGTGGTAGGATAGGTGGTTTGAGCTCTGCAGATGGTGCAGAAACATAGGAAAAGAAGATAGAAGAAATCTGAAAATGAAAATTGGTCGTTGTTTTGATAGAAAAATCAAAACACAGAGACCGACGTCGGTAGGGTGACCAATTCCAGTAGGGATGGGGTAACTAATATCGGTCGCTAGACCAATGCTTTGATTACGAGAATAAATGATAGATTTATAAATATGGAGATGAAGAGTGTAAAATAGATAAACCTAAACTCTATTAATGGTAACAAAGACTCAGAAATGTGTAAAATGATAGAAACAAGTCACAAAAATGAATGGATATGAATTGAATACTATTTTGGAAAAATAACCAAAATAATAGGAAATAATGTTGATATGAGGATGTAATTGATGTCGGTCATTGGACTGATGTTAATTATTGTGAAATCTAAGAAGATGATGAAAATTTGAATTTTAAAGTGATTAAGTCCAAATAAAACACCAACCCATAGAACTGAGTATGGAAATGATGAGTCCTAACACACCTAGAATGAACCGAAATACACTAGTTATGATGGTGGGGCGTGAAGGAAAAGAAAAATAAGAAGAAACAACCTCACTCCTCAAAACGCAATTTAACAATCAAAAGCTAACAAAACATGTCAATCCTATGCTTCATATTTTAATGTTATGTGGCTTATGCCATTTAAAACTGACTATGAATAGAGTAGAGTTTTGGTCAACGAAGGTGCCCTATAAGTAGTCTATGGTTGGTATTAGGTGTGTTTTGGTTAAATTTTCCTAATATATAGTTCATAAACGCGAGGCCCAACTCGATATGATGACCGGCTAGAACACCAACTAGATCCACCGCCAATCGGCTATTAATCATTGATTTACAATTACCGGAAGGAAGATGTTTAAGAAATGAGTAAATTGTTCAAGTGATTTGGATAGGGGTGTGTGTGCACAAAGTGTGAACTATGCTTAATTCCCACCAATCATCAACTGGTCATGACCTCCAGTATATAGATTGCAAATAAATTTAGGTGATCTAATGCAATAATCACAAGGATGAAATGCACATATTTTTAAAACCCAAATTGACAATGAAATTTGATGTAGCAAGTGATGAACAAGAAAAGAGAATGCTCTTTCACTAAAATGCAGGTGTAAAAAAGAAAGGAAGAAGAATTCTTTTTAAACACCAAATGAAAAATTTCCTTTAGACAAATAGAAGAGAATATTTACCAGAGAGAAATTTAATGTGAACTTTTTAGAAAAGAAAGAAACACAAAAATATTCCCTAGAATGAACAATGCAAAGAACCCACAAAAAGGGTCCCACCGGGCGTGCCAAAATGTTTCACCTCAAAGTATGTGATAAAATAGATAAAGGTAATGGGCATAGGAGGAATACATGTGAATAGTTGGGAGAAGGTTGCACATGTTGTTGAATTTGATCAGATTGAATGTGAGAGATTCCTTTTGGCTGGGAGGAACTACCTATAAAGCACAACAAGACCACATGATAAAGTTAAACAATATATGACAGTGGAATGCCTAACGAATGCTAGTTCCAGGAAGTGTGATACTTCCTATATGGTTTTCAATCCATTATTTTAATCATATTAATAATAATGGAAAATAGATCTCCTACTGCTAACACTTTGATTTAGGTGTCTCAAAATGTTATCAATATGCTAGATTAAAAAAGTATTGAAATACAAAATAATCTAGCATTAGGCAAGGTGTGGTTCTTATTGGGAAAGGTCACTGAGGTGTTAGGAAAGTTCTTTTTAAATTTTGGTTATATTCTCGAGTTATTGGATGAAAGTTATAAACTCATTGTTTTAAATCAAATTAATAGTCACAAAGATCGTATCGGTTAGGTGATGGATTTTAGTATTGGAAAATGACCGACACCGGTGGGGTGATCGGTTTTGTAGGGGAAATATGGTGAAAATGTTAAGAACTAAGTATTTGGATCTCTCTGTGGTTGCACAGAGAGTTGAGAAGGTCCAGGGAGAGTGGTAGGATTTATATGAAGACTTAGTAAGGGTGATGGAGGTGATAGGATGGGTAAAATGGTTGGGGTTGGTAGAATAGATGGTAGATAGGTGAAGGGTGGTATTCGGGACAGATGAGAGTCGGATAATAGAAATGAATAAAAGACTTAAGATCAAAACTAGAACTAACAAATAAGAGTGAGTTACTTATCTGAGAACCTGTAGATCTAAAGGTGGTGGTGGTTGATGAGTGTTCGAGAGATGAAACAGAGTTGTGTCTAGTGTCGCGGAAATAGATCCTGTGTGCTTTGTTGTGGGTGATCCAAGGCTATGGAGGAAGATATTGGCTGTTGGTGAAGACTTGATGTGCTCTAGTTCATCATCTGGTAGCTTGAATGCTCAAGAGTTAGAATGCCAAAGCTTGAGTGAATGAATGAATTGAAGAACCCATGCAAAGAGTTAGAAACTCTTATTTAAGGTAATCGATGGTGGTTAGGAACCGACGCTGTGCCAAGGATAACTGATATCGGTTAAGGAGAATTGGTCTAATTTGCCAAAAATAGGGTTTTCACCCAAATTTGGCATGGTCTTTGGCTTATTCTAGGTCTAGAGTGTTGAGTGGTGTGAATTAGAGTGTGGAATTAGTTAGAGGATTAATAGGTCATGAATAGTTAGGATTGGAAAGAGTCCCAATTGGTTAGGATAAGTGGGGACTTGGTCTAGGGTAATTAATAGGCTAGGAATGGGTCTAGGATGAGGTGGAAAGGTGAGGTGGCTTAGTGAGATGGATATTAGTTTAATTAAGGTAATTAAAATAAATAATGGTGTGAGGATGAGGATTAATTTAATTATGGGTAATTAAATTAATACTAATGTGTAGAAGGGGTCATGGCTAGGTGTATGTGTCTAATTACTTAATTGAAAGGGGCTAGAGGGATTGTGACCTAAATTTAGTGTCTACAACTTCATTATTTGTCAAATATTTAGTTCATTTTTCTTTAAAACTTGGCAGAAATCAAATTTTGGAGTAAACTTCCAGTGAGTGATCATTCAACCCCAACAGATCAATTACGAGAGGAAGGTGAAATGTTAGATTCGAACAATTTTATACTCGCATAATAACTTAATACATAAAATTTTTACGATGAGATGGTCAACTCAAGCCTCAAAAAGTAGACAAAGGCACCTCCAATTTTATTTTCAGAAATTTAATGGAAAATTTTAGATAGATGGAGCAATTCTATGAATCATTTAGAGCTCCAAAATCATGCTAAGTTTGTTTCAAGATTTATATATGGCTCGGGGGTAGGGAAATTTAAAGTTTAGATCATTTTTTTAATGTTTTGGGCTTTACTTCATGCCCAATGGATGGCATAAAGGCCACTAATCTAATCTAGCAGGTAGATTACCCAAAGAGGTCACCAAATTGTTATCCAAAATCACCCTTGGGTTTTTTTTGGCTTTAACAAAGTCTAAAAAATGGACTTAGCCATTGTTTATAGGTCTAGGACATTCAAACAACCATCAAATTCTATTTCCCGATGCTCTAGTCGTTGGCATTCAAAAAACCTGCAAGAACACAATTTAAAACATCGGGGGTTGTTTATAAAATTTGCCTAATGTCCAAATTCCTTTCATTTTCAGCGTCAACATCAGCGGGGAGCATGTGGTGGCATATCAACAGCTCAAGTAGGCTACATGGAATTATTCGGACAATTCCTAAGGCAATGAGCTCGGAAGACGTGAAGTCCCCAAAGTTAATCTGCGTTTTATATTTCATCGGCTCAAAAATCAACCATGTCAAAGTGGGTACGTAGAAAAATTCAAAAATACAAAATTTTCTAAGTCCTATGGACTTAGAAACTTTGATGTGAAGAGCTACATGGAGCCATTTTATTGGCTCGCTTCAAGGGTAGCTGTCATTCATTGGCTAGAGAAATCCGACACTTTGAAATACGTGGAGCCTTTTTATTGGCTCTTACTTCACAGTTTTCAGTGGAGATCAAAGGAAACTATGACAACCTAAAGGGAGTGGATCTCCCTCATTGGTAAATCTTTAGTAAAAGGCATAGGAATGACACCATGAATGACTTGGAGCTTTCTCATTGGTTCATGCTTCACGCTTATCAATTAGAAACTCTAACAAGTCTGACATTGTGAAGTTTTATGGAGCCTTTTGTTTGGCTCTTATTTCATATTTTTTCAAGGGATATCAAAAGGAATAACATGCAAAAGGGTGAGGGACTCTCTCATTGGTCCACATTTCACAATTGACATTCAGGGGAAATGTACAGTCTAACAAAAGAAGCAACGTGACAACATTTTACCGGATCGTAACTCTAAGAAGACTGACAAGGTCTATAGTGTAAAGAAGTGTGGGACTCTCTCATTAGTCCACATTTCATAGGAGATTGGAAAATTCTAAGGACAACCTGTCAGTGCAAAAAGACTTGGCAAGATCTTATTGGCCCATATTTTCATAAAGTAAATGTAGAGGAAGAAAAGGAAAAGCAAAGGAAGTAAAGCCCAATCTCGCGACCCAATGAGAGACTAACACATGGAAAAATATGATGTTATCCAAAATTAACCCTTTGGGTTAATTTTGTCTTTAATAGTATCAAAATGGACTTAGCCAATTTTTGCAAGACTCTAATAGTCATATGGCCGTCAAATCCTATTTCCCAAAAGCATTGGCCGTTGTCTTTTAAAAAGCGTAGAACACTATTTTAGTTTACCATGGGTTTTCCTAGAACTTAGTGTTCGAGGGTTCTCTAACCCGTGAAACAAATCATAGTAGTCAAAGAATTGGGTGGGTTTAACTTAAACCCATAGGACATTTAAAATATGCACAACAAAGAAGATCCATGGCGAAATCAAATGCGACAAGTGGTAACAGATCGTCGGGCCAAAGCAAGACGAGTTTCGACTTTCTAGAAATTTCAAAGTTGATGGGATCATCCAACCAGCAAACCCTGGATTAAAACTAATTTCATATTTCCTCGATTCTCGCAAGGTCAAAAAAGGTCAAAGGCCAAAAAAATTATAATTCCCTAGACTTAGAAACTACGATGCGAAGAGGTACGTGGAGCCTTTCCATTTTCTCACTTTTTGTAGTCTGACAAGTCTAACATTGCGAAGTGCATGGAGATTTCTCATTGGCATGAAATTCATGTTTTGAAGTTTAAAGAGCTATCAAACTTGACAAGAAGTTACATGGAGCTTTCCCATTGGTTTTGGTTTGCAGAAATTAGGACTCTAAGGAAAAGGCCGACATGTGAAGTACGTGGAGATTTATTATTGGCTTGCACTTCGTAATTGTCAAGTGAAACTATCAAAGGTCTATCAGTGTGAAGAAACATGGAAAGATCACATTGGCTCTCTTTTTCTTAAAGGAGTGGGAGGAGGTTCAAGGATAGTCCTGTCGGTGCGAAGAAACGTGACATGATTTTATTGATTTGTATTTCTTAATACTCCAAACCTTTTAAAGCCAAGAAAAAATAAATTTAAGGACAAATGGCAAGCAAGAAATTAAAGGCCCAATCCCAGCCAATCAATGACTAAAAAAGGAAAATGGAGAAGCAAGGTTCACATTGGCATAGCCCGATTCCCAAACCAATCAAGGGATAACACATGTCAATTTCTTGTACCTCCTAACATGTAGAAATTCAAGTGGCCATATCTTTCAAATCCAAGCTCCAAATTTGATAAAATATATATCATTGGGAAGGTATCAACAAGACCTATAACTTGGCATCAAAAAAATCAAATTTTGGTGGCATATGAGGGGTGTATATAAATAAAACATCAATACAACCTTTAATGCAAAGTAACATGTAGCTTAATCACTCGAATTGATGAAATATGGGATCTTACCTTCTCCTACAAGAAAAATGATACGGGAATGAGTTTAACAGGGTTCCCATGATGTTTTAATGTATAATTGATGGTGGTTGGGGTCGAGAAATTCATGTTCCAAGGAAAGGGAAAAAAATTCACCAATGGAAAGATCAAATCAAATTTTTCCTCCATCTTCTCTCTTCCCACTTCTCTATATATTGAAGAGATAAACTCTTTTAGGGTAATACATTCTTGTAATGCTTCGTTCACTCTAAATAAAGTGTTGCATATGTTTATATGAGATTCGGACCTCGATTTAGCTTCAACATGTAAATTTTTGTTTCTCCTTCACTGTAATGTATTGTGCATCCTTATAAAGAAATAAGACATTTGTTTTGTGGCTATTAATTGGTCCTAGCTTGTGTTTTTGTAATTTCATTCCTTTCATTGCATCTATGGATGTTTTGTGCATTTTTTGTTCTCCTTGTAGGGTATAAGTTTGTTGTGTCTTCAAAGTGGTAGTTTAAATGAGTTTGGGACTGTGATACTTATGTTTATCCTCTTTTTATCATTTTCCTCCCATTTTCCTCATTTGAGAGTGTCTCTCCACCCTCTTCTTGGTGCTATCACCTCTCTTAGCTTAGGATTTCCCATTTTATGTACTTTTCTCTCTCCTTGGTCCCTTGGATTATTATAATAAGAGTAGATAACTACATTTTCTTCCTTAGGAGTAGCTTAGCATTAGGAATAGGTAGAGGAACCAACCTTCTCTAGAGTTTGATCTCATTTATGCAAGTCCCACACTTGTGATATCATCCCATGTTAGTAAAAAATATGGATCTTATCAGAAAAATCCTAGGGTGCTACTTTTTCACATAACAATTTTGACATGCTCGGTGGGAGACTTAGAAGTCAATATTTCCATTTTTTCCAAGTTTGGGTGTGTATCTTGGTAAAATTTTATCCTTTTAAGGCTTTTCAATAACACATCTAGTGACTCCAAGCAACATATCTATTGGTATCAGTAGTTAAAGTGCCTCAAGTTCATGAGAAGAATCTAGACAAGGTCTAGAACAGTAGAAGAAGGAAATTTTGAGTACCTACAACTATCACCTGAAGAAGAAGAAGAGGAAGAATGGTTCGAAGTTCACCTTTGCCTCCAAATAGAACTCTTTCTACACCACCACTTGGTAGATCATTCTTGCAATCTACCAGATTTATTAGGCCTATTTTAATGGCATAATAAGAAAATATAGGATTTTCTAACTTTACTAGTAGTAGTCCTCTTGCTCTCAATGTTCATAATCCTATTCCAACATCTGCACTTAAGAGTATTCCTTTCTTTACTAGGGAAAATCACACTACTCCAACTAACCATATACAAGACATTACAAATGTTTGTGTTATCCATCAAATTGTGGAACAATATGTGGCTATCAAGCTTTTATCTTCTTCATTTAAGGGAAGAGCTTTGCAATGGTTCAAGAGTCTAGTAGTAGGGTCAATAACTAATTAGAATCAGATGGGAATAACCCTTTGCAATCAATTTGGAGAGAAGGAAGATAATATTTCCTTGCTAGAACAACTAACAACTATTAAGAGGGCTCCCAATGAGCTCATGACAGACTTCAATTTCATATTTCAAAGGTAGACACGGGATAGAATTCCAATCTTAGTAAGACCAGCTCTAGAAGGTTCTTTTCTTTACTTTTTAAGAGCTTTAAATTATGATATTGTTTTCATGATTTAATCTATGGGGTGTAACACTTCTTGGTGCTTTTGCAATTTCTATTAGAACTGAAAATAGTCTTATCCAAGCCGAAAACTTACCCCTAGACCACTAATGCACATTTCCTAAGAAATTAGAAACCCAAATTCCCATTAAGCACCTGAGTTAGCTCCTATCCATGATCCACGAAATCGAGTTCTATTGGGGCATGTACTTCTTCAAGCATCTCAATTGAGCTTCAATATTTAATGAAGTAATTGCAAAATCTTTGGAATGAGTTGGTGTCAATTAAAAGGCAAATAAGATAAAATTTTTAGACCTTATCAGCCTCAATACACACCAAAAAAACCCCCATATCAACCAAATAAACCTCGCTATAAATCAGAATCAAAGCCAATTTCCTTCTACTATGCCATTTCAACCTTATAACCCAAATGCAACCTCTTCATCTCAAGCTCTAGTTCCTATCCAAAACAATCTTGTACAAGATTATGAGTGGTGTTTCCCTTATAATCATCCACATAACAAATAAACATGCCCTAATGGCATCCTGAACCAAGATTTAATGGTGCAAATTGCATTTTCTTCTCAAGAAACACATGTAGAAGAAAATTAGTAGTAAATTATCAATCAAGAGGTGCCTCAAAATGAAACATCACTAGTAAATTGGAAAGTGGGAGAATTTTTGGGATAAACCAATCCCTTCCTCAAGGTGTAGCTGAAAACAAAAAGTATAAGAAAAGAGCTATCAAAGAAATACAATCAACAAATGTAGGTTCTCCTCAACCATATTTGACATTTCAGGGAGGTGACAACTCAAACATTTCTCCAAATGTGCAAAGTCAGCCTAAATTACCCTCTATAGAAACTCAAGTGCAAGAAAATATTGTTACACGTAAGGGATAATAGAAAGATCATTCATCTCATTTCAATATCTTGGAGAAAATGAAGAAAACAAATGTGAGCCTATTCATGTTGGAGTCATTAGCATTTCAGGCCAAAGGGACCTCTTGCAAAAACCATGAAAAACTTTCCTACCCCACATGATCCATCCAATTAGAAAGAAAGAGTTCTCACTAATGCAATGCAACAAAAGGAGGGTCAACCAAACAAAATTTTGAATCCCCCACCCTTTTATGTGTCTTTGATCATAAGAGGTAACTTGGTACACAATTGTATGATTGACTCTAGATCAATCAACTCGAATGCCAAATCAAATTGCATATCAAGTAAGGCATCAAGTATGAGCCTCTTTGAAAGGGTGTGGTGCAATTGGATTGGACAAGAGTAATAAATTTTGAAGTAATCAAAGGTATAATACTTAGACTACATGTGTGTCCAAATGTCTGAGTTTCTCAGGATATATCTGTGATTGACCTACCTCCACTCTTTTCCATATGTTTATCTAGGGAATTCACCGCTAATATTAGGGGATACTTGTTAGCTGATTGGTATGACATGATTTTCAGGACCAGATATGGTGACAAGGCCACTATCAAGTCTAAACCAATTTCCATGTACCATATTGAGCCTTATGTGCCAAGATCAATCAGTGTTAATTTCACAATTTTTTATTAAGAAGATTTCCCAAACACTCAAGAGGTAGATACTCGTATTGGAGGCATTCATAACTTGATACTTGATGATTAGGCACATAAGTGTCATTTCCATGATCTATATAAGAATATTGAGGAAGATGAACTATGTGTTTATTGGCTACATGAAAAGAATTCACCTCTTCCTAGTATCACCAAGCCAGATGATGATGAAGAAAGTGGAGTTTGGAAAATTTTCTTTGATGGATAAATGAGGAGACAAGGTGCAAGAGGAGGAGTAGCACTTGTATCCCATAAAGTAATGAAGTATTATTCTTCTTTTAGATCAATTTCTCCAACAACACAACAAAGTATGAGTCTCTCATCCATGGGTTGTAATGGGCAAGGAAAAAGAATATAAAGAATTTGTAGACTTTTGGGGATAGTTAGTTGATTATCAACCAAGTTAGAGTTTCCAATGCAACTAAAAATGACTTGTTGAAAGAATACAAGCATAGGGTTTGGGATCTAGTGGAATATTTTGAAGCTTTCAATATCCAAGCAATCCAAAGAAAGGAGAACAAAGTTACTGCCAAAATTTTTACAATTAGAGAAAGGTTTGATGTGGTTAAGGATATTAAAAGAGACAAGGAAAAACACCATATCAAGATGGTAGTAAGGCATACCATACAAGATAATATTACAATTTAGTAAGTGTTTGATAGTGATCATAAAATTGTCAACTTCCTTCAAGAAGAGGTTGAGTTCTCTTCAAGAAACCAAGACAAGTTGGAGAAACATTATGGAGATCAAGTGGTTAAGCTTAGAAAAAACAAGCTATCTAAAGGCCTGGTCACTTTGGAGTCCATTTTCAACCCCAATGACCAATTTATAAAAGAGAAAGAAAACAAGAAATCAAGGGAGAGGATTTAGAACCCATATTAGTTAGAGATTGAAATTCCTTCAACATTGGCAAGGTAAAGCGACAAAAAGGAGAAGAATTATTTTTAAGAGCTTTTCCACGATTTAATAGATATATTTATTTGGAGTTATGAGGATCTTAGGGGTTTTAATCCTAATTTAGCCCAACACACCATTGAATTAAACCTAACTTCTAATCCTATCGGAAAAAATAGAGTCCTATAAATCCTCATATTGAACCCCTGATGAAAAAGGAGCTGAATAAATTAATAGAGGAAAGTATCATCTTTCCCATCAAGTACTCATCATGGGTAGACAATCTAGTTCCAGTTGTAGACAACTATAATTTAACTTGAGAAATTTAAATACTTAAATTGCACTAATTATACCCTTTCTAGCAAATGGACGACATATCGTCAATATATCACAATTTCTTTTCTATCATCGTTAATTAATTACATTATGTTAGTTAATCAACTCTTCTATCTAATGTTGGCATGTGGAGCCTGTTTTTGGTCTTCTTAAATCAATGTTGAAGTGTTGGAGCTCGAATAATTAAGTTTGGAGACTTCAGGAGCATTCTACGCCATCTATTGTGACGTTGTTGTGCCGTTCTTTGTTAATATGTTGTTAATATGTGGTTAATTGGTTGTTAACGTCGAGACTATTTTTCCAGCTGTGGGAAGTTGGAAGATCATGAATTTCAAACTTCTAGGGTCGGATTTAGGACTTCTTAAAAGGATTATAATCCTATAAATAGAGGTGTTAGGGTATCTTAAAGATATCTTGAGTGTTTAAGAGGTCTTGAGTTTTAGTGATCAAGAGGTGATCAAGAGTGATAAAGGTTAAGCAATTGGGTGTCAATTGTGGTTTAGCATCTTTGAAATTCTATTGTGAGTTCATAACTCGAGATAATACTGTAAGATTTGTTTTACTCTTGTTGATAATAAAATTTGAGCAAGTTCTTGGTGGACGTAGCCCACATTGGGCGAACCATGTTAAATCTTGTCTTGTCTTCTTTTGTGCATTATTTATTCATGGTGTTGTATTTCTGCAAGTATAATTACATTATATAGTTTCCTACTGCTGTGGTTTGAGGAATTGTTTCCGCATATTTGTTCTCTAATTCCTAACAATTGGTATCAGAGCTTTGGTGGTTTTTTGCTAAAGTTGTAAATCACAGGGAAATTTTAGCTTGAGTGGGAGCTATGGTAGATGAGGGTAGATCGAGGGTTGAGAAGTTCAATGGGAAGAACTTTGGTTTGTGGAAGATGCAAATGGAGGATTACTTATATCAGAAGGACCTCCATGTTCCTTTTGGCTGGAAAAGTAAAGAAACCTACAACCATGTCGGATGAGGATTGGGAGTTCTTTGGATAGAAAGGCACTTGGGGAAATTCGTTTATGCCTTGCATCTTCGGTTGCTTTCAACATATCGCAGGAGAATACCACGGAAGGTCTCATGAGTGTGTTGGGGAAGTTATATGAAAAACCCTCTGCCTCTAATAAAACAATTTTGATGAAAAAGTTATTTAATATGAAGATGTCTGAGAATGGTTTGTTGTTGATCATTTGAATGAATTTAATACGGTTGTGAGTATGTTAAATCTGTAAAAATTGACTTTGATAATGAGGTCAGGGATTTGTTGATTTTATGCTCCTTGCCAAATAGCTGGGACAACTTGGTTATGGATGTAAGTAATTCAGTCTCTAATAACTCAAAGCTGAAGTTTTAGGATGTAATAGGTGTGATCCTAAGAGAGGAAATGCGAAGGAAGATCACCGGATATTATTCTACTTTTGGAAACGCTTTGACGGTGGAGAGCAGAGGGAGAAAAAATAACAGAGGGAAAGGTAACTGTGAGAAGTTGAATGATCGCGGAAGGTCAAATTCCAAGAGTAAGTTAGAATGTTGGCACTGTGGGAAGGTTGGTCATGCTAAGAAAGATTGTTGGGATCTTTGGGATAAGAAGAACAAGAAGGAGGAAACTAAAGAGGTAAATTTAGCAGCAGGTGATGTTTGTCAAGATGCCTTAATTCTTTCTTTAGATAATATTGCTGAATCTTGGGTGTTAGATTCAAGGGCTTCTTTCCATGCCACCCCACATAGACATTACTTTATTGATTTTGTTCAAGGTGATTTTGGATATGTATATCTTGGTGATGATGAACCATGTAGCATAGTAGGGAAAGGTTGTGTTCAGGTGAAAATGTAGAATGGGAACACATGGCTAGTTAGTGACGTCATGCATGTGCCTAAGTTGAGGTGGAACTTGATATTAGTGGGATAGCTGGGCATTGATGGTTGTATGGTTAGTTTTACAGAGGATTCTTGGAAGGTTACCAAGGGAGCTCTTGTGGTTGTAAGAGGTAAGAAAATTGGTACTTTGTATTTAACCAGTGGTGCTGATTATTGCAATTTAGTTGCTGTAGATGGAGATGTAACTTTGTGGCACTAGAGACTCGGTCATATGAGTCATAAGGGCATGCAAATTATAAAGGATAGGTTTCCCAAATTAAAGGAGTTAGATTTGGACTTCTGTGAGGACTATGTTTATGGGAAATAGAAGCGGGTGAGATTCCTCAAGGTTGGACCTACCAGGAAGGAGGGTAAGTTGGAGTTAGTGCATACAAATGTATGGGGGCCAGCTAAGGTAAACTCTATTGGTGGTTCATGTTATTATGTCACTTTCATTGATGATGTAACTAGAAAATTTTGGGTATATTGCATTAGAAATAAATCTGATGTGTTTGAAACTTTCAAAAGATGGAAATCCTTGGTTGAGAATGAAACATGTCTCAAGTTGAAATGTCTCAGGTTAGATAATGGAGGGGAATATTGCAGCAATGAATTTCTTGATTACTGTTTGGTAAATGGGATCCATAGGCAAAGAATGGTTCCAAATACTCCACAAGAAAATGGAGTGTTAGAGAGAATGAACAGGACAATCATGGAGCGTGCTAGGTGCATGAGGTTACATGCGGGGCTGCCACTCATGTTTTGGGTGGAAGCGGTAAGCACAACTATTTATCTAATTAACAGAGGACCCTCTATGGCCTTGGATGGAGGTATACCTGAGGAGGCTTGGTTTGGTAAGAAAATTGATTACTCATTTCTTAGAGTATTTGGATGTGAGGTATTTGTTCACATTGATAAATGCACCTTTGTTGGATATGGTGAGGATGACTTTGGTTTCCGTGTTTGGAGTCTTAAGGAAAAGAAAATATTTCAGTCTAGAGATATTGTCTTTAATGAAAAATTCATGTATAAAGATCAGTTGCAGGAACAGAAAGAGGAATCAAAGAAAGAATACATATTGTTAGAGGAAATTGTGGATAGCAAGGTGTCCAAGGGGCTGGTTCAGGTGCAACATGTTCTGGCACAGCTAATTCAGGTACCTACTCATCAGGAACCCTAAACTCCTAAGGTGAGAAGGTCTTATAGGGTAAGAAGGGAACTTGAACGATTTACTCCATATTTGAATTATTTATTGCTCACCGGTAGAGGAGATCCAATGTTCTTTGAGGAAGTAGTGCGGGTGGATGCCAGGTAATAAGTGGGAGAAGGCCTTGGATGAAGAGCATGGATGAAGAGCATAGATCTCTTATGGAAAACTAGACTTGGGATCTGGTGGAGCTACCCAAGGGAAAGAGAGCATTACAGAACAAGTGGGTGTATAGAATCAAAGAGGAAGATGGAGGTAGGAAATAATACAAGGCTCGGTTGGTGGTCAAGGGATTTGCACAGAAGAAAGGTATAGAATTTGATGAATTTTTTTCTCTCGGTTGTTAAAATGACTTCTATTAGGACTGTTCTTGGTTTAGTTGCAGTAGAATACCTACACTTAGAACAGTTGGATGTGAAGACTGCATTCCTTCATGGTGAGTTAGAGGAGGAATTGTACATGCAACAGCCACAAGGTTATGAGGTCAAAGGGAAGGAGAGGTTAGTGTGCAAATTGAAAAAGAGCTTGTATGGCCTAAAACAAGCTCCACGGTAGTGGTACATGAAGTTTGAAAGTTTTATGCAGGTAGAAGGTTACTCTAGGTGTCACTCAGACCATTGCATGTACATCAAGAAGTTTCTTGATGGTAGTTATATTATTTTGTGCTGTATGTAGATGATATGCTTGTTACAGGGAAAAACATGCAGGAAATAAAGGTACTTAAGAAGTAGTTAGGTGAATCCTTTGCTATGAAGGATTTGGGCGCAACAAAACAAATCCTTAGTATGAGAATAACTTAGAATAGGAAGGAGAGGAAGCTAGTATTATCTCAAGAAGAGTACCTAAAGAAGGTCTTGGAGAGGTTTATTATGCAGATACTAAACCGGTTGGTACTCCTTTGGTAGGTCACTTTAAATTATCAAAGGAGCAGAGTCCCAAGACCGAGGAAGATATAATCCAGATTTCTAGGGTACTATACTCATCAATAGTTGGTAGCTTGATGTATGCTATGGTATGCACTAGGCCTGACATTTCCCATGTAGTGAGAGCAGTGAGCAGGTTTATGAGTAATCCAGTAGAGAACAATGACATGGAGTAAAGTGGATCCTTCAGGATATTTGAGAGGGACCATGGGAGCAACATTGTGTTTTGGTGGATTGGAAACTACATTATGTGGATATGTAGATTCAAACATGGCAGGAGATTTGGACAGTAGGAGGAGCACGAAAGGTTATGTATTTACGGTTGGTGATACAATAGTGAGTTGGATTTCACGGTTACAAAAGGTTGTGGCTTTTTCAACCACAGAGGTTAAGTATGTTGCTGCCATAGAGGCAAGCAAGGAGATGATTTGGCTACAACAGTTGCTTGATGAGTTGGGTCATAAGCAGGAAGTTGGGAGACTACACAGTGATAGTCAGAAACTATTCATTTGGCGAAGAACTCCGCTTTCCACTCTAGGATGAAGCACATTCAACTAAGATATCATTTCATCAGGGCAGCTTTGGAAGAAGATAAGTTGAAGCTAGAAAAGATTCATACCAGTCAGAATCCTGCAGATATGATGACCAAGGTGGTCACAAGGGAGAAGTTGAAGTTGTGTTCAAATTTGATTGGCCTTCATGGTTGATAATGAAGGGTTAAGAACTTTTCTCAGTGGAAACAATCTCTAAGTGGGAGATTGTTGGGGTGTGGATCCTATTTTTAATCTTCTTGAATCAGTGTTAAAGTGCTGGAGCTCGAATGGTTAAGTTTGGAGACTTTAGGAGCATTCTAATGTCATTTTCTGTGACGTTGTTGTGCAATCATTGTGCCGTTGCTGTTAATATGTTGTTAACATGTTGTTAATTGGTTGTTAATGTCGGGACTATTTTTCCAACCGTGGGAAGTTGAAAGATCGCGACTTTCAAACTTCTAGGGTCAGCTTTAGGACTTCTTAAAAGGATTTTAATCCTATAAATAGAGGTGTTAGGTTATCTTGAAGATATCTTGAGTGTTCAAGAGGTCTTGAGTCTTAGTGATCAAGAGGTGATCAAGAGTGATCAAGGTTAAGCAATTGGGTGTCAATTGTGGTTTAGATGTGGTTTAGCATCTTTGGAATTCTGTTGTGAGTTCATAACTAAGAGAAGAATGTAAGAGTTGTTTTACTCTTGTTCATAATAAAATCGAGCAAGTTCTTGGTGGACGTAGCCCACATTGTCGAACCATGTTAAATCTTGTTTTGTCTTCTTTTGTGCATTATTCATTTATGGTGTTATATTTATGCAAGTATAATTCTTCTCTATAGTTTCCTATTGCTGTGGTTTGAGGAATTGTTTCCGCTTATTTATTCTCTAATTCCTAACATCCAATAATGATGTCAATTAACGACCTTACATTAATCAACTCCCCTTTCTATCTAGATTAATTAATTATTTATAATTAATTAATCTCTCCTTTTCTATCTAGATTAATTAATTATTCTTAATTAATTAATTCTCTCTTCTATACTAACGCCTTTAGAAAGTGGGGAGGTCCACCATGCTTTCGACATGACTTAAAGTAGAGTCATATCTAACTTTATTAAAGATGACAACAAGCATGTCATCATAGCTTTTATGGACTATAGAGGACACTAGAGACCATCCTCATCGTCAGATGAGCAGGAAGATTATTCCCAATCCCTCCTTTATGAAAAATAGATATCTCGGTATTCCTTTCGTACCATAACTTGGATATGGATGCAGTTCCATCAATATCTCTATTGAGATGTCTTCTTGTTGGGAAAAGATAGTGGTCAGGAATCCTTAGGAATTGACCAGGTGCAGGAGGTTGCACATTCATTGTGTGATGGAGGAAGATCTTTCTCCAAAGTTGTCCATTAGGATGAGCATGATGTCCCTGTTCAGGATTAGTCCTAACATAATAACAGACTTTTACATACCATGGAATTTTACAATTTATCAAAATATTTCTAACAGTGTTAGGATCTATATTCAACAATGGACTATTAGAAAGTTTTGTAGGTAGAAATCTAGAAAGAAAATACTTAAAATGATTTGCGATATATTGCCTATCTCCAGGAGTACTAGGCCGGTTCCATGCATCGTTCTCTAGAGGATGTCCTTCAAGTGAAATTCTACAAAATTCAAATCTCCAAAGAGTGTTTGGTCTTGGGACCAACCGCCTTAACCAACACCCTTCAACAGGAATATCATCTACAGGTGGATCTACATATCTGGAATGTCTCCACTGCCATTGTAAAGTGCAGAAGACTATTGGATCTTGTCTGGAGTGGAATTCGGTAGTTGGAATTTCTAGATCAACAAATCTGTAGGCTACCTCTATAGTCTGATAAGGAGAGACTGAAATGATTCCTCGAGAGAGAAGCAAGTGTTGTGCCTCATAAGACATCTCATTATCATTTCTTTTGAGTGATCCCAGATAATTTTGACAAGTAGCGATATTTTAGATGCTTTCAAAAAATTCATGAGATACCTGAGTAATATTTACCTTCCTTGATTGATTCAGTTCTCTACTGGCAAAATCAGCAAGAGAATTTTCTTTTCCTTTGATATGTTCAATTTCAAAGCTGAAATTATCAACCCACATGACCCAACACCGCAATCTATTAAATGCGGTCTTATTTTCAGGGTTACCATTGTTCATTTGGGTTTAAAATCTTTCAAGTTAGAGCAGAGAGTGAAATGTTCATTCTGAATGAAAAACAAGAAAGCTTTGATGGCTTTCTTAGCAGCTAAAATCTCCTTATGAGTAGAATGATACTTTAATTCAGAACCTTGGAAGGAGCCAGATGCATACCTACAAATTTTCTCTTTACCACTGTCTGTTTTTTCTTTTAAGACAACTCCCCAATAATGCTCACTGGCATCTGTTTCAATTATCTTTAATCCTTGACCAGGCAAGGACATAGCAGGAAGATTCAAAACTTGTTTCTTTATTCTTTGTACAAATTTGAGTCATCTCATCGACTCAAGCGGTGCATTCTTCTTTAATCTCTTATTGAGAAGAATTCTGTCAACAACTATATCTTTGTAAAAACCAGCAACATAATTAACACATCCCAAAAACCTCTGTATTTGTTCTTTCTCTGAAATTTGATCTAGGAATTCCTTAATCTTGGACACAATATAACCTTGCATCTCTATGGATCCATCTTTGATCTTAATCCCTAGAAAATTCATTGTGTAAACCAGGTTTGAATAACAAAATGCTAACAATGAATCTTTAAAACTTTCAAATCTTAAATCCATAAGACAACATAAGACAGAGGCATTTAGACCTCGACATAAAGAAAGGAGTAATACTAATTTGTACGCACCCTATATGGGAAAACTTAAAAGTTTTTTGCTTTTTTAAAGACTGAATATCAACATGATCTATCAGGGGAATATCATACTCATGAGAAGATGTCTGAGAAACTTGAATAACATACTCTCTAGTTTTTAACGTAGTAGCAGCAATAAGATGAAATGCAGTCAACTTATCATATACTTGATTATAAGGGATCTTAGGAAACTTCCATGCTGCAAAGGATCTGATTCTTCTTTGAACATCAATAGTAGAATTAACAGGAAACACATCAGATAAACTTACAAGATCTTGATCTAAATCTCCACCAGAAAGACTAGCACGATCTTCAAATTCCATAACTGGTACTACCAAGCAACTCTTCTGCAGGGCTTACGGTATCGACCTTCAACCTAAAACTGTGCACATCCACGACGACTTACAAGATGGGAGGATCGCCTCTTTTCCTGACTTACGAGGTATGAACTTGATTCACAGATGAAAATAAGAAGAATATACAATAGATCTTCAAGATAGAAACTCAGATAAAAACTTGCAAATTTTATTGATCTCAAATTCTCATTACATCGAATCCTTTTACTCTTTATGAAAGAGAACCATCTCGATACCATTTTGAAACCAAGTATGCTAAATGTTTAATATTCTTAGACTACTTATTAAAAGCACTACTATCACCTTAAGACTCTATTACAAATTGCTCCCGATTCTCCGATGTAGTGAATGAGTCTCAACATATCCTTATATAGGAATGCGAGAGGCTTTTCACCGGATCAAAGGGAAACCTAGAAACCGAAAACTGGTAACCTAGGTGAACAAAATATTCCCACTAAGAAAAGTAGGAAAAGACCATTGAGTACACGCCACTCAATATAATGCCTTTAGAAAGTGGGGAGGTCCACCATGCTTTCGACATGACTTAAAGTAGAGTCATATCTAACTTTATTAAAGATGACAACAAGCCTGTCATCATAGCTTTTATGGACTATAGAGGACACTAGGACCATCATCATCGTCAGATGAGCTGGAAGATTCTTCCCAATCTTGTCTTTCTACAAAATAGATATCTCGGTATTCCTTTCGTACCATAATCTAGATATGGATGCAGTTCCATCAATATCTCTATTGAGATGTCTTCTTGTCGGGAAAATATAATGGTCAGGAATCCTTAGGAATTGACCAGGTGTAGGAGGTGGCACATTCATTGTGTGATGGAGGAAGATCTTTCTCCAAAGTTTTCCATTAGGATGAGCATGATTTCCATGGTTCAGGGATTAGTCCTAACATAATAACACACTTTTACATACCATGGAATTTTACAATTTATCAAAATATTTCTAACAGGTTTCAAGATCTATATTCAACAATGGACATTAGAAATTTTGGTAGGTAAAAATCTAGAAAGAAAATACTTTAAATGATTTGCAATATATTGCCTATCTCTAGGAGTCTTGGGCTGGTTCCATGCATCGTTCTCCGAGGATGTCCTTCGACGAAAGTTTGGAAAATTCAAATCTCTAAAGAGTGTTTGGTCTTGGGACCAACCGCCTTAACCGATGCCCTTGAATAGAAATATCATCTATAAGTGGCTCTACATATCCGGGAATGTCTCCACTACCATTGTAAAGTGTAGAAGACTATTGGATCTTGTGCGGAGTGGAATTCGATAGTTGGAATTTCCGGATCAAAAATCAGAGGCCATCTCTATAGTCGATAAGGAGAGACTGAAATGATTCCTTGAGAGAGAAGTAAGTGTTGTGACTCATAAGACATCTCATTATCATTTCTTTTGAGTGATCCCGAGATAATTCGACGGTGTAGCAGATTCCATATGCTTTCAACAAATTCATGAGACACCTGAGTAATATTCACCTTCTTTGATTGATTCAGTTCTCTGCTGGCAAAATCAGCAAGAGAATTTTCTTTTCCTTTGATGTGTTCGACTTCAAAGCTGAAATTATCGAACCACATGCCCCAACGCTGCAATCTATTAAATGCAGTCTTATTTGCAGGGTCACCATTATTCAATCTGGCTTTAAAATCTTTCAAGTTAGAGCGAAGAATGAAATGTTCATTCTGAATGAAAAACAAGAAAGCTTTGATGGCTTTCTTAGCAGCTAAAATCTCCTTATGAGTAGAATGATATTTTAATTCAGAACCTTGGAAGGAACCAGATGCATACCTACAAATTTTCTCTTTACTATTGTCTATCTTTTCTTTTAAGACAACTCCCCAATAATGCTCACTGGCATCTGTTTCAATTATCTTTAATCCTTGACCAGGAAAGGACATAACAAGAAGATTAAAAACTTGTTTCTTTATTCTTTTACAGCCCGAGAGTCATTTCGTCGAGACCAAGCGGTGCATTCTTCTTCAATCTCTTATTGAGAAGGATTACACATTATATCTTTGTAAAAACTAGCAACATAATTAACACATCCCAAAAACCTCTGTAATTGTTCTTTCTCTAAAATCTGATCTCAGGAATTCCAAATCTTCGACACAATATGACCTTGCATCTCTATGGATCCATATTTGATCTTAATCCCTAGAAAATCCATTACATCCTTGAAAATTTCCATTTTAGTGGGATACAAACATAAACCATTCTGATATACTGTCTCATAAAACTTTTCAAGGTGATCTATGTGATCCTTTGGTGATTTAGAGAAGATTAGTATATCATGAATATATACTATCAAAATTTCGAGACAACTCACCAAAAATTCAGACAACTCACCAAAAATTGAATCCATTTTTTTCTGGAAGATGGAAGGTGCAGTTTTCAACCCAAAAGGAAGGACTTGCCATTCATACTGTCCTCCTGGTACAACAAATGTTGTCTTGAATGTGTCTTCAGGCTTTAGAAATATCTGCCAAAAACCACTTTTCAAATCAAATTTACTATATACCTTAGAACCTTTGATTCTGGCTAACAGATCATCTTTGGCAGGGATTGGATGCTGAACTGTTGTGACAAACTTGTTCAAAGGCTTATAATCCACAACAAGCCTTTTCTTCTATCTAATCTGCTCACTTCTTTTATTTACATAAAATGCAACACAAGCCCAAGGAGAGTTAGATTCTTTTATAAATCCTCCTTGAAGTAATTTCTTTATCTCTTCTTGGCATTCTTTTCTTTCAGAGGGAATCATTCCTCTGTGATGAGCTTTAAATTTAGGAATGACCTCATTCCCTTTATCATCTTTCACAAGCTGCAAGTCAAGTGAACAAACATGCTTTCTTCTAGCTATGAAAGCATGAGGATTGTCAGAACAAAGATTCTTTTTAATCTTTGTTATAATATCATCTATATTACTTTTACACAGAGCTATTGACTTATGAATCCATTCATGGTTGGATTCTTTCCTAGACTCTGGTAGAGGAATAATAGTCTTGAATGAGTACTTTCTTGGGATTTGAACATCTGGATTAAATAAAGATATGAAATCTTTATTAAGACTAAAAGTACCACATTCCTGTAAGGCATCAACTCCTATTAGACAGTCATATGAGAGCATATCATGCTTTGGTAGAACTGTAATGTTCTCTCATAACCTTCTATTCTAATAGGGACATAGGCTGTGAACCTAGAAATCACTTCTTTTTTATCAAAATTTATTTTGAGATATGTCTCATTCAAACAGTCAGGAGGTATAGCTCGGACCTTAACAAAATTATATCATCTCCAAAAGATCAATCATAGCATCAATAAAATATGGATTGATATTGGGAATGCAGAATGTGATTGTAATAAAAGGATTTTGGGCTCCTTTTATTGTACATACCTTAGTGTTGGGTTCTTCAACTGAGACTGATGCTTCTATGTCTTGGTGTAGAATCTGCTAGTAGGCTTCTTCAAAATCTTCTTCACCTTCAGCTTCTTTCTTGTATCTATTTTCTTCTTCAAGAAGACGCTTGTACTCATTGGTAGATTTTACAATGACTTTCTAAAGAAACTCTATCCTATTTCTTCTCCATATTTTCATAGTTTCAGGAGTAGGAATCATAACATCGATTTTAGGAATAGTAGCGAGGCACCTAAAACTCTTCTTCTGGATTTTCTTCAGGAAATAAGAATGGGAAACTTCTCCTTGGAGGAGAATATCTTCCACCTCTTCCACGACCTCTTCCTCTGTAAGGAGTCTGTCTCTGCTAGACACGTCCTTGTAATGGAGGCCTTGAAGGGACTGATGTTCTTTCCTGAGAATACCATTTTTCTTCTCTTCTTCTTCTTCTTTTCTTTCTCTGAACTCTTGTTCAGATCTTACTTGTTGAGAATATTTCCTTTCTAATTCTCTGACCTTTTGTGACAGAAATATTTTCTTTGTAGTGTCCCAGGGGGGACAGTCTTCAAACTCACTCTGTCTCGAGTTCCAATTGCTTGAGAAGAATTTCTGAAGATACTTGCATCATTGGATGAGGAAAACTTGCAATCATATTTACAAATGATGGCAAAGTATCATATCCCGAATCAAGATCTTTCGAACCAAGATGTCGAATCTTGAATAGAATTTACTTGAAATTCTTCACTGGAAGAATTATAAGAAATATCTAATGAATAGTTATCAGAATCACTAACTAAACAATACTCTTTATCTATTATTCCTTTAGCAACAAGAGTATTTATTTTGGCCTTTCCTTTATCTGTTTCTCTTTGTGGGCACTCATTTGCATAGTGCTTCCCTTTACAGATAAAGCATGTAGGAATAAAATTTTTCTTTTTACCCATATACTTATTTTTTTCTTAAGTATGATTTTCTATATGGGACTTTACTCTCATAAGAATATTTATTTCTTTTCTTGAACTTGTTGTATTTTCTATATTTACCCAGACCCTTCCCCTTTGAAAAAGATGAGAAATCATGACATACCTTCTTTTTGTGAGAAGAATGTGGGGATTGGCAACCAAAAGGGTCAACATCGATCATCTAGTAGAATTTAGTACCTAAGGCCTTTTGGGCCTTAACAGATTCTTTGCGATCCTATTTTTCTTGACAATGCTAAGCATTTGTTTCATCAATTATCTGATTGATGGCTCCAAGGCTTAACTCTTCAGGGGATATTTCCATGTATAGATTTTTGTATTTTGTAGAAAAATAAGCAAGAAAAGATTCTATATATCGATTCTCATTGTAGGATCATTGATGTTGCCAGAATTATAATACAACTTTTGCATATAGCATTGATACTCTTTAATTCTGCTCATATCACATAATCTTGCTCTTAAGAATAGAGAAGTATTCTTAAGTTTATCACTATCTATAGTACCAATAAATTCTTTGATTAGAGCAGCAGTCAATGCAGAGTATCCTCCACTTAAAATATCTTCTTTGTGTGGGTGAGCATCCCACCATTCTCTAACTATTCCAACAAAACCATTACCTAGCATTTTAGTAATCTGATGCAGATATTTTCTATACAGAAGTAACCAAGAATTCGACCAACCGATCATTCCATGAATCATCTCTTTTACTTGAGTAGTAGAATGACAATCTAACTTATACCAGTTAAGGCAGTAATGTCTTGAAGATTCATTGTATGTTCTTCTTATTTTAATTTATGAATCAAGTTCATACCTCGTATGTCGGAAAAAGAGGTGTGCCTCCCATCTTGTAAGTCACCGTGGATGTGTGCAATTTTAGGTTGAAGGCCGTCTGATGAAGCCACTGCATAAGAGTTGCTTGGTAGTGCCAGTTATGGAATTTGAAGATCGTGCTAGTCTTTCTGGTGGATATTTAGATCAAAATCTTGTAATTTTATCTCACATATTTCCTGTTAATTTTGATATTAATGTTTAGCAAGAATCAGATCCTTTGTCGGCATGGAAGTTTCCTAAGATCCCTTACAATCAAGTATATGATAAGTTGACTGCATTTCATCTTATTGCTGCTACTACGTTAAAAACTAGAGAGTATATTATTCAAGTTTCTTAGACATCTTCTCATGAGTATGATATTCCCCTAATAAATCCTACTGATATTCAGTCTTTAAAAAAGCAAAAAACTTTTAAGTTTGCCCATATAGGTTGTGTCCAAATAGGTATTACTCCTTTGTTCCATCGAGGTCTTAATGCCTCTGTCTTGTGTTGTCTTATGGATTTAAGATTTGAAAGTTTTAAAGATTCATTGTTAGCTGCTATTCAAACCGGTCTACATAATGGCCCTATTTCTTTTGAAGTTTATCCAAACTATCCTGTCAGTTTGCAAAAAGAAGACTTGCTTAAACAATTCCTATGATTACATCTTGCCACTATTGGTCTGCACATGAAGCCTGGTGCTTGTCCTCTTGCTATCCACTATAAAATCATTTATCAACTTGTCAATACCATGCATCCAGCTGTTAAACATGGTATTTCCAAAGGTAGTAGCGTGGTGAGTCATGCCAGTTTGGAAAGTCAAAATATTGAACCTGAGCTGATCTCTTGGTCGCAAATCAAAGTCCCCAAGGAATGGACTCTGTCAAAAAAGTTTCTTGAAAAAAGTCAGCCCAAGTTGGAAAATGCCATTGCAGTTAATGAATGAAAGTATAATGTTACTTTATTGATTTGCCTAGATCTAGTTCATTCAGATCTGATTCTTCTGTCTTCTCGCTAGGAGAACCCTCGAGAAAATATGTAAAGGAACAAACATATATATGTAGTCATAACAGTCTAGTTCATGACCCAAATACTGACTATTTATGGTGTAAAGACTGTGAACAACTTATTAAGCAGAAATATGTTCCCTCTAATGGTCCAACCATTAGTATGGCCTCTAGAGCATCTCATGTTTCCTCCTCTTTTCCATCCCTTGACAGTACAGAAGTCTTGTCCCCAGATGAGTCCCAAAAAGCTATGTTTTGGTATCAAAGATCTATTGACAGGCACATAGATCCGTCTGAGTCCTCTAAAATGCTAAACTAGACTAACAAGGCTGTCAAAAATGTCCATGATAGACTTCAATCTCAAGAGTCTATTCTAGCTGAAATGGAGAAAACCTAAAGGCTATTGAATTGCATCAAAAAGGAGATGTTACTTCTGCTATTAAGTTGTTGAATACTAAGATAGATGATGTCAGTACATATGTGAGAAAAGTAGATAGAAATGTTGAAAATACTTCTACATATGTGTCTACATGTCCTGATATACCCAAGGTTGTAACCAAAAATGTTGTAGATATTGTTCAACCTCTTATTGTCCATACTGATGATATCAAAAAAGATATTTCCTCTAAGTTAGGAACAACCCATAAACTTGTCCAAAGTAGTCTGCATCAGTTAAATGAGTCTACTATTGAAATAGGTCACAAGGTAGATCTTGTACATGAAGCTGTTAATCCTATACCTATCATGGTTCCTCAAATAGAGAAAATTTTAGAAAATACTAAGAAGCCCGAAGAAATAGAACCTGATTGGTCACAAAAGTATCTTGGAAAGAAGTTGCAGAACTTTCAGGAACTTCTTCTCAACGCATAAAGTTGTTCAGTCAAAAACTTAGTCCACTATTCCTCTCAGATAAAAGGATGCTAGTAAAGGATCAATTAGCATGGTAAAAATCATGCCTGAAGAAGCCGAGAGCATGTTTTTAGGAGAATCATCTACCACATTAGCTGAACCACTTTGTATACTACTACAGAACTCAAACATTACAGTCTAACTGGTATAAGTTAGATTGTCATTCTCTTTGCTCAACTAAAAGAGATGATTCATGGAATGATCGGTTGGTCGAATTCTCAGTTACTTCTGTATAGAAAAGATCCGCATCAGATTTCTGAAATGCTAGCTAATGGTTTTGTTGGAATAGTTAGAGAATGGTGGGATGCTCACCCACACAAAGAAGATATTTTAAGTGGAGGATAATATGCATTGATCATTGCTTTTTAATTAAAGAATTTATTGGTACTGTAGATAGTGATAAACTTAAGAATACTTATCTATTCTTAAGAGCAAGGTTATGTGATATGAGCAAAATTAAAGAGTATCAATGCTATATGCAAAATTTGTATAAAAATTCTGGAAACATCAATTATCCTACAATGAGAATCAGATATATAGAATCTTTTCCTGCTTATTTTTCTACATAATACAAAAAGCTATGCATGGAAAGCTCCTTGAAGAATTAAGCCTTGGAGCCATCAATCAAATAATTGATGAAACAAATGCTCGGCTTTGTCAAGAAAAACAAGATCACAAAGAAGTTGTTAAGGCCCAAAAGGCCTTAGGTACTAAATTTTGCAGATGATCGATGTTGACCCTTTTGGTTGCCAATCCCCACATTCTTCTCACAAAAAGAAGGTATGTCATGATTGCTCATCTTTTTCAAAGGGGAAGGGTCAGGGTAAATATAGAAAATACAACAAGTTCAAGAAAAGAAATAAAGATTCTTATGAGAGTAAAGTCCCTTATAGAAAATCATACTTCAGAAAAAAGAAGTATATGGGTAAAAAGAAAAAGTTTATTCCTACATGCTTTATCTGCAAAGGGAAGCACTATGCAAATGAGTGCCCGCAAAGAGAAACAGATAAAGGAAAGGCCAAGATAAATAATCTTGTTGCTAAAGGCATAACAGATAAAGAGTATTGTTTAGTTAGTGATTCTGATAACTATTCATCAGATATTTCTTATAATTCTTCCTGTGAAGAATTTCAAGTAAATTCTATTCGTTATTCAGATAATGGATCGGACATTACTGATTTAGGATATGGTACTTTGCCATCATTTGTAAATATGATTGCAATTTTTCCTCATCCAATGATGCAAGTATCTTCAAAATTATTCTCAAGAAATTGGAACTCGACAGAGCAGTGAGTTTGAATACCGTCCCCCTAGGACACTGCAAAGAAAATATTCCTGTCACAAAAGGTCAGAGAATTAGAAAGGAAATATTCTCAACAAGTAAGATCTGAACAAGAGTTCAGAGAAAGAAAGAAGAAGAAGAAGAAGAGAGAAGAAAAAATGGTCTTCTCGAGAAGAACATCATCCCTCCATTACAAGGACGTGTCAGCGAGAGACACATAATCCTTACAGAGAGGAAGAGGTCGTGGAAGAGGTGGAAGATATTCTCCTCCAAGGAGAAGTTTCCCATTCTTATTTCCTGAAGAAAATCCAGAAGAAGAGTTTCAGGTACTGCTACTATTCCTAGTACTGATGTTATGATTCCTACTCCTGAAACTATGAAAATATGGAGAAGAAACAGGATAGAGTTTCTTCAGAAAGTCATTGCAAAAGCTACCAATGAGTACAAGCGTCTCATTGAAGAAGAAAATAGAGACAAGAAAGAAGCTGAAGGTGAAGAAGATTTTGAAGAAGCCTACCAGCAGATTCTACACCAAGACGCAGAAGCATCAGTCTCAGTTGAAGAACCCAACACTGAGGTATGTACAATAAAAGGAGCCCAAAATCCTTTTATTACAATCACATCTGCATTCCCAATATCAAGCCATATTTTATTGATGCTATGATTGATACTGGAGCTGATATAAGTTTGTTAAGGTCCGAGCTATACCTCCTGACTGTTGGACTGAGACATATCTCAAAATAAATTTTGATAAAAAAGAAGTCATTTCTAGGTTTACAGCCTATGTCCCTATTAGAATAGAAGGTTATGAGAGAACATTGCAATTCTACCAGCATGATATGCTCTCATATGACTGCCTAATAGGAGTTGATGCACTACAAGAATGTGGTACTTTTAGTCTTAATAAATATTTCATATCTTTATTTAATCCAGATGTTCAAATCCCAAGAAATTACTCATTCAAGACTATTACTACTACTCTATCGTAGTCTAGGAATGAATCCAACCATGAATGGATTCATAAGTCAATAGCTCTATGTAAGAGTAATATAGATGATATTATAACAAAGATTAAAAATAATCTTTGTTCTGATAATCCTCATGCTTTCATTACTAGAAGAAAGCATATCTGTTCACTTGATTTGCAGCTTGTAAAAGATGAAAAAGGGAATGAGGTCATTCCTAAATTTAAAGCTCATCACAGAGGAATGATTCCTTCTGAAAGAAAATAATGCCAAGAAGAGATAAAGAAATTACTTCAAGGAGGATTTATAAAAGAATCTAACTCTCCTTAGGCTTGTGCTACATTTTATATAAACAAAAGGAGTGGGCAAATTAGACATGAAGAAAAGGCTTGTTGTGGGAAAATTAAACAAAAGATGATTTGTTAGCCTGAATCAAAGGTTCTAAGGTATATAGTAAATTTGATTTGAAAAGTGGTTTTTGGTAGATATTTCTAAATCCTAAAGACACATTCAAGACAACATTTGTTGTACCAAGAGGACAGTATGAATGACAAGTCCTTCCTTTTGGGTTGAAAATTGCACCTTCCATCTTCCAAAAAAAATGGATTCAATTTTTGGTGAGTTGTTTGAATTTTTGATAGTATATATTGATGATATACTAATCTTCTCTAAATCACCAAAGGATCATATAGATCACCTTGAAAAGTTTTATGAGACAATATATCGAATGGTTTATGTTTGTCTCCCACTAAAATGGAAATTTTCAAGGATGAAATGAATTTTCTAGGAATTAAGATCAAAGATGGATCCATAGAAATGCAAGGTCATATTATGTCCAAGATTCAGGAATTCTCATATCGATTTCAGAGAAAGAACAATTACAAAGGCTTTTGGGATGTGTTAATTATGTTGCTGGTTTTTACAAAGATATAGCTGCTGACGAATTCTTCTCAATAAGAGATTGAAGAAGAATGCACCTGCTTGGTCTGATGAGATGACTCAGGCTGTAAAAAGAATAAAGAAACAAGTTTTGAATCTTCTGCTATGTCCTTGCCTGGTCAAGGATTAAAGATAATTGAAACAGATGCTAGTGAGCATTATTGGGGTGTTGTCTTAAAAGAAAATATAGACATGTAGTAAAGTGAAAATTTATAGGTATGCATCTGGCTCCTTCCAAGGTTCTGAATTAAAGTATCATTCTACTCATAAGGATATTTTAGCTGCTAATAAGACTGCATTTAATAGATTGCAACGTTGGGGCATGTGGTTCGATAATTTCAACTTTGAAGTCGAACATATCAAAGGAAAAGAAAATTCTCTTGCTTATTTTGCCAGCAGAGAACTGAATCAATCAAAGAAGGTGAATATTACTTAGGTATCTCATGAATTTGTTGAATGCATCTAGAATATTGCTACTGTCAGAATTATCTGGAATCACTCAAAAGAAATGATAATGAGATGTCTTATGAAGCTCAACATTTGCTTCTCTCTCGGGGAATTATTTCGATCTCTCCTTATCGACTACGAGAGGTAACCTATAGATTTGTTGATCCAGAATTCCAACTACCAAATTCCACTCTGCATACAGATCCAATAGTCTTCGCACTTTACAATGGCAAAGGGTGGAGACATTCCCGGATACGTAGAGCCACCCTGTAGATGATATTCCTATTGAAGGGCGTCGGTTAAGGTAGTTGGTCCCAAGACTAAACACTCTTTGGAGATTTGAATTTTCCATACTTTGGCACAAGGACATCCTCTCGGGAAGGATGCATGGAACCGGCCTAGTACTCCCGGAGATAGGAAGTATATCACAAATCATTTTAAGTATTTTCTTTCTAGTTTTTTGGCTACAAAACTTTCTAACATCCATTGTTGAATATAGATCCCGACATTTGTTAGAAATATTTTGATAAATTGTAAAATTAGTTGGTATGTAAAACTTTGTTATTATGTTGGGACTAATCCTAACCAGAAATCATGCTCATCCTAATGGAAAAATTTGGAGAAATATCTTCTGTATCACACAATGAATGTGCCACCTCCTGCACCTGGTCAATTCCTAAGGATTCCTGACCATTATCTTTTCCCGATAAGAAGACATCTCAATAGAGATATTGATGGAACTACGTCCATATCCAGGATTATGGTACGAAAGGACTACCCGAGATATCTATTTTTTAGAAAGGCAAGATTAGGAAGAATTTCCAAGTCATCCGACGATGAGGATGGTCCCAGTGTCCTCTATAGTCCATAATATCGACATAGTAGTTGTTTTATTGCAGGTGATGCATATTCCGCTTCCCGCTCCCTATATTCTTGTGGATGTGATCATAATGGCCTCCACCCATTTAGTGATAGAGTAGTTTTTTCTAAAACTTGTTGACTGATAGTATATTCTTTATTAATTTAGGGACACAAGACATCCATTATTTTTACAAATATGTATACCAAGGGTAAAGAGATATTACCAATATCTTAGACATTGTATGAGCTATCATCACCCAAAGAAACATGATTTTGGTAGGAGTGTCACTCAAAGTGAAGAACCAATCCTTGCATCTAGTCACTGTCAAGTTGCACCCAAATATACATACCGGATAACATTGTGGGAATATGATTCTTCATGGGAAAAACAAGATACAAGAATTTTACATCATCAAGGTGATCTTCATGTTCCTAAACATTACCTTGTTGGGTATTCTTCTTCCAATTACCCTTGTTATACCCTTATTTATTTATTTGTCATCCTCGATGTGATTTTTGTAATTTTTCTTCTTTCCACTAGAGGATCCCAATTGGAATCCATTGTGCCAACAATATTTAAATTCATGGCCCTTTTTATCACAAATCAAACATTGCTTTTGCTATTTGTTCTCTTGTTGATTCTATTGACCGATCTCGTTCTCGGATTTCTTGAAGGACTTAAATGGTTTCTTCCTTTCTAGGGTGAAGTCCCTAAGAAGTTTTGAAGCACTCCAAACCAAGTGAAGAGAATTCAAATCTAATTTAAGTGAAGAATACTCAAGTATCAAAGAGTTGAATTCTAGTTGCATATATATAGTTGAAAGGATCACAATTGCACTTCCATTTATGTGAGAGAACTAAAATTTTGCTTTATATCCACATAGGGAAATGTAGGTAGTGCACATATGCCACATCACAAAACTACCTTAACCCTACTCCACCCATCTAATTTCAATGTGGGAGAGATTCTGGTAGAATAAAATACCTAGAATCTTTCCCACGTTGTTCTAACATGATTATTATTTGTGAAAAAATACATAAACTGATATATTATTCTACTTTTATTTTAAACATTGTTTACCTAATGTATCTACTAAATATCTAACATTCCCCCTTAGTGTGAACATGGGAGAAAATAATCGCATTCTTTAAAATATTCTCTTTAAAATCATTTCTTGGTCTAGGTAGAACTCCATTAATTTTTCTCCTAACCCTCCTTAAGGTGTAGCTATCGAGTTGATTTTCATGAGTTCCCACATTATGCATCCCTAAACCCATGAATTTACAATCTCCCGAACTATCTAAGCAGCCATCCATGTTGAGTTTACCTTACGCCTTCCACTATCCTCAAAGAATGGTATTATTCAAATATGAGTCGTCTAATAATTACAAAAGGATATTTATTTTCACACTACACAAATTTAAATGGAAACTACTTCCACTATAGTATAGTGCAGCCCCATTGTCAATGGTTGATGAGAGGCATTAATTGGCCTCCTTCCTCTATTTCTTCCATCCAATAACACACTATTTATTTAGAAAAATAATGCATAAATCTCAACTTCATATCATTTTTAGATACAACTTTCCTCTCACAATTTTTACATACTCAAACGAATATCGGTTTATCTTGATAATGCATCTATAAAAGAGGGATGTTTTAAATTTTGATTTTAACATCTTTGGTGTCATACATACAGTCTAGTGACAATTTTTTAGAAGAGAATTCCTATTGAATTAGACTTATTGTTCATCCACTTCTAAAACCTAATGACTATAATTGAAACCCAAAAAAAAATAGAACTACGTAGCTCTAGCTATGTAAGTTAAATGCATGATATTTTAGCTTTATTTTTTTGAAAAACATGATCCTAAACATATTCAAACACTTTAGATACAAAACATTTATATGGAATAAATCTTGAAGACTATATAGAAGTAAACATTTGTATTCCCTACATGACCATGACTATTAGTGGTGAAGATAATTTTCCTTTAAAGCTTTCATGTAGATGTATGAAGACGTGATCTTGGATTACTTAAATACTTCGAGAACATTGATATGCAATTATGTTCATGTCACAAATGCAAAAATACGTAGTAAGATCATGCATGCCCTTCCTAAGACTCTCATTAATCCCCTCATCAACTCATAAACCAATAACTATATTAAAAAAAAAAAAAAAAAAAAAAAAACTATATAAATATTTCAAATATTAAGGAACTACCTTAAATATTTTCTCACTTAGACAAAATATAAATACATATAATATCTCATTGATTGGGAAACTAATAAAACCTACAAGATGCCCTTTCTCATTTTATTCTAACAAATGTGAATTTTGGTAACATCTATTATATGAAAACACTAAATAATTTTCCGTTATTTACTTCATAAAACATATTACATATAGGCAAGATATGTCCTAAAAAATGGAGTTATTCCTTATCATTTTAAACCTTCAAATCCCTACAAAATATCTCTTATCCTTATTCTAACTCACTAACATCTAAAAAATACCTAGAATCTCTCCCACATTATTTTAATGTGGTTTTATTCACTAATAAATAATTACACTCATATATTATTTTATATAATATTAAATATCTAGTATTCTTTCTAATTTTTCCTATTTTTCATTGTTAGATTAATCACCAAATCACATAAAAATATGATTTCACTATCTTTTTGTGATTATACTATATTTCTCTACTTTATCAAATATCTTAATAATTTATCAGTATGTTCATGAATGTCTATAAATGTTTAATTTATTAGTTTGAATATATATCTTTCTAGATTTCAATCATAGTATTACACACTTAGAGTTTATCCCTCTTTTCTAATGTTATGTTGCAATCATTTGGTGAAACTAATTATCGATCATACACTCCCTTATTTTCTAGGGTTTGGTCTCTCCATATTTTTCATTCTAGTCCTCATCCATCTATAACATTACTAGCCCTTGGTGGGACGAAGTTATTTTTTATGGATCTATATTTTGAAGACCAAATTATGTGTCTCCTAAAGAACTCCCACCTCTATGCATTTCCTTGAAATTCTTATCTCGTGTGAGGCTAAGCCATCTTATATGGATTCACTACCCAAAACCCCTTCTTGACTAATATAGTGTGCTTTTATTATGATTATGGAAACACTAATGAAAAATCCTCTTTGATTAATAACATTAGATTCTATGTGTATGAATAAAATAACCATGGCCATGATTATTCTTATGATTTTAAAGATGGGTCTGATTAAATTTATATTGAAGAGGAACTACCTATCCCTTCTTTAACCCTAATTTCATAACCTATAATAATAGTTATCGAGCAATAGAGGACCAATCATGCCTACCTAGTGGTATTATTTCTAATGAAGAGGAATTAACTATCCCCTACTCCACCATGGTATATCCTTTAGTTATGTTTATCAAATTGTTGAGGATCACACATAAATTACTAGTGACAATGATGCACATGTTTATGAGGAATATTGTGATGGCAATGGTTATGGTTTGGTGACTATAGTGATAACTATTTTTATATGGGGAATTACATGTGTATCTTTATCTATTCTCTCAATTGTTTAATCAAATTAAGCAATAATAACACATCTTTTATAGAACCTAATAATGTTTTGAATGTTTACATACATAAATTATAAATTTATCATTTACATATGACAACCTTGGCTTCACATCTAAAGTATGACTTTTGCACACATTCCAAACCTAGGTGACATATCCCCATCTTTCTTCCATGAATTTCTTATCTATTCACACTATTTATTTTCTTACAAAAGTAATTTCACAAGTCCATAAAAACATTTTACTCCCATTCATCATTCCCTAAAAATTAAAAAAATATCATAGACATCTTGTATGGGACCATCCATTTGGGACCGAACAATTTAAAAATTTGGTCTAAAGTTGATGGTTTTATCCCTAGCCACTCACTAGTCAATTTTCAAATTTGATATATTTTCTTGGGTTGTTTTGTATCCCGAGGGTTTCCTTAGTGAAAATACAAATTCCTATAAAAATAATTATAATCCACATATTTAACTCACCTAGAAATTTCAATAGCATACTTACAAAATACATTGTAAAAGCACTCTAACCTCTCCTAAATCCTTTCAAAGTAATAAGACACCTAGGAACATCCTCTACACCGGTCATATGTCATAAGCACTCCCATACATGTTCAAGATTCAAGCTTCCCAATCTAGAGACCTTAAAATTCAAGTCAATCTTAAGCGCACCAAACTATTGTTTCCCATTAGCATGTGATGCCTCTTTATATTAGTACAAACGTAGGTGGTGTAGAGATTTCACTTCAAACCAACACTAACATTTTTGCAATGGTATCTCACCCATGGTCGGGGTTTGAATTTGTTTCCCATCTATAAAGGGTTTTATAAAATGTGTAACACATAGGTTTTTCATGTGAATTCATCATATCTAGTCACATAAACACAAAAAGTGTTTAGAGATCCAATCCACTCCTTTTAAAAACCATACAAAGATAGGACCATATTGTATCATGTTTCTATATAGGTCGTATAGTTCCATATATATTAAAATTTGTACTCGATTCTATAAAAAAATAACCTCCAAGTAATTTCTAGTATGCACAATCACCTTGCATTACTAGATCATTTCTTTGTCTCTATTTTTAACTAAATGCACTCCCATTATTTTTTCTTGAGGAGTCATACCTATCATATATAGTACAAATTATTTTAGAGCTATGTTATAAATAATTTGGTGTATATACTTGTTGATTAAGTTTGTAGATTCTTAGGCCTAATTTGTTTTATCCTATACTATATCTTCTATAATACACCCATAGGGTTTCATGTTATGTTTGTGCATGATTTTTTTATATTCTCTTTTAGTGAAATAATTAGCTTGATCTTACACCCATTGAGAAATTTGATATTTATTCTAATAAGTTTCAGCTTCTTATGGCTTCCTCCTCTTTTTTTTGTACAGGATATCCATTCTATTTCTAAAAATTATGGTCACGATATGCCTTTGGATCCCATTAAAACACAAGGTAAGTGTAAATATGACTATTTTTTATGATGAAATTAATGATGTAGATCATGATCATTATAAAATTTTATCTAACTTTCACCAAGAACTTCATGACCATCGCCATCATCTTGATCAAATTATTAAGGTAATCCGTACCTCTAATATTTCTCATGATTAGAAATATAACAAGGAGATTTTTGTGTGCTTCACCCTACATCCTCCAACGTGACTACATCTACTATTGATACATCCACTATGCCTATATCTTTGGGTAACACATATTCCCCTTAAAAATATTACAATTTCTATTCCTATGTCTATTACTATGCCTACATATATTGTTCATACCCATGGGGATTCCCCTTCCTATTCTAATATATAACCTCTTGAGTTTCTTGTTTATAATGTGCAAACCCAAGTGTTATAATTACCGTAAGGTGCCTTTACCTCTTCTACTATTATCAATCTACTCAATTAATTCACAACCAAATTTTACTCAAAGTTACATCCTATCATTTTCCTCTCGGTTGTGTATCTCCTAAGATTCCTATTTATGATAGAAAAGTGATCATGAACAACACCATTATGTTTTTCATGTCCCTTTCTTAGATAAACCTTGCAAAGTGATGTACTAATTACTAATATTTTTCCTAGAATCCTTAAGGAGTATGCCTTACAAGGGTTATATGACCTTGTTATTCATTATATGTGGGATTTTATCCCTTTGGATAACCAATCACTTACATGGTATTCAATCAATATTTTCAAAACGAAGATTATGCTCAAATGTCCAAGATGCAACAAGGATCTAATGAGTCCATTAGTGACTATGTTTTGCGCTACAAGACTATGCTTACTAAAATGAACAATATCCTAGCTAACAATGAGCTTCAAGATTTATTCACTCAAAGCATTATTTATCATGTACATGACTTAGTTATTTATGATAATTTTTTGTCATTTAATCGGGATTTCACACATTAAAAGAGATGGATTATAAGCTCCTTACAATAACCAAGTTTAAATATGTTTCTAATGCTTATAATACATTTAATGCTAATTAAAAATAAAAACTGATTTCAAAGGTAAATCTAATGATAACATGATTGATGCTAAATTTAGTTTCAATGTTGTATCTCAACCTACCAAGCTTCAATTAAAATTTTCTTTGTGGAGGTGATTTACACGATTTCCTTATTCACCCCAAGTGGTCCTAAAGAAGTTACGAGAGTGTAACCTCAGTATCTCTCCATTCACCTCTATAGGATGATATAAACAATATTTTTTGGTATATACTTTTATTCTAAGGCCTATTATGATTAGCATCAATGTGTTGGCTATTCTACTAATAAATGCTTCAAGATTCATCATGGTCTCTAATATCATATTGATGTAAAATTTATTGAATTTGACTTTCCTCTTGAGAAATCTAAGCTTGAAAATTTTATGCTTAATAATTTTAGTGACCCACTTCCTAATCCCAATATTATTGAATTTAATCTAAAAGTGTTGTTGAGTTATGGAGCTAAATGGCTTCACAAATAGCATGTTTTACAAACTTGCAGGTTTACGTGCAAGAAACCATCGTCGGTTGGGTAATCGTCGTTGGTCACCTATGAGCAATCGGTATTGGTTGGGTAACTAGCATCGGTTACCTGTGCGTTAATATTTTTATTTTAAATGTGGAATTAGATACGACATTTGGTTATAAAGGTGATTGGATGGTTGTAAAATCATAGTTAAGTTGCCTTAATGTTTACATATGCTTATAAGATGGAAAGCTAGGGTTAGGAGGTAAGAATTGAGAAAAATAGAGAGAATTGTAAGAATATTTTCTTGGAGAGAAGCTTGTGAAGGAAAATTATTGTACATCCATAAGAGGTTTGAAATATTGTAAATCATTGTATTTCCTCTATAAAGCAAATAATAATATATCGGAGTCATTTCTTAGTGGGCGTAGCCCACACTGGGTGAACCACATTATATCTTGTGTATTTTACTTCTATTATAATTTTCATGTTTATTGATTGCATGCTTCAATTTAATATAGATCTGTAAAAAACTGGTGTGTGTCTAACCCCAACAACAGTATCAAATATTTTTGTTTGAGGGTTTTGTGTGTTGACATATTTACTCATAGAGGGATTTCTAATTGAGTGGGAGCACAACAATGGTAGAAGATAACAAATACAAAGTGGAGAAATTTTACGACCGTAATTATAAATTATGGAAGATACAAGTGGAAGATTATCTATATCATAAATATGTATATTTACTATTGGATGTGAATTTGAATCCTACGAAGATGACTGATGAAGAATGGAAGATTCTTGACAGAAAGGCTCTAGGATCTATAAGATTGAGACTAAAAGAATATGTAGCTTTGAATTCTACTCAAGCGAAAACCATGGTAGATTTGATGAAATCTTTAGCTAATTTATATGAAAAACCAAGTGCTTTGAATAAAATTTATTTGATGAAGAAATTATTTAATTCAAAAATGCAAGAAAGTGGATTTGTATCAAACCATTTAAATGATTTCCATTCCATTGTAAACCAATTAAAATCGGTTAATAGTATGTTTGGTGATTAAGTGAAATCACTTTTATTTGTATGTTCTTTTCGGATAGTTGGGATAACTTGGTAATGGTTGTTAGTAATACAACATCTACTACTATTATTTTGAAGTTTGATGATGTGGTCAGTATAATCCTGAATGAAAAATATGCGGAAAAGTACAAGAGAGTCATCATCTAGAAATGCTTTGAAAGATGAAAGCAGGGAAGGAAGAATCGAGATCCAAGAGCAAGAATAATGGGAAATCAAAGTCTAAGAATGGCAGATCTAAATCCAGAGGTAGAGGAATAACTTGCTTGAATTGTGGAAAGAAAGGACATTCAAAGAAGGATTTTTGATTCAAGGAAAACAAAGAGAATATACTAGAAAAAGGTAAATAGGAAAATGTTGCAATAGAGGTAATGAAATATGCCCTTATTATTACCTTGGATAATAAAAAATAATCATGGGTTTTAGATTCAAGAGCTTATTTCCATGCTACCCATAATAAGGGTTATTTCATAAATTATGTCCAGGGTAATTTTGGGCATGTGTATTTAAAAGATGATGAACCATGCAATATTATTGGTAAATGGGAAGTTCATCTAAAATTATAGAATGAAAATACATGGATATTGAAAGATGTGAGGCATGTGCCAAGCCTCAAGAGAAATCTAATTTCTGCAAGACAACTAGGTGAAGTTGGTTGTATGGTTACATTCATAACCGACTCTTGGAAAGTTACCAAGGGAGATCTTGTTGTGGCAAGAGGAAAGAAGGTAGGAACATTGTATTTGTCTACCTGTATTATTGATTCATTTTCTATTCTATCTACTTTAGATTTAGATGCAAGCATGTGGCATAATCGGCTAGGCCATATGAGTAAAAAGGGAATGCAAATCTTAAAGGAAAAGGGTAAGTTATCATATTTGAAAAATGTAGATCTTGATTTATGTGACCATTTCATATTTGGAAAGAAAAAGAGAATAATATTTCTCAAATTTGTGGTACCAAATAAGGAGAAAAATTGGAGCTTGTGCACTCATATGTGTGGGGACCATCCTAGGTAGCTTCTCATGGAGGATATCAATATTATGTGACTTTCATTGATGATGCCACAAAGGTATGGGTTTATTGTATAAAGTGTAAATCTAATTATTTTGAGAATTTTAAAATATGGAAATCCCGTGTAGAAAATAAAACAAATTTAAATTTAAAATGCCTTAGATCTGATAATGGTGGTGAGTACTGTAGTAAGGTTTTCAATGATTATTTTTAGTGAATGGAATACGTAGAGAAAGAATGGTTCCTAGAACACCACAAGAGAATGGTGTGGCTGAAAGAATAAACATAATCATCATGGAATGTGCAAGAATCATGATGATACATGTTGGATTGACCTTGTTGTTTTGGGTAGAAGCAGTAGACATGACAATATATTTAATCAACTATGGGCCTTCAAGTGCAATGGATGGTGGAATACCGAAGAATATTGGAATGGGAAAGAGGTATACATTTCTTTTCTTAGAGTATTTAGTTTAGAATATTTTGTACATGTTGATAAAGAAAATAGAAAAATTTGGATGTTAAATCCAAGAGATGCATTTTTATTGGTTATGGCTTTGATGATTTCAGATTCTATTTTTGGGATTTAGATGATGCTAAGATTGTTAGGAGTCATGATATTGATTGGAATGAAAAGAGAATGTACAGGATAAAATTTTGATACCCAAGGATGAACAGTGGAAGATTTTGTGGAAGAAAATGTATTCTTGGATTTAAAATTGACACCTACAAGTACTAGTGTCGATTCATGTGGTGAACTAAAGTCACTGACTCGAACTAATGTCACAGAGAACCAAGACTGATATTGGTATCAAAGGACCAACATTGATTTCGAGAACCAACGTCGCAGTGAGTGGTGACCGTGTTAGTCATCGTTAGAGGTTGATATGAATGTACAAGATGTACAAAATGAGCCTTCGGCACCCTAGATTTTTGTGAGAAGGTCAAAAAGGTAAGTAGACCTCCAGAAAGATTTACATCTTCCTTATTTTATCTATTATTAATTGATAGTGGTGATCCCAAAATTTTTGAATAAACAATCCAGGAGGATACCCGCAAGAAGTGGGAGCATGGTGTGGATGAGGAGATGGACTCTTTGAATCAAAACCAGACATGGGATTTGGTTAAGTTTCCAGGAAGTAAGAGAACATTGCAGAACAAATGGGTTTACAGAATCAAGGAGGAAGAAGGTGGATAGAAAATACATAAGGCAAGGCTTGTGGTAAAAGGGTTTGCACAAAAAATAGGTTTTGATTTTGGTGAGAATTTTTCTCCTATAGTAAAAATGACTTCCATTCGTATTGTTTTGAGTTTAGTTGTTGTAGATAATTTACACTTAGAACAACTTGATGTTAAGACAACTTTCCTTCATGATGATTTGGAGGAATACATACATACATACATACATATATACATATACATACATATATATATATATATATATATACATATATATACATACATACATACATACATACATACATACATACATACATACATATACATAGACATATATATATATGTATATGTATATGTATATGTATATGTGTATGTATGTATGTGTATGTATGTATGTATGTATGTATGTATGTATGTATGTATATATGTATATATGTATATATGTATATATGTATATATATATATATATGTATATATATATATATATGTATATATATATATATATATATATATATATATATGTATATATATATATATATATATATATATATATATATATATAGAGCCACTCGATTATGAAGTCAAGGGTAAGGAGAAACTTGTGTGCGAGGTTGAAAAGAGCTTGTATGGGCTCAAGCAAGCTCCAAGGAAATGGTATATGAGGTTTGAAATTTTTATGCATGAGCATAGTTATATTAGATGCGAATCTGATCATTGTGTTTATTTCAAGAAGCTTGAAAATGGAAGCTATATTATTTTTTTACCGTATGTAGATGTTATGCTTATTACAGGATCTAGTATGTAGGAAATTGTTGAGCTTAAAGAAAAGTTAGCTCATACATTTGCAATGAAGGATTTATGAGCTAAAAATAAAATCCTTAGCATATAAATTCACAGAGACAAGAAGAATAGGAAATTTTATGTCTCGGAAGATTATATCAATAAGGTGTTGAAAAGGTTTAAAATGTAGAATTCAAAACCTATAAGTACACCTATGGCTGGACACTTTAAATTAAGCAAAGATCAATGTCTTACATCACATGAGGAGGTCAAGTACATGGCACGAGTTCCATATGCTTCAACAGTTGGAAGCCTTATGTATGCAATGGTTTGTACTAGACTAGACATTGCACATGAAGTGGGAGTTGTGAGAAGATTTATGGCCAATCTAGGTAAAGAGCATTGGAAAGCAGTCCAATGGATACTCATATATTTGAGAGGGACATCCAACATGCATTTATGCTATAGAGGGTTATATACTTATTTATGTGGCTATGTTGATTCATATATGGCTGGAGATTTGGATGGTAGGAGAATCACCATTGGATATGTATTCAAGTAGGTAGCACGACAGATTAATTTGGATTTCAAGATTGAAGAAGGTTATGGCTTTGTCTACTATAGAGGCATAATATGTTGCTGCTACAGATGCTAGCAAAGAGATGATATGGATGAGTATGTTCATGGAAAATTTGGGAAAGGAGAAATAGGATTGCAAATTGTATAGTGATAGTCAAAGAATGATTCATCTAACAAAGAACTCAACATTTCATTCAAAACACATTCAATTGAGATATCACTTCATACGACAGTGTTGGAGGATGGGAAACTAAAACTGGATAAAATTCATACAAATGAGAACCCTACGGATATGCTAACAAAGTCATTGGAAAATGAGAAGTTGGAGCTTCACTCCACTTCTGTTGGTCTTCAAGTTTGAGACTTGAAGAGGAAGAAACATGCCAAGGAAAGGATCCAAGGATGGAGTTGTATGGTATAGTGCAACAATTTATCTCCAAGTGGGAGATTTTTGAGTTGTGGAGCTAAATGGCTTCACAAATAACATGTTTTACAAACTTGTAGGTTTACATAGTAACCGACGTCGCTTTGGTAGCTAGCATCGGTCACCTGGGATCAATTGGTATCGAGTTGGGTAACCAAAATCGGTTACCTGTGCATTAATGTTTCTATTTTAAATGTGGTATTAGATCCGAAATTTGGTTATAAAGGTGATCGGATGGTTGTAAATGCATAGCTAAGTTTCCCTAATGTTTTTATATGCTTGTAAGCTAGAAATCTAGGGTTAGAAGTTAATAATTTAGGAGCTTGTGAATGAAAAAGTATTGTACATCTGTGAGAGGTGTGGAAGATTGCAAATCTTCATTATATTTCCTTAGTAAAGTAAATAAAAATAGATTGGTTGTTTCTTGGTGGACATAGCCCACACTAGGTGAACCATGTTATATCTTGTGTATTTTTCTTCTGGTATAATTTTTGTGTTTATTGCTTGCATGCTTCAATTTAATATAGATATGTACAACACTAGTGTGTGTCTAACCCCAACAAGTGTATCATACATATTAAACTCTAACTCCTTCATATGATCATCAAATGTATTCTCTTATAGGTATTATCACTCATATTCCACATCATTATTACCTTCTACGATTCTTGCATCACTCATGGTCTCATTTTTATACATTTTATTTTTACCCTTCATTGGTCTAAGCCCCATTCATATTATCTTGATTGAAAATGGTTCTAGATGTAATATGTGCACATTTAAATTATTTTATCTTGGATATATAAAGAAGCATAAGACATTTTATACTAAAACTTATCTTGGGCATATTAATTTACCTCTCATTGTTTTCTTTGATATTATGGGTATTCCTTTTAGGTAACCTCCTCCGTTGGATCATGTAACACATGTGTAGGTTTCCCTAGTGTTGGTTCCTAGTATTACACCTCGGATACTTTGCAGCAATTCAAAACAAGTAGCTTAACAAATGATAGATATGAAGAATATGTTGTTGATGGCCGGGAGAGGTCTAAAATTATTTAATCACCAAATCTTGGAAATGACTAGGAGGCACATACAAAGGGGATGGCTAAATCCCATGTTATTCGGATCTTCCTAAACTAGGGTGAGAGAACCCAAGGGGTAACTTGAATGAGGGAAATATGTTATAATTCAATTTCATTTTATTGGAAATTAAATTTGAGCCAAGTATAGCCATGAATGCAATATTTACTCACAATATTTGTCACAAAAATATCAAACATACTTAGTGCATCAGACATAAGTTACTAAAGACAAATAAAATATGATTCACAGACATCATTTCTGAATAATAATTAATGGAATAAAATTTCATGATGTTGGAATTCTAGTCTTCATAAATAAGAGAAAATGCATTCATATTATGCAAGTATAATGCAATTTTCAAGGGTAAAATGGTACATTCACAATAGTTGCAGACAAAAATCTCGCACTTGGGTACATTTCTAGTCCTAATAACATACTACTATTCATATGATTCCTACGCAAGAAAACTAGTAATTGACATCTATCTTTGGCCTTTTTCTATCTTTCTTGTTTCTTCTTTGGTCTTGCACACCCCACAACCTATTCTATCTTCATTACTTTATCTTTATTGACTATGGACACCAATGCCACATCGGGACATTAGCACCTGTGTGCCCTCATCCCTTCCTCGGGAACCCCAACCTCTTTATATCTTTCTCACCTCTTTTGGGCCTCTTTTATCTTTTGGATATCTTATTTTCTTATGGGTCGGCCTTTTAGTTGTCAATTAAAAATTAAAATAAGGGAATCATATAAATACAAAGCTATGTGACCAAAATAAAGGACCAATCTCTAAGAATTTATTATCACTACCTAAGGTTGCATCCAAATGCATCAAGATCATCAAAGGCATTGATCTAACATTCATACAAGAGACAAGGAACTACATTTTTCCATTCATGCATCTATTTACATTGGTACATCTAGTTATTGCTCGTTATCAAGTGCATCTTACACAAGAGCTTCCTAGAGCTTGATTTCTACACACACACACACACAAGAACTACATGGATTCTAATATGTAGTGCAACACTCGGTCATAATTTCACTCTATTAGGTGACCTCTGGAGTTAGTTTGACTCCCCATTTGCATCTTTATTTTTTAGGATTTGATGTAGTTTGGGATTTTTAGGATATCATTTGTTTTGCAGGTTACGTGAATTATGTGATCATACAACGACATACATGGGATCAAAGGTGAAAGTTAGAGACCATATGGTGACAAAATAAAAACTGATTTCGAGTTCCCTTGCACAGTCCACAAGTGCCCAATAGAGGACTCGACACTTATGTGCCTAGGCTCCCTCACCCCGGTCTAGGCACCCTAGTCCGGATCATATGATAGTTCTAATATTTTCTATGTTCGATCATGACATCCTTCTCATCATGTTCATCATTCTTCCAGTCCATAATACTTTAGGATTTAGTACAAAATTAGCTAAGTCTTATATTCCCTCTCTTACACTTATGGTTTCAATTTTCATTAGCTTATTACTTGCGTAAAATTTGTTCTATAGTGTTTATTTATTATATGTCACTCGAAATATTGTGGTTTAGCATGATTCTATTTTTTAAAAAATAAATAGCAATGTGCCAATAATTTCCATGATAGTATGTTACTTTTAAAATGCAAATAAAATAAATCAAGCAAGAAAAACTTTCGAAGAGAAATTTACATTCATTGATATCCAATTCATGTAAATGTTACGTGACAAACCTTAAATCCCCTCAACACAAACACTTGTGCAATAATTCTAATAATAAATTCCATTGCTTCCATTTTCATATGCTTAAGATACACTCAAAGGCTAACATAGATCATTCCAAAGCAAGATTGCAACAAGGGTTTTATAACTTGGCCAAATATTGCAAAGTAAATACTACAACATAATATTTATCCAGTAACCAAGAAGATGAAATAACCAGATGTTAATATTGTATATTAAACGTAGATGCAACAAATAAAAGATTGCAATAAAAGTTATATTTCATTGATCATATATTCAACATAGATATCCAAAGCTATGATTGAATCAAAAAAATTATTCTACTTAATTTAGTTTAAACAAGGGGACATATACTAGATGCCCTCAATGTCTACTAATGGTTATACATTACAACCACCTTAGCATTACAACTTCAAATTTAGAACTTCTACACTTTCCAGAAAATGAAAACCTAGAGTAAATTAATCAATCACCAACCCTTTGAATGAAGACATGCCTTCATTATTATACAATATTTTTCCCAAAGGAATATGCCCAAATTCCCCCCAAAAACTATTTGAGAAGAGAAAGAATGCAGGGAAAAGGATGTTGAGCCCGCCAAAATAGAAGCAAAAGACTCCTCCAACTGAAAATATTCCATCTTGATGCACCAAGATGGAGCGGTTATGCTTCATGATTAAAAACATGGAAGTGTACATGATATTCCCTTTGCTAACAAACCACTTTTTTCTTTTACTACCATGTCATCATTTATGTGTATGTCATCACAGGGAGTCATTACCTATCTTAATCATTTGGTCTAATTCTCCCTCCTCTCTCGCATTTTGAGAAGATAGTGATTCATAAAACAATAAAAATAAGAATCTAAAAAAAATAATAAATAATATTCTCAAGATGGGTCAAGCTCAATGGCCTTAATTTCTTCCTGTTCTTTTGGCTTGTCTCTAAATGCATCAAAACGTTCAAAAAATTTCAAAATAGGATCTTCATTTGGCTTTGTGTGATACGAGAAGATTGTTTCTTTTCTGGACAAGATGTTGATACACTCACCTAATAAAACATTTTTATTCTTCACCTTTTTAGCCAACTTATTGATATATCCTTCTAAATGAACAAACTTCTGAAGGGAAGAATAATTAAATGCTTTCTAAGTCTCAAAAATTTCTGTAAAATGCCTTTTGAGCACTTCAATTAATTTGTCGATATTTTTATTTCCTTCAAGGGGAAGCATCTTCTCTATATTAGAATCAATATCATCTACATACTTATATGCCTTTTCCCTCACAGGTTTGAAGCATGTTAATGCAACTTCTTAATGTTTTTATCCTTAACTCAATTGATTTTTCATACTCAAATTGTTTTCCCTTCCAATCCGGGGACTATTCCTTCCTTCTATAAAACTTGTGGCAGCTCCCATTATCCCTATCTAGTTTCTTTTTTCCACCATTTTAAGTCTATGGAGTTTTCTCGTGGTTCATATAGGATTAAAACCCTCGTAGGCTCCCAAAGCATTAATATAGAGATGATTTCTCTATGGCACAATTTGATACAAAAAAAGATGGATGGTTCAACACATCCTAATTATGGTAGAAGGGAGTCATGTTGGTTGAATCTATTATGGAGTGATCTATTTTCCACCTAATTGAAACATGAAGCTCTAAACCAAATTCTTGAAGGATACTTTCAACCTATGCATATCCTGTTTGAGCCCCCGAGGTTGATTCCATCTCATTAAGGAGACCTCTTTGTCATAAAGTCAAGATTTAAATATCAAATGAGCCATGAGTAGGGAAGTGAAGATCTCATTCTAACTCTGAATGTAGACACAAAATCTATGCACTTGGGTACATTTCTAGGTCCTATCGCATACAACACTTATTTCACTAAATTTGGACATATTCCAGTGAATCTAGACTCCAATATTACAAGTATTAGAAGAAATCCATCTCCATTTTTGCATATATTGGATTCTATTTTTGGCTATATTAGATTCCATTATTACTATTATTGGATTCCAATATTGTCATTATTGGACTTATTCAAGTTCCAATTTCGCCATTATTGGATTCTGATTTTGCTAATATTGGATTCCAATTTCCCATTTATTGGACTCCAATTTCGCTATTATTGGATTCCAATAATGTAATTAATGGATTCCAATTTCACCACTAATGGAATCCAATTTCTAAATCTTGGTTTTGGATTTCAGTTTCATTATTTTAGGATTTATATTTTTTTATTATTTGATTTCCCCACATAAGCCTCGTGGCTACCAACTTACATAAGCCAAGAGGTTGCTAACTTACATAAGCCAAGCAGTTTCTAACTTACATAAGCCAAGTAGTTGCTAACTTACATAAGCCAAATGACCGCTAACTTACATAAGCCAAGCGACCACTAACTTTAAGATAATGTGTAAGTGATTGTTTTCATTTATGCCACATATCAATCTAAATATCATCATACATATATGACTATTTATGCATACCTTATTCAAATCAATAAATGTTGATGTTGAAAATCCTATCCCTGAACATCCTTGAATGGTGTTAAATTTGATGGTTGTTTAGATGTTTTTCATGATTTTAGACGTAACATACTTTCAAATATTTTATAGAACTGACACGTGTGACTTGCATGTTTAAAAGGTGACCGTCAATTTTTATATACATTTATATAAAAATTATTTGTATATATTAAGCATAGTTAAAAAAATCTGGAATTGTCATTTATAAATTTTGTAAGTAGTGTATAAGTGCAAGTGATCGCACTTACAAGTGTGATTGGTCGCATTTACAAGTGTGATTGGTTGCACGTCTAAGTGTTAGTCTCGAGTCACACATCTCTCGACTCACACTTCTAAGTGTGAGTACTCATACTTCTAAGTGTGAGTCTTGACTTGTACTTTTAAGTGTGAGTCTCGACTCGCACTTCTAAGTGTCATTCTCAACTCACACTTCTAAGTGCCAGTCTTAATTCGCACACTAAGTGTGAGTCTTGATTCATACAACTAAGTGCGATAAATCACTTGTCAAACAATTTTTGGGTAACGGTAATTTTTCAATACGCCCTTCAAAAATAAAAAACAATGTTTATTTATACCAATTATTATGTATAAATTTCATTATTTTTAATATATATTGATGTAATTTTTATAATTTATATATAAATCTATATTAATAATTGTGATTAAATATTAAATATGCAATTCACGTGTGATGTTTATTACAAATTTTTGCAAGTATTTTATGTCTACAATCAACAACGTCTAAATGAGCATCAAGAGTCACACGTTGAAGTGCAAGCACAATAAATAAGGGCTTTATTTTACCTAAATTGTATAAGGGATTTTATTTACAGTACAAAAATTATAATATTAAATTCTTACATTAATTCTTTACAATATCAAATGCGCTATTAATGATAACCATTTTGAAGACAAAATGCTAATTAATGTTGAGTTGTCTCAACATTAATTAGCCATTAAAATGAGCTATGTAAAAGAAATCCATTTAAAAGTACATACATCATTCAAAATATGTGCGCCTTTTGGAGCATGTAAATGTTGTCAGCCATTTAATGTAAAGAAATGTAAAATCATACGCATGCCCTCTTAAATTCACGCACCAATGAAATTAGTGGTTGGATTTGTCAATTACATATCACTATAAATAAACAATTTTTGAGTTTATATTTTTAACATTTGCCTTTCTATTCTCTTCGTCAATGCGTAAGCTTATTCATCAATAGAAAAATATCACCAGGGAAAGTGTCAAAAATTTTGTGCTCGATTTTTGGAAACGTTTTGATTTCCTCTCCATGCCAAAAATTGGTATGCATTCTCACCTTCAACGACCTCCAAAATTATGAAATTATGTTAATGTAAAATTTTCCATAGCTGATTAGGGCTTATATCCATGTAGGGCTTTTGTAGATAATTAAACAAAAGCAAGTTTGTTATTCAATATTTTGTAGAAGGTAGTTTTGTTTATCAAATAAATAATTTCGTAATATAGTAAACATTTGTTAGAGCAATGAAAGAGGATGGAATGGAGATTAATCTATAATAACATGAGAGGAAAATTTGTAGAATTTTTAAAACCCATAACACCTTCCAAGAACTTGTTTTGTTATGTCTTGAAAAAGAAGCACGATGGTATGGATGGTGGCTCAATTTATGCAATAAAAAAGTGAATATCAGAATCGATTTATGGTCATGGTGGTGTGCAATAATCAATGAGCAGATGTATTTGATAAAATTGATATTATTTTGTTGGCCTTATTGTTGTCCACAAATAGTCCTTTGCTGCACATACTCAACAAAATTCAATGGCTACGACATCATTGACATGACATTATGACAAATATTTTAGAAGATATTCGTGTTAAGAATCAATTTGTCATTCAAAGTGTGTTGTGTTGGATTGTAGTGACCTATTTGCAAAAAAATATGGTAATGCAAGAGTAGGAGAACCAAATAGATTTTGGAGAACAAAAGAACAAATACAGATTTGTGAAAGGAGAATTTGAGGAACAAGGAAACTCTAATATGTTGATTATTATCTTTAACATAAGCACCACTGCTGCTACTATGGAAGCAACATCTATCCTCAAAACTATTCACAAAATGTAAATTTTCTCTATTTGGGTCATGCCTATGTGGCTTTTTGTCTTTTTTTGCCTACGGATTTCTCTCTTCTATGCTTCAATGTCATATTTTTCCTTAAGGGCCTTTTTGTAAAAGGATGTGGGTCCTTTCAAAACCCCCATATTCACCCTTATACAAAAAAATAGACATAGTAGTTTTACATCGAAATATGTTGTTGTGGCATAACAATATCTTACTTTATTTTTTAAATCCTATCGATTGATAATATCTAATTACTATGGTGTTGCATAAGCTAGCGGACACTAAGCCAAAAATAACATTCTTTGACTTGTTAAATGCTAGTGATCCACAAGGTCAAAATATTAGATTGTGGAAGTATTAGGTTATCTTAGTGGACACTAAGCTCAAAACATCTTACTTTAAATTTCTCCTCAATCCACCAATCAAAATAAAAAATTCTATAACTTTTCAACTTTGACATATTTATATTTTATTTAAATAATATTTTAATCTACAAAACTTATTTATATTTTTCTTTGTTTGCTTTAGTTAGTACTTGATTTGAAAAATATGAGGCCTTGTTGCATGAACAATGATTTATTCTATTTAATAAAAATCGAAATTCTAAGAAAGACATTTGTCCAATCTTTAAATAAGATATGAGATTTAGAAGAAAAAATGTTATTAGACTATTCACTGCATTTAATGTTTATCCGAAAAGGAAGATGTATTTGCATTCTTGGACAAGTGGCACATCCAAAATAGTACACTATTCATAAAAATTAATAAACTTTATTTAACAAATTACATTATAAAAAGTTCTAAATTAAATCCCACCCCGCTCCTTATATATTTTTTACTATTTTGTTTTTTGCTAGTCAAAAATTTTAATCTTTGCTTTATCCTCGTTTGCAATAAAAATTAGATTTGTAAGTTATAATTTATAAAATACATTTTTTTTTCTATGTTTATATTAAATTTTTAACAATAATTTTTTTATATGGATTATATTGTGTTAAAGACAAGAAAAATAATACTATTAGTTCTTTATTTATTGTGATAAATCTTTTAACTATTTTATTTCGTCTATTTCATTTAATAGAAAACTTTTATCTTTATGTAGGCATGTTCAACTTGTAAAATCATGGTGTTTTTTTATTATTGCACCTGAAAAATATAGCTTATTATGTATTTCAAAATGCCACCTATATTACTACAATATTTTCAAGCATAATATGATTCTAGATCGCTCTATGTTTTTCCAAAGAATTATATATTTGATGCATTTTTTTGTCTTCTATCTGAATTTTAATGAGGGCATTTACAATATGTACAACATTTAAATTGGGTACTTACAGTATATACATATTTTATGCATTTAAAATCATTACATAGGGGCATTCTATTTTTTAGCATTCTTTGGATGTCAGCATACCGTATGTGCATAATTTATACATTAAGTATTGGTACATTCTACTTTCTAGAAAAATTGAAAGTGGTTATTCTTAGCAATATAAAGCAAATAATGCAAAATATATATAGATTTTTTTTTAAAAATCGCACAACTACTAGCACATCTCCCAACCCTGAGGCATGAACTTGTCACTCTGCCTTGTTGAATTTAAAATTTCGTTAACAAAATTACTATTAATAAGGGTTTATTAAATATATGTGAACATAATCATTGTATACTTTATGAAGGGATTAAGAAACCAAAAACCTTACAATAGAATGCATCATGAGCATCACCAAGAAGGAACAAAAAAGAAACAGGAAAAAATGGGCTGAAATAGCTTATCCCAAGCTATAGTCCAACACATCAATATAAGGAAAACTCACAAAACATAAAGGGAAAAACATCCCAAATGAAACAGTCCACAAATAGTAAAAATAAATCTCCAAAATCTAAGGGACTAGTTAGTCTTCAAACATTTGTACTCCTCTGGTTGATGCTCTTCATGTCCTTTCATCTAATCATCCTTCTCACTCATGATACGGATGTCGCCTTCAACTTGCTCTTCCTCATCAGAACTACTAAGGTGGAGATTATACCTAAAAAATTTATGTCACTACTCTAGCTTGACCACATGCCCCTACAACTCCAAAACCAAAATTTTGATCTCTACCATATCCACCCTGATAGAGTTTTGGCCGACGTACAAAATTTAGAGGCATTGATGCAATGCGTGACATTGTTTCCCATATTCGTTCCAACTTCACCTAAGGCCTCCATATCCCGTTCCACCCGACTCACCCCGAGAGAATTTTTTATCAAAAGCAACATTCTAACCCAACTCTGCTCTCTCTTTCCCTTTATACTAATCCCCTTTTGTATCAATTATAGAACATGTAGCCCCAATACCAAGATTACCCTTCCCCTGATATGTCATTCTCTTCTTTCTCCTCAGTTTGTTCATACGGTCACAAGAGTACAATTTTCATATGAATCCTCGATTTGGGATCTAATTCCTTTACCACCACCGGTTTACCATTATTAAAAATAAAAATAATTAAACCATGGTGTATTGGGGTATCAATCTTTCCCGATTGAAAATCATTCACCGACACAGAGAGCGACATAAAAATAAAAAGGGAAGGCTCATAACAATCTTATGCCTAAACATATTAATCATAGTAAGATGGTGAGTAAATCTATTTCTATAATTCACTTCAAGATTAATGTACCTCATAAGGTGGAGGTAAACCGTATTCCAAATATCAGGGATGCATAATCTAGCTATACCATCTACCAACAGTAAACCATTTCTTTCTCAAGGAAGAAAGTCTCAATTTCGTTCTTACATCCGGTTCAATCTTTGAATATCTTTAAACCCTTCGTCTCCATTCCATACACCTCGCACTATTGAATCCTCTCGAAACTTTAATTTACATACCGCAAATCACCATGTTGCCATTGTTCCATACCCAAAAACTCCGACGTAAGGTAAGGATCAAACCCTGTGATTTTTGAGAAGAAATTCCTAAACCCCTCAATTTTTAGAATTCTCTACAAGGAGGGGTTATCCTTCAGGTACCATATCTCATGGGCTTAGTTCTCAAATGACCACCTCCCATGGTTTTAGTCGACTGAGATTGAAAATGGAAGAAATAATGGCCAAAATGAACCATAAGAGAAAACTTAATACAAATCCCACCATATATCCTATATGTGCGAAGAGTATTGTTAACCATAAGAACAAGGATGACATCCCAATAAGGGAAAAGAGCCACCGGCATGTCAATACTTAATTCTATTAATGAGATTACTATCATTGGTGATATCATCCCCCTCTCACACAATTTAAAATTACTACCTTTAGCACCCAAATTGGCAAGGTGATTTGCACATTTATTACCCTTTCTAGGGGTATGAATAATTACATTTATCAAACTCTTTTGAGAAAATTTTCGTTAGTATCTTTAAGAATATTGATTAAGGTGCAATTATTAATTTTATCCTTTCTCACATTCTCAAGGGTTAAAATCTTGTTTTGAATATATAACTAGAAAAACATGTTGACATTGGGGAGTAAATCCTTAATCCAATTTTTCCTATATAAATTATTTGCAAGACAACATATGTTCGACAATGAATATGTTTGGTCCAATAAATGATATGTTAGGTGTTATACTTAAGCATTTTATTCATTGATTTTCAACGCATGTAGGAAAATAATTTACGTGAAAATTATTGATCTAGGACATTTAAAATACATCAAACTATTTTAGAAACATGTTCAATATTTTTCATTTAAACAACAACATATTATAAGTACAACATAAAAGTTATTTTGTATTAATTAACAAATCTTTCAAATAAATACATTTTTGTCCTCCAATATTTGCAATTCAATTCTAGTTAAGGCATGACAGACTTCAACTTGTTGACCTTGGGGAGTAAATCTTTAGTCCAATTTTTCCTCCAAAAATCCTTTGCAAGATAACATATGTTCGACAATGAATATGTTTGGTCTAGTAATCGATATGTCAAGTGTTATACTTAAGCATTGTAGTCATTGATCTCCATCAATGCATACATAAGAAAAGTGTTTTTGTGAAAAAATTGATCGAGGATGTTTAAAAGACATCAAACTATTTTAGAAACATGTTCAATATTTGTCATTCAAACAACAACATATTATAAGTACAACATAAAAGGCATTTTGTAGTAATTAAAAAATATTTCAATCCTTCTAATAAGAAGAACTTTTAACATCCACAAGGCTAGTCGCACTTCTGTTTGAGTAGTAACAAATTAAAAAAATAGGTTACAAATTTCACTTCAATCCCAAACTACTATACCTTTTTTGTTATATCAGTTCAATCCTCCAACCAGGTGGAAGTTCATCACAAGATTAACACTGGAGATACTAGCGAAACTAAACTCAATACGTCTTTCTTTAGCTTGTTAAATGATAGTGACTCTTTAGCTCAAAATATTATATTCTTCAAATACATTTGGCCACTAAGCTAGCGGATGCTAAGTTCAAAATATCATTTAGTAACTTGTTAAATGAAAGTGACAACTAAGCTCGAAATAATATAAACAACCAACTGCCAACTGTACCTAGAACAAAACAATATTGATTCAAGTTAATATATATACCCACACCAGTATGAAGTCACGTAAGGGTTCAACATAAGAAGAAATTTTAACATCCAAGAGGATAATTAAAAGATTAATACTTGAGCCTATAATTGTGCTTTTCCAAACAATCGAAGTTCATCGCAAGATTAATACAGGGGCCTACGGCTTATGCTTTTCCATGTCGCATGAAAATCATACTATTCTCATCATGTACACCGTAATTATATCTATAAGAGAACACAAACCCAATAAGCATATTATTCTTTTCATGTACATGTAATTGTATCTACATTTAATTTTATCTTGGTCTGAACTACACACGCTACTCTTTATTGAGAAATTCAGACCCCGAGATAGAGAGGACTCGTGGGGATCATTTTTTTGAAACAAAATTGTCCCCATGTCATTCTAGTCAAACAATGTTTTGTGAAATCACCTCACAAAATATTGCAAACAAATTCCCATCAAAAGTGTTGTTTGTGCTCCCTATAACATCTATATGCTTACCCTCTTCATTTCCATGTGTAGTATGAACAACCTTGGAGAACCTAAATGTAACAAATAGATGTGTCAATAAATAAATTCCAATAAGATATTGCTTTCTGATTTGTTGTTTGATATTTTATATAATATGAAATCATGTCTAGCAATGTTATTTATTTCACCTTGCTCCATTTTGTTTGCAAATTCTTCCTTTATAATATATATTTAACTAAATACATCTAATATCGATAACATTCAAACCTTCAACCTTTAGTAAATGAAGTAATTGCAAGAACATTAACTAATTAATGTTGTGGTTTCCTAAACATTAACTAAGATTAAATAAAAAAATTAGGTTATGTTGAGGCATAACCTCTTTTAGCAAAGGTGAAAGATACTACATTTGTGGGTTTTTTGGGCATTTATAACATTCATAGATTGTGTTCATCGATGGACAAGATCATTTAATGACTATTAATAATTAGGATAGATTTCAATTAGAAATCTTGGAGACACAAGTTGAATATTAGAATGAAGGTGCTCGACATCTCTATTTAACCATCATCTATATTGGGCCTTTGCAATCATTTGTCCACAAAATCCCCGCTCACTATGGGTGGCACCATCAAACACATTGAGGCTTCTTCTTGTGAAGAGTTCAAGGCTGACTTGATAGTATGGAATATTTTGCATGATGGTGGTGTTACATCATTTATGGAAAGATTATCTGGTCACTTTGTTTGAGTGACCAATAGTGTATTGGCAACCTAGAAGAAAGGAAGAGTCAAAGTGGGCAAGACTAAATTTATTATTTCGACAGAGTCCATTGTGGCTACGACGAGGCTCCCCATGGAGGGAGACATTTATTTTAAATTCTCGCTTCAGGAGGATATGGATGAGTTCTTGTGTCCTGGTGAAAATCTAAGAATGTATCACTCGGCTATGAATGGGACTCACTTCCACAACCTTGGGATAGGGTTGCTAAGAAATTGAGGAGGTAATTCATGTTGGAGTGATGCTACAAATTGAGCTATGGACCTCAAATTTTTCTTCTTGCACATATTCGACATGATTAGAAGGTAAAATTTATGGCTTTTCTGTTTCAATCACTTGATAAGTCCCTTAAATTGGCTAGAGAAGAGGAAGGTCCCTTCCTCCACCAAGGCATTTTGTATTTTCTATTTAAAATGGAAGCTTCCCAAAAATAAATCTCACACTTCCCCTTTAAGCCAGGAAATCATCGTCGTGTCCCCCCTCCACTTCCACAACCAGCTCCCTTTTACTCGTCCCCGTCACCACTACCTTCATTTCCCTTCCGAATCTAACTCGAATATCATTATCATTAGCCGAGAGCGGTTTGGTGATCTCCCACCCATTATTTCACTCTTGTATCTCCCTCATCTTCTATGGTGGCTCTTAACCCTTCAAACCCCTCAAATAACTCTCCTAAGGTCTTTGAACCACTTTCAGACCTGGCATCTACTTCCTCTCCACCTCTTTTTGACGCTTCTCTAGATTCTCCTCTCATCTCCACAGACGACAAAGTGTAATGGCTACAACTAACTCAACTCACATGATCATGGAAGCATATGTGGTTGCCCCCAACTTTTGCATGGAATTTAGCATGGAATCAAAAATTCTTGATGTGTTGTGGGATCTCTCCTCGGTTTACCTTGTTTCTCCTTTTTCAGAGAAAATGGGCTCCCCCACTGCAGCTTCAAACACCATGAGCATTTAGATAAGATCTCGCATGACCCACACGCGGACATTAAAGATTATGTTACACTCAATATCTATGGACATGACCTGGATGAAAATCAATGAAGACTTCCTGGAACACATTAAGTTAGTGGACGTTCTTGTTGAAGGAAGCCCTACTGTTGATGCTAAGTGTGAAGCAACTACTCTCATGAATATCCAGAAAATGTATTTTGGCCGTGTCTGCGTTTGGGACTTTTTAGTGTTTTTTTGCATACATGATTGTTCTCTTCTTGTTTCAATGTAATATATTTCCGTGAGGGAGTTTTTTGTATAAGTATATGCAGTCATTTGGAAAAACCCAATTTTACTATAATTCCAAATAGTTTTATGTTTTGGCATATCGTAGCCGCGGCTAAGCTCCTAATATCTTAATGTGTTATCTTACATCCTTAAGATTTCCATGCTCCAAATATTATCTCTTGGTATAATCTAGCAGATTCTCATATCACAATATCCTACTTTATTTTGATAAAACCTAGTGACCACTAAGCTCCAAAAATATATGGTGTGGCATAGCATACCATTTCCTAATGTTAAAATATAATTCTCTTACTAGTCAAGTGTTTGCGAAAACTAAGCTTAGAATATTATATTGTGGGATTAGCACCAAAAATGTATAAATATCTTCCTCTTATTTGTTAGATGTTTTTCAATAGCTTAATTATGAATTATTAAACCCTAGTGATGAAATCTCCAAATAATATTCTATGATATAACCTAGTGGCAGAGTAGCTCAAAATATCTTTCTTTTGTTTGTTAAATGTTATTATCTTTTGAGCTCAAAATAATATATTGTTTAAGTACCTAGCGGCCACTAAGGTCAAACTATGTTGATTCAAATTTTCTAAATCCCAATGACCATTAAGATCCAAATAGTATGTTTTGCGTAACCCACTCGCAAGCTAAGCTAATAATATCTTATTTCTTATGTTTAAACCTAGTGAGTGCTAAATTCTAAATATTATGTTGTGCCATAGGCTAGTGGATGCTAAGCTCAAATTTTCATTCAAGAAACTTGTTAAATGATAACAACCACTAAGCTCGAAATAATATATTATGGAAGTTCATAGACTCCACTTAGTTCAAAATATGTTAATTAAATTTGTTTAATCCTATCAATCGTAAGTTCCATATATTATGTTGTTGTTTAAACTAGCGTCAGATAAGTTCAAAATATATTCTTCTAATTTTTAACTATTGTAAATTATTATAACTATGAATTATTGAACCCTTACGAATACAATCTTTAAATAATGTGTTATGGCATAAGCTAGAGGTCATAAGATCAAAATATATCAAACCATCGATAGTCTCCAAATATTATGTGGTGGCATAACTAATGTGGTGCTAAGCTTGAAATATCTTAATTTGAAATCTTAAATTGATACAATAAATTCAACTAATTTCTCTTGGTCTTGATTGTTAAAAAGATCTCCAAAGTTAATGTCCTTGATTAACTTAGAGTTCGCTAAGCTCAAAACAACGGAATTTAATTTTTTAAAACCTAGCGACTTCTAAGTTTACAATATAATTTGTTAGGTTATGTTTAAGCATAACCTAGAGGACATTGGACTAAAAATGTCTTTCTTTTGTTTGTTAAATACTAGTGACTTTTTAGCTCGAAATATTATATTATTAAGTACCTAGAGCCGCTAACCTCGATCTATGTTGATTAAAATTTGCTAAATCCCAGTGACCATTAAGATCCAAATATTATGTTTTGGTGTAACCTACCAGCCCGCTAAGCTTATAATTTCTTACTTTCTTTTGTTGAAACCTAGAGACTGCTAAGATCCAAATATTATGTTGTGGCATAACCTAGTGGTCGCTAAGTTCAAAATATCTTAATTTGATTTATTAAATCCTAACAATAGATAGACTATAAAGATTGTGTGGTGGCGTAACCTAGCGGATGCTAGGATCAAAATATATTAATTTAAAATCTTAAAATCATCAAATAAAGTCGAATAATTTATATAGATCTTGATTGCTATACAGTTCTCTAGAAATAATGTGGTTGATTAACTTAGAGGTTGATAAGCTCAAAACAACTTACTTTAATTTGTCAAAATGTAGCGACTTATAAGATTTTTAAAAATTATTAGATTATTCTGAGGCGTAACCTTTTTAGTGGCGACAAGAGGATATGACATGTGCGGCTTTAATGGGCATTTATGACATTGATAGATTGCATTCGTGCGATAGATGAGATCGATTAATGGTTATATGCACATGAGATGTAAGATGGTGTCGGGAATTTAATATTTTTAATGGGAAGCATGATATTTTTTTATTAGGAAATCCAATTGATGATCTTCGTACCCTCACACTTTCCTCTTTTCATGTGTTGCATGGTGGTGGCTTTATATCTCTGGGCCAGCTGGACATTTCACTACCCTTTTCCTCTTTTTGTTTTTGTTCATTGTGCTTCGTGTCTCTCGCGATGGAGATAGTGGTGCTATTGGTTTCTTGGGTAGCATGGAGTGTGGTCCTAGCAATAAGAAGAAGAGAGCTATGACATGAAAGGATGTCGGGAATCGCTTTACTTCTTAGGTAGACGGGAAAATCCAAAATGCAACTATGTGGAATTGGCTCGAGAAGGTGCAGTCAATCATGGATCATTTCTAAGAAGAAGATGACAATGATATTTGTGAGAGCATGCACAAGATGATGATTGACCCAAACCATTCCAAAGGGCGGAGGAATATTTTTGACATAAGCGCAAGAAAGCGTTGAGTGCGTAAAAACATATTTTCGACTCGCTGGCCGGTTTATCTTGCATAAGGAGCATGAGAAGTTGGAAGAGTGTCTATTCAGACTTCAAGATCATGTCCATGCATCGATGTGTGGAATGCGGTGATTACGCATGCTCGGAGGTGGTTGTGGGAAATTAGGGTATAGAACTCCTTGCTGCCGCTAAAGTGAAAATGTTGGAATGTTGTGTCGATTCATCCTCCTCCTTTGATTAGAGTAAAGGGGACTTGGATGTCGAGATCATCAGAGAGGTGAAGTTGAGAGGTAGAAAGGCCTAATATTTCCTAGATGCATTTGTCTTTAGTTTTTTTATTATGGTTCTGAATGGATGTATGTATAACGAAGTGTATAGATATAGGAAGTATTTTTGGGTGAAGTAAAGCTGATTATAACTCTTCCCCATTAATTTTGGCATATATTTAGTACGATAAGTTTCTTGTAATCATCATGAGATTCCACTATTGGAAGACTTATCATGGATTGGTTCCTCATGTACTATTTTTTGAAGACTTATCATCGAAATATCTCAGTTTAAAATCTTAAAATCATAGAATGAATTCAACTAATATATATATATATATATATATATATATATATATATATATATATATTCTTTCAAATACATAACCTAGTGGAAACTAAACTCAAGCTAGTAGACACTAAGTTCAAAATATCATTCAGTAACTTGATATACTAGTGGAAATCAAACTCAATATGTCTTTCATTACTTAGTTAAATAGTAGTTACTTTTCAGCTTAAAATATTATATTGTTTAAATTCCTAATGCGATCGTTAAGCCCAAATTATGCTTGATATAATTTAAATAATATATTGTTTAAATACCTATCACCGCTAAGCCTAAACTATGTCGATTTAATTTGTGAAATCGCAATGACCACTAACATTCAAATATTATGTTTTGACGTAACCCACCAGCTACTAAATATTATAAAATATCATAAATTGAAGTTATTAAACCATAGTGAATTGAATACCCAAATAATATGTTGTGGCATAACCTAGCGGTCGCTAAGCTCATAATACCTTAATTTAGTTTATTAAATCCTAACCACCGCTAGGCTCCAACAATTAGGTGGTAGCATAACCTTCAATGCTGGCGCTATGCTTTAGAAATAGATTAATTTAAAATCTTAAAATGATACGATATATTTGAATAATTTATTCATATCTTGTTTACATCTTAGAAAATTACACTATCATTTGTTGGAGTTTTGTTAAAACAAAACCTAGTGGAAACTAAACTTGATATGTCTTTCTTTAGTTTGTTAAATGCTAGTGACTCTTTCTGTCGAAATAATATATTGTTTAAATACATAGCGACCGCTAAGCTCAAACTATGTTGATTTAATTTTTTAAATCCCAGTATTCATTAAGATCATATTATTATGTTTTGGTGTAACCTACCGATGCTAAGATTATAGGGAATGGTGGAGAGTGTGCGGGAGTATGAAGCATGGTTCAAGACCCTCCTATCAAAATTGTCATATGAAATTCACCCTTCACAACATGCTCAATAGTTTATTGGGGGTTGATAACTCCATTTAGAAGAGATTTATCTCATAAAACTTTCACAGACCCACACGAGGCGTTAGAAGCTACTCTGCGCACCGAGGCTATTGGAAGTGTTGATACTGGTGTTAGCCCATTCCTGGAGGCTCAAATTACTGCTATGGCTAAGCAGCTGGAGAATTTTTCACGAAATCAGCCCATGATACTTGCAATGGTACATGGTGTATAGATTGTGAAGTGGAGGGGCATGTCAAGGATAGTTTCCCCTCAGGAGGACAGTACGTGCCATAATAGTAGACTGTGAAATTTGTCATGGGGACCATGATGCAAGTAGATGTCCCTTGTTACAACACACAATTCGAAAGAATGTGTCTTGCTACTGTAATATCTACACCTCTACGACCCATGATACTAAGGATTGTAGGCTTATTGACCAGATCCACGAGGCCATTGATCATGGGGTGCACTAGACTAGCATTGCTAATAGTTATAAAGGTGATGATCACCGTTATGAGGAGCATGCAGATAGAGGCACATGCGGAAGGGGATTTCGTGGTCATGGTAACCACAGAGGAGGAAGAAGTGAGTTCCCATGTGGAACCTATTTTAATTTGAGAGTGCCTGACTTGTTGCGTGCTCATGGTGCGGAAGAAACACAATAATGAGGAGTGCCCCGAGTTATTCAAGCACATGAATCAATAGCACCCGAAAGACAAGGGCACTGAAATGGTAAGCATTAAGAAGATGGACACACAATGGATGTCATAGGTGAAACGTGATGTGGGTTTGGAATCATTATGGTAAAAACAAAAGCAGAGGTTGCGCGCAAAAAGGAAATACCAAGGCAAAAGAACCTGGTTTGAAGGGAATAAGTGGTACATGGGAAGTACCCAGACCCTGCACATCAAAAGGAGATATATCAAGATACCATGGATATCATTTGGAGTTTACAGGGAGAAATCTAATGTCTAAAGGAGCAGTCCAGAAGGGAGGAGTAAAGAAGGAAGGTTGAGGCGCCAAGAGATGACCTGGTTAAGGTCAAGGAAGTATGTAAAATGCTAAGGTAAGAGTATATTATTCCCTTGTTAGGAGCATGGTTGAGAGAGAAGGTAGCACACGCTGGAGAAGAGCATGAGAGGCAGGTCTTACATACAAACCTTCCCCCTCACAACCTTAACTATGATAGGGAGATCACGTTAAATGCGGTCATGGATGGATGGCTCCTTATGAATATCCTCATTGACACAGTCATGGAGGTCAATGTTGTCACATTAGATGCATGTCATTAGATGGGAAGGTCTACACTACAGTCGTCTTCGAATGTGTTGTATATGGCAAACAAAATGAAGGAAATGCCCATCGGTGTGTTAAAGGATGTAACTATCACCATTTAGGGAGCAAAGTTTACTGGGGACTTTGAAGTCTTGGTGCTCACCGAGGTAGACAATTTCCTAGCACTTCTTGGGTGCCCATGGTGTTATAAGAACAATTCAGATCTTTGGTTCAACAAGGGGTACATAAGCTTTGAAAATGAAGAGGAACAGGTCATCATACCCCTAGCTGATGGGAATTGAACACCCTATATTGAACCTTTGGGAGAAGAGGTCCTGGATAGAATATATGTGCGCTCAATCAAGGATCTAGAGATAATCCATCCTACCGATGGAATTATCCAATTCGAGGATGCTCAGTCGGTAAGTGACACCACTAGTCTAGCATGTGATAATTGGGTAAATGGAACCTATGAGTTGATCGAGACAGATTTAAGAGGATCGGTGACAAAGGCGTGCACAAATCGGCACCTAGGAGGAAAGGTGCTACCTAAGTACTCAAGAGGTGCCTCCCCTGAGGTCTTTTTACATAAGATGGAAGCTTAGTGGAAGGAGGAAAATAAAAGAAGGGGGATGTTAAGTTATGTCCTACTAGGAACTGTTGTGCGTTGGTGGGAAACGTATCGGGATAATCTCTTGGAATGGCACAAAGTGAGAATTTCCTTCTCTGTTCATTTCTCTAGAAGCAACGTGCCCACCACCATCAAGTACTACCATGGTAAGGATCCCACCTCTTTCCACATCCAAGCGTTTAAGAAGGTCTTGATAGGAGGCACGGAAGCTTTTCCACCATCCCTCTGGGTACACAAACTGTATTCTACACTACAGAATTACGTGTGCATATGGTACATCCACTCTAAGAAACACTGCCAAATAGGGAATTGGAAAGAACTAGTGGCTGATCTCGTCTAAGAATTTGAGTATTGAAGCACCAAACCATCGGTGGATAAGGCATTGCAGGAGATCAAGCACCTTATGATGGGGGATAGTGCCATGACAAAAGATAGGCTACTGGAGTTGCTAGGTGAACTTGGCCTGGAGGCATGCTTTGAGGAAGAAGACATAGAAGAGATACAGTTTGAGCGTGCATATGTAGAGAAAGAAAAAGGCAAGATGGTCTATGTCATGTGAAGACGCTAAAGAGATGGAGAATTTAGAGGTTAACCATGTTCTCTAGGCTCGCATGAAGTGATGGATAGTGATGATGAAAGAACGTACGCATATCATGAGCCTTTAAAGACAAAAAGGTTAATATTGGGTCGGGGCGAAACCCAAGGAAGCTATCATTAGAGATTATTGGTCGAGAAGGAAGTATCCAAGATCATTGATCCTTTATGTGAATTTAAGGATGTATTCCTATGTGGGTACCATGATCTCAAAGGCGTCCACCATTCCTTGGGGAAGATGAGGATAAAGATGAAGGACAGTGTGCACCCGGTCAGGAAGAGACCCTACCGGATGAATCCCAATTTACATGTGAAGGTAAAGGAAGAGATAGAAAAAATGATAGCATCTGGGATCATTGAAGTTGTTGAAGAATTAGAGTGGATAAGTCCAATGGTAATCAGCATCAAGAAGATGGGTGGATTATGATCTACATGGATTATAGAAAGCTAAACGCAATTTGTGTCATCGATACTTTTCCAACCCTCTTCACTCGAATAAATTTTGGAGGGAGTTGCTGGGTGTGAAATCTATTCCTTTACAGATGGATTTTCAGGGTACCACCAAGTTTGGATTGCAAAGGAAGACCAAGAGAAGACAACTTTCACCAATGAATGGGGAAGTTTTGCATACACGGTCATGCCCTTTGGGTTGAATAATGTGCCTATTGTTTTCTCGCATAGTGGTACAGTATTCCAGGACTTCATCCATAAATTTCTTAAAGTTTATCTGGATGATTGACAGTGTATGGGCTAGTAAAAGACCATTGTGATGATTTGATGTTGATGTTTGAGAGGTGTCGGAAGTTGAGAATATCCCTCAACATTAAGAAGTGTGTCTTTGCTACCCCCTTTGGAATGTTATTGGGGCATATCATATGTAAGGAGGGCTTGCTAGTAGATCCTGCCAAGGTTGTAGTTATTGTGGGATTAGGGGAGCCTACTAGCCAAAGCATAGTGTGCATATTTCTTGGGCATACGGGTTATTACAAGAAATTCATTAAGGGGTATGCCAAGATTGTTGCGCCTTTAGAAGCATTGCTCAGACATAAAATTTCCTTTCATTGGGGAGAGGTGCAGCTAGAAGGCATTTAACACATTGAAGGATAGGCTTGTCACCGCACCTATATTACGTTTCCCCTCTTGGGACAAGTCCTTCCATGTTCATATGGATGCCTCTAGAATGACCATTGGGGCGTGGTGGTTACGCGACTGGTGAGGGAATTTTGATCACCCCTATGCTTTGCAAGTAAGAAGTTGACACCAATAGAATATAATTACACTATGAATGAGCATGAAGCATTGTAAATGATCTACGTGCTTAATAAGTTTAGACAATATCTCCTAGTAACTCCCTTTGTATTTTACACCAACCACATGGCGTTAAAGTACTTGGTGAAAAATCCCATCCTACAAGGGTTCATATTTCAATGGGTGCTATTATTTCAAGATTTTGAGTTCACGTAGTTGTGAAGCCTGGAAAGAGTAATTGTGGACTTGATCATTTGTCAAGAATTGATTCAGGGGAGGACATGCGAGCATTGAGATACTATGCCGTACACAGCAACTATTTAGGTTACGACGTGTGCCCTTGGATTTGGAGGAAATTGTAGTATTTCTAAAGGAAGGTGTGGCACCGGAAGGGATGAAGGCCTTGGAGAAAAAGAATTTAGCTATACGTGCCATGCCCTACATGTTAATTAATGGAGACCTGTACAAAATGGGTCATGATGAGGTTCTGTGCTTGATGCGTGCTAGAACATGAGCACATTTCTATAATAGAAGAAGCACATGGTGGGATTCCAGGAGGACACTATGTAGGAAATGCAATCGTGCGTAGAGATTCTACTTGCAAGGATTTAGTGTGAGACCATTTATCAAGATTGCATAGAGTTTTGTAAGGCCTATGACCATTGTCGGCACCTTGAAAACCTGGAAAGAGGGATGAAATGCCCTTACGACCAATACCAAGTGTGGAACCATTTGAGAAATGGGCTATTGACTTTTTCGACCAATCTCACCAAAAGCGCAAAGGACTGGTTCATGGTATATCATTACTTGCATTGATTATTTGATGAGGTGGGCAGAGGCAACACCCACTAAGGATTGTACCGTAGCTACAACTACTAGATTTTTATGGGAGAACATAATCAATAGGTATGGATGCCCATTGAGCTTGACAAGTGATAGAGGTACGCACTTTCTCAATGAAATGGTCAGGATTCTATTATCAGAATTCATGGTGGCCCATCACAAGACTACTCCCTATCACCCTCAAGCAAATGGAACTGCTGAGGTGTTTAACAAAATACTTAGTCACACGTTGACTAAGATCTGTGATGTTGGTAGGCAGGATTGGGATGATAAAGTATCAGCTGTTCTTTGGGCATACAGAACAACCTACAAAAGGTTGAATAAGGCCACACCATTTTAGTTGGTGTTTGGTATAGAGGCTATCTTACCAGTTGAGTTTATGTTACCTTCGCTACGTATAGTGCATGTGGGAGGGTTGGATGATGAACAAGTGCTTTGGAAGAGAGAATTGATGAATTGATGAAGCTGGATGAAAGATGATCACTAGCCAGGTGGAGCCAGACAACTAAAAAGTAAAAGAAGGCATGGCATGATCACCACATTAAGAACAAGAAGTTTGAGGTTGGGCAGATGGTGTTGTTGTATGATTCAAATTTTTGCACCACCCTAGGAAATTAAAGGTCCATTAGTTAGGTCCCTATATAATCTCATACATCCTTGATTCGGCACATGTCAGTTACAAGCACTGGATGGAACGAAATTTCCTGGACACTTCAATGGGAGTAGGTTGAAGCCCTACTATAAATAAGGCTTCTTGGTGTTTGTAAATAAGGTAGTTTTTCCAGATAGTTTAGAATTTCCTTTATGCATTTCCTTTCTTGTGTTTCCCTTTTGCATTGTTGTTTTGTTTTGCACCTTGGGCACCAATAACCTTGTTAACTTTTTTTAGGTTTTGAATGTGCAGAGGACCGCACATTATTTTAATGTGGGGTGGAGTAATGTGAAGGAAAGCGTGGGTAAAGTGCCAAGGAGGATTGTGTTGGAAAGCCCGGTTGAATGGCCCTATTGAAAGAGGTGCATGAAAGAAAAGGTGGAAAAGGATGGTTGGTGTCAAGATAAGGCTACTTTCAGATCCCACATACAAAGGAGGAAGAAGTGCAAAAACAACATGAGGTAGGTGAAAGCAAAAATCATGACAGAAGAAGTGCCTTCGGCACCGGTGATGCGCGCACAAGAGTCTCCTATCAAGATGGATTGGTTGCAGACCCTTTAAGGTTGGAATATTTTCTGCGCAAGGTTGGGCATGTGAGTTAGGGTACAAAAGTCAGGCTCTGTTTGAAAAATCTGCATTAAAAGTTAAAAGTACGGTGGTAGGTGAAGTATCATTTAATGCTTAAAAATAGGAAAAACTATAAATAGAGGTTCAAAAATTTCATTATTCACTTTGCAAATACGAAGAGAAGATATTTTGTGAACTAGGGTTTCCAGAGTTGATCCGTGCAAGAAGAAAAATTGCAAGAATTTGAGCATGAGTGACCAATTTGGATTTAAAAACTAGAAAGTAAGTGATTCACGAGTGTGGGAAGAGTTGTGGAGAAGCGTTGTCTAGTGAAAACAAATTCCAGTTAGGGTTTGATATCTAGGGCACGGGTTGAAAAAGATTTTCTTTTCTAGTTTGAGATCTAAACTTGGAAAGGGGTAGTAAAACAAAGCAAGTGAAAGAAGTTGAAGTGTTAACATAAACAATGGCACCCAAGAAACCAATTGGCACACCTAAGAAGGGAAAGGGAAAAGGTAAGAGAAAGTAACAAGAAATTATCATGAGTACAAATGAAGAGTGGTATGCAGAAATGCAGTACCCAGATGGAGTATTACTTGGGCGAGAATGGGAGTCCCATTTAATAAAAATGTTAGTAAATGATTATAATCATCGCTTAAGCACAATCGAGAAGGAAATGGCATTGGATTTAGCACGATGATGGATAAAAGGACACCAGAGGTTTTTCCCATCTATAACGATGAGGTAAAAGTGAAGTTGGAGAAGTCAAGATTATTATAACTCTTTGAGTTGCCCTACTTCAGAAAGCTTGAGTGCCTATATCAATGGTTGATGTTGCGCGTGCATGAAGATTACTTTCACTTCACAGGGCACAAGATGCACATTACCCCTCATCTTGTTTCACATTTCATAGGCCTCATCTGTGAAGGAGAAATTTTGGAGGATGACCTATGCGACAAGGAGGAAATTAAGGAAACTATCGCTACTTATGCATACAAAAAGGGGTCGAGGTACTTTGATATCATGGACATCAAGGACCTAGTGATGAAGATGGCTGCACACCTTGTGACAAAGCTAAATGGCCAGGAGAGATGGACCCAGGTAAACAAGTCCTGGCTGAATGTTTGCAGGAGGATTTCGAGAGGGCACCATCTAACCTGTCTGCATACATCGCGGATAAGATTGTCAGAAACACGCATGAAGGTGATAAAATCATCTTTGGTAATGTCCTATTAACCATTGTGTTCTTAGAGATTGGAGTGTCGATGTAGTGGAAAATTCGTGTGGGAGTACCCTACTAAAGACCCTTCACCCGCGAAGAGGTTTGAGAAGTACACCTGTGATAGTATGACGGTCGTGCACAAGGTGCGCCTGGAGAAGTGGTATATGTGCCTGAGGAACATGTTTGGGGTGGAATGGAGGATCCCTGAACAACTACTAGTGACCACTAAGGGAGAAGTTGAGTTTTTGTGTACCAACATTTCTACCTTGGCATATTTAAACTGATAGATGAGACATGGAGCCCATGGTGCAAGCTCCCTTTTTCCTTCACAACTCAACACTTCCAAGTGGGAGTGAATAGGTTTAAAGAGTCCAAGAAGTTGAAGCTAGACCTTGGTAATCTAGACCAAGACCATAGAGAAATGTGCAAAGGGTTGGTCTACCCCAACAAGTGTGCGTACATGGAGAAGTACGTGTCGCATGAGGTCCAAATGGTGAAACCCATGACTTTTCCCATTGCAGGAGGGTCCGCAGTGTAAGTATACCTCCACATAAGACCAAAATTTGAGAAGGGTGTGTATCTAGAGAATGAGGTGTCCATACCTAAGGACCCAACTGGCAGGAAGAGACCCATGCCCAAACAGGAGGAAAAAGAACCAAAGAAGAAAGTACCAAGTGTAGTGGATACACAGCAATAGGTACCCCTAGGAAAAGCGCCAGAACAAGTATGTATTCACACAAGAAAATTCCATAGTCAAAGAGAAGAATCTAGAGCCAAATAAGTCATTAGACAAGGATTCATCGGAAGAAGAAGAGACAGAGTCACCTACACTGGAATCCCCAGTTAGGAAGAAGCAGAAGATGACGGAGGATTCAGATTCTGAGTACACTGAAATTTTGAGGGCCTACCAGGGTGAAAAGGATGATGATGATGAAGAAGATGATGATGAGGAAGATGAGCCTGAGGTAAATCAAGAACAACCTGTGTTCAGTGTACATGACTCAGAGGAGGGAGAAGGAGAGAAGGATGAGTACATCTTTGCACGGAGAAAGGGAAGCCAGGAGGAGGAAGGTGCCTAGGACAAGGAAGGGAGTGAAGAGGTAAACAAGGCGGTGGAAAGAGAGGCTGAGAAGATCATTGAGACCTTGGTGGAAGAGGAGTTGGAACGTAACGTTGAGCTGGTGATGAATGAGGATAAGGAAGAGAGCATGGAAAAGGACCATGACAACATTGGAGGCCCCACTTTAACTATAAATATTCCTAAGGGCACGCGCATGGGAGGAAAGCACGTGGAGGAGGAGAGGCCAAGGATGGGTTATATTGATGACCCCAACAAAGTGTTACGTACGCGGTTCCAAAGCACGGTTCTAGTAGAGGAGCTCCTAGAAATGTCATCATTTGACAAAGAGGGTGCGTACCCCAGGACAAGGAAGATGCTCTCTTGGGCGTTTGAGTCCCATATTGATGAGCCAAAGTTTGAAATATACCAAGGGGAAATCATACCAGTACCAGAGTCTAAGGAAAAAACCCCTTAGTAAATGCCCAACAGATCTCGGATGAGTAGTTATGTAATGCATTGAACAAGGTTATGGTCGAGACTGAGGCTAGGCTCTTCGGAAGAAATGATAGAGTAATATTTCTAGAGGAAAATATAGAAAAGAAGGAAGAGGAGTTGGCTAAGAAAACTAAGGGCTTGAAACAAGAAGAGTTGATCAGCACCCAATTGCAGTGTGAGTTAAAGGATGAGAAGGCTAGAGTGTGCAAAGTATACAAAAAGGTGGAGTCCATTACAGATGCAATAGTGTTGAAGCATCCAGACCTAGTGCCTCTCGCAGAAGTATGGATCTACCCTGGAATGCCTGGAGGACTTAACAAGAATCCTCACCATGGAATCTATAGAAGAAGTGGCTACATGTTTAGAAAAGGAGGATAAATTTAAAGTCATGGCACTCATAGCTGAATACAACAAGGTCCTTTCTGATGTAAAGATTGCTTCCTGGACTACTGAGGCCACGTACGACAACTGCATGCACAGAGACAAAGTGGCAAGCATGCTGGTTGCCAATGATGAAGCAAAACTTAAAGAGTTCTAGGAGAAGAACAAGGGGAACATAGCAGAGCAAGAAAAGATCCTCGCCGAGGTAGAAAATAAATCAAAAGCTATTGAGGCCTTACAGGGCTCAGTTAAAAATCGGCTAAAGGAATTATACCCGCATATTACACAAAGGATGGATGCACTAGAGGATATAGGCAAGGAGTTAGAGAAGATTGTTGACACCATGAGTGCATAAGGGGATGGGCTAGGTTTTGATCAGGTGAGCACCTTAGTAGGTGATATTTTCCAGAGAGCACAGAATGAGGTCAATGCCTGGAACAATCTGGAGGCTAACTTGCAGAAGAACTTTCCTCTCTTATTGCTTTAAGTAGCATCATTCCCCATTCTTCCTTCTTTTCCCATTATTTGTCCCCTTTATTCTTTATTCTTTGAGGAATTTTCCAAGGGCAGAGAACAGGTAAAGTGTGGGGTGATGTTGGGCCCCTAAAATATCAACAAATTTCAAAAACGCTTGCATAGGCACGTAAGGCCCGGTTAAAAAAAAAAGTGCACAAGATAAGGCGTGCAGGGAAGGGTTCAAGTAGGGTTTTGGTAGAACCTGGGATGTTCACCCATGGAGCAGAATCCAGGACTTATCCATTTTTGACCTATCGGGTAGGATGCAAGAAAAAATGTGACCCGAGTGGATAAGGTGTCACCTGGCAACAGGGGCCTAGAAGGAATATACTCTGTGGTAGAAGCTTCTAGAAGGACATCATGGCAAGGAGTGGTGAGCTCAGGCCTGGAGGAGCATGCACCCATGGAGGACCACATTCAGACACTTGGTGACAAATCTAAGGCCGTAGAAGAATGAGTTGGCAGTTCAGAAGGCTATATATACAAGCACCTACAAAAGTAAAAAAGAAAGGAGAAAGACAAAAGGAAGAAATGGATAGAGGGCGAGCTCTGTAGAAATACTACAAGGACTCTGTTAGCTTGGGTAAATAAGCATAGGAAAGGATGTATCGGGGTTTCGGGTTATAAAATTTTCTTTTGAGATATTAGCTATATGAATCCATTTATAATGCATGGTTGTGGTCTCCCTTCTATGGCATTCTGTAATGGGCCTAATGAATGTAATAAGGTTACCAGTTTATGTGAATATGAACATTAATGGTTCTGATGCATACATCCTTCTTCATAGCTCTTTTTCATTTATGTTTACGAACTAAGTATGAATGCTTTTACAACTTCCTTTCTGTTTTGGTGTAAGTTCTATAACTGATTAAGCACTTTTTTGTTTGTAATGACTATAAGGATCTAGAAGCCGTTCTGAGCTCTATGGTGCTTGTATGTCTTATTTCCTCTCAAATCTCTTAAAATTGGATCATAGATGATGTTCCCCACTAAAATCACATAAAGGAGAGACTCGGTGCCCACCGTGCCTCAAGTGAGTGCCCAGTGCCCGTTGAGTGATAGGACGGAACGCATGGGGTTTCCTTGTTCTTTGATGGGTGTAAAAATGACTACATTTCATGTACTTTTGGATATTGACACACACTTAATAAGCTCACATTCTTTATGTATGATGAATGGATGGTTTGTATAATTAATGAATGAAATAGTAAATGAAGAAAAAAATGTTGTATGAATGATTCACCCCCATTCACTTTTATTCTAACAAAATGCATCAAATAGTGATGTAGGGGAGGTAATTATGATGCTCCTCAAGTGTGCGAGTGATAGAAATCTATCCAACGATAGTGAAGAGTGAGTTCCCCTTATCTAGCATCCAAGGAGGAGAAGGAATGTGATCATGGTCTAGGACCGGTGGTGAAGGAGATTAAATATGCATATGTGAGGGGAACCGATGTGGTAAAGAAGGTAGAGAAAACATATAGGAATGGGTTGCTCGTGTAGGGGACTTATGATGATGGGTCATGATGTAGGACGTGTATGAGTGGGAGAGCTAGGTGCAATAATAGGTTTTTAGGCCTACATGTCATGAACGGGGTGGTAATAGAGGTGATATTGGGATGAGGTAATGGCATGCATGGTGGAATACCCTGAATGGTGACAACTTGCTTGTTATGAATGAACTTAAGACACAAGTGAAGCATGGAAGGGATAGCTTGGGCAACCTGAAGCCAAGGGAGACCTAAGACCATATCAAAGCACAAGATTTTGGATGTAACAAGGAACAATGTTAGTATGGTAAGGGACCATATAGTAATAGGAAGGACAACATGTCCATAAGAATTGGGAACTGAAACGTGATTTGAGATATTGGAAAGTTGATAGCTAGTAAGAGTGCCACAGAGCATGCATTGAAAGGGCCGAGGATGTACCACAATATTGTTGACTATATGTAGCTCATCAGAGGAAAATGTAGCATGGTAATCATGATATGAAAATGTAATAATTAGTGGTGGCATCTCAAAGGCGCTGATGTCATGCAAATGTGCAACAGAAAAATTCTCGCTTTCAAGCATGACAACGAACCCCAAAGTGTTGAAAATTTTGGTGTAGGTGGTATATTTATTCACTTATTTAGTGTTATTCCACCTCACCAGGTGAGTCATCTCACTTAGGTGGACATGGATCTTGGTGTCATCTTAGTTATGATAGATTCTCTTACGAAATCGCCATATGTGTAAGTGTGTCATAGGAGTTACATTCCCATTTGGGAAAGTAACTCCTCTTCTCCATTATGGAGGAATCTTCTCTTACATGGGAGTTACACATGCACTCCCCTATATGTACACCACCTCTTTTGATCTATGATAAGCCAATACAAGCTAAGCTAAGGCTTCCATTCCACTCCACTTTTTGAATCTTGAGCTCTCATATGCATGCACATTGCTTTACAAAGCTTGCTTGCTTTAATCTCACAACTCCTACACTTTGGTGAAGTGCAACTATTCGATGAACATGAATTCCTTCTAGGTCTTCGTCCTACACTCCTTCATGGTATTAGAGCATGGGGACCGAAATCACGTTTCCCACCATCATTGTTCCACCGTGTAGTTACTTGTGCAAGCTCTCGCTTTTGCATGTGCTCTACTTACATATTTTGAGATTATGTGGGTGTATTTTTCGGGTGTTTGTGCTCTTCAAGTGTTCAATGGCCTTGCATGTGTGCTTTGGAGGCATTTTGCGGTGTTCAGGTTTCAATATTATAGGTTTGAAGGTTGATAGCTCGCTCTTCATTTGATCTAGCTCATGCTTCACCGTGCTCAGAAATGTTGGTGCATGTCATTCAAACCTCTTTAGCTTTGACTTGCATACCTCATTCACTTTGGTATACTTGTTCTTGTGACTACCTTGCTCGGCATTGTGTCTACCTACAACATTTTTTTGTGTTTCAGTTGTGCTACGGATACACTGCTCCACATTTTTTGCTATGTATGCGTTATGATCCGAAACGGTGGTTATAGTATTACCTCGCACTTTGGAAGTAACAACTCAAGCTCTAGCACATTTCATTCAAGCTCCATCCGTTTAAACTATTCCTAACCATGCATTCAAACTCACAACAGCACTTAACCAAAGACGTGGCTCCATTCCCAACAAATTACTCATCATTTTGGTATTTTTGGCCGTTTTGGTGTTTTTGGGGTCTTCAGTCTGATCTCGCTAGCTCTCCAAAGACGTGGATAATGGCCACCCAAAGACTAAGCTCTAGGAAGTTTCCTTGCTCCACGTGGGCTCCACTCAATGCACGACCTACCACACACTCACCACAACAGCTCGGGTCAACAATGTTTGCTTTTGTGGCAACCACTCAGCATCCAGTCCTTGCACCACATGTGGCTCTCTCTCTACGGTTCTGGGCATAGCCACCTTCAGTCTCTACACAACACGTGGCTTCATTTACACTCACACTAACCCTTGCAAAATAGACTTGGTGCTGAACCTTGCTCAAACTTGGAGTCCACTCCTTCAACTCACCATGGAGAGCCATCAAAACAGCTTGGTCTTAGCACCTCATTCCTTTTAGAATTTTTTGGAGGTCAAAACAATCCCTCCTTTTTAATGTTGTGAGGAAAAACATTCATTATGGCATGTAATTAAATTTCCTAGGCTGTTTTTGGCTTGATTAATCCACCTTCCTATGCTTGTCAAAGACGGAGGCGAGGTCCAAGGTCATGGGAGAGGCTAATCCCCCTCGCAAGTAAAAAAAAACCCCTACTAAAATTCCATGCCGTTTCCAATGAGTACCCACACGATACCCTTTGGTGTACTTTATAAATGTGTTTGCAACATCTAGTACATTTTTCCATCGATTCTGCAGAATCATTTTAATGCTATAACTTTTGACTCGCTGCTCATTTCTGAGCGCTTCCTTGGTCAAATTTGCATGATTTTTCACACATTACGTGATGGAATTGTCTATTTTGTAAACGCACTACTTTTATAAAGTTCCGCATTCTGGGGGGTTGCTTGTACTCTTGGGTTTTCACACGCAGATGCATTATCGGTCGAGTATGACATCTTACTTTCGTGTACCTTGCATCTTACATTTTTTCATCATGGAGAGTGCTCTTTCCAGATGTGAGCATTGTATGATTGCTTTATAGCCTCCGCCACTTCTCACCGGGAGAGGGAACTATTCAGCTTGGCGTGCTTCCATGGAATACTACTTCACCCACGAGGGTCTTATACCCTTCTTGATTGGGCCAATTCCTGCACCCGTTGATCATCGTCATCTAGAGGACTTTCTCGACACTTACAACCACATCTTTGGTCACATGATGATGCATGTCTCTCGCTCTCTCTAGTTTCACGTGGCGACTCGCATCCACCTCACCGTGTCCTGGAATATTCTTTAGTCCCTCTATGGAGACTCTTCACATACTACTGCACCGTTGTTGCTATCTGTTGATTCACCATCTCCTCCATTTCTTCATGTGATGATAGTTCCACCGACATAGATTCACTTTATTCTACTTCGATGATGAGGATTTTGCACCTGTTCGATGCGAGAGATTACTATAGAGGACTCTTCTCCTCTTTCTCTCACTATTCCAAACATTGTTGTCACCTCCCACATCTCATCAGATATCAAGCAGTCTCATACTTAGTCTCACACCATCATTACACCAGCCTCCTTTCCACTTCCAATGTGTGAGGCCCCTTCCACTCCTCTGCCTTCCTTCATTGGATGACTCATACCTATTTGACATCACTCTTCTGTTTGTTGAGCCCCCTCATTGGGATGAGTATTTGCTTGACCTTAGTCATCTTTTCACAGAGTCCACTTGTGATGCTCTACAGTTTCTCATCCATCTACAGGTATTTTAGAGGAGTTCATCATCTCTGTTGTTGGGAGTGCCCCTTCCGAGAATCATGTCACTTCCACATTTCCAGAGACCTTCATTGATCCACCCTCAGCTATGGATCCATTTTCTGTTGTGGAGGATGTTTTATTCCCTTCACATCACTTGGACATCCTTTCCATGGGTGTTCCTCTTTTATACTCTAACAGTTCTGCACTCGTGACATTACCTTCGGTTCCTTGGCACTCACTCGCTAGACCTATGTCACACTTTTGTGCACCGCACTCGTAGTTCTTCATGTTACTGCTTTAGTTTCCTTTGTGGAGTGGGTGGAATTCTAGACATCATTTATGTCCTTCCTAAGGGCAAGAAAACATATTTGTTGTGGGTGGTTCTTCCTCATTTCGAGGCAGAGGATCTCGTCATCGACATTCTTCTGGGAGACCTCCTAGAGTTGCAAAGTTTAGATCTATCCATGGCATCATCTGCATTCCTCTCGTCTCCCTCTTCTTCTCTCTTCTTCTTCTTTTCGAGAGATTTCCTCTTTGTACATGGGTGCCCTTTTCAGCTCGTCTATGGTGGGACCCATATTTGGCATCTTTCTTAGATTAGAGAGTGTGTTGTTCTCTTGTGGTGGATGTTTTTCCCACTAGGTTTTCCTTCACTGCTTGGGATCTTCTTCTTGTACATGGGTACCTCATCAGGCTTTGTGCCGGGACCCATTTCTCGTTTTTGACTTGCCGCCTCATCCTAAGTTACGATGAAGGGGGGTGTTGGTGTAGGTGGTATATTTATTCACTTATTTAGTGTTATTCCACCTCACTAGGTGAGTCATCTCACTTAGGTGGACATGGATCTAGGTGTCATCTTAGTTATGATAGATTCTCTTACGGAATTTGTCATATGTGTAAGTGTGTCATAGGAGTTATATTCCCATTTTGGAAAGTAACTCTTCTTCTCCATTATGGAGGAATCTTCTCTTACATGGGAGTTACACATTCACTCCCCTATATGTACACCACCTCTTTTGATATATGATAAGCCAATACAAGCTAAGCTAAGGCTTCCATTCCACTCCACTTTTCAAATATTGAGCTCTCATATGCATGCACATTGCTTTAAAAATCTTTCTTGCTTTAATCTCACAACTCCTACACTTTGGTGAAGTGTAACTATTCGATGCACATCAATTCCTTCCAGGTCTTCGTCCTACACTCCTTCAAAAAATTTTGGTTGTAAGCCTTTCTAGAAACTTTCCCATGTCACCCTAATCCCCGATTCAAGACTATTTCCCCATCTTTGAGTAGTTAAAAGTGTCATTTCAATGTTCCCATAGGATATTTAGGGTTACCAAGTCATTTCAAGTGCTTCCCAAGTAAAATTCATCAAGACAGTCTTTTTAGCAAGATTGGGAAAGGTCAATTTCTGGCTTTTCTAAGGTTCATGCACACCCCTTCGAGTGGAACAATGGGACCAAATACATCATGGAGGTGCATCGTGAGAGCTAAGAACATCGTGCAATTTTTTTCAAGGTTTTGCAAGTTTTGGAGCAAACCAAGAAAAGTAGGTCTTAAAGGCCTAGGCAAGGCACAATATGAAAACAACCCCGAGCTTCAGTGAAGCAATTCCAAGAGCTCTAGAATGATTTAGGATTCAAACAAGATATCATAGGAAATTTAATTCAGATCCCTAAAATATGGTGGAATCGTATTTTTACAACACCTAGGAGCTTTTTGTCTACAACCAGGTTTTAGTAGACACATTCTTCAATACATAATACAAATCCTATTTTTCAGGGTGTTTTAGGAAGAATAATAGGATTATAACATCATCATTGGATTCATAAGGTCATTTCCAGGTGGAATCATATAAAATTTCATCAAACAACTCCTCTAAAAACTCAAGTTATGGTCCCAACAAGTCACTCTCAAGCGCGTAAGCTCCAACAGCTTAGTCATTTTTTCGGTTAGAAATCTAACCAATGGGAGAATAAGCTCATGTAGAGCAGCAAGTAGTTTTATTTTGTTTAATTAGGAGAGTTTTTCTAACTCCCGTACACTCATTGTTGAGATATTATCTCCAAATCCTTGTATGGAATTAGTTATCTCCTAGTTTAGCTTGACATTCCTATTATCTAGGAATGTCAAACTACCTATTATTCCTATTTAAATGATTCTCCCGGATGGTGAGTATATCAGAGATTAATCTATTTTCTTTGTTTCTAATTATTGAGTTCTTATTTATTTTTCTCCTCTGAGTTATTTTTTGCTTGCTTTCTCTTCCTATACTAGATCTCATTGCACGATTTTTCATGGTATCAGAGCTTTTGTTGTTGCAGGAGAGTTGAGCTAGCCACTATCCACTCAGAAGAATGTTCCTGCATTTTGTTGCTGTTGTGTGTGTTTTTTGCTGGCTCGTGGGTATTTTGGATGTTACTTTGTGGATGTGCCTCTGCTTTATGTTGGCTCTAGCCATGCCATAACCTTGAGCATAATTTATCCTTCACCTTCCCATTGGGTGGATGTTTCTAGTATCCTAGTGGCCTATGCGCAGTTTACGCTTCTTGGATGATACATTATTTCTTTGAACCCCACTTGTCATGAGACTCCTTGGAGTGAAATGGAATGCATGTGACATCAGATAATGTCATATATATACACATTTGTGCCTGCGTGTTGTATCTGCTTACTCTATTTTTAACATCCCTCGATAATGTTTTGTAATTTCATTCTTCGGTGTTTTACGTACCCACTCTCTTTTACTTCATTTTATCACCTCTTTCTCTTTCAAAGCCATGACCACGTGGTTTGCTCTTTCTCTTTGGTGGTGGTGATTTTATGGCCTGCATTGTTGTGGTGGCCTTTTTCTTGGTAACACCTCAGCTCTTCCCGATAATGGCTACCTTGGCAACCATGTTTGTATGAACGATCCATGCTCTTGCCAACTACTTGTGCTATTGTTCTCTCCTTAGTGGCTCTTTCGTGCTCGTCACCTCTGTTTTGTAACCCATGGTGTAAACATTTTATGTGGATAGGAATTGGAGAACACTTGAAGTTTCAAGTGGTTCTTTATAACCAGGGATGTCCTCTTCATCTTTGCAGCTATACAGCTTGTGATTGCTTATAATCTCTCAAAAGTGACACGGCTTCCTCCAACCTTATTCTAGTATCTCAGTATTGTTGGGTGGTTCTATATTGAAAACATGTTGAGATCTTTTCTATCCTCTTCATCTTCTTCCCACACTAGAGATCTATGACTATTTGAGCCACTAAATTGACCAACTATCATGTGTGGAAACCGAAAATGCAGCAACTCTTGTAGTCTCATGGCTTATGGCGAGTGTTTGATGATACAGTCCCACATTCACCATGGAGAAGGATAAATATTTGTATGCATGCAAACAAGATGAAGCTCTCGATTGATCGCTTTGAATGTAGTGGATAATCTCCAGTTCCACATTTCCTTGGCAATAACTCTAAAAGAGGTATGGGAAAAATTTGAAACATTGTTTGGCAAGATAAATGAGTTTAAATTAATTCAACTAGATCACGAGCTAAACTCTTTGTCACCTTCAAATTTTCCTTCCATAGAAGAATTTCTGTCAAAATTTAAAGAGATTCATAGTCATTTGAAAGCTGGTGGTAGAACTAAAAAGGATGACAAATGCATCTATACGATCTTAACTAAACTAAAAGGTCCCTTTTTCTGTATTTACGTCAACCTTCTTTTCTACTATGGATGCACTAGGCACTCAGTTTAAAATGCCTTCATTTGAACAATTTTGTGAATGTCTCTCACGAGAACAAGAAAAATTAATCTCTCTGGATGTTATGCCTACCTCGAATCATGCTCTTGTGGCCAATTCTCCTAAGAAAAATTGGAAAAACAAACCCAAGCAAAGTTATGATAAGCTTGTGTCTTCTCACAATGTGGTTTCTAAACCTTCATTTCCTTCATTGATAATTATAAACCACAACATAATGGAAAATCAAAGAAACCATTTCAAAGGGGTGTGTTTGAACCTTGTGCCTTTTGTGGGGGAAAAATCATCCTGAATCTAGATGTTTTTTAAAATTAGAAGCATTAGAAAAGGCTTTAAAACAACACAAGATCACAGTTCCATCACCTTCATCTGCTTCAAATGCTGGCAAGGGTAAGGCTCTTTCTGCTAGAGCTTCTTCTCCTTTACAAGACCGGTGGATTCTTGACTCAAGGGCTTCTCATCATATTACACATTATAGGGATTTGTTGACTTTTGTTTCTTTACTGCAGACTTCACAAATTTCGGTGGGAAATTATGCTTCTGTAGATGTATTGGGTTCTGGTACTATAAATATGCCAAATGGGCATCTAAATGATGTTCTTTATGTTCCCCATATGTCTAACAATTTGCTTTCCATATATCAAATCTGTAATTCTGGTGATGGTAGAACTATTGAATTCTCACCAGATAGGGTTGTAATCAGGGAACTTCATGATCATGATGATATTGTAGCTACAGGATCTGTGGATCCATGTTCATGTTTGTATGTATTTGAGAGTTTTGATAACTCTGCAGGATCTTCACTAATTGCTCATGTTGATTCTTTGAGAAAATTATGGCATGAGAGGTTTGGTCACCTCAATTATAGATATCTGTAGCAGCTCTCTCTTCGCAGAATATGGTCATAGGACTTCCGAAGGTAAAATCACATGATGGTGTCTGCCCCGGTTGTATGTTGGGTAAGCAACACTTGGATCCTTTTCCAAAAGGACAAGCAAAAAGAGCTAAGGCTCATCTTGAATTGGTACATAGTGATCTTACTTATTTTCCTCATAGATCATTTTCTGGTGCTAAGTATGTACTCACATTCATAGATGATTTTACTAGGAAAACTTGGGTGTACTTTCTCAAATTTAAAAGTGATGTCCTAGAGCATTTCAAAGTTTTTAAAGCTATTGTAGAAAAACAATCTGGACATTGTATTAAAATACTCCGCACGACAATGGGGGAATATGAAAGTAATGAATTTACTAATTTTTGTGCTAATCATGGAATTGTGCACCAGTATATTGTTCCTTACACCCCTCAGCAAAATGGAGTTTCTCGAATGAAAAACACTCAAGGAAATGGAAAATTGCATGGTCCAGTCCAAGAACATGGCACCTCAGTTCTGGGTGGAAGCAGTCAATTGTGCAAACCACATTCAAAATAGAATGCCACATAAAGTAGTACAAGGGGTTACTCCTGAGGAGGCATGGTCGGGTGAAAAACTTGATGTATCAAAATTCTAGGTCTTCGGATGCAAGGCTTGGGATTTTGTCCCTGATGACACTCGGAAAACCATGGAGAAGAAAAGCAAAGAACTTATTTTTATTGGTCATTGTGAGCATGTGAAGGCATATCACCTTTTCAATCCCACTACCAAAGATGTTGTGTTTCGGCGGGATGTTTGTGTTGATGAGACCGAGGCTCCTTTGGATCATACAATTCTTCCTTCTCCATTATTGTCTCCTACTCCTGCCACTGGTGATGTTTTTGATGGGCCACCTAATATTTCTCCTACCCTACTCTCTCTCTCCCGCTCCTATCTTGCTCCTGCTCCAAAATGGTTGAGATCTACATTGGCTGCAACAGGTGATTTGGTGGGTGATTCATGAGATCTACGATGCACTAGAGATGAGACTTCTAGTGTTTTGTCGATCATCGTCCCTATTCTGGTATGGATCTTATGAGCCAAGCTATTTCTAATGATCCTATTCTTTTTTCACAGGCATCTGACAACCAGAATGGGATTCAACAATGCATGATGAATATTCTTTGCTTGTGAAGAATAATACTTTAGAGTTGGTTCCTCTTCCTAGAGGAAGAAATGTTGTAAGATGTAAATGGTTCTATAAGACCAAATATGCAGCTAATGGATCAATTGAAAAATACAAGGCACGTCTTGTCACCAAGGGGTATTCTCAAGTTGAAGGAGTAGATTACTCTGAAACTTTTTTCTCCTATCACAAAGATGGATTTTGTTTGCCTTGTTCTCTCCCTTATTGCTTCTCATCGATGGTCAATACATCAGATGGATGTGAAGAGTGCTTTTTTGCATGGTGATCTCCATGAGGAGATTTATATGGAGCAACCTCGGGGTTCGTGCATGACTCTTCATTGGTTTGTAGACTTTAGCGTTCACTCTATGGTCTCAAACAAGCCCCTCGGGCTTGGTATGAGAGGATGGATGCTTTCTTATTATCTATTGGCTTTCATTGTTGTAAGATTGATCATATAGTTTATGTTCTGAAGACTGGTGATGAATTACTACTTTTGGTACTGTATGTTGATGATCTTCTCATTACTAGTAGTTCAGATTCTCTAACACAGGACATTAAATGAAAATTGAAAGTAGAATTTGACATGACAGATATGGGATTGTTGCACTACTTTCTTGGCCTACAGGTTCACCAGTCTGTTGTGGGCATCTCTATTTGTTAGAAGAAGTATGCTATAGATCTACTTCAGAGATTTCATATGGCTGATTGCAAGCCATCTCCCACACCTTACCAGTCAGGTATTGAATTGACTATTGCATGTAAGTCTAACTTAGTAGATGCCACTTTGTATAGATAGTTGGTTGGGAGCCTTTTGTATCTCACTCATACTCATCCCGATATCACCTTTTTGTTAATCTTGTCTCTCAGTTTTCACATGAGCCTCATGAGAGTCATTGGGAAGCAGCCAAGCGTATCTTGAGATATCTTTGAGGGAACTTTGAGTTTTGGTATTCATTACACACCTCATAATGTTCCCGGTATTGAGGGCTTTACAGATTCTGATTGGGGTGGATGTCGCGATACTCGTAAATCCACCTCTGGCTTCTTTTTTCATCTTGGTTCTGGTCCAGTTGCATGGTCTTGTAAAAATTAGAATACAATTGCATTATCATCCACTGAGGCCGAGTATCGAGGTGTTGTGATAGCAGGTAGGAGGTTCTTTGGCTTCGTCAGATTCTTGGTGAGTTTGGTTTTTCACAGGAGTCTCCTTCCATTCTTTGGTGTGATAACCAAAGTGCTATTCACATTGCACGTAATCATGTTGAGCATCAACACACAAGCATATAGAGATCCACATGCACTTCATTCGATAGTTGATTCAGGATGGGGTCATTCAGATGGAGTTTGTTCCTATGGTTGATCAGCTCGTAGATATCTTCACTAAGCCCTTGGCTTCTCCTCGCTATCTAGAATTGTGAGAAAAACTTGGGGTGAAGGAAGTTGTCCTTGGGGGGAGCTTGTATAGTCCTTCCTTCCTTATTTTCTAGTATTGTATCAGGTACCTTATCAGGCCTAGTAGCTAGGACCCTTTCTTTTTCTCCCTAGCATTCGCTTATGGGAGGGTGTTGGTGTAAATCTATTAAATTACACCGAATAAGCTCATGTAGAGCAAGTAATTTTATTTTGTTTAATTAGGAGAGTTTTTCTAACTCATGTACACTCATTGTTGAGATATTATCTCCAACTCCTTGTATGGAATTATTTATCTCCTAGTTTAGCTTGACATTCCTATTATCTAGGAATGTCAAACTACCTATTATTCCTATTTAAATTATTCTCCCGATGGTGAGTATATCGAGATTAATCTATTTTCTCTTTTTCTTTCTAATTATTGAGTTCTTATTTATTTTTCTCCAAAAATTGCAAAAAAATTAATCATGTTGCTTCTCCATTGTTTCCCATGAAACTCACTACCGGAAGAAAGTTGCAGAGAACTTGCAAACCTCCATTGCTCCTCCTCATTTCTTCTTCCCTCCATTATTACTAAAATTCAAGGACTGAAATAACATCAAAACTCTACATTTTTAGCTACCACCATGTCTGCTCAAAGGCTTTAGAAACCCTCATGAACCAAAATAGTGAAATGCTCATATCTCACAATCTGGAGCACAGATTGAAGTGAGGTTTTTTGCAGACTTCCTTATTTTCAGAGGCCATCAAGATGCAACAAAAAAATATAAAATTATGCCCTATATTATTAACTGGAATAAAAATTCCATTTTTTTCCCTAGCTTCTTCTCCTTTGATTTCCCATCAATCTGGCAAGCGGGTGAAGCTAAAATTTTGCACACAAAATCCAAGAGAAAAACCTATCTCGATGGAGTTTGTTTCATTACAATTAGAGGTGGAAAAATACCCTATAAAAAAATCAAGACTCCATTAATGGCTTCCATGGTAGCTTCATGTCTGAAGCTTCACCAATATTTTTTTGTTTTTTATTTCTAAGCTTACTGGTGAGCAAAACCAGTGAAATTTGGAGCACGAGATCATGACAACAAGACAAATCCAAAAATGTATTTCCCATCACAAACCAAGGCCATTTTTCCACTTTCCAACAATAGCATTTTTTTTTCTCTTCTTCATACTAAAAATAGTAAATCTTCCAATTGAAAGATTGGATCGCTTAGACACCATAGGTGTAAAATGGTAAACATGGTAAAAACGATAATTTTCCCAAAATAGCAGGTCTCGAAAAGAAACTTGCTAAAAATAGAAATGTGCTAAAAATAGCAATGCATCAACAACAAAAGAGGATGGAATGTGTTAGAAGGTTCAGAAGGTGAAATTCAGAACCCAAAATAAGCATTTCCCAAAATAGCAGCTCCTGGATCCCGATGGCTAAAAATAGAAAGTTCTAGTTTCAGGTACAAAAAGTTACAATAGACTCCATTTTCAGCTATCTCATTACTTTTTATCATCTTCATAGGGTTTCAAGATGGTTTCATAGCCCAAAAAAGTTATTTTATCCTTCTTAGAGGTCTTAAGGCATCAAATTTGTGTTTAGAAGCAAGACTAAGCATCGCAAGGCACAATAGGTGGATCCATCACCATAACTCGGTAAGTTGGGTGATTTGAAGTAAGTTGGTCGAGTTGAGCTCAATGAGCTAAAGAGGTTCATAAATCAATTGTCAAGGAGGATCATCATGGGTGCATTGTGTAAACAATTGTGTCAAGCCTTCATGGATTGTTAAGGAGGAGTTTTCTCATGGTTCAAAGGTTTGCAACTAGCATTTCACCAACTCATCAGTGGAGCTAATTTTCATCAGAGATGGAGTGTTCTTCATCCATGCTGCAAAGCATCTTCTTCCCTCTCCTTCTCCCTTTCTCCCCTCTCCTTTCTCTCTCCTTTCTAATTCTTTGTTGAGCATAATCATTGTATTTCGTCATATTCACTTAAGTGACCTATTTTAGATTTGTAAAAGTATTTTCTCAAAATTATAAGAGAAATAATTAATTCATGGAAAATGAAAGGTCACAAGTGGAATATGGAAACAAAGAGTCATATGAGGGAGGTGAAAGGACAATTCAAATTGTATAAATTGGGATGGCTTCTCCATTCTAAGGGATTCTATATTTTTGAAGAACTATCACTTTGTAGCAATAGTGGATTGTAATATGTTTTTGGACTTTGTGTCATCCATATACATGAAATAAAGCTACATTTCTACTACATGCTTTCTTCTTTTCTCTTGCTTGGTACAACATGTGTAAATGTCAATCAAGGAATAGAGTTTCTGCTTTCCAAGATGTATGAATGTGTGTAGCTTTGTATGCATGGTTTCCTCTCATCATTGACACAATAAGCATAGTTGGTATGAGCATCTTTTGTTTCTTCTACTTCTTTCATTTATGCACTTTGTAAGTATAGTGATGCAAGAGTTGTGTATCTTCGGTAGATGATCCTGAAAACTTTGTGTTTTGATTCATTGGTCCCGCTAGCTTCATCATGATTTCTTCTATATTGAATGTGAAACTATTCCTACTGGGTGTGAGCTCTGCAATCTACTCACGACAGTAATCTTCCTTTCATAACTTCTCTCCTTCCCCTCATCTTTGTGATTTTCCTCCCTTGTACCCTATATAAGCACTTTGCCATAGGTTCAGTGGAGTGTCCTATGTGATCCCCGACCAATTTGGCCACCCACAATATTTAGATAGGATTAGGATTAGTTTACTTTCAATAATGGGAGTTGTACCATTCAATGCAGAGGAGCATGGCCTCGTGAACATTGATGGAGACACCTAATTTGTACACCCGACAAATTTTCTCACCAACACAATAGTAGCAATTATAAAATCAAGTGGCCCTGATAAAGGAGGAGGTAAAACATGATATGCATGATTTGCATAGAAATAAGTAGTGGGTTTGTCATGTTTTGGTAATGGGTCATTGAATATTTTTAATAATTTGATTATCGTTGACTAGTTTATAAGTACACGGTTGTGGAAGCTCAATTGCATTATTATCGGTAAGATCTTGAATGAGATGTTTGAGCTTAAAACAAAAATAAATAGAATGCCCGTTGCATTGGTGATAATCATAGTGTGTGTTTTCATTGTAAGCATGACCACGTGGTGGAGGAGGGTGTAGATTGAGTGAAGGAGGGAGAGTAATCAAATTTTTGTCAATGAGTTTCAGTAATAGGAACCTAGGTGCGTAAGGTAGCTTAGTAAAATTGTACCTCATGGATTAAAATCGAAGGGTGGTTGGTGTAGAAATAACGTTGACAATATTTTTAGAGTCGGTAGGCTTAGTGGATGGTTTAAATGCAAATTTGTCTTGAAACTTGTTGGAATATGAAATGGAAGAAGTATCATAATACTTCAATTTTCCCATAGATAGTAGTTTTCTTTCATGCAATTTGAGCGTGTGACACAAGTGATCAAAGGAAGGACAAGTCTTGAAAATGACACTCTCTTGGAGTGGAGGAAGAAGCCTTTGAATGAATATGTCTTGCAATTCTGAATCAACTAGAACATTGTTCAGTTTAACAAGGTTGTTCTTATATTGCAAAACATAGTTTGCAAGATGTTCATTAGATCCTTGTTTGATTTTAACTAGTTATGCATAGGATATCTTAGTGTCGATGTTCATAGAAAAATGAGCAAGGAATGCATCGGCTAAATATGTAAAATATGTTACTGAATGGACAGTAGATCATAGAACCATCACATAACATAATCATGTAAGCTTCAGGAAATAATTTGGTCAATAGTGTAAGGTCATCAACATAGTGAAGACATGCAACATGAAAGGAGCGAAGGTGTTCCTGAGGGTCTTCATGGCCATTGAAGATAGGAAACTTATGTGCAATGAAGTTAGGAGGCACCAAATAGGAGGAGATGGTGGGTGCAAAAATGCTATGAAGACGGAGGGGGGAATCTAGAGATGGAGAGGAGGATGAGGAGGCTTGTTGTAATTGGAAAATTTGGGATTGTAAATATGGTATAAATACTAGGGCATGAGTTCCAAAAGAGGATCCGGGTTTTGTATGAGAAGTATTAGGAGGAATGAGAGGGGTGGTGGAGGTTGAGAAAATAGAAATAAGAATGGTGAAAGGTGGGGTGGAGGTCAAGGAAACCAAGGAGGAACCCACGAGAGGGAGCATGGTACCATATCGAGAATTTTTAGCAGCGAGCATAACATTTAGGACATGTAAAATATGTGTAGGTTCATTGCGTAAAACAAAATGGAAATTAATGAGCTTGTCAAGTTGATCTTGGTCGACATTAGTGTCTTCATTGTATGAATGTTCATTGTTAGAAGCTTCAATGTTTTTAAGAGGAATGTGGGTGGAGTTAAGAAAGGGATTATCAGAGGTAGCCATTGGTTTAGAGAACTTACAGAAGATGGGGAAGCTCAATGTTCTCAAGAGGACCAAAATGACCACTATTGGTGATGGACATAAAAAGGAGGCTTGAAGTAAGGTCGGGCTTGGGTGGTCGGGTTCACCAAATGATTTAATCTAATTTGAATTAAATCTAATTTTAGAGTAACTATTGTAATAAATGATATTCAGTGATAAAATATAGTAATGTCTAAGCAATAAGCATTCAACAATGTAAAACCCTAAGAAAATGAGAGAGGGATGATGACTTAGTTGATTCCATGCAACCTGGGAGTGATCTGGACTATGCATATGCTTTGGAAAAAGCTAGAAACCGTGTTGTCACGAATCGATGATGGTTTGAAACCCTAGAAATGTGTAGGGAAGAAGAGCCCATATGAGGACAGGAGTTACCAGTGTGTTGGAGATCGATCTTGCACCTTTTGTGGCTGCTCAGATGCTTGGAATATGATCTGTTATGGGTCAGAAGATCTTCGTTGTTAGTTGATCTTTGTCACTCTAGTTTCACTGTTGGATCGTTGGTCATACTTATAACCTACAAAACATATGACTACCTTCACATGCCAACAAACCACATCAAATCTAAAAAATATGCATAATGGGAGTCAAATTGACTCCGTATAGTCACCGAAGAGTGAACTTACGACTAAGCGTTGCACTACATCTAAAACTCCATGTAGTTCTACGTGTGTGTGTATCTTTTTCTCGTGCCCTAGGTTTCCCTTGTGCAAGTTACACAATGATAACGGGATAGATCTAGATTGTTCCAAGTATGCAGAATGTGTGTGATGGAATATAATGAACTCCCCTCCTATGTTGTGTATGTAGACCAATGCAACCCTTTTCCCTTGTATGAATGTGCTAGATGTATGCTTTATAGTGCTCTTGTGCCTTTATGTAAGCTTAGGTGATGATAGATAATGTTTATGATGTTTGGCCCCTTATTTGAGAGAAGTAACTAAGTATATATATGATTCCCTTGTTTGAATTTCATAATTGACAACTAAAAGGCCGACCCAAAGTGTTAAAAAGGTGACCAAGAAGTGAAAAGGACCCAAAAGAGTAAAAGAAGAAAGAGAGGGACATGAGCTCTTGAGTGATGCTTGTCATGACTAGGTGTCACTCCGAGGCCATTAAAATATAAATCAATCAAGTGTTGACAAAGCTATAAGATGTGTAAGGATAGTAAAGTGCAAGAGATAAAGTAACCAAAATGTCAAAAGGAGTTGTTAACCACTAGTTTTCTTGCTTAGGAATCATGTATACATTAGTATGATTTAGGACCTAGAAATGTACCCAAGTGCATATATTTTGTGTCTACAATTCCCCTCTTGTAATCAAAATATGTTACCGTCTGTGATGACATCATGCCGACATGTGGAACCCTCATGGATGTTCTTGCTCTAAGCACACTACTATTTCTATCAGTTACACCATCACGTTGTGACGCCAATAAACACACAAGTTTGTCACCCTATCAGATCACAAACAATGCCTGGAGTATGGGATCTCCTACACGCTTTTCAGTGTCTTCAAATGTTGGTTTTTGTCCAAGAACATGCGTCGTTTCCATATCCCGAATGTTGTCGTGATATCAACATTGTGAAAAATAAACCTCATGCTACATGGTAACATGGCTTAGGCTACCAAACAGGGTTATGTGAATACGTTATTCGTCCACTGTTCGTTTGTATACATGAATTTTTGCCACCATCCGACGTTGTACAAGAATTTTACTAAACGGCGCGTCATGTATTTAGGTTTTTGTCTAATATGATCTGCATAATGCCTTGAAACTTCAAACTTTATTGCTTACTTTTTCACTTATACCTTCGGATTTTTGGCTTATACTTTCATCTTTTCATAGGATTATTCTCTTTTACCTTCAGCTTTGACTCCAGATCTCAAAATTAATGAATTTTGGAATTATATTTTATTACTACATTATGGCTAATTAATCATATATACAATAGTATATCATAACATAATGGAGAAAATACCAACATCGATAGACCCTCGAAGTGAAACAATAAGGAAAAATTAGGGTCAAATTTATTTATGACCCATAAAATTTTGGCGAACTTGCTACCGTACGGTAGTGAAAAAAATCGCCAATTTCAAACTTCAAAATCCTAATATTCGTACATGTACAACTATTTTCCCCTAATTACCTCAATATGAATGAACGTGCTAGGATATTTCCTATCTAATGAACCTCCCAAGTTCATAACATGATTCTAAATTAGGGTTTAACAATGACAGACAATTTTAGGAAATAGACAATGTACAAAAGTTATAGAGTCTACATTTGAGAAAGTCTAAGATCGCATAAGCATTTATCCTAATAGAGTTATGCACGGTCCTACCCAACGTTGATTTGTAGTCACAATCGCCAAAACAAAACATCATCAAGTTTATATCTCCATGTTCCAGTAGTGCATCCTTCTAGAACTTTTTAGAATCATTTGTAATCAGCTAAGTGTACTAATGCTCTTGTATTTTCAAGTTCATATCTTATATAGCATATAAGTTACAAAGATAAAAGTGTTATTTTGATTGTGGTAATTAATGTTGGAAGTTAATTAATCGAATAATTACTTGTTGCTAACCCTTACATCCTTTAGTGTACTAATTTGCTAAAATCAATTAGGTTTCATGTGAAATCTAAATATGGTGTAAACAATGGTTTTTCTCTAATCATGTATAAAATAAAACAAAAACTTCCTTCTTACCCTAATTAGAGATCAATGTCAAGAATAATTGTAAGGAAAACAAAATATGTTTTGCGGTCTACAACAAACCAAAGAATACTATAATCTATAATGATGTTGATATTTGTAAGGCCTCAAATAGTAACAATATTGAAAATAGCACATCAATAATTATAATAATTTACTAGTCACAAAAACTAGTGTGTGACCTTCTTCATTCCAATTATTGCTTTAATGTGAATATATGCTCTAATGGTTTCTTGATTTCTTCTAAAATGCTTGCAAATGCTTAATACTTTCTCTTTAGAATACTTGGTGTGCTTATGCTTGCTTCTTAATGAATGATTTGGAATGTAAGTATATTTATAAACAAACAAAAGTTAAAATAAGACCTTGTTGACGCCCAAATTGGTTCACTCTATCAAAAGAATAAAAAGGGGGCCAAGGAATGAGTTCACTCTATCAAAATGGGCCTTAAAAGTCCATTATAAGAGTGTTTGTATGCTTTTGACAAGCTCCGAGAGCATACAAACATAGAGGAAAAAACAAGGGGAGATATGAGGAGAAGGAAGATAGTCATATAGGGTGGTTGAGAGAGAGTTCAAAGGCTATAGGAAGTTGACAAACACACCAACATCTAATTTGGACCAATTATTGACAAGTGTACAAATATTACAAAAATATACGATTTAACAATTAAAAACTACGTAAAGGATATTTTTAGGTGCATTTACAAGCTAATTTATATATACTCATATTTCGGGAGTAGCACTTCACAAGAACCATCTCTCATGTGTATGAATAGTCCACTTATACAAGTGTTGTTTCCATAATAAATCAAATTATGAGGTGTTTTTCACAATTGAAACAAAAATTCATGATTAATGATTCATAAAATCCCATCTCTCAAGAGTATGAAGTCAATTAATACTCAATGAATAACCTCTCATTATAAATTAACTCGAAAATATACAAATAAATCCCAAATCAAAAACACCATCTCAAATACATCAAACTTTAATAATTTATATGACCGCTAGAAATATATCACATAAAACTAGTCTTTCATTAAAGATTGAGAACTACACATTACTAATTGTTTGAAGGGTGGAATAATGGGTAAGAGGAGACACTGATTAAAAAAATTCGTCCAAAATTTTTATTGGTAGTTCAATAACTTTGAATTGTCGGGCAAACCTTGACTTCCTCTAATACTGGAAAATGCCAAAAACTAAATAAATCAAACTCGAATAGTTCAGATGGCCACCATCCCACTTGCGATTTTTCCATCTCAATAATTGCAGACAAGCCGAGAAAGTTGAATATTGTTGTCAACTCAGGGGTGGAATGTGACTTATTCAACACCCCACACATCTGAATGTATTTCATTTCATCTTGGATAATGAAAAGAAAGGATAATGGCCAGAAACAGATTCTCGTGGGAATAAAAACAACAGTAATCAAGGATCCATATGAAAAAGATGGAAAGATGACAGAAGCAAAAGGAATGGCGAAGTGAGACCCACACATGAGGTTAACTGTTTTAATGTAAGTGGCAGCAGGTAGCTTCATATTTATTCACACTGCACACTGATGGAGTCCTACATTATATTGATTGAATAATGAATATTGCCTTCTAGAAGCTCTCTTTTGGTTTTTGCCTCAACAAGTCTATAATAATCTTATTTGTATACATATTGTCCTGCAACATTTTCTAACCCTCAGTATTTGAATTTAAATGCAGTTGGATTTGACGTATGAAGTCCTTACATGGCTCTGTGCCTCTGAGGCTTCTTTTTACCTTGCTGATCATTGGATTTCTATCCTCGGCTTACTGTGAAAACTCCTCTACAATCTCTCTTCACTCAGAAAATTGTGTGAACAACAACACAGGAGAAAACATTCTGCAGAGCACCAACGGTATGTTTGCCCTGAAATTCTTCAAACCCACTGAGAAATATTTCTATCTGGTCATAGCATACATTCGGTACAACCAAACAATTGTTTGGACAGCCAATAGGAACATACCCTTAAGAGGAAACCCATGTTTAAAGCTTGGAACTGAAACTAATTTAATTCTACAAGACACAGATGGGTCTGTGGCATGGTCAGCCAATATCACTCAAGCGGATCATCTGGAGCTACAGGTAGGGAATTTTTCTTGTGCTATAAATTTTTTTTGCAATCGGGTATCTTATCTCTATTGTTTTCCAAAATGAAATGTTATCCCCATTAATGATGGCTTAAACTCTGATATTTTCGCTCTTTTTTGCTCATTCGAGACTATTTATAGAAAAGGTATTGGTGTTTCTTTAGATTACCCAAGACACAAAGGGATTGTATATATCTGGTGTACGAGATTTTTCTTGCAAAAGGCCATAAAGGAAATTCTTTTCCATTTATCTTATATTGTTTAAATTGTGTATTCGATTTTGATTTTATGCCCAAACCTAGTAGTAAACTCGAACTCCACTACACTCACACTACCCAATTCTCAGATGCTTGCCTGTATTTGCTAACCCTAAGATTTTGGGCAGTGCATTTCTATCAGCCATGGTTTTTGTTGTGAATAGCTTCGATTTAACTGCGCTGAGTTAATATTAATGACAATGGTGATGCCTATTTTCAATTAAAACATTGCGTTGCTTATAATTATATCTTAGCTAGAATTAAATTCTGTCATAATATGCATGCATTAGGGCAGTCGATGGAAGTAGGACAATTCATCCTCCTCTTTAGTCTGCTATGTCCTGTAAACAGGGGCGGTGGTCCAGGAGCAAGTTCCCTCCAACATAATGCTAAGGAATAAGAAATTGGATTAAAGTGGAGAACACACCCTCGTACTTCCATTCATTACACTGCTGGAAGCATATAAGCTTGGAACCTAAGTGTAGCTAGTGCACAAGCCAAGTTTAGCCAAGTCTTATATAAAATACACATAAAATTATTAGATTCCTCCAGATTTGAAAATGTCAATTGTAAATTCTATGTTTTTCTTCAAATATGTTATTTTGTTTTCAAAGGGAGAGATTATTCAACTGCTCTGTACTTGTATTCTCTGGTTTCAGGCTTCGGGTAATCTGGTGGTAAAGAACAGTGTCAATGTGACCATCTGGGCCAGTTTTGATCACCCAACTGACACCATCATTGAAGGGGCGTATTTAGGGTCAGGAAAATCTCTGATCTCCACCAAATCCCTCAGTGACTTATCATCAGGACCATATATGCTCAAAATGGAACCAGGGGTGTAGTTTGGTATGGGAATTTTCCATCACCTTTGCCCTATGGAGCATGGACATTCAATCCATTGGGCTTTCAGTCTTCGAGCTCAGTGAACTTTGCATTGCATTCTGCTTGCAACAAAACCAGATTGGGTTATGACTTGAATGGGGAGAGTATAACTCTAGTCCAGGAGGGCAACGTGACAGCAGAATGCATACAAGAGATTAAGGGTCTCGACTCTACAACAACGAATATAGTCACAGGAGCTCAGCTTGGAAATAGTATTTTCCGGTTTCTGAGACTGGATATGGATGGAAATCTTAGAACGTACATTCAATCTCCATTGCAACAATTCCCAGACACAGACATATTCTCCATATTCTTTCAAGATGTCTGCAAGCTTCCCAACATATGTGGACCACTTGGCATTTGTAGTCCAGGAGGTACTTGCAAATGTGAGAAAGAAAGCATATTTAAACAGTCCCAGTCTAAACAGGGATGTCTTCCTAGAAAAACATCCATCTGTGGTGCTTCAAACCAATTAGTAGAGCTTGAGGGAATTGATTATTTTGCAAACCCTTATATGCAACAAAGTGTTTCCACCCTTGCACGATGCAAAAATTATGTTTATCAAATTGTTCTTGTGCGGCTGTCTTCTTTTGGGAAATTCTAAGGCCTGTTATCATTATCAAGAGATCAAATCCTTGAGGAATGTTTCGGATAAGAGCATTAGAGCATTTATAAAGGTTGGTCCTGGTTCATTTAGTGATGGGTCCAAAACCAATCATTCTAAGAGAAAAACAATTATTTTGAAAATTCTGGTACCATTGGTTTGCATTGTTGTATTTTCTACTGTGTTAGGACTCTTTTTGAGAAGATATAAAAGAAAGAAGCCTGAGCAATTCAGGTCTGAAGAAGATGAATTCCTAGAGAATTTACCGGGGCTGCCCCCAGATTTTCATTCAAGGAAATGGAAGAGGCCACACAAGGATTTAGCACAATGCTTGGATCAGGTGGGTACGGAGTTGTGTTTGAAGGGAAACTTCATGATGGGAGAAAAGTTGCAGTAAAAAGATTGGGAAATGCAGATCATGGGAACTTGCAATTCCGCGCCGAAGTTGCAGCTTTAGGTAGCATCAACCATGTAAATCTGGTTAGATTATTTGGGTTTTGTGCAGATGGTACAAATAGGTTACTGATATATGAGTACATGAGCAATACATCTCTTGATCGGTGGCTATTTCGCCAATCCCATGAAAGTTCTTTGTTTCTTGATTGGAAGAAGAGATACATGATCATTCATGACACTGCCAGGGGCTTGGAATTTTACATGAAAATCCAGGAACAGAATTCTTCACTTAGATGTGAAGCCACAAAACATTCTACTAGATGAGAACTTTAGGGCAAAGCTTGCAGATTTTGGACTAGCCAAGCTAATGGATAGGTCTCAGAGCCGTGCATTTACCCGTCTTAGGGGAACCCCTGGATATTTAGCCCCTGAATGGTTGCTGCATGCATTTGCGACAGACAAGAGTGATGTTTTCAGCTTTGGGATGGTTTTGCTAGAAATAATTAGTGGCCGGAAGAATTTAGACTTGTCCTATCCTGAGGGTATGGAATATTTTCCATGTTGGGCAGTAGGTATGATTGAAGAAGGAAAGATTATGGATGTAGCTGATCCAGAACTAAGATATTCGGCTGATTATGATAGTAAACAGGCCGAAAATGTAATTAAAATTGCATTTTGGTGTATTCAAGAGGATGAGAAAATAAGGCCTTCAATGCATAAAGTTATCCTGATGCTAGAAGGTCACATTGAAATTGAAGAGCCACCGCTATCTATCCAATTTTTGTCAATAACACATGTTAGGATTTCTGCACAAACATTGGAGTCTAAGTTTTTTTATACAGAGGCAACAGCAAGTAACAATGCAAGTTTCTCAACTGTCCTCTCTGCAAGGTGATGTCACCTCTTCTCGAGTCTCTGAAGGATCCAAACAACTGGAACAAAAACAGGTGTATCTTAAATGAAAGGTGATCCAGCATGGTGCCTTATTCCACCAAGAAACTGGCGGAATTCTCGTGTTGTATATTTTCCCTTGTAGGTTTGTAACTTGCGATCGCAGCAAACATCAATCCAGTATCTAAGGACCTTGATTTAAAACATAGATCTTATTACGATGGCTATATTTTTCTTTGAGAAGCACCTTGTTTTCAGAGAAAACTTGTAAAGAGGATATGACAAACATTGTGTTTTAACCTCATTATCAATGTCTGGATTTTTGGCTGGTTGCTGCCAATGAATCGATTGTTTAAACATTGGTTTTGTATCATTCTACTGGCATTCCTAAAGAGCTCAAATGTATATGTTATACACTTGACGAAGCCTCTTGAAAAGTAATGGAATTGTTTCTCTTTTCTTCAGTTCTTCTCAGACTTATCTCCTTTGTCAATCATGAAGCAATTTTTTCTTTTGAGAATTTCTAAAAAGAGATTGACATGCGAGAGCAAGAGCTGGTCGGATGGTAGTAATTGAATACACCACTGAACACACATGCATGGAGTAGCAGCTAGTATAGTATTTGGTACCATCTATCATAACCCATAATTTATGTATTTCTGCAAGCTGCTGGAGATAAAATTTGTTCCATGGTTACCAGTATGTTTTTCACCCCAAGCTCTCAAGGTTCAAATAATAAAAAATTATTTGGAGGCCATGGATGGCAAGCAATTCCCTGGCACTATAATGTAGTGACCGAGATATTTTAAGCTCTCTAAAATGCTGTCTGGTTAGATGCAAAGAAAAAGGCATCTTTCTTATGCAAGACGTGTGGTGGGCTGCTTCAGTAATGCTTATTAGAACCATGAGGGACAGATTCAAATCTATCCTGTACAGCTAACAGATTCTAGCCTTTCAATACTTGTTCCTGAATCTTGGGGATGATGTGATTACTAACATCAGGAAGGGATAGATGAAGCGTTGGTTCCTCACAAGCCACATCAAGCTAAATCAAATTGTCAGTTTTTGCAATTTTGCAGCACAGTAACAGGCCCCCAAGGAGGGATTTATGTGGATTAAATGATGCCATCTTCTTGACGTTTGATGCAGTTCAGTAACCTGTTTCCCTGATCCGATTTATCAATTTTTACAATGGCAGGGTAACTTATGAATTTGAGATAGCCAATTGTGTTGATTTAGTAATTCTACATTTAAATGTTTCTAAGGGGATTAAGTTTTATTGAGGAGTGCATACTACATTTCACTTAAGTTGTCAGAGATGAAACTGTCAATTGGAGTAAGTTCTAAGAAATGAAACTGATTATTCATTTTAATATAGTGTCTTAACAGACATGAAACTGTCTGGAAACAAAATAGAAATTTGAAAAATGAAATTTCAATCATTAATAACAAACAATACTCTTCTTGATATTTTGGTTATGGATAGCCATCCAAGAACTTTAAATATTGAAATTCAGTAGATTCTGTTGGTGCTCAAAATGATCCCGCCCCAATTTGCCTTTGAAAATCTATCGATTTCCGGTCTCTGTCACTTTCCTTCTCCCCATATTGTGCCTGGTTAATCTTTGTGGCCATTTTTAATTTGTTCTTGGGTTGTAAATCACTTAAGAATCTATATTTTGAGTCCCCCGTTCTCTGTTCATCAAAATACTGGGTTCCCCCATGTGTTATGTTCTCCATTGTCGGGATTTGTCTCCCTTATCATATCCCTGAAGAACGTATTTGAGCCTTGTAACATTTCTAAACTTTCTGTCCTTGAAGAAAATTTCATTCCCAGGCTCAAAAGGTCGTTTTCTATATTTTACGGTTTGACGGGCGTTTCTCGGTCAAATTTGCATCCTTGTATCTACAGGGGACGTGGCACCTTTTGGTTGGACGCGGCTTAGTTGGGTACTTAGAAAAATTCATGGAAAGCCTTAACTCAAAATGTGTCCACGTGGAGGCACGACACTCATTTGAAGATCTACTTTTGGTTTGACCTTGGAGCAGCGCACGAGGACACCCGGAGGCTTCCGCTGCTTGGCCTGGACTTAGACAAATTTTTGTGCAGTTGGTACAGTTTGGTGGAATAGGACACGTGGCGAGCTCTCGCTCATTCAAGGTCTCCGCTTTGGGCACCATCTTGAAGTTGCGCCATGAAGACATGTGGAGGCCTCCGCTCACTTTGCATTTTGCTTAGAATTTTCAATGGCCAAAAGGAGACTAGCCTCGGAGCATGACACGTGGTGCCTTCCATTGAGCTTCAAGTGTTCAGACAAACCTTGCCAGAACAGGCACGTGGCGAGCATGCGCTCATTCAAGGTATCAAATTTTTGGGACCGCCTCAAGGTGCGCCATGGTGACACGTGGCAGTTTGAAAAGTCAAAGAGGTGGGGAGGCAAGCCATTGGAGGCAACTTGGAATTTTTGCCCCTTAAGGATTGAAATCTCAAAATGGCCTGCAAGCTTGATGATAGAAATAGTCAATGTTTTGCCTTGGTCAACGGCGGAGGTGTGGGCTCTTAGAGGAAATTTAGAAAATTTTCCTTTGGGAGAAAAGAGTCAAAAGTAAAAATAGAAGCACGGTTTTGCTCCAACCACATTTGGACACGTGTCAGGTTCATTTCCCGAGGGTGGAGCTACGGGAAAATTTGGAAAATTTTCCTTTTCCAAAAAGAGAGTAAAATGGTAGAATTTGGCCGTGGTTCCACTCCAACCACATTTGGGCATGTGTCAGGATCATTTCCCGAGGGCGGAGGTGCAGGGAAAAATGTGAAATTTTTCCATTTTGCCAAAAGTTGTAAAAGTCGAAGGCAGCCCCAGGGCTGATCTTAAGTCCGAATCTTCCACGTGACAAACCTAATTTCAAAGTAAAGATCAACGGCAACTGTGAGTCTAAATTTGATTTCCCCCATTTCTCTGAAACACATCTGGAAGTGCGAGTCTCCATGATTTCTTGGTCTTTTCTACACGCTAAGCAGAGAAGGAAGTTAATGTTGATATCTGAAGTTTGGTGGGAAGATCTGGAGGACGTCTTTCGCCATTAAAATGGTCTGACTTTTGTGCCCGATCAGATTTTCCATTTTTCTTCTCCTAAGCACGCAAGGAGCTAGATTTGACATATTAGGGGCAGAAGTGGTTGGCAAATTGAAGGAAGAGTGATCTACTGTGAGCAAAGAGTTGAATGCGGGAGACATTCGATGAAATCTGCCCCCTTGGGCACCTGAGACTTCTTGCAGATTTGATTATGAGAATCACGAAAGAATCATGGCGAGCACTAGTGCATTAAATGTTTTTGTCTTTTGGGGAGAATGGGCTCTATTGTGAATGCTATAAATGGCACAAATTTTTCGTGCAAAAGGGTTGGAAGTTGGAGGTTAGAGTGCTAGAGGTCGAAGAAAATTCCCAAGAGGAAAATTTGACTAAGCCTATCTTTTGAGAATCCATTTGAGAAGCTAGGTTATCTCTTTTTGTATTAAGTTTTATTGTGTCAAGGTGGTTGCAAGTGTACAACCATTGACGAGCTCTAAGATTGTTCTGTGAAACTTTCCCTTGCTAATAGACTTAATCAAATTCGAGTTATTTCTATGTTGTCTTGAGCAAAATGTGTTGGTTTTATTTCTGAATGTCTGCAAGTAGTTTTTCTTGTTTCGTTGCAATCTTGTATTAAAATCTGATTCAATCACATAGGCCTCAATCCTTGTGACAGTTTAGTGGCATCTGCAATTCCATTTCTCAGAAGAGCTTTCATTTGGGATTGGAATAAACGATTTAAAATCACTTTTCTCTCATCTATTGACAGAGATTGTCTGTAAGCCTTTGGGTGTACCTTAGGTGTGATTTGACTCAAATCTTGATGCTTTGTTGGGTTTTCTGACTCGAGCCTTCATGATAGAATCTCAAATATTGTATGAAAGAGTGCTAATCTGGGCCTCCATTGAAGCACATATTCTGAGTTAAAGAGACATTTTAGCTATTCTGTGGCATTCTGTTGGTTTGACTTTCCATTTTGTAAGGTTCCTTAAGGATCTGGTGAATCTAGTTTCACCCTGCCCCACCTCCCACCAAAAATTCATTTAACAACCAATCCTACCCATACTACCCCTGTTTGTCATGTGTGTACACAAATGCATAATCTCTGTGACCAAAACATGCAGATGTAATCAGGGTCTCAAATGTCTTTAGTAACCTTTGCCTTGGTGTGAAAGTATCTCCATGATCTGGAAGTGACAACTCGTGAGAGTCAAATTTGGTGTGTTGATCATATTTTCCCCAAGGTCTTCTCTATAAAATTCATGTAAAAGAAAGGTACATGTATCTCCTTTCATATAACAGAGGTTACAAAATAGGTTCTCTTACCTTGGTTGAAAGGCACAACCTAAAATAGTTAGGATCAGATCACATCCTTTTTAATGTGCTACCCACTCCTTTCAAAGCCTGAGTGCCAACAAGTCAGATAGATTGCTTCCCTAGCTACAAAACGACATACATGATTGTCTATCTGCCTCTGAGTGTCCTGTCTAATCCATGATGCTGCTCGGTCTTTGAAGGAGGTTAAATTTGGGTACCAATAGATTCCATTCTTTGGGAATGTGTAATCGGAACACTAATAATAATGTTGATGTAAATGAACTAGGAAACCCTGCGCGCTTCTGTAGAGGGTATTGATTTTCATATTGTTTGACAATTCCATTACAAACCTCAAGCAAACAGAGATATTTGTGGACCTTAATTTTCAGCCAACCTATTACCGGCTCTAACAAAGTACTTTTCTCATAAATGCACAATTTATCAAGATGTTCTAGACTACTCCTAAATTCTACTTGTTTGGCTACTTACATTACCTAACATAAAAGGCATAACAGTCGATAACATGGGTTATGGATCCATCCTTAAACAGAATATCCATTAATTGTTGAATCTTCATTATTCCATTTTGTGGATATAAGTCCCTTTTTTTCTTGCTCCTCGGTCTTCTGACATCTTTTATGACATAATTTAATTTAATTTAATTTAATTTAGATATTAATGTTCACAGAAGGCCAAGAATGGCCTATGGTACAGAAAATATAAACCAAGCACCAAAACAAAAAGGGAGTGCCAAAACATCTCCAGAAACAAAAAAAGGAAACAACAAATCAACAACTAGAAGGTTGCAGATCATAAAACCAATAGAAAGTGCGTTGTCTGACACATTTGGACCAGGTTGTTTGCATATGAGATCTCTTAAGATTCCTAAAATCAGTAATTTGGAAGTAAGAATTGATATTTCTGTACTCATTTGTATTTGAGGACTGCAATTTGAGTGTTCTTTCCCAAATTTGAAGTATCTCACGAATAAATAAAGCTAAGCATTTCGATCTTCATATCGAATGAGACTCCTTAAAGATCCATTGGAATCTCTGAAAAGACAATGATATCTTCCACAGATTTCATAGTAGATGGGACACTTGAATATAAAATGCTCTTCACTTTCAGGTTCTAGAAAACACAACTGACAAATCCGCTCATGTTGTGGAAGGCTATGATCAGATTCCATCCGAAGAGGGTGAGAGCAAATGCGGAACTGAGCTAAAGGGATCCTTAGGCATGAAGGCAAAAACATCTTCATGTATTACGGTATTTTGTTTTGATCTTCATGGAAGCAGGAATAAAATTGAAAATAGTGAAGAAGCTTTGGTTTCAAAGGCTCTTTTGGAGAAAACCATGTAACTTTCAAATAAGACTTAGTGAGCTCCTCTTGTATACCCCTGTTAACTTCATGTTTAGTGAGTTGAGGAGCATTAATAGAAAACCCAAGAGGAGGGAGTCTATTAATATCTTTTATGACATAAGAGATATCATGATTACAATTTACGTGTGATGCTTTCCTTGCATAGGGATAAAGACTTGATTAGTTTTATATGGCGTAGACACCGTATTTTTGTAGCGGGTTCTAGTGGAGCCCACCTAAGGTTCCCAAAAATGTATTATAAAAATATGCATGAAGAACAAATGTATGCCACCTTCAAAAGGTCAACTAATGTCCACGAAAGGTCAATATTTTCCCGTGGACTACAAAAGATACAATATAAAGAAGAAAAAGGAAGTGTACTAGCCTATCCATAATAATAATAAAAACACTAAATGAAAAAATAGTAGTATCAATTCAATAGAAATATCATAAAAACACTTTTAAAAAGAGGTGCGACATAGTGGTCCAACCTTATCGTTTAAAAAAACATTTCCAATACTCAAAATGGTGAAGAAATGTGTATTGGATGTGAAGCCATATGAGTCATTGTGTTTGAGATGTCCCATTGATCTATCATGTAAATCTAGATGATGTATATGGGGTCTCTTCCGACTAATGATATTTGATAGATCCAAGCAAGATGTAATTTACCCTCGTGTAAAACCCCTCGAGACTTATTTTGAGAGGTTTTTGAAAGAATGGGATCATATGTGAAACTTTGTGTTCATGCTACTCGTATACAAAACTTTTCATATTTTAATTTTAGTTTTTGTAGTTCAACTCCCTTTTAATAATATAGCGAAACATTTGTGTATGTACTATTTGCACTATTTTCCTTTTGTGTGGGGTTTTGGGTGACTCGTTTTCTATCTTCATTTTAGACATTCAAGGGGTGGAAGCGGCTATGGAAATTCTCTCTTCTTTTCCTTTCTTTGATGGCCTTTAACCCCGAGATGGTTGTATGGAGATGGAATATTGACATTCAAGATCCACCCCTAATTTAGATCTTGTACATTTCCCATATTGTTTTCAAGTGCTCCTCTTTTCCTTGGCTTCCTCTATGGGAGTTGTCTCTTCTTAGTCCTTTCTCCCCCTTTCTTCTTTTCTCTCATTTTTAATTTAATGAATTATGATATCTCTAACTTCCTTTTATGGGTGAGAGCCTCAATAAAGCTCTCATTATAACTTCTCAAAAAATATGGTGAAAGATTTAATTTGTATATGTATACGTGGAGGTGTTAGATATGTGAAGAAGTGGAAATATAGATTAATTCGTTAATATTATTATTTTTTAAAATAAATTATAATTGTATTCTATGTGGTAATTTGTTACAACAATTTGTACAATAACTAATAAAATAGACTTTTAATTACTATTGAAAAAATAGTAAAAGAACAAATTCGAAACTACCATGATATGGACGATCAATATTTCCACTCACTTTTGTTTAAAAAGAGTAACACACATTGTATTACTCTTAAAAGGAAAATTGAACTATATTATTTTAAAGGAATTCAAAAATTCACTATTAAATACATGTAAATTGATGGGAAAATATTTAAAGAAAAGAATTTTGTGAAAAATAAATCACTCCAAAAATATGGTCACATTTCAATATTCCTTTCATTCATAAGAGTAAGAATATAAAAATGGATTCAACCCATCTGGTTTGATCTTCTTTTCCTTTTTCTTGTTCAATTTTTTAAAAAGAGATTCTCGAGTTATTATTTATGGAAACTTGAGCATTTGTATTGAAATTAGTATTTAATATAATATAATGGGTTTCATGACCCTTAGCATTATACACCGCTTCAATTAATGTTAATGGCTAACTCTTAATTATCAAGTGCATGTTATATCATGGTCCTTCTATACGTTGCGGGATAATACATCTTCTAATTTTTCTCGGGCACTCACCCTTTGGGTAGACCTATATAATGCCCCCTCCCCTCTAGTTCGGCTATTGATATCACACTGAGGTTGGTGGAGCAACAAACAATGGCGTTGTTGCATAAGCGGCCCCAAAAGTTTGTCCTGAAGGTGTTTCACAAGAAAATGGTTCCCCTCCTAATATTGTTCTTCTTATTATGAATTTAATGTTGCATGTCAATGGCTAGAGCAATTTTGTTTAATAGGTTACTTTGTGGGTCGTATCCCCTCTAAAAGTATGCTTAAGACATGGGTAAACTCGTATGGTTTTCCCACAACATCGGGCAGAAAACTACGAATGAAATCCACCTAGAAAGTGTCCAAAATATGATAAAAGAGTTCTTCGTGTTTCATTTCTTTGACCCTTCACATGCCATGTAAACACTCAAAACGGTAATTCTACTCTGTGACACTTTGTTCTTGACATTTCTCTCTTGCTAAAATAAGTGCACTTTACCCACTCTTATTGAAAACTTGAAACCAGATTTACACACGGAATAATATTATCTTTTCTATATTTTCTGCTAATACATTGATACATATTAATAGGAGAGTCTACTCCTATTTTCACGGAGACTATTCAACAACACTCCCCACAAACTCCTATATTCGTGAGTTGGTTGTATAACCAAATCTCATGTATAAACAATATTAGTTATAGTTGTTTAATATAACAACTATTAATCCTATATTATTAATATGAGTTATATTAACTCATCATTAATAATATTACAATTTACTCATATATATTATATTTGATAATATAGTTGCACACACTAATAATAATGTGAACACTATTCATTCCTAACATTCACCCCCTTAGTGTGAACATTATTAATCGCTAATCTTCACCCCCTTAATGTGAACACAACGAAGAACCATATTTGAAAAAGTTGAACCACCTCCTGAAAGCACTTCTTAGACTAGGTACAAACTCCATAGATTATCTCTTTACCCTCGTAAAGGCATAGTGTCAAGTGAATTATGTAGGAATGCTCCCTTCCTCTTTGGGTTCCTGTGGGACTTTCCCTTCCTCCCTGGGCACCCGAATTATGAATCTCCAAGATCCACAAGCTTCACACTAGCTAGATAACCATCCCTTGAGTCTACCTCAAAATCTTCTCCTGCTCCCAAAAGTGAGTATTCAAAAACATGACTCCTCCAAAAATCTCTAGAAAAGGGTTTATTCAGCAAACCATCACACTGCAAATAGGAACACTTTGAAAATAGAAACCACACTGCACACATGTCACCAAACCATTTATGCGGCCCCATCGTTGGTGACTGATGAGAGGTCGCTAAATGACCTCCAACCTTCGATTTCCTCCTTCCTCCAAAGTGGATGGCTACTAATTCACCAGATGTGACAATGAGACTTAGTAACATGCTTTGAACGTTGGATTCCACCGAAAATGCGTTTGTAAGGTAAATTTTTTTATTTTTTCAAACTTTTGACTCTAACTCATGATGACAATTTACAAAATAACTATTAAAAATAAAACCTAAAATCACCTATATGACTCAAAACTTGACTCAACTTTAATTTTTGACTCGAATTTAAGAGGACAACATTTGACTTTGATAGACATGCTTTTGACAAGGACTCTTGACGTACTACAATGTCAATATATGATAACAGGTGACTCTATATTTTGATACTAGACAAGAAAATAAAGAACAATACTTTATTTTGAGAATTAGACTACTTGACATAGAACAAAATGTTAACTACATGGGATGAAGTGCATACACTAAATAGGATATACTCAATCTTAAATACATGACAAATGATAACATTAAAGTTATCCATTTTGAATCGACCTTTTATATTGTATAACTAAACATTACTAAGATATTAAAGGACTCACAATCAATAAAACATATTCACAGCTTTGAATACCTTATTGTATAATTTATTGATTCCACTCAATAGATGGCTACATGTGCACACGGACTAGAGGACAATATATACTATCTGCTTTAAACCATCTGAATACTTCTTCACAATACTACCGTAGAGAATGATCATCCCCAGTACTAACTGCATTCACAAGGAGATTATTCGACCAACATATTGCGGCTGACTACCATGCAAGTTGAATAGGACAAATTAGATCTACATGTAGAAAGATGACATGCATGAACTGAGGCAACGGATTTTATTGATTTGATCAACGCAAAAATCGTGTATAGATTGCCAAAGAAGAGATTTTAGCCTGATCGATGTAGTTGTAGATTTGAATCTCAACGTGTAGGGTCTCTGGTATGCTTCCGCCAACTGGGTCGAAGCCAGGATGGAACATGAATAAGCACGGGTCAAACCCAAAAGAAAATGATTCATAATCAAACCCATCTAGGGGTAGAATGTTGGGATCTGCAAATGTTCTCCTCTGATCACATTTTCTATGTGCCTCATGTACATACAGATTTGTGTTTCCTTTAAAATTCATGGCATGCATAACGCAGTCTAAAATCCATGCTTAGATAATCTATCAAGCATTGAGAGAGCCACAACAATTATAGCGATGGAGATATCCCGATGAAAGGCACAAAACCTCATGTATATTCAATGGAATATTGTGATCGACGCTTCAAACATATCTTTGAATTATTTAAACAAACCCACTCTTAACAGATTTCTCAGGTCGTAACATATTTGAATGGTGAAAACTTATGCCCAAAGTTGATGGTATGATTTGTAGATGCCTTGATTTGAAATAAACAAAAGCAATGACAATTTTGGATCAAATATACGAAGAGATCCACGGGAATGTGGGACGAGCAAGAAAAAATGACAGAAGATTCTATTGTTTTCACTTCTACCTAAACGACAAGTACCTGTAAACATCTTTCATCCTCAAGGGCGAAGCACAGGCCGACTGCCCCTACAAATCAAATTTCTTCTCCATCATAGGAACATGATCAATTACACGCTCTGATACCAAATGAAAGCTTGAAACCAAATTTACACATGGAATAATTTTATCTTTTATGTATCTTCTGCTAATACATTGATACATATTAATAGGAGAGTCTACTCCTATTTTCACGGAGACTGTTCAACAACACTCCCCACAAACTCCTATATTCGTGAGTTGGTTGTATAACCAAATCTCACATATAAACAATATTAGTTATAGTTGTTTAATATAACAACTATTAATCCTATATTATTAATATGAGTTATATTAACTCATCATTAATAATATTACAATTTACTCATATATATTATATTATTTTTTTATTAAGGGTAAATAGTTTTGAAGGGACTATACCCTGTATACAGAAAGGCTCAAAAGCCAGATATCAAAAGAGGTAGAAACAACCAAAAAAGAGCAAAACAACCAACACCAAAGGGCTCAACAACTAGATAAGACAACATAGTAATAAAACAGGATCAAGACGTACAGTGATCCGCAAAAGTAGCAGAAGAGACAAAAAACTAACAAGAGACTGGTCATCTCAGCCAAAAAACAGCACCAAAACCGCCAGTCAACAACAACTTCACAGCCAGTAAACAGCAACAGAGCGCCGCATCACTTGATAGCCCGGTCAATCTTGGCTTTGATCATTTGAAGCGAGACAAAGAATGCAATGGCGGTGGCCTAGGAAGGGTCTTTCAGATCCGCCTGAGCAATTGCAATATCTCTTTTCTCCTTAGAGCCCCAAATGTCCTCAGTAATCCCGCTGAGACTGCAGATACTACGAACATGTTGTTCGATGAAATTGTAAATACTTTTAAGGGCAGAGAGGATACAATCGTTACGCCCTTTTACGTTTCCAAGTCTGCCATCCAGAGATTGAAGCTTCTTGAAAATCTCAGCAGTGACATCCTCTTCTTCATCATTTTGTAGTTTCCTTTTCCCCTTAGCTTTTTCCATATCTCTAATAACACTCTTAAGCTCTTGAATTTCCTTTTCCATCTTTCCCACTCTGATCAACAAGTCCTCATCCTTAGGCTCCTCCACCGGATGGCTAATGTGCAGGAGATTCTCGGCAAGCTCCAGGTCTTTGTGACTTCTAAGAACCCTCTGCGAAGCAGGGACCTTAGTTTTCATCCCCTTATTATATTATATTTGATAATATAGTTGCACACATTAATAATAATGTGAACACGATTCATTCCTAACATTTATCCAAAGACATCCCTAGGTCTCTTGTCTATCTTGCTTGCTCTTACACACTCATCTCGCCGACAATTTCTGAGAATTGAATGCATGAAACACAATAGGAAACTCCACTTGTCATCTTCCAAACTTCACATTCAGTTGCCACCCTTAGGTAAAAACGTACACAGGTAGGGGCGAACGCCTATACATTCCCTGAACCTTTTGTACATGGTCTTGATCCAACTTACTTTGGTCCCTAACTTTCCATTGCACATTATTCTTTTGGTCACTTACTTGCCCTCAATCAACCTTTCCAACTTAAATTGCCTTCTGAAGCATATATAAGCAAGTGAAACTAACCTCATTTAGTACCTAACACTCTCAAGCACTCTTATGGACTCCTATTGAAAAAGCTAGCACAAAAGGCACCCAAATCTCCCTACACTTTGAAAATACCTCTACACATTCATTAGGGAAACACTATCTACAAGTCTAAAGCTTCCCACTAGGTCTAGGGAATTGATTCCCACATTTACAAGCATTCAAAGTCACTCACTCAAGTAGATTGCACAAGAGAGAAACTCAAGTCAAACATTGTCAAAGAAAGGATGTCAAATTTGATTACACTACAACTAGATATCACATGCTAGGTGGAGAATGACGTGTGGTTTGAGGCCTCTTTGGAGTAGTGCCGACGTTGGTGGTGTACAAGGGTTCCCACAACCTAATTAATGCTTTTTTACATAACTTCATCCATAGTTACAATTTGAAGGATTGAGCAGATTATTCGAGAGATGCTTGTAGTATGATCGAGAGTGACCAGTAGAAAACGAAGAAGAAAATCAAACAAGACACAAACCTAGAAAGTCACGGGTTGCAGTTCTGAGTAGGTGCAAAACCATACAGTCATTTTTTCCCCTATTGTACGGTCCTGTCCCAAGAGATTTTCAACTCACTGTTCCATTTTGAAGCCCTGTCAAGTCGAGAAACTCTTGTTACATCATTCAAAACACTCTGATTAGCCCATAATCACCTGTAATTAGTTAAGTGCACTCAATCCCATGTATTTTTGAGTTTGTATTGTATCGTGTACATTTGTTGCAAGTATTAATGTGTTATTATGATATTGAATGATTAATGTTAGAAGTTAATTAATTATAATAACCCCTTGTAACATTTATTTCATTCTTTGTTTGATTATAGTTGTAAAACCCTAATCAAACTCAAAAGGGTGAAAACACGCCCTGTCATTCTCATTAGATCGACAACGTGGTATATTCGCAACTATTTGTTGGTTCTATCCCCATAGCACTAGGATTTTGTGGTGTCTGAGTACATGTCTCTCAAAGTATCAGTTTGGGTTGAGTTTCTCGATTTACCTTTTTTATGCATGCATTTTTTGCACCGATAACACCTTTCATTCAAAGAGTTATCTCTATGAAACCTCAAAATTTCTACGAAGTGTCGACCCCAAAAACGGTCTCGTGTTGAAGTTGATTCATCCCGGGAACTCAAAGAGTTTGTGGATATCTAGATGGCGGACACTCACTACTCACATAGAGTGTTATACATCATTCTTCCAAATACATGTTTTCGGTGTTAGGACACAAACTAGAAAATCAAGGATTGTCATTGTATGTGTCACACAATGCACCAAACCCCAAGGTGGCCATCAATGCTTCCAAACCCTAGCAAGAAGAAGGGTGGTAGAAATTTGGGGGTCGTTGAAATAACAAACTTAAACCAATAGTTCAATAAGTTCTCAAGTTAAAGCCCCCATGAGTGGTGGGTCGAATGAACCAACTATTAAGGAACATATGCATGTAAGTCAATCCTCTTCAAATCTAGATCAAGAAGAGTGTCTTATTGTCTATACTAAATTCTCTAAAACACCCAAGCCCACTACATGTGCTCTTTGACCCCTTGAATTCATTTCGATGCCTTCGTTAGTTCCCACCACCCCGCCTAATTTTCCATCCTTTGTGCAGGTCCTACTAAGAGAGCCCATGGCCTAGCCCAAAGAAACTCGTTAGAATTCTCATGTAGTCTAGTGTGAAATGTGGATTTGACATAAGAGGTGTATATCATCAAATATGTTGGGAGAAAGAAAGTGGAGTTGCAGAAATTTTTAAAGCACGGTAATGTACAGGTTCTGAAAATCAATTTGAAGCCTTCGAGGGTTTGGAGATGAAAGAGATGTCCCTTGATGCCCACCTCTTATGAATTTCATTTCATGGAATGTGTAGGGTCTTACAGGACTCTAGTCACAAGCATATTGTTTGTGATTTTCGGAGAAATTTGCGAGTTAGACATTATTTGCTTATAAGAAGTTAAGGTGGCAAGTTTTCAAGTTTTAGTTGTGTGTACAATTATTTTTCCTAAAAACCTTGTGTTATTAAACAACCAGGATGTTGGGCATGGGGTTTAATAACATTTATTTCACCCAAGTGGCAGCCTCATTTTGTGTATCATAGCTCGAACCCCACACATCGAGTTATTTGGGCTCTTTTCAATATTGATAGCCACCCCTTTGGCATCATCAATATCTATGCTCCTAATGATGTTGTAGAAATGGTGATTTGGTGGTTGTGGATTGCAATGAAGTCCCCGATGTGCACTGGGTGATTTTTGGTGACTTTAATATGGTTGAGTTGCCACTGAAAAACGTGGCCACTTGCCTATGCAATGGACAATTGGTGAGAGGGAAGCCTTGTACTACTTGCACAATAAATTTGGCTTTTATGATACGAATCCTCACCATCGATCTTCTATTAAGACTTGGTTCTCTTAGACCAATCTTCAAAGTGGATCGGATCGGGTGCTCAAGTGTCTTGAACAAACGATGTTATCCACATGGGCTTATTTCTCTTTTGACAACACATTTTCACTACCTATGGAAATGATGCCAAATTTTATCCTTTCTGATCATCACCCCATCATATTTCGGATCACCTAGTAATCACAACAACCATTATGTCATAAAACACAATTTTATCTCAACAAAATGTTGATGGAGCATGGGCCCATTATCAATCACATAAAATGGATCTGGAATTTGGTTCCAGGCCACGTCGACCAACTAGTTAGCATCCTACTCAAGAGCAAGAGTGGATTCACCGGTGGCCAAATGCACTAACTTGGACCTTTAGATTCCTCGAAATCTATGGGTGTTAAATGGCTCGATCGGTGTTGCTCTACTTCACCACCTCCTTCATGCTCGGCCAGTGGCGTGGCGGTGGCGCTAGAGAGAAATCCTTTCTCCAAGTTGCTCTAGTTATAAGTGGGTTGAGTTGAGGCACAAGATTTGCATTGTTGATAACTATAATGCTTGAGATGCCCATATTCTAGCTTGACTACACTAGCTCAAATTTAGGGATAAATTTTCGAAGGAATTCCTTCAAATGCTTAAAGTTAAGCATTCTTACTAGCAAATCAAATCCATCCAGAAAATGGCATTTTTTTACATTTGAACTCGGGACATGCTCCAAGCCTTTGTTAGGCACTACAAATAGGTATTTAAAGCTCAAGCTCGCTTTGCGAAGTGTCATGTTGCATTGGAGTAATGTCTAGCCATTGTCCCTTGTAAGGTCTCCTGGCTCAGAGAATTGCTTGTGATATGTACTTGTTATCTATTAAATACCTATAAGAAGTGGCAATGCAAATGGCCAATTACAAAGCCCCGGGCGAAATGAATTTCCCAACAAATTCTACAAAGCTTTGTGGGATTAGGTTGGACTCGACCTCCACTAGGTTTATTTGGAGGGGTTTTGCACACAGTCATCGGGGAAAATATTAATAGAGGGAACATTAAATTCATTCCTAACCGTATACTGTGAACAAATTTGCAATCGATGTCCTATCATGCTACTCAAAGTTTCCTACAAGATCATTATTGAGGCCTTAGCCCTCTGGCTTCTCCATCTACTCCCGCCACCATCAAACCGGATCAAACATGGTTCATTAAAGGGTGTTACATTCTTAACAACATCATAACTATTTGGGAGGGCATGGAATGGTCTCAACATTCCAATCAAGAAGCCTTATTCATTAAAATTGAATTTGAGAAAGCTTATGACTGAATTGAGTGGCCTTTTATTTTGGTCATGCTTGAGGCCCCGGGATTTGGTCCTAACTTCCTCTAGTTAGTTCAAATGCTTTTCTCAAATGCCTCAAATCACCTTACCATCAATGGTAGAATCTCATAGTAGTTTGGTTTGTTCTCCGGTCTATCCGACAGGGGATGACCCTTACTCGTGCCTTATATGTCTTGGCAAATTGAAGGTTTTGTTTATTTTCTTGCACAAGCTCAATCCAGAGACCTTGTTTGAGGCATCTCTCTTCCCACTAGTGATCCCATGGAACTTCTCAATTAGAATTTTTCAATAACTCATTTCTCACACTTTGATTAAGGAGGAACATGACATATCTAATGTTATGTGTCGTGGATATGTTTTTCCTAGCCTTTGGTTCTTTAATTCGATGGTGAAAAACACAATGCTATCGACAATCTTCCTTCATTTGACCCTTTGGTTTTGAACCATGAATGGAAATGGCTTCAACATGGTGAAATTTTCAAGTTTTTGGGTATCCCTTTTTCATTTCAAAGTACCCCTTCCGAGATATGACAATATGTAGTGCTTTGAGTTGCCAAGAAGTTCTAATAATAGATTACCAAGCCTCTTTCTCTCACTAGAAAATTTCAAATTTGCTCCAAATTCTTGGAGGCCACATATGTTTACTACTCTTCGTGTTGGGTGACTTCAAATAATTTGGTGCAAAAGCTAGAAAAAGTTTCTCGGATATTTCCTTTGGGCTAACCCCACCACCGGCAAAGACTTTTATAGAGTTGCATGGGAGTATTGTTGTTTGCTAAAGAAAGATGGAGGAATGAGACTTATAAAAATCCATCAACGGGTCTTTCCTATGTGCTAAGTGGATTTTTAGAGCCATTAAAGGGATAGAAGCCTAGAAAGTTCTTATTCATCATTGCATTTTTAAAGGCTCACCTGCAGGGGTGCCACTTGAAAGGGATGGGATTTTCCAACATTCTCACCCTCTTAGTTCTTGTTAAAATTATGGGTTCATTTGTCATCAAAAGCATTTGGAAATCTTGGGAAAAATTCAAGCCTTAGATCATGTGGAATGACAATGGCTTTCGTGACGGTCTCTCCTTCAACCACCAGTCATTGTGGTAGTCGCCTCTCTTACATTGTCAATATTGTTGCCTAGTTGAGGTTCCTTGGATTCCCGTCCTCAAACTTTTTAGGCGGGGATGTGCACTTGTCCCAAGATTTTAATTGTAAGTAACCGTAATCTTGGATTCCTAGAATCTCATCAAATCCACATTTAGGCTAGATTAGTGGGATAAAGAAGCCATCGATGAAATCATTGCTATTGTCCCAATGCATATGGTGCATAAAGTTTATGTTACTTCTACTCGGCCTACTAGCGGAAAGATTGGAAATGTTATTTGAATACTCCATTCCAAAATTACATGGCCAACAAAGGATATGGGTGGCTTTCACCCCACCATCCCCCAGTGGACGAGCTTAACTCTCACTAGGGAATTCGTTGTGCCAAATCAATGTGACGTTAAAGATTCCACACTATTTGGGTGGCCTATTTGAAACCCAAAATTGCTCATTTTTCTTGAAACATTTTACACCAAGGCCTACCATTTAAAAATCATTTAGTCTATCTTGGGGTTGTTAACATGACCTGCCTATTATGTGGTCATTTAGAAACCTTAATGCTCCACTTTTGGCTATGTCCCAAAGACCAACATGCTTGGAATTGGATCCATTCCTTTTTCCAACCATTTTGACTAGAGATTTTCTCATGGTAGCATGTACTGTTGGGGGGTAATCCTAGGATGCTGCAAATGTTTACCCAAATCTAGCATACCTTCAAAGGAGAAATTTTGTTTTGGATATGGAAATAAAGAAATGATTTTCTTTTTTCTAACTCTACTACGGATAAACAATTTTTGTCTATAACAAGTCTATGGTTATATCCAATGTTATTGTAGAGTCAAGTTTAAGAAAACAAGGATGCTTTAGAGGTGGAACATCTCCAAATTCTTTTACGCCATTGGGCGATGCCCCATCAACATGGCCCATGTTATTTCATCCTTGTCTCACCTTTCTCCACCTTGCGCAACCGCATTGGTGTTCAACAGAGAGGTGGTTTACGTAGGAGCCTCTCCCATCGTTAGTATCACGGTTGCACTCATCGCTCCCTATATCACCATCCATTAGGTGGGGTGTCGAGCCAGCACCTTCACCATGAAATTGGGGATGGGGTTTCCCACCATTTTTGGTCCACCTCTTGTCGTCGGCTATCATGATAGGTAGAGCTTGCTTCCACCCCAAGAAAAATTCCATCAACTTGCCTTATCCATCTCTCTGTCTTCGGCGCAGCAGAGGGCTATTAAAGAAGGTGAACACACTAGTGGCTCTAGTTGGAACCCTTCGACTCGGAAATATCTCTTAGGATCAGGTGATAGGACCAAGATCTATCATCCGTCAGCAACAACAGCTTTGTAATGGCAGCTTAAGTTCTCTTCTCTCGCTCTTTTTTTAATGTAATAGATTTGTTTTCCTAGGCTTCGCCTACTAGTTTTGCTCTTAGGCCCTTGGGTGGCTTGGATTGGTTTGTGGCTATGAGGCATGCTTCCATACCGCCTTTTTTTGTGAATAGTCTTGTATCATTATACTTGCTATTATAGTATAGGATCTATTTCATCAAAAAATTATGAAGTGATATTAACAATTTTTATTATTTTTATTTTAGGATGAGATTCTTTTTTTGGGTATGATTAATGTTTGTATTCTTATATATTATTAATAAAAATGTCCTTAATCAAAAGGGTGGGTGAAGTGATATATAATTTTTTCTTAGATTGAATCCAAAATTTGCACGAGTTAGGTGAACAAAATTCTTAGGCTTAGATGCCAATGACCAAGAGGTTTCCATTCCACCAAGTTCGTTTGGGTCATAATCTTGACTTCATCCCTTATTACTAGGTATCTCTGGAGATTTATACCTTGATGGATAGCTAAGCAACACATTTTACGCCATCATACACACCAATGGAATAGAACCCATTTGATATAATGTTTATTTTAAATAACTATAGGCCCCCAAAAATTGTAAATTGTTTTATGTGTCTCTATGTTATAATAAGTGGTTTTACACAACATTGTATTACACCTAATCATAGAAGTCCAAAGTATAATAAATATAATCAACAAATTTAGACTCTGCTAATTGCTTAGCAAAATATTCTTTATAACTAATTAGTAAGAGGGAGCTTTAGAAGAATATTCAATTTGTCAAGTTTTGAAGACAATTGTCAAACAAGTATTGGAAAAAGTGTATAATCTATCCCATCTACCCAAATGTATTTTATGTAGACACCTAATTTTCTCCACCCTATTAATCAATTAATTCCTCACCCCATCAAATTCCCATAAAAATTCATGAATGATTAATTGATGTTAATCATTTAATTAACCCCCATTATCACTTAATCAAATCCTCCACATCACCTTCCACATCACCTACCACATCAATCTTCCACTACCCCCCACCATCAAAATAAAATATTTTGATTTATCCTCATGCCCCCACCATCAAAATAAAATATTCTAATTTATCCTCATGTTCCCCACCATCAAAATAAAATATTATGATTTATCCTCCACTACCATCCACCATCAGAATAAAATATTCTGATTTGTCCTCATTCTTCCTTTATCGAATAAAATATTCGGATTTACCCTCAACAAAATTAAACATTCTAATCAAATCTCCCACTATCCTCTATGATTGAATAAAATAATGGGCCATTTTTTCATTAGCCCTCCACTTTCAAGATGCATGTACTATTCATGCACTATTCCAACACTATTCATCGATTATCTCTAAATCCTGTTAACTAACCTCCCCTAATTAATCCCAATTTGAAAATGTGTAAATACAATCATCCCCCCTAAATAACACATGAATTAAGAGAGCCTTCATTATGCTCAAATTCCCCTTTGATCCTTCATTATGCCATTTTGATTTCTAACCTCGTTTCTACTCAAATTCCCCTCTACACTTAGAAAAGAAAGGAAATGTTGTTGGATTGATCATGCACAAAGACCAACATGTTAGGGAACCTACATATTCTTCATCCTTATGTGCATCCACCGACATCCCAATCGATGTGTGTAATGGAAGTTTGTATGTTGTATTATTTTATATGTATGCACATGATTTTAGTTTACTTTTGTTAACTTTTTTATACACATTCTTGCACACCCATTGGGATCGCCCCCTTTAACATATTCTATGTTAATATAGATTGTATATTATGTATGTTCTTCCTCGCACTTTTGGGTAATCTTGGGAATAAAAAATAGTTTCATTCTTTTACTTCTTTTAATTTATGAATCTAACCTTGTTTTTTTTATGTTAGTGTAGATTGTATGTTATGTATGTTCTTCCCTCACACCCTTGAGTGATCTTGGGAATTAGAAATAGCTACAATATTTTACTTTTATTGGATTTTTCTTATCTTTTATGAATCTAACTTTGCTATCTTATTATGGTTGTATATATATAGATATATATTGTTAATCATTTTTATTGATATATATATATATATATATATATATATATATATATATATATATATATATATCATGATAATACTTTATAATCAAAAATAGAGACAATCTTTTAGTTATTGTTCGTGTTAACAAGTTTTATGTGGATCAAAGGTGTCTTACAAAGGTGGTTCTTGTAGCCATCTCAAGCCATTTAGTTTAGTTTAATTTCTTATATATGTGTTTACATGCCTTCTAACCCATATCATTAGATCCAGAACATCCCAAAATTTTAACATCACTTATTAACACTTACATAGTTTGTAACCCTTTTAAAGTACATTTTGGGGACTAACCTTATAAATATAATATATTATTAATTTGGATTTAGTGTAGCCTCTTTTTTATTTTCTTTAATGCCAACACTGATATGGTTGATGTATTAATCCGATTTGGATGATGCTAAGTTGATTTGATAAATTTTCTAATTCATTATTCCATTGGCATCCTGCTATAGTCACAATTCACTTTTTTAGAGCAGAACACATGAAGAAAATAAAAAACATTTTTATTCTTCCAAATTGTAATTGTTTGTCCATAAAAATTTAGGTTACCTTTTTTAGATGGGATTGATACAACCATCATCTCTACCTCATCTTAAGATATATAGTTCATGACTCAATAGCTCACACGTCGGTTCAAGTTTCCTAACTTGCTCATGAGATCACACTATGATCCCTCCCATAACTCCTTCACTATCTCTTCATGATCTCTCATATGATCTTGCCTTATGAATGCTCCTCATGAGTGTATTCATAAGCTCTAAATCATTACTTACCACCAAATAATCCCATATGACCAATTCATATCATTATTCATCACTATTCCTTAATATTCATCACTATTCATAGCTATTCCTTACTATTCATCACTATTCATAACTATTCCTCACTATTCCAACACTATTCAACCACATAACCAATCTTAGAATAGATCACACACAAAGAAAACCTTTCGAACTAGTCGTCTCTCAAATAAGCAACATTGGTCCTTATCACCATGATGTCGTCTTCGGATTACGGTTCTTGGTTTACTAGTCTACCCCTATTATGCTGATAATCTTAGCACAATTGAATGCCTTGAATGAACATTTTGACATTTCTAAACAATACTTGACGTGATCGAGCATAGCATTGAAGACAAGTTAATCAAGAATACTATTGGGGTTTATTACGAAATAACATTTTGTGATTGTAGGGGAGTATATGAGGCTTTCCATTAGTTGCCTTATCTTATTTTCATCGATTTGCACATAAAAATATTCTGTTTCTCTAAATTATTCTTCATCAATTTATTTGTTCTAACTTGTTTCTGCTGCAGCTTGTTACCTTGTAAAACTAAGACCACATTTTTACACACTAATTTCAAGTTACAAGTCCACATATGAGCTCACATAGAAGTTCTAAATTGTTATTAGTCAATTTTATATGACCATACCCAGTGAAAACTCGCCCACGAGACTACCATTTGACCCATTCATAGCTCATCCCGACATTGGTCTCATTTAAATAACATTGACCTAAGACTTATTTATTTAGTCTTCGAGTCCACCCCGTCATGCCACTTATTATCGCAACAAATAAACACTCTCATTAGGAATTCTAGGCACTAAGAGGTGGGGGTGAATCAATGCTCATTCAAACTTCTGAAACAATTTACAATTCTCCAATTATCCAAAATTAAACTATCTTAACTATGATGAAGTATAACTATTCAACCATGAGAGAGAGAGAGAAGAAAAACACACATGAACACATGAGAAGACAAGATTTAATGTGGGAAACCCATCTAGAGACAAAAACCCACTGAAACCAAAGAACTAGCTTGGAAAATTATCCTATAAAGTTACAATGATTTCACCATGTGGTGAGAACCCACTCACCCTGAAGCACCAACTCCAGTTTTGAAGCACCTACTTCAATTTTATGCCAAACACCCACTTGAATGTTGTTTTGCAAGAACCTACTTGCAAGGAAGCTCACTCCCAAATTGTTGAGCTATAACTCAATCTTTAAACACAAGAATTTTGATCACCCTCAACTCATTTTCTTACATCAACACATTGTGATCATTGTTTTAACTCTTCACTTCATTTCACTCTTCTCTCAAAACATCAATATGCTCTTTGGATTACACAACCGATATTGGGTCTTCAAAATTGGTTTTCCACTCAAATTATTTTCTCGCCCCATGAAGATGATATTCTCACTTTCTTATAACTCTCTCTGCTAATTTCATCTCATAATGATCACCCTATCAACATCTATATCTCCAATGTGCTCATCTCTCTTACGTATACATCTCCAATCCCTCCCAAGATTCAACAAGTTACAAGTACAACAATTTTTTCTTTTATAGACATTAATGGCTCCTTCCTTGGATTTACAACTTCATATTCCATGAATCTTCACAATTCTTACTAGATAACTCGTGTAAAGGAGATGAAGTGACATCAAGGTAAACTTCCCATAGGAGTCATGATTGCATCTGGCAGAAGACTGTCATATTGAAAAAGTTTGCAGGGTTGATCAGGATGCTTTGAGGATCATAACTGACATGGGAAGTCTTTTAGGCTTCCTCAACAAGCTTCCCTTAACTGACAAGCTCCATTCTGACTTCTCTTACCTTGTTTTGTAACATATTTTCTAACTTCTTCATATTCTCCAACATATAATTTTTGTCTTCTTTCTTAAAATGACCTCTTACAAGTATAACAGTTCTTCTAAGGGTACGTTACACAAGACTTCCCAACTCCTTTACAACCCTCAACCTTTAACCTTCCTCACCATTCATTCTTAAAATGTTGTAAGAGCTCATAAGACTATATTAGGAGATCAACACATTTTTACTAAAGAGGAAGAAGGAGCCTTAAGTACACTCATCAAAATGAGTAATTAGGAACACATGGTTTACAAGAGGTTTGTACCAACAAGGTGCATTAAAGATATTCCAAAATCAGTGAAAGAAGCATTTTATATCTTCTTCTTTATTTTCACGAACACACACTTCCTAGTGGACCTAAAACATGGTCTTACTTGAACTTGGCATATTACAAAGAGAATATTTTCAGCAATTTCTATAGCTTGGGAGAAATTTTTGAGATCTTTTAGATCACTTGCAATTTTCAAGGAACATTGTACTTCAAAAATTCCTTCCAAATCATGCATCAAACAAGTTACACATGGTTTTTCTCATGAAAGAGTTGTGTTTTCAATGTTTCAACTAACCAACATCCTTTCCCAAACCGCCATGTCTTCGAGTCACTTTATAAGATGGAGAAAGGTATTTCAAAGCTCCTATAACTATACATAGCCTCATGTCTTACCAATAAGATCAACCTTGATTGGTCTTATCACACTTTGTGCATAGTGAGGATTTCAAAACTCAAAACTGTAGCAAGCTATTTCAGTATTTTCAAAACTTCATACCTCTAATCGATGCCAAAGCCAAAGTGGAGAATAACATTACGTAAGTTCTTTCAACAATTTCAAGCCTTCTTTTGCATTTACTGATTAGAGAGCTTCATGATTTTACCACTTGTCATTGTCCTAAACTGTCATGTGAACCAGACCCAATTTTTAATAAGGAGATGTTTAAACTTGTCTAATGCTCTCTGTATCGACTTCTAATCCATTATTTTGTGAAGAAGACTTCCTTTGTAGCACTTTACATAATAGAGAAAATCACCAATTTAAGGAACAATAACTTGAAAAAAGTATTTTTAGATCTATGTAAATTGTTTCTTTCCCTACAGACAATAGTCACTTTGATGACTTTTTTAAAGGAAAAAAATTTACTTACATGTCCATTCGTGTTTGGAGCACTACAAGAAAAGGCCTATATGCTACTCTCACAAATTTGTGAGCGGGGAATGATAACAAACCTTCACAAGTCATCTCTATTTTCAACCTTATTAACAAGGTATACAATATAGTTGAAAAACAAGGAATTTAGATCTCAATTCCCTTCTTCAAACTAAACTTATGAGCTTTAACATGGTACTTTGACCTATAGCAGAAGTTTACATTCATTTCTCAACTAGAAATCATGTGTGTTCACAAGCTCTTTCTCCTAAAGCACCAAAACATGCTAGTATGAGGGTCCTTTTGGTGGTAGAGGTGGAAATTTAACCGAGAAATCATGAGATATGCAATGAAATAACTCACAACACCTCTTGAACTATAAGCAAACATTCCACATCACCTTCTATTGCAAATAAATCATCTTGGAGTCTTCAATTTGAGACTGTATAGTCAAAACTATGCAAAAAAGGACATACCCATGGAGCATTCCACTTTGAGAAACACAAAACCCACCATTTTTAACTATAAGAGGTCTTACACACTCTTGAGGGGTATCCATAACTTGCACAATATATTTGGAGTCAAGACAACACATTTTATGCCTACCACTTTAAGAAAGAGACATTGACAGAGAGAAACATTGCTAGAAAAATGAATATAAATTCTTTGTTTATTATCAAATTTCCCTCAATTTTTTTTCAAAAGTTCAATTTTGGAGGCTCTTAAAATTAATTCTATGATTTATCTAAAGGAGGCTTGATAATTTTGTTTGGACACTAAGAAGACAAGGTGCTCAATTTTCCTTTTCAAGAAACTGGTTTTGGTAAAACTTGAATAACTTGCAAAATATTTTTCAAATTTTGATGAAACTTGACATGAAGCACTAAAAACATCCCTCTACATGATCCATATCTTGGTTTCTCATAAATATAACTATACAACCCAAACTAATTTCATTTACCTAAGCTTCCACTGCTAGTTATCAAAGGCAGTTTTGGTGTGAACTTGAATTTTGCCTCCAAAAGCTAAATTAAACGATGTAGATGCTCCTACATGCTCTATAAAATATTATTGGGATCCTAACATTATTTCCTAGGATTTTCATGGCCTACATTGATCTCTTACACCTCATTAGGCTCTAGAACTAGGTCTAAATGAGCTAGTTTTAACTGTGACTTACACCACATGACCTAATGAACACCCTGAAAAGTTTTTGCTCATCCTATAAACATAATTTTTAACCTCGGGAAAAAAAGACAACAACTAAGCATATCCCTCCCTCCAATGGGATCCTAACTCATTGACCAAGCCTACAACACACTGAAGTCATCCTAAAATCACTCTAAATCCACTTTGTAAGCTCCAACCATCATTGAGAAGGAACCAACCACCATTGATAAGGAACTACCAATCAACCTTCATGCCCCTGACTAAACCTCACTTCACCACTCACACCTTTTCCATCAATGCCACTTGACATTAATGACAACAACAATGACTAGGGTTCAACATTCTCAATGAACATCTGGACATTGTTGAGCACTACTAAATTTTTCAAGAACAACCCCCACGACAAACTCAACCTATGATTTTCATTACGAGTTTATATCATTTTGAGATTGAAGAAATTTTTTGCTACCTTCTATCATTGGTTTTTTTAATTTTGATTACTCTTTGTTTGTTAATCTCTCTTTATTACAGGTTTTTATTTTTCTTTTCTCTATCTTGTGTTTTGCAACATGCCCAATCATATGTCCAAGGATATAGTTTCCCAAATGTTCAAATTATTCTTAGAAAAGCCATTTTTCCAAGATTCCAAAAAAATACAAACATCACATTCAAGCTCTGGGTAACACCCATTCATTTTACGTATTGTGATTTCCTACACTTTAGTAAAAGTTAGTGTTTGTAGTTTTGTACTTTTCTTTTAATTTTTTTTGCAAATCATGAAGCGTAAGATTCATAGTGGTGTTTGGTATTTATGATACCTCTGGGACATGCTTATAGGTAAAGTTGTCACGATGGATTACTGCATCCACCACCTAACACAGTTATAACAATTCCATCCGAACATTGTCCATATAAATCGTCAAGGACTTATAAAGATACCATAACACATCTATTTCTTCCATTTCCCTACCACCAAGATCATTGATCAAAGGCGAGTCCCTTTTATGTAATGCTTATGCTCCACATATCATTCTAATCTCATGTGCATTACCACCTCTCTCATGTACAAATGTGTATATTGAGAAGGTGCGATTCTTTCACGTATTGACAAGTATATTTTAAGGGCGTGTATATCGAGAGGTTTGTTATATTTCTCTAACAATATATCGAAATGCACATCATTTTGGAGTGATAAGAGTCAAGTTATCCTCCTCCACAACATTTTGCATTCACATTATTGTGTATACGGGAATTATTTTTATTGTGCTAAATTTAATGCTTTATCAAAAATTTAAAAAAAAAAAACATTCTAAAAATTCAAAAAAATCATAAAATAAAAAAACAAAATGAAACCAATTAGACAAAGCTCATCCTTTTACTCATTCCACACATAATTCTATCCTAAAGCAATGATGAGGATGATTATAACATTGTTGATCAAAGTGAGTATGACAATGATATTGATAGTCTTGTTGATCACATCGAGAATGAAAATTATATTGATAGTCTTGTTGATCACAAGTATGAAAATGATATTGATAGCCTTGTTGATAAAATTGAATATGACGATTATGTCGATAGCCTTGTAAGCCAAAGTGAATATGATGAAAGTGAAGATCACAAAGCTAACCTTAATTGGCATGAAAATGATTATCATCATGTACTTTATGTTTATCCTTCACAACCTCATGACCAAAATCAATTCGTAATTGACCACTTTCACCATGGTTCCATGGTCTTCCAATATATTATATCGACTTACTCAACCATAAACACCTCCAAAGAAAAATCTACCAATATTTGATCGAGACCCTCATGCCTCTACACATCCAAACAAACCCATGAGAATTTCCAATTCAATTTACCCTACGCAATGGAGGATGATCTTATAGGGTTATCAAACAAAAACTAAAACAATCATGATGAGGATATATATTCATATCCCTTTAATCATTACTACGACATAGGATGTTACCCATTGGTTAATGTGGAGATGTTATCAACACTATTAGTATCATTTGAGAACCTTATTATGACACAAACACAAATTCATTTTATGATTTATTTATTGGGCTTGCTATCATGGACCCTTCTCATAACTCACACACCGATCAACCCAAATTCATAAGTCGGGATGATCACAACCCAAATCAACAAGACCTCTTATTTTAACTCTATGAATCAATCGAGTAGGTTTATCAAGCACCAATCCCACAAGAACCACCCCTAACATCATCGAGAGGGAAAATTTCAATCAAGACCACCAAAATCATGTAATAATTGGCAATGAAATCATCTCTACATTTTTAACATGTCTCTTACTAGAGGATCATCAAATAACCTCCAAATTTAACCTAAATTGCACACCTCTTCAAGAGGAAATTATATCCCTCATCCAAATATGAATCATCTACATCTCGATTCCAATAATCCACATTGTCCACATCACAATCAATATCTAACTAAACTAATCACAATCTCACCCATCCACATAAAATAGACACACAACTCAACCTCAACATGAATAACAATTCAAACCATCCCCATATAGTAAATAACCAAAATATTGATCCTAATAATCCACATTGTCCACATCATGATCAATATACAACTAATCCAACTAATCATGATTATATGCATCCACGTCAAATAAATCAACATCTTAACCCCAACACAAATCACAACTTGACTCATCCTCATTCCATAAAATCACAAGACTCTTCCTAATATGTATCCCATATCCCATAATACTCAAACCCCACACCAGCTTCGCCATCTTTCAACATCCCAAAAATGAAAAAATATACATAACACTTAGGTTGTACATTATTTGAGCTTGCAATCCAAACCAAAAAAATGAAAAAAACCATATATCCAAAAATTGTAATAAAACTATTGGATGCCCACAAATGTTCTATCCTTACACTTCCATCCACCATCACCCATCATTTTTCGTGAACTCTTGATCAAATTTTCTACACTCATTGTGAGTCAATACTTGTAATACAACAAAGGTGTGACCTTAGTTTATCAACTCTTGGAAAATCAAAGATTGACTATTCTTGTTGGGGTCCATGCACTTTATACACATTTTAAATCTTGTTGTAAAGACTACAGAGCCCTACTTGTCATATGCTAACTAATGGAATCTTCAATTTTGACTCGCATCTCCTCCATCGAGCCATAATGGTTATAAACCCCCAGAGAGAGAGAGAGAGCTAAATATCATGTCAAAAATAAAAATAAAATTAGAAACATAAAAAATACAATAAAAAGAAGCATAAATAAAATTAGCAAGCATAAGAAATATCCAAAACTCTCTCAACATGAGGTCTTTCTAGCATCTCTACCAAGGCTATGGACACATGGTTGGCAAAAAGAAATGTTTCGACTAGAACCAATGTTCCTCCATCGTGGCTAAACACATGATTGGTAGCGAAGCAATGCATGGCTCACAATTACCTTCCACTATTCACAATCCACAACTGATGTTTCACCACATACACACACATTAGCTAGTGTGTCCTCATTTATTTCTTCTTAATGGCTTTGCCTCAAACATTAATTAACTTTCACTATAGAACACACTAGATCTTAGTAAAACGTAGGGTAGTATTTTTCCGGTACTATTTAGACATTGGTCACACTCCTATTTTAGTCCAAATTTTCTTTCATAGCCTATGTATTTTGGCTCATCACTAATTCATGACCACCATGGTTTCCTACCGCTCACCATCCATACCACTTACATCTTGTTTCAATTGTATTAAACATCTATCGAATTTGAATTCATAATGTGGGAACACACATTGCTTTCCTACTCCCTAACACCCATTGGCGAAAACATTTTTATCACATACTCATTCCTCATTTCCTCACTTTCCACCACCTTCATCCCACATTGTGTCGGGAAACCTCTTTGCCTAAAAATTGTCACTTGAGTGGCGATTTTACACCAAATCCTTTTCTCATCAACATTATGACAACCAATAAAAAAATCTATAATATGATGATATCACCAAAAAAATGCACCCTCTTATTTGTCATGTCATGTGTGTGAAGCAACTAGTGTAATTGGGTAACATTGGACCATCTCTCAAGTTGTGGGACTTGCAGACTTGAGATGGACCTCCAGAGAAGGTTGGTTCCTCTTCTTAATCCTAGCACTAAACTACTCCTAAGAAAGGAAATGCAACTAACTACTCGTAATCTATAAATTCCAAGGGACTAGGGAGAGAGATAAGGGTTAGAGAGATGCATGAAAATGAAATCCTAAGCTAAAGAGATGATAACACCAAGAAAAGGGGCTGGAATATCCTGCTTTGAGGAGAATGAAAATGGAAAATGCAACAAGGGAAGGCCAAACAATTGTGACACAAAACCAAGCTCCATTCACCACCAAATCTCCATTAAACACAATAAAATGCACCTGTAGATAAAGGAAATATGCACATAACAAAACAACAACAAAGGAGAGGCAAGAGAATGCAAAAAATGAGAAAGGGTTGAGAAAACACCACAATACACAATTTTATTGCTCCATAAATTTGCACAGTCCATTACATTTGCAAAGTAGAGGCACCATTACATTTACAGAGTCCATGTGAAGGCTTTGCTCAAAGAATTTTAGAAAAAAAATTGGTAGAGTTTCCCCATGCCTAGAATACCCCCTCTTCTCAAATGAGAAGTGTTTACAATATATAGAATTAAGGAGAGAATATGTTGAATTGTGGAGCTCAATTACTTGAGTTTAGTATGCAAAGGAAACCTGCTGGAAAATATATAGTAATCATCATCGGTTAAGGAGGAACCGACATCAGGTCACCAGACCGACATCGGTCGTGGCAATGAGGAACCGACAACGGTTAGGTCTAACCGACATCGGTTACATATGCGAGGATATTTTAATTAACTCTCGAGAATTAGATTTATTTTTAGCATTAAAGTATATCTATTGATTGTAATTGCATGACTAAGTGCCCTAAGTCTATAAACGATTATATAAGCATAAAAACTAGGGTTTAGAAGTAAGAATGATTAACAAGAATTAGAAAGAACTTGCAAAAGTTAGTGAGAGTGAGAATTCTTGGTGATGAAGCAAAATCTTGAGGAAAGAAAGTACTTGAACATCTGAGAGGTGTGGAAGATTGTAAATATTCATTGTATATCTTGTCAAAGATTTGGATAATAGATTGACTTGTTTCTTGGTGGACGTAGCCCACACTGGGTGAACCACGTTAAATCTAGTGTTGATTTATGTCTCTTATTTTTATAATTATTCTCGGGTAGAATATCCTATTTTATTTGCATGTATGCTTAGATTTGATATATTATCATCGTATAATCAAAAGCTAACCCCAATAATCGTATTAGAGCTTTTTTGAGGGTTTTGTGTGTTGACAAATTTACTCCAATAGGGTTTTCTGATTGAGTGGGAGCTATAACAATGGCAAAAGAAAACAAATACAAGGTAGAGAAATTTGACGGCCGAAATTATCAATTATGGAAGATGCAGATTAAGGATTATCTGTATCAAAGAGATTTATATTTACCATTGGATGAGAAGTCTAGACCTACGAAGATGACTGATGAAGAATGGAAGATTCTTGATAGAAAGGCTTTGGGATCTATAAGATTGAGCTTAACAACATCTGTGGCTTCCAATATTATAGAAGCGAATTCTATGGTAGAGTTAATGAAATCTCTTGCTAATTTATATGAAAAACCTAGTGCTTCAAATAAAGTTTATTTAATGAAGAAACTATTTAGTTCTAATATGCATGAAGGTGGATCTACATCTAGTTATTTGAATGATTTTTGATTTATTATAAATCAGTTAAAATCGGTTGCAATACCATTTGATGATGAAGTAAGAGAACTTTTATTCTTATGTTCTTTGCCTGATAGTTGAGATGACTTGGTAATGACTACTAGTAATACAACATCTGCTAATAATATTTTGAAGTTTGATGATGTGGTTAGTATAATCTTGAATGAAGAAATTCACAGGAAGAGTACAGAGTAATCATCATCTGGAAATGTTTTGAATGTAGAAAGCAAGGCAAGTAGAAGGAGAGATCCAAGAGTAAGAGTAATGGGAAATCAAAGTCAAGGGATAATAGATCTAAATCCAGAAGTAAGAGAATTATTTGTTGGAAATGTAAAAAGAAAAGACATGCAAAGAAAGATTGTTGGTCAAAGGATAAAGAGAACCAACAACTGAATAAGGTAAAGAAGCAAGTCTTGCTACATCAAAGATAATGCAAGATACTCTTATTCTTTCTTTAGATAATAGAATTGAATCATGGGTTTTAGATTTAGGAGGTTCTTTCCATGCGACCCCTAATAAGGGTTATTTCGAAATTATGTCCAGGGAAATTTTGGGCATGTTTATTTGGGTGATGATGAATCTCGCAGATATTCTTGGTAAATGGGAAGTTCATCTAAAATTGTAGAATGGAAACACATGGGTATTGAAAGATGTGAGGCATGTGCCAAGTCTCGGAAGGAATCTTATTTCTACAGGGAAACTAGGTGAATCGGTTACATGGTTACTTTTACAAGAGACTCTTAGAAAGTTACCAAGGGTACTTTTGTCGTGCAAGAGGTAAGAAGGTAGGAATTTTATATTTATCTACCCGTACAACATTATGTACTTGATTCAAATGCATGCATGTGGCATAATCGATTGGGTCATATGAGTCAAAAAGGAATGTAGATATTAAAGGCTAAGGGTAAGTCATCGATTTGAAAGATTTAGATCTTGATTTACTGTGAGCATTGTATCTTTAGAAAGAGAGTGAGATTTCTCAAATTTGAGGCAACTAAGAAGGAGCAAAAATTGGAGCTTGTACACTCGGATGTGTGGGGACTAGCTCGGTAGCTTCTCATGGAGGATCTCAAGGTATTATGTTACTTTATTTAATGATGCTACAAGAAAGGTATGTGTTTATTGATTAAACGTAAATATGATGTTTTGAGACTTTTAAAAGATGGAAATCCCTTGTTGAGAATGAATCAAATTCTAAGTTAAAGTGCCTTTGATCGATAATGGTGGTGAATACTTTGTAGCAAAACTTTCAATGATTATTGTTCAGTGAATGAGATACGTAGAAAAAGAACGGTTCTAAGAACACCACAAGAGAATGGTGTTACTGAAAAGAATGAATAGGACAATCATGGAGCGTGTTAGAAGTATGAGAATACATTCTGGACTGCCCTTGCGGTTTTGGGTGGAAGCGAGTTAATACAATAGTTTATTTGATTAATCAGTGGGCCTTCAAGTTCACTAGATGGAGGAATACCACGGGAAGCTTGGACCGGAAAAGAGGTAGATCTTTTTTTTCTTAAAGTTTTTGTATCGAAGCTTTTGTGCATGTTGATAAGGAAAATAGGAAAACGTTGGATGTAAAATCCAAGAGATGCACTTTTATTGGTTATGGATCTGGTGATTTCGATTTCCGTTTTTAGGATTTAGAGAATTCTAAAATTATTAGGAGTCGTGATGTTGAATGTAATGAAAACAGAATGTACATGGATCAAATTTTGGTACCCAAGGATGAACCGGTTGAGAAGTTTGTGAATGAAAATGAACTCTCAGATTTAAAAGAATTACCGACAGGGTTACATAGTAACCAGTGTTGGTTGATCCCTAATCGCACCCAGTCAGGCAACCGTATCGGTTACGAAGATCCAAACCGGCATCAATTAGTAGAATCGACATCGGTTAAGTGACCGATGTCAATCACTGACATATTTGGATACAAATGTCTAAGAGGTCCAGATTAAGCCTCCAGGTACCCCAAACTCTCGTGAGAAGGTCACAAAGGGTAAGTAAACCTCCAAAAGATTTACACATTCTCTATTTTATTTATTATTGATTGATAATGGTGAACTAGAGAGCTTTGAAGAAGCAATGCAGGATAAGACCCACATCCAGTGGGAGCATGACATGGATGAGGAGATGGACTCCTTGGAATAGAACTAGACTTGGGATTTGGTTAAGTTACCAACAGTAAGAGAACATTGTAGAACAAGTGGGTTTACAGGATCAAGGAAGAAGAGGGTGGACATAAAAGATACAAGGCAAGACTTGTAGTAAAGGGATTTACACAGAAAGTAGGTATTGACTTTGGTGAAATATTTTCTCCTGTTGTTAAGATGACTTCTATTTGAACTGTATTGAGTTTAGTTGTAGTAGAATATTTGCATTTGAAGCAACTAAATGTGAAAATGCATTTCTTTCATGGTGATTTGGATGAAGAAATTTATATGTAGCGATGCTTGGGTATGAAGTCAAAGGTAAGGAGAAATTAGTGTGTAGGTTGAAAAAGAGTCTATATGGGATCAAACAAGCTCCAAGATAATGATACATGAGGTTTGATAGTTTTATGCAAGAGCATGGTTACTTGAGATGTGAATCTGACCATTGTGTTTATTTCAAGAAGCTTGAAATGAGAGCTATATTATTTTGTTACTATATGTGGATGATATGCTTATTACAGGATCTAGTATGCATGACATTGGTGAGCTTAAGGGAAAGGTAGCTCACACATTTGCTATGAATGATTTAAGAGTTGCAAAAAGAATTCTTGGCATGCAAATACACAAAAACAGGAAAAACAAGAAATTATATTTGTCTCAGGAGGATTATATTTACAAGGCATTAGAAAGGTTCAACATACAAAATTTTAAACCTGTTAGTACACCTATGGTTGGAAACTTCAAATTGAACAAAAATCGTGTCCATCATCACATGAGGAGGTCAAATACATGACACGAGTACCATATGCTTCATGAGTTAGAAGTCTCATGTATGTTATGGTTTGTACTAGATGGTCGGGAATCATTTTTGAAAGTTCCCTAAACATCCCTAAATGTTGTCAATACTGAAGATCGTTTGAGAGCTTTCCAATGACTATGAGTACGCGACAACGGACATCGGGAGCTCTAGTTATGTTCAGGTCAAAGGTCGATCAACATGAAAGTCAACTTTGGTCAACTGATCAATATTGGAACAAGGGCACTGTGACATGTGGCGAAAAGGAAAAGGGAGTCATTTGTGGGTTTTTTCTTCGGTCTTCGACGTCGTAAAAGATAGCTCATTGGAACAAGAGGCTAAAATTTTGTTAAGGAGGGGAACCCGAGCGTCGTGTGGACTATGGTATTATCACCGACGTGGTGGGTCCACAAGCCACCATGAATCAAATTCGCTCGATTTTCCTATCAAGAGACGACAAGTGGACTATATGCTATTGAACGAGTTAATTATTTTCTATACCATATTATATGGGTCGAATTTATATTATCTTGGTAAGTCCACTTACAACTCATTTTTTCATGCCACATGTCTAAGTGGGTGGGTTTTATTTGTAAAACCATGTATTAATGCAAAGTATTAAACTTAGTAATACCCACTTAACCACATAACCGCCAACTCCAAACCATATGCTAAGTCCATGTGATGGGGAGGAAGTGAAGCGGTGTTGGGGAAAATGCCATGTGTGGAAAGATCCACATGAAGAATGGAGGAGATAAGGTTTATTAAAACCTTCCCAAAATCTAAGGCCACCAAATGTGGGATAAATACGCACTCTAGCTGCAAAACCACCCCCTTAACCCTTAGCCGCTAAAATGGGATTTGGTCCCCTCAATCAAACAAATCCGCCAACATGGGTAATTAGCCCATTATTATGCAAAATGGAGATAAGCCTATCCAAATGTTATGGGGTGAGGCTAATATTAGCCTAAGGATATATAATTCTGCATTATTTTAAGGGCCCTATTTTTGTATAAATAGGGAACTCATTTCATTGTAATGGACACACACATTAGTCCGAGAAGCTTATTATTTTGTAAGCTTATTTGTGGGATGTGAGAGAATTAGTAATAGGGAAATTTTAATATAGTTTTGTAAACTATATTAAATTCCTAAAATTACTATAGACAAATATTGTTTATTGGCCTATTATTTTAGGCAATAGTAGATGGAATATTTGTGATTGGGAGTAAAATGTAAACTACCCAATAGGCCCATTGAGCCACATTAATCACTTGCAAAGCTTGGATTATTGACCAAAGTGCTAGAGGACGCATTGATAGCATCGAGAAGGCCGATTGAAGCTAAAGGAGATTGTGCATCAAGAAGGTGAAGAACGATTTGACTGATCATCATAAATTATTTGAAGAACTGAAGCGTTGATAGGCAAATGAAATTCCATTAGGTTTTCTTATGAAAGTACTATTGTAACTTACAAGTTTTGACTAGTGGAATGGTTCAAAAACCCGATATGTAGACAATTGCCAAACTCTATAATCAATTATTGTGAAATTGTCTTTATTGTCTTAAATTAATTTTTAAAATTGATTATTACAAAAGGAGAAAAATTTCAGAAATAAGTAAAGCCTACAAGGGTCTGAGATCAGGTAGATAAAAACTTGATTATTTTCAGATCAAGTTTGATATCGAGCAAGTTATCTTGGCTTGCAAACTTGCTAATCCCAAGCAAGTTTGGTATCAAAGCTAGTTTAGCTCCATTTTAGCTTGATAAATCTTATTAATAGAGTGATTGCTTCAAGTTAGTGCAGTTGGTTCAGTTTGTTTGAACAGGTACAAGTGCACTATGGGCAAGATGTCTAAATAGGCAAAGCTCGATGAGGTTGAAGCTTATAATCACCAGATCTAGGAAGAGAACTCTCTCCTGCGATCAATGTATTTCTTCTTGGAAGAGGAGAATGCTTGTTTGAAATCGAAGCGCTGAAACCAAGGATGAGCTCTTGGCAAGGTTTAAGTGTGGTGAATAGAGAAAGGAAATACTTTCAACTTTAGATGTAGTGATCATGGTAGATGACTGCACTGTAAGTTGTTCACCACTAGAATCTTCTTCTTCCTCCCATTCGAGTTTCAAATTCAGGTAATGAAGTCTTTGGTTTGTTTGAAAAGAATACTAGAGGCATTAGATCCAAATTACTAGATAAAATGGGATTTGATGGAAGAGGCCTTGGTAAAAATGGCCAAGGCATATCTAACCCAATACAGGTCGAGGATCATCCTTGTTTTGCAGGTTTGGGTTTTTCTAGTGTGGGAATGGAAATTGGAGAATGCTCCAAGAACGCTGACGGGAGACAAGCTTCTGAAAGCAAAGTGAATACCCCACTAGTCCTACAAGAAGATTATGAGCAGGAAACTTGTGCTTTGTCGTCACAGGAAGGATGCAATAAGAGAAATCAGTGAAGAGGCAATGAGATTCCACCTCTATTTTCTTACCATAATCATAAGCACAATAAAACTTCTGATCCACTTTTTCATCTTAAGAATTATGGTTATGATTTTTAGAAGATGTGGGATTCTTTTCCATGTAATTTTTGTGGATTGCATAATCATTCTGTGTGGCTGAGATCTTTGGAAGAGAAGGACACTAATGAAGAAGTTGATGTCGTTAAATCAAGAACACGACTAACCGTAAAGACCAATTTTGTCATGCAAAGTTGAGAAATGGTAGAAAGAGTTCCTCATCCCGAAAAAGGATTTTAAGAGGAATGTTTGTGCTCATTACGGAGGAATGGGCATTGGGTGGACAATTCTTTGAAACGCATCCATCTCGCCATCAGTGTACAGTAAAGCCAAAGATGGAATGGAGGCCTATTGCAAAGACAAGAGAGGTTTCTACTCCACCACCAGTTGACAATTCAACCCAGGACTAGGTAATCCCTGAAAGTGAAAGTCCTTTAAAATGGGTAAGTCAACAATTTTTCAATTATATATTGCATAATTCAGATTGATGAATAGTATGCAATATTTGTTTGGAGATCAAATTCTGTGAGAAAATGATGAGAGAAAGGTCTACCATACTTAGTGGATTTTCTTACTTAGAAAATTTGATTAATACTCCAAACCTATCTCCTAATCAGCTTGTGGGTACCTGTTATAGCTTGGATATAGGATTTGACTCATATAAATCTTGGAGATTGATCTATCATTTGTGCAGACAGTAGATTTCGTAGGAGTCGGTGTTGTCCTCTCAATTTTACCCACCCTTTCAAATCTAATTTCATGAAAATTGGAGCCCTGCCATAGAAGAAATTCATGTTTTAAACTCCTTATATGCTTGTTTTCATTTCCCATGACGTTTTTAATCAAAATTCCCTCAGTCTATTGCCGTTAAAACATTTTACCTATTTTCAATGGATGGGAAATGATTTTAGTTCTTCTTTTATGCATTTGGAATGCGTGGGACCTTGCATCTTTTGTTTTTAACCTTTTGCAGAGAAAGAAATTCTTCATCGGGAGCAAAAATGGTGTTTTCCCATTTCCTGCAACTTCCTACGTTCTTTTCCTCGTCAAATTCTTTCTCGAAAGGTGAAGCTACGCATTTTCTTCTCATTAGATGCAACTGGATGGGTTCCTTTTTGAACTTATCACTTTTGGTGATTTTGGAACAAATGTCATATTTTTCCCCGCATCCTCGCTGTCGGTCCTTGATTGGCTGGAACAATTTTGGCGGAAGTTTGGGGTAATGGATCCATTTTATTCTCTAAGGCATTACGATGGAAGGGCGAAAAGTTCTAAAATGACCCGTGGCCCCACTCATGCGAAGGGAAAATTTCTAAGTTAAGGCCCGCAACAAATTAGAAAGGGACACATGGCCTACGTTGAAAAGTCAATGGTGGAGATACAACTTTCGGGAAAAGTTGGAATTTTTCCCCTTTTCAAAAATAGATAAAGTATAAAATGAAGTAAAATTCCACACCCAATCAGGCGATGCCACATGTTAAAGAATGAAATCAGAACAACGGGCCTACGGGGGAAATTGAAAATTTGAGCCTTTTTCACCAAAAGGAAAAAATGTTGCAAATTGAGCCGCGACCCCTTTTTCCAATCGTGGTGTGCCACGTGTTCATGTTGAAAAGTCAAAGCGGGCCGGCAAAGGTTTTGAGAATTTGAGCTTTTGTTAAAAAGAGTTTAAATGGCAGATTTGAACCGCATTTCCTCAAATGCCGCTCGAGATGGTGCCACGTGCCCGGCTTTTGGCGGAGGCTGCGAGCAAAATGAGAAATCGTGTTTTTCTCCCAAATTTCAGGAAATGCATATTTCTTCCCCAGGGCCGTCATTGCTTGGATCTTGCCATGTGTAGGGTCCAAATTTGAAGGTAAAAGGGGGAAAAGATAGCCAAATGCACTCATCTGGTTTTTAACGCCATTAATGAACTAGAGCTCTACAAAATGTAAAAATGGATCATTCTTCATTCTTTTTCTCCGTATCCTTGTTGTTTCTCCATGAGATGCTTTTTTGGTTTATTATGGAGCCAAATTGATAAGTTTAAAGGGATGGAAAGTTTGGTTATCAGAGAATGGAGTTTATCGGGCATACGCGATAAAAAGGGAGAAAACTTACTAGTAAGCACTTGAGTGCTATGAAAGTGGTTAAAAGGTGGAAATGACAGGACCACATGAAGAAGAAAATCATGAGATGCCCCTGCTAAAATAATCATGCTCGAACTGATGAAATATTCACCTTTTTGAACCTCCAGTTTTCATGAGTGCATTTGTTTCATGTCACTTTCCAAAAGCGGATCTGCAACAAACATTATTCCTTTCGGATATTCTTTTCTTGGGGACAAAGTATGGATGTATATGAATTGTTATAAGAACATGGTTTTGGCCACAGAAAAAGGGGATTCTGGTTTTTCTGGTGAAGGTTGTAAATTATGAAGTAATTCAATATATAAGTTCTTTCTTTCTTTTCTTATTTTCCTCTGTTATATATCTCTCTCTCCGGCTCAATTCAATGGATCATTTGTTTGCATTCAATAGAAACTTTGTGTTCTGGTCTATGTAATCCTCAGAACTTTGTGTTTGCAGATTTGCATCGGTGGTGAAGTAATTGATCCTTTTCTATATTTTCTTGGTTCAATGTGAGTAGGGAGATACTCTGCTATCTATATTTCCCAAAAGCATTGTTGTTTTCTTCCTTCCCCCATCTCTATATTCTTCCATTCCTTTTGATTGATAATATTTTAAGTATGAAACATTTCAGAATATCAGGGTCCAAACATTGAGAGTTGTATATTTGTACATTTGTTTTTCCTGCTTTCAATAAGGGAACCTCTCCCATTAAAGAGGAGGGACTTGTTGTCCCCTGACTATGGTTTCAACCCATGTTCCATTCTAAAACCCAATAGTTTTTGGTGACTCTGTGAGGAATTCATTGCAAATGGATTCCAGTTTTTGAATAACAACTTCTTGATCATCTTTGATTTGGTGACTCCAAGATACACTCGGGGTAGAATAACCCTTGGGGAAGAAGACCCTCATTTCCAACTTTTGGATCATCGAGGTTTCTCTCTTCCTTCATAAAGAAAAAGAAGAGGAACAAGATCTGCAAGCACTCCTCCTCCTAGAGACAAAACTTCTGTGAGTGACATCCCTCAAGATCAAATCAGTTCTAATTTGTATGCTTTGATTCTCGCTAGTGTTTCAGGTCCTCTCTAAACAATCTTTCTAAGGATGGCAGCTCCTCTGCCTTGGGGAGAAAGGGTTGGGCCTCTTGCTCTTCCCTAGCCATTGCATGAATTGCCTAGAGGCAATAGAAATAATTTCCTAAATTCAGAGGTGATGGGAAGGTTCATCCAGATGAACATATTGTGGCCTTCATTGTTGCTTGTGGTGTTCTTGGAGTTGAACATGAGTATATCTCCGTTAGAATTTTTGTGGAGACATTGCAAGATAATGTTGTTGATTGGTTCTATCATCTTCCTGCTAGATCCATCACCAATTAGAACACCATGACAACCCAGTTTGAGCAGCGTTTCAAACCTGCTGAAGATGTACATGCCCTCTTGGCCCAAATTTCTCAAATCAAGAAAGAGTCACTTGAGCCTGAAGGGAATTTGTGGCCAAATTCAACATGATGGTTAACAAGATCCCATAAAACACATGCCCCATGGATCAGATTTAGAAATGTTTCTTCCTTAATGCCCAACTGCCTGAAGTGAGCTATGCACTTAGGAGAGCCAATATTTCCACTTTAGATGTTGATCAGAGATTTGTTGTTAGTGTTGAAGATGATTTGATCATGTCTGGCAAGCTAAGGAGAGAATCATCCAAATCTAAAGCATTTCCTTCCTCCACATCTTCTCATGGAGCTAATGCAGATTAGTTGGTACAAAAACTTGCTAATGATCTTATTGCTTTCAAGAAGCAATTCACCCAGCATGCTCCTTATCAGGATTTTCCTAGGAAGAACTTTCAGCCTAGGAATTAGTTGCCCTATACTTAGACCAGATTGTAATTGAAGTCCCACCATTAAAGTTCTAGTCAATGCAACATGTGAAGTGGCTGGAGCCTCACGATGATGAGGAGGAAGATGAAACTCATGAAGAACATGAAGAAGAAGTGATGAAGAATTAGAAGAGTTGAGTGGATCTCATGTCCATTTTCTCACCACCAAGGTATAGATGAAGACGATGATTATGAAGAAAGAGTTACGGAGACGAACAATGAATCATATATTGTCATGACTTGTGAGCAAGCCAACAAGAAGGAGAAAGTGGTATAGCCTGCTAAAAGATCTAAGGAGCCTCCTACGGTCATTCCAGTGATTGCAAGGAGAGGAGCTCCTATTCCAACTTCTTCCACATCCAAGGTAAGTTTTGTTGTTCCTTCCTCCTCTGTTTTTGCTCCTAAAACTTCTTGCCCTTAAAATGATAGAGTTGATAAGTCAAAAGTTTCATCTACTTCTATCAATGATGTTCCATGTACCTCTAGTTATTTTAACATTATTGACCATCTCAAGAAAACTAAGGTCCAGATCTCAGAAGCCAAATTATACCAAACCTATCCCAAGGCCTTTACTAAGATGATAGACTTTGTAAACTCCAAATCCAAGCCTTCATCCCCTAGTTCCAAAGGTCTCTTGCCCACTCCTTCTCCTTCATCTCAACCAAGCCTTGTGGCAGCAGTCACTTCATCTGATGGGAAGATCGAACCATTTTATGTCACTCTCCTCATAGCTGGCCACAAACTCAACAATTGTGTTATTGATTTTGGTGCTTCAGATAATGTGATGCATGCTAAGGTAGCTCATGCCCTAGGCTTAACCCTAACCTACGCTTTTGGTTCATGTTACTCAATGGAAAGTAGAGAAGTGCCATTGGTTGGGAGGATCAAGGATGCACAAGTAGCCTTTGTTGTTTTTCTAGAGAAGAGAGTTTTAGCCACCATTTTGGTAGCTAATATTCCCCCTTCCTACGACATGCTGCTGAGTAGAAATTTTTGTAAAAATGTTGGAGGAGAAATCATGATGGATTGGTCACATGCTCTTATTCCAGTGAATGGGAAAATGAAGAAGCTACTTCCTGAGAAACAAACTAAATATATCGTGCAAAAAATCAGATGACCCAAAGGAAAAAATACTTTATGTGGACATTAGTGATGGTAACTACATAATCATGTCGCAAGATGAGGCTAATCATCATAAGGAAGTGCTTCTTGATCCTAATGGCATTTGGATTTTGGAATTTGATGGAAGCTGCTCCTCAGCTAGTTCTAGAGTTGGTGTGGTGCTTATTTCTCCTAAAGGGAAAATTCACCCTTTCTCTTTCAAGCTCCAATTCAAAAACACAAATAATACAATTGAGTATGAGGCTCTCATCCTTGGTTTAGGCATGGAAAAAGAGATGGGGATCAAGAATCTCCTTGCTTGTGGAGATGCAAAGCTGATTGTAAAATAGGTCAGATATTTTTTCAAGTGAAGAATAAAAGGTTGAAACATTACAGGAATCTAGTTTGCGATTCCATTGAGTTCCTTGATGCCTTTTTAATTGAATCCATGCCAAGGGAAAGAAACACCAGGGCTGATTCCTTGATGTCTCGGGGTCTCTACTGATCCCTCATCTAGATTTCTCCCAAGATAAATTCACCATTGAGATGATTCATAGGCCTAGTGTGCCTGACAATGTAAACAATTAGCAGGTCTTTAATGATGATCAACACTTGCTTTCCTTCCTTGAACTCAGAGATAATTTTGACCAGCTGTACTTTGAAGGAAGTGGGAATCTACCTAGAGAGTGTGTGCCTCCAAATGAAGAAGATAACCAAGAAGAAATGGATCATGATGGCTGCATAAAACTAAAAGGTAATAAGATACCTAATGGTAAGTTTGGAAGAGTTATTTGATAAACATGATAGGTACATCAAGTCCAAAACTTCCAAAGGAGCTCAGTAGTCTATTGACTATGAAAAGATAAACATTGGGAGTCTTAATGAACCCATGCTAGTAAACATTGGAAAGTGCTTTGCACACAAGAGGAGAGGAAAAAACAACAAATCTATTGAAAAGGTATGTTGATGTTCTTGCATATTCTTATGATGATCTCAAGGCTTTTTAGCCAAAAGAGATGCAACATTTCATTCCTCTAAAGCTTGGGATCAAGCCCTTTCGACAAAAGCAGAGGCAATATAACCCTAAAATTGTTGATACAATCTTTCAAGAGATCCAAAAGTTATTGAAGGCTAAGATCATTTTCCCCATTCACCATTAAACTTGGATTGCTAATATTGTGGTTGTCAGGAAGAAGAATGCTTTGAGATCCGAATTTGTGTTGATTTTAGGAATTTGAATCAAGCCTCTTTAAAGGATAATTATCCTCTCCTCGTAATGGATCAAGTGTTGCAGGCTATTACAAGTTCAGAAATGTTATCCATGCTTGATGGATTCTCATGATATAATCAAGTAGAAGTAAGTGTTGCAGATCAACATAAGACTTCCTTTACCACTCCTTGGGGAACCTTTTCTTACAGGAGAATGCCTTTTGGCCTCTTCAATGCTTTGGTGCCACCTTTCATAGGGCAATGGACCCGGACTTTGGCGATCTCAAAGGAAAATGCATAGTTATATACCTTGATGATTTGACTATGTTTTCAAAAACTAGAGCTGATCATTTCTAACACCTTGAAATTGTCCTCCAAAAGTGTAGAGAGCATGACATCTCCTTGAATCCCAAGAAATCTATATTTTTTGTCACCGAGGGAAAATTATTGGGACACATTGTCTCCAAGGAGGGAATCAATATTGATCTAGAAAGAGTCCAGATGATTCAACAAATCCCTCTCCCCACAAGCAAGAAGGGTGTGCACTCTTTCTTTGGCAAGATCAACTTCTTGAGAAGATTCATACCTAATTTTTCTAAACTTACTTTGAACATAGCCCACATGATGAAAGGGAAGTAGACTTTTGGTTGGTCCTTTAAAGGAAAGGTTGCATTTGAAGACATCAAGAGAGCTATAGCAAAGACTCCAATCTTGGCATGCCCTGATTATAGCAAAGACTTCATTATCTATTGCTATGCTACTGAAAGTACTCTAGCTGCTGTGTTAACCCAGGAGAATGTTGAAGGTCATGAACTCCCCATAGCGTTCATGAGTTATATTTTGAAAGTCCATGAGATGAAGTACACCATGATGGAGAAACATGATTTTGCAGTGGTCAAATCAGGAAGCGCCATTTCTACATCCTCAACTCTCATTCTATTGTGCTTGTGCCCGATACAACTATTAAATCCATTCTTACATAACAAGAATTTGGAACCAAGAGAGGCAATTGGGTAGCCAAAGTTCAGGAGTATGATCTTGACATCAAACCCACCAAGCTAGTTCGAGGAAAGGGCTTATGTGAACTCATTGTTGAAGGAGCTGATGTCAAATTGTCCAAGGAGGAAGTTGATATCCCTGTTGTTCTTTTCCTTAGCTCAACTAATGAATGATATGTTGGCATTGCACACTTTCTTACTTATGGAGAATGTCCATCTCATTTAAGTGCCAAGGATAAGAGAGCCATCAAATTAAGGTCTATACAATATGTGTTGTGGGAAAATGCATTGTTCAAACAAGGGATAGATGGAAGGTTTTTGAAATGTGTTGACAAAGAGCAGCAAAATAATTTTTTCTCAGCCTTTCATGACCAGGCCTATGGAGGTCATTTCTCTTGTTGTCATGACCCACAAAATCCTCCATGCATTGATATGTATAGATTCCAAAGTAATATCCTAAAGGTGTAGACATGATGATAGCTGAAGTAAGACTAACATATCGTGATATGGTTTGGGGTAAATCATTTGAAAATGTCTTTTGTCTCACTTTTTGGTCAACCAATAGAAAACCATATCTGTCTTGGTTTTGATAATCCAATAGAAAATCACACAACTCTCGCTTTTGATTAGGCGATAGAAAACCATCTTTTTCTTGGTTTGTGATAAACCAATGGAAAATCACACCATCATGAAATTAGGTGCGGTAAGAAGGGGGAATGTTAGGAAATATATCTGGTTCTCACATATTTATGTGTGGGTGTATAATATTTACATATGGTAAATATATTGATGAGTGTAAAAGAGTTGTTAAATAACAACTCGTATAATATTATTGTTATGTGAGGTTTGGTCGTTAAACCAAACTCATGTATATTGGAGTATAGTTAGAACCAACTCCTTTATTATAGGAAACTTACTCCTATTTATTTGTAAGAGCCGGATGTTAATTATATTATAACTTATTGAATATCATTTAGATTTTGTTTCTTTGCAAAAATATGCTATATTATTTTCAAAACACCTTCTATAAATGTTGTTCAATGTTAGGATGATGATTCTATTCTCACCTATCTAGGTGTGGAAGATTTTTACATTCACTAGTCATTACCTTTTGAGACATAAACCATGTTGAATGAATCGACCATAGAGATCAAAATTCACACTCAAGACGAACCTCAAATTCTAAAGATAGGCTAGTCTTTAGATCCCACTGAACATGAAGCATTCATCTCTTTCCATCGAGATCATAGCAATGCTTTTGGTCTTATGCTGATATGCCTAGTATTGACCCAAATATTATGGTCCATAATATCATAACTATTCATGACGCTAAACTTGTGAAACAGAAGTCGAAAAATTCATCCTCGCATTGCCCTTCTTGTGAAAGAAGAACTCCAACACCTCCTTTTTTCTTTTATTCTACCCATTAACTATCCCCAATGGATTTCTAACATCGTTCCTATCACCAAAGTGACACGGGGACTCCGCATCTACACATATTTCTGTGACCTTAACCTTTCTTACTCTAAGGATGATTTTCCTTTGCTTAGTATCGACCAACTTGTTGATCATACAACTGGCCATGAGATGTTATCACTCATGTTTTCAAGCATAATCAAATATTACTCGCTCCTAAGTATCAACATAAAACCACCTTCATCACTCCTTGGGGTCTTCTTTACAAGCGCGCTTTGACAAAGATCCTCTTACGATGCCTCACTAGTTCTAAAATTCATTACACCATTAAATAAATCCATGAAGGGATTTGTGATGGACATTTCAGTGGTCATGTTGCTGCCAAACATATTCTTCACCTCAACTATTACAGAAAACCCTTAACCAATATTATTGTGACTATGTCAAATGTTGTAAGAAGTGTTAGCGACGGTAACCTTCACCACACCCCAAGTCATGCCTTATAAGTCACCTTGTACTTTTGGCCCTTCTCTTAATGGGGTTTGGATCTCATCGGAGAGATTAACCCTCATTCTTCTCAACATCATCAATGGATCATCACAGAAACTGAATACTACACTAAATGGGTATAATTCATCCCTCTCATTTCTACAAAATATGAGAAAATATGCGAATTCATCAATCAACACATCATTTTTCATTTTGGTGTTCTTCATTCCCTCATCACTGACAATGGTAACCAATTCAAAAACAAGACCCTATGCAAGCTCTAAGATACCTTTGGCATTTAACTCATTTTTTATTTTCCTTATCATCCTCAAAAAATGGTCAATCCAAATCAACCAATAAAACCCTCAACAAAATTCTCACGAAATTTGTCCATGATACTAGTAAGGATTAGCATATGCACATTCCTTTCACCTTATGGGCTTATCACACCAACATTTACACCTCAATAATTGCCACACATTTCTCTTTGTTTAAAGGTATAGAGGTTGTCCTACCTCTTGAATTCCAAATTCCATCTCTTCGTATCTCACTTAAAGATATACTCAATGATGATGACTTTCACCAAGACCGTTTGACTCAACTCGAGTTATCAGACTAAAGTCGTTTAAATTCTCTCGACCACCTTTAAATCTACCAAAAATGTATCAAATGTTCCTATGACAAATGTGTTCATGAAAGAACTTTCAAGGTTGATGATCTTGTCCTAAAAGAAAATAAACATGTAACCAAAGATGCGAATAGTAAATGAGGAAAATTTGCTCCTAATTATCTTGAACCCTACATTGTCATCCATACCTAAGGATCGGTTCTTATCATTTATCTTCTCTTGAAGGTAAACCCTAATGAGTTTATTATTTGAATTTTTTATATCATCTATGTGATTATTGATTTGTCATTAAAAATCATTAATTAGTGCATGGGGATGCTTTATATAGTTATATCCTAGTAAGTTCAATGCACTTCTTTTGTTTTTTTTTCATGCAACTTGTTAACCGTAGATACTCCCACTAATCTCCTTTGTGAGTGAAATGTGGTGAAATGTGTAGGATAATAGTGGAAATTTATCTGCGGATGCCGAGAATTGTAATCAAGGAGTCCAAGTTTGGAGCCGTCGTGTATTCATGCGGACTTTTTCCATTGACAACCTATAAACATGGATCTTCTTTTTAGAAGTTCCATAGTATTTAATGAACTTTAATAGGGTTGTTAGTGGAAGAAATCGGTGCCTACAATTTTTACATGATGTGTAACCAATTATGTCTATATAGACATCCCTTGAGAACAATTTAGTAGTTAGTTGATGTTGGTAATCTGTAATATAGTTTATAACAGTTAGTATCTATTTTCCAGTTATGTACTGAGTATGTTATGGAACTTTTCTGAATCAATATATTAGATGTTGTTTTGAATATCATGTGGTGTTGATATTACCTCCGTCCCGAGGAAGAGAAAGGTCCCACTCGACCAAGGTGACTGGAGGATTTTACGTTTATGCATGCTCATGGTTTCTGATAAGTTACTGGTTTGAATGTAATTACTTATTTCCTTTACTACAATTTCTATTCAATGTGTGTTATTTCCTTTCATGCAATTTCAATTTTGAGTGTGTCATTTCAATTCTACAATTTCAATTCAGTGTGTGTTATTTGAATTCTGTTATATTGATTTGGTGTGTGCATTTCAATTCCAAAAAAGTATTTCCATTAAATGCATTTCATTACAGTAATGTTTTTAGTAGTTTAGCATTACATTTTCGTAGATTAGTAGAGATAGAGAGAAACATAACAACCAAAACCCCCAAAAGGAACCACCGAACAACTGAGTTACATAAAACTTCATTGCATATAGCCTTGGACACACAACCCTGGTTTTATAATGACACTAGTAGAAGAATTTGTTAGTTAAATGATTGGAGAATACAATGACCCATCATTTTTGCATCATTCTTTGGGGACACCATAAGCACAACATGCCATTTTATTTACTTTACATGCTATGGGTGTTAATGAACTTAATCTATGAAACTAGTAGAAGTCTTAGGCCTTGTTTACATAACCAACCTTGATGCATAAGGCACATGACATTCAAGGGAGATGTATACCACGTAATATCTCCAAACAGAGCACAAGTAGGGAATAATGAAAGTTACATTGAATATAATATAATTCTTAGAAGCCCTTCCGAACATTACGCATCATACTATTTAGAACCAGAATAACCTTCAGAAAATGGGAGATAATGGGAATAATGAGAACTGACCCTTGGGTAGAACCTTTACCTATCCCATTATCTTAGATGAAGATGAGGATGCACATATGAAAAATATCTCACCATCCATCCTCCCTATCTTCTAAGGAATGTCTACAGAAGACCCAGATTAGTTCCTTTTTGAACTCAAATTTCTTTAATAGACCTATGACTAAATAACGATACAATAAAAATGCAAACTATTTCCTTCCACCATCAAAGACTCTGTTATGAGGTGGTTTATGGGTTTGTCCTCTAACTCCATCCGTTCTTGGGAGAACATGAAACAACCTTTTTGGATAAATATCAAGACTACTACAGGGGAAGAGATAAGAAAGAAGAGTTCTTCTAGATAACACAAAAGGAAGATGAAAATCAAGAAGATTATCTAGATAGATTTCTCTTTCTCCATTAACGGAGCGGTTATGATTTACATGTAGAAATCACTAAGATAATTTTCCTTAAAGGACTTGATGAAACCAAGGATTCCCTCCATATTATGGGAGGAGGTGATGTGCACAAACATAGCATGGAAGATATGAGTGAGCTATGCAGAAGTTACTCTAGAACACGAGGAGGTATAAGGAAAAGAAAAACATCCAATACTGCCCTAGGTACCTCAAAACTTCTAGAGGAAATGGCTAACCTAAAAATAGACATCTTGTTGCAATTAATATCAATCATAGATGAGCTTAAAGCCAAGACCACTTTATTACAAAAAGAACCTTTAGACATATACCGCCCTAAATGCGTAAGAGGCATCCTATGAGAGAGTGTCCTTTGGATGTCACAAATATGTGTTTGATCTGTGATGTCACTAATCATGATACTAACCATTGCACCTTCTTACCTCAATTGAAAAAATATTAAATGTCATGTCTCAATAAAATGTAGAGATAAAATCTGCTTCAAATGCCAAATAATCGATTTGTATGCCCCTAGAAATGCTTGAAACCCTTGGATGATGTTATGGCCCACCAAGCTCCTCAGCCTACTTGGGGACAACTTGAATGGATACCACCAAACTGGATGGTTTATCCACATCCACTACTATGGATGACTCCTACAATTAGCAGGTTGAAACCACCATCCAATGCAAATCCATGGAAAAACCAACAATGGGTACCGCAACAAATTCTAATCAACATAGGAGGTTCCAACAACCACAAAAAGATTTAATGGCCCCACCAAAAATTATCAACAACATGGGCAAGTAGCACAAACTCAAATTCCAGCCCATTCTCAGTAGAGAACTCTAAAATCAACGGATGACTTCAATTAATGAAGCGAATGCAGTGATACAATGCAGTTAATACTATCAATAATATGTGACTAAGGTCTGGGAGAATAGTGAATAATCCTCCTATTGTTATCACATAAATACTTGAGGAAAATAAGAAATAAGAGACACCTGAGGAAAATGAAGAAACTGAACATGTTCCACAAACATAAGACACTAGGAATGGTCAAGGAAAAGATAAGAATGCACATGCGGCTCTCCTTTCCGAATGACAGAAACTCGAACTACAAAAGAAACAACACTAGTTCAAGAGTTGAAAAAGATGAACATTGAGGTCCCACTTTTGAGAGAAATAAGGGACATTCCTGAATTAAACCAGACCATTAGAGACCAGTGTATAAAGACACTAGGAAGAAAGAAGAAATACCCCAAAATGGTCAAAGTGGAAGGGAATCTAGTTGATCTTGTTGCTAGAAAGCTTATTTCACCAAAATATGGGGATCCTGAGATTCTAGTCATTATTATTTTTGTAAAAGGTTAGTAAATATCTAACATTTTGTTGGATCTTAGTGTTGACATCAATGTTATAACAACAAATATGTTCAATCTGTTGTCTTTAACGGGTCAGAACTAACCAATATTGTTCTTCAATTAGAAGATCAATTTATTATTGTAAATGGTATGATTGAGGATGTAATGGTCACAATTGAATATTTGGAGTATCTTGTCTATTTTATGGTCTTACAACCTAAAGGTTAGAAGTTTGGATATCTAATCATCTTAGGAAGGCCTAGGTTGGCTACTTTTGCTGCATATATTGACTGTAGGTCGGGAAAACTTACCATTTTAAATGGGAAAAAATCAAATAATATTTCATTTTATGCTCCTGCCCATCCATATGTGGATGTTTGTGAACATGTATGGGTATATTATTCAGATACTAATCATCTGATTTCTTCTTATCTAGCCACCATTGCAGTGAAAAATCACATGGAAGAAATTTTGAGTCATACACAATGTCTGATGAAGAGGACATTGTGGCTACGAAATAAAAATGAGGCTATGGAACCATATGTTTTGAACACAATAGATAATATTACCTTGGTAAGTGACATTTCCAATGAAAATTGTAAAGAAACCTATGTTTATCATGAGGAATGTGCAGTCATTGATTTTTATTGTCCTTTAACCAAGGTTATGTCTCTTGAAAATATGACTATTTTACACATGCTTCAACCTCATGTTTTTCCCTTGAATTATTTAATTGTTGATGCAGAGTTTGCTATTTTGAAATATACCAAGCAAGTGATTGTTGACATAGGAAAATAGTTGACCATTGGTAATAACTTAGAGGTCACCAAGAGACTAGGGTTGTAGAAATCTTGAGAAAGCACTTCCAAGATTTTGCTTGGGATTCTACTGGTATGAAAGGGATCTATCAAAGCATCTGTAATCACCATATCTACACCAAGGATGTTAAACCTATGAGATAATCACAATGAAGAATTAATCCAACACTTAGAGACATAGTCAAAAATGAGATAGAAAAATTGTTAAAGGTAGGATTCATCTATCCTATATCTGATAGTCAATGGGTATCACCACTAGTTATAGTTCCCAAGAAAAATGGTAAATGGAGAATTTATGTAGACTATAGGGAACTTAATAAAGCCACCAAGAAAGACTACTTTCCCCACCCTTTATTGATCAAGTTCTAGACAATCTTGTAGGTAAGAAATATTTCTCCTTGTTGGATGGGTTTAGTGGGTATAACAAAATTACCATTGCACCTGCTGATCAGGATAAAACCACCTTCACTTATCCTTGGGGTATATTTTCATATAGAGTCCTACCATTTGGGATTTGTAATGCACCTACTACTTTCCAGAGAGTAGTTTTGGCCATTTTTGCAAATCTTACAAATGTCGTGTTGAAGTTTACATGGACGAATTCACTATCCACGGTTCCACTTTTGATGAATCTCTGAACAATCTTGAAAAATTATTAACTAGATGTGAGTAGAACCAACTTTCCTTGAGTCATGAAAAATGTCTGATTATGGTTGATCAAGGAATTATCTTAGGTCATCATATTTCTGCCAAAGGAATATAGGTCGACCCCAAAAATATTGAAGTAATTACTCAGCTGCCTATACCAAAATCATACTGACATCAAGAGTTTCCTTGGACATGTAGGGTATTATAGGTGGTTCATCAAAGACTTTAGTAAAATTTCTGCACCTATGTTTTCTTTGTTGACAAAAGATTGTGTTTTTGAATGGTCTCCTCAATGTCAACAAGCTTTTGAGATTATCAAAGAGAAGCTAACCAATGCTATAGTATTGAGAAGACCCGACTGGGGAAACCTTTCCATATTCATACGGATGCATATAATACAACAATGGGAGTTGTTCTTGGGAAAAAGGATGAAGAAGATCAGATGTATGCCATTTATTTTATTAGCAAGAATCTGACCCCTATAGAGAGAAACTACACCACTACGAAAAATATTTTTCAGATTTTGTTTACTCTTTGAATAAATTCAAACATTATATTACTGGATACAAAATCTTTGTTTCTACTAACCATTCATCCATAAGGTATTTGATGAATAAAATAGTAGTGGGGGGCAGAATTCTCGAGATGGTTACTCTTGTTATAAGAATTTAACTTCACAATTACTCGATAAGATAGGAAAGACTAATGTTGTTGGTGATTTCCTTTCAAGATTGAATGTTTTAGGAGAAGAAGAAACGATGACAGATCATTTTCCAAATGAACACTTGTTTGCAATATCTCCATGGTTTGTTAATCTTTCAAATTACCTAACTAAAGGGAAGTTTCCACTTACTTTATCAATAAGGAACAAAAATATTAGTTACAAATAGCTCAACATATAAATAGTGTAACAAAATTTTATTTAAATGTTTTCATGATATGGTTCTTCACAGGTGTGTTCGTGAGGATGAAGTATATAACATACTAAGAGTTTTGTCATGATGAGGCTAGAGGAAGACATTACTTAGTAAAGAGGAAAATTCACAAGGTCCTTGGAGCTGGGTATTACTGGCCTTCTCTTCACAAGTCTGTCAAGAAGTACATGTGGCAGTGTGATGCATGTCAAAGAATGGGAAATCCTACATTGTCCATGGAAATGCCTCTCAATCCTCAAATAGTCTTAAGACCATTTGAGAAGTGGGGTATTTATTTTGTTCAACCTTTTGATCCCCCATAATTTTGGAAAGAGTACCTATTGGTGTGTACTAATTATGTCACAAAGTGGGTTGAGGTTCAAGCATTAGCATCTGCCAATGAAGATGATGTAGCTGACTTTTTATATAACAGGGTTATGCTAAGATTTGGCACCCCTAGAGCTATTGTATTTGATCAGGGACCTCAATTTGTGTCTAACATGATTGAGGCTTTCCTAGAGATCTACCAAATCAAGCATCGAATTCATCACCATATCACCCCTAATCTAATGGGTAGGTAGAAGTTACAAATAAAGAGCTGGAGAATATTTTAACCAAAGTTGTCAATGTAGACAAAAAACTAGGTACCAAAACTCCCAAAAGTGGTTTGGGCCTACAATACAACCTGGAAGACCACTACTGGTTTCTTCCCATATGAACTGGTGTATGGGAAGAAGCCATTGTTACCCATTGAGTTTGAATTGCAGACTTGGAGGACATCAATGGAAGTTGGCATCGATTTGGACGAAGCACAACGTGAGAGAGTAATGCAATTGAATGAGCTAGATGAAATGAGGATGGAGGCACATCAACAAATTGATATTCTTCAACATCAAATAAAATCTTGGCACAATGCTTATATCAAATACAGGAAGTTCAATGAGGGATATTGGGTCTTACTTTTTGACTCAAAGTATCAATAGTTCAAAGGCAAGCTGAGGACAAGATGGTTGGGACCATACCAGATTGAACAAGTGTTTGATAATGATTTGTGAGATTGTTTCCGATTGATGGAAAAAAATAAATCTTCTGGTGAATGGACATAGATTAAGGATGTATCAACATCCTCTAGATAAATAAACCTTCAACAAATATATGTTCTGCTATGCAAGGAAATTGATTTAGTGGAGGAGCCTGGCTCTTCCCATCATGAGTAGTCATTTTTAAATTTGAATAAAGAAAGATGATCATGCTTTCAATATTATTTCCCTTAGATTTTAGTTTTTTTGTTTGTTTCATGCTTTCAATAAAGGTGGGCATGTCTATTGTTAGAATGTACACTACTCACATTTTCTCTATGAGCGCAGGATGTGGAAATCTATGGATATCGGGAAGCTGAGATGGTAAGGGTAAGTGCATTTTACTTCACTACGAGATATTAACTTTTGAAGCACTCCCCATTGCATTTACTTAGCATGATTAAATCAATACATAATTTTTAATGCATTTATTGGGAATATCATTCAAAATCTTGTGACATGGAGTGGGGTGTAATGAATCATAATTAGCAATGATACTGCATGTGTCGAATTTCTAAGAAAAGGACGGGATGTTTTATAAGAAGGAAATGTGAAATTATTATTCAATATGATGGGGTGTGTACCATACGATACATTAAAACTTCCCATGCATACTTGGTCATGTCAAATTTTTACGCCGTTAATTTTGCACCGACCTAAGGCAATTAAAAGATTATGGTATCTTTCAAATCATTACTCATAAAACACTTCATTCCATTGCTTTGTAAGTTTGAACATGATATAATTCTTCTACAAAAATGTCTAAATTCATCTATACTATGGGGTAGATAAATAAATTTGAACCAGAATCTATAGATCCAATGTTACATGTTTCACCTAATTCTTAGACGTTTCTTTGAAGTATTGACGAAACAGATAGGGTAAGGGGCATAGGAGGAATACTTGTTCAAATGTTGTTTGATGGGTTGTTGCATGTGTATGACTTCTGAATCCACAACTGATTGTGAGGGCTTCCTTTTGGCTAGGAGGAATTACTTGTAATGAAAAGCAAGACCATTAGAAAAAGTTAAACAATATGTGCAGTGAACTGCCTAGTGTGTGCTAGATCTGGGAAGTGTGATACTTCCTAGATGAATGTCACCACCTTTAACAACACAATTTAATGCGAATAATAAAGTAAATCCTATCGTAGTTGAAATGATTTGGGTATCTCATCCAAAATACAATAAGAAAGATCTAATCTAACAAGATAAGTTAAAATAAGATCCGAAGGTCAGGTAATTGGTCCTAGGTCTCTGCAGTTTGACACAGGTCTCGGCAAGAATCACAAAGCATGAGGGTGATGTAGAATTAGGTGGATAGGTCACTGTTCTAGGTTGTATGGGAAAATACAGAAACCGATGCTAGTTAAGGGTGATCGATGGTGGTTGGGTGTAATGGCACCGATTCTTATGGAAAACCTGGAATGCCACGAATTAGTTTTGTCTCCTTTGTGATTACACAAAGGACTTTGGTTGGTTGGAATGAGGTATTTGGTAGCTTGGGTGGGATTTAGTGAGGTTTTAATGGGTATATGGAGGGGGAGTGTTGAAGGAGGTCAATGGGTGGCTAGGTAAACAATAGGTGATAATATAATAACAAAATGAAATGAACCAAAGAAGTATAATGTTTTACTTACTTGGATTCTGGTCCTGGACGTCTGTGAATGAGGGATGGAGGTGTTGGTAAGAGGTTGAAGGCTGTAGGTGATCACCAATCATAGGAGAGCTTCGCATGGGCTGCATGGGCATTCCTTTTGCTTGGTAAGATCAGATCATTACTGGGGTGAGTGTTGGATGGCTATGCAAAAGAAAATGCTTGATCTCCTTCCTTGCATGTGTGTTCTCGCTGAAATTTACTCTCAAAAGATGCGATATCTCTCTGGAATGTGCTAATTTTTGCCAACTTTTTCCAATCTTTTCCAACCTTGAAAATAAGGTTATTTTGGGGGTTAAAAGGGTAACCGATGGCGGTTCGGCCTAACCAACGATGGTTAGGGGTAACCAAGCGTCGGTCAAGGTGGGATTTCCTAGGTTTACTAAACTAAGGAGATCCTCTTGATTTTCTCATATCTCGTGTCGTTAACCTGCGGATTAAATTGGAAGCTTCTTGTAAGCATGCAAGAATGTGGTTAGAGAGAATGTAGGCATTGATTTTTAGGGTTTTGGTAAGTCTTAGTTAGTTATGGCAACTTACTAAGAATAGGTCTTAGGGTGAGTTGGCCTAATGAGGTGTCTAGGTGAGGTGTATATGTGGATATTATCTAAATTAAGATATTTAAATAATAAATATGGTGAGGATAATGAATTAATTTAATTAAATTAATATTAGTGAGGTGAAGGGGGTTATGGCTAGGTTAATGTGATGAAGGGTGTTTATTTGTCAAGGGACCAAAGGGGAGTGTGACCTAATTTTAGTGTCTACATTTTGCCCCTTTTTGTTGCATAGCTTGTATTGGTAAGCGTTGCTAACTAAAATAGGATGTGGTTGCCCCATGTGTGGGTGAGGTGATCCCCCTCAAACCAGAAGGAAGTGATGAGGCGAAGGAAAAAGTGGTGAGTGGTTTGATAAAAGGTAAATGTGAGAAAGGAGAAGGTGGGGAATGAGGAAAAAGGGTTAAGGTCTACTCGGGCAATCGAGGTAATTAGTCAGGGTCAAAGGTAGCAACAATCAAACACACGCACACGTATAAACTGTAGCACGCTACCAAGTTGAAGAGCAGAAAACTCTACATTGTCTAAGGTCGATAGGTTTATCCAAACGAGGTTGAAGTGATTTCGGTATCCAAGGTATAAGATATGGTCAGGAAACACAACATAGGTTAGGTGCAGGAATGTTTAGGTATGTTCCAGTACACCAAAGGTAGGGTCAAGATAAACGGTCATGACAATAGGCTAGGTAAGGTCATTAGGTCAACAACACAGGTAACAGTGCCGCAAGGTATAGCAAACACATGAGGTCAAAGGTCACTAGCGATGGTCCAGGTCCAAATATCTAGGTCACGACACGGGTAAGGCCAAGGTAGGGGTAAAATAATGAGTCCCCAAAGGAGGACAAAGGGAGGTAGTAAATGATGAGGTCAGGAAGGTGAGGTAAATGGTTTGGGTAAAGGTGGGGTGGGGTAAATGATCAGGGTGAAGGTTGGGTGAGGCAAAAAGGAGGTAGGGGTAGGGTAAAAGGCTAAAATTTAGGGCAATGTGTAGGTGATGGTGACCAATGCTGATCAAGGATAACCGACGTCGGTATAGGTCAACCGACGATGGTAAGGTAGGGCACGCGACCGATGTCGGTCAAGGGTAACCAAATCTGTTGTGAGGTCGGGTTTGTTATAAAAACAAAAAATCTATATTTTTGTTATTCATTTGTCATTTAGCTAAGTGAGAAAATGACAAAAAGAGAGAAAAAGAGAAAAGTGTCCGGACGGAACGGAGCATTGAGTTAGCGGTGTGAACAATGGGTGATTGGGTGGTGAGAAGCGGGTCCATAGGATCAGTGCGAGGGATTTGATTGGGTAGAGGTTGCTGGTAGTGATTTGGTTATGGAAAAGGCCGGAGAGGGATCAGGCGGGCCACTAGTGCGGCAAAGAACTAGATGTGCCACCGAGATGACGGTAGTGCAACGAGGTAAGTGCCCTACTCTAGATGTATTTGATTAGATATATTACAGGAGTAGTAAATTGTTTTTGTAGTTTTGGTTTGTTTTTTGTTTTTGTGGGTGGGCAAAGATTAAATTTAGGAATGGGGAAAAGTGGGTAAAAAGAGGAATGGGGAGGGTAATAAATGAGATAGGGGGTGGGTGGAGGTGCGAGGGTAGTTTAGGTCAGTTTAGGTCATTGTAGGTTTTGAGTAAGGGGGTTTGGGGAATCAAGGATTGTTACCGTGACAATGACCGACATCGGTCGGTCCTCAGCGGCGTAAGTAAGTTTGAACCGGTATCGGTCCACGAAACAGTGATTGATGCGATTAAAGGGTGACAAGGTCGGTTAGGTTGAACGGTATCGGTCATCAAACAGTGGCCGATGCTTTGATTAAAGGGTGACCGGGTTCGATTAGGGGCAACGGCACTGGTCGGGTTTTGGGGGACATGGGTCAAAAAGTGATGTGGGATAGGTGGTTGAGATGGGTAGGGTGAAAATAGGTTGCGGGAAAATGATAGTAGGTGAGTATGGGTATGGTAAATGTAGATTAATGTTTTGTTTATATTGATGTACGGAGAGATCAATCTGCGTATGCGGACAAGGTTTCACGTCTATGGTGACAAGACGTGGCGTAGCGACCCTGGAGGAGCTGCAGCATGTGGAGGTAGTTGGCTTGAGTGGAGTTTGGTGATATCAACATGTAGTCTGGTAGCCTAGTTTGATGGTCGCGCTCATCGATAGATGGGATTCTATGACCAACACGTTCCACTTACGGCCGACGGTGAGATTACTGTCACCCTGGAGGACGTGTTCGATTCTACGGTTACCCATATTGGGTACACATGTCTACTTTGTCTCCTTTGAGGCCTCAGAGGAGCTGATTGTGACTATTTTTGGAGAGGGGATGGCCGAGCTGAGATTCCATAGCACCAACTTGAGCTATGGAGAGATGTACATAGCTTGCCTGGAGGAGACGAGGCTAGTCATTCTTTTGATGGAGGTAGTGTGTTGCTTTGCACTGCCAAATGCAGAGGGTGGACATTTTCCTCGATCATTGATGGGGGTACTCCACGATATGATGATAGAGGAGACCCACTTTTCCTGGGCACCAACGCATTCTTGGTGCAGCTTATACAGGGAGTTGTGGGCATATGGGCGGCTACGCAGGTTCAGCCTGTGTTGTACATTTTTACTGCACTATTGGGCGTATGAGCACATAGTTTGTGTGCGGCCTATAGGGATGCCCCGAGTAGATGCATTCCCACCGAGATTTGTGTGGGTGGGGTATAGGAGATGGGTGCTAGTTATTAGAGAGTGGAGATCTGAGAGGCCCACACATGATGTGGCCTATTTCCAGCAGTTACTGGAGGGTTTTTCTAGAGTGGACATTATCTAGAGGCCGTATGTGGGATTCCCCTCATATAGGCATATGCACAAGGAGCTAGCTAAGCTCCAGCTGGTGAGATGGATACAGGTCGTCGTCTGCTCGAGAGCACGAGATGATCCCAGTGGATAGATTCTGGTGGTGGCAGTTTGAGCTTTAACATGACATACCTCCGCCCTTCCCACAGTACCAGAGAGATGACGTGGAGAGGCCCTTACCTCTACCACAGCCTACAGTTCCCATAGGGTAGGAGGAGCAGGCAGTAGATCGGTGAATAGATGATGTTGGGGTCATAGACAGTGCAGATAGTGGTGGGTAGCTCACTTACGAGCCATACCACCCAGACTGGAGTAGCCAGAACTAGCCACCATCATGGTGTAGAGAGATGCCCTACAAGGTGGCGGTGGGCTATTCTCATTACCCATTGGGTATACTACATGACACACCGGAGAGATCTCGAGGTAGAGGTAGTAGAGCTACATGTACAGGTGGCCAGTCTGCAGCCCCGATATGGTGGTGGAGTAGATGGAGATGGAGAGGAGAGTGATGGTCAGGTGGCGGCCTTAAAGGCTCAAGTGGTAGGTTTACAAGGCCAGTTGGCCACAACACACACGATAGCATAGGGGTCTTGGGGTCTTACGAGCACGGGGTAGGGGCACCACCACGAGGCATCGGACCGGTACTAGTTCACAGGAAGGAGTAGGCTAGGGTCCCGCAGGATAGGTACAGGGGCCGAGACCTATGGGACCACCACATAATGTGCCTATATCAAGGTTACAAGATGCCCTAGGTGAGGCTAGATATTATCAGGACCAATTGATGGCAGGGATAGACTTCATATCCTATGCCAAGTACAAGGCACAACAGGCATCCAGTGAGAGGATGAGATCCCACACTCACAGTGTGGAGAGCACAGGGGGTCAGTGAGCTCTGAGGCCAGATCAAGTAGAGGCTACCAATGCATGGAGACCAGCTCCAATTGAGGTGCCAGCAGGGACCTAAGAGGCCGAGGGTACAGGTGATACAGAGATGGAGGACATCCACCGAGATGCCTGATATGTGGCACCTGGTTTTTGATGTATGATAGTCTTTTTTTGTGATATATACCAGCCTATGTCTTTGAGAGATAGTTTTATTTCGATCACATACCGGCCTCGCGTCTTTGACCGAGGATATATGTGAGGTTTTGTATATTTTGAGCATATACCAGCCTATGTGCCGAAGAGTTTTTGTATTGATTCATTATTTTATTGTATATATGAGACTCGGCCTGTGTGCCGATGACATTTTGTATTGTGTATCAGCCTGCGTGCCGATGATTTTGAGATGATGGACATGAGGAGATAGCCATGTATATTGTATGGAGATACACATTTATTTATATGATGAGATACATGATATTTTTTTTGATTTGTTGATGTGGTGATGAGATTTTCAATTTATTGGTGCATTGATGAGATTTTGATTTGTTGTTTTGATATAGACATGAAATTAGGTGAGTTAGGCATGATGGAGTTAGGTTGGTTTAGGCATGGATCAAGTCAGGTCATAGGTATGGTTGAGTTAGGTTTATTAGGCATGGTGGAGTCAGGTTGTAGGTATGGTTGTGATTCATTATTTTATGCAATGAATGATAATATGGGTCATATGTGAGATGTGGTATAATCTATGCATAGTGATGATAAAGAAAGGGTAGGCATAATAAATGTATGTTGTGATAAGGATTAAAATATGAAGCAACTTGTTATGTATGTGGTTTAATTTCCAATGTTGGGTATAAAAGGGAAACTAAGTGAGGTGTGATGTAATGTGAGGAACATGGAAGATGAATTGTTTAGGGTAGAGAATGGCTGAGCTAACCTCCAAGGGCCCCATGCCCTTGGAGTGCTACCTACATAGTCCTAGTGAAAAGGGACCTCAGGCTGATGTAGTTCTCCCATGAGCTAGGGAAGAAGATGAGGAGGTATGAAAATGAGTTAGTAGGTTTTAGGCATGGTGTGGGTTTAGGTCTGTTAGGTGTGGGTGGGTTATAGGAAAATTAGTGTAAGTGATGTCAATGGTGATTTTGAATGTGGGAAAAGAAGAAGATAGATTACCCCAAAAGTAAGAATCGAGGACCAAGTCCTGTATAAGGTAATCAAAACATAAACAACTAAAAGAGAAGAGGGGGCAATAAAGCCACCTGATTGGTGAGGATCATACTGAGTAGATCACACCCTAAAAGAGGTGATGAATGTAAGACCCTAAAGACATTGCATGATTGATTGTTCTATGGTGAAAAGTAGTCACATGATCACCAAATGTCGTGGTTTCTGAGAGGTCCCTTGAGGTAGTAGGAAATGGGAATGGGAATGGTAAGAAGGGTGAAAGGTAGTTAATTTTTATATGGTGTAGGTAGCATGTGCTTCGGGCAAGAGAACCTAGGTCACAATGGGCAAGTCCATGACTAAAAGGTTTGTTGTTTTGACTTATAGTTGAGATAGACTGATCAAGGTAGGAAGTCTATATGGGATGAAGAAAATGTAACTCCTTGAGGTCTTTGTGAAGCTGATTGATGTGGGAAGCTTCGGTTGCTCTCATCATTTTTTTTTTAGCTTTACATAGTTGTCCTTCAAGGGAGTAGTCTATTTATAGGAGCCATTGTCGAGAGGAAGATGTCATTTTGAGGGAGTCATCTTTTGAGTGGAAGTTTGACTCAAGGAGTTATATCCCATGTGAGGGCTTTGAAGTCATGGACAAGACCAAGGTGAGGATAGGAATCTCATGCAAAAGGAAAGGTGAAACAACCATGGGATCTCATCTAAAGGTAGATGAAAAGTATCTATGAGAATCATGTTGTGTGCAACACCGTGGTACACATATTCAAGAGAAGATAACAAGTGACGGGTACTCATATGATTCTTGTTTAGTAATTGGTGAGGTGTATGAAGTGGATAGCACTCAAGGGACGAGCATGGAAAGAGACAAAGGGTGAGGTAGGACTTAAAATTCAACAATAGAATGGTTGAAGATGTAAGGCATTAAGGGGCTCAGGTTCGGGTTTACCATCAAGTGAAGATAAATGATAAGCACCTGATCCATAAGTATGAGTCACGATGTATGGTCCAAGCCAATTAGGAGAAAATTTTCCCGTTTTCTTTTTTCTGCTTTAGTTACATGTTGATTTTCTTTCAAAAAAAGGTCACCGACTTAGAAGGTTCGTGCATGGACATGTTTGTTGTAGGCATGTTTGATACATTTTTGGTAAACTTGAAGGTGATCCAGAGCGCTAAGATGACATTCGTCTAATAACTCTAGCTATGCTAAACGGTCTTGACGAAATTCATCATCATTGAGCATGTCATGGAGAGAAATGCAAAGTGAGGGAATCTGGAATTCGAGAGGTAGAAAAACATCCGTATGCCATAGACCGAGAGAAAAGGGTGTGACCGCAGTGGAAGTTCAAATACTAGTGCGGTATGCCCATAGGGCAAAAGGAATGTGCATATGCCAATCCTTCCCAGTATCATTAACCACTTTCATAAGAATTTTGTTAGTGGATTCAGCTTGGCCGTTGGTTTGTGGGTAATAAGGTGATGAGAAACTAAGCTGAATGTTGAAGGCGTCACATAGTTTTTGTAATGTTTTGTTTTTGAATTGTTTTCCATTGTTAGTGATGAGGAACACCAAAGCGAAAAATGATGTAATGATTGATAAACTCACATATTTTCTTAGCTTTTGTGGAGCTTTTCAGAATGGTATGGCTTCTTGTTCAGTAGCATCTAAAGATTGACCGATCTTTAGGATGTGCGGGTCATCCTAAGTATGAAGGAATATTTGATTCATTCAACATGGTTTACATCTTAGAAGGTAATGATTGATGAATATATGAGTCTTCTGCACCAAGGTAGGTGAGTATAGATTCATCATCCTGACATTAAATGACGTTAATTGAAGGTGTATCATCATTGATCATTTTAGGATACAGAAGGGAAGAGTGGAAGGGGCCTCGCCCTCACGTTGATAAGTCAGAGGCCCCAAAGAAATGGTGTTTATGAAAAAAAAAAGTTAGGAGGGATAGATTCAGGATCCATCGACTCTATCGGTGAGGGTGGTGATGAAGGTGGAGCGGGTGAAGAAGGTGGAGAAGGGCTAGTGTCCTTGATGAGTTCAATGTGGGCCTATTTGGTAGGTGGTTTAGGAAATCTGATACCACTATGGTCGTTATGTTTATGGTGGTACATGGAATAACGGTATGGCAGCCTTGCTTGTAAAAGCCAAAGCCAAAACCCTTCCACACACATCGGTGTAGGAAGGTGTGGGAAAAACAATGATTGGTAAGTGATTGGAAGTCAGTGGAAAATGGGCAAGTTTGTGGCAGTGGTTTGGGTGTATAAGTGGTAGTATCAAGTCCCCCATAGGTGAGACTAGTACGGAGATGAGGAGGACCATAAAGGAGGCATTCTCCTATGTGGTGATCATAACGAGGGTGTTGGTGAAGACTTCCGTACTCTTGTGGAGTAAGGAATGTGTTGACACTATATAGGCAGTATTCCCCCAGAGTGAGGTGTTGAAAAATGCCTTCCAATGGATCGGTGGTTGGTATGTAGGTAGCTAGAATAGATGATGTGTTAGAGGTCGATGTGGAGGTAGAGCTGATGGATTGGGAGGCTAATGGGTTAGTCGTGGAGGTTGTGGTAGCGGTTGGAATGGAGGACGCATGTGTGGTAGAAGTAGCGGCTGTACTAGTAAGTGGAGGTGTAGGTGAAATGGTGGTGGTCACGGAGGTAGATGCTTTAACGGGTATGAGCACATCATTGGGTTGGTAAAGCATGTTGCATGTTTTGAAAGGTGATGGGTCAGCAAATGGTATAGGTGTGTCCTTCATGTTTAAACTTTACACAATGATGCAAAGTGGAAGGAACGCACCCCATGACATGAATCCAGGGTCTGCCAAGCAACAAGTTATATTGAAACTCCCCCTCCAAGACGTAGAATAATTCTGGGATAGTGCAGGGGCCCATGCGAATGTGGAGGATGACAATGCCTAGTGTAGAGGTAATAGCATCATTGAATGAACGCAACATGACAAGATGTTTATGCATGCAATTATCAGGTATGCACATTTGAGTGAATGCATGGGATGAAATGATATTAATGCTAGTGCCCCCATCAATCATCACACGTTGTACCCATATGTCATCGATGTGGATAGAGATGAAGAGGGCCCAGTTCCTAGGTCATTGTTTTGGTGTGGCATGATCTCTTCCTCTGAGAAGCTAAGGGAGGCTACTTGGTGAATAGGGTGGGGCAAAGATGAAGGTGGTAATTTAGTGAGAGAGGCTACATGATGGGGTGTGATAATGGAGGCTACGGGTGTAGGGTCATTGGGTAAAACCTCAATAGATTGAAGAACCTCCATGAGAGCTTCACGATGGGATTCCGAGGTTTGGATGAGGTCATATAAGGACATTTTGAGGGGGATTGGTGCAATTGTTTGAGCATGGTGCGATGTGTAACCCCATTGGAAATAGGATATGTGGGGCTGTGGATAGTGATTTTAGGCGTGGGTGTAGATGGTATGTTGGGTATGGGATTAGTTGGTGGGTTGGTTGCCTTTTCTTTGCCCTTATCCTTCTGAGCACATGTAGTGACGTGTATCATGTTGATTTGAGGGGAGGCATGAAATGGAGAAGGTGTAGGATGAGTGGTATAACAACATGACAGGCAAAAACCTACTGGAGGAGAAAATCCTTGTGAAGTGAGTTGAGCACAACAACATTTAGGTGATGGTGTGGAAATTTCTCTAATGTGAACCATGTTAATTTCAAATCTTGGGGGTGCCTCTAGGATCTGTGAGGGTGGTCATATTTGTTGATGAACCAGGGTCCTCATCGTCAAAGTTGGCTTACGGAGGACACAACTAGATAAGGACAATTTTCAAGGCCTTACAGCTTCTCCACATCATGCCCCGGCACACGATGGTAGGTACAAATTTTAATGTCATCAAACCCTTTTGGCTTGGGTTTGATGGGGTCGTAAGGTCCGAGTGGCGATAATGTGATGACAAGTCTTAAGGAGGTTGGTTAAAAATTTGGCAAAAGACCTGCTAGTAGATCGCAATGGGAAGTGAACGTGGGTTTGGGTGTAGGTGCGGTTGATTGTTGAGGAATGACTTTGGAAAAGGAGGAGTAGATCAAGCTATGGTTTTGGGTGTTGGTGTGGTTTTGGGTGTCGATTGTGTTTGTTTGCGTAGGGGTATGGTGGATGAACTAGCGAGGAGGGTGTGTGGTTGTTTTTAATTACCTTGTTGTGGGGTAGAAGATTTTTGTCTTTGGGTTGCACCTTCTTGGATAAAGGTGATATGGGTGTATGAGGTCTATAAGGAAAGGTAGATGGGGGAAGAGGATGAGTTACCCATGAAGATAACGGAGGTGCTTTATGAAGGTAGAGGATACGATTCGTGTAGGAGGTGTAGGGACAGAGATTGAAGTGTAGTGGGTAGTGAAGGAATTGCTTGAAGATATTGGAGATATGGGTGGTAAAGATACTATGGGTGTTAGTGTAATTCGTGTCGTGTGCCCGGTACATTAGAGGTTTTCGAGGAGGGAATGGGCTGTTGTGTTTTTGGTTTATTGATGAGCAGAGGTTGCTTGTCCATGTTGGGAAGCCGAGGTCCTAAGATAGACAGAATAGGTGCAGGTGTGATTGGATCGGTCGGGGTATGAGGTCGATGGGTTTGGTTCTTCTATTTGGGTATCAGATTAGGTGTGGTGTTGACTTTAGAGGATGTAGCTAAATCCAATTTGATAGGTGGATGAGTAAGGTTGGTGGTTGGTGTGACCCCTAAAGTGGAAATAGGTTTAGTTAAGGAAGATGCCATAGGTGCAAGTTTTGGTTTAGATAGAGGTTGGGTTATATGTAAGGTTGTGGTTTGAGCTATGATAGGTATCGTGGAAGGAGTTGTGATAGAGGTGGTTATGTTTGGTTCTAATTGGTCAAAATATTTTTGGGTAGATAGTGGAGGTATCAACAAATGACATCTGCATCTGCGTGGAGACGGGAAGTAAAAGGCGCCCCCATAGTAAGGCCCTATCCACGTAATCTAAGTGATCAACCAAACGTGAGAACGACACGTCTATGGGTGGAGTTAATGAGGACTTAATGAAAATTCCCGTAAATGTGTCTTAGAGACAGAAATTGGCTAGCTTTAGCTTCCGTGGGTAAGAGAGCCGAAAGTAGGTTTGCAGGATTTTGGGTAGCTGATGGAGAATGCTCACCAAGAGGCAAAGGTATCTCAACTGGGTCTGTGATGGGTGGAGGAGATGATGGGTGCTCCTCTATAGGTGGAGGAGATGATGGAAGCTCCTCTGTGGGTGAAGGAGGTAAATAAGTATCCTCCATGGACTAAAGAAGTACTGTGGGTATCGGTTCTCTAAGTGGAGAAGCCAAAGGTGAAATGGTCTCGATGTTAGTGGAAGACTCCTTCGTAGGTGATGAATGGTGTTCCTCTCGTGGTTGGAGGAATAGGTGCAGGTGGGTTCCAACGTGGAAGAAGGATTTCGGGCTAGGATTTCCTCTATGGAAGGAATGTGAGGTAATTGGGCAACAACGGATGCGTCACTAAAAATAGCATGGACCTTGCGGGTATAGGTATCATGAGTTGAGGTCTCACCGGTTTCATCAGATGAAGGGGCATGGTTGGGAAATGGTTTCTCAAGATGTGTAGGTTTTGTTGGTAGGTGCATTTGGATTATCCACGCTTAACTCACCTTTCTCAAGCATTTCTTGAACAATATTTTTGAAATTGATGCAATTGCCGTCACTATGACCCTTTACTCGATGATAGTTACAGAAGTCATGTTCTTTATACCATGTAGGCATGGGATGAGTAGGTCAAAACTAGTGTGTGGTTTTATAGGTGGAAGGGTGATGGCTCTAGCTTTGATAAGCTTTTCTAAGATAGAGGAGTAAGGTTCCCCAATTGGGGTGTATTTCCGTTGTTCTCATCTGAATTGAAAAGTCTGAACGGGTGAGAGATTAGATGAGGGGGTAGCCTGATTTGATGGATGAGTGGGCCAGCCTTGAGTACCACTACGTTAGCGGTGCCCTTAGCTTTTGAATAATTGTTTTGTGGTTTGGAAGAAGAAGAGGTATCATTCGACTTGAATGTCGAATTCTTATTGCGTAATTGGATTTTCTTCTCTTTAATGGCCCGAATCTCTAACTTTCGTGCCATAGTGAATGCTTCATCAAATGTTCAGAAGGTTTGGACCTGTAAGGTCGGTGAGATATGTCTAGCACAAGCCCATGTGAAGAGTTCGATGAGTTATGTTTGTGGCAGTTGGAAGGTGAGTTGGTTGATCAAGCTATGCTAGTGAGTGAAAAAATCTGCGATAGATTCGTCTTCATACTGACATGTGGAGTATAGGTCGGTCATAGTAACCTTCTTGATGATATTGATAGAGAAATGATCCAAGAAGGCTTGGGTTACCTGATTGAATGATAATATACATACTATCGCTAGACCTCCTTAGATCAAGAGCAAAGCATCATCATGCGAGTGATCGATAACACCCATGTTTGAATGACCGACAAATGCTGCTTTCGGGTCTTCTTTGCTATTGAAACAATTGAATTTAGACATCTCCCAATGCATGGGGTATGGGCGAATAGGAATGGATGGGTGGATGGGTTTGTTGCAAATCGCGTCGTAGGTGAGAGTGTTGTGGGAGTCGAAAATCGATGCCTCAAATGTCTGCATCTTGTCCAACATTAATTTGATTAGATCATTGGTAGGTTGCGATGATGATCGGGGCCTCTGTAGCATGAGAGGGTTGGTTTTGTGCATATAACGGGGTGACACTCCAGTGTATGGTTCTTCCATGTAGGTTGATTGAGAAGAAGGTAGTGAACAGAAGTGTACGTGCCTGGAGTGAATAATAGATGAAACAGAGGTCTGGCGATAGTATGTATATGGAGGTGGAAGGGTCGTGGTAACCCTAGTGGTAATGGGGCTAATGATTGTGGAATGGAAAGTAACACGTTCTGAAAAGGGGTAGGGGTCACCGACACCGGAGGTGGTAGTGTAGCTACGAGTATGTGTGAGACATTAGGGCGGATGAGGTTGCATTTTGGGTAGTTGTCAAGGTATGGTGGATGTGGAGGGTGACACGGAGGTGGCGGAGACATGGAAGTCATAATGGTATAGGACCTAGCTGTGAAACAATCGGGCGTAAGGTAGATGCGGGAAAAACGGAGCCATATGGGGCCGATGCAGGAGTGGGAGCGAGATTCGGGGGGATAGATACGGGCATGTCGTATATGCAATCGACCCATGGCATCTCGAGTGGATGAGTGGGAAAGGTAAAGTTGCAAAGCAACAGGTTTTGGTCAAGGATTCATGTGAACTCCTCATCTCTCGTGGTGATAGTGATAGGCTAGATGGGATCCATAGGCTGGTGATAAAATGGAAGGTGGTGAAGGACTAGGTGGGAGTGGTTGATAACTAGTGTGCAATAAAAGTGTGGTTGTTTGTCTTCGGTTAGCACCATGTGAACTAAGACTTGATCGATTAGGCCTCGCTTCTCTGTAAATGACATAGAAAAATAGTAGGAACAGGTGAATCTGACGGTAAAAAGTGGATTAGGTACCAAATGTTGGTTGGAAAGTGAAACAGGCTAACCAATGTTGGTTAGGGAAAACTGACGCCGGTCAGGGGTAACCACTGTCTGTCACTGTAGAAAATGGATAGTGAGTGAAAAACAAGGTATAAGGTCAAATCTGATAGGTATGCCAAATCTGATGAGGTTTACAACATCAATGGGAATGATAGTAGTGACAGGGACTGTGAAAAGTGGAAGAAGACGAATAAATAGCAAGGATGAAGATGAATAATTGTCCCTTTGAGTAGGTTAACAAAAGGACTTGAAACAGATGCCACTTGGGTATAATCGACGACGGTCGCTAGACCAACACCGATCACTGTGAAATTGAAACAATGATGAAATAATAGTGGTTGTGAATTAAAATCTGATGTGGAATCAAACCCAGAATTCTGAGAATGATGATAATATGGTCCAGGCACACTCAGGTGAAGCTAGAATACACCAACTGTGATGAGGAGCGTGCAAGGATGAACAAGAAAAATGAAGAATGTGATCTCTCACCTCAAAACGCAAGCCAAGTAGAAACACTAAGAAAAATGTGATCCTAGGAGTTCCTTTTCTATTATGTTTGTTTAGCTTATGCTATTTAAGGACTGACACATGAACTGTGAAATAGAGTTTTTTTGTGAGGATGGCTTCCTACGAAGAAGGAGATCTAAAAGGTGAGGTTTTAGGTATGTTATGGTGGGGGTGGGCCTTACTCTAAAGCATGACTTGATAGAGTAGTGAGCTGGGTGCCCACCGTGTTGTGATCGTGTGATCACTTATAGATTCTTCCGTAAGATGTTCTTAAGAATGTGTGTATTTTAAATTTTTCTCGAGGTTTGGTAAGACTCGAGAGAGAGAAAGAGAAAGAAAGTGCTTTCTATGGTTCGTTTGTCAACCATCACCGGTCATGAATTCTCGACGTATAGGTTGCCCACAATTAATGTGAGCTAATACGATAAATCGTAATACAATGCACTTATTATTTTTAAGCCCAAATCGAAGTGTGAAGTTGGATGACACAAAAAGATGAAGAGGGATTCTCTTTCACTACAATGTAGAAAACATGAAGAAATGGTTCTTTTTAATTACACCAAAAGAAAGGTTTCCTTTAGAGCAAATAGAAAGAAAAGGTAGGTTACCAAGGAAGAAAATTAATGTGTATGCTTTTCAGAAGGGAAACAAACACACAACTTTTCCTAGGAATGAATAAAATGCAAGGAACCCGGATGGGTCCCACCGGCATGCCAAAATGTTTCACCTGATTCTTAGACATTTCTTTGAAGTATTGACGAAACAGATAGGGTAATGGGCATAGGAGGAATACCTATTGAAATGTTGGTTGATGGGTTATTGCACGCGTATGACTTCTAAATCCACAACTGATTGTGAGAGCTTCCTTTTGGCTAGGAGGAACTACCTGTAATGAAAAGTAAGACCACCAGAAAAAGTTAAACAATATGTGCAGTGAACTGCCTAGCATGTGCTAGATCTGGGAAGTGTGATACTTCCTAGATAGTTGTCAGTCCACTGTTTAAGAAAATTTAATACGAATAATAAATTAAATTCTATCGTAGTTGAAATGATTTGGGTATCTCATCCAAAATAAAATAAGAAATATCTAATCTAACGAGCTAAGTTATAATAAGAGCCGAAGGTCGTGAACTGGTTCTAGGTCTCTGCAGTCCGACAGAGGTCTCATGTAGATCACAGGTGCATGAGGGTGATTTAGAATTACGTGGATACGTCACTTTTTGGGTTGTATGGGAAAATACAGAAACCGATGCCGGTTAAGGGTGACCGACGGTAGTTGGGTGTAACCGGCGCCGATTACTGTGGAAAACTGGGAATGCCATAGAATGAGTTTTGGGTCTCCTTTGTGATTGCACAAAGGACTTTGGTTGGTCGAATGAGGTATTTGGTAGCTTGGGTGGGATTTAGTGAGGTTTTAATGGGTATATGGAGGGGGAGTGTTGAAGGAGGTCAATGGGTGGCTAGGTAAACAATAGGTGATAATATAATAACGAAATGAAATGAACCAGAGAAGTATAATGTTTTACTTACTTGGATTCTGGTCCTAGATGCCTGTGAATGAGGGATGGAGGTGCTGGTAAGAGGTTGAAGGCTGTAGGTGATCACCAATCATAGGAGAGATTCTGCATGGGCTGCATGGGCATTCCTTTTGCTTGGTAAGATCAGTTCATTATTGGGATGAGTGTTGGATGGCTATGCAGAAGAAATTTCTTGATCTCCTTCCTTGCATGCGTGTTCTTGCTGAAATTTGCTCTCAAAAGATGCGATATCTCTCTGGAATGTGCTAATGTCTACCAACTTTTTCCAATCTTTGTCAACCTTGAAAATTAGGTTGTTTTGGGGGTTAAAAGGGTAAACGATTTACGGTTATGGCCTAATCGGTGTCGGTGAAGGTGGGATTTCCTAGGTTTATTAAACTAAGGAGATCCTCTTGATTTTCTCGAGATCTCTTGTCCTTAACCCACTAATTAAACTAGAATCTTCTAGTATGCATACGGGAATGTGGTTAGAGAGAATGTAGGCATTGATTTTTAGGGTTTTGGTAAGTCTTAGTTAGTTATGGCAACTTACTAAGAATAGGTCTTAGGGTGAGTTGGCCTGATGAGGTGTCTAGGTGAGGTGTATATGTGGATATTATCTAAATTAAGATATTTAAATAATAAATATGGTAAGGATAATGAATTAATTAAATTAATATTAGTGAGGTGAAGGAGGCTATGGCTAGGTTAATGTGATGAACGGTGTTTATTTGTTGAGGGACCAAAGGGGAGTGTGACCTAATTTTAGTGTCTACACTATAGAATGTTGCAATTTCCCAGTATTTTATGACACTTTGGATGGCTAGAATTTATTAGAAAATTTGAGGGCTTCAATGAATATTTAGTTGATGATTTTCTTATAAATTTTGAAGCCACTACTTTGGTGAATTAGGAGAAAAAGAGTAGAAATAATTAGTCAAGTTGTTTCTAACCTATCTGGTTTACCAGACTTTGGTCTCAAGGTTATGACAAATGCTCCTCTTAAAGACCTAATTCCCCTGTTTCATGAGGACGACGAATCTCTTCTAGAAGTAATCCTCACTTCATATGGTACTTAGAAGGGGATTAAGAGGGAAAGTTTTCTTGGTATTTGGAAGGAAGTTGCTAAATGGGTCAACATGTACTTTATCTGTGATGAAAAACCATCTATATTTGGAGGGGATTCGCTGAATATTTTAATTCATTTGAAGAAAGGCTGCATAAACCCTACACTCAAGGTAAATTTACCTGAATATTTAGTTGATGTAGTCATTAAAGTGGGATAGAAATATAAAAATGGAGGTGGTAGGGCTGCATTGAAACACCTAGGGCTTATTCAATTAATCTGTTCACATCAAGTTTTCTATAGACCCAAGAGAAGGATCGAACAAATAAGTGTAGGGGAGAGTTCCAAACAAAATAAAATCAAGAAGGGACCATCTCCCATTATTTGACCTAAGCTCGAGTCGGCTCCTTGCCCTTCACAAGATACTATGGAAGAACCTGGTAGTCAGGATAGTCCATCTTCTATGCTACAAAATTATAAGGGTAAAATCACTTTACTAGTTCCTTCTTCTATTTCATTGAGGCCAAGAAGGTCTTGTACTTTGCAAAGACCTGAAGTTTCTCAGTCGGAAGTTTTTCATGAAGATTCTACTCCCATTTTGGAGGAGAAGGAAGAGGTTGGTACCTCGACTATCCCTGATGAAAAATCTAAGGATGATATATTCACAACAACTATCCCTGCAACACAGAGTCCAGATATTTTTGTAGCACTGAAACCGAGTCCAGAGCTCCAGAAATTCCTTTAGCTTGAGATATAAACACCCCAGGTTCCAAAATCATTGCAATGGAGCTTGGTTGCCGTGAATCACATGGAGATAATGTACTGAGGTGTTATCTAGATGAAATTTCCTCCCTAAAGGAAAATTTAAAAGGTATGCAAGAAACCAACTTATCTTTGTAAACTGCATTTACACAGAGAACTGTAGAAAAAGTGAGGGAAATTACTGCTTTGAAGGTAGAGGTTAGTAGTCTCAAGAGATAAAGAGATATAGGCCTTAAAGTATGGGATGATTTTAATCTATTATGTCTTCGAATAAAGCACTAAAAAAGGAAAATAAAAATTTAAAAGAGGATATTGAGGCCGAGAAAATGACAAAAAGAAGTTAGAATATATTTTATACTTTGTTTTTCATTGGCTTGTAAGCTTCCTTTGTAGTAGGAAACCTTCTTCGCTATAACATGTTTGTCTAAGACCAATTCTATGCTTAGAAATTAATGAGAATGTATAGTCAAGAACCTCATGAAGCTCCTGATGGCAAAACCTTTTTGTCAATTTATCAAAATACTACCCCTGAGATACAAAATCAACTGTGTGAATTTTACCTCCATAATATATTGGTCACCAATGTGCCTGATTTCTTTATTAATATATTTGTGGGATATTTTTAGTTGAATGCCTTTCAGTCCTTGCTTAGGAACCAAATTACATGGGGTGAAAAAATAGACATTTTCATTTAAACAGATCATACCATAGGTTTCTACATTAGGCCTACCCATCACAATGATGTGGCCGTGAAGAAAAATTTCTTATCTCTTTATTATCAAGCTTGTGTTGGGGAAAATACTTCAAAGATTCTACTAAATGTGTGTATGATTTTGAGGCCTATAGTCAGCAACATTTTGGTGAAGCAAGACAGGCTTGTGATAGAATATGGGATACCTTAAACTTTCCATTAAAAATCTTGGAAGTTATCTCCGCCTTAAATCTCAATTGGTGTATACAAAGGGGTGATGCATTGGTTACAATAATTCGGTAGTTGTCTGAGAAAAATGACAAGGAATATAGTGATGAGTGGGTAGGAACACAGGTGAGGCCACCTCTTCTCCTAAATCTGATTACTACTTGGCAAATAATGCTACCCAGTCACATGATAGTTTCACAACTTGGGTGGAAGTTATTTCAAACAATCAAGGATGCAAAGGAACCAGGAAACAATATGCATATCAATTTGAGGAATATGATATGGCACGGAAACTTGTCTTTAGGGAAAGGCAAAAATGAGTTACATATGGACGTGCAAGTAAAGTACAGGGGAGATGATTAGTGCATTATTTGACTTGTTTATATCATCTATGTGATTATTGATTTTTCATTAAACATGATTAATTAGTGCATGAGGATGCTTTATATAGTTATATCCTAGTAAGTTCAATGCATTTCTCTTGTTTTGTTTCATGCAACTTGTTAACCGTAGAACCTCCCACTAATTGCCTATGTGAGTGAAATGTGGTGACATGTGTAGGATAATAGTGGAAATTTACTACCAATGTTGGGAATTGTAATCAAGGAGTCCGAGTCTGGAGCCATCGTGCAATCATGGAAGACTTTTTCCATTGATAACCTATAAACATGGATCTTGTTTTTAGAAATTATGTAGGATTTAATGAACTTTAATAGGGTTGTTAGTGGAAGAACTTAGTGCCTAAAATTTTGGCATGATGTGTAACCGAATATGTCTATATAGACATCTCCTTGAAGAACAATTTAGTAGTTAGTTGATGTTGGTAATCTGCAATATAGTTTATAATAGTTAGTATTTATTTTCCGTGTATGTACTAAGCATGTTATGGATTTTTTCTTCTAAATCAATATATTAGATGTTTTTTTAATATCTATGGTGTTGAGATCACCTTCTTCTCGAGGAAGAGAAAGGGCCCACTTGAACAAAGCGAAACTAGAGGATTTTACGTTTATGCATGCTCATGGTTTCGATAAGTTACTGATTTGAATGCAATTACTTATTTCCTTTACTGCAATTCCAATTCAAAGGTGTGTGTTATTTGAATTATGTTAGATTTATTTGGTGTGTGCATTTCAAATCCAAAGAAAGTATTTCCATTAAATGCATTTCATTATAGTAATGGTGTTTTAGTAGTTTAGCATTACATTTCTGTAGATTAGCAAAGACAGAGAGAAACATAACAAAACCCCTAAAGGAACCACCAAACAACTGAGTTGCATAAAGCTTCATCTGATACAACCTTGGACACACACCCTAGTTTTATAATGACACTAATAGAAGAATTTGATAGTTAAATGATTGGAGAATACAACAACCCATCAAACTCTGAACCTGAACCCCTAAATGCCTTGCATCTTTGACTATTTTATTGTTAAATAAAGTACTACATTACTGTATGTCACTTACATGCTTGTCCCTTGAGGGAACCTCTCTTTCCGTCTACCTATTTCAGGGACCAACGAATCAAATAGAATTGTATGATTATTTTTCACTGTTTAGCCTTATCTTCAATATGAGTATCACAGCTCTACTCATGACATTATTCTTATGGATACTTTTTGTCCTTTTTAGGATGGAATCCCATTTTCGCTCATCACTTTAAACCTTTCTTACATAGCTAACATTTTTCATTTTATTCTTTTTCCTTCATAAAAGAGGCTTATACTCCTTCATAGTATTTTCCATGACCTAAAATTCAACAATAAAAATAAAGTATATACATGGGATAACCAAGAAAGTGTTGATCCATGGATTTGAGTGTTCTACAACCAAATATAAGTCTTTTTGGTGATCTCATGCCAAGAGTGAGTTTTTGGGTGATATCACACCAAGGATGAGTGAGTAATTTTGGTGGTTTCATGCTAAGAGAAGAGTGTTGGGAGAGAATTATGTTTTTTCTCCTTTCACGACACTTCTCAAATGATAAGTGCTACTTTATGACTTGACATGTACAGATTTGTAACCATTTTTGTAATCTGAATTATAGTCAATTAAATGAATTAGGTAATTGAAGGCAAGTTCATGATAGTGAAAACCCATATTGTAACTTGCTGGAAAATATGATGAACTGAGAAAATGTCTATTTTTTTCCCCAAGACATAAGTTCCCACTGTTCCCTTTACTACTAAGCACCGGTGTTTGTTTTATGTTTTTGATCCAAGTCTGATTTTGAACCATTCTATAATTGTGTGCCTTTCCTATTTTTACTTGTATGTTTTTGTTCTAGAGATCTGTTTAGATGGAAGGGTGATTTTTTCACCCAATAATTGTCCCCCTCATTTAGGGTGCATGTGACGAATGTAGGAGGATGCGCCCCAAATGAGAGGAGGCAAAAATGATATGCATATTATAGATGGGATACATGTAAGGGATAGGGGATGTGCATGGTAGAAACCAAGGAACATACAAAAATATAGGTTAGAAATAAGTTTTAGTGTAAAAGAGCTAGCATGTAACAGAATGCAATGTAGTAAGAGACTATGAAGATGAGTGTAGACACCAAAATTAGGTCACACTCCCTTGGTCCCTTTCACCCAACATTAATATTAGTTTAATTATTTATAATTAAAGTAATACTCATCCTCACTTCATTAATTATTTAATTACCTTTATTATTTCCACCTCACCTAGACACCTTTTCCCACCACCTCACCTAGACACCTCATCATGGACCTATTCTTAGCATGTTTCCTAACTAACTAGGACTCAATATTCATTCACCATAACTGAATAAGACTTAGTATAACCCTAAAATCACATGCCTATTATCCCTCTATCCACATCACTTCTTATTAAAATGTAACATTCTTTTTTGATCCGCGAGGATAGACAGAGTTGGCCCAAAAGATTGCCAAGATCTTTCATTTTTAGTAAACTTAGGATTTCTCACCTTAACCGACACAGTTAACCCTAAACCAACGTTGGTCATCCTAAACCGTAGCCATTTACTATATAGTCATTTTGGTAACTTTGTTTGAAAGGTTGGCCACATTCTAAAGTTTTGGAGCAAAGGATATCTACATGCAAGCAAGAACAAGAGCCCTTTTGCACCTTCGGATAGCTATAGCCAAAGCATCAAGAATGATTTGAAGGTATTTACATTTACGAGTAGCATTCCTGAAGCACTTCCATGACACCAAGAACTATTTCACGGATCAACCATCATCAAGATCTAGCCATCAAACCTACAACACCATTAAGTGTTTTTATAACTGCGTCATTTCATCTTCATTTATTTTATAAAGTTTCTTCACTTCTCTTTATGAGCCTCTATTTACATTTTTATCTCACCAATCTTACCTCCTTGTGAAGCCAACCATTCCACCACCCATAATCATTTTATCACCTATACTTGACACTTGAATATCTCTGAGTATTCCCAAAACGTCCATAGACCTAACCATTCTCCTTATCATCTTTGTTTAATCTCAAACAAACCCCCAACACAAAGTTTCATTGATTTTCCATCATCTCACCTATACTGATGTTGGTTATCCATGACCGTCATCGGTTCTCTATAAAATTTCATCACCATATTTGACCGATGTCACTCTGTGTTTGTTAATCCTACCAATAACATAAACCTAATAACCTTTCACCAACTCACCCAAACTCACCCGAGAACTTGACCCAGACCTATTCCATCACCTCGACCACCTACCTAGCTTCGAGATCTCGATCATAACCTATCTTGTTAGATTATATTTGACTATTGTACTTGACTGATATACCTAAATCATATCAACTATAGTAGGATTTTATTTGTTTACACTATATCTTGCATTAAGTTATATTAAACAGGGGTTGACACTGTCAAGGAAATATCATACTTCCCGAACCTAGCACACGCTAGGAATCCTACTGACATATATTATTTAACTCTCTTTTGTGGTCTTGTTGTGTATTTCAGGTAGTTCCTCCTAGCTAAAAGGAATCTCTCATAGTCAACATTGGATAGAGAATCCGAATGTGTGCACGGCCTTTAAACTGACCATCACAACAAGTATTCCTCCTTGACCCATCACCTTATCTATTTCATCAAATCCATAAAGAAAACGGTGAAAGATTTTGGCACGCCTAGTGGGACCCATCCGGGGTTATTTTGCATTATATTCATTCCTAGGTGAAAGTTGTGTGTTTGTTTCTCTTTTGAAAAGATTCTAGATTAATTTTCTTCTCTAGAATCTTCCCCTTCTTTCTATTGTCTAAAAGCAATCATTTTTTTGGTGTTATAAAAAGAATATGTCTTTCTTTCATTAGCATTGCATTAGTGAAAGAGCATCCCTCTTCCTATTCATCACTTGCTACATCGAATATCACATTTCGATTTGGGTTTAAAAACTTGCATGGAATTCTGATTTGTTACATTATATCTCACATTAAAATTGAGGGAAACATATACGCTGAATTCATGACCAGCTTGATGATTGACACAACTAAATCGTAGAAAGCACATTATTTCTTCTCTCTATATGCCAAACTACACAAATTAGAATATAGACATCTTCTTAAACAATATCCCGCCTAGAAGAAGTTATTAATGATCACACGATCATAGAATCGACAAGGGCACCCAGGTTGGTTATCTCTATCTAGTCACCCATCGTGAAAAGCCCCCCCACCAAAACATAACCTGAAACCTCGCCTTTAGAATTCTCTTCTTCGTAGGAAGCCTTCCCAATCAAAAATGTTGTTCTAAATTCACAATTCAATCCCTAAATAGCATAAGCCAAACACACTAAATTCACCTATAGGATTACATGTTTTTCTTAGCTTAGTTCTTGACTTGTGTTTTGAGGTGTGAGGTCGTATTCTCCATTTTCTTTCCTTTCACACTCAATAATAATAGTTGGTGTATTCTGACTGTTTCTGAGTGTGTCAAGAATCATTTTTTTCATATTTAGACTCCTAGGTTGGTGTCTCATTCAACCTTAATTCAGAAAAGGATTTTTTTCTTCATTTCTATAGATTTCATAGTAACCGACATCGGTTTACATCTGGCCATCATTAGTTTACCTGACCGGTGTGTGTTCCCTGTGTTTTTGGTTAGTTTACCCAAAGAGCACTCATCTCATCTTATTTTCTGTTGAAAATCTTTGGAAATCACCATAACCTCTATATTATGATATTATTGACTACATATAGCTTCCCCAATTGACTTTTCCCAGTTTCTGTCTCACTTGCTCAAACTTTTACTTTTCCACATTAACCGGTAGCGTTACTATAACCATCATCGATTGACCTAACCAAAGCATTGGTCTATCTATGTTGATTGTTAATCAAAGCAACTACCAATTTACCTCTCATAATTAATTCTTTTCCATCTTTGCTATTTTTGTGTGTCATTTACAAAATACAGTCTTACCGAGGAAACACTTATTCACATGGTGTTGACTCGTAGCCAAACTAACGCCCTTGTATTTCACGCTAGCCATCAGCCACTCCCACCTAGTCCATCACCGCCATCCATTCTGTCACCTATGGATCCGACTCAACTTATCCCCATTACTACCTATGGTGACGAGGCATTTACAAGACTCCTTGATCGAACTTTGCTCCCCTACAATACTATCTCACCCACTCATCCACTTATGACTCCTAAGGAAAGTTAATATACGCCATGCATGTATCTATCCCTCCTAATCTTGCTCCCATCTCTCAAGGCAGCTAGCACCAACTTAGTGCTACCGTCATCCACTTTACCACCTGTGGTGTCTCAGCTAGGTCCCACAGCCTACTATAACTGTAGTGTCTATGTCATCTTTTGCACCTATGTCATCATTGGTTCCTCCGATAGCCACCTTAAGTATAGCCCCATCTACACCCACTACCTCACATATACCTATCGCATCGTAACCATCTTCGGTGGTGTCCATAACCTACACCCCTTTCCGTAACCTCATCCTTTCTATCACACACCCTTACCCCCAATCACCACTAGATTTGTTATGTTTACCCCACCTACTTACACATACTACCAACAACCCCCGACCTCGTCTATCACTTATTCTAGCTATGTTTTGTGTACATCTATTCCTCCTATGCATTTCTTGTACTCAACACCATCATACACTAAAATACCACCCACTTCATGCATTCAACATCAACCCCCTTTTTTCTGCAGGGCACCCATTCATCACAACCTACCAATGACCTCATTAAGATGATGATGGAAAAGATGCAGACCTTAGAAGTATATATTTCTGGATCCCGTAATTCTATAACTTATGATGAAATATGTAACGAGCCTATCCATCCATCTATTCCCATTCACCCCTACCCTATGCATTGGGAAATGCCTAAATTCAATCGCTTCAACAATAAAGAAGACCCACAACAACACTTGCAGTCGTTCAAACATGGGTGTTACCTAATCACCCACGATGACACTTTGCTCCTATGAACCTTCCCAATGTCCTTGATAGGACCAACATTGGATTGGTATAGTGGACTACCTAGACATTCCATTTATTCCTTTAATCAAGTAGCCCAAGCTTTCTTAGACCATTTTTCAATCAATGTTATCAAGAAAGTCACCATGACCGATCTCTATTCAACCCGATAGTATGAAGATGAATCTATCATAGATTTCATTTCCCACTCAAGAGTCTTATCAACCAATTAACATTCCAACTACCTCAGACTGAACTTATTGAGTTGTTCACTAGAGCTTGTGCCAAACACATCTCACCAACTTTGTAGGTACAAACCTTCTCGAACCTTCAATGAAGCATTCACCATGGCATGAAAGCTAGAAATTTGTGCCATTGAAGAAAAGAAAATCCAATTACGAAACAAGAATGCCCCATTCAAATCAAACGACTCTTCTTCATCTTCAAAACCTCAAAATAACTATTCAAATCCCAAAGGATCTTCCAACGCGGTAGTCCTCAAGGCAGGACCATCTCATCCTTCTAATCAAGCCCAACCTTCTTCCAATCTTTCCCTATCCAAACCTTTCACTCTGGCAGATCAATAGATGTACACTTCAATTGACAACCCTATTCTTTAGTCTTGGAAAACCTTCTTAAATTTGGATCTATTACACTCCCTCCCATAAAACCTCATATAGGTTTTGATCTTGTCTTTCCTATGCCTACATGGTATAAAGAACATGACTACTGTAATTATCATCGTGTCAAAGGCCATAGTGAGGGTAACTACATAACTTTCAAGAAAATTGTCCAAGAGATGATAGATACTAGAGACCTGGTCGTGGAAAACCCGAATGCGCCAAGAAAAAAAATTTGTAGATATTTATAAATCCGCTCCTAATCATAAACTCACACCATCTAATAAAAATAGTTAACCTTCATCCAGTGATAACAATGTTCGTGAAGTCCAAGCAGCTTTTGATATCGTATCAACCGTTCCTAAAATTCCACTTATTTTGTCTATTGAGGAATTTCTCGCATGCACTCCCTACCCACAGAGGAGCATACCTCTTCTACTCCTTCACCCACGAGGATTCCCCTCATCTCCCCCCGCTCTCACAGAGGAACCCACACTTTCCACATATGCCATTTCACTATCTACTTTACAAACTACCGAATAGTCAACACTGTTAATTCTCCCATCCACAAGAGAATCATCATCGCCTTCTCCTCCACCAAGGGAGAAGTCTACCTCACCACACCTATTATCTCTCCTACCCATGGGAGACTCGTCAGACATGCCACTACCTATTAGGGGTAGTTCTCCCTCAACATCCCAGGACCCCATTGATATGATCTCGACTCTTTTATCCATAGAGTTCGAGGTTCGCCAAATCCCTATCTCACAAACATATTTTATAGGGATTGCTACCAAACCAACTCCATCCTCTTCTTTAGTAGTCCCATTTTCACGGCTGGTCAATCACTTGGATTATGTTGATAAATCCATGCTCTGGGGATGTCTTCAATTCCCCTTTTTGACCCAAATGCAAATGTTTCTTGAAGATACTTCCATGATTTACCCAAGGATATTTTCAGCAACCAGATCAGCATTGACCATGCCTTTTGAAACGGATTCTTCCTCATCCCATCCACCTACATCCAAACCTTTACCCATGACTAAAACCATTCCTATGACTAAGACCCTACTCACACCAACATCTTTTTCCATATCTAGACCCATCACTACCTTGGGTGTCATGCCGACATCAAGCCTTACTTACCCACCACAAATTAGAGTTAGCAATATAATCTCAAACCTATACCAACATCTTCCCTCTCCCTAAAAAGAAAACCCAACCTTTTATTCTCGAATACACCGATCTCACCTACCACACCTTTGTCACCTTCCCCTTTCCTTCCATCCTAGGGCCGCATCCATCAACCCCGATCAAATAGTCTTCTACCCAAGGCCATACAAAATATAAACAACCTATCACTGCATCACGATCCTTCGTTACACCTCATTCACCCAAAAACCAAGCACCCTCACCTTCACCCATGCACTTCTTGCCACCTATACCTCCACTAGTTACTATAACCCCAACCTTGCCTATACAACTTCAACCCATGCCATCTACCAAACCTCTACCAACCACCTCCACAACAACTCGTATTCCCCCGTGGGTCACCCATCCTATTCCACCATTTTCTTTCCATTCTACATCCCATACTCTCATGTAACCTTTACCCAAGAAAGTGTAACCAAAAGATAATAATCCACTACCCTCCAATAAGGTAGTCAAACCAAAAAAAACTTCCATCGCCAGCTCTTCTATCCCACCTTTACCCAAGCAGGATGCCTCGCAAAACCTAAGACCACTCCACTTACCAAACTAGTGGACCAACCCATTCCCTCCTATAAATCCTCTACCCTCATGATCATCCACACCTTTAACCAAACCCACACTCACTTCCCATTGTGATCCGTTAGTGGGGTCTTACGCCAATATTTTAACCAATATCTTAAAGAATTTCATCATCACATTACCATTTCTTAGACCTTATGATCCTCTCAAACCAAAACCAAAAGGGTTTGATGAAACCAAGATTTGTGTCTATCATCATGTGTCGTGACATGACGTAGAAAATTGTAAGGCTCTAAAGACCGCCCTTCTCCAACTTTGTCTTCCTGAACAAAATTTTGACAATGATGACCTTCTTGATGAGGACCATGTTCCACCTTCACCTATCAACACACATCATCATTCTTTAGCCATTCAAAGTGATCAATATCTTCACCCCCATAACCATTTTATCCATCTCCGAAATTTGAGATCAACCTGGTCCATATTAGAGAGTTGGCCAAATCACCACCTAAATTTCAGTGTGCACATATCACTTCACAAGGATTTTCCCCACCATTAGGTTTTTTCCCATCATGTCGTTACACTACTCATCCTACACCTTCTCCATTTACCATCTCCCCTTAGGTTAACATGGTTCAAGTTGCCACCCACACCTAGAAAGAAAAAGGAAAAGAAAAAGTAACTAGCCCATCAACCAACCCCGTGCCCAATATACCATCTACACCCATACCCAAAATCACCATTCAAGGACCTACATACCCTATCTCTGATGGGGTCACCCATCACGTAATGATAAAATAATTACATCAGTCTCATCTAAAGATATACTTGTATGATCACGTCCAAACTTCAATCTCATAAACAATCCCTTATGGAGGTTTTACAATCCATCAAATTTTTATCCAATGACCCCACACAAGTGGCCTCCATTATTACCCCTCACCACGTGGCCTTTCTTACCAAATCATCTCCTTCTTCTACCCCGATACCCAGGTCCTCAAGTCGCCACCCTTAGCTTCTCTAATGAGAAGATTGTACCTCACTAGTCGATGACCCCGATCATGCCCTTTTCATTTCCATATATATCGATAACATACGCATACGACGCGTCATGATTGATGGTGGCGATAGCATTAACATCATCTCCTCCCACACCGATGTAGCCTAGAATTCACCAAATAACACCCTAGACCTGCTGGCACATCACTCAGCCTAGACTGAGCACTCACCCAAAGCACGCAAAGGTACTAGGTCCCTCTTTAGGGTTGCCATAGCAGAATGTTAACATGATGAAGACTTAAAGCATATAGATCCATAACTAATACATCATTATATAGTGCATGACAGATCTAGATCTAGTAAGTAATAGGTTTAAACAATAATCATGATAGAAATAAGAACATGCACTACCCAATTACACACAGGAATGAAACTTAGGTTTAGTAGATATCTTCCATCTCTTAATTATCACAATAACACGTGCTTCTTACAATAATGGAAATCTATGTTGATGCACGCATGGATCTGAAATGGTAATCCGTAAAACAAGTTCATGTCTCTCGTATACTTATCCCTCACACATACATAATATGTTATCTATCTCTTTATATCCATCGTCTCCCTACCAGGTAATTCACTACATATATATAGGGTGGGAATTTCCTTCACCGCTTATCTATCCCAAAAATAGGTCGCATGCTATTAATAGCCACACGTCATTTTCATGCATAGCCACACATGCAAGTGTGTTATCTATAGACTACTGATAGTTAACTGAGGTGAAAATCCTATTCTTAGATTGTCTCCATGTAAAAGTGCTTTGAATCTGATCCTCTAGAAATAGACAATGCATGGTGCACACGTCTCTACATCGTTGGTGTGTTCTACACGCTATCTTCTAAAAATAGATCTTCATGCCCAAAAAAGCTAAGTCCTGAATGTTGACTTGTCTTGCGCATGCGGGTTCTTCCTGTCCCTTCGTGCCCTTGAACCTGGCCTGTTTTCCCACACAAACTTCTTGTGTGAGTTATGTCAAGTGTTCTCTGATCAACATTACCCCACACTAATCTCATTGTCACCCCGACAATGGGTATCTCCAAAAAAATGTTGAATAGAAAGAATCAAAGAATTTGAATGAATAAAGAATGCTTTTATGTGGCAGCCTCATCTATCTCATCTTGAAGGATCAACTCTGGATACTCCTCTTTTATTTTGGCCTCTAAGGCCTGCCACTCAGTGAGAGCCTTCTCTACTTTCTCTGGAATGTCCACAATGATGGACTCAAGTTCATCCTTCACAATTTCCCCTTTTTCAATTTCACAGACCAACATGATGCTTGACATTACAGTCATCCTTCCCTCTAGTAAATCCATCTTCTACGCAATGAGCTTCCCAAGCTCCTCCAGCTTGATTCTTGTGTGGATCTTGTGCTTACTGCTGGGCCTCATGCTTCGCTTAACCATTGATAATCTTTCTGCATGGCCCAATGTGTCATCCTTCATCACTTTCTGAACCTCATTGTTCTCCTCTAGAGTTCTTATGTTGATGAGCTCTTCAGAGCCGTGTAGATGTTCAAGGATTGGTCTCGATTTATTCAATTCTTCTTGCATCACTTGCAACATTCCCTCATAGGATGCAATATTCCACATTACTAAAGCCTTTTCTCATTCTCGACTCTTTTTTTGGATCCTTTGCACCGCATACGCAGAGGTTCATCTTCAAGCACTAGGTCTACTAAGGTACTTACATAGTGTATCACTCGAAGGAAACATCTTTGGTACCTTTGGTTCTAGGTATGGCCTAGCCTTCATAACAATATCACCAATTTCCTCTGTGAGGCTGATAAATACAATGTTTTTCTTCTACGCCAAGTCTCTTTCCTATGTTAGGCACACTATTTCCCCATCCTTAGTTTTAATCTCTTTCATGAGCACCCTAATTATGACAGCCTTGTCCATATTGCACCTCGCTACTTTTGTTAAGACTTTGACAAATGCGTTACTCACTTGTTCATCTGACATGACAATAGGCTTTACTATCATATGTCTAGCTTGGGGTGCCTTCTTCATCCATCTCGACATGCATGACTCCTCGCATACATCAAAGTCAGGATCATCCATGTGGGTGTGCATTGACCATGATAGCTTCTTTTGAGTGCGTACGGTCACCATATCCTCATCCATTAGCTCCCATCCGAATAAATCCTTCTGTGCTATCATGCTTTAGAAGTGGGTGCGACAATATTTCCCGAGTCCTCAGCATATCCCATGAGTGGTGCACTATGTTCTCCACTCATCCTCTTTGTCCTTGGCCCTTTAAGAACTTGAGCTTTAAGGTGAGGATTCTGCATAGTATCTAGGCGCCTCATGTGTAGTTTCAGATGTTTCCTTCTCTCCTTCTTCTCCATCTTTCATCTCTTCATCTTTTGGATCTTCTTCTTTCTCAAGTGGAGTAGGAGATCCTGACACGCTCTCCTCTGATCCTTTGGCCTCTTCATCTAACTTCAAATTCCTTCTCCTTTTTAGCTTAGTGGACTCCTTATGCGGAGAGAGATGAGGTGATCTCCTTACCATTTGTGGGGTTCCACCTTGAGTCCTTATGCGTCTGAATACTTTCTTGAACCTGTTCTCTCCCTGTACTACCCCCATATCGTCTTCTTCATCCTACCCTTGTGGTGGAGTAGTGGCATGTTGTGATTCCTTCCTATCTAAAGGTTGCCTCCTTCTATGCTCCAAGCCACCACTATCTTCACACTCTTCTTCTTCATCTTCTACGTCAATGGTTTATGTGGGCTTTGGCGCCGTATGTTCTCCATTGTATGTTGACCCTTCGGCGGCCCTGGGAGCGTGAACTCATTCTCCATGTACTTATTGTTTTCCATCTTGGGCTTTAGCTGAAGGTATACTAGTGCTTCCCCAATATCTTCGATAGCTAGACTCATGGGATTTATGCTCAATACTTCTAAAATGAGCCTCTTGATATACGCGCTTTTCCCTAGATACACATATTTCTTTCTCAGGGTGTGATAGTCATTATCTACCTTCTCTCGCATCAAGGCCAGTGCAGCGAGTGTCTGTGAATTTGTGGACTGATGTTTGAAAGTACCTCACTGTGAAGGCATAAGGAAATTTACACCAAGGGCTCCAGGATCCATCTTTCATTGGGAAGCACACAATGTAGAAATGTTGATATACAACAAACTAGACTTGTTTCCCTATTACTGAAGGTAGGTCCTTCAGGATGTACCACTCTTCTTCAAAGGCCGTGCAGAGCCTATTGTACCATTTCTCTGCTCTTTGCTTGACATCGTCTGTCATGGACCCTTTACATAGGTACTTGCTAAACCTTTCAGCTGGTGACTTATTCTCCATGGGGTATTCCCATATCTTCTCCTTCGGTCCATCTAGTACTCCAATCTCCATGAATACCAGTGACAATAGAACAACTCCAAAGCTGATTTTTCCTCCCGTGTGTGCTTCCTCGACTATCTGTTCTGCAATGTAGCCTACAATATTGTAGACTACTCCTTCTGACATCCACTTCACAACATGTAGCCACATGGTGTTCACCTGTGACCACCTCTCCTGGTCATTCAACTTTGTAACAAGATGTGTTTCTTATACATACAACTGACAATTCTTTAGTTTATCAATGTCCATACTGCGCGGACCCTTCAAGTATCCCAACTCCTTCTTGGTTTCTAGAATTACAACCTTATCTATTAGGTCAGTCTTTATATCCTCTCATGTGGCCTTCAAACTTGTCACTATGGAGATCAGTGTGGATGAGATTCTAACTCTGCGTCCTGCAAAGTAGAAAAATTCCTCATGTACTTTGCTCATGAGCCATCGGTATAAAGGCTCATACTTCTCGAAATATGGAAGCTCATATAATTGGTAGACTCTAATTCTTTTCAGAAGTTTCTCACCTACATCATCATAAACCGACATGTCATCTGTCATGTGTTTGTTTGTCTTCGTGTTGAGTAGGGCATCGAGTTCCTTTTTTTTCTTATGGGTCTTGTGGTTATACTTGCTCACTTTACTTTTTATTATATACGAATCCCACTCTTGGCTGAGTATGACACCCTTTGGATACTACATTTCTAAAAAATTACTTTCACGTAACATCTCTTCCTCCTATACAACTACCTTCTTCTTCCCCTTTGTTCCCGCTGCAGCTACTTTCTTGGGTGCCATTTTTACCTTACAATCCTTTTGTAGACACTTGCCTCTTCAACTCTATAATGCCTGACTCAAACCCTAGGTGAAATTACATGCCATAGCTCCTCTTTGTCATCCTCATCGTCCTTAAACCCTTCACCAACAGGGACATAAGCTTCTTCTATGCACAAATCTACTTGTCACATATGGTTTCACACCCTTCGCACCTCAAATCAATTACTCGGCTCTTCGCACTTAGATATTTCTCAAATAATCTTAATCATAATGGTAAAAATGAACTCACATCCCGTCCTTATATATATTTTCAAATTTTGATGCATTTATTGCTTCTCCACCTACCATATATTCTCTCATTTATTGACCAAATATCCTCGCATTCCATGCGGTACATATTTGTGCCCAGCCTATAACCTTCTAGCATGCCCTCCTACCCTCTGGTCACAGACTTCTCTTCAGCGTGCGCCCATGCGCCCGAGTACCTCATCATTATACCTTATCTTGGTAGTTATCATGGCCTCTACTTACCTCACGTTATATTGTTCCTTCATTCATCTCCATCCTTGGTCACTTTTGAGAAGTAATCTTTTTACTTTGACAAACACCCATAGCAGCTTATTCCTTTCCACCTTTCAGTTCTAGTAGTCATGTACCTTGATATCAATAACCACACCCCACACTAAAAGTATGTGCAGTCTGCTACACATCAACATGCTCCATATTATAGTTAGCTTCATGCGTGCAAGTGTGCTTATTACACAAGAACAAAAACTAAAGTGACAAAGCATAATGCAACAATGAAGGAAATACATTAAGGAAATATAGAATGGAAACCTAATCTAATTGGCAATACTACCTTATTACAAACACCAAGAAGACTTATTTATAGTAGGGCTTCAACCTACTTCTTAAAGTAACTCGGGTAGCCATGTTCCATCTAGTGCTTCTAACTAGAAAGCGCATGTTTCAAGGATGTAAGTAATAACATACAACCCTAACCAATGTACCTTAAGTTTTCCTAGATGGCATAAGAACTTAGAGTCATAGAGAAGTACCATTTTTCCAATCTCAAACTTCTTATCCCTTATGTTTATGTCATGCCATGCTTTCTAGCTTGGCCTTTTCCTACTTCTAACTCCATCGTGTTATGGCTTGTCGCTCATCCAATTGAATCATCTTCTCAATACACTCTTCTAAAGCCTTCTCATCAGCTAGACCTCTAGCGTGCACAATGCACAAAGAAGGTAACATAAATTCTATAGGGAGAATGGCTTTTGCGCCAAACACCAACTGAAATGGTGTGGCTTTGTTCAATCTCTTATAAGTTGTTCTATATGCCCAAAGAACAGTTGACACTTTATCATCCCAATCCTTTCTTCTAACATCACAAATTTTTGTCAATGTCTGGCTTAAAATCTTGTTGAAAGCCTCGTAGTTCTATTTTCCTGAGGATGATAGGGTGTAGTCTTATGGTGTGCAACCATAAACTCATCTAATAGGATCCTAATTGTTTCATTCAAAAAGTGTGTACCCCTATCACTTGTCAAGCTTAAAGGACATCCATATCTTGTAAGAACATTCTCCCATAGAAACCTAGCTGTTGTAGCCACTGTACAATCCTTCGTAGGTGCTGCTTCTACCCACCTTGTGAGATAATTTGTATAAGTAATGATATAACGTGACCTAGTCCTATGCGTGGATGGAAAAATAGGTCCTACAAAATTGATGGCCCATTTCTCAAATGGTTCGGCACTAGTAATAGGTCTCAAAGGCATCTCATCACTTTTTCCCCGGTTTACCTAGATGCTAACAATGGTCACATGCTTTGTAATATGATTTATAATCTTTATACAGTGTCTCCCACCATAATCCAACAAGTAGGATCTTTTAGGTAGTTGCATCACCTACATAGTGGCCACCTGTAATACCACCATGTGCCTCCTCCATTATATCCTTGTGCTCATGCTCTAATACACAACGGCGTAGTAATTCATCTCCTGCCAACTTGTAGATGTCACCACTGATTAACATAAATGGTGTTGCGCGTATAGCAAGTTGTTTCTTTTCTAATGCCTTCATTCCTTCTGGTGCCACACTAGTCCATAGAAAGACAACAATGTCTTCTAATTTTGATGGTGTGTGTTGTAACCTATATAACTGTGCATCTGGCATGGTTTCTTCAATTGTCTGTGCTTCTTCTCTTGAGTTAATTCTAGACAAGTGGTCTGGTCCAGAGTTACTTTTCCCTGGCTTCACCACAACTGTGAAGTCAAAATCTTGAAATAGGAGTACCCATCTAGCATATGTGCCCTTGTAAGATGGGTTTGTTCACCAAATACTTCAATGTCATGTGATCTGTATAAAATAAAAATGGTGTTGCTAACAAGTATTGTCGAAACTTGTGCAATGCATAGATCATTGACAAAGCTTCGCGCTCGAGTTGTCTATTTCGTTCAACAAGAGTCACTTCCTAATAGCAAAGAAAACCAGATTATCCATTATACCTTTGCTAGGTTGAGCTAACATAGCACCAATGGCCATTCCAGAGGTGTCCACATGCACATGAAATGGTTTATCCCATGAGGGAAAGTGCAAAATGGGTGCGGTAGTAAGTTTTTCCTTTAATATCTCAAACGCGTTTTTTGTGTAGTTCTCCCCAATAAAATGTACCTTTTCCTTTTAGTAACTCTTCCAAGGGTGCAACAACTTTTGCATACCCTTTGATGAACTTATGATAATATCCTGTGTGACCCAAAAATCCACGTACCTCACTTTGACTCGGCGTGGCACTTCCAGTGTCTAGAATGATTCGCAACCTTAGATGGATCAATCAACAAACCTTCCTTATGCGATTATATATCCTAACAAAGATTCCAAAAGGTGTAGCAAATATGCACTTCTTGATGTTCAAAGAGACTCAATTTTCTGAATCGTTCAAACATTAAGCGTAGATTATCACAATGATCTTTCACAAGCCCATATACTGTCCAATCATCTAGATAAACCTGTAAGAAGTTGTGAATAAAATATTTGAATTCCTGAACAACTATTTGTGAGAATACAACAGGTGCATTTTTCAGTCCAAAAGGCATCACAATATAGGCAAAACTTCCCCATTTAGTAGTAAAAGTTGTCTTTTCTTGATCCTCCCGAGTAATCCTAACCTGATGATACCTGAAAAACCCATCTGTGAATGAATATATTTCGCACCCTACCACTCCTTCCAATATTTCCTCAGTGAATGGTGTAGGAAAAGGGTTTGTGACACATGCAACATTCAACTCCCTATAATCTACACAGATTCGAATCCTACCATCCTTCTTGATACTTATCATGATAGGAGTAACCCATTCTGACTCATCGAAGGGTCGAATAATCCCACATTTCAGTATCTTATCATTCTCTTCCTTCACCTTTTCACGTAAATTGGGATTCATTCTATTAGTTTTCTTTCTAACTGGGCATGCATCGTCCTTAAGCTTTATCTTCATTTCCCCAAGTGATTCATGTATGCCTTTAAGTTCATGATACCCTCGATGGAATAAGTCTTGATAATCCCCAAGTAACTCAATGATCTTTGCCACTTCCGATTCTTACCAATAGTCTCCAATTATGACCTCCTTTGGCTCAAATACCAAACCTATATTCACCTTCTTTTTGTCTTCATGGGTTCGTGATAGGTGAGTGTATCCTTGTTTACATTGTCCAAGAAATCACACACCCTCAGAATGTTCAATATCCAGTGTCTCAACTTCCTCATCATCCACTTGTGTAAACCATATTTTCTTTGTCTTTCTTAATGCAAGTGTGTTCAAGTAGTATGGATTCCATTTCTTCTTCCTTTTCAAAATGCACTCCAAACTCTGTCTCACCAAATATTTCCTAAATAAGCTCTTCTGCCTTTGCATTATCTCCCATAGTTAAGCACTTGAAAATTTTTAATGCTTCTTCTACTAGAGGTTTAGTCGAGAAGTATTCAAAGGTTTGGATCATTCCTGCAGTCAAATTCTGCCAATTCCCAGTCTCTCTATGTAGTTATGCATATATATACCAAGCATGTGCGTATCCTTGTAGAGTAGAATACAATCTATGCACCCAGAGTGAAGGTGGTAATGCTTCCTATCCCACTGTCCAGAGTCTCTCACACTACTGAATGTGATGCTAATAGTTGATCACCATTATAAGTGCAAATCTACATAGGTGGATTGCTCCTTAAAAACCTAGTTGATAGGGTGATTCTAATCTCCTCCCATTCTATAAGATTATCTTTGTGGACTACCCACCAACGCGTTGTTGTCCCACATAAGGTATACACTAACATATCTCTTCTCTTAATTTGATTTGTCCACTGTGCTTCCATGGATTTCAAAAATACCGGAAGATCTTCTCGCCCAAAGATACCAAGGTATCAAGCGCTACCTATCCGTTGAACCGAACGAAGTCTAGTCTTGTGCGCAACCGCACTTTTTTTACTCGCGCCCTATTAGTTCATATGTACCATGAGACCAATTGTCACAAGAAATACTCATAGTATCACTAATAGAATGATAATCTTCCCACTATAGGATGCCTTCCTTTGATGGCTCATTGACCTCTAGGTCCATAATAACACATACATAGACTGTGTTCAAGTCCTCCTCACTTAGAGCTCAACATATGGTGTAGACTTTCCATCTATCAAAGTTATTACAACCCTTTCCTCGATGTTCTCAAAGCTAATACACCCTTATTGAATCTCAAGTCAGCATTATTCACATACACCATGGGTGTCCAAGCAAGGCTGGAAAAATGTTTGCTTCCGCAAGTGCTAATACCTCAAAATCCCCAAGAACTTAGCCCCTTATATGGTTATAGATGCATCCTTGAAAACTCCTTTTGGAGTCACCTTAGTCCAATTTTCTAGAAAAAAAAACATTAGATGATGGCTGTAATGGAGGCCTCCACATTTGTACCCATGCATCTAATGTAAGCACATTCACTTCTGCATCTATATCAATCAATATGTTTCTCAGAAGCCATCCATCCACTTCAACATTCAAAGTAATTTCCTTGTCATAGTCAATGCTATCGGGGGAATATTTGCATGTAGGATTTATTGTTCATTATTAGTGCTTATGTGTGGGTATTCCCTTCAACCAATTTCCTAGCAACGGAATAATATTCTCCTAGCGCAACATTTTACAAACCTCTCTGATGTCATCAATATCAAAGGGGAATTTTTCTGCTCCATCTTCCTCGATCGCTCTTTTAAACATTATATCTCACCTTAAAGATTCTTGAGGACCTCCATGGTCTCTTGATATACTTCCTTATGATGAGCAGGATCTGGGTACCTTGCATGCAAAACCTCCTCCTTGATGATTGTAGGCTTATAGTGTAATTCCTCTCTTGTCCACTCCGCTTGCTCACTGTAGTAATTTTCACCGTTAATGCCTCAGTCTTAGTGCTATCTTGGTCATCCACTGATCTTCTACCATGCACCGAATTTTAACCATCCCAAAGGCCTTTATTTTATTTCTTATGTTTCTTACTTATATTCTCATATAAGTTTGGGCACTCTTCACGCTTATGGTTCTTTCTGCAGAAAGAACATGTAATATTCTCGAGACATTCATACCTATAGTGGTCGAGAGATCCGCATGTATAACATGTTCCATGAGGGAACTCAACTCTTCCTCGACCGCGCCTCATCCTCCAAATCCACCATGATATACATATCCTCTCCCATGACCTCCTTCAAAACTCCCCTCATTCCTATAATAGCACGTTTGATTATGATCCTAATCTTGATGCTCATTATTACCCTTAGAATTATCCGTTACACTTTTCTGTCATACCCCAATGTCTATAACATCCTAGATCTGACCAATCAACCAAAAATATTCAGTATCATGGGTTGTGGAATGGAAAATTTTACAGTAACAAGATACATTCTTCCTTATCGTGTGCTGTAACAAAGGACAGTGAATAGCATCATGATTCAAATGACAAATATCACATTCCACTAGTAATGAGCATATAGATTTTGAGGGAAACTATCCTTGGTGTGACCTTCCACTTCACAATCTATACACCAAATCCCTAAGTGTGTTTCATGGGCTGAATTTGCTGATAGATTCTCTAATTTTTTTCCATAGCTGCAATATGTGCCTCTAAGAATGGACTAATGCCAGTGTCAATTCTCCCAATCGCATAACCACACAAAGTCCGCTTCTAGTGCTTCGTATGCGGATCAGTGTATGTCTTATGTGATAGTTCTCTTTTGAATGGTTTAATCAATCTACCAACGAACCATTATGCATGTTTGCTTACGTGAATATCATAAGAAAGCTTAGATAGGAGTGTTTTAAAACATGCATCATACTCACATACACTCTCGCAGAGTGCCTTGTTTGATATCGTTGAGCATGTTTATCCTCTTCTCTCGCTCAAATTCTGGGATATAGAACTCTTTCAAGAAAGCATCCTTCAGCGTTGTATAATCCATGCAAGTTTGATCAAGGTCAAAATTCCTATACTAGTTATATGCACATCCCTGTAATGTAGTAGAAAATTGAATTGCCTTGCACTCGTAAGCCGTGATCCCTTTCACCCACCACAATATTGCACACATGTGCACATGCTTAGCAACATCCTCTATGCCTATATACTCCGGAAGATGAAGAGACATCTCCATATAAATATTCCGGGGTCAAAAGGTGCACCTTTCCCACTTGATCCGTAACCTCCCGTGTTTCCCCTTCTCCAAAACCACTAGATCCATCTAACTAGAATCACATATATCTCTTGATCCTCCACTTGTAGTTAGAATAGGACATATAGATGTAATCCCATGTGCTCTGATAGTAGTACTATATTGAACCCCTACAGTCTATGTGGTAGTTCCACTTCCAGAGGTGAATCCAACATTTGGTGCGCTTTACATTTTGTGTAAATGATGTGCTTGAAAATGTTCCTCCAAATAACATTGAAGCCGTCTATCCTACCATTGATGTACTTTCTCTCTGACTTACTTTGGTTCTCCTATTTCCCAAATTCACTTGCTAATTACTTATCATACTAGATACTAGAAAACCAAGCACAAGGGCTAGGTCACCAGGTGGATTAAGATGCACGCTTGTGGCCTAGGTAGTCTCTGCTAGCACTTCTATGTGAGGCCAAGGGGGAATCCCTGTCATGCTTTCCAAGATGGGGAGTTCCTGATGCTCTGGCTCCACATCTTCTACGTGAGCTTCAAATCCTTCACGATCCATCTCTCTCCTCAACACCATACTTTCTGTAATGGTATGTTGCTTCTCTATCTCCCTCTTGCATGACTCATTATACTTAAGCCACCTCTCCTATATCTACCTTTCTGCCGCTAGGTCTACCATCTTTCACCAAACCTGTTCCTACCCTTGCGCGTGGTGAGGTTTAGTTAGCCATTGGTTTAATCTCCAAGTTCAAATTTACCATCAAGATCTTGATCATCAATGGAATACTTTGCAGATATGTTCCTCTAGGATACCACAAAAACTAGAATTTAGCTACCTCCAGGAAAGAATACGTGAAATTAAATATTCTAGAATATAACTGATTTAGAACACCACAAAACCACGTATCCATAGTACGAGTCCAGATTAGATCAGCATCATAAAGGGCCTGAAATTCTTCTTGTTTCTAGACAAGTGCGTGATACCTCCACTTCGCTTAGATGCATAAGCAATCAACCACTCGTAATTCTACTATAAAGATGGTGAAAATCTCTCATATAAACCCATCATACAAGTTTTGTTCCACCCATATGCATGTGTTAAATTCAGATATGATGCTTTGAATCACAGCATATTCTTCCTCTAGATCACGTATCCATTCTTCAATACTTTCTAGATTTAACCTGACGTCTTCATCACAAACCATCCTGAAAACAACTAAAAAAGAGGTCCGGGCAACAGAACCAATGATGAAACCTAAAATTCACCATATAACAACCTAGACATGTTGGCATATCACTCACCTTAGACTAAGTGATCACCCACCTAGATCGAGTGATCACCCAAAGTGCACAAAGGTCCCGGAGTCTCTCTTTAGGGTTGTTGTAGAAGAGAATGTTAACATGATGAAGACTTAAAGCATATAGATCTATAACTAATACATCATTATACAAAGGCATGACAGATCTAGATCTAGGAAAGAATAGGTTTAAACAATAATCATGATAGAAATAAGACCATGCACTACCCGATTACACATAGGAATTACACTTAGGTTCGCTTAATATCTTCATCTCTTAATTATCAAAATAACACAAAAGCTTCTTATAACATTGAAATCTATGTTGATGCACGCATGGATCTAAAACGGAAATCCGTAAACATCTACATGTATATGCATGCTTATCCCTCACATACACACACTATGTTATCTATCTCTCTATATCCATCATCTCCTACTAGGTAATTTACTACATATATATAGGGTGGGGAATTTCCCTTCACCGCTTATCTATCCCAAAAATAGGTTGCATGCTATTAATAACCACACGCCATTTTCATGCATAGCCACACATGCAAGTGTGTTATCTATAGACTATTGATAGTTAACTGAGGTGACAATCCTATTCTTAGACTATCTCCATGTAAAAGCACTCTGAATCCAATCCTCTAGAAATAGACAATGTGTGGCACACATGTCTCTGCATTGTTGGTGTGTTCTACACACTATCTTCTAAAAATAGATCTTCATGCCCAAAAATGGCTAAGTCCTAAATGTTGACTTGTCCTACGCGCGTGGGTTCTTCCTATCCCTTCGCACCCTTGAACCTGGCCTATTTTCCCACGTGGAATTCTTGTGTGAGTTCTGTCAAGTGTTCTCTCGATTAACACACGCATACAATAAAATGCATATCCATTCTAATTGTATGCATAATAACCCCGTTATTCTACACTCCTTCAAAGACGCCGCCGCACCTCCACCCTTAGTACCATTATCCTTCATTTTCATGTAGGCCCTTACACTATCTCGTAACTATTCTACATATTAAAGGGGGATTTCTAGTATAACCTATTTCTCGGAAGACCTTGGATTTGTTTCATGGGTTGTATCCCTTCAACTTTACACTGTTGTGTAAAATTCAAACATGAAGGACATAACTATACCATCCTCCAACCCGTCATCATTCAAAACTTGTAACATATTGTACCGACGTAATGATGTGCTTGTACTAGTCAACGAATCTGCCACTATCCCCACTTCTCCTCCACCCATGAACCCATCGACCAATGTTGTCACCACTTCTCCCACATCTAACTCTTCTATTTATATTGTCTCCTCATCCTTTATAGCTGAACCCTCTACTTCCCAACAAAATGCTACTCCTCGTACATAATCATCTAGTGATTTGTTTATCCCTCCACCCACATATCGACTACTAATCCCTTAGAAGATGTTTTTTCAACACCTCACTCTGGAGTACCGCCTATATAATATCAACAAATTTCTCACTCCACAATAATATGAGAACTCGCACCAAAGCACCCTAGTTATGACTACCTGTGACGAGGTATTATTTCCTTATGGTCCTCCCCACCTTCGTACTAATCTAACGTATGGGAGACTTGATACGCCACTTATTCACCCGAACCTCCATCCCAAACACGACCGTTTTAATCGACCTCCAATCCCATAATAACCACTACTTTGACCAAACTTTCCTTCACCGTTGTGCATGCAAAGGCTTTGGCTTCGCTTTTACAAACAAGGCCACCATACTCTCATTTCATATACCACCCATAAACACAATGATCACAAAGGTATTGGCTTTGCCACACTACCTTACAAGAAGGCCTATGTTGGCCTCATTGAGGAAGAAATACTTTCTCTTCCCCTTTCACCAACGCACCACCTTTACCCACGAGTCCATAGATCCCGAATCTATTTCTCCTAATTTTTGTTTTCATAAACACAATTTTCCCGGGACCTCTCGACCTATCAACGTGATGGCGAGGTTCCTTCTCTTTCCTTCCTATATCCTGATATGATCGATGATGATACACCTTCCATTAACATCGCTCAATGTCAAGATGATGAGTCTATCCTCACCTACGTTGGTGCGGAAGATTCTTATATTCATCGATTGTTACCTACCGATACGTAAACTATGTTGAATGAATTGACTATCAAATCAACATTAACACTCGTGACGACCCACACATTTTAAATATAGGCCATTCATTTGATGTTATTGAATAGGAATATTTTACCTCTTTCCTCCAAGACCATAGTAATGCTTTTACTTGGTCCTATGCCGATATTCCCAAGATTGACCCAAACATTGTGGTCCACAATATCATAACCATTCTTGATGCCAAACCTTGTTATCCATATTTCACCCTGGGCCAAATATTGGATCAGCCATGACCCTATATAGAAGGAACCTGAGAAAACTTGTTTGGATCTGTAAATTGATCGCAGAGGGACTCAACTATGAAATAGCATGGGCATAAAAGAAGGGGGATGCTACAGAGGAACTAGAAATAAGAAGCAGAATAAATGGTGAAGATATGAAGTCACAAGGCTCGGATTCATTGAAAAGGGTCCGAAATCGACTAAGCAAAAAGGAGGCAGCAGAAAGAACCACGTGTCCTAATGGTGCCTCTCCAAAGATGAATCCAAAAAGGGAAGCCCAAACGAGCATCAGGCTATCACGTGGCCCTAGTAGGTGAAAAATGGAGAAACATTTTCAGGCCTTTTAATGTAGGATCTTCTTACCTCAATGACCATATCAGATTTGATCTATTCCACCATTTCCTCTTCTTTTAAGGCACCGAACCAAGGATTGATGTAGTAAAGACAAATTTGGGGGCATATTTTATCTGAGCATTAACAACAGTGGTTGAACTTCAACCTTGCTTTTCCCACTTCTCTCTCTCTCTTCCTTCTGTCTAATTGAATCTATAAATACGAGGCATGATTCATTGTAAAGGGTTGGACATTCCTTGTTTTGCAGGCTCCTTTTTCTTCTAGCAAAGGAATTTGTGGAATTTCAGGCCTTCCATCAAAGTTGCAATATATTTCTTGCCTCCTGGTTATTTTGTAATGTATTGTATCAATCTGCAGAGCAATAAAACACGTTTGTGATCGATTCTAGATCCTTTATGTCTCTTTTTCTCACATCTAGTCTTTTATTATAAATCTAGTTATCTATGTTTGATTATTGCATGTATTTGTTGGTTTGTGTCTATCAGTAGAACTAGTGTTCATCATTCCTTCGGTGCATCACCTTGTAGTTTAGTTATTTTTTATTTCTTGTACCCCTTTCTTATCCTTGTCTCCTTGTGAGTTTTAGATTAGGTATAGAGATAGATCCTCTACAAATTCTCACGTATGCATCTAAATAGAGGAATAAGGAACCAACCTTTAATCTGGAGAGCTTTCCCATTTTGCAAGGTCCCACACCTTGGGAAAGTTCAATGTTATGCAATCACACCAAATGAGTTTGCCTTAGAAAAGTAGATTTTTTAGAACTCATTTGGGGGTGTTGTGATTTTGCACTAATAATTTTGGCATGCTCGGTGGGACACTGGGGTTAGATATTTCATCTTCTCTTAGTGTCTCAACAAAAATAACATAACTTACACCACCGTGCGCCACTAACAGTTTTGGCACACCCGATAGGATAGAGAAGTCTCCATCTTATTACAGTAAGAATTGATGTACACTTGCTGTGATTCTGGATTTTAAGAAGTCTTAAAATTGTACATCTGACGACTCCAAAAGAAACAAGTCCACTGGTTTCAGCAGTCCAAGCAAGTTCATGAGAAAAACCCGGTCTAGAGAAAGGAAAGAAGGCATATTTGAATACTTGCGTCTATCCCTAGGAAAAGAAAGGAGAGGAAGAAGAGTTCAGAGGTCTCCATCTCCACCAAATAGAACCTTACCAACACCTCCACCTACAAGGCCTTTCCTTCACTTCTGCAAGGGTTCTTAGGCCAATCAAAATGGCACAACCAAATCCATATATCAACTTCATTGGCAGCTACCCACTCACCCTGAATGCACAAAATCCAGTCCCCATAGCAGAATTAAAGAGTATCCTATATTTCACTAGGGAAAACCAAACTTCCCCTGGTGATCATGTCCAAGATATTGTGAATGTTTATACAATCCACAAAATCCATGAGATGGAAATTATAGTCAAGATGCTCACCTCTTCATTCAAAGGGAAAGCTTCCCAATGGTTTAGGAGCCTTGAGGCAGGCTCTATCCAAAATTGGAACTAGTTGTGCACAGCTCTTCATAACCAGTTTGGAGAAAAGGGTGATAACTTGTCTTTGTTGGAGTAACTGGCAACAATCAAGAGAGCCCCGAATGGGAAATTGATGGATTTCAACCTAAGGTTTCAATGGACCTGGGACAGGATTCCAACAACAGTAAAGCCCACTAACGAAGGTTCCTTCTTAGACTTTCTTAGTGATTTGAATTCGATATTTCTTTGATGATTCAGTCAATGGGGGCACAACCTTACATGCAGCCTGTAACCTTTCCATAGGGGCTGAAAACCGTTTGATTCATGTTTGGCAAAATCACTTCTAGGCCATCCATGCCTCTATACCCTACGTTAGGAAGCCCAAATACTAGCCAAATGCCTACAATAGCTCCTATACCCACCCCCAGGAGTCAAAGCTCAGCTGAAGCCTCCACTACATCCTCTAACAATTCCAAGGAACTCCAGGAAGTCATGAAACAACTCCAAAACCTGGGGAATGAGCTAGTAGCCATCAAAAGATAAAGCATGCTCGATTTCTATGACATATCAGCCTCAACCTCAATATCGTGTCAAACCCCCATATCAGTAAAATAGACCACCAACCCAGGATGTAAATCAGATTCAACACCAAGGACAACCTCAAGATGCTAGAACTTTCAGGCCATATGATCCAAGTACAACGTCAACATCAAGGGCATTGGTTCCAGCACAAAATAACATGGCACAAGAATATGATGGTGTTTCCCATGCAGTCAACCACATAATTAGTCAATGTGCTTAAATCGTGCATTAAATTAGACTCGATGGTGAAAATCGTTGGTGTGTCACAAGAACCTAGCCGTGAAGAAAGTCAATAGCAAGGAGTTCAGAAGAGGGACCCCCAAACGAAACTATGCTTGTCAATTGGCAGATCAAGACTTCTTGGAAAGAATTAGAATCCTTCTCAAAGTATAGTTATCAATACATGGTCTAAGAAGAGAAATATTGAGAAGGACATTCACCAAGCTCATGTGATCCTCAACCCTCCATTTCCAAGCAAGGTATTGGCATTCAAAATACAACTCCTAATGTGCAAAGTCAATCCAAGCCACCTTCTAGACCTACTCAAGCACCAGTTGTAACAGCCTAGGTGCAAGAGAAAAATGTGCCTGGGAAGGGGCAAAAAGGATAGCTCATTCAACATCATCAAGAAAATGAAGAGGACAAGTGTGAACATTTCACTATGGGAGTCACTAGCCATTCCACGAGAGGAATCATTTTGTAGAATTCCATACGAAATTCGTCCAAGTTCAAATAAACCCCTAACCAAAGCAAGAGAGAGTGCTTACCAATACAGCTTCAACCCGAGAGGAACCAAGGAGAAACAAGGTAAGATCCTGAGACCTCCATTCTACGTCTCATTGATTATTGGAGACAAATTGGTGCACAATTGTATGATTGATTCTAGGGCTAGTAGTTCTGTGATGCCCAAGAAAATAGCTGATCAGTTGGGTCTCCAATATGAATTCATCTCTAGAGGGGTAGTGCAATTAGATGGGACAATAGTGACAACTATTGGAATCATCAAAGATCTAAACCTCACTTTGCATGCCTACCCTAATGTAACTATTTTGTAAAACATGTCAATCATAGATTTGCCACCACATTTTTCTTTGTGTCTGTCTAGGGACTTCACTACCAAAATTGGAGGCTACCTTTCTGCTGATTGGTCACACATGCCCTTTACGACAAGGTATGGGGAAAATGCCACAATTAGATCTAAACCCATTGTTGATTATCATATTGAATCCTATATGCCTAGCCTAATCAATGCCAACTACTTAGCTTTTGATCAAGAAGACCTCCTAAGCACTTGTGAAGCAAATACCAAGGTGGGGTGTATCCCAGACTTGACTCTTGATGAGTGGGCCAACAAAATTCATGCTTTTGACCCCTATAAGGAGATGGAAGAATCTGAGCTAGGTGTCTACTGCCTACATGAAGAAAATCATCCTCTTCTTGACCTAATTAAGCTAGAATACAAGGATGAAAATGAGGTATGGCAATTGTTCTTTGATGGCTCAAGGAGTAGACAAGGAGCTAGAGGAGGAGCTATGATTGTGTCCCCCAAAGGTATGAAATATTATTCAACCTTCATATTCCAGTTTGCTTGCTCAAATAATACTGCTGAATATGAGGCTTTGGTCCAAGGTCTTCATTGGGCAAGGAAGCTAGGAATCAAGAACTTGCAAGTGTTTGGTGACAGTGAACTGGTTTCCAATCAAGTTAGAGGACTTAATGCTGTAAAAATGACCTACTCAAGAATTACAAGAGTACAAAGATGGGATCTCATGGAGGATTTTGAGGCCTTCAACATTGTGTCCATACCTAGGAAGGAGAATGAAGTTGTTGATAGACTTGCAATAGTTGGAGCAATGTTTGATGTGGTTGACAATCAAGAGGGATAGAGAACAACCACATATCCATGTAGTTGTGAGGCCAGTAGTGCTAGATAATAATACATGCTAGGTGTTCAAGAATGATCAACAGATCATTAAATTTTTGTAAGAAGCTGAATTCTCAGCTATAAACCAAAGCAGACTAGAGAAGTAATACGGGAATCAGATAGTACAACTACATACAAACAAGCTTCCCAAAGGCTTAGTGACACTAGAATCTATTTTCAATCCTAATGATCAGTTTATAAAGGAGAAGGCTAACTTACGATCAAAGGAGAAGATTCGAGTCAATCCCACTTGAGAAGACAAATCACTTCAAATTGGCAAAGTGGCCACCAAGCAAGAAAGGTATGAATTCATACAACTTTGCTAAGAATTTCTAGATTTTTGTTCTTGAGCTATGAATACCTAAAAAGGTTCAATCCAAAGCTAGCACAACACACAATCTAACTAGATCCAGTGCTCAGCCCATCAAGAAAAAGCAGAGACCAATAAACCCACACATTGAGCCTCTAATGAAAAAAGAGTTGAACAAGCTACTAGAGGTGAGTATCATATTTCCAATCAAACACTCAAGTTGGGTTACAAACTTGGTCCTAGTCAGAAAGAAGAATGGAGAGATTAGGTGTGTTGACTTCAGAGATTTGAATAGAGCATCTCTCAAGGATCACTACCCACTCCCCTCGATGGAGCAGATTTTGCAAGTGGTGTCCGGATCAGAGAGGTTATCTCTCCTAGATGGTTATTTGGGATATAATCAGATCATGGTGAAAGAAGATGATCAATTCAAAACAACTTTCACCACCAAATGGGGCACCTATGCCTATAGAAAAATGCCATTTGGATTGTCCAATGTCGGAGCCACTTTTCAAAGGGAAATGGATATGGCATTCAAAGGACTAATCAACAAAATAGTACTTGATCTATCTGGATGACATTACGGTGTTTTCCAAAAATGCAATAGACCATCCTTTCCACCTAAGGCAGGTATTCTAAATATGCAAGAGTTTTGGGGTGTCATTGAACCCTAAGAAATGCATATTATTGGCCCATGAAGGAAAGCTGCTAGGCCATATTGTATCAAAGGAAGGATTGGTAATTGACCCAGAGAGAGTTCAAGCAATAAGAGCATTGCCATTTCCAAGTCACAAGAAGGCTCTTCAGAGCTTCTTGGGAAAAATCAATTTTGTCTGCAGGTTTGTTCTAAACTTTGTTACCCTTGTTAAGCCAATAATGTTGATGCTGGAAAAGAGATTAGAATTCAAGTGGACAGATGAAGGAAAAGCTAGCTTTAAGGCTATTAAATAATCCATATCACAAGACCCAACTCTTGTGAATCTAGATTTTTCCAAAGACTTCATACTGTATTCCTTTGGTGACAGTGACACGATTTCTGCAATTGTGGTTCAATAGAACAGAGAAGGTACAAAACAGTCAATATCTTTCTTTAGCTAGATTCTGGAAGATTATGAGGTGAGGTACTCCTTCATTGAGAAGCAGTCCCGTGGTGATCTCATGGATTAAAGAAGTTTAAGCATTTGGTTTCAAATAACAAAATCCAACTATTGGTCTTCCATGCAGGAGTTAAGGAATTACTTCTCGCCAAGCACCCAATGCAAAACATGCAGGGATGGATCACTCATGTCATGGAATATGACATTGAGATCAAGGTCACTAAGCTGGTCTGTGGGAAGGAGTTGTGTGAACAACTAGCCTCAGTCAACAAGATGAGACAAAAATGAAAAGGATGTTGTTTTTGTTCTACAAGATGATTAAGAAGAAGGGAGAGATGATGTACCTACTCCTTATTGGACCCAAGATATTGTGCACTTCCTTAAAATAGTCATATGTCCTCATGGGATGAGTAAAACAAAAAGGAGACATTTAAGGTTACAGGCCATCCCATTTGTTATTATTGATAGTGTCTTATTCAAAAGAGACATCAATGGCATTCTGCTAAGATGCATCGAGACAGATCAGGTGGAGAGAGTGCTACAAGAATTCCATGTTGAAGCAATTGGAGGCCATTTTTCTCCAAGAGTGACAACACTCAAAATCATGAAAGTAGGTTATTATTGGCCTAGAGTGTTTAGTGACTATTACGCATGGATCAAGAGGTGCAAGAATTGTGCATTCTTCAAAGGCAAGGAAAGGCTAGCAACACTTCCATTGCACCCAATATCAGTCAACCAACCTTTCATGCAATGGGGATTGGAATTCATTGGATTCATCAATCCAAATTCAATCCAAGGCCACAAATGGATTCTAACAACGACATATATTTCACCAAGTGGACCGAGGCAATGGCACTCAAGGAAGCCAATGAGTCTAGTATCCTAGATTTCTATGAAGGGATAGTGACCAAATTTGGAGTGCCAACCACCATCATATCAAACAATGCATTAGCATTCATAGGTTCTAAGATCACAGGATGGGCTATTAAGAATGGGACTTACTTGAGCACTTCATCAAACTATTACCCCCAAGGTAATGGCCAAGCTAATTCCACAAACAAGAACCTGCTAAATATCATCAAAATAACTCTTGATGAGAATCATAGGACCTGGCATACAAAGCTCAAAACGGCCTTAGGACTAATAGAATAATTCCCAAGAGATCTATAGGCAGCTCTCCATTCAAACTTGTCTATGGGAAAGAAATAGTGTTTCCTATATCACTTGAGTTGCAACATTGGAGATCGTAAATCAACTAGAGATGTCTGAATTTGAGCCAATGGAGGCCAGGTATGCAAAGATGGTAGAATTAAAAGAAACTAGAGAGCATGCTCTCCAAGCAATAGAGAAGAATCAAGCTTTAATCAAGAAATTCTTTGACAAGAAGGAAAAAGCAAGGACCTTCTAGGAAGGGGACCTGGTTTTGAAATGGGATGCAGATCGAGCAAAACTAGGAAGACATTCCAAATTTGACGCCCTCTGGAGTGGCCCCTATATGATCACAAGATGCAAAAGTAGAAATGCTTTCCAATTGTCTACATTGGAGGGTGAAGAGTTGCAGATTCTAGTGAACGGGATCTATCTTAAGCACTGTTACTAAAAGGAAAGTCTCACCTTGTACATATTAGTTTAATTTCTCTTTCCTCTAAGTGCTTGTGCACATTGCATTTCTGTAGTGTAGGTTGCTTTTCTCCTAAGTGCTTTGCACACTTTGCATGTTCTATTTGGAGCATGTATGATTTCAAATTTTGTAGATAGTTGTGGTACTGTTTTGTTGCTCTTGTGCAGTCCATTCGGAGAAATAGATGAAGCCCCGAGTCAAAACAATTTTCTACTCTCAGAAACCTTCATTTCGAGATTTCTTATGAAAATTGAGAGTGCAAATAGCCGGGCTTGTGAATTAGAGGTAGAATCAGTATCAGACCATCGTTCTTGACTCCATGCCCAACGGATACGACAAGGCATTTGGTCTTTTCATCTAGCAGGCAAATACCCCTGTGAGTCACCAAATTGTTATCCATATTTCACCTCGGGCCAAATATTGGATCAGCCACGACCCCGCATAGAAGGAACTTGAGAAAATTGTTCAGATTTGTAAATTGGTCACAGAGGGACTCAACTATGAAATAGCGGGGGCAGACAAGAAGGGGCGATGCCGCAGAGGAACCAGAAATAAGAAGGGGAAGAAACGGCAAAGATCCGAAGTCCCTGCTCGATTCATCGAAAAGGGTCCAAAATCGACTAAGAAAAAAGGAGACAGTGGAAAGAACCACATGTCCTAATGGTGCCTCTCCAAATATGAATCCAAAAAGGGAAGCCCAAATGAGCGCCAGGCTACCACGTGGCCCTAGTAGGTGAAAAATGGAGAAACGTCTTCAGGCCTTTTAATGCAGGATCTTCTTACCTCAATGAACAGATAATATTTGATCTGTTCTACCATTTCATTTTCTTTCAAGGTGCTAAACCAAGGATTGATGTAGTAAAGATGGATTTTGGGGAAAATTTTTATCTAAGCATTAACGGCAATGGTTGAACTTCAACCTACTTTTCCCGCTTCTCTCTATTTTTGTTTTGTCTGATTGAATCTATAAATACGGGGGCATGATTCATTGTAAAGGGTTGGACATTCCTTGTTTTGCAGATCCCTTTTTCTTCTAGCAAAGGAATTTGTGGAATTTCAGGCCTTCCATCAAAGTTGCAATATATTTCTTGCCTCCTGGCTGTTTTGTAATGTATTGTATCAATCTGCAGAGAAATAAAACATGTTTGTGATCGATTCTAGATCCTTTCTATCTCTTTTTCTCGCATCTGGTCTTTCATTATAAATCTAGTTATTTGTGTTTGATTATTGCATGTATTTGTTGGTTTGTGTCTATCAGCAGAACTAGTGTTCATCATTCCTTTGGTGCATCACCTTGTAGTTTAGTTGTTGTTTATTTCTTGTACCCCTTCTTATCCCTGTCTCCTTGGCAAGTTTTAGATTAGGTATAGAGATAGATCCTCTGAAAATTCTCATGTATGCATCTAAACAGAGGAATAAGGAACCAACCTTTAATCTGGAGAGCTTTCCCATTTTGCAAGGTCCCACACCTTGGGGAAAGTTCAATGTTATGCAATCACACCAAATGAGTCTACCTTAGAAAAGTAGATTTTTAGAACTCATTTGGGGGTGCTTGTGATTTCACACTAACAAGCCCATAAAAAAGCTATGGAAAATGCATCCTCACATTGCTCTTCTTGTCAAAGAAGAACTTCATTTCCTTCTCTCGGTTTCCTTTATCCTACCCATTGACTATCCCTAATGGATTTCTAACATCATCCCTGTCACGAAAGTGACAGCGGACTCCACATTTGCACAGATTTCCATGACCTCAACCTTCCTTTCCGTAAGGATGATTTTTCTCTACCAGGTATTGACCAACTAGTTGATCTCACCACCGGCCATGAGATGTTATCACTCATGGATGGTTTCTCAGGTTATAATCAAATACTACTTTCTCCAGAAGATCAACACAAAACTTCTTTCATCACTCTTTAGGGGACCTTCTATTATCGAGTCATGCCTTTTAGCCTTAAAAACACTGGTGCTACATAACAACAAGCCATGAATTATATCTTTCATGAGATCATGCATCACATATTGGAAGATTACGTAGATGACCTTCTTTCCAAATCCAAACATCAGGTCGAACACCTAGCATTCTTAAAGGTCATCTTTGACCATGTCATCAAGTATCAAGCGTTCACCTTCAACCTAAGATGTTTGTCTTTGCGGTAGACTTTTAGGAAAACTCCTTGGTTTCATCGCTTATTTACATGGCATAGAAATCGATCCTGCTAAAGTGAAGGATATTCTGGAGGTGCCTCCTTACTAATCTCCGTCAACTTTGAATCTTACAAGGTAAGTTGCAATCTATTCATCATTTTATCTCACAGATTTCTGACCACTTTCAACCATTTCATCATCTCCTCAAGAAGGACACCTCAGTCAAATGGGATGATGAATACCACAAATCCTTTGACGCCTTAAAACAATACCTTTTTCAACCACCGGTGTTCATTCCTCCTAAGGATGACCAAGCCATTTACCTATACATTTCTGCTACAGACTTAGGTTCCATGTTTTCTCACTTTGTGACAAACAACACAGAGAGAAAGTGATTTAAGATATAAGTCATACCCTTTTGGACTATGAAACTAGCTACACTCATGCTTTGAAAAGTGTTTCTTAGCCTTAGTTTTTGTCACCACTAAACTACATCATTAGCTACTCAACCACAAAACATTTTTCATCACTAACACTAACCCTCTATATTATATGTATGCTAAACCCTACCGACATCAATGTGTTACACGCTCGCTCATGCTCCTTGCCGACCTTAACCTTGAATTTATCCATAAAAACTCTATCAAAGGCCATGCCATTGCTTACAAAGTGGCAGGTGCACCTCTTTTTGGAAATCAACCCTCTAACTTAAATTTCCCTGATGAATCCATTGCTACACTCTCCTTGGATGATACCACTTATCAAATGACCCTCTTCTTTGATGGTACCAAATGTCAGCATGGGGGTGGTATAGGTGTTATCCTCATTCCTCTTAGTGGTGAACCCATGTCGTTATCTTTCAAACTAGATTTTGAGTGTACTAACAACATCACCGAATATGAAGCACTCATATTGACCTTCAAACCGCCATCTCCCTAGATGTTAAATCAATTAATATCTTTGGTGATTCCCAACTAGTTGTAAATCAAGTCAAGGGTATATACCAGTGTCGTAATGAAATATTACAAAAGTAAAAATGTCATGTTGACACACTTTTAACTACCTTTGATCGTTACGACATTCAAACCACCCCCATTCTACCAATAAATTTATAGATACCATGGCCTGTCTAGCTTCTCAGATACCCGCTTCGCCTATTGACTCCAAAATCTTTGTCACAATACAAAGGTTGTAATCACCCTCTTATCTATCTTGAGAGGTTAACTCCATCGGAATAGTTACACTTTGACCCACGCAACCTTTGGTATAAGCATTTTACAAACTACCTTTCCCTTTCCATTTTTCCTCCCGATCTCACTCGTAATGGATAACACACATTTCTTAAAGGTGTATCTCGGTATGTCATCATGGGTGGTCTCCTTTATAAATGTGGCTTCGACGGTATTCTCTTACGATGCCTTAGAAGTTCTAAGATTCCCTACACCATCAAGGAATTTCACGATGGAATTTTTGGAGGCCACTTTAGTGGTTTAGCTATCGCTAAACGCATTCTTCACCTTTGCTATTACTTGTCCTAACCCTAAACCGTAACTATTGTGACTATATCAAACATTTTGTGAAATTCCAAGAACATGCCAATCTTCATCACACACCTATTCATGCCTTAGAGGTTGCACGAGACCTTTGGCCTTTCTCTCAATGGGGTTTGGATCTCATTAGAGATATCAATCCTCGCCTTCACCACGCCATCAATGGATTATAGTTGCTACATCTTGAATATTACACTAAATGGGTAGAATCCATTCCCCTCATTTCTACGAAAGCCGAGGATATATGTGAATTCATTAACCATCACATCATTTGTTGCTTTGGTGTCCCTCACCGTTTATCACCGATAATGGAAGGCAATTCAAAAACAAAACCCTACGCAAGTTATACAAGGATTTTGGAATTCAACTCGCTTTCTCATCACCCTATTACTCACAAAAATGGTCAAGTAGAATCAACCAACAAAACCTTGAACAAAATTCTTATAAAAGTAGTTGGCGATATCGGGAAGGATTGACATACACACATTCCTTTCACCTTATGGGATTACCGCACTAGTATTCACACTTTGACTATTGCCACACCTTTCTCTCGGTCTATGGTACGAGGTTATCTTGCCTCTCAAAGTTTAGATTCCATATCTCTACATCTAACTACACGATATGCTCAACAATGATGACTTTCACTGGACCATTCAAAGACAACTTGATTTTATAGATGAATGTCATCTCAATGCTCTTGACCATCTCCAAATATACCAAAATTGTATTAGGCATGCCTACAAAAATGTGTCCACGAATGGACCTTCTAGGTTGATGACCTCATCTTGAAGGAAAATCATTATGTAACAGAAGAAGAGAAAAGTAAACGGGGAAATTTTTCTCCTAATTGGCTTGGATCCTATATTGTTACTCATGCTTATGGATCAGGTGCTTATTATTTGTCTTCACTTGAAGGTAAACCTGAACCTAAGCCCCTCAATGCCTTACATCTTCAACCATTTTATTGTTGAAATCAAGTCCTATATCACTTTTTGTCTATTAACCACTCATCCATTAAGCATTATTCACCTTCCATGTTACCCATTTTGAGGATCAACGACTAAACAAGAATCATGTAATTACTCATCATCATTCACCTTATCTTCAATATGAGTATTATGGCTCTACTCATAGCATGATTCTCATGGATACTTTTCATATTTTTCAAATATGGAATCCCATGGTCATTTGTTACTTAAAACCATCTCTTTCATAGTTAATCTCTTTGTACTAAGGTTTTCTCTTCTAAACAAGAACTTAATCTTCCTCTATAGTCTTGTCCATGACTTAAATGTCTAAAAACAAAATGGGATTCAACTCCTTGAGTCAAACTTCTAGCAAACAGATGACTCCCTCAAAAAGGACATCTCTTCTCTCTATCTTACCACTATAAATAGACCTCTCCTTGAAGGACAACTATATAAAGTCATTGCAAAAATACAATAAAATATTCAGAAGCTTCCCACATTGATCAACTTCACAAAGACCTCAAGGAGATAATATAATCATCCCATATAGACTTCCCGCATTGATTAGTCTATCAAAAACAAAAACAAATGAATAAAATGATAATTTTTTTGTCATGGACTTGCCTATTTTTGATCATGGGTTTCTTGCCAGTAAACATGCCATCATACACTAAGTTACGCTAAACCACCCACTTTCACCTCATTACCTTTTCACCCTAATTTTCTCTTGGCTCAAGGGACTTACCATGACTATGACATTTCATGATCATGTGACTTTCTTCTCCCTTACAATAGTCCATTATGCAACACCTTTATGGTCTTACGTTCATAAGCTAATCTTGAGTATGGTAGACTCATTAGGGTTCTTATCAATTAAGTGGCTCTTTTACCACCTCTTGTCATTAACCTTCCTCATTACTTATTGATTATCCTATACAAGACCAAATCATTGACACCTACATTTAAACAACTCAATCATACCTAAAAACTACCAACCCATTCATCCACTCATCACATTCTTCCCTATCTTATAGGAGAACTCAATCAGCCCGAGGCCCCTTTTCGTAGGGGCTATGTAGGAAGCACTCCAAGGGCATGGGGCCCTTAGAGGTTAGCTCAGCCATCCTTTACCATAACCAATTTCCCCTTCACTTTCTTATTCACATTCTACCTTAGTTTCCATTTTATATCAACAATTGGAAATTAAACCAAACAAGCACCCATTAACAAATATTATTACCACACCATCGAATAATTCATTTATCATTTTTACATTTCCACCATAGAAAATATTTGGAAATTTAAACCATAACATGCATATACATCACCATTTGTCTCCCATGTTACCAATAACTTGTAACTTAAATCAAAACCATAAACCATGACTCCACCATGCCTAAACTAACCTAACTCCATCATGCCTAAACCAACCTGACTCCACCATGCCTAAGTGACCTCACTCAATCATGCCTATGACCTTGACTCAATCATGCCTAATCCACCTAGTTTCCATCACATAAACAATAACATTGGAAATTACACACATAAGCACAACATCATACCATAAATATCACCATCTCTAAAAATCATCGAATCAGTGTCCATACATATATGCACAGAAGAAAAATAAATACACGTGCCTCTCATATACATTCTCAACATATTTGGCATGCAGTCGGTATAATAATCCAAATTTCAAAAATCTCATGTACATCCTCGCTATCTTTAGCACGTAGGCTCTGTATAAATAAAAAATAAACAAAAATTTGTATCTTGAACATATAGGGTGACTAATCGTCACCCCACCCGATGCCCATTCAAGTCTCATATTTTTCCTTCTCCTTTGCCTTAGTTCGGTGCCCCACCGACATCTCTACCTCGTATGGGTCTCAAAGTGCAACCTCTTCCTAACCCGTGGTCAAGTTGTGCCCACATTCTACACACACAATTACAACAGAAAATACCGTGTTTAAATTTTTTTGACTTACATTGCTCACTACACACAACACAGCAAGGGCTCCAAGTACAAAAACTCGACTCACATACAACAATCACATAATTCATCGACTCACATAGACACATGAAAACAACATAGGCATGTCGATGCCACACTTTTCCCAAATGGAAAGGGTACTAACAATGACTCAACCACAAGAGAAGGACTTCAGGAATGGTGAACCCACAACAAATCATTTCTTTAATTGTATTTTAGTTACGATCAACATTCCAAGAACATTATTGTGCAAGGATAAATTTCTCATTTGTCCACCCACAGATTCTTAAGTTTATTCCACGGTTAAATTACTGTTCGACCCTTTTAAGTGGGCTTCTTATTCTTTATGAAAAAATTCATAACTTGCATACTTATTTGGCATAATTAAAATGCGTATAAAATACTTAATTATCTTGTTCTTATGTTAAGAATATTCTTCTCAAACATATATTCAATGTCTACCTTTTTACTCTTACAACTCAAGTGGATGTGACTTGGTGTCCATATAGCAATATTAGGATTTAACGGAGATTTAGATACAAGATAGCTTTTTACCAAAACATTCCTCAATCACAGAATAGTTATTTCCCTACCATAGTTATTCTAATTCAATGACTTGTGGAATTCCATTTTGTTTTATATATGTATTTTGTTTTCTCGAAGGTTGATCACACCAAGGAAATTCATATTCTTTGAAACAAAATAATATATTTAATTGAGTTATAAGGTCTTCAAGAGTGGCATTATTCCGAACCTCAACTCTCGTTTTTACTCTTATATGCTTTATTTTCTACATCACATTATGGTCTTATTATTAGCATTGTCTTGTAAAAGGAGTTATGAAGTGTTTGTCTAACCTCTTGAAGACATATATGATAAGGAGACTTGAAGCTACACATGAACCCTAAGTTAACATCCAAATCAACCGAGGTTTAGATTAATTCCAACTTCACCTAAGGGTCTACCCTCAACTATATAAGAGTTTTAAGTGAGAGGACATATTTATGCTAATCCACCTTCAAGAAAGGACCAAGGTGTTATGTTGAGAGAAACCAAGGTAACACATTTAGTTGAGTAGAACTAAGGAGTTCATTAACAAGAGTTTAAGACCTAGAACAACTAAGTCACAACCTCCATCTATGATGTCTGGATCCAACAGGATTTCACTCGATGAAGAAATTTAATTTTAAATCTATCTTTAGATGACAAGGTAGTCCGCTAGGCTACGAAGGACGAGTTATCTCTACATACTCCAAATAAATTTTGGCTATGTCGCTCCTATCTACCAGGTTTATGACAATATCACTAAACATACTGACTAAGATGATAAACCCATTCTTGGGCTCTTGTTTACTCAAACTAGGACATATCCATTAAGTGCATAGTATAAGTTGATTCTACGCTTTCAATGTCTTCTACAAGTAGAGAGTATCACACATGAAAACAAGTTATGTTTCGATATTATATAGGGGTAGAGTGTTTCGATTAAATCTCTTTATTACATTTACAAAGTATGAATGCACAAGATGATTCATTAATCATTTATTGAACAATAAATATGCACTACAAGATATTATTTCAAATTCATTTACCTTATATAAATGTCAAACCTTTTTGCCAGGTGTACTATAAATCAAATTAACCTATGATTAAATGCACATTTCCTAGATGTCCTTGAAACCAACATCTCATACATATTAGCAAATTATCAAACATAACCTTCCTTTGTAACATGAGACTACATTATACATTTATTATTTTAACAATGAACTATATAAATTACAATGATAAGTAATGAATTTCACATCACCTTTTCATCGTCATTCTTTCATCCTGCAAAACCACGTGAGTATGATATCAGCGATAAATCGTTGGCATGGCATCCACCCTAATCTAACATAATTATCATTTTTCAGTTTCCCATTTACATATGATAATAATTACAATTTGCAATCAAAATAAAAGGTTTAGAGACATGTATTCATTACATTTCATTTTACTTCATTTTGTAACCCAGGAGAGAGAAAAAGAAGGGAAGAGAGAGAAAACACCATTTTGTCAAAAGTTATATTTCACACAACAAGTTACACTATAGAGTTTTAAATAGTTATTTACATGTGTCAAAAGTATCTACGGTGGTTTGGCAACCCGACGAGGGTCCCACAGCTTTCTATTTTTACATTTTCTTACTAGCTACAAAAATGTTCAAAATAGGCTCGGAGGCTAAGAAACCGCTTCCAAAAGTTGTCTTCTAATGAGAACACACACCATGATTAAATTTATATGTGTCCACCTATATACCAAGATTTCATAGCAATTGACGGAATTTGGAACTAGTGAACGGTTTACGTTTGGCGCGCTTAGTTTTCCGGGCCACCGGTCGTATTGACCCAGTTACACATGAACAAAAGTTAGCTCGAGGGCTCAGAAAACCACATCCAAAATTGACGTTTGATGGATGAACATGCAACGAGAAACTTCCTACAAATTTCCCTATACAAGGAGAGTTCAACAGAGTCGACGAAACTCAGAACTAGAAAACAGTTTTGAATGGCGACAAGTTTTCTGAAGCCACCGGTCCTAATTGGTCCAGTTTGACCTTGTCAAACTGTGACCAGAGGCCTACAAAATGCCATTGTCAAACTATCCAGAAAATTGTTTTTCCCTAAACTGAAAGTTCCATGCAATTTTCTAGTAAAAACACGAGAGGTTTGCGAAGACAGATATTAATTTCTCTATCTAGGTTTCAAATGGCGGTTCAAAACGAAAGCCAACTTTCTAGATTTAATAGCTTTCTACTGCTGTAAAACAGTGTAACAGGCTCCTATAAGAGCGTCAAAAGATCACATATGTTCATTCGGGGTCAATCCAAAGGTCAAGGTGACTCCTTGCATACCAAGGTACACGAATGAAGCTTAACATCTCATTTTCAGAGTTACGAAGGGTACTTAATGAGTCTCCGAAAAATGTAAAAATTAACTATTTAAACAAGGAGAAGGTCAACATTATTACTAGGAAGTCAATTTCATCTTGTCGATAAAACAATATTGTAGCGATCTAGTTGGGTAGGAAGTTTTCTAAATCACCTCAGAATGAGGGTGGAAGTTCATGTTTTAATGCAAACGAGTTATTTTGACTTCGTGAGTTATGACACGACATTTCATTGTTTTGTAATGAGTTGATAAAAACATTTAACTATATTATAATCCTAATATTTTAAAATTATATTAAGTTGCAAATGAAAAACTAAAGTATGAGAGTTATGAAAGATGAGGGGAGGTGAACCATGCCTAGGAGGAACGGAGTCGGTCAAACCCGTAGGCTTCGGTTCAGCATCTCGCTTGGGCACTTTGTCAACCAGTTCACGAGCATCCACAGCTCCACCATTTTGCATACACATCTATCATAAAATTTGTAACTGCAGATTTGAAACCATTCCTCTACTCTTTATACTTTGAAGGATGTCCATAATGTGTTCCACAACTCGCATCTGGCACAGGACAGGAGATGCTAGCAAAGGTTATGGAAACTGGCTTTAGATCTGCCAGTTCTGAGTTTCTCAGAAGAATCAAAAGCCTTTTCAACAAACCCATTTGTGAACATCTTATAGTCTATGTTTTCCCATAAGACCATGTTTTTTTGAAAGACATTCACTCGGAACATTTATACACCATGCATATTTGCACATATTCTACCATCAGTGCAATCCTTCACGCCACGTTTCAAGCATTTAGTAGAACAGAGCATATGCCAAGCGTATGGGTCCACATGTCAGCAGGTCTGTCAGGGCACTCACCACTACAAAAGCTAGTACAAATCCCCATTTTTGGCACTAACGGGGGAAAAAAAATGGCAATAAAAAAACAAATTTTCCTTATGCTTAGATGGACGGCCATGCTCTGATCTAGCTCTGGCATTATGGAATGGTGACGAGCAACTGCAGAAAGGGAAAACTATCAAGCCAAAGATCTCTCCATTACAGCAGTGAACCAATGTGACTAACTTATGAGGGACCCACGTATTCCATGCACAGCCGTAACATTACTCCATGAGAAGCTATCTCATTCTTTCATTTGGTCAAAATAATCTTGTAATAGCGCCCATGTTCTCGTGAGATGCCACGCAGTTCCGGGTTTCCCCCATTTTATACAAGCTGGGAGGATGTTGGAACAAGTCGCAATAAGGAACTCCATGAGATGACATCTGGCGAGGCATTTCTTTGAAAAAAACAAAAGGTGCCCTGAGCAAATGGATATGTGTAAAAAACTGCGACCATAGCAATCCATGAAACCACATTTCCTTCAAGCATTTTTCCCAACAGACCCTACGCATTTCCATCTAGCACAACCAACAAATCCTCCTCCTTCATGCCTTCTTCAACCTCTGGTGGTGCGCAAAAAAATTGGTCTGAAGCTTCCTTCCCATGGCGGCGGAAGCTGCTTGTCTTCATTCAACAATAAGACAAAAATCCCATAAGGAGCCCCCTTTGCCCTAACCGCCCCAAAATTCACGGGCTTTTTAATTTTAATTCTTTTATTTTATTTATTTATTTTTTAAATTAAAAATGTTTTGTCCTGATCGGCACTACTCCCAAAATTTTTATTTGTTTTCTTGCACCAGTCCTAACGTAATTAATCTCTCCTCTATGTTGTCTTTATCTTCTAAACACAGCCAAATGTTCTTCAAATTCCTCAATGGCCTTGTTCTTTTTGCCTCTCAACTCTTTGTCTAGCTTGCAAACTCTTTCCAAAATATTTTTATATTTTGCGGGGTACTTCGACTCTTATTTTCTCCCTCAAAACCTTGTTCACCACTACCTCCAATACGAGGCATCTGCAAAGTTGATTGTTTGGCCAAAGTCCTCATACACTTGCCTTGGCATTCACGACTGCTTTCTTTGTTGTAGCCTCATCAATCTCCACAACCGGCACCCGTTCTTGTAACTCCTTCATAAACTTCACTTTTTTGTGTTTGGATATATGCGCAATTTATCCAATGGTGTCACATCCGTCACATATACTTCATTTCCAATCTTAGGTTCGTTGATCCGGAGGACATTTGACATACCATAAGTTCCCTATTTCTCCCTAACTTAGTTGCATGCGGAAGATCTCATCAGTAGTTTCGACGCCTTTTGAATGAGGCGAAACAAACGTTGTACGTAGGAGATACCATCCATGCAAGCTCAGGTGCAAGAGGTCAAAATAGAAGGCACTGGTGCAATGACAAGTGGCACTATAGTGGCTGGGCTTGTCTCTGGGCTCACCAACCCCTTGTACTCTCTATACTATATGTGCGAGATATGGTCCTCTCACTCAAGGCATGTTGTGCTCTATATACTACATACGAGGGGACATCTATCCCCACGTAGTCGATGATGGTCCCGATAATATCGCGCCTCATTCAAAGCATCCCCGAACCTAGCCATCGTGCTGCCTCGTGGTGGTGGTGTCATCGGTCTCGAGACCACATATCTCGTATGCCATGGGACCCTATCTTGCTACTACCTATACCATGGACCTTGTCCCTAAGCTCGTGTTTGTGCTCGTGCTACGACCTTAGCCTCAGTAAGGTCATAATTTGCCTGCACGTGTAGTGGCCAACTAGGCATGTAACCCTACTACATGTGACTACAAGGTGGCCACCTGTCCCTAGTCTTAGGGATAATTTTAGTGGCAAATATTCGTAATATGGTGAATATTCCATTTTTGAAAATTTTGAAAAGGTCAATTTTCTGGCATGGGTTAGTGAGCTATTCACGTAAAATTACGCTTAATATTTTTAGGGTCACCTTCGCCAACCCTTGAAACTATTCCCTATATAATCCTAGATTATTTGCCAAGTAGAATGCTACTAGCTCACTCATACCACCTAGGGGCATATGTATTATTAAGTACAATAAATTCACGACAGGAGGGCGGAGGCTGTAGATGTGCAACAGAGAGTTTGTTGACGCACGACAGGGAGATTTTGTTGATGCGCGATAAGGAGAGTTTGTTGACATGTGACATGATTGCAGAGAAATTAGATGCACGATAGAGAGTTTGTTGAAGCATGACACAAAGATTTTGTTGTCATGCGATCAAAGGGCGGAGGCTACAGACGCACGATAGAAGATTTATTGTTGCACATCAACAAGGTTGTTGATGCACGTCAATGAACCTTGCCGACACGCGCCAAGAACCATATTGACACGCATCAATGAGGTTTGTTGATGCACGTCAGCAAAGTTCATTGACGCACGTCAGTGAGGTTCTTTGAAGTGCATCAATAAGGTTGTTGACGTGCGTCGCTGATGTTTGTTGATACATGTCAATGAGGTTCGCTTGACACATGTCAACAACCTTGTTGATATGCAACAAAGAGTTTTTGATGCGCGACACGAGAGATTTTGTTGTCGTGTGATTAGAGGGCATAGGTTGTAAATTCGCGATAAGAGATTTGATGTTGCGCATCAACAACCTTTTTGACGTGCGTCAACAAGGTTGTTGACACATGACAATAAATGTCCTATCACGTGTCTCGTAGCCTTCGTCACACCACTTAAAAATTAGCCAAAATATTACTTTTGACCCCGGAAAATTCACCTTCCCACAAAATCGGTTCTAAGGATATTCGCCAAGTATTTTCCACCTCCAATTTCTAAGAGGTCTCTTAAAATGAACCCTTCCTCGTCTACATCTCCACCTTTTGCGGGTGCCTCGTCCCTAGAAAATTTGGGCCTATAAAGCCACCACTTGTGCCTGTAATGTGGCCACCTGTGCCTCGGACCCTATCAACTTCCCCTATAAACCTGTAATCTCACGGCTGTAAGATAAAGAACCTACCCTTGCAAAGTATCACTCTAAACCGTAAGGGTAGCCAAGTCTAGCTACCCTTTCCTGGTGGTGTTGTTCATAGCTACGCCGACCACCACTACACGTATTTATTTGTAACCTTGGCATCATTAATGCTGGGTCCACTACCTGCTCCTCCTACCCTATCAAAGACATCGCTGGGCCATGCGGTAGAGGCATAGGCCTCTCCATGTCATCTCTCCTGTATTGAGGAAATGGTGGAGGCACATCTTGGGGAAGCCCAAACTATCGTCGGACCCTATCTATGGGTATCATCTCGTGATCTTCGACACGACGCCCTATATCCATTTGAGTAGCTACAACTCGTCTAACTCTACCACCATCTACCTCGTATAAAGGGAAGCCAACATACAACCTCCAAATAATGTCCACTCTAGATAACCCATTTTTAATATATGTCGATAGTAAGCTACATCGTGCGTAGCCCATGCAACCCCGCACTCTCTAACAACATGCACCCAATTCCTGTAGCCAACTCAAACAAAGCCCACCTTGAATGCATCTGGTTGGGGCATACCAACTAGACACACACATATGATGTGCTCGTATGCCTAAGCGGCGGAGAAGAAAGGTGCAGCATAAGTTAAACCTTCGTAACCACCCATATGCCTATAACTCCTCGTATAATCGCACCAAGTATGTTGGTGCCCAAGAAAAATAGGTCCTATCCTCCATCATGTCATGGAGAACCCCCATCGATGGCCATGAGAATCTCCCACCCCCGCATCTAGCAACACAAAATAACACACTGCCTCCATGATCAAGACCACTAACCTCATCTCCTCAAGATGGGACACGTACATATCTCCATAGCTCATGATCACGCTATGGAACCTCATCTCTACCATCCCCTCTCCAAAAACAGTCAAGATTAGCTCCTCTGATTCCTCTAAATAAATAGAGTAAACTTGTGTCCCCACTATCAGTAACCACAATATCTTGTACACATCCTCTAGGGTAATTGTGATCTCACCACAATGAGATGAAATATGTTGGTCATTGAATCTCATCTCTGCCGATGAGTGTGACCATCAAGATTGGCTCTGAACTATGTGTCTCAGTATCATCCGACCTTGATAAGGCTAAAATCTATAACATGACACCAATCCTCCATCGGCATGCTCCCTTATACCACTAAGTGACAGAGGCGGTACTCTATCTCTCATTCACAATGGTCTCTAGCTTTGCACCAAGAAAATCATACCATTGTTAAACCTTCACCATACCCAACACATCTCTTACCCAACAAACCTATTCCCAAACCCTTATTGCTTATTGTACCCCAACCCTACAAATTACCCTTTTTTACACCCATCCACTCGTACCATTTATACCTATTACCCTACTCATTCTCAATAAACTTTCCTTTCCACCTAATTACCTATCTTTTTCTCCCACCCTACCTTGTTTCTTGATCTATTTTTCTTGAAATTCAACCGACATCGGTCCATCATGACTGGTATTGGTCACCTAATACTTGAAGGAAGCTAGCCAATGCTAACCAACATTGGCGAAATCTTGACCAGCGTCACACATTGTCACGGAAATCAATCAAAACTCCCTATTTCTCCCAAAATTCTCAAATCTAACCTAGAATTCTATCCTACCTTACCCAAACCTAACCTAAAACCCTCCCCACCCCTATTTACCCTACCTAGGACCTCTCCCCTCCCTCATTGCAACATTTTAACCACAAATTCAAAATTATCCCCCCACCGACACGATTTTACCCAACACCAATTTTACCAACCTATTTTAACAACAAATGACAAATTGGGATCAAATCCTACCTCATCGTCATGCCTTCGGCATGGTGGCACGTCTATCCACTACACTAGTGGCCCGCCCAAACCCTCTCCCACTCTGCCATGCCCAAATCACCAAATCTACTCCTTTACTCCAAAAAATCAACTCACTCTGCTTAATCTCGTGGACCCGCCTTCCAATACCCACTCACGTACTAAGAACTAGCTAACTCAACTTGACACTTCACAATGTCACTTTCCACACAGTACTAATTTTCTGTCATTTTCACAAATGACAACAAGTTGAAATGAATCCATCACACATGTATTTTTATTTTTTATCCCCAAATTGACATGACCGATGTCACCATGTCATGCACTACCAAACCAAATTTAGTTAAATCATAACCAACATCGGTCACCTGCCATTACCTTTTAACCCACATTTTCCCCATTTTGGCCTAAAAACATTACTACCAAATACCTATTTACCTTACCAACACTTATTATACCCTACCATAGGCCTACATTATCTATACATTTCCTTATTGCGTTTCGGGACATGTTATTTACCTATACCTCGACCTTACCCATGCCATGACCTACATACCACGACTAACTACCTTTTATGACCTTTGAACTTGTATACTCGCTATACCTTATGATGTTGTTACCCGTGTTATTTATCCTAATGACCTTACATTTCCTATTTTCATGTCATTTATCCCGACCAAACCTTTGGTGTACCAAAACATACCTAAACGTTCTTGCACCTAACCTACATTGTGTTCAACCATATCCTATACCTTGGATACCCGAACACTTCACCCTTTGGATAAACCTATTGACCTTGGACAATGTAGAGTTTGCAAGCTCTTCAACCTGGTACCATATTGTAATCTATATGTGTGCATGCATTTGATTACCATTACCCTTAATCGATTTTAACCTCAACCTATTACCTATTACCCGACTTGACCATCACCTTTTCCTATCATACTCATACCCCTTTCCTACCTACCTTCACTAGCTACACATTTATCAAACCACTCACCAATTCCGTATTACACACCTCATCGATTGCCTAGTTTGAGGGGGATCACCTTCACCCACACATGTGGCAATCACTTCTTGTTTTGTCGGCCTTCGCTTACTAATACAAGCTACACAACAAAAAGGGGCAAAATATAGACACCATAATTGGGTCGCACTCCCCTTGGTCCCTTTCACCCCACATTAATATTAGTTTAATTATTTATAATTAAAGTAATACTCATCCTCACTTCATTCATTATTTAATTACCTTTATTCAAACTAATTTCCACCTCACCTAGACACCTCATCATGGACCTATTCTTAGCATGTTTCCTAACTAACTAGGACTTAATATTCACTCGCCATAGCTAACTAGGACTTAATATTCACTCACCATAACTAACTAAGACTCAGCCTAACCCTAAAATCACATGCCTATTATCCCTCTAACCACTTTCCTTCTTAGTAAATTGTAACATTCCATTTTGATCCACGAGGACAGACAGAGTTGGTGTTATCCAAAGTTCACCCCCTGTGGTAAATTTCGATAACATGCATCGTAGAGTTTTTCAGCCCAAGCAAGTAGATTGATTCAGAAAAAATCGTGAAATTGGCTAAGTCTCGCTCCAGCCGCCTTTGGGGACAGGTTGGAACAAATGTACGCGAGGACGCGAACCGCCAGTTCGGCCAAAAAGGAGAACTTTCGCAAAGGAACATCTGGGCCGTCGGGATGCGTGGGACACGGAAAGCCGGTTCGGCCGAAGGAGAAGAAAATCGAAAAACAATTGGGACATCTAGGCCACAGGACGCGAATGACGCGAAAAGGCGAAGCGGCCAAGAGCAAAGGAAGCCCATTTCGGGTGGTTCGGAAGAATTTGTCCCAGATAGTCTGGGACAGTTGGAACAAATGTACATGAAGGACACGAACCGGCAGGTTCGGCCGAAACGGGAACTTCAGCACTGGGATAGTTGGGACAAAGGGACGCGTGGGACGCGGATAGCCGAAGGAGCCGAAAGCCAATCAAGCAACGCCACGTGTCATCGGCCGAATGAGGGACAAGGAAGCCCATTTCGGGTGGATCGGAAGTTTTTGTCCCAAACAGCTTTGGGACATCCGGGACAAATGTACGCGAAGGATGCGAAAATCCGGCAGGCCCAAGAACCAATCAAATCACGACACGTGTCACAAGGGAGAAAGTCCAAAAGTCAAAGGGCGAGGTTTCAAGCACTGACCCGAGCCAATAAAAAGAGGACACATGTCCAATGAAGTAGGAAACCCAGGGGACAGGGAAGGAGAGATAATTATGCATCCAATCAGCGCTTGACACGTGTCGTCCAGGTGGCAGAGCGTGGGGAAAAGATTTCAAAATCCGTTTTGGCCTGTTTCGTGCCCTAAATCTTCAGATCGTCATATCTTTCGATCTAGAGCTCGGATTAGCACGTTCTTTATATCAACGGAAAGCTGTTGAAATTCTCTACATGATTTTGGGGTCAATCTTGCATTTTGGTTCAGTTTGAGAGAGAAAATTGAGAAAACATCTCTGACGCGTGGTAATGCCAGAAGTGACGCTTCAACAACCAGCTTTAATGCAGCAGACAGTTCGCCGCTTCTGTTAGACAGCCCGCCGTTTTGCCAGGATCCGCCGCTTCTACCATAATGAGATGATTTAAAATACAACCTAGAAGTGGTTGGGGCAGATTCTGAATTTCCTCTCTTTTCCCTCTCTCATTCTTCCTATATATTGTAAAGAGGGGTTTCTTTCAAAAGGTCGAACATTTTTGTTTTGCTCCTCCCTTCTTCTCCTATCAGGAAAATTTGTGGAGTTCGAACCTCTCATTTGAAACTGTAATATGACTCTGCCTCTTGGCATTCTGTAGTGTATTGTATCAATCTTTGGAGCAAGTAATACATGTCTGTGGATGATTCTCAACCCTCTCTGTGTTCATTTTGCATCCTCCTGGTCTTTCACTGCAAGTTTTGTTATCTCAGGCATGATCTTATATCACATTTGAATGGTCGTGTTTACTTGGCAAGATAGGTGTTCTTCATTCCTCGGTGCATCACCTCTATTAGCTTAGATTTATTTTTATGCATCTTCTTACCCTGTCTCCTTGGCAGATTAGATTAAGTTTCGAGCAAACCCTCTCGCATATTTCGTGTGCATCCGAACAGAGGAATAGAACCACCCTCTCTGGAGGATCCTTTCTCACTTTTCAAGTCCCACACTTGGAGAAAGGATTCAATGTTATGCAATCACACTGGATGATAGTATGGTCAACCTAGAAACCTGACTAGCATCCAGGGGTGCTGTGATTTTGCACTAACATTTTTGGCACGCCCGGTGGGACTTAGAGGTCTCATTTTTATTTACAAGAAAGTTTATGTGTATCTCACGCTGCATTTTTCTTGCTTAAAAAGAGCTATTATTTGCATATCCGTGACTCCAAGGGAAGAACCAGCTGGTTTCAACAAAGGTAAGCCCGAAAACTTATGAGAAGAATCATAAGGTCAAGAGTTGGAGAAGAAGAAGTGTTGTTTGAATACTCCGCAATTATCTCCGAGAAGAAGGCAAAGAGGAAGAAGGATTCGAGGTCTCCATCTCCACCAAACAGAACTCTCTCAAATCCTCCACCCGGGTAGACCTTTCATTCAATCAACAAGGGTTTTAAGACCAATCGAATGGCTCGAACAACCCCTACATCAACTTCACAGCAGCACCCACTTGCTCTCAATGCACAACATCCAGCTTCCTATCATGCAGCCTTGAAGAACATTCCCTACTTCATTGGAGAAAATCAAACTACTCTGTGATCATGTTAAAGATATTGCTAACCTTTGTGCAATCCATGAAATCAATGAAATGCAAGTGGTCACAGTTATTGGCATCTTCATTCAAGGGTAAAGCATTGCAATGGTTTAGGAGCCTTGGAGCCGGTTCTATCGTAAATTGGAATCACGTGTATAGCACTTCACGAGAAATTTGGAGAGAAGGGAGACAACTTGTCTCTTTTGGAGCAGCCGACAACCATCAAGAGAGCTCCCAATGAGCAAATTGACCGATTTCAACTTCAGATTTCAAAAGACTTGGGAGAGAATTCCAGTGGCGGTCAAAGCCAACAATGCAGAAGGTGCTTTTCTCTACTATCTTAAAGCTCTAAATTATGATATTTCTATGTTAATTCAGTCCATAGGAGGCACAACAATCCCTATGGCTTATAGCATTGCCATTAGGGCTGAAAATTGTTTAATCCAAGTTGGCAAACTTGCCCCTAGACCTCCCATGCCATTGTTTCCAAGTTTAGAGAGCCCAAACACCCATCAAGCACCTAATTTGGCTCCTTCTCCCACTCCTAGAAATCAGAGTTCAAATGAAGCTTCCACTTCATCTCCAAGTGCCCCAAATGAGCTTCAAGAGGTCATGAAGCAATTGCAAAACCTAGGCAATGAGCTAGTTACTCTCAAGAGGCAACAAGCCCAAGGTTTCAGACCTTCTTATCAACCCCAAGCTCAACCTAATAGGCAGCCATACCAACCACAAAGACCACCTAATCCAGCTGCAAATATGAATCAAACAAGGCCTCCTACCAATAGACCATTCCAACCCTATAATCCAAATGTCATATCTACCTCTAAGGCATTAGTGCCAACACAGAACAACATTGCTCAGGAATACGATTGGTGCTTTCCATGCAACGAGCCTCATAACCAATCCATGTGTTTCAATGGTGCCCTCAATCAAGCATTGATGGTGACAACTACTGGTGTGGAGGGTGAGGGCAGTCAAGGAAATAGTCAACAACAAGAAACATTCCAACAGCAATCAGCCCCAAATGACACCACATTGGTGAACTGGCAAGCAGAGGATTTATGTGGCATGAATCAAGCGGTTTCTCAAGGTGTTGCAGCCAACACAAGGTCAAAAAGGAGAAATTTGGGTGAGGAGCAACCACTAGCTCCAACCAGCCCACAACCTTCTATGACTCCAGAAATGATTGGCAAGCAAAGTCCCGTTTCAAATGCACAAGGGCAGCCAAGAACAGCCCCTAGGCCAACTCAAATGCCAGCTGTTGCTGCCCACGTACAAGGAGTAAATGTGCAAACCAAGAGACGGCAGAGAGATCCTTCATCACCATTCAGTATCATTGATCAGATGAAGAATACAAACGTCAATATATCTATGTGGGAATCCCTATCCATCCTAGGCCAAAGAGATCTGCTACAAGCTGCCATGAAGGATTGGCCAACTTCGAATCAGCAGGTTCAGATGCAAGACAAAGTGCTTACAAATGCTGCCCAGCCTGAAGGAAGTCATGGAGGACAACAAGGTAAAATGTTGAAGCCCCCTCCTTTCTATGTTTCATTAATCATTGGAAATCAGCTAGTACATAATTGCATGATAGACTTTGGGGCAAGTAGCTCAGTAATGCCTAAACAGATAGCTGATCAGCTAGGGCTCCAGTATGAAATAACATCCAAGGGGGTAGTGCAGCTAGATGGGACAGCAATAGCAACAGTTGGAGTGATTAAAAACTTGAGCCTTACCTTGCATGCATGTCCAAATGTTGTTGTCTTATAAGATGTATCACATAGACCTTCCACCACTCTTTGCCCTATGTTTGTCAAGGGACTTCACACCAAGATTGGGGGGTATTTGTCTACTGATTGGTCGCACATGCTATTCAGAACAAGATATGGAACTAAGGCTACAATTAGGTCTAAACCTATTGCAAACTTCCATATTGAGCCTTACACTCCAAGTTAGATTAATGTCAATTGCTCAAAGATTTGATGAAGCGAGATCACCCTAGCACTAACGAGGTTGACACCAAGGTTGGAAGTATCTCAGATTTGACTCTTGATGAATGGGCAAGCAAGGTGCATGCTTTTGATCCTTATCAAGAAGTAGAAGAATCTGAGCTAGGGGTTTATTGTTTACATGAAGAGGATCAACCTCTCCCCAACATCACCAAGCCAGATCATAAGGACAAGAATGAAGTATGGCAGTTGTTCTTTGATGGATCAAGGAGTAGACAAGGTGCAGGAGGAGGAGCTATGCTCATTTCACCACAAGGTATAAGGTATTACTTAGCCTTCCGTTTCTAGTTTTCCTGTTCAAATAACACTGACTGAATATGAAGCCTTGGTGCAAGGGATACATTGGGCAATCAAGAAGAAAATAAAGAACTTGCAAGTCTTTGGTGACAGTGAACTAATCATCAATCAAGTCAGGGGACAACATGCTACAAAGAATGAACTACTAAAGAACTACAAGAACAGGGTATGGGACCTCGTTGAGGATTTTGAAGCTTTCAATATCGCGTCCATACCTAGGAAGAAAAATGAAGCCGCGGATAGGCTCGCAGCTGTTGGAGCAATGTTTGATGTGGTTGACAACATCAAAAGGGAAAAAACACAGCCACATGTCCATGTGATTGTGAGGCCAGCAGTTCCAGATAATAACACCAGCTGGTAGGTGTTTGAGAATGATCAACAAATCGTCAATTTCTTACAAGAAGAGGCTGAATTCTCAGCTAGGAATCGGATGATTAGAGCAACAGATGGGGATCAAGTAGTGCAGCTATGGACAAACAAGCTTCCTAGGGGTTTAGTAACATTGGAGTCTATCTTCAACCCTAATGACCAGTTCCGTAAGGAAAAGGCTAACATACAGGTCAAAAGAGAAGATTCAGAGCCAATTCCGGTTGGGGAAAACAAAACACTTCAAATTGGCAAGGTAGCCACTGAACAGGAGAAATCAGATTTCATACAACTTTGCCAAGAATTTCCAGATGTCTTTTCTTGGAGCTATGAAGACTTAAGAGGTTTCGATCCGAAGTCGCACAACATACCATAGAATTGGATCCGGATGCTAAGCCCATTAGGCGTAAGTAGAGACCACCAACCCTCACATTGAACCTCTCATGAGAAAAGAGTTAAGCAAGCTTATTGAGGCCGAGATCATCTTCCCCATCAAACACTCAAGTTGGGTCACTAACTTAGTCCCATCGAGAAGAAGAATGGAGAGATCAGGTTGTGTGTCGACTTCGAGATTTGAATAGAGCCTCTCTCAAGGATCATTATCCACTCCCTTCCATGGAGCAAATATTACAGGTTGTAGCCGGGTTCGAAGGTTTTCACTACTTGATGGCTACTCAAGCTATAATCGAGTAATGATGAAGGAAGATGACCAGCTTCAAGACGGCTGTCACCACCAAATGGGGGACCTATGCCTACAAGAAGATGCCATTTGGGCTATCAAATGCTGGAGCCACTTTCCAAAGGGCAATGGATATGGCATTCAAGGGGTTGATCAATAAAATAGTTTTGATACACCTTGATGACATCACCGTATTCTCCAAAATGCGTGGATCACCTCTTTCATTTGAGGCAGGTATTTCAGAAGTGTAGAAGATTTGGGGTATCATTGAATCCCAAAAAATGCATATTCTTGGCTCATGAGGGAAAAATTCTTGGCCATATTGTTTCAAAGGAGGGATTGATGATTGACCTAGAAAGAGTTGAAGCAATTCGAGCGTTGCCATTACCAAGTCATAAGAAGGCTCTTCAAAGCTTCTTAGGAAGGATCAATTTTGTCTGCAGGTTTGTTCCAAACTTTGCAGCTCTCGTAAAGCCAATAACATTGATGTTGAAGAAGAGCATGGCATTTAAGTGGACATCTGAAGGCAAGGCAAGTTTTGAGGCAATAAAAGAGGCTATATCTCAAGCTCCAACTCTCATCAATCCAAACTTCTCCAAGGATTTCATGCTATACGCCTTTGGTGGTGGAGATACAATTTCTGCAATCTTGGCACAACAAAACAAAGAAGGATTAGAGCAACTAGTTGCTTTCTTCAGTCAAGGCTTGGAGGAATACGAAACTAGGTACTCTTTCATTGAAAAGCATGTACTTGCAGTGATCAGGAGTTTAAAGAAATTCAAGCACCTAGTCTCAAACAACAAAATCCAATTATTGGTCTCTCATGCGGAGTCAGGGACTTCCTTCTAAACAAGGATCTGAATGAGAAACGTGCAGGATGGATAACTCGCATCATGGAATATGACATCGAGATGAAGGTCACCAAACTAGTATGTGGGAAGGGACTATGCGAACAACTAGCCTTGAGTCAACAAGTTGAAGCAGTAATGAAGAAGATGCTTGTCTTGGTACTACAGATGGTCAAGAACAGAAAATGATAATGTGCCCACTCCTGTTGAACTCAGAGTATGATACACTTCCTACGAGCAGGCCTATGCCCTCCGTAAATGAGCAAAGCGAAGAGGAGATACTTCAGGTTGCGAGGCTGTTCCATATGCCATTGTTGATGGATTTTGTTCAAGAAAGATGTGAATGGAGTCTTCTTGAGATGCATTAGCACAAATTAGATTCAAAGGGTGTTGAAGAGTTTCATGGTGGACCAGCCGGTGATCATTTTGCACCAAGAGTGACAGCTCTAAAAATCATGAAGGCTGGTTATTATTGGCCTAAAATCTTCAAAGTGATTGCTATGCATGGATCGGAGGTGTAAGAATTATGCATTCTTCACAGGAAAAGAAAGACTTGCTGCCCTTCCATTACATCCAATCTCAGTTGACCAGCCATTCATGCAATGGGGTTTGGACTTCATTGGAGTCATTAATCCCAATTCAAGCCAAGGGCACAAATGGATTTTGACAGCCACGGACTACTTCACCAGATGGACAGAAGCAGTAGCACTCAAAGAGGCAAATGAGTCTAGCATCTTAGACTTTTACGAGGGGATAACTACCAGATTTGGTGTACCTGCTACAATAATCTCTGATAATGCATTGGCATTCATTGGATCTAAGGTGACTGAGTGGGCTGTCAAGAACGGGATCTACCTAAGCACTTCATCAAACTATTACCCTCAAGGTAATGGCCAGGCCGAGTCTACAAACAAGAACTTGTTGAGGATCATTAGGAGGACTCTTGATGAGAATCAGAGGGCTTGGCATACCAAACTGAAATCAGCCTTATGGGCTGATAGGATAACTCCCAAGAGATCCATAGGTAACTCTCCATTCAGGCTTGTCTATGGAAGAGAAGCAATCTTGCCCATGTCACTTGAGTTGCCAACATTGGAACTCATGAAGTAGCTGGAGTTGCTAGAGTTTGGGCCCATGGAGGTAAGGTATGTAGAGTTGATGGAGCTGCAAGAGATCAGAAATCAGGCATCCCAAGCAATGGAAAAGGATCAAGCTTTGATCAAAAGGACCTTTGATAGGAAGGCCAAGGATAGATCATTTCAGGTTGGAGATCTAGTGTTGAAATGGGATGTGGATAGAGCAAAACCGGGAAGGCATTCAAAATTTGATGCCATTTGGAGTGGCCCATACATGGTCACGAAGTGCAAGAGCAGCAATGCTTTCCAATTGGCCTCATTGGATGGTGAAGAACTGTAGATTCCAATAAATGGAATCTATCTCAAGCATTGCTTCTAGAGGGAAATTTACCACCTTGTAAATATTAATTAGATTTTCATTCCTCCAAGTGCTTTGCACATTATCTTGTTGTAGTTAGGTTTCAATTTCCCTAAGTGCTTTGGCACAGGTTTTGTTGCTCCTAGGCTAAGTTTTTACAATTCAGCGTGCTCTTGTAGAGGGAGTTGCAGTACCAAGCTCGTTTCAGGTTATTTCTTATGACTCTATGCCCAATGGATCGCTAAAAGGCCACTGATCTTCTACCTAGCAAGCAGGTGACCCCGAAAAGTCACCAAATTGTTATCCAAAGTTCACCCCCAGGGTAAATTTCGATAACATGCATCAGAGTTTTTCAGTTCCAAGCAAGTAGATTGATTTAGGAGAAAATCGTGAAATTGGCTAAGTCCTACTCCAGGCCACCTTTGGGACAGTTGGAACAAATGTACGCGGAGGACGCGAACCGGCCGGTTCGGCCGAAAAGGAGAACTTTCGCAAAGGAACATCCGGCCGTCGGGACGCGTGGGACGTGGAAAGCCGGTTCGGCCGAAGGAGAAGAAAATCGACAAACAGTTGGGACATCTGGGCCACGAGGATGCGAAGGACGCGAAAAGGCGAAGCGGCCGAGAGCAAAGGAAGCCCATTTCGGGCGGTTCGGAAGAATTTGTCCCAGATAGTCCGGGACAGTTGGAACAAATGTACGCGAAGGACGCGAACCGGCCAGTTTGGCCGAAACGGGGAACTTCAGCACTGGGACAGTTGGGACAAAGGGACGCGTGGGACGCAGATAGCTGAAGGAGCCAAAAGCCAATCAAGCAACGCCACGTGTCATCGGCCGAATGAGGGACAAGGAAGCCCATTTCGGGCGGATCGGGAGTTTTTGTCCCAAACAGTTTGGGACATCCGGGACAAATGTACGCGAAGGACGTGAAAATCCGGCAGGCCCAAGAACCAATCAAATCACGACACGTGTCACAAGGGAGAAAGTCCAAAAGTCAAAGGACGAGGTTTCAAGCACTGACCCGAGATAATAATAAAAAGAGGACACGTGTCCAATGAAGCAGGAAAACCCACGGGACAGGGAAGGAGAGATAATTACGCATCCAATCAGCGCTTGACACGTGTCGTCCAGGTGGCAGAGCGCGGGAAAAGATTTCAAAATCCGTTTTGGCCTGTTTCGTGCCCTAAATCTTCAGATCGTCATATCTTTCGATCCAGAGCTCGGATTAGCACGTTCTTTATATCAACGGAAAGCTGTTGAAATTCTCTACATGATTTCGGGGTCAATCTTGAATTTTGGTTCAGTTTGGAGAGAGAAAATTGAGAAAACGTCTCTGATGCATGGTAATGCCAGAAGTGATGCTTCAACAACCAACTTTAATGCAGCAGAGGGCGTTCACCGCTCATTGATAAATTTCCGCCATTTGCAGATCCGCCACTTCTGCCATAATGAGATGATTTAAAATACGACCTAGAAGTTATTGGGGCAGATTCTAAATTTCCTCTCTTTTCCCTCTCTCATTCTTCCTATATATCAGTAAAGAGGGGTTCTTTCAAAAGGTCAAACATTTTTGTTTTGCTCCTCCCTTTTTCTCCTATCGTGCGAATTTGTGGAGTTCGAACCTCTCATTTGAAACTCATAATATGACTTTGCCTCTTGGCATTCTCGTAGTGTATTGTATCAATCTTTGGAGCAAGTAATACATGTTTGTGGATGATTCTCAACCCTCTCTGTGTTCATTTTGCATCCTCCTGGTCTTTCACTACAAGTTTTGTTATCTGTGCATGATCTTATATCACATTTGAATGGTTTGTGTTTACTTTGGAAAGATAGGTGTTCTTCATTCCTCACTCCATCACCTCTATTAGCTTAGATTTATTTTTATGCATCTTCTTACCCTGTCTCCTTGGCAGATTAGATTAGGTTTCGAGCAAACCTCTACATATTTCGTGTGCATTTGAACAGAGGAATAGGAACCAGCCTTCTCTGGAGGATCCTTTCTCACTTTTCAAGTCCCACACTTGGAGAAAGGATTCAATGTTATGCAATCACATTGGATGATAGTATGGTCACCTAGAAACCCGACTCAATCCGAGGTGCCGTGATTTTGCACTAACAATTGGCTCAAAAGATTGCCAAGATCTATCATTTTTAGTGAACTTAGGATTTCCCTCCTTAACCGATGTCGATCAACCCTAAACCGACGCCGATCACCCTAAACCATCGTCCGTTACCATATAGTCATTTTGGTAACCTTTTTTTTGAGAGTTTGGCCACATTCTCAAGTTTTGGAGTGAACGAGATCTACATATAAGCAATAACTAGAGCCCCTTTCACACCTCCAGATAGCCATAGCCAGCATCAGGACTAATCTAAAGGTATTTTCATTTACAATAGCATTCCGCGATGCACTTCCATGACACCAAGCACTATTTCACAGATTAACCATCATCAGCATCCGGCCATCAAACCTAAAACACCAATAAGTGTGTTTATAAGCTACATCATTTCATCTTCATTCGTTTTATAAAGTTTCTTCACTTCTCTTTATCAGCCTCTATTTACATTTTTATCCCACCAATCTTACCTCCTTGTGAACCCAACCATTCCACCACCCACAATCATTTGATCACCTATACCCGATTCTTGAATATCTTTGAGTATTCCCAACACCTCCACAAACCTAACCATTCTCCTTACCATCTGTTTTAATCTCAGACAAACCCCCAAAACCAAGTTTCATTGAGTTACCATCATCCCGCCTATACCGACACCGATTATCCATAACCGTAATTGGTTCTCTATAAATAGTCATTGGTCATACTTGATCGACGTTAGTCTTTGGTTTTTGTAATGCTATTAATAAGATAAACCTAATAACCTTTCACCAACTCACCCAAATTCACCCAGAACTTGACCTTGACCTATTCCAACACCCTGACCAACTACATAGCTTCCAAATTTGATCATAACCTAGCTCGTTAGATTAGATTTTCTTATTATACTTGAATAAGATACCTAAATCATATCAAGTACAATATGATTTTATTTATTTATGATATCTCTTGCATTAAGTTGTATTAAACAAAGGGGTTAAAACTTGTTAATGAAGTATCATACTTCCTGGACCTAGCACATTCTAGGTAGCCCACCGACATATATTGTTTAAATATCTTTTATGATCTTGTTGTGTATTTCGTAGTTCCTCCTAGCCAAAAGGAAGCTCTCACATTCAAGCATTGGATTAAGAATTCATAATGCGTGCACAACCTTTAAACTAACCATCACAATAGGTATTCCTCTTTGCCCATCACCTTAACTGCTTCTTCAAATCCATAAAGAAAATGGTGAAACAACGAGGTACTACAAAAACTGGGTTGCATACATGGGACATCACTCACAATGTCACGAGACAATCAAGCGTAGTGGCTATAAGCAAATAATGATCAATTGTGACATAGGGCATATCTTGAAAACAATAGTAAATAATAGTGAAAAAGAAGTAATAGATAACCATGGTTGTATAGTATCATGAAAGGAAAATGCTATACATGAAGCACCCATTAGCATTTTATAAAGATAAATAACATGTATAGATAAGTGACAAGTAAGTGATAGTGTCAAGAAGTATTAATTATTGTAACATTATAACCTCGATGTGTGGAATACGATAGTAGCAAAGGTAGATTCCTCGAAGCCTCGGTGAGACTAGTAAAGAATGGTGTCGAGCATTATGCATCATGGAAGAATATATAAAATTCCTATATTCACCCCAAGATTCCACATGAATGTGCATCTTTGTATAGCAAATGTATAATATACTAAGTATTCGGCTAGCATAGGTAACAAAGTGCAACATGTAAATAACATAATATAATAAGAGTAAATAGACCAAGATGTGTAGATAATGTGTGAAAGTGATCATGTGCTATGATATTCAAGATGTGCAAATGGGAGGATTTTTGTTTCCTGTAGACACCCATAATTACGCCCGAGCAATTTAAATACTTAAATTGTGCTAATTATCTCTCTTCTGGAAAATTGACGACATATTGTCAAAAGCACTCATCTTCTCTCTTATCGTCGTTAATTAATTACACTATGCTAATTAATTAAGTCACCTATCCAATGAACACCCTAATTAACAACCTTCCATTAATTAATCACCCCTTCTATCTAGACTAATTAATTATTATCAATTAATTAGCTTTCCCTTTCATTTAACCAATAAATCAATATTTAATTGATTTAATCCCCTTCTATAGCCTAAATCATACTAATATTCCTCTAATTAGCTTCTATAAGCTTACATCTACCTATTAATTAATCACCTTTGATTAATTAAAACACCCCCCAACTCCCATGACTTGCTAAGTATAAATTAAACCCTTCTAAAGTAAGGTTACCTTTTATAAAGCAACCTTATCCATTCCTAATCTTGTTTTACCTTTTATCCCACATGCAAAGGGATGAAGTGTTTCCTTTATCCATTGGGCTATATAAGGAGCCCTCCTTCTACCTTTATACCTACACCTAAAATTCTTGAGAAAGCAAATGTAAAGCATATAGAAAAATAGACTAAGAGCTTGCCTTTTGTTTTCTTTAGGGTTCATCATCTTGGAGAGTTAAGCCTCTTTCCTAAGTTCTTAGGTCATATGGGAGGTGTCAAAAGGGTCTTGTAGCCCAACTTTGACAAGCCCTCATTCCTAGGTTCTTGGAACACTAAAGACAACCATTTTTGATTGCCATGGAGCCTATTTAGGTCCATTCATTTATTTGTTAGAGAATAGAGGATTTAGATGCTTAAACATTGTTAGTTTCAAAGTTTTGTATATTGATGAATGTTAGCATCTATCCCTTGTTTAATTCTTATCATGATGGTGCTTAGTAGTTTGTTTAATTTTTGCTAATTAAGGCTATTAGGTGTTAGTCTTTACTCGTATTAGCATTATTTTACAAACAACACATGCACACATTTGGCACACTTGGTGGGACCTGGTCCCTTGGAATTTTAGTTTAAATTTATTTTTTTTGGGCTAACTTTTGATATGCACATGTAGTAATTAATGTCCATTTTCTTGGAATTTTTACTAATTTTATATGTGTAGGTTCTTGTTCATAGCCATCATTTTAATGGGTTGTTTCCATTTTTAAACTAACTTGTCAAAATTTGAAGTATTGTGAGCTTTCTTGTGTTTTTTTTTCCGTATTTTGGTTGCAGGGGTGGCACAGACACACTATCAGGAACACAAGTACATTTTGGTGGCGCAGGCACCTCTCAAGTGGCGCAGTGCACCGTCGAACTCCGATTCTCTGTTTATCGACCCTACAACATACGCCCTAACCTCGACACACATACCTAACCGTGAGCGCGGATGCACTCACCGGCATAGACACATTTTCGTATTGTACCTTCACTGCAATTCAAAACCTATCAGATTGGCGCGTACACCCTAACCCGAGCACACACACTATTTTAGTGGCACATATATATTTCGTGGTGCAAGCATTTTGTCATAATCTAAGGTTGTTTTAAAAAGTGGTAGCACACACATTTTTCCGATAGCGCACATGCTTATTCTGTAGCGCAAGCGCCTATGTAAAACTTAGACTATTTTTATCAAAGGTAGCGTATACACTCTTTTGGTGGTGCACACGCCTCTCGGGTGGTGTAGGTACAAGGTAAAATAGAAATACACAGAGTGGCACACACGTCATTCTGGTGGTGCACACGCCTCTCGGGTGGCGCAGGTGCACTATAAATCAGAAAAACACAGAGTGGCATATCTGCCCTAACCCACATGCAGATGCCAAAATAGGGGCACAGGTGTCTTTTGTTTTCTTGAAATTAATGTGTTGAGGTGATAACATTCTTGCAAGTTTTATCTTATCACATACGTGATCTTATTCCAATGAGTAAAACATGCGGGGTTCTAACAAGTGGTTTACATGTTTCCTTTGCATTAGGTTTCTTTATACTAACTTAATCAAAAATATTTGCATCTTTATTTGTGAAGGTTTGAAACATGTATGCTCTTCCCTCGCACCTTTCTAGGTGATCTTGGGAATCAGAAACATTTCACCACTTTCTTCATACTTGCAAAACGGTTTAATTAGCTTTCAAAGTTGGTTAAAAGGAACTTATTTTCACATTGTACTTAGGAATTTTCCATTTATTACAAATTTGAGTGAGATACCTTGTTGCGTATGCTCTTTCCTTGCGTCTTAGGATGATCTGGGAAATCAAAAACAACATCTTATCTCCTTTATATGACATTTTAGAAAATTACTAACCTTACTATGTAGGACCAAAAATCACTTGTTAAAGAAAAGAAGAATAAAAAATGAATTCAAAAACTACTAATACAGTTGTTATACAGGTTAGCAAAAGGTGTTCAAGCAAACCACGCCTAATTAAACAAGATAAAAAGAACAACATATTCAAAACACTGTATTAGAGGTTTCGGAAAAGGGTATGTCCCTCTCCGCTCAACTGGAACATAACCCCTTTGGCATAACACCTTAAGCTAAAACAATGGGGGTGGTTCCAAGAACCCCAAAGTAGCCCATGCAAGAGGGAACCTTGTGGAAGAAAAAGAAAGTGCTCCGCACTACCTACCTGACTAGTGATTCCTTTGTGAGATAGTGTTACAAGTTGTCCCTATGTGACCCTTTTAAGTACACAATGGATGCATTTACTACTCATTGTACTTAAAGGGGGAAAAGCTGAGATTCTCCCAAGATAGTCGGACTATTTGGGTAAATCACCCCGTTAATGGAAAAACTTTGTAACACCTAGGATGAGAGAAACACCTAGGAAAATATACTTTGTCCAAGAGCCCACTTTGACCATTATAAAACAATGTTGAGTTGTGAGCCGCCTTTTCATCACGAAACATGTGACACATTACTTTAGCTTAGTTTTTCACTTGTCTTAAGGTGAGGTGAAACTCTGCCGAAGTGAAGCCAACATTTTTCATCCCCATTTTTAATCTACTTCCTTCACATTCTTTTGACACTTTGTTGATCAAAAGAAGGGTGACTACCTTTGTGTTACCAATTGATTGTTTCTGCCACTTTTTTGTCCATTTATGCCCATCCATGTTTGCAGCTGGGTAAGTTAAACATCTAAAGTGTGCAGAGGTGTATTTATATCATTGGTAACCTTTGTGATATTGATAGCCATGTCAGGATCGTCATCATAGTTAGGATTGATTCATCATTTTATCTCCCTTTGACATGTTACCTCGTTTGCATTGTCTCGACATAATTAAGATACTTATGTCATGTTTCTCGTAAACATGTTCGAGTGTTAGCATTTTGGTGTTACGCTTCCCACATTTTAACACATCCTTAGTATACTTTGACTTAGTTTTACTTTAAACATTGTCCAAAATCGTGAAGAGTGTCGCTTACTTTGTTTGTGTCATTTCAATACCACTTTGACACTAATATCTCGCTTCTCCGTGAAGCTTGATAGATGTTTCCAATTGGTGTGGTTACATGGCTTTTGTGCTTCCCCTTTTTCCCTCTTTCCTTGGCCTCTTGACCTTTAAATGATTCCCAAAACTAAACCTCATTTGGTTCTTCATGCCCCATATGGGCAACCCATTCCCCACCTTCATCTCATAGTTGGTGGTATGGTTTGGACACCGTATGTACGGGCGGTCTCCCCCTTTTTTTCCCTGCCTCTTAGCCTTCGGCGGCGGCCTCCTGTGCCTTGCCGCCACCCTTCTGTGTTTTTCGAGGCGCTCTCTTTTTAGAATGCTCTTTTGATGACTCGCGTGAAATATCACGTTTCACCAGCTTTTCTTTGCCGACTTGAGCATGCATTAATGTTTTTGGTCCCCTGGAACAGTGTTTTTCCTTTGTTTATTGTTTAGGAGTTCAATTTGGTTTTGGTTTTTGAGAGTTGGAATTCCTATAAATGCATGGTTTGTGTACATGCAAATGGTCTGATTTTGGTGAAGATTTTGGTGAAGAATTTGGTGCAGGTTTTGGTCTGAAGCTTGGCTGGATTTTGAAGTTTGATCTTTGCTCTCATTCCCTCATTTTAGTGCTTTAGTTAGTTAGCTTGTTTAGAAGCCATAGCTTGAATTCACTTGCATCTTTTGTTAAATTGCTCAGCTGTTGGTAAGCCACAGACCCATCTTGTGCGGCGATCTTTGTTTTCATCCAATCTAGTTAGAAGCTTGCCTCACGAATTCCTCTTTGCTGTAGATTTATTTTTACTGTGTCTTGGAGTTCTTAGTTCAATTCATTATATACAGTTAGCTTTATTCAAATTTGTTGGTAAGCCACATATCCAACTTGTGCAAGCAGTGTCTTTATTTTGGAATAGAATAGCTTGGGAAGCCATTAAAGTTGCAGGTTTTGCTCTTCGTATAGGATAGTTGCAGGTTCTGGTCACTCCGTGTTGCATGACTCGCAGTAAAATCCCGCTAGGAATCGCATAAGCCAAGCTCTGTACTCTTGCGCTATCCCTCTCCTACTCGCATTCTCGATGCAGTGATTACGAGCTTGTCCTTGTCCCAAAATCTACTCCTATCGGTGCTAGCATTACACGCTTTTACGGATCCAGTGAACATGAAAGAACGAGAAGATCATCTTGAGGGACGAGATCACACACACACCATCGGATTCGCCAGCATTGCTGCGGAATCGGGTTTTACATTTCAAAGTTCTAGTCGATTCATATCAAATAGAGTAGTTAATCACTTTATTTCATTTCATTCTATTCTCGACATTGCCGGGAAGGCTGTGGGGATTGATAGTTTAGAAACTATGATTCCTCCTCACTTACGAGGTAGGATCGAGAATCTTGCCCGATAGATTAGACAAACTGTTTTATTTAGAATAATTCTACAAATCGCACAGGCAAATAACCACACTCGGTTATCTTGTCTGTTTTTAATTATTGTTTAGTTATTATTTCTAGATACGCTTAAAATAGTTTGCTTTCCTTAAAATTGTTAGAATATTTCATAGAAAAATAAAAGTTATATGTAGTTAGATTTATTTCACTTAGTTAGAATTTGTTTCATCACAGTTAGATTGCATTTTGTTTCGTATGACAATCACGGGACCTCAAGAGCCCAGGGAATATATATTTGAGCCAATCGTGCCTCAACCAAACCTCGTCACAGCGATAGTTGACATAGACCAAAATCTCAGGATACAAGTATTCCAAACAACCACAGATTTACAACTGATCAGTTCACAGTTAAGAGGACTAAACATAGAAGACGACCAAGCACATACGTTTTGGTCAAGTCAGCCAAACTACAGATTACCCTAGAAAACATCCACATGACTGTAGAAGGGCTCGAAAGAGAACAAACATTCGGGTGCGATCCTCTAGTTCCACGACCGAGCCTGGAGACACCCTCGTAGATATAGATACCGACTTAAGAATCCGAGGTTGCGAGAACATTTGTAAAGTATTACGAGAAGATTGCACAACTATTGGTTCTAAACATAGAAGCTGAGAAAGCATACGATTACTGGATACTAGGGATTAGAACTTGATTTCGCGTATGACCATAACAGGACCGCAACAACCGAGAGTCTACGGTTGTGATCCACAGATCCCACAGCCCAACGAGTCCACAGGTCAATCCGATATAGACGCTAGCCTACGTATTTTGGTATTCAGGTCCACTCCACTTCCACCTATCATCATCGAACAACTGTCCTTACTAGATATAGCGGCTAACGAAGCTAGGGAATTCTGGACTAGGCCAGAAAATCGTCCATAGAATCGATTGTATTCATCATCCACTATATGACCTTATCAGGAGATATACACGAAACAATCCCAGGTCATTTTCCACGTATTCCATAACCCATAGATCGAATCACGCGAGCTCGATATTGATTGGAGCCTTGAGCGAGTCATCCTCGGCTGATCGATCTATCACACCGGTCCAAGTTAGAAGGGCCTTCTTTGCCTTAGATTCGCAAATTCCACTAGTGCGTGTCGAAGACATTAGATTGCCTAACTAGTTTGTCTGCATATTCCATCCCCACCGGCTGTCTCGGCACGACCTCGGGAGGTCGGGTACGCGGAAGAGTCACTTGTTGATTCTCACGCTCGCCTGTCGCTTTTCGGCGTACAAAATTGGTGAACCCAACGTGAAACAAACAAACAATTGTTTCACCTTCTCTTTGAGAAGTTTCATCTTCTCTCTTCCACCTTCACTCCTTCCCATTATTCTGCGGGTATTCATATACCCCCCGAATATGTCGGGATTCGATGCATATGGCAGACCCCTCTTGGGTCTTGAGGCATACTACGCCCAACAGAATAGGGAATCATCACCCTCGCTCTCAGTATGGGGTGACAACTATTCAACTAATCAGTTGTCAACACAAACCCCAAGAATCAGATATAGTTCGTCTTTTCAAACTGAAGAGTTAGATCAACCCCTTCGAACCCAACAAACAGAGCCTTCAGGTTCAAACAATATGACGTTTACAGGAGAATCTGGTTCATCTCCTCAAATGTTACTCAGACCACAAATTAGTAGGCAATCAGATCCATACCTGGTCTTAGATGATGGACAGCCAACACGTAATCCTAGGAGTGAACAACGCTCTCGGGGAATGTACCCATCTATAGGAGGATTACAAATACAACCCGAAATCTCTTTTCAAGAAAATACCTCTATGCCACTGCATACAGGAAATATTCTGGGAGAAACTTGGCAAGATAGCGATCAGTTTATGACAGGATATCACGTACCTTTACAACACCAAGGTATACAACAAACGCCGCTCAGGCAAAGTACCGTGACTTCACCAAATGAAGTCATTTCAACGTTAGTAGAAAGAGTGAGAGGGTTAGAACTGGCTCAAGCAAGTCAAAATTCTCCGTTCATACAAACAGGAAGTTCCAATCCTCCATACCACTCTGGTCAGGTAGATCTCCTTACGGGAGTAGGCACGTTAGGCATGCCTCCTCAATATCCACAGCAAACGCCAACAAGGCCTATCATCTCTAACACTATTCCTCCCGGTCTAGTGTCGAACAGTCCGTTCCTCGACAATACCCCGTCCTACTTAAACATATACTCTAAATCACCACAAGGAGATATGTTCTCCTCTCCCGGCATGTTTGCTCAAACGCAGGGACCTCCCTATGCCCCTGCCAATGCGTACGCTGCACCGTATCAACAACCTATCCCACCACCACTCCCTCAGCAAACACCATCAATGGTCGAAAGCTATGCGATAGGGACTTATTCAGAATATCTAAAGGAACCCTTAGATTTCACCATATGAAGCGTCATGCTTCCAAGACCTCTCCCTGATTTGCCTAAGTTCAGGGTGAGGAGATCAACGCACATATCAAAGCTTACGCTACTGACCATACGAGAATTACTCCTTGGGATGGGGTTGTTGCTTCAAAATATTCCCAAAACAACTTTGGAGGGCATTGCTCTCGATTGGTATTATAGAATACCTGAGGCTTCCATACATTCATTTAAACAACTTGTGTCAGAGTTCATCAAAGCCTTCGACATGAACAAACTATTGAGAACAGGAATCAGGGAATTCTTGCATATCAAACAAGAACACAATGAATCTGTCACTCATTTCATCCAGAGGTGGCGTACAGTTCTTTATTCATCAGCAAGTGCTCCAAACATGGATCAGATGGAACTATGTGATTTATTCCTTCATTCTCTCAGTAGAGAAGTGAAGGAAGAAGTCAAAGTTCCCACTAAGGACTTATGATGAAGTACTTGAGAGCGCTCTGCGAATTGATCAAGCAGCGATAGATAGTGGTCGTAAGACGTATGGAGCAAACGGGAGGTTAATCACCTCCACTCAAAATACTACAACTACCACAAATGTCAATCAAGGACCCAAAATCCTTAACAAAAATCGTGGGAGTAACAGCGGATGGGGTAAGACCAGCCCAAGAGGGTAAATGTTGTTAATACTCCGTCACAAATAAACAACCAAAGAAACAACAACTTTACCCCAACGGTCAATACGGTGGATTTTAATCATCCACAACAACAACAACAACGGCAAAATCCCATGCAAGGGCCAAGCCAAAACTCATTTGGTTACCAAAACCAAAGTCAAAACCAAAAACAACAATTCCAAAACTTTGGTCCTAATAGGCAACAGTTTGATCGGAATTTTAGGCCACAATACACACCAAACCAACAAAACGGGAATTATAATCCCAATTCTTATTGTGGTTTCCATAAAATTCATGGTCACGACACTAGAACGTGTCGTGACTACAATAAATTTATGCAACGCTTGCCAGAAGAACAAAGACAGTTCTTCACAGACTTGTTTTTGGCAGATCCCATCTCACCACAACCAAATACGCTCGCAGGGGCAGTTTCCCCCCAGAATGCTCCCCTTAAGATCTTTAATGATCCACTCCCAAATCATGACAGCAATAGGCTGAATCCAACTGGAACAAGCAAGGGTGCAATAACGGGAAACAATGATCATGAAGCTTCGACTTCATTAAATCCATCAGTTGCTCCACAATTGGGAGCTCAACCAAGACCTAAGATAGTTAGTTTGGTAGAATTAGACGCTGAACTACCTATCGAAGCTATAACAAGAACACGAGAGTATTTCTCTCAACCGAGCCCAAGTCATCTGCGAGAGGCAGGATAGAGTCGACAAATAGTTGAAAAACCCATCGGTGCCTATGATTTAATTAGTGACCTAACAAAGACCTTTTCACACATTTCATTTTTGGACTTACTAAAGAACTCTCCCCCTCACAGAGCTGCTCTTTTAGAAGCATTAGGTCTAGGCCATCTAATTAACATCACTCCACCTCCCGAAACACAAGTAAATCACGTAGATTTTGATATCCACCCTCCGGGGCAGCCGGACAAGGATGTCGAATTCATTTTCGAAATAAGTAAAATGCCCACAGATGCTGAGATCGCACGCCGAGGTGACCCAGCCTTGCACTTACAAGTATGGGTTTATAATAACTATGTAAAAGGCAATGGTTGACGATGGGGCTGCAGTTAACATAGTCCCTTTCTCTTTCCTCCAAAAACTTGGATATGGAGAAACAAACTGTTCCACTACATGAAATACCTTGAGAGGCTATGATAGCCTTAAAGCCACTTCGATAGGAACTATAATACTGCCGGTCACCTTAGGGCCCAAAACCATCTTGACTGAGTTTTATATTATAGATCGGGAAACTAACTATAATATGATCCTCGGCCGACCTTGGATACATCGAATGAAGGCAATCCCTTCCACGCTATTTCAAGAAGTAAGATTCTTGCATCTGGGAAAGGTATTTGTAGCCAAAGGCGATCCAAAACCTTTCGATTTGCACCTAGCTGATTTAAAGAAAAGACCAGGGGTGCACTCAGAATTTGAGCTGCCAACAAACCAACTTAATAAACCCTCTGACCCAAAGCCAGAGGAAAAGTTGATACCTACAACGGATCTTGAAACTACCAGCATAGCCAAAACAACTCCAACCCCTAAAGGTAAAACTAAAGAAACAGTATCATTAGGGACTACTGCGAAAATCGTTGAATTGATAGAACAAGATTCACCAATGTTCTTACCATTCGATTCAGTAGGCATAGGATTTTCCCTAGGTGTTGGTTCCTTACCGGCAGAGGATCTCTGTATGATAGAAGTAGAGTGTGCAAACGCGTGGATGCCCCAACATCTACACTCCCGGCTAAGTATTGGACTCTCCATTTCGATGGAGCTAAATGTCGTTATGGAGCGGGGGCAGGTATAATTCTTACTTCACCCGAGGAGAAGGTCCTCCCATTCTCATTTAAGTTAAACTTTGAATGCACAAACAATGGCGCTGAGTACGAAGCCCTCCTTCTTGGCCTCACCTTAGCCAAAAGGATTGGTATTGATAACATCAGAGTCTTGGGAGACTCGCAATTAGTAACAAACCAAGTTTCTGAAGTATATGAAACTAAAGCCGAACATTTACAACTCTACAAAAACGCTGTATTAGATTTAAGCAAGGCGTTTAACTTCATATCCATTGAAGCGATCCCGCGAGAGAAAAATCTTCTCGCCGATTCAATAGCAACCTCGGCATCACGTTTTACTCCAAGCAATGAGCTAGAAGATACTCACTTCACAGTATCCATTCGTGACGAACCATTAATAAAAACAATGACAAATCCTCTTTTAAGCGGAAGTGAATCTACCATCCTAGACCATGTTGGAAATGATGCGGCTACTTTGGATTATTTAAATGCCTATGCAGCATTACATCTCTCCTATCACATGCTAGATTTATCCCTGATCCCACATTCGTCCTCCTACTTCGGAAATCCCGTAACGGATCTTCCATCACAAAGGGAACCTAACATATACGCAATAGAAAATGGGGATGATTTAGATTTACCTCCAGCACCACCTGAGTTCGAAGAGGGTAACGCCTCTTTAATCGAAGAAACAATCGATGTCAACATTGGGACAGAAGATGAACCAAGAATATTGAAACTAGGTTCTTCGTTGACACCAGAAGAAGTGGAAATACATACTCAGGTTCTCAAAGAACATCAGAAGGTGTTTGCATTTAATTACAAGGAGATGACGGGAGTCGCACCCCACATTGCGGTACACAACCTCGTCACTAGATCGGATGCAAAGCCAATTAAACAAAAATCAAGACCCATGAAGCCCAAAGTAGCTCTCATGGTAAAAGAGGAAGTAATAAAACTCCTTCAGGTAGGATTCATCAAGCCAGTAGACTACTCCCAATGGGTATCTAATATCGTTCCCGTTCTCAAGAAGAACGGAAAGATACGCATTTGCATAGATTTCCGAGACATCAACAAAGCGTGTCCTAAAGACGATTTCCCATTACCATCCATAGACGTTATTGTTGATGCAACAGCTGGTTTTGAACTCTTGTCTCTCATGGATGGATTCTCGGGATACAACCAAATCAGAATATCCGAGCAAGATCAAGCTAAAACCACGTTCATAACTCCTTGGGGAACCTATTGCTATGCTGTCATGCCTTTCGGTCTCAAAAACGCTGGTGCTACATACCAGCGGGCTATGACTTATATATTTCACGATTTAATTCATAAAATCATGGAATCCTACGTAGATGACTTGTTGGCTAAGGCCAAGAAGCGTTGTGACCATCCCGAAGTACTCCGCGTCATTCTTTCACGTTTAATAGAATACGGAGTTACGCTAAATCCGGAGAAATGCGTCTTTGGTGTAACAGGAGGAAAGCTCCTAGGTTACATCATATCGTCACGAGGGATCGATGTTGATCCAACCAAAATTCGGGCTGTCCTCGAAATGGTCCCACCTTCGAGTGAATCTGGAATCAGATCATTTCTCGGGAAGCTGGGTGCAATCCGGAGATTCATCCCGGACTTAAGCTTCGCTATTCATCCAATCAACAATTTACTCAAGAAAGACTATAGCATTGATTGGACCGAAGACTGCATGAAGCTTTCAACGCAGTTAAACGTTTCTTGCTGTCACCACCTACGCTAATGCCACCTAAGTTGGATCACCCGTTAATCCTATATTCGCGAGCTACTAATGTCTCGCTGGCTTGTATGTTGGCCCAAGAAGACGATGACAAGAGAGAACGTGCGATTTATTTCATTAGCCGAACACTGCTCGACTATGAAACACACTATACACAAGCAGAGCGAGAATGTCTTGCCATAGTCTTTGCTACTAAACGTCTAAGACATTACATGTTGAATCAAGAAACAAAGGTCATGGTAAAGACGGACCATTTACGGACTTTTCTCACACAAGGTTCCTTATCCAAAAAGGCTGGACGTTTTATAACCTTAATGGGAGAGTTCGAATTAACATTTGTAAATCAGAAGTCAGTTAAAGGACAAATCATCGCGGATTGGTTAGCTGACAACCCATTAGACGGAGGCGATCTAGTAGATTTGGATTTTCCAGATGAATGCGTATACTACATCGAAACTCGACCTGCTATTTCTGAGTGCCCTTGGTACACTGATATCATTAATTATATCATGGACCATACGTACCCGGATGCAGTGACACCGCAACAAAGAAGGCGATTACGCATAATCGTAGCCAAATATGTCATTATAGAGCAGGTGCTCTATCGAAAAGCATTCGATGGAATGCTCTTAAGGTGTGTCGACACAGAAGAGTCCAAGAGGATTCTCCATGAATCCCACAGTGGTATATGTGGAGGCCACTTCGGTGGCCATGCCACTGCTCAAAAAATACATCGAATGGGCTATTTCTGGCCCACTCTAGAACATGACGCGATAGAGTTTGCACGCAGGTGTCATAAGTGCCAAGAATTCTCCCACGAGATCCACATGCCAGCACAAGCTCTGCAACCAATCGCTACTCCATGGCCCTTTTCTACATGGGGCCTAGACTTAATAGGGAAATTCTCTCCCTCATCCACAGACGGCCACAATTTTATAATCACGGCCACTGAATATTTTACCAAATGGGTGGAGGCCATGCCTCTTACTACCGTACCTGGTTCTGTAATCGCTAAGTTCATTTTAAATCAAATCATTTGCAGGTACGGTATCCCACAAATCATTATCTCAGATAATGGAACTTCTTTCAAGAATGAAGAAGTTCGTGAACTATGCAACAAATTTAAAATAAGCCATCATACGGCTTCCTTGTATTATCCCCAAGCCAATGGGCAGGCTGAAGCAACAAACAAAATGCTGAAAGCCATTCTCCTTAAAACGGTGAAAGAAAACAAGCGAGATTGGCATTTGAAGTTATATCCGGCCTTGTGGGCCCACCGAACCTCAATAAGGACACCAACGGGAGCAACTCCTTTCTCGCTAGTATTTGGGGCAGAAGCAGTTCTCCCACTTGAGGTCGAAATACCCAGTCTCCGCATTTCACTACAAGGGATTCTGGATGAAGACGCTTACAGAGAAGCACGTCTTTCCCAATTAGAAAGCCTAGATGAAATTAGGTTAGATGCTGAACAACGGCATAGAGCTTATGCTGACCGAATGTGCTGGCAGTATAACAAGAAGGTTTATGAACGCGATATATACGAAGGTGATCTAGTTCTAAGACTAGACAGCCGGATCGACAAGAAGACCGGCGAAGGAAGGAAATTCCGGCCCAAATGGTTGGGCCCATACCGAGTCACGAAGGACTACGGAAATGGTGCATACCTCTTATGCACGCTAGAAGGTGAGGAGTTTGGCGAAACAGTCAATTCCCTCCACCTCAAGCGTTTCTATGCATAAGCAGCTAGCACTACCTATATAACTATCTACATTGCATCTTCATATAGATTTAGATCATTTTGTCCACTTGTTCTTACACAAATTGTGATCAAGGAATCTATTCTCAAAGCAATTCATTACAAACTCATGATGTTGTTGGCACAAAACTTTCTAATCATATCTCTCCATTTTCGCGATATCATCAATCACTTCAGAATCTTTTATCAAATAAAATCAAACATGATGAAGTCTTAACGGTAACCATACCAAGATCTGCAAGTTTGTTCTCACTTTGATTTCTTCTTAGGATTGGTGTCTTGCCTATGGTCTGTTCTAGAAGCTTCATGGTGTCACATCTATCCCATATACACATCTCTTTGGAAACAAGCATATACTGACATTTTACTCAAAAAGACAAGTCAAAAAGTGATTAAACAGAAAATTTTATTTTTACACATTTCCTTGCCCTACCAACCTTCGGTGATGAGCTTGCGTCTCTTACTAGTGACGTAGGGTTGGGAAAGGATGGAAATGCCCTTACTAGCCTATGCCTTGCCCACGGCGATAAACCCATGCTTCTTACAGGTAGCATGGGGCAAGGTGTAGGGGGTCCTCTAGACAATGCAAACGTTAAAAGGTCATAAACAAACTATTCAAACTTTGAGTCAAAAACGAATGAATCAGATGTTCAAAATTCCAAGAGAGTTAAAAATCCTAAAAACCAGATTTTGTCTACTATGTGGCCATCTACGGGTCTAAGTCTGGATAAACCGCAAAGCAAGTTGCACCCAAAACTATGAAGTCATTCGGGTGGAGTAAGCTTGTAGTTTTCAATTTGGTTCCACCAAAGCTTCGTCTGTCTTTCATCACTATCGTTTCACCATATTTCATAAACTTGCGCCCTTCTTGGCTCTTGGTGATGAGCCCTCGCATCTTACTAGTTGCGTGGAGTTAGGAGTGGGGCAAGTTAATCTGTTCATCATATTGGTTATTTTCATCACTTTGCCAAAACAAACATGAGGTATCCAAATTGCTCACAGAAGCTAAGATTTAAGATCACAATATATCTACAATATCATGTATCAGCATCATGAAACACAAAAAGAAAGCAAACATTTGCATCATCTGTTCTCCATTGCATACATTCTAGAAAGCATATAAAACATACATCGTAGTATACATAAAGCGATTGGAAATAGAGAGGAAAACGTGAGTGACAAGTTTTGATCTAAAATCAATGCATATATATAAATAATCAATGTTTATATACAATGCCATCATGCTCTAGGCATGGTCAAAACGCTCAAAGAGCCCGTGATATACAAAAGAATCCATGATACAAAATATACAAGGGCCAAGTCGCCTCTCAACCCCTACGCGACCCCTCCGAGGGTGTGCGCCCTCGCCTAGGACTCCGGCTATGCCGGCGCTCTGAATGCACGGAGGGCTCAGGGTCTCGAGGAGCAGCCGCGGTCTCGCCACGAGAATGGCTCCTCATAAGACGCTCGGCTGTCCTATAGCCTGCCAACTCTGTACGGAGAGTCGACACCATCCTGGCCACATGCCAAACGGGAGCGAAGACGTCAGTATGCCTACCGGCTGCTGAAGGCTCCCCGGCATCTACAGATAGCTCCACACGGGTCTTATCCATAGGGATCATCAGAGAATCAGTGCATACCCTACGGATTAGATCCCGCCACTCGTCAACAGTCTCTGCAAAACAAAGAAGAAAAATGAATTAGAAGCTAGGCAAGAGACTAAAAGATACAATATCAAAACGTAAGGAGAGATAGCAATTAAAAATCCTAAATTAAACAAACATTGAAAAGATGAGAGGATAACTTACTCGGGTCACCGGGCCTCCAAGATGGGTCACTAGGGCCGGCACCTGCACCGCGAGATGCCGCTGCCCGAGAGGGCTGCTCCTGTAGTAGGGGCAACATGACGTCCCGCAACGGACTCGTCCTCTCCACCACGGCCCTGAGAGAGTGGCTCCTCAGAAACTAGAGTCTCTCTCTCTACACTCTGCTCGGCCCTCTCTGCCTGCAAAATATCCTGAGTGTCATGCCACTCAGGATCGCTATCATCTGTCTGCTCCTCCGACCCTCCCTCTGTAAGCTCCTCAGAATCGGAGTCGATATCTATAGGGTCATCGCTGCTATGAGCAGGACCCGCGGCAATCTGAAGCAAAGGTGCCCGAGGTGCACCAGCTCTCCCTCTGGCCCGAACAATCCCCCTGGCTACAATAGGAATACCAGGAGTGACCACTGTCCAACCACGGCCTCTAGGCCCCCCTCTAGCCTCGCGGACTGATCTATAAACCGGTGCCACTGGAGGAAGCATGCCCGCATATGGAAGGCCGAACTGCTGAGGAACTCTGCCAAAAGGGTGTACCTCCACCCATCCCACACGGTCGATAAGCTGCCCTGTGGTGGAGCAGGAGATCAATGTAAGGGTCTCCTCGCCCCATATGCCGGCCATAAGCCGGTACGGCGTCGCCTCCATATCTGCTGTGGTAAGGGAGGCAACTGGCTGGTGAGGTGCTCTAAGCACCGACATATCTGACCATCTAGCTGCCCTCATAGCCCCTGGGTCTGCCACCTCTACCCCTCTGCCATAAGGAATAAAATGCTCGTACACCCAACTCATGACCAGAGTCGGGTGGCTCAATGACTGTCCCTGCAAACGGACCACCCTGTATAAGTCATGGTAGGTGGTCCCCAGAATATCTGCGCCCCAGGCATATATCCGGCCATGCCCCTCTATCTGTGCAATGATGGGGGCCCAACAGTATAGTAAAGTATCCCCTCCCTTGTCCCCGATCAGCCTCGAGGCAAGGATCCCCATGATAGCCTGTCGAAATACGGGGATGGGCAAAGAAGGAATGGATCTAACTCTCACTCCCTTCTTCGGCCCCGTGGAGATGGCTGCATCCCCCATGTAACCTGCCCACTATGCAATCTGTGCTCGGGACCCTGCTGTCTCCAGTGTGAGTCTCCTCCCGATGATCGGGACCCCCAGGATACGGTAAACATCCTCCAAAGTAATCGTCCACTCACCGCGGACCCCTGGCAGTCGGAAAGTGTTCCGATCTGCATCCCAATAAGAAAACAAGTCACAAAGGATGTGACTAGATGGTGCGACATGAGGCACGCGCGATATACGTAGTATGCCGGCCCTCTGCAATGTGTCCTCCTCATCTGGTGAGAGGGCATCCAATACCCAGGCAACCAATCACACTCCCTCTCTCGACTCCATCTGATGTACTCCTCTCTCGCCTGCATACACCCAAAAACACACAAAACAGAGCAAGTTAGTATCTAATCAATGCCGAGAGAGTCGTAAAAACATATAGAAATGATAAAAATACAAGTGCAATGTCTAAAGCAAGCTCCTTTTGCTTTCTGTGCAAAACCGCCGCCCTGAGCAGGGGCGGTTACCAGTAACCTGCACCCTTTAAGGCGGTCGGTCATGTAACCGCCCGCCACAGCCGGGCGGCGGTCGCGGTCCGAAAACCCGCGCGGGTTTTTAAACCTAAAAAGCCCAAAATGAGCAAAAAATGACCTTTTTAACTAAAAACAAAGCCTACCCAGTAGGCGCCCCCCCTAGGTGGACCTTTTGAACCTAACATTTTCAAAAATAACCCCCCCATTACAAAGAATTTGCCATTTCAAATTTGAAGGGGGAAAAATGCAAAATTAAAGAAAACCGACCTGTGATCTCGCGGGGTGGCGTTCCGCACGTGGGGGCATGATCGCTATCTCGCTCCGGACGTTTTGACTCTATTCACGCAAGAAACCGTCACCGTGGGTCCCAGAGCTCAAAATCAATCGAATCGACTCGCGCAAATGAATAGGAAAATGGGCCCACTTTCATATATATATCGTTCTGTTTCGTTTTAAAATGGCTTTTTCGCAGGTTTGGAGCGCTGTTGGAGGTAAGTTTCTATCCCCGCACAAATGGTACGTTCTCTTTCCCTGTTATTTTAGTGTTTGTTTTCCAAATTATTGTATCTATCTGCACTTGAGTTCTCTTTTCATTTTGCAGGTAGCGGGAATTTTGGAATGGCGTCATTTCAACACACGGACGTGTAAGGTATAACTTCTAACTCCCCATTTCGGGATGGCCATACTCGGACCCACCGTTTTACGCCTCTTCATGGCTAAAACGCTTCTCCGAGAAAGGGCAATATATGTACGTACCCAAAATTGTAAGGTATTGTCTTTGCCCGGAGCAGTGTAACAAGTGCCCCGATGATGATACAGGTCTCCTCGCAAGGTGTTCGGGATCCGGAAAAGCCTTCGGAGTATGCGTTAACATCCCGCATGCCCCGCTTAGCCCCGCCCCTTTGTTTTCCCCTTTTTCCCTCTTTCCTTGGCCTCTTGACCTTGATGTGAAACCGCCACCGCCTGCCAGGGCGGCGGTCTCGTAACCACCGCCCGAGGCGGGGCGGTCTGTAACCAGTAACCGCCTGCTCAGAGCGGCGGTCCTGTGCGCGTTTTCCAGAATGCTCTTTTGACGCGACTCGCGTGAAATATCACATTTCACCAGCTTTTCTTTGCCGACTTGGGCATGCATTAATGTTTTTGGTCCCCTGGAACAGTGTTTTTTCTTTGTTTATTGTTTAGGAGTTCAATTTGGTTTTGGTTTTTGAGAGTTGGAATTCCTATAAATGCATGGTTTGTGTACATGCAAATTGGTGATTTTGGTGAAGAATTTGGTGCAGGTTTTTGGTCCAAGCTTGGCTGGATTTTGAAGTTTGATCTTTGCTCTCATTCCCTCATTTTAGTGCTTTAGTTAGTTAGCTTGTTTAGAAGCCATAGCTTGAATTCACTTGCATCTTTTGTTAAATTGCTCAGCTGTTGGTAAGCCACAGACCCATCTTGTGCAGGCAGTGTTGTCATTTCATCCAATCCAGTTAGAAGCTTGCCCCTGAATTCCTCTTTGCTGTAGATTTATTTTTACTGTGTCTTGGAGTTCTTAGTTCAATTCATTATATACCTGGTTAGCTTTATTCAGCTGTTGGTAAGCCACATATCCAACTTGTGCAAGCAGTGTCTTTATTTTGGAATAGAATAGCTTGGGAAGCCATTAAAGTTGCAGGTTTTGCTCTTCGTATAGGATAGTTGCAGGTTCTGGTCACTCCATGTTGCATGACTCGCAGTAAAATCCCGCTAGGAATCGCATAAGCCAAGCTCTGTACTCTTGCGCTATCCCTCTCCTACTCGCATTCTCGTGCAATATTACAGCATGTCCTTGTCCCAAAATCTACTCCTATCGGTGCTAGCATTACATGCTTTTCTGGATCCAAGTGAACATGAAAGAACGAGAAGATCATACTGAGGGGCGAGATCACACACACCATCGGATTCGCCACTGTTCTACGGAATCCAGGTTTTACATTTCAAAGTTCTAGTCAGATTCATATCAAATAGAGTAGTTAATCGCTTTATTTCATTTCATTCTATTCTCGACATTGCCAGGGAAGCTGTGGGGATTGATAGTTTCTGAGAAACTATGATTCACTCCTCACTTCGAGGTAGGATCGAGAATCTTGCCCGGTAGATTAGACAAATTGTTTTATTTAGAATAATTCTACAAATCGCACGAGCAAATAACCACACTCGGTTATCTTATGCATTTTAATTATTGTTTAGTTATTATTTCTAGATATACTTAAAATAGTTTGCTTTCCTTAAAATTGTTAGAATATTTCATAGAAAAATAAAAGTTATATGTAGTTAGATTTATTTCACTTAGTTAGAATTTGTTTCATCACAGTTAGATTGCATTTTGTTTCGTATGACAATCACGGGACCTCAAGAGCCCAGGGAATATATATTTGAGCCAATCGTGCCTCAACCAAACCTCGTCACAGTGATAGTTGACATAGACCAAAATCTCAGGATACAAGTATTCCAAACAACCACAGATTTACAACTGATCAGTTCACAGTTAAGAGGACTAAACATAGAAGACGACCAAGCACACACGTTTTGGTCAAGTCAGCCAAACTACAGATTACCCTAGAAAACATCCACATGACTGTAGAAGGGCTCGAAGAGAACAAACATTCGGGTGCGATCCTCTGGTTCCATGACCCAGACGCTGAGACACCCTCGTAGATATAGATACCGACTTAAGAATCCGAGGTTGCGAGAACGTCTGTAAGTATTCGAGAAGATTGCACAAACCGTTGTTCTTCAAACATAGAAGGCGAGAAAGCATACGATTACTGGATACTAGGGATTAGAACTTGATTTCGCGTATGACCATAACAGGACCGCAACAACCGAGAGTCTATGGTTGTGATCCACAGATCCCACAGCCCAACGAGTCCACAGGTCAATCCGATATAGATGCTAGCCTACGTATTTTGGTATTCAGGTCCACTCCACTTCCACCTATCATCATCAAACAACTGTCCTTACTAGATATAGCGGCTAACGAAGCTAGGGAATTCTGGACTAGGCCAGAAAATCGTCCATAGAATCGATTGTATTCATCATCCACTATATGACCTTATCAGGAGATATACACGAAACAATCCCAAGTCATTTTCCACGTATTCCGCAACCCATAGATCGAATCACGCCAGAGCTCGATATTGATTGGAACCTTCGAGCGTCATCCTCGTTGATCAATCTATCACACCGATCCAGTTAGAAGGGCCTTCTTTGCCTTAGATTGCAAATTCCACTAGTGCGTGTCGAAGACATTAGACTGCCTAACTAGTTTGTCTGCATATTCCATCCCCACCGGCTGTCTCGGCACGACCTCGAGAGGTCGGGTACGTGGAAGAGTCACTTGTAGATTCTCACGCTACTTTGTCCCGACTCTTCTAATGATTCAGATCCAAACTACTATTTGGATCCAAACTATTTTTCTGATTCATCGAATTTGACTCCTAAGTCATTTAATGTGACTCCTATGTCATGGTCCTCCCTATCTTTACAAGAACCTCTTTATCATACATTTAATATGACTCCTATGTTGCAATCCTCCCTTTCTTCGCAGGACCTCTTTTATCGATCGCCTCAATGATGTCTTCTTCCTTTGAAGATACGTGCAACTCCAAATCCCTCCAAACAAACATCAAATACAATTCTCAAATTACATTCCTCTCTTTGTTTGCAAGACCATTGTTATTATCCATCCGATGTGAATCTTGAATCACGGTCCTCCCCTTCTTTGAAAGGAACGATAACCAAATCATGCCAAGCCAATAACACAGATGCTAATCAAACATCGCGATCAATAAGATGAAAACAATTCATAAGAATAACTTTACATAAACCTTTGCAAACAAATGAGCAACAATATCATATATTATTATGGAACTCAATGCAATACATTGAGAATGGGCCTTACTTAAATAGGCAAGGAATAACAATCTAAGAACCAGTCAAAGTCGTAGATCAAGCCATAAATCAAGGAAATAACTAGTCATCAAAGAACTAGTCAAGACAATAGACTTAGGAGAGAACTAGACATCAAGGATCTAGTCAATACCATAGATCAAGGAACGAACTAGTCAATACCATAGATCAAGGAAAAACTATACCTAACAACTAGATAATATCTCCTAATATCTAAATAAGATAAAGAAATATCCTCACACATAAGTGGTGAGGATAAATACAATAAAGTTAAATAAAGTTCCTAGGTGAACATGAGCTAAGGTAAATACCTACTCTACATTCTTCGTAGGACCTTCCTCATCAATTACCCCCAATAAATCTTCCTTCTTTGAAGATTCATATGACTCAAAGTCCTTTGATTCAAACGTCTAAATCAACCCATGCGTCACAATCTATAGACTTTAGACTTAATCCTACTAGTTTACAAATGATATACCATCGTATAGGTAGGTCCACACCACCTTCTTCTACTCCTGAGACATCTAGCTACACATCTTCTTTGTCCCCACCATCATCTTCTTCTATTAATCATCATCAAACATCTTCTAAGTCTTCCATACCGAGTGAGCCTTTTTCTTCCAATCAACCCCTATTGGTCGATCAACAACTCATACCGATTGATCTCTTTCAGAATGAGGAAATAATCAGGGCATTTATAGGGGCATATGAAGATATTCCTTTAGTAGATTACAAGAAAGGATTCTCTTTAGACTTTGATGCGTTTGCATATTGTGAGGAAAAGGTTGATTCCTTTTATCAACAAATGGAGGAAGAGCTTCAAATCATACAATTTGATCCTCCTCTTAATCTTCCATCTTCCCATTCTTCATTATGTGATGAAACTCCTTGGTCTTGCATTGACCCATGGCCTATCTTCTCATCACCCAATAACTCTTTGTCTATCATAATTCCTCAATCAAAATCTCTTATGGGGTCAATGCCAAGTAGTCCATCTTCATCTAGGTGTGGGTCACCTTCTAGTAGCCCTCCCTCTACTATTTGTGGGACATTTTCAAGTAGTCCACTATCTTCTATTCTTGGGGCATGCCCAACTAGCCCCTTGTCTTCTAGGTATGGATCAACCTTGGGTAGTCCATCATCTTCTATTCTCGGGCCACATCCCGGTAGCTGTTATCTTACATCTATGGGTCACGTCTTAGTAGCCCTTCTTCTTTTATTCTTGGGCCTCATCCTAGTAGCCCTTTGTCTTCTATCTATGGGTCACATCCTTGTAGCCCTTCTTCTTGGGCCACATCCTAGCAGCCCTTCATCTTTTTTCTATGGCTCACACCCTAGTAGCCCATCTTCTTCAATCCTTGGGTGTATCCTTTTCATACATTACATTATTCTTCTACTAAACACGGTGGTAAGCCCATGGTCAATTCTCACGTCGAGTTCTAAATGTCCACATTCACTTTCTTCTCCTTCTCGAGATCGATAAGTCATGCATCAGCTTATAAGAAACCCAAACAGCTTTCTTAATCAAGCTCGATCAAAGCGTAAAGAGCTCTATGGCTCCCAACAAATCAAACAATCTCAAAATTCTAAATCAAGTGTGATTCAAGAAGACACATCAATGTAACCATCAAGTATGGCACAAAGTGCGTAAACCATTAGATGAGGGATTAAATCTCCCACATATGAAATCCATGTTTGAAAAACAAATCACGAGTCATTTATTGAGTGTGAATTCACCTCGATCATCAAGATCGGGAAAACATGACTCTTGATAAACAAACACACTTCATCTCCCTTATCAAGGAAGTTGCAAACATTGTTGTTGGATCTTACCACACAGTGAATTTTTCAGTCCCAACCTCTTAAAATTGTCAAAAATATAAAAATAAAAAACAATTCAAAAATATAAAAAACATTAAGAAAACACAACAAAAATCAAAGGTACAAAGATCAAATAGTGCAATCAGGTATTATGTACACATGGATGTTTATTTCTTCCCTTCCTTACTATTCTTTTGCAATTCTTCCTACCATTTTCATCCCTTTGGTGATGTTTTGGTTAGCTTATTCGGATGCATTTTGTGACATTTATCTCTATGGTATCCGTTTGACCTTGGTCTTTTATCACCTTAGTAAATTAAAGAACAGTGACCTCTTAGAGATCCTATCACATTCAAGCAGCTAATAAACTTGTTGTAAAGAAATTTTGGACGTATTTGTTGACACTAGCCAATGTCATCATCATAGTTACTTCCACATCCTTCCATCAAGCCATCTGTGGTTCTTAACCCTTGTCAAACAAGAGAGCTAAAATAAGTTTTCGAAAGTAAAAGAATCAAAATCAATCAAAATCAAAAGCTAAAAGCTACAAAGCAAAAGCAAATTGATATGTTACTCTCTCTTAGGGTATTTCCAATTAACTCTCTTTGGGGCTATGGATGTCTAACTAACAGTAGAGCAATGTTGCAATTAGAATCAAATACATATCCATCGGAACTATGGACGCCTTTGGTGTAGTGGAGCAATGTACGACTATCCTTTCACCATCCATTCACAAAATCACCTATCAAAATAAATCATTCCTACACATTGGCTAGGTATCTTCACTTGTTGTCTATTAAATCTTCCCTTCAAGAGGTAATAAATTCCACGTGCACACACTGGATCTCTATGAGAAAATAGGATTAGTATGTTACCAAGTGTTTTTTTGGACCTTGTTCAAACTCTTACTCTAGTTTGTATCTTGTCTCACGATTTGTGCCTTTGGCTAATCACTTCTTCATTGCGAGGCTTCTAAGCTACATTCATATCATTCACATCATTCTTCTACTTCGTTCAGAACATCCATGTGTATAAGATTAATTTTTTTCCATGTTTTCGGACACCTTTGTCCCCTTTCACAAAAACAATCTTTTTCCTTCCTTTCTATCATGTGCTTTTAGGCCAACTTATGTTGGGGGCATCTTTGCTCCTTCTCAGCACTTCATTGGTTTACATTTATCATCATCATGTTGAACCTATCCATAATGTCCTTGGGTCCCGCTTCTACCTGTGAAGAGTTTTCCTTTGAATACTCCCACCTAATCGTTGGGGCATTTTTGCATCTTCACCTTTCTCACACGCACGTGGCCTTATGCCCTTGTACATCCCATCTAGTCTTGAGGGCATCCATGCTTCCTCGTCTTCCCCGTACATAGTTTGAGAAAAATTTCAAAATCAACCAAAACATTCAAATATATTAGAAAAATCATCAAAAAAATTCAAATATGTTTTAGAAAAATTCTAAAAATGAAAATCATCCTATAAAACGTCACTCTTTGGTTCTCACCTGTTAATGTGCATGACTCGCGGATCATCTTGATCTACCTCCATAAACAAAATTTAGGCTTCTTACTTCGTCTATACTCTAGGGCACAACGAGTCACCTAGTACTTTTTAAGTAGTACACATTGCTTTTTCATTAGACCCAAGTGTCCTCCGTTATTCCCTTTGCATGTATCCTTGCTTGGGGCACCGTAATTAACCCTTGTCATTAATTTGCACATTAAGTAACTAAATCTCGATAATAAAAAAATATTATATTATGTTTCTCTCATTAGTTTAGCTTGTTTACTTTCTCATATTGCATGGCATTTTGTATGTTGCATGGAGTTAAGAATCTTTTACTTTCTCGTATTGCATGGCATTTTGTATGTTGCATGGAGTTAACCATCTTTTACTTTCTCGTATTGCATTGCATTTTGTATGTTGCATGGGGTTGGTATTTTCAGCAATGGAAAATTGTTCGTAGTATGCTTTTCATGTCATTCTACCTTTATCGTATGCTTATATTTTTCATAAAGATCCATAATGTAGCTCTCGTGGTAATATGATGACATCAAAATTGTTCCAATCAATAGTGGCTAGAGGCTAAGCTCTTCTCTCCACTCCTCCATATTTCTTCTACATCACTTTTCTCCCACCCCTAATCTTTTGTATTCCCAGGGCATCCTGCCCCTTCCCATTCTTCTATCTATTTCTCACATTTTTCAATCGTCGATCGTCTTCCTTCATCACCCCATCGACACTCGAGGGGGCATCTCTCCCTCCTACTAATTTTTCTTCTATCCCTTCAAAATTCCATCCATCTACTATCTTTGAAGTGGTGTCACTTACACCACCCCAAAGAGGGGCAAATGTAGACACCCATAATTACGCCCGAGCAATTTAAATACTTAAATTACGATAATTATCTATCTTCTAGAAAATTGACGACATATCATCAAAAGCACTCATCTTCTCTCTTACTATTGTTAATTAATTACACTATGCTAATTAATTAAGTCGCCTATCCAATGAACACCCTAATTAATGACCTTCCGTTAATAAATCGCCTTCTATCTAGACTATTTAATTATTATCAATTAATTAGCTTTTCCTTTCATTTAACCAATAAATCAATATTTAATTGATTTAGTTCCCTTATAATAGCCTAAATTGTACTAATATTTCTCTAATTAGCTTATATAAGCTTACATCTACCTATTAATTAATCACCTTTGATTAATTAAAACACCCCAAACTCCCATGACTTGCTAAGTATAAATTAAACCCTTCTAAAGTAAGGTTACCTTTTATAAAGCAACCTTATCCATTCCTAATCTTGTTTTACCTTTTATCCCACATGCAAAGGGATGAAGTGTTTCATTTATCCATTGGGATATATAAGGAGCCCTCCTTCTACCTTTATACGTACACCTAAACTTCTTGAGAAAGCAAATGCAAAGCATATAGCAAAATAGACTAAGAGGTTGCCTTTTTTTTTCTTGAGAGTTCATCATCTTAGAGAGTTAAGCCTCTTTCATAAGTGCTTAGGTCATATAGGAGGTGTCAAAAGGGTCTTATAGCCCAAATTTGACAAGCCCTCATTCCTAGGTACTTGGAACACTAAAGACAACCATTTTTGATTGTCATGGAGCCTATTTAGGTCCATTCATTTATTTGTTGTTAGAGAATAGAGGATTTAGATGCTTAAACATTGTTAGTTTCAAACTTTTGTACATTGATGAATGTTAGCATCTAACCCTTATTTAATTCTTATCATGATGGTGCTTAGTAGTTTGTTTAATTTTTGCTAATTAAGGCTATTAGGTGATAGTCTTTACTTGTATTAGAATTAGTTTAAAAACAACACATGCACACATTTCCCTTAGCAAATGTGTGTGATGTGAGTTCATTTAGGAGTTACACCATCAAAAGTCAAGTATGAACCATAGAACAAGGGTACATTGTCGGTAGAAACGCTATTGTATTCGAGTGGGATTAGATGCTAGAAATTTATATCGTGAAGCACAGAGCATGAATTTTAGTAGATAATCTATGAGTAGATGACAGAGACAACCAATAGTGATAGCAGATGGGAGGAAATTTGATGCCCCCAAAGTATGCGAGTAAGGTTCGTTTAAATCCCTCAACATTCATGTGTGAAACTAGAGAACATGAGTGTGCCATCGAGTAACAAAGGTATTGTTATCACCAAATCAATGCACCCCCAAATGGCCATGTGATGAATAGGGCATTCGGTGTGATTGGGTAACATGGAATCACCTCTCAATCTATGGGACTTGTGGGCTTGAGGTGAACCTCCGAGATAAGGTCAGCTTCCTCTTTCTAAACTAAGCACTACACTACTCCTAATGCAAGAAAAATAGCTAACTAGACCTATGCTAACCTTTCCCGCACAATTAAGGAGAGATATTTGCGATAAATAAAACCTAAATTAGAAGTGGTGATGCACCAAGAAAGGGGTTTGATAGACAAATTTCTGGATTTCTAATGAATAAATATGAACATGTGAAGAATGAACATGCATTGGAAATCCAACCGCATACAATACTTCACTTTCAAAATAAGCACAATAACTTCCGAAACTTGCAATGGAGACAAAGATATATAGTGCACCTGCAAACATGAGAAAGGAAAAAGGAAACAAAATAATTTATGCAAGGACAAATAGTTATCCACAAAACATAATTTCATTATCCCAAGCACTTTCACAGTGCATCATTATAGTAGGATGAGGTAGAACATGCCATTACAATTTTTGGAAGAAAGGCTTGAGAGCCTGTAAATTCACAACTTAGTTTGTGAAGAGAGGGGTACCTTGGAAAATTTATAACACCTTTGGAATAAGAACCCATTTACATTTATAGTGTTACTTTCACAGCTGAGGACAAAAAGAAGGAGAAATTCCAAAACACTAGGCAAGATTGTAGCAGAACAGGTCAACCATGCTTGCCTCATTACTCGTAACTCCACCTTCCCAGCACTATTCACAAAGTGAGTAAATATTGAAATTTTAGAAAAAAAACTTCCAAAAACCCATTTTATGAAGATTCCATTACGTATATCTCTCTCTCCGAATTCCAACAACTACAATTTTGTGGAAAATAGATAATCGGGGAGGAAGTTATGGCTTCGAGTGAAAGCTATTTTTTGGGCATCATGAGCATTGTGTTCCATTAGCTATCTCGATAATTTCTCATGATTCTTACATCACACTTATATTCGGAAATATATCCACCCCATGATGCTCTCATAAATTCAAAATTTGAATTTATTTCCATTAAATTAAAAATAATATTTTAATAATGAGGTTGACTTGGTTGATAGTGGGACCCTTCATCATGAGATTTGCATTTGAGGGTTTTGGAAGCTAGCTTGGTTAATGGTTTGCTTCATACTTTTATTATTGAATGCGGGGTGACTAGGTGAGCCATCCTCCATGTTACCCCATTCCATATTCATCGGTCGGGATTTTAGATTAATTAAAAGATTCTTTGCAATTTCCTTGATGCCCGAACCTATTGGTATGTTAACGTTGAGCTATTTGTATTGACTCACCAATGTTTGAATAATTCCTTGATATGTTATTTGAACTCACAACATTGGTTTGAATGTATAACGTTCTCATTAACTCTATAAATGAATTTGAAATGTATCGATTGAGCTTTGTTTTATTTAGATGACATTTAAACTCCACCAACTCACCCTATGTTATCGGAAACCTCCACGTGACTCCTTTTACTTCACTTGACCAAGTGAATAACGACCCTATTGTTTTACTTGATTTCACTTGCATTGGTCACCATCTCACTACCATTCCAATGGATGACCCAACTCACATTGGAATGGCGAGCTCTTATTAGTTCTACGTCATGTCTTATACATCAACCGACCAACTTAGTCATTGAGCTATTTACCCACCATTTAACTCGATCCACACATTGAATTTAGCAACTTCGCCACTTAACTCACGAAACCCAAATCACTTTAGAGTTTTAGAAAATCAACCCACTTTCTTCCCCAAATCACCATAAACATCTCAACCCCAAATGTTTGAAAGTCTGAATTTCAGACTTTCAGACTTTCGAATGTTGCGTGCTCATTTTCTCAACTCAGCAAGACAAAGTCCGAAAGGGTGAGCTACTAAACTCCAAATTTTCCAACACCTTCGACCTCTAAAAAAACCCTTCTAAAATTGTGACCGTAGCTATTTTTAACACGTCAATCCGAGATTATACTTGAGCTCCTGCAACTTCTTCATATCCAAATCACCTATCCTTGCTTTGCCTTCTGAGTGGCTTGCCAAACCATTTTCCCGCAAACTCACTTACCTAATCTCAAACTTGCATTTCATGAATCGGGTGACTCACCGTGTGAGCTTGAATCTCATCATGATTGAGCCGTTCCATTGCTCTAGTGTTGAGCTCACTACCATCTTGCATTTTGTACTTAGCATTCTACCTATCTACCACATGCAACTTACAGGCCGAACTCATTTTTATGAATTAATGCCTTGCCTTGAGCCCGGGTCAATACAACTTTGATTCCCTTACATGTCTTTATGTTGAGATCTTACATGTCAATCTGACCTAAATCATCATTCAACTAGACTCCAAGCTAATCTTCACATTGGGTGAGTTAATCACTCTACAATTGATACAATCTCACTTTTTTCCCAAGTTATTGTTCATTTCCACGAGGCTTGAACAACACAACTCAGCCCTCTAAGTTATCCAACATGTTGGCTCGACCCCATCCATCGACCAACTTGCTCCATGACCTATTCTTCTATTGTGTCATTCTCATGATCCAAGTATATTAAAAACTTGTTAAATCAAATGAAGGAACTATATGGATTTAAGGAGAAGTATACCAGAGTAACTATTTTTTTGTTAAATATTGATAGCTATCTCGTGAGAATTTTAATTCTTATGAATGTAGTCGGGATAATTTTTGATCTTTAAGTACATCCCAATTCATGTGGCTCGGTCATCCTCCATGCATGTAAAAAATTGTTTCCTATGTATCCATCCTAAGTTCATCATATATTCTTTTTTATCTCGTTGATTCGTCCTCACACAAACTCACCGCTTCACTTAACCATCGACCAAGCTCCAATCCTATGCTGACTCGGCTCCAATGTTGAGCTCTTTATAATTTGTTGCATTCCTCTGTGAAGACCTTATTTCATTGTGTCGAGTGAACCACCAAGTTCCACAAACTCAAACTCCATCCATTGCACACCATTCGTATCTTTGATCCGTGTGAAACCCATCGTCTCCAAGTCTGATTTACCCAAGCTTTCCCTCGGTTTCAAATAACTTGACCTAGTTTGCTCCATTTTTCAAACACCCTCACCTGACATTCTCGTTGCCTCTACTTATTCATTGTGCAACATGCCCCTTGCCAAGAACCGTTTTTAAGCCACTCGCATAAATGTTTCTAATGAAATCTTCCTGGTTCCTGTGAGGTAACCAAACAAGCTCATGTCGAGCTATCAAAAACTTGGCGAGTTGCATTGACTTTGTAATTTTTCCCAATTACATAGCACAAATTTTTCCCAACTTGGGATTTCCAACATTCTTAAGCTCTACCCGGGCTCATAAGCCTAAATTTTACGTGCTCCTAAAAATATCTCACCTCCCCATTACCTCAAGGATTTAGAAAATATTTCATTAAATTTAGGTTTGATGAGAGTGCTTAACCATAGCCCTAATTCTATCACAGAAAGAAACACTTGATGACGTAGTGTTTATGTAATTAAGATTTGTTCTATAATCCCATGACGAAAATACATGTCTCAGAAATCCTTCTTCAATTGTCACAAGTGGTGTAGGTAAAGCTGTGAAAATGATTCTCAATGGGAAGGTTATGCACGTAACCTCGCTTTCTACTTGAAACTGAAAATTACTTCGAATCCACAAACTCAGGCTCAATATCATAAAGAAATTGATATATGGTAGCCCAAACACCCTATAACATACTATACACAATTTCAAAGTAAAAGTATGGAGGGCCTTGCACAAACTCTTTAATATTTCTCCATTGAATCACTCTCTAAATTGTCTGATGTTGTGAATAAATACTCATTGTGTGAACTTGATTTCTTCAGTAACTCATAGGTCAAGATGGATTCAAAAATTGCAGCCTCATTCGATGAACCAACTTCATAAATTTCTCCATGAAGAACTTTTTCGGTCCTAAAGTGTAATTTACCACCATTGTCCATTTTTTCCCAAGTGGGCAAAAATGGATAACATTTTTGGCCACCTCTCGGGGCGCTTTCTGCTAATCCTTATTCCAGTAGCCTTGATAAATCCATTGGGCATGGAGTCACTATTAATTCCAAAACTAATCATGAACCATGAGATTCATGTTCTTGAGACACTGAACATTGTTGCATCATCTGGACTATGAGCAGCGGACCATTGCTCATGACTTTCCATAATTTTAAGTATGAATTACAATGAATCGATGATTTCGATTACAAACAACACCTTGCAGAGTTTCGGATAAAACACCCTTTAATTTTGGATATCATGGAACTCTATTAAATCTTGATTTCTCTCTTTCTTGAACACTTCACTTTCAACACACTATGCAAGAGAAATGACGAAACACAACACATGAAAAATGAAAACCATACATGCTTCAAATGAAATATGCGAGTGTGACATGAACTTATTGTGCTGAAATTAAACCTATTTCTACTCTGTGGAGGCACATGTGAGCTAAACGAACCTTGCAATCAAGTTGTTGAAAATATCTCCCTTTCCTCACAATGGGCAGCCATGCGGATGATTTGACAATGAACATGGCTGAGATTGAGAGTGAAAAAATGAAACAAGCCCAATTCTCCACTTGGTTCACCAAGGCATCAACTGGAAAGATAAAGTATCCCTCTTTTAGTTGCTCTACATTTATTTTGTAGAGGCATTGCAACTGATCCTTGGGGATGTGAAATTCATCCTCACATTCTAAAGTGAATGTGATTGGTTGTGACTTATCTTTTGGATCCAAAAAATCCAAATATCTTATGGGACATGGTCTGACCCTTTGAATATGACCACTACTCTGAGCTTCAACTTTGACAAGGAAGTTTTCTTGAAGACATCCATGTATGAAAAGTGTTGCAGTGATGTCCTTTCCCTCTTGTTTCCCATTTACAAATAGTTGATCCTTCACTTGGATGAATGGTGTTGAATTTATACCCTCTTTGTTCCCTTTTTCTCTTTTTGGGAAGGATTTCTTCTACAACATGCAACTTTTTTGGATTGTTTGCAATCTCCAATGTTGAACCACTGCAAATGTTTGAAGTGTGTTGCTTATATGGGATTTCCTTCTTTGATAATTGAAGACAAAGACGGTCCAAATTTTTAATCTTCTCTTCCACCATAAAACCTTCAAATTCAAACTCTTTCCTTTGTTTCTTTTGATAACTATTAGGAGCAACGAGATCTTCAAGAATACTTTCCTCCATCACAAGTTACTTAAGCAAATTCGGATCCCTAATTGAAAGTAAGAAACTTTTAATGATGTCACTCACATTCCAAGTTCCCTAATCTAAGTTAATCTTCCCCATATTCTCATTTTCCTCTTTGTTCAATGAGTCATATGGAAGATTCAATTCCTCCAATCTTAGCTCAAGAAGATTGTTATGAGAAACAAGTGGTTCTTGAATATTCCCTTGCAAAGCACCAGGAAATTTGTATTGAAGGCTAGATAATGGAATAACAGAAATGACTATTTCCATAGGTTATTTTTCATCCAAATACTCCTCCAAATCTGACAGATAGTATTCCTCCCTAATGCTCGGTTGTGTCAAAGGTTCAAATTCATTCACCATGGTGCTCTCCGGATTGGAATTTTATTTACCATGACCTTCTTCATCCTCCAACATAAAGTTTGAAAGATTAAACTCATCTAAGAATCCAAAACTTTGAAAAGATGAAGAGGGAAAAGAGTTTGAAACTTCATGTATAACATTTTCTTCTCCCAAATCCTTTGAATCTGAATGATTTTCTTCCATAGTGTGGATTTTTTGGTGACTACCTACAATATGTAATGATAGCCTCAACATGCCTATTCAACTCTCTAAAGATGTTGTAAAATATTTACATACTGGGACAAATAGAATCACTTGCACTCACTTGTAACATTCTCGCACGTTTGGAAAAATTTCTTCCTTTACTCACACATGCTTCTCTTCTAGTGAATTTGAATTCAAATCTTTCTTTCCCTCAACCAAATTTGTAACTTGTGGTAAATCAAAAACTTCCATAGTTATGGAACCATCATGAACTCTACACTCTGAACAAACAGATGATTGATCATCATCTTCTAGTGTTTTTTCCCTCGTGTACATTCAGCCATTATCACCGATTTTGAGCTTAAACCTTAGCCGATGATGAGGTTCGTCAATCATCACCATTAATAATGTCAATCCGGGTTCTTTGTCTAAAGGATTTATGCATTAAGAGAAGAAGATATTGGAAAGCGCCTTCCCTTAAACACAATCCAAACTTGCATAAATTGAAAGCACACATGTAGAAATTTAAATGCACACTTGCATAAAGGAAATCACACTTGTAGAAATAAAACACACTTGCATAAATTGAAATTGTTGAATTGGAAATAAGCAAAATTAAATGAAACACCTGTAAGTTTACAACAGACTGAATGTTACAATACAAAGAGAAGAACAACACAACAAGATGATAATTACAGAAAAAGAAATAAACACAAATTATTACAAAATAAAAACACAAATATACATATCCATCTTCCTTAGAATGAGTGGCCAACTCATTCCTTGGAAGAGGATTTAAATCATGCTTCGAGATCTTAACTCAAAACTGTAAAATATTGGAGAGAAAAGAACATATTCATTTCTTGGTAGTAAAACATTACATATCTAAGTGTGGAAGGTTGCATTTATAATTTATGCATCCAACCAACTCCTTATTTTGGGGGATACAATCTGATCTTATATTTATTCTAATCCTAACAACTAAGATCTCCATCTCCACAAAATATGGAGAGAGATATATTATTGGAGTCAAAGTCTTATCTCACTTATTTTAGGAAGATTTGCTCCCAAATCTTCTCCTTGCTTTTTAGTAACAAGAATCATAATGATTTTATTCTCCTACATTATTGGAAGGATTTTTTTCCTCAAAAGATGATTTTGAATAGATAACTTTCCTGGATTTTCCATTTGAATTTGTTGTTTTTGATTGTGGGACTTTTGATGCTTTTCTGATACGCTTTTTCCTCGGACTGCAGTTCAGTAAAAGTTAGATTTATATTCATTGGCAGAACTTGTTACAAATATAAATGAGGTTTTTGTTAAACATATTTCTATGAACAAAAACCTCTCTCATATTTTCCGTTTTACTTTTTTGTTTCTGTTTATGGAACTTTTAGCGCTCGTCTGATACACTTTTCCTCGGACTGCAACTCACTAAAAGTTAGATCTCTCTTTATTGGTAAAACTTGTAGTAAATCTGAATGATATTTTTGTTAAACACATTTCTATGAAAAAAACCTCTCTCATATTTTCCATTTGACTTTTTGTTTCTGTTTATGGAACTTTTAGTGCTCATTTGATACACTTTTTCCTTAGACTCGCATCTCACTAAAGATTAGATTTCTCTTTGTTGATAAACTCTGTAGAAAATTTGAATGAGGTTTTTGTTAAAAATATTTCTATGAACAAAAACCTCTCTCATATTTTCCATTTGACTCTCTGATTATTCACAGTCCCCATTTGATGCAAGTTCTGGAACTAAATCAGCAAGTTTCAGAACTAAATCGGTGAGTTCCGAGACTAAACATGCGAGTCCCGAACTAAGTATGTGAGTTCCAGAACTAATTCTTTGAGTTTTGGAACTAACTCTGTGAGTTCCATAACTAACTTAGTAAGTTCTGGAACTAAATATGCGAGTTCCGAAGCTAACTTAAAACAACTATAACTTTTGCATACGATCTCGAATTGAGATGATTCTTTTTTTGAACTTGCATAATTTTTCAAGTGGAATATGAATATGAAATTTTTTTTGAGTTTAGATATACCATACATGATCAATTCCACTTTCCCAATACTAGCATTATCTTTCTTTTATGGCTTGCATACACAAGACTTTGCATCTTTTCCCAAATAATCAATAGGATTAGTCAATAAAATAGATAACAAAAGATTTCTAAAGAATGAACAAGATATATATCTTATATTCTATCTTAATAAAACTATAAGTTCATAGATTAAATTTAAATCCACTTTCAAAGGTAACTTAGAAGGACAAAATAATGGTAATTTATGGCCAATTTATGGCCTTATCACCGGATACTTAACTAGGAGAGGAATTTATTTGATGTTTAGTCTTATGGCCCATGGCTTCGATTATTTGTATGCTCTTCTTGGTTAGGCTCCCTAACCTCCACCTCTTCCTTTTCACTTGTTGGTGAGAAAATTTGTCGGGTGGACAAACTTGTGGATTTCTTGCCAACACTCTGGGAATCTAAGTCCCTCTACTTAACCGGTGTAGGCATGCGTATGTGCATGTGCATGAAAAGGTGAATTTTTGTGGTGGCCTTTCGACCGGGGATCCAATAGGGGCACTCCACTGACCCTGTAGCAAATGCTTGCATATACCTGCAAGAGATGACTTTGTCTGGAAGTGGGAAAGGGAGTGAGAATGGAGGTAGGAGAACTAATGCTGTAGGTAGAAAATCGATTCCTGCACACACACTAGTTAGAAACTTCATCACATGCATTTATGAGAAGAAACAACCCTATAAATGACAACAAGACCAAATAGAATTTGATGAGAACAAAGTGTCATGAAATCCCTTGGTCAAAGAAAGCTAGAAACTCCTTCTTGTATTGATGCTTGAACAAAAGTTGTACATAGTGTAGGAATGGAAGAAATTTGAGAGGGGAAGAGAGTAGAAGAAAATGGCTATCTCCTTTGCTTTCTCTCAAGGTAGAATGCACTCTTGAGTCTACAAGATCAATCACCAACCCTTTGAAATGGGAATGGCTTTACAATTTATAGAATAGAATATGACTCTTCATCTTCCTCATGACCTTTTGAATACCTTAATATGACTTAAGACTGTTCATATTCCACTTCAAATATTTAAGTCCCTTTTATAATAGCAAGGCGACTTAATTTACATTATGTTTCTAAAGTCTCTTAAGTCATATTAAAAGTGCAAACCCCAACGCGAAATTAGAATATTGGAAAGTGAGAGAAAGTTGGGGGGAAGAGGAGAGAGAAAGAGGGGGAGAAGAAGAAGAGGAGATGTCATTCCTGATGAAGTCTGTTGATCCTCGTTGATGGAAAGCTCCAAATGCAGTGAAACTCTGAATCTTTGAACTCCTTGCACACTATGAAATTCCTCCAAATTATCTCACGAACGCTCGCTAAGTTGAATGAACTAAGGTGGATCTTGAATGCCCTATGAAAAAATGACTAGGATGCTCCCGAACAATGATGTCCCCCTGAATGATTATCCTTGTACATCCCATTGTGCCAAAACTTCTCTTTGAGTGTAACTTACTATTTTTAGTAAGTGTGAAAAAGGCAACTCTCTCGATCCTTTGTTGAGTGTTGTGACCTTGATTCCCCTTTCTCCCTGCGTTCCTCACTCCTTTGGATCAAATTTCTATTTTTAGCAGGTGCTCGAGGGCCCACTTACTATTTTTAGTAAGTGCCAAAAATGTCCATTCTGGTGGATTCTCAGCTGTAGTGCACCTCTGATATCTTCATCTCCTTCGCAGGTTCTTCTGTTAATGACTTTCCCGAAATAGCAGTTCCTATGTAGTAGACCTGCTATTTTTAGAAATTTGGCCTCTGGGAGTCAGATTGATGTGGAATGAAGTTTTTGATATGGGTTTTTTCCCAATATCATCCCTTTGAAATTTCGGGCCCACCCGCTTAATAATCCAGGAGATTTTAAAGTTTTAATTTTTGGACCTGGCAGTGCTTCTAGGTATGGCAGCCATTAATGGACCTCAAAATTACAGGTCTGGTTTTCTCCTCTGTTTGCAAATAAAATTGTATTTTTGATGTGGGTTTTTTTTTTGGTGCTTCACGTGCAATCTTACTTTGATCCGGCAACCGGTTTGATGGGAAATCCCACTTCTTTCTTCGTTGAGCCGGAAAGGAGATTTCTTCGTTGTGGATGCTTTGTCACACATGGGGGGAGTTTGAAGGTGTCTTCTTGATGGTCTTGGATAGAGGAATGAATAGAAATAAACGGTTCATTGATTCGTGCACTGGTTTGCAAGCTTTGTTTAGATTTCCATTTTTTAGCTATGGGGATTTTGTTGTTCTCTTCTTTGTTGTTCTTTGTTTCTCCTTAGCTTGATGAGGATTCCTTTTGAGACCTATGCATCACCATGGGAAAGGTATTTCAGTTCCTTTTTTGATCTGGTTTGAGCATTTGCAATGGCAGAGTGATGGTAGAATGTTGCAGAGGAAGAATGGAGGAAAGGAGTGCAAATAAAACTGTTAGAAGTTAGAAGCGGGAAAAGCAACACTTGGAGATTTTTCAAAAAGATGTGCACAGGTAGGGCTTGGGCACATTTTTCCATGCTTGATGTCCCTGACCTTAGGGATGTGAGGGACATCAATTTCCATAATGAGCAAGACGGTGACACGTGGCACTAGATCCAACGGGGAATGAAGGAGGAAAAAGTTGATTTGAAGCACTGGGAGCTGAAAGGAGGTCACGTGGGTGTCCAAAAGACTCCTCCTAGGGGCTGGGAAAATTTTTCCATGTCTGATGTCCCCCACCTTAGGTACATAAGGTACATCAATTTCCACGGTGGTCCTGGAGGTGACACGTGGCGCCCGATCCAACGACAGGGAATGGATGCTCCAAAACTGCACTTGGGGGCTGAACGGCGGTCATGTGGGTGTCCAAATGACTCCCCATAGGGGATGGGAACATTTTTCAAGGTCTGATGTCCCCCACCTCAGGTTCATAAGGTACATCAAATTCCACGGTGGTCCTGGAGCTGACACGTGGCGACCGATCTCGACAACAGGGAATGCATGCTCCAAATAAGCACTTGAGGGCTGAACTGCCATGTTTGGAGGTCATATGAGGGTCCCAAGGGTCACATGAAAGCTGGGAGAATTTTTGAAGGGTGATTTACCTGACCTCAGGGACGTGGGGGACATGAAATCTGCTAGGCTCCTGGTGTTGACACGTGTCCTCTCGAAAAAATGACTAAGTCCTGAACTGCCTTTGAGAGGGTAACTTGGAATGCAGATAACTTGAGCTTCTAGTGGAATTTCTTGGTGAAAATTTATATGATCCTAACTGGAAATGGAATTTTGAATCCAATGATGTGGGTCTCATGTCTTGATTCAATCATATGATCCCTAAAAATTGGAGTTTTGATCTGGGACTCCACTTGTACCTGAGAAAAACTGTCTTCCAATCATATGCACCAAGGTGTTGTGAAAAATATTATTTCACCATCATGTAGGTATTGGAATCATATTTTTGAATATGTTTTGTTTTACTTCCAACTCCATCCGGAGCTCCCAAATCTTTGTTTGAAGCTCAACAGTTGTTTTAGGCCTGTGTACTGCCTAGGCTTGTGAACCCTGTTTTCACTCAGACTACTCCAAGTCTTTCAGAACTTCCCAAAGCCTTCCAAAATCATTTCCATGATATTATAAGGTCTTCCATTCACCTCCGTGTTGAATTTGGCCCTTCTTCTCTACTCTAGGGGGTTGATCCAATCTCGGAAGGCCAATGATAGCCCTTCCCTATACTGCCAAAAGATAACATTTTCAATGAACTCCTAAAATCACCTAGGGGGAATGAACGGAATTTCCTAAATCACCTAGGATAATATCATGACATTGGTTGGGAATTTATTTGGACTGACTGAACAGTGCAGGGTTTCTTAGGAATGATAAAACATGAAAAATTTGGCATAGGGGTATAGTTGTCGTTCTTGAAATTGTCAATTTCCTATTACACATTCTCATGACAACTTCACTATAATAATATTATTGATCGTCCTAAAATGGATTCGGGAATGTGAAAGGAGAGGTGGGTTGGGATTCAATAAATTCCCTCACTTTGTTTGAGATGGTGAAAGAGGTACAACTTTTTGTCTTGTTGTCCTTTTGTAGAAAAGAAGGAATTTTAGAAGAATGAGGAATAGATGATTCATGGTGGGATGGGAAGATAGGAGATGAAGAAATGGAATTCTCAACATGGGCAATAGGTGAAAATATTGGGATTTGAGGTTTAGACTGAAATGATATTGGTTGGGAAATGGAAAGAGGATTTTGAGGTGGTGGTGTAGGACTTACCCATTGACAAGGTTTCCTTGCATCAAACTCATAGGCCTCTATCTCTTCAATCCAACCTTCAAGTTGAGGTAGTAATTTAGTCATGAAACCAATCTTTTCCTATAGGCTATCAAACTTTGGCATAGGGCCAACCCATGGACAAGGTATCTTGAAGCCAATTCTCACTGCCTTCATATGAGGTGTGGATCTAGACTGCACCATACTTGCTTCCAATTTTCTCATTTTAAGATGCAACTCAACATCTTCACATGAGGAAAATGCTCCATCATCTTCATATTCTTGCTCTTAGAAAATTGTATAGTTAGGCAAAAAACCATATTGACCATGACTCTGTTCATAGGGATATGCATGCTACAATTGATTTTCATCATAATATTAAATTGAAGGTGAACTATAATAATCTAAAGATGTATTTTACAATCTTGAAGGAATTTTGAACTGGTTACACAAAGTGCACTGTAAACATGAGAAAGGGAAAAAGGAAAAAAAAATTAATGAAAGGAAAAATAATTAGCCAAAAACATAGTTTTAGTATTCCAATAACTTGCATAGTGCATCATTACAAATGGATGAGGTATAACTTGCCATTACAATTTTAGAAGAAAAGTATTGAGAGCTTGCAAATTCACAACACTTAGTTTGTGAAGAGATGGGAAGCTTGGAAAATGTCTAACTCCTTTGGAATAATCAACCCTTTACATTTATAGCATTTCTTTCACAATCGAGGAGAGAAAGAAGGAGAAATTCCTAAAAACTAGGCAAGATTGTAGTAGATCGTGTCAACCATGTTTGCCTTATTAATTTAAACTTCACCCTCCCGAAACTATTCATAGAATGAGTAAATATTGAAATTTTGGGACACAAAACTTCCAAAAACCATTTTCTAATGATTACATTATGTAGCCCTCTCTCTCCCAATTCTAATGACTACAATTTCATGGAAAACGCGACAATCGGGGAGGAATTTATGGCTTCCTAAGGGAAAGCTATTTTTGGGCATCCTGAGCATTGTGCTCCATTAGCTCTCCAATAATTTCTCATGATTCTTACATATCCCTTGTTTTCGGAAAAATATTCACCCTATGATGCTCTCATAAATTCAAAATTTGAATTTATTTCCATTAAATTAAAAATAATATTTTAATAATGAGGTTGACTTGGTTGATAGTGGGACCCTTCATTATGAGATTTACATTTGAGGGGTCTTGGAAGCTAGCTTGATTAATGTATTTCTTCCTATTTGTATTGTTGGTATCGAGTGACTAGGTAAACCATTCTCCATGTTACCCCCATTCCATATTCATTGGTCGGGTTTAAGATTATCTCAACGATTATTTGCAATTTCCTTAATGCACGAACCTATTGGTATGTTGTGCCGAGATATTTTATTGACTCGCCAATTTTTGAATGGCACCTTGACACATTATCCGAACTCGTAGCATTAGTTTGAATGTATAACGTGTTAGTGAACTCTTGAAACCCCTTTGAAACATGTCGACCAAGCTTTGTTTTTATTAGGTGACACTTAAACTCCACCAACTCACCCTATGATATACGACCAACTCCACATGACTCCTTTTACTTCACCGACCAAATGAATAATGACCCCCTTATTTTCTCGGTTCACTTGTTGGTCTCAGCTCACTACCATTCCAACAGATGACCGAATCACATTGGATGGGAGAGCTCTTATTATTTCTACACCATTTCTTATCCATTAACCCCAACGACATAGCCATTGAGCTATTTACCTGTCATTTAACTTGATCCATGCATTAAAGTTATCTACTTTTCCACTCATATCCAAAACCCAAATGAATTTGGAGTTTTGGAAACTCAACTCTCTTTTTTCCCGACTCGTCATAAACATTCAAACCTCAAATGTCTAAAAGTCATAATTTCATAATTTCAAACCTTCAAATGTTGCGTGCTCATTTTCTCAACTCGGCTAGACAAAGTCCAAAAGACCCAGAGCTACAAACTCCAAATTTTCGATGCCTTCGAGCTCCAAAAGGACCCTTCCAAAACCATGACCTTAGCCATTTTTACCATGTTGATCCAAGATCATACTTCAGCTCTTACAACTTCATCATAGTCCGAGCACCCGTCTTCTCTTTTCCTTCTATGTGGCTCACCAATCCATTTTCTTATGAACTAACTTGCCTAATCGTCAACTTGCGGTTGATGAGTTAGGTGACTCGTTGTGAGGTTGGATCTCATCATGATTGAGTCACTCCATTGCTCAAGTGTTGAGCTCACTACATTCTTGTACCATTACGTACTTATCATTCCCCCTATCTACCATTGTGTAGCTTGTAGGCCGGGGTTTTTTTCCGAATCACTACCCTACCTTGAGCCCAAGCCAATACAACTTATATTCCCTTACATATTTGTATCCCAAGATCTTACATGTCGATCGACCCGAATCATCATTCAACCGGGCCCCGAGCTAATCCTCACCTTTGGGTGAGTAAATCACTCTACATTGGATGCCATTTCCATTCGATCCCAAACTTTTTCCATTTTCATAGGCTAAAGACCAAAACTCAACCCTCCAAGTTATCCAACATGTCATCTTGAGCCCTCCTTCATCCCGACCAGCTCGCTCCATCAACTATTCTTCTATCGCGTCATTCTCACGATCCAAGTATATTAAAAACTTGTTAAATCAAATGAAGGCATTGTGTGGATTTAAGGAGAAGTATACCGGAACTAATGAATTTTTGGTAAATATTGGTAGCCATCTCGTGAGAATTTTAATGGTTATGAATGTAGTTGGGATAAAATTTTGATCTTTAAGTCATTGTCCAATTCCCATGGCTCGGTCATCCTCCATGCATGCAAAATTTTTTTACTTGTATATCCATCCCTAGCTCGCGATATATTATTTCTTAGCTCGTTGATTTTTCCTCACAAGAAATCACCACTTCACTTAATCGTGACCAAGCTCCAAACCTATGCCAACTCTGCTCCAATGTTTATCTCTTGATCATTCCTTGTATTCCTCTGTGAAGACCTTACTTTGTTGTGTCAAAACAACCACTGAGTTCCATGAGCTTCAACTCGATCAATTGCACACCCTTCATAGCTCATATCCATGTGGAACCCATCGTCTTCACCTATGACTTACCCAAGCTTTCCCTCGGCTTCAAATAACTTTGACCTAACTTGCTTCATTTTTCGAACACCCTAGCCCAACATTCTAGTTACCTCTTCTTATCCGTTGTGCAACATGCCCCGCCAAGAACCATAATCCGAGCTGCTTGCATTAATTTTTCCAATGAACTCTATTGGGTGCCTCACGCGAGGTAGCCAAACAAGCTCATGTCAAGCTATCAAAACAACTTGGTCGTGTGCATTGGATTTGTTATTTTTCCCAATTCCATAGCTTTGACTCTTTTCCTAAACTGGGGTTGCCAACATTGCTAAGTTGGACCTAGACTCATGAGCCTAACTTTTACAAGCTCCTGAAAATAGCTCATCTTCGAGCTCGCTTCCCCATTACCTTGAGGTTTTGAAAATATCTCACGAAAGTTAGGTTTGATGAGATTTCTTAACCATATCCCTGAGTCTATCACATAAAGGAACACTTGTTGACACATTATTTATGTAGTTAAGCTTTATTATGTAATCCGTGACAATATATAATTCTTGTCTCGGGATATTCTTATTCAATTGTCACAAGTGGTGTAGGTAAAGTCTGAAAATGATTCTCAATGGGAAGGTTATGCACGTAACCTCACTTTCTACTTGAAACTGAAAATTACTTCGAATCCACAAACTCAGGCTCAATATCATAAAGAAAATGAGATATGGTATCCCAAACACCCTTTAGCGTACTATACATATTTTTGAAGTAAAATTATGGAGGGCCTTACACAAACTCTTTAAGCTTTCTCTGTTGACTCACTCTACGAACCTGTATGCGATCTTTGTGAATAAACATGCATTGTGTGAACTTGCATAAGTCAAGATGGATTCAAAATTACAGCCTTATTCAATGAACCAACTTCACGAATTTCTCCATGAAGAAATTTTCCAGTCCCAAGGTGTAATTTACCACCATTGTCCATTTTTTCCCAAGCGGGAAAAAATGGATAACATGTATTGTATGTGTTTGAGATTAGATGCTAGTAAAGAGTTACCATGAAGCACGAGCGTGAATTGTAGTAGATGATAAAGATGTTGGACATTGTGTCTATGGTGTTTTCATTGATTTCTAATTTCATTAATGGAAAAAGGATTTTAGGTTTCATAAGATTCTCCATGAGGTGACATTCATAGTCAAGCATGAAGTTTGATTATTATTTTCCAATCATGTTGTCTAATGATGTTGTCTGGTGCATGGTCTAGCAAGTATGGTCAAGATATGTTCTCCACATATTTTATGAGGTCCCATTAAGGTCTAACATGGTTATTATGATGTTTGAGAGGTTTCTAAGTGTATGTAAGTGGTCAACAAGGTCAATTCATGAGGAGGTTGTGTTGAGTCATGTCATTCTATGCCTATTTCTAGATCTAGTGCATGTGGTATAACATGGAAACATGAAGTATGGATCAAGAAATACTTTTTGAAGCATGTTTGGAGCATTTATAGGTTGCATAACATATTTTTATATGTATCAAGTCAATATTCGAGGTTTAGTGAATATATAAGGTCCTTGTGGGGCAAGAAAATGAAGACAAGTAAGGAAGACACGGGTAAGTCATGGTGGTGAGAAATTTTTAGATGAATATAAGCATGGAAGAGACTTAGGACAGTTGGATGAGGTCATCATGGTGCTTCAGGTCAAGGTTGTGAAGATTTTGCATGTTATGATGTTTTTGGCAAAACCAAGCTTTTAAGAGTGTGAAAACTAGCTCGATAGGTAATTTCAAATTCTCACCCACTCACACACACTTTTCATGGGAATTTGTGGCTTTTAGGGATTATTTTTCTCATTAGCCAAGATTTTTTTACAAAAATAATGGATTGATTTTTTCGTCATTCATTTATGAACAATCATTAACAAGGTAAGTTGGTCTTAAACCCTAGTTAAACCCTTCTAGTAGAGAGATATATAATATTTGAAGTTTATGGTCTCCATATGGAATGGGTAAGAAAATTTTATGCATCATGGATGAAGAGGATTTTCTAGGGCTTATTTTGGTGGTGGTTTCATGTTCTAGTTATTTCAGGAAGTAGGATAAAAACCTTAGTTTTAGGGAAATTTACAATTTCAAGGCTAAGATGGAAGCTTCACGATCAAAAGTGAATTATGTGATTCCTTGGGAGATTCTCTAAGTTGACATGAAAATTTGCAATTAGGTATAGTTGATAAAATTTTAGTTATAGGTTCTCCAAGTCACCCTACCTCTTTTGGCCTTAAGGGCTAAAACCTATTAATGGAGGTTTGAGGTGTGTTTGATACAAATGCTTGTTGTTGTAGCTTTTTATGGTCATGGATAGTTTATAGAGGCCTATCATGATGTTTTGGAGTACTTGATTAGATCTAGAGAGATGGTTTTTTGTTAAAACCCTAGTGGCCTAGATAGCCCTATTTAGATTCTAAAGAAGGTGTGTTGAAATAGGTGTGTTTGGTTGATTTTGTCTAAATGACATATGCATGTTAGTGTTTAATCATGTTAGTAGAAGTTTCCTTGATGTGTTCCAAGAAGTGGTTGAGCTTGGAACTATATTTTATGGTGATGGACCATGGTTTTCTCAAGACTAATTCTTGAGTCCATATTGCGATTTGACCTATTTCGAGAGATTGAGTAGTTTGAGAAACTTAAGCTCTAATTTGGAGGATAGTGTGAGTTGTTCTAGAAATTATCTTCTTGGTGTGTTTTATGGTGTTGGTAGAAGGTGTAGAGCTTCTTTTTCTTGTTAATGGTGTCCATAGTATGTTAATAACTAGTGTGAAGTGGAGCAGCCTTGAAAAAGTGGGTGTGTGCCTTCGATGTTAATGATGCATTCATTGGATCTTAGAGATATTATTTTAGGCCTACTTGAGTTGTCTTGAGATAGTTCTTATTGGTGTGACCATTTCCGACCTACTTATGTATCTTAAATATATTTATATGATTTTCTTGATATGTTTTTGACTTGGAATGACTTGTTTATATGGTCATGGACGACCTAGAGGTATTATGAGCTAGTGTCATGTATATAAGTGAGTTGTAATGACTAATTACAAACCAGTTGAGATGATGGGGATGTGAGTGAGCTAGAGAAGAATAAATAATAGGTTAGAGGGTAAAATAATAGAGATGAGAAGAGGTATGAAGGTCTGAGAAATATTGAAGAGAAGGTGTTCAAGGTCATTAGATCTAATCATCAAGATAAGGACTAGATTCAAGCGAGTTAGGATAATTCTTGTTTTGAGAGGGTTTTAAGAGTATGGAGTTGAACTTGTGATCACAATCAGTTGTGGGAGAAACATATCTTCAGTGATCATCCATTTTATGTGTCTGTTTTGGTGTTTGGTCATTTTAGGTGGTTGTACACTCCTTATAGGATTGGTGTCCTACTAAACTAAGGGTTGGTTCTCCTTGTGAGATTAGTGTCTCACTAAAAAATGTTGCTTGATGTGTAATATTCTTGCAATTCCTTTGTTATGAGTAATATTATAATAGGTTTCAGTTGGTTTTCTTCCCCTTGAGGGTTTCAACTTACATTTGGTGTTCATGTGTTCTCTTCTTTATTTCATGTACTTGTGGATGTTGATACACACTTAATAAGCTCACATTATTTATGGATGATGAATGGATGGTTTTTATAATGAATGAATGAAATAGTAAATGAAGTAAAAAAATTGTATAAATTATTCACCCCCCTCTTAGAAACTGTTCTTCTAACAATTGGTATCATAGCTAGGTCCCTGTGAAGCAAGTTCATAACGTGGAGGAGATCCTAGAATCACAATGGGTAAATCATATGGATCTGAGACTTCATTGGTGACCTTGAAGAATAATATAAAATAGTTGAGTCCCTAATCCATGAATTTAAAGATAAAATCAGTTTCATGGAGGTTGATCATGGTCAATCAATTAAAGAGTTATAATCTCAAGTCAAACGTGTGGCAAAAGCCTTAAAGATCAAAGAATAATATTTCCTCGGGTATGAAGATGAATTGAGTTCCTTGAAAATAAAGTAAGAAGAATAATCCAACATATTGAATAAATATGAAGGGTTGGAGAAAATTTTGAAGCCCTAGATGATATGCCAAATATCCAAAGGTTGGTAGTGACAAGACATGTTTAGGTTTCAAAGAAAAGAACATAGATGAAAAGGTAGGTCTAAGTACTCAAGCGGGCATGAAGGAGATAAAAAATAATGATACAAATAATTATAACCCTATTAGACAACCCAATGCAATGAGGTTTGGTTCTTATTTCAATGATTATTGTTATACTTATCATGATTTTGGTCATAGAGCTAGGGATTGTAAGAAAAGGTTCTCAAAGAATTAATATTCATGGAATGGGAAATATCCTTTAAATTTTAGTGTTATTAATGTTGTGAGTATGGTCATAAGGTATCTGATTGTGGTTTTAACCTCAATTCATATCAATATAGAAGGAGGAATGATGTTTTGGGATATAACTATCATAAGAAGGGTCGGATTTCTAGATATTGTTATCAAAGTGAATCTCCTAGGTACAAAAAAAGGTTCCAGGATCCTAGAAGAGAAGACAGAAAAGTGCTCAACAAGAATTCCTATCCTAAACATGAGGATTAAAAAGTATAGAGGCCTAATTCAGCAAAATAAGAAGCCAATCCATCCATTGTCAATCTAAAGGTAAAATATATGAAAGTGGATTGAGAAACATAAAATCCATCTCATTTATACCATCAAACTCAAAAGTATTGTTTACTAAGACAGAATAAAAACCATAAGTTGACAAGGTTAAGATGGAGGACATCAAAATTAGCATTATTGATTGAATTTTCTCACTCATGTTTCAAATTAGTGAAATGGTAACAAAGAAAACAAGAAAATCCAATAATGAGAGGGTTTAAGGCTACCTATAGATGAGATGATGATGGGTATGAATGCAAAAGACGAGTCCTCGTAGTGAGTTTGATTACCTACAAAACAAAGAAACTCAACATAGAAAATGATTATTAGATAGGATGGTGGGTTTCCCAAAAGTCTTTGGTCTAGAGAAGTGAAAAATTCCTAGGATGGATGTCAACCCACTTTTTGATAAAAGATAGATAAAATAACAATGGATAAGCAATATGATGCAATAGAATCATGTTGAAATAGAGAATATGAAATGAACTAGATAAGATAAAATACATATCTGATAACAATAAATGATGAATACTGAACCAAACTTGGCGAGTCGACACCAACCCAGATCATGGGACAATGTCGACGGCCACTAGGGAAGTATAGATAAAAAAGAAATGTATAAAAGGAATATCGGAGGAACAATTCTGAAGTTGACCTAGAATGGAATATGATGCTAAGGCGATCTGAGAGCATGGATATGAGTGAAACAGAAAGGATGCAAGAAAATTACTAGATCTGATAATGAATGTGATAATTTTTTATCAAGTCGATGGTGACTAGGGAACATTGATGGTGATTACATGTGATGCAAGTGAGATCTGAAGCAACATTTGTGTAGAATGGAAAAATTGGTAGATCTGAGTGGTTGGGGATTAGAAAATAGATAGTTGGAAGAATGGATGACAGAAAATTACACATATATAGATTGGGTCAACAATGCGATTTGGATGGGTCGACAATGACACAGGAGGGATCTAGGGTTTGATGGATGAAAATGGATGGAAATGATGAACTGCTTTGAAAGATGTTGAAGAAGGAAGAAGAACTTGCGAATTTGATGCACAATGATTGTTAGGATGGAAAATGGTTTCTCCAAGCATCCAAAAGTGTGATACTAAGAAATGAGAAAACTTCAAATCTCTAAAGGTGATTCAAAATATCTCCAAGGTAGCTCCAAGGTGGTGATAGAAGCTGCAAAGAAGAGCAAGAAATGAAACTAAGATCGTAATAAATCCCAAATTCTCAAAATTTGCATCCTAGTGAGCGGAGGGGTATGGTCGTATTTATAAGGTCGACGGTGATTCAGATGGGTCACCGGTGACTATAGAGGTCCATTGATTTGAGCAGTGGAAATGTGATTAGATTTTTATAAAGATCCCTTGTGAGGTGAGATTAGGGTCTCATATGGTAAATATGGGTTAGGGGCTAAAAGGTAGGTGAAAAGTAGGAAAATATTAAATAAAGGAAAAGGGGAGGAAAAATTATAAAATGAAGGCCTATGGAGGAAAAAGGGGTATTTAGGGAGGATAAGCTGGTGATTAGGGATTAATTAAATGGGATTAAGAGTGAATTGGGGAAGTAAATAAATTGATGGGGTAAGGTGGGAAATTCGAATAAATGGGATTTAAGAGGGGAAGGGGAAATTTGAATGGGAGGAGAGATACATGTGTGAGGAATGACAACAAAGGGGAGCAGAGACATGGGATGAGGGACGGGGATACCAAAAATTGGTGTCTACATTTGCCCCTTTTGTTGAGTGGTTTGTATTGGGAAATGCATGATAGAAAATGAGAAGTGATAGAAGATGATGATGGTTGAAGCATTCCCCCTCAAACTAAGGATCAATGACACAAAGAGGAATTGATCATGATTTTAAAAGAGATAAATGAAGGGATATAGAGTGGAAAGGATGAGAAAAAGAGAGAAGATGAAATAAGATGCCCCGGGGAAGAGGGGTATGGACAAAATAAACACAAAAATATGGCTGAGATTTTGGAATCACTTGATGGGGAAAAAAGTATTGCCTCAATGGATATGATGACAATTTCCTACGGACTTGTGATTCGAAAAAATCACGAAGATATGGAGGGATTCAAATGGGAATCCACTCGGGTGGATGTCAAGTCATGGGACCAACAGGTCAAAGGTAGACATCAAAAATATGCACAAACAAATGTGATTATGGTCAAGACAAAGGTCGTGACAAAAATTCAATCTGTATCCTTCATACATAGGGAGTCAAAAATATGTGTCCATGTGGGACAAAGATAAAATATGGCCATAAAGGTGGACTTATGATGAAATATGATGCCCCAAGAGGGACACAAAGATGGATGCAAAGAGAGCTTGTTGGGTGTGTTTAAGGATACACAATAAGATTGGAGATATCAAGGTAAGTCCAATGGGACAAAAGAAGGGGGTGTTATGAACAACACACATGTAAACAGTGGAAACAAAATATAATTTGGAAGATGGATTAGGTAAAAGCTGATAGGGAAGGAACATTTAGGGTTGGGTCACGACGACTTAGTGTAGACACTAAATCACACACTTTGGGTATATTTCTAGTCTTAATCACATACTACTATTCATATGATTCCTAAGCAAGAAAATTATTAATTGACCACTATCTTGGACTTCTTTACTTTCGTTATATTTTCCTTCTTGGTCTCACACACCTTGCTCAATCTGTCTTTTCATATTTAAACATTTCGACTCTAGACACCAAAGCACTAGCCAAGACGCTAACACCTAGCAAGGATGCCCCCATCCCCCGATCTATTTATACTTTTCTCACATCTTTTGGGCCTCTTTTATCCATTTGAGCATCTTTCTTTTAACTACGCAACCTTTTAGTGGTTAATTATGAAATTGGAGCAAGGGAATCATATACATATAAAGATATGTGGAAATAATAAAGGACCAAGCGCTAAGCATTATCTATCACTACCTAATGTTGCATTTACAAGAGAATTCAAGCACCATCTAGCTTTCATATAAGGAAAGGGACAACATTATTCTACATACACTTCATAGAAGAGAATTTCATTTTCCATGCATACATCTACTTACATCTTGCTACTTTCTCACTATCAAGTGCAACTCAAACAAGAGCCACGTAGGTCACGATTCCTTCACACACACATCAAACTACATGGAGTCTAAAATATAGTACAACGCTCAATCATAAGTTCAATTTTTGAAAATCGAGGACAATCCAACCTCCCATTTTACATATTTCTTTTTAGAATTTTATGTATTTTGTGGGCTTTGTAGGTCTTATTGTAGGTTTCATATGAATAACCGTGAAATTCAGCGATATACGGGTGATCAAAGGTGAACATTAGGGAACATCTCACGACCATGTGAAACTAGCTTTTTGAGGCTCTGAGTAATCACAGGTGCCCAAAGGAGGTCTCAGACACCCAGACACCCCTGACAGTCCAGTGCCCCAATCGGCTTATTCGACACTTTTGTATTTTGATGGGTTTTGGTGTGACACTTCCCTCCTCCTATTCATCGAGTTAGTCATCTTGGCACATGTTCAATATAATTGCAAATCGGCTAGGTATTTTATCCCTCCATTTGTAACTAGAGTTTCATATTTTCTAGCTTACTTTCTTTGATCAAAATTTTTACTTCATTGTATATTTATTAACATTGTCACATATTTAGATTAGCATTTATTTATTTTAATATTTACTTAATCACTTAGTGGGTTGGCAACAATGGGTTGGGTCAAGGGTGACTAGCGTCGCTTGCGGTCACCAAGGCCAAAGTGGTCTATATAAGAGGATGGGGCAACCGATAAAGCTCATTTGAACTATTAGAAATTGTTTATCAAGGGCTCTAAGTGAAAGATAAAGTAGGATTTGTAGTGACATAGCGGATAGCAAGTAGTGAGGAAGCATCGGAGGACTCGTGAAATGGTAAGTTCTAAGCCCTAGCTTTGTTTTCAAGTTATTTAGTTATTTTTGTATTAATTATTTTCCATTTTTATGATTTTTGAGATAGGTGCCAAGGGTGGTCGAATGATGAATGGACACGGTTGTCATTAATTGGGGTATAAGGGTAGGAACCCAAGATGGAAGGCGTAGACCTTAACTAGGGTCGGTGTAAGCTAAAAAAATACACTACTAACAAGGAAGTAAAATACCAATAATCATACCTCCTCCTTTGCGTTCCGTAGCAAACCTCAGAATGGGCTAGGAAACTTGGATTGAGCCCTGATTTTGTGATATGTAGGTGCTTTTCTTCAAGACGGAGCAAGACCTTCCTGCAACAATGATCCTCTTACTTTGCACTGGATGGGAAAAAGGATTATGAGGCTATTTTGGCATTAGAACAAGGCAGAATGATGTTCTTTGCTCAAAGGATGCAAGAACTTAGATATGGCATGAAAGCTTATTCTCCGTGTGTTTAGAGGGGAGGGGTAAGGTTGTATTTATAGCCTGAGGGAGTGATTAGCTTAAATTAATTTAAGTAATCATGGTTTGAAAATGTGGGCAAGATTAAGTGGGTGGTTTGAAAATGTGGGCAAGATTAGGTGGATGGTTTGAAAATGTGGGCAAGATTAGGTGGATGGTTTGAAAATGTGGGCAAGATTAGGTGGATGGTTTGAAAATGTGGGCAATATTAGGTGAGTGGGGGCCACGAAGAATGGGTGAGGATTTGAATTATATTTTTAATTCATAAGTGGAGGATTTTAGGTGAGTGGGGACCACGAATGGTGGGTGAGGATTTGAATTTGAATTTTTAATTCAATAGTGGAAAAACATGGAGAATAATGACATGTTGTGAGGATTAGATTATTTTTAGATTTGGAAATGGATAATTAATCAAATTATATTTGATTAATTCGAAGTGTATTTTTGTGGGAAATGAGGAAGGGAAATTAATTGATTTAGGATAGATGTGAAATTGGGGTGTCTACATTTGCCCCTCTTTGGAAGGGTACTATGAAAGTAGTGTCCTTTCAAAGAAAGTAGACGGTATGGGGGAAGAATTCAATCTACTTTTTAAAAGGTAGAGTGAATGTTTGTTGAGAGAATAGAAAGTGGTGAGTGACGGATGTCATGGTATCCTCCAAGACAAAAATGTCATGAGAAGATGTGATTATGGATAGATGTGGTGATGCCCCCTCGAGAGGATTGACGAGAATGAAATATACGACAAAACTCTCGAAAAGAAGGGAAATGGATTTGGTGGAGAAGAGGACGGTAATGGAGTGGAAGAAAGCTGGAATGACCGCATGATGCAAATGGAGGAAGGATTCAATCGACCTTGAATGCTAGGTGTGAGGGTGTGTGGGAAAGAGAAAAGGGAATGGATAGGGTTGGGGGTTGATTATGAGAAGAGTAAGGGAGATAGGGGAGGGGAAAAAAAAGGAATGAAAGAGGTAGAAATAAGAGAGAGGGATGATATGGGAAGAAGGGAATGATGAAGGACAAACAAGGAAAAAAGAGGAAAATGACAGAGTAGAGGGTGAAGGGATGAAATAGAGAGATGTGCAAAATGAAGGAAGCAACAGAGATAGTAAAGAGGGATACGTGGCAGTGAAATAAATGAGAGAGTGAAGAAAAGGAGGAAATGGGAAAGGATAAATAAGAAGGAGAAAACGAGGTGGGAGTAGGGGGTGAAATGGAGGGAAATGGAAAGAGGACAAAAGAAGAAGTAGAACGGAGAAAAAAAAGAAACTATGAGGGGCGAGGAAAGTGTGAAAAAGAGGAGAGAAAGGAAGAGAAACATATACAGAATGAACAAAAAGGTAGGGGTGGTAGAGAAAAGGGGAAGTGGTCAGAAGAAACGTGAAAATTAGGGGAGAGGAAAGGAAGATAGAACGAATACAAGGAGAAGATTGAAGGAATCACGTCATTGCGAGGAAGACCAAGGCAAAGAATATGGAACAGACCGTATGGAGATGCATGTGGAGAGTGGGATGATAAAAAAGACAGGACAACGCTAAACAACCAGGTTATCGATGGGGATGTAAGGAGGAAACGTGATGGAAAAAGGGGAAGAAGATGATATAGGGGAAGTAAAATAAGACGAGGGGTGGGAGAGAGAAGAGGATAACAAAGAAAATGATGGAGAAGGAAGGGAATACAGAAAGGGGGTAATAAGTGGAAAGGAAATGGTAGAAGGAATGTTGAAAGAAGAAAGAGGGGAAGAATGACATCGATTGGAAAAGATATGGAGATGCATGAAATGAGGATACTAGGATGATGGGAAAATAGAAAAAGGATGTATGATGAAGACAATAAAGATAGTGAAGAGGGCAAAGAGGAGATGGAGAGATGGGTAAGAAGCGACAAGAAAGGGTGGGAGTGAGGGAAAAGAATAGGAGAGAAAAGAGAATGGGGGATAGAAGAGGCAATGCCAATGAAAGGATGTTAGGGAAATCCTCTTGAAAATGAGTGGTGGGGAAGGGTGAAAGAAAAAATGAAAAAAGAGAAAGCGAACGAGGACTGGAAAGGGTAACGCCAACAAAGGGACGTTAGGGAAAACCCGTTGCCAATGAGTGGTGGGCGTAGAAGATGGAAGGAATGAAGGGAAACTCTAGAAGGTCCAAGGGAGTGAATGAGGTCGTGCGGAATGAGGAGTGATAATTTTTAGGGAAAACCCGTTGACAATTATGAGTGCGGGAAGAGAAGATGATGATGAAAGAATGATATAGGAGTATTAACAGTAATGGCGAATATGTGTGTGGGTAGAAATGTAGGGGGAATGTGAGAAGATGAAGGGGAAAGAGTGAAGAAGATGGGAGGGAGGAGTTGGACGAAGTGAAAGCGAGGAGAGGATGGGGGTGATGAGGATGAACGAGGTGAGGATGAAGAACCAAGACATGAAAAGAATGGGAAGAAATGGTATGAAGGATGATGGATCAAGGAGGGGAAAATGGGGGAAAAGAATGTGATTGTAGGTGGAAGAGATGAGGTGTATGTTGTAAGAAGATGTGTGGAGAAAGGATAATAGTAGGAGGAAAAAGTGGGTAATAGGAGATACCAGGTGGAAGAAACGATCGATAAAGTGAACTAAGAATGAGGCGGGGGAGAAGTTCACGATGACAAGTTAAGTGTAGGGAGGACCCTAACATAAGATTGTCATGTGACGGAAGTGGTTAAGTAAGATTGCCATGTGAGCAAAACTGGAGATGACAAATGGTCAAGCGAGAAGTGGTGTTTGCGAGAATCGAAAAGGAGGTGAAAGGATGTGATAATGGGGAATGCCGAGAAAAAATGAAGGGTGAAGGGTGGGTAGTGATGGGGAAAGGCAAGGAGACAGATCATCCTTAAGAGGGACTCTTAAGTGAGATCGCCATGCTGGGTGAGTGGTTAAGTAAGATTGCCAAGCAGAGGAGGGTGATAGTGGTGGTAAAAAGATGTGATGATGGGGAATGAAGAGGAAATATGGTGGTGAGATTGGAGAGTGATGGGCGAGTGTAAGATGACATGTCATGCTTAAGAGAATCTCTTAAGTAAGATCGTCATACTGCTGGAGAAGTTTCGTAGGGTCACCCAACCGGCAGGGATGATATGCAAAGAGAAAGACAAAATGATATTGGGAATAGGGGTGGAATGGTAGGGTGAAGAAGATGATCACGATGAGAGGTGGGAGAAATAAGATGGGCGAAATATGATGGGATGGGGGAAGGCCACAGGACAGATCAACCTTAAGTAGAAGTCTTAAGTAAGATTGCCATGCGGCTGGGATGGTTAAGTAAGATCGCCAAGCTGAGGAAGAAGGATGATGTTAGAGTTGGTGGGAATAGGGTATGACAAAATGGACTGAAGGGGAACCCTCAAGTGAATTTTCCATACTACGAGAGCGTGTAAGTAGGATGACCTAGGCATAAGGTGGATTTGGGGAAGGATGAGAAAAGAGTGAGTGAGGTATGCCGAAGTGGTATATGATATGAGATGAGGTGATAATAAGAAATAAAGGACACAAAGGAGTATAACATGAATGGATGAAGGAATATATGTAGTGGAGGGTGGAGAGTGTGAGGGGAATCCTTAATTGGGATGCCCACGTGGTGAGAGTAATGATGCGGGAATGGGAAGTAGAAGAGGTGGAGTTGGAAGATGTGTTTGGTGGTGATGGTTATTTGATGAGAGGGCATGTGGTGAAGAAGCTTCTACAGCGGGAAGATCTTAGGGAGAGGGTAAACCTCCACTGAGGATTCCATATAGAAGGGGTTATTAAGTAAGATTGTCAAGCGGGAAGAAAACGGGTGAAAGGAAAGAATACCAATGGGTGAGAGGGGACAGGAATGGTGAGAAGGGTAATATGGGTATAAGCGGCGGAGGAGTAAAAATGAGAAGTGAGAATGAATGGATCAAATACATGGTGATCATGGTGGGGGAGAAGGAGCTGCTGGATAGTGAATGCTACTTGAGAAAGATCGTCAAGTAGGATTCGCAAACTGCAACGGTGATCAAGTAGGATTCGCAAACTGGAGAATGCATTAGTATGGGTGAATGGATGGGGTGCAAAGTAAGATGTTGATCATGCAGGAAGATACTCACGTGACGAAAAGCATCTTAATTTTAATATAGCACATAACAGGATGCATCGTGATATAAAAGATCAGGATGACTAGACTGTAATATGCGTGATAGCATAGACAGGGGCCATCAAAAAGGTTTGATGCCCCAGTACGATATGCAAATGGAAGAGAGCATAGACAGAGGCCATCAAGAAAGTATGATGCCCCAGTACGACATGCAATCAGATAACATAAGAATATTACAGAGAACACCAGGATATATAAAATCAAGATGCCCCCTGTAATATATCAAGATACAAGAAAGCAATTAATAATTTGCCACTAATAATGCAACACAAGAACCAGTAAACATGTCCCTAACGTGTTCCACGGTGATGATTGATTAGATGTGCCCCAAGCGAGGTACAAAGGATTGGGCGTCTCCTCAAACAAGGAAACAATGAGAGCGGATTTTCCCCAAGCGAGGATTCACGCGAGGAGAAGTGGTTTGAAATTGGTAGTCATAAGGTGGTTGGACCATTCATTTGGGATAATAGTTCAAAGGATGAACTGTGTTTTTACTTATTGAGTTTTTATAATTTTGTGGATGTTTTTGGTCTTTTGAAAATTTTACAAATGTTTTTGTATTTTGATATTTTCTAATGTTTTTGTTTTTGGATTTTGGATTTTCTAATGTTTTTGTTTTAGGATGTTTACAACTTGTGTTTGATTTTTGATGATTTTCAAATGTTTTTGATTTTGAATTTTTACATTGTTTTTGGATTTTGAATTTTGACTTAATCGTTTTTAGATTTTTGATGATTTTCAAATGTTTTGATTTTGAATTTTACATTGTTTTTGGATTTTGATTTTGACACCTTATTTTGGATTTTTAGATTTTTACATTTTTTTTTGGATTTTTGATGATTTTCAAATGTTTTTGATTTTGATTTTTTGGATTTTACATTGTTTTTAGATTTTGGATTTTGACAACTATGTTTTTGGATTTTGGATTTTACACTGTTTTTAGATTTTTTTACGATTTTCAAATGTTTTTGATTTTTACATTGTGATTGACAATTTATGGACCAGAGTGCGAGACTTATTTTGAGAGACGATGTCTGTGTTCCGCATTGTAACTTATGCTCAAAATAACATAAATTCACTTTCCATTGGCATGATATGGTGGTGGTGATATGATGAAAAGAATTCCAACTCCATTCTTGACTCCACACAACTAGTAAGATGTGTGGGCTGAAAGAGAGTCTTGAAATAAGTTCAAGTGCTCTGTGGATGTGGGAAGAATGTTGTTGTCTAAAACAGTTCAATGTATGTTTCATTGAAAGAGTGTATTGAAATAAGTTCAAGTGCTCGGTAGATGTTGGAAGAATCTTGTCGTCAAAACAGGTTCAATATATGTTTGGGTTGAAAGAGAGTCTTGAAATAAGTTCAAGTGCTCTGTGGATGTGGGAAGAATGTTGTTGTCAAAACAGGTTCAACGTATGTTTCATTGAAAGAGTGTATTGAAATAAGTTCAAGTGCTCAGTAGATGTTGGAAGAATGTTGTTGTCCAAAACAGGTTCAATATATGTTTGGGTTGAAAGAGAGTCTTGAATCAAGGTCAAGTTCTCATTAGATGTTGGAAGAATGTTGTCACCCAAAACAGGTTCAATATATGTTTGGGCTGATGGAAGAAAATTTGAAGAAGATATGGATTGGTTTGGAATTAGAGAGTCTTGACTGTTGTCGTCATGATCTCGTGGAATTTTAGTATATATAGGAGTTTCGACAATAGTCAGCTCTTCATGGAAAGTTGTGGTATTGGATGTGTCGTTGGTTGCAAGAGCATTGTCATCAAGTTCTACAGAGATGACGTCGTCGTCAATTAAGTCTTGGACGTAATTCTTAAATTGTACACATTTATCTATGTGATGACCATCAATGCGATGAAATTCACAGTATGTGTTAGGTTTGTACCAGCATGGCTTAGCTTCCCCTTTGACAAAGGGTTTTGTAATTGGATATTTTATCAGTTTAGCCTCTTTTAGTTGATGAAAAACACTAGAGAGACTTTCTCCAAGGGGGGTAAACTGACGTTGGACTTTACATGAACTGATTTCTTCGTGAGGTTGTATGATCGGCTTTTTGGGTGATCGCTCACTGATTTGGGTAGCCATATGAGAGAGTTGTGTTGTCATCTTATTAATTTGTTCTAATAGCTCATTGTGTGATGTTTTTCGTGAATTCTTCATGTTTGAAAGAGAGGGAGAACGAAGAAATGTGCGATGAAGAAATCAACCTATTGATTATGATCTTTGTTTTCGCTCAATCAAGTTTTAACAAGGCTATAAGGAGTAAGCTCAAACAAGCTACTCGGGATACAAGTGAGATATAACTTAAACAAGCTATGATGAATATGTTGATTGGTTTGGATTAAACAAGCTTAACAGATGAAAATGTAAGGAGTACACTCAAACAAGGTACTCAATACAAGTGGGATGTAGCTCAAACAAGCTATGATGAATATGTTGATTGGTTTGGCTTTAACAAGCTCTGGATTTTTGATAGGAAGAGTAACTCAAACAAGTGACTCAACACAGTTGTGAACTCAAAATGAGTTTTGAAGGGATTTGTGTCGGATGGGATTTTGTTAAACTCGACAGCTGATGAAATAATGAGTGAACTCAAACAAGTCACTCAATGTCATTTTGATATAGCTTGAAACAAGCTAGAAAGAATGTTCTGACAATTGATGAGATAAGGAGTGAACGCAAGTCACTCAATATCTATTGGATATAGCTGAAGACAAGCTATGACAGATGTATTATTGGCTAAAGTAAGCTAATGAAATTGGTGTGATGTTTTGGTCTGTGTTGTTGGATTGTTTGGATGTTTTCGCTTGGTATTGAATTGGTCGAGAACTGATTTTTTTGTGAACACAACTAGGGTCTAAACTTTTACAATGAACACATTGATATCAGCCAAGTTTTATGATAAAATAATGCTAAACTATTGTGTTTTCAAACAACGAGCAATCATGTGGATTCAATTGTTTTGGCTTATGAGGTAACTTCTTCAGGAATGATCATTGTTTCATGCAATCATACAAGTATGCTGTGAAATGGTGGATCGAGCTCTTATTACTCCAAGATGTCCTCCGATATACCCTAGTCCCGATATACCTAATTTTGTATGCGGGGACAGGGGTGGTAGTGGGAACCCTTAGAGCACTAGAGGAGACTCACCAATTCTTACTTGCCTGTTTGGAGTGAATCACCACGTCCGAGAATGGTTTTGTGAAAAGGTGGAAGATGATGGAGGGATGAATGTGTATGGTGTCCTTATAACTCCCGAAGATTTATAGGGGCGATGCCCATGCTTCGTTATTCTGACTATTTAGGCGTGACTCGCATGCGCTTGCCGCAGCAACATTACACGTAAGTGAAGAGCAAGTGGCGAGGTAAATACCGAACAGCATGTGATGAGACTAGGTCTCAAAGTGCAATGTAGATGCAAATGCTTGTTGGTGCGTGGTAGTCAAGTCCACGTCACCGATGCAGCTTTGGTGGTGATGAAATCCACCTTGTCTACGTGTAAAAACAATATGATAAAGTGATTAAATGCGGGGTTCTTTCCAACTTGAAATAAATCACTAGCAAAAAAAATAATTACATACACCGAGCGTACTTTTTTTTTTTTCGCTTTAGAAAGAATTGTCTTTAAATGGTGGTATTTTTTATGGGATTTTTGTTGTTTTTGTTTTTGTTTTTGTTTTTGACAATATTCAGAACACGGTTCTACTGAAAAACAAATTAGTAGTTATCCCGTAAATGAAATGTTAGAAAAGTGATCGTGGTTGTTTTTATTTGCCGATCGCTCAAAGGCGCGAAAAAAGAGCATACACAACCAATGACCAAAAAAATATTAAGAATATGACAAAGGAAAATAATTATTAAAATGATAGTTGAAAAACAAATCTAGAGGATCCTGCAATGTTAGAACAAGAAACTAAAAAAATGTGACCGTTTCTGATTTTCCAGATCGCTCGAAGGCGCAAGAAAAGAGCATACGCGGATACAATTGGAATAGTTTCTGATTTTCTGATTTTCGATTTTTTTTTTTTAAATGTTAATAATTATTGCAATTTAATCATGATTGCGAAATAGCGATAATGATTATTTTCACAAAAAAGAAAAACGATGAAAGAAGAGGGTGAAAACGTTATCTAGAAGTGTTGTCGTGGAAAATTTAAATGTAAGGCAAAAAATTAAAAATAAAAATTGTTTTCTAGAGCTCGAGTGGCCTCACGTTTCTGATTTCCAAGATCACTTTTGAAGTGCGAGGAAAGAGCATACGTGTGAGGATGTTTCGTGAAATAAAAATTAAAAATAAATAAATAAAACTATAATTTTGTTGTTTTTTTTTAAAAAGACAGGTGTTAGAAGAAATGAAACCAATTTTTTTGTAAGTCTAAATCTAAAAATTATTTTTTCATTGCATAGATCTTTTCAATACCTTTCCGTTAAAAAAAAATGAAGTCATTCCGAGTTTGGGAGCAAAAGTTATGGCTTCCGGAAGATGGGCTACGAGAACGCTCTGAATGAAAATTTTGAACGTGAGAAAAACGTCCCAGGAGCTGGTTTTTTTTTTTTTTTGACTTCTGTACTTCACCTGAGAAGCTAAAATTTTGACAGCAAGGTTAAAAAATAACAATAATCAGAAAGAAATAATTAGATCATAAAATGATTGACTAAAATAAAAGAAAGAAAAAAATAAATAAATGATTAACTTCCTACAAAGCAGTTATTTTAGCAAAAGGAAATAAATAAATATATTTTCCGGATTGGTTGTCCCATGACACTAAGATGATAAACTAATGATTAGTGCTTGTGTTTCTATAGATTACGAGTGAATAGAAAAATCAGAACTACTAAACACCAAGCACCGAGGAGATCAAAGACAGGATGAGCTGCATAGTTTCATTGTTGCTATAACCTGCAGATACACCACAAGACACCACACAACAAAAACACTACCCAAAGCGTGAAGGTTAACCAAAGAAGACCAAAAGGAACAGAAAAGGAAATAATAATAAACAATAATAAACAAAGAACAGATAAAACCACTAATTGAGAAAGTAATGGTAACAGATCGAAAGTAACCGGGCGTGCCAGAATGTAAGCTATGAAAAATACACTACTAACAAGGAAGTAAAATACCAATAATCATACCTCCTCCTTCGCGTTCCGTAGCAAACCTCGGAATGGGCTAGGAAACTTGGATTGAGCCCTGATTTTGTGATATGTAGGTGCTTTTCTTCAAGACGGAGCAAGACCTTCCTACAACAATGATCCTCTTACTTTGCACTGGATGGGAAAAAGGATTATGAGGCTATTTTGGCATTAGAACAAGGCAAAATGATGTTCTTTGCTCAAAGGATGCAAGAACTTAGATATGGCATGAAAGCTTATTCTTCGTGTGTTTAGAGGGGAGGGGTAAGGTTGTATTTATAGCCTGAGGGAGTGATTAGCTTAAATTAATTTAAGTAATCATGGTTTGAAAATGTGGGCAAGATTAAGTGGGTGGTTTGAAAATGTGGGCAAGATTAGGTGGATGGTTTGAAAATGTGGGCAAGATTAGGTGGATGGTTTGAAAATGTGGGCAATATTAGGTGAGTGGGGCCACGAAGAATGGGTGAGGATTTGAATTATATTTTTAATTCATAAGTGGAGGATTTTAGGTGAGTGGGGACCACGAATGGTGGGTGAGGATTTGAATTTGAATTTTTAATTCAATAGTGGAAAAACATGGAGAATAATGACATGTTGTGAGGATTAGATTATTTTAGATTTGAAATGGATAATTAATCAAATTATATTTGATTAATTCAAAGTGTATTTTTGTGGGAAATGAGGAAGGGAAATTAATTGATTTAGGATAGATGTGAAATTGGGGTGTCTACAATGGAATTGACTAGTCAAATATGGGATATTTTTATTAGAGTGGGTGAAAGATGTTGATTTATATATGTTCAAATTTTAATGATTTCACATTTGATTGATTTTGTAGGATAGGAATACATTATATCTCAAATACAAAGTACGGGTGATGTATGATCATATTATAGGGGATGTGCCTAATGCATAGTGGGATCACTTGGAGGTGGTAGGATTGGGTGGATTCCACCATTATCAGAGGATACCAAAGGATGTAGGATTGATGATTGCATTGATTGATAGGTGGGATGTGAGGAAGATTACACTCTTTCTCATAACATGGGAGATGATATTGACAACTTTGGAGGATGTGTACAAAATTTTATGGCTATCGTTATAGGGGATCTCATAGAACCTATTACAAGTGGATAGGATATTTAATGTATTGACACGCCTATATGGAGCCGATGCCCCACAAAACACATTTACATCAGGGGATTTTCATATAGAGACACGATATGAGTTAAGGACTTCTAGGAGCGAGTTTATATGTTTTGTCATGATGGCAATCTCCTACTTATGCAATACCAAATTCAGCGATGATCTAGGTTTCCATTTACGTTTGTAGGGATTCTCACGAGACACAATGGAGCACAAGGTAGTGTTCTCATTTTTATCATGTTATTAGATTAGTTATATCATAAGCTATGGATTTATGTTATTAAGAGGAGATATGAATTGGATTTGGGGTTTTTACTTCACTATTGAGCGTCTAAGCACATAGTGGTGATTAGGCCACTAAGGCTTCCATGGGTGGTTGGGAACAACATATATTTACTTGTTGGATTCTTGAGGTGGAGTACTAACTAGACTCGGTGGGATAGGATAGAGTGGGGGATGAGTGGTACAAAGAGAGGTGGGAGATATTAGATATGGAGGAGGAGAGATAGAGACCATACTCAAGGTTCCCCACATGGCGAGGCAAGAGATATCAAGATTTTTGGTATGAGGAGTATATGAGTGCGGGGGTAGATGTCAAAGATTTTGGTGGAAGAATAGTTTCCACATGTGATGAGGTAGTTTGGCGTGCTACTGAGACAATGTTAGAGGCACTTGATTACATATAGACAAGATCGGGTAGAGAAGGACTTTCCTAGTCTTTTGATGGCGATCCATTGGAGGAGGCAAGAGATCCATTAGATAGTGATGATGATGTAGGATTTAGCAAAAGATTTAAATGGTGGATGGATCAGATGTGGACATCCCTATCATTGGAGGAGAGGGTGGAAGAGGATGAGGTGGTGTCGTTAGGAGGGAAGAGATTGAGGAGTGGTAGTAGAGATATCCAACCTATAGGTGAAGTTGGATGTAGTGTGCTAGGAGGCTACATGATTGTGCCACGAGAGATGCCTAGCTATACAAAAAGGAGAGGTATCATAGATAGAGGAATGCCTATAGGGCCAAATTTGGATATCTTAGACCCCAGTTGCGATATCGGGAGAGAGGCACCAATGAATACACAGAGAGCTAGCCGGAGATGGCTCCACTAAGTACTTTATCACTAGAGTATTACAAGGAACTATGTGTGGAGGTGTGCTACTTATGAGCACCTAGTGATAACAAGGCTACTAGATATGTTGTGATATACAACATACCTAGTAGGGGAGAGGAGAGCAAGGAGCTCGCTGCGAATCGACACCATCTAGGAGTATAGATAACATGATGCAACCGAGGTGAGATCTAGGTCCAGATGATGGACGAGAGAGATGATTAGGCACCTTCCCCAAGGGGCAAGGCTTAGATCTTAGAACATCTCGATCCGTAGCTCACCATTTATAGGTGAACATGGTATATTGATTTTTGATGTATATATTTTGAGATAGAGCCCATAGAGGCCTATCATGGATGTATGGACACAATTTTATGAGGATTATATATACTTATGATTTTGTCATGGATTATATGTTGTGTGATGGTATTTTTGAGTATTTGATTATATTATGGATGTTAGTGTAGATGATAGATGCATATTGATGATGTGATGTCTTGATTATTTGATGTGATGTTGCGATTAGATCTTAGATATGTGATGTGATTTATGGATTAAATGATTTGATGTGATGATATGATATATATTGGTATTAGATGACATGACAGATGTGAGATGATATATGACTTGGATTAGAGTAGATGTGATTAGATGGGAAGTATATATTAGATTAGATGTTGATGTTAGATATGATGATAGGAATGATGGATTCATATATGATTAGATATAGATGATGGTTTATGATTTTGGAAAATGATGGATTGATAGATTGGATAGGTGTTAGATGTATGATTGAGATTGAGATGAAATGGATAGTGGCAATTATTAAGAGTGTGTAATTGGATAGGATGTGACCTTAATAGGGTGACCAAAATGTGAGGGAGTTCATTTCATCATAGGAAAGAGCATGCATAGAAAATGTGCTTTTGGCCTGAATTAGAGGTAAGTTATGAAGGGGAACAACACAACGAATAGTGCACTTGCGACCATTAATTGTTAACACATACCTAATAAGATTCAATCATATTTCAGATCTTGAGGAAGATGGAGTGTGTGCCTATAGACCCACTATATACATGATAAAGGGGTTGATATGGAGCATTTACAGGAAGATAGGTTCTCCTTAAGTGTTAGTCCTAGGTTTATACCCTATCTCTAAGGAATATAGTGCAAAGGGATCAATACGAAGTTTTTGTAGATAGAAATCCAACCAATGTGAGAAGCTTTCCGATGATGCTTTTTTTATATATTTTGTTTTTACTTTTAAATATTTGGAAGGGTAATCAATGCGAGAAGCATTTTACCATCAAGATATAAGAAAATATCCATCCTTCGAGGGAGTGGTCTACATTTATACTTATACTTTTGGATATCTTTATTTTTGACTTTTTAGATGGCAAGATATGATATGCATGATATGTTCTTCGAGGGATCGATCTATAATTTTGACCATTTTCTTTATATGAAAATTTGTCCTTCAAGAGAGTAGTATGCTTTTTGGATATGATAAATTTTTGTTATGAGCATATGGAATTTTGACTTTAGAATAGATATGGGAATAGATAAGTAAACCACTTAGGGAGGGGATGGTAAGATGTACAAGTGACACATATGGACCCTTAGCATGGTTCCAGTAGGTAGATAAGAGGGTGGTGGATGTAATGATCATGGGGTTCCCACCTAGAAGGAGGAAATTTTCCATAATAAATATACTATGGGAAGATTCGTGGTGCCCATATTCAAGGTTATAAATAAGAAAGTGATGGTAGATCGCATAATTCCAAATCATTATAGTGAGAGGTGGAAAGGGTGATGAGGGAGATAAGATGTTTGATATGACTATTATCATGTTGGTAGGTATGTTAACAATATAAGGGTCACAAGTGTAAGGCATTGAGAGGTTCTATTTCTATTTTACCATAGAGATACACTAAATGATAGGCTTCAGACCCATACTTATGTGTGATAATGTATGGTCCAATCCAATTGGGAGAAAACTTTCCATGTTGGATCCTTTCTAGAGTAGTGACATTTTTATTTTCTTTAAGGAAAAGGTCACCTATGTTAAATTTGCATTACTAGAGATGTCTTTTGTAAGCATGTTTGATATGATCTTGATAGACATGATGATGTTGAAGAGTGATTAAATGATGATCATCTAATAATTCAAGTTGTGCTAGATGCTCTTGATGATAATCTTCATCGAGATAAAATTTCTGATCAAAACCCATAAGGATGATATTTGTACTTCAAGAGGATAACATATTCAGAGCCATAGACAAGAGAGAAATGAGTAGTTCCCATAGAGAAAGGGGATGTAAATATGCCATTTACGGCCTTCCTTGTCAATACTTTTGGAAAGAATATTACGAAGGGTTTTTAGTGGCTTTGGTTTGACCTTTAGCTTGAGTATAGTAAGGAAATTAGAAGCTAAAGTTGATATTAAAATATTTGCAAAGATTCTTAGGATATTTTTTAAAAAGTAATTTCCATTTGTCATGTAATTATTTTATGAGGAACATCGAAATGGTAAATGATATGTTGATAGATGAATTCAAAAAAATTGTTATCTTTGGTGGATGCGAGTGGAATGGATTCCACCCATTTGGTGAAGTATTTGGACATTTTTATGATGGTATGATGATCCTAAGAATATCACGGATTGATGAGGCCAATGAGGTCAAGAACCACTTTGTTAGAAATGCCAAAGATCTGATCCATTGTAAGGATTGCCAAGGGATGCGAGATGATATTGGAGTGTTGCGGCATTTGATGCACTTTGTGACATATTCACAATAGTATTGATTAAGGGTAGGACAATAGTATCCCATCCAAATAATGCACTTGGAAACAACTCAACCACTAAAATTTCCATGACATATGCCATCACGAACTTCTTGGATAACATGGGTAGATTCATGAGATTTAAGGCAATATAAGAGAGTGCCATCAAATCCAAGTTTGTAGAGGATGCTTCCAAGGATAACATAGTGGTTAAAGACGTTGAAGAAAAGACATACTTCCATTTTGGATAGGTAAGAGGGAATGTTGAATACAAATAGGTAGTTGAAGATCTAAGAGTACCAAAAATTTGATTAATTAATATCAACATGATTGACACAAGGAATCTCATGGACATGAGATGGCTAATCGAGGTGATGCATAACAATAGAGAGTTTAAATTCTTCAGTCTCTTGTGTGATGAGAGATGCGAGGGATGCCATAATGTCTATGAAATGATTAGATGAGAAAGTAATAGTTTGGATGGTGTAGAAATAAAATTCCTCAAGAAGAAAGTCAAAAATGTCCTTATAATTTTGAAGGACTTTGTTTTTGTATTGATATGTTCCTTTGATTTGATTGATGATAAGTTGAGATTCATCATGACATCAATAATTTGGACACAAATCATGACAATGGTTTTGATACTTAAGATGAGGGCTTCATACCTAGTTATATTATTAGTACATTCAAATTTGAGCTTGTAAGCGATGGGGATAGGAGTATCCCAGAAGGAATGATAATGTCACCGATGCATCCCCCTTGTTGACACTTATATCTGTCAAAATAAAATTTTCATCCAAAGGGGAGAAAACTTGTGATGAATGGTGTGGATAGATTCATTGGGGAATTATTCATGAGGAATACGAGTGTAAGGAAAAGGGACTTCGGTTAGTGTATCATGATGGCTTGGCCCTTGATTGATTTCTGAGATATGAACTCTAGGTCAAACTCAGTCATGAGCATGATCCATCAAGTGATATGATCATTATTGTAAGGCTTAGAATGCATGGTTTTGAGAGGATGGAAGCTAGTGATGACATATGTTTTGTGATTAAGTAATGATGAAGTTTGGAAGTGAAAAGAAGAGAGAAAACCCCATATTTTTGGCTTCATTGTATTGATTCTCGTAATCTTCAAGGGTGTGATTGATGTAATAGACGGATTACTTCTTACCTTTCTCATCCTAATGTACGAACATGGCCCCTAGAGTATGATCGGTTCTTGAGATATAGAGATAGAAAGGATCCACCTTGTGTGGAAGAGTAAGCATAGGTGAGGATAACAAGTATTACTTAATTTTTTCAAAGGATTTTTAGAAATATTTATCCCACTTGAAGTGAATGTATTTGTAGAGAAGATGGTGAAAGGGTTCCCAATGGTCGAGAGTTGCGAGGTGAAGTGATGGATAGATTGAAGTCGGCCTTTAATACTGCAACGTTTCTTAATATTGGAAGGAGGATACATCTCCGGAAGGCTTTGATTTTGGTGGGGTCAAATTCAATACCCCTAATGGAAACGATAAACTTAGGGGGTTTTCTGTTAAAACTCTAACACATACTTGGTGGGATTGAGACATAGGAAGAATTAAATAAAACACATAAATAGGATGTTAAGGACATAAAGATGGTTCTTTTAACATTTAATTTTTCTCAAAAGGTCATTGATGTGATCCTCTATGGTTTTATGGATAATATCATGGAATATGTAGGTCATATCATGCTTTGATAGGTTGCCCCCGCATTCTTTAAACCGAAGGGCATGACATGATGGTATAATTTCCCTTAAGGAATGATGAAAAATTCTTATGTTGGTCTTCCGGTGTGATGAGGATCAAAGTATAACTTGAAAAACCATACATAAGAGAAATCATCTCATGGCCAATGGTGACGTCAATGAGTTGATCAATGTTAGGAAGGGGTAATTCATCCTTAGGGCATGCCAAGTTTAGATTAGGAAAGTTAGTTTCACATACGGAGATTTCCGTGAGGCTTTGGTAACGTGTATGTTGTTGGAAACCCATTGCGAAATAGTTTATAGGTATGATGAAATTGGTGGAAAGAAGGTGTTTCCATTCCTCTTTGACAAGCGCAGAGAAATGCGAGGATACATGCGGCAAATATTTTCTTAACCAGATTAGCATTAGGGAAGGTGATGATTTTGGACAATCACAGAAGGATCGAGGCTCGACATGTTGGTGAAGGACCATATAAAAGATTGATTTTTCTTAGAAAGGAATGTAGTGAAAGATTCGATTTATTAGGGATCAAGGGATTGACCAACTTTGAGGATGCATGGCTCTTGGGAGTCCCTATGTCGATTTTGATGGTGGATTCATTAAGAAGGGTGGATGTGTTAGGAGGTAATGACTTGTAAAGAAATGAATATTTTTCCCCATATAGAGATGGAATCATCATCAGTACATTGAAGAAAATTAACGATAGAGGAATCCTCCTCTACCATATCAAGAAACTGAAAAGGGAGGGACCTAGTCTTACCATCACACTCGATAAGTGATTAGTCCAAAAGTGATTATGGATACTAAGAAAAGCTAGAAGAGATGGACATGGTATCATCCATATCCATGGGGTCATTGGATGGAGAATAATCGGGTGATGGATCGATATGTATGGGTGATATAGAGGAAGAATATATAAGAGGATCATTGGGTTGTTCTTTGATGCCAAATCCAAAATTATCATGAGGTTTACAAGATTGGTTGATGATGAGGTCTATGTTCCTTTCTCATAACGCCCCATTCCAAATCCTTTCCATACACAACAATGGAGGTAATGCGTGTAGGAGAATAATTTGTTAAAGATAAATTCAAATATGTAATGAATGGCTTGGTGTGAGGTTGAGCGTCGATGTGACAGAAGGATGGTCGATGATGTCATAGATGAGATTTTTGTTTAGAGATTAGGTGCACCAAAGTAAATGATATCCTTGACATTAGATTGGTACATCAAAGCTTTATCAGTCTACCAATTTATTGGGGTATGGGAAGAGCATTGAGGGTAAGGATGTGATACTCCCCCAATGAAATATGTTACAGCCCATTGTCAATAGAATCAGCATTAGGTAGCTTAGATGTAGGATCATATGGACTAGTGGATGCTCTAGATGGATCTTGTTTAGCGAAAGGCACATCGTTTAGTCGATAAGTCATGTGACATGGTTTGAAAGGAGGAATGTATTTGGGATCATTAGGATTTTCCCTTCATGCGATATTTCTATACAATGATCGAGAGTGAAAGGTAAATAACACATGGCATGGATGCATGGTCATCCAAGTAAAAATTATATTAGAAATCCCCCTCAACAATATAGAAGAGCTCGTGGAGAATTTTTTCACCTACACGTATAGGAAGGATAATTGTGCCCAAAGCAAGGGCGATAACGTCGTTGAAGGCACGAAGGAAGGTGGTTGATCAAGTGACAATGGAATTAAGAAGCTTAAGTTAATAAAAGGTATGGGATGATATGATGTTGATGTTAGCTCTATTTTCTATCATTGAATGTCGGATGAAGTATCATTGATGCAAACAATGATGAATAGGGGGAGATTATTGTCTTCGATTAAGATGTCATGAATTTCCTAGTCATCGAAAGGTATGGTGAAGAAGTTGTGAGTGATCCAACAAGGGCTGAAAAAGGTTGAGTCTCATCACTATCAATAGAGATATGTTGTAGGGATTCTATGAGATCTTTCCTATGGTTGGTGGAGCTTTTAATGAGCTCGTAAAGTGACATCTTGATAGGGGCTTGGTGAAGATGCATCATAATAGTTTTTTTAATGGTAGTAGGTCATGGGATAGCTAAGATGGATAATTTGTCTTTTGATGAAGAATGGGAAGGAATATGCTCATTATGTGGGGTTGTGATGACAAATTTTTGTTTATATTCAGTAGATGATTGGGGATCATAAGGTTAGGAGTGGGTGGCGATGCAAATGACGCGTTGATGAAGAGAGTGGATCTTCTTTACATGGTGTAGTGCTTGGGGTAGGAATTACTACCAAGGTATTGGATAAAGAAGGAGATTTAGAAATCTTGGGTGATGAGGGCTTAATTGAATGATTATAAGTGGAAGTAGATGAACTAGTATATGGAAGATGACAATCGTCTTCAATGAGAAGATCATCTTCTTCCATAACATTATGGATGAGAGTTTTGAGGACATTATAATATCATGTATCATGCCTAAGGGTACGATGATAAGAACAAGTGAAATTAGAATCGAACCATGATGGTATTGGCCCACATGAATCGAAATATTTAATGGGTGGAAGTGTGACTGTAGATGCTTGAAGGAGTCATTGAAATATTTATTTATAAGAATTGATGAGGGTCTTTGAAGGAGGGGTTTTGGATGAAGTAGTATTGAGAGTGGTGGATAAAGGAAAGAGGGGTGCTTTTCTTTGATGAGGATTTGTGGGAGCCTTTGATTCTGATTTGGGCTTGGAAGATAAAGTGGGTGATTGTGATTCAGACTTAGATTTAGAGAGGGGAGTGGATGGTCTTGATTCAGATTTATTAATGATAGGAGTTTTGGATGGTTTCAATTTTGGATTTTGATTCAGATTTATTGATGATAGGGGATGTGGATGGAGGTCCTAGCCCCAAGATGGATGGAGGTGCACCTAGGATTGATGACGAGACATTATATTGTTTGGAATGATGGGATTTAGGAGGAGGGAGCTCCAAATTTTTGTGTGGATGGGTAAGATATTTCTAGGTAGGGATATCAATGTTCTTTAATTTTTGCTTTATAAGGATTTTCCCTTAGTAAGAATGGAAATGATTTCAACTAAGGGATATTTTGAGGCAAAATTAGATGATTTGCTTATTTTTATAGACGTGGGTATTGAATATGGAAGTAATTTTTGGATGACATGTTTGATGAGGTCAAATGATTTTCCCTTAGTAAGAATGGATTTTTTGATGATAAGGATAGGGAAAGAAAATCAGTTACAGTTGTATAAAGAAAGGAGTTCTTCGTAGTATATGCTTTAAGGGATGACATGGATATGGAGAGGGTTTGTATGTTGATGTAGGAATGGTTACAATTATGGATGTGGTTGAGGGTAATGGTATGGAAGTGGATATAGATGTAGGGATGTGTGATGAGGATGTTAAGATAGGTGTTGGAGTAGATGTGGATAGAGAGATAGATATTATAGGTGCGGATGTAGTAGGTATAGATATGGATTGGGAAGAAGATGTGTTAGGTGCATGTGTTATCATTATAGCTATAATGGATGTAGAGATAGATGTAGGTGTAGATGAGACTGTAGATGAAGGGGTAGAGATTCCAGTAGACATGGGTTTAATGGATGAAGGGATGATGGGGGTAGGTGGTGATGTTGATTCATGGCTTAGAGTGTTAATTGTATGGGCATTGGGTGCCTAAGATGTAGGTGGAGTAGTTTTATTATTTGGTGTATGGTTAGAAAATGGTTGTTTGAAGACATTGAGGGGTTGATTAGGAGGTGTGTTAGGATTATCCAATTGAAGATCACAATGATATATGAGAAATTGTATAAGGTCTTTAAATGTGTGGCACTTCTCAATATCGTGACCACAAATTTGGTGATACTTACAATAGTGATCCTCGTGATACCATGGGGGTTTGGGTCACGAGTTTTCAATAGGTCGGATGGTGGAAATTTGGATGAGATGCATGGCCATTAATTTTTAAAAGATAGAGCTATATGATTCTCTCGAGGGAGTGTAATTGGGGATTGGTCTAGGAACCCTTTATGGAGGCTTTGTGTGAGATGTAGAATTGGATGAGGACTTGACTATAATGGTGTTGGCTGCATTTTTAGATTTTTCAATATGGGTGGATGAATTAGTGAATTCAGGTTTTGGTTTATTGAATCATAGTTTGCATGGCCTTGCTCAAGGGTGTGGATTTCAAGTTTACAAGCCATGGTGAATGTCTCTTTGAAGGTTTGGAATGAAGTAATCTAAAGAGTACAGGGGATATGTTCACACAAGACCATGCAAATAGTTCAATTAGCTGGTCTAAGGAAGGGAGAAAGATAGTTGATTGATTATGCCATGCTTTCTAGTGACAAAATCTAGGATAGATTTGTTATCAAATTATCTACTGGTTTAGAGGTCTATAATGGTGATTTTACACGTAATGTTGGTAGAAAATTGTTATAGGAATAATTACGTGAGTTTGGTGTATTAAAATAGAGAATGTTTGGGAATACCATTATACTAGTCAAACATTGGGCCCGGCCAATGACATAGGAAAGGTACGGAGCGTAATGTTTTGGTCATGACCAATGAGATAACATGCATGTCTAAAAGCGTGAAGGTGTTGTTGAGGGTCTTCCTTACTATTAAAATTGGATAATTTTGGAAGTTCCCAATGTGGAGGATATGGATTGATAGGGATTGATGGGTTGATGGGCTCATTGTAAATTTTTTCATAAGAGAAGGTGGTTTTAGACCCTAAAGTAGCAGCTTCGAGATTAGCCATTCTACTTAGTAAAGCATGAATAGGGTCATTAGATGTATGGGGATGAGATATTGAAGGATGAGATTGCAGGATATAAGAAGTGGATGGGTTAGGTTATGGATGATATTGATATGATTGAGGATGAGTAGGTGTTTATGGAGGTGGTTGATAGGGGGAAGATAGTTGAATGGTTGAGATTGAATAGGTTGAGATATAGCTTGTTGTTAGGAGATAGGGATGTAATAAGATGGATGAGATTGTGTTGGTTGTTGAGAGATGGGGATGTTGGATTGGTTTTGCATGGTATAAGTTGGGATGTAGGTATGGGATGGTTAAGATGTTTGAGTAGATTGATTAGGGAATATGTTGTGAAAGGTACCTTGAAGAGGAGGTTAGCAAGTTTAAGTTGATTCAAAAGGATAAGATTTTGAGGTGATGAAATTTGCATGGAATTGGGATGTATATATAGGGACTGAATTTTGATTATGTATGTTGGGTTGTAGAAGAAATAAATGGGACTCATGTGAAGTTTGGATTAGAGCACTAATGCCCATAGTGGATGAGGAAGTAATAGGGATGGAAGAGGTGAGTATGGTGTTGATGTGGGATAGATCGAGGAATGGGAACCACTAGTTGAGTGGATTGGTGAGTTTTAAGGATTGTATAGGAAGAATAGTTGGATTCAAGTTCATGTTTTTCCATGGAAAGCTCATTCATAGCTCTAGAATAACACAATGAGTTGAGCGGTAAGGACTTGAGTGGACTCAGGGTGAGAATGATACACATAAATTTCTAAGAGGGTCCATTTATGGGAAGATTGGTTGATGTATAAAGAATGTATTCATGAAGGGAGACAGAGTTAGCATCCAGGAGTTCTGGAACTCCAAGGATCTAAGAGGAATAAAGGGAGTCCCAAAGATCTCTAAGGAAGTAGCAGATGGGGGTGTAGTCAATCTATATGGGACATAGTGATGATAAATAAAGGGGTTGGTTTCAATATGGGTGTTGGTTTAGATAGCTTGAGACTCATGAAGAGGAGCAATGGAAACAGTAGGTTGGGTAACTATAGAATAAGTGACCAAGGGGGTGGAAGAGATAATAAAAAGGGTCGAGTTTGTTGAGAGGAAATGTTGGAAGTAGGAATATTTTGGATGACACGGTTTGTTCCATTTTATTGCTTGAAAATGTCTAATTATGGGCATGAAACAAACAATAAACAAGAAATTATGTTGATTCTTAATATTTTAGAAAATTCATGCATTAGAGTTTTAATTATCTTGCTTATTAGAAGAATCTGAAAGAAAAGAAAATGGGCTCAAAGAGAACCTAGGAAATGGCCAAACTATGGATGCCATCCTTAATATACCCAAAGGTATGTGAGGCTAAAATATGTGATGAAAACTAGTACAGGGCATCATATTGGGGACTACCCCAACACCTCATGCACCATAACAAAAAGGGTGTCAGGAACTTTGCCAATATATTGATAGCTAAAAAAACTATAACATTGCTAGAACACCTCAGTGACTTTCCTATTGGGTGATGAAATCCCAATAGTTCCACTAGGTAGGAGATGTTTAAGATGTGTAAATTGATGTGTGTGAAAGAAGTGAATGAAAAGAATTAACCTCATAATTAGACAATGTTACCAAGTAAGTATGAAGAGGTTCTTTTTAAGTTCCAAATTGAAATGTGAAATTTGATTACATCATGCGAAAAAAAGAAGGGAAGACGATGCAACAAGAGCAAATGGGGAAAAATGAAGAATATCTGGATAACATTATTTTCCTTTTTAATTTTTATTTTTATTTTAGAAAGCGTGTTATTGATCCAAGTAATAAATCCATCACACACGCAAGAAAGCAAAGCTCCCACCTGCGAGGTTAGTATAAAGAGAGAAATGGAAGATGGAAATGAAAATGAAAATAAATGAAAGAACTCACCAAAGAAGGTTGGGTCCCACTGGGTGTGCCAAAATGTTGACAAAATTTTCTCACTCATGTTTCATATTAGTGAAATGGTAATAAATAAAATAAGAAACTCCAATAATGAGAGGGTTTAAGGCTACCTCTAGATGATATGTTGATGGGTACATGTGTAAAAGATCCTCCTCATAATGAGCTTGATTACTTGCACAACAAAGATAAACTCAACATAGAAAATGATTAGTAGATAGGATGGTGGGTTTCCCAAAATTCTAGTCCCGAGAAGTGAAAAATTCCTAGGATGGATGTTAACCCACTTTTTGATAAAATAACAATGGATTAGTGATAAAATGCAATGAATATTAGCTGAAAAGAGAATCTAAAATGAACAAGATATGATAAAATATAGATCTCATAACAATAAACAATGAATATTGACCCAAACATGACTAGGTAGAAGGAAACATGAGACTTCAAGAGAGAGGTAATAGCGGCATCGGGTAGTATGAACCAAAAATAAATGTAGAAAAGGTAGATCTAGAGGAACTGGTCTAAATCTGATCTAGAACTCGAATATGATGTTGAGATGATGCAGAGATATTGGATCTAAGTGAAATAGAAAGGATGCAAGAAAATTGATGGATATGATAATGAATGTGATAATCGTTCATTAGATCGTCGATGATCGGGAAGATCGATGGTGACTAGGTGTGATGCAAGTGAGATCTAAAGCAATATGTGTGTAGAATGGAAAGATTGGTAGATCTGAGGGGTTGTGGGATCATAAAATAGATAGCTAGAAGAATGGATGAAAAAAATAAAACAGTGTGTGATCGTGTCTCACGGAGACCTAGCCGGCTCAAAGGTGACTCGAGAGGGATCTAGGATTTTATGGATGAAAATGGATGGAAATGATGAACTACATAAAGATGTTGAAGATAGCTAATGTAAGGGTAGAATTCTTAGATGGAAGATGAACTTGAAAAGATGATGCACAATATAGGATGGAAAATGGGGTCTCCAAGCATGCAAAAATGTGATACCAAGTAAGAATAAAACTTCAAATCTCCAAATGTGATGTAAAATATCTCCAAGGTAGCTCCAAGGTGGTGATAATAGCTACATAGAAGAGCAAGAAATTAAGTGAAGATCGCAAGAAATTTTGAATTCTCAAAAGCTCCATCCAAGTGAGGGGAGGGGTATGGTTGTATTTATATGGTCAATAGTAACCCGAGATGTGTTGTCGACAGTGTGGGAGTCCATTGATTTGGGCGGTGGAAATATTATTACCTTGATGTAAAGAGCCTTTGTGATGTGGAATTAGGGTTTTGGATGTTAAATACGGGTTAGGGGTGCTTTGGGGGATAAATGCTAGGTGAGAGGTAGTAAAATATTAAATAAAGCTAAAAGGGAGGTAAAATTATTGAATGAGGGCCTAGGGAGGACAAAAGGGGTATTTAGGGAGGATAAATTGTGATTAGGGATTAATCAAATGAGATTAAGAGTGAATTAGGGAAGTAAAACAAATGATGGGGTAAGGTGGGAAATTTGAATAAATGGGATTTAGGAGGGAAAGGGGAAATTTGAATGGGAAGAGAGATACGTATGTGAGGAATGAAGATGAATGGGAACGAACATGGGATGAGGGAAATGGGATACCAAAAATTGGTGTCTATAATCATGTCTAAGTATGATACGAAAAAGAGATCTGTTGACGTAATTAAGGATTTACTTGGGTCAAGAGGTGTTGGAAGTATAATATACTTTTGAGAGTGGGGTGAATCGAGTCTGAAAAAATAATATTCCATTTACCATTAAAGCAACATCCATAAAACATCTATTAATCCATATGCATTCCACATTATCTTATTAGGTGTGCATCATACATTCAAATGAACATGAAACATGAGAGAGAACACATAGACACAAGATATAAGTGGGAAACCCTCAAGGAAGAAAATCCACTAAATTGTTTTCTAATAGTACACACAATAATGACTCAAGTGAATATTACACATCACAAGATAATTTTTAGTGAGGCACGAACCCCGCAAGGAGCACCAACCCCTAAACCCTTGTTGATATTACTCACAACAAGAGACTCTTATGAATATGACTCATCATAAGATATTTTTCAAAATTATGACCACTAAAAATATTTTGATACCAAAGTTGATAGTGATTCTCGTCGACACTAAAATTTTCCTCCGTAATTTCTATTTCATTAATGTATGTATTAGGAATAGGATGTTGTTAAGTATAATTAATAGTAGCGTCGATAGAAGATAACGGCGCCACAAGATCTGCGGTGCCGCCAATAATGTGGAGTACGGTAATACAAAGTACAATAGGAATGTTGTAAAAGTAAATATTTGTCGTAGGTGGTCCGATAATGTTAAAATGTCAAAGTTTGGGTAATTAGAGAAGTAGGGTCTACATGATTAAGAATTAGAAATATTATATTCGTAATAAGGACAAGGAGTGAGGTCATAAATATTTTGTGTATTTTATTTGTAAAAATTTTTAAAAATGTGGAACCCATGTAAAATGATAACGTTTATCTTATCTTAAAAGATAAGCTTACATGTACAAGATAAGAGTTAAAGTATGGAATATGATTCGTCGGAGTGGATTTCTTATCCTATCTTAGAGATAAGATGGATAAGCCTGGAAGTTCTATAAATAGAGAGGCCACCCCCCTCATTTAGCATAGAAGGAAGTAGTGAGAAATATTGTAGGAAGTGTGCGAAGGAAGCCATCAGTTTAAAGGTGTGTTGAAGAAGCCATTAAGAGGTGTAATTGTAAAGTTTCTCCCATAGTCTTGGTGAAAGGCAAGTGAAGTCAATAACACTTGAAGTACCTCATGGGTGAGATTGTAACAATTTCATGTTAATATTATAATTTACTTTGATATTTCAGATTTGTCATCATTCCGTCTTATCATAGTCGATGGTATTCTTGTGTTATGTTTGTTGTTTTGTTTCCAGATTACATCCACCAAACTAAAGGCTATGCATTAGTAAATAATCATAGCATGAGGAGTTCCCGGTGAAGAATTATCATAGTGCCGGATTGGTGATGACATTTTGGTTCCGTTGCCGGGACCATTCCTCGTTGGTGGATTTTCTGGAGAGATATTCCCACTTAGTCAAAAATCAATTGGAGGGTAACCTTGTTTTTACTGTGCATAGTAGTTACCATGGTAAAGTCATTTTTGCCATGAATAGTAGTTACCATGGTAAAGTCATTTTTGCTGTGAATAGTCTTTACCGCATGAAAAGTCACTTTTATCGTGAATAGTATTTACCGCAAAGAACTTCACTTTTACCGTGAATAGTGTTTACCACAAGAAAGTCAATTTTTACCATGAGTAAGTCAAGTTTTACCATAGTTTACCGTGGTCATTTCTATTTTCTATTATAGTGATTTTAATTATTGGTGCACATAAGTCTTGTTGATTGTACTTTTGGGTTGGTATTTCACTGTGGTTACTTTTGAAAATGGGGAAGATTCCTGTTTTTTCAGCCCAATCTAATGAAGATGCTTCCTCTTTCATTCAAGAGTTTAAACGATCTTGTATTTGTAATGGCCTTATAAGAAGAGAACAATGGACTGAGTTTTTCCTACCTTTTCGATGGTTCACCCTTTTTAGGTGGTTTGAAACACTAGGTGATAATGTGAAAACTCATGGAATTTATTAACGAAAGTTTTCTTGAAGAATTTGGTGAACAACAGAGATATGCAGATCTCATGATCGATATCACAAAGCTAACCCAAGGAGAGAAGGAGAAGATAAGGGATTATCATGCTCGTGTTCTAGAGCTAAGGAGAAAGCTCGACGAATGTATCCGAAGGAAGGATTAGCGGATGGGTTGATGAATGGCATGGATAATCTCCTACATAAGCACTTCATTCTTGGGATGAAGTCGTAGATCGACAACGAGTGAAGTATGACCACCCAAACTACCATTGAACAAGAAAAGGAGATTGCAAGAAGGCAAGAAGAAAGTATGGAAGAGGAGCCCAAAGAAATTGTTGCTAAAGTAGAACCTACACCAACGACCTTTGCTCCATAATCCACAACCACTCTCGGTGAGCACAAATCTTTCTCCTAGTACATCTACTGAGTATGAAGATCTTCTCAAAAAGATGGGTCACTTAACTATTAATCTTCTTCAAGGAAAAGAATTTAGTTCTCAGGGAGGAGATAGAGGTCCAAAATAAATATTTCTAAAGTTGTATGTTATGGTTGTTATAAAAAGGGTCATTATAAGTATAATTGTCCGAGATAGAGCTTCTACATCCGGTAAAGGAGATAATGCTAAAGGAAAAGCACCTATGAATTCTTTTGATGTAGTAGATAAGAGCGAAACAATAAAGTAGATGTGTTTGTAACAAAAAGAAAGAAAGAAAAAGATAATCAAGATGGAAATGATCCTAAGAAGATGAAAGGAAAAACTAGTAAGAAACATAGGAGAAGAAAGTTGGGTGTGCAAGATTTTTGATTTTACAGGGGCAAGGACTATACTCCATCTTGGAAGATCTATCCAAAAGGCTCCGCAAATATTACATATGGTCAACTCTTGGCTATGTCTTCGAGAAGAGGTGGGAGCTGCGAAGTGGACTCAATGCTCGACGCGAAGGAAGGAGGTTGAGGTCCCCGTTTTGGAGGTAGAGGCGGATCCCTATGCTCCACAAGCCGAGGTATTATGTAATGGTATTTCAATTCATGATGTCTTAGTTGATGGAGGTGCTGCATTAATGTAATGACCGAGTCCAGAATGAATATGTTGGGGTTAAAAATTGATCGCCCTTCAACACTTATGTTAAGGTCATTAAATAAGGGAAAACTAAACCGTAAGGTGTAGTTTCAAATGTGGAAATATCTGTTATGGGTGTTGTATGTGTGGTAGACTTTCAAGTGATGAAAAATGGTACTGTTGCGTACCCAATGCTACTAGGAAGACCATGGCTAAGGAGAGTTCATGCAAGAAACTACTGGAATGAAGGCTTCATGACACTTGGATGTGGCAGAGAGAGGGTGAAGATAAACGTGATCCCTCGACATCATAAGGAAGAACCTATGGATTCAAGTGATGAAACTGATGATTAGACATCCTCTGATTACTCTAGTACCAGTGAAGTGGACACTAAAGATGAAGAAAGTGAGGTTGATGTTTCAGTCATGGATATCCTTCCAGTCACACCGACTCATGACCCCATAAAATTATCTAAAGAAGAAGTTGATGATCATCTCCAACAAATAAAGATTGGTGATGTTGTGATGGAGAGTGAGAAGGAATCCTACCTCCAGCTCTTTCGAAGGTACATACACATATTCACTTTTGATTACAAGGAACTCCGTCAAGTAAGTTGGGTAGAACATTCTATTGAGTTGGTAGATGGTGTTAAGCATATAAAGCAAATTCCATATAGAATGAATCCTAATTTTTCCAAGATCGTAAAAGAAGAAATAGATAAGTTGCTTGATGCGGGATTCATATTTCTTTGTGGAGAATTCGTAATGTGTTTCTCCCATTGTGATCTCAATTAAAAAGAATGGGAAGCTACGCATTTGTGTTGATTATAGGAAGCTCAATAAGGCAACAAAGAAGGATCATTAACCTCTTCCATTCTCAGATCAAATCTTGGATGAAGTAGCTGGCCAGGAGTGTTATAGTTTTGCTGATGGATATAACGGATACAACCAAGTCCGTATAGCAGAGAAAGATCAGCTGAAGACCACGTTCATCACTCCTTGGGGAACGTTTGCTTATAGAGTTATGCCTTTTGGGTTGTGTAATGCTCAGCAACATTCAAGCGTTTGATGAATAGGATGTTTGAACCCTACATTGGGACCTTCATCGAGTATTTTTGGATGATTTTTGCATCTATGGGAGCAAGTTGGACCACCCGCACTGAGATGGAGAAAACATTTCAAAGGTTAGATGAAGTACAAGCCTCACTAAACCCTACAAAGTGTGTCTTTGGATGTTCTAAAGGCATTTTGTTAGTGCATGTTGTATCCGAGAGATGGTATTGCACCGATCCTCGATAAATTTTCAAAAATCAAAGATTTACCATTTCTTATGAATAGAAGTAAGTTTAGATCATTTTTAGGCCATGTGGGTTACTATAGAAGGTTCATAAAGAATTTCTCAAAGATTACACACCACTAACCCAGCTTCTTGAAGAAGGATGTTACTTATGAACCGGAAATAAGGCACATGAAGCTTTTGGACAATCGAAAGAAGCCCAGTGTCTTCACTGTTTTAAAGAATCCAGATTGGAGCAAGCCATTCATTGTGTACACTGATGCCTCGGATGCAGCACTAGGAAGTACTTTGAGCCTAAAGGATGAAAATGGGAATGAACATCCAATTTACTTTGGGAGCGGATACAAATGAGCAGTCTTTGAGGTAAATTATACAGAATCGAAAAGAGGCTCGCTATCATTTTTGTTGTAAAGAAATTTAGAAATTACTTGCTAGGAAAAAATTTCTAGTTATGTGCATCAAGGAAGCCACTTCATTAATGAGGTAGTAGAAGCCCTAGTCAATAAATTTTTTATTAAGCACAGAAGGCAACAACATACAAGCCAAGTACAAATGGACAGTGGAACGAACCAATTTTGTGTTGTGTCAAATTCTAGCAAAAATGCAGCCTTACAGGTACATAAGTGGGATAAAAGGATTCATGTAACATTGTGGGCATATAGGGCAACATCAAAGTCAAATGACAGATACTCCCCATTTCAAATTGGCCTATGGCATTGATCCAGCTTCTTCCTATTGAGTTCGATATTCCCACCGTGAGAGTTATGAAAAATGAAAGGATGGATGAAAGTGATTCAAGAAAAGAAAGGTTGGTACATATTCATTTGCTAGAGGAAATGAGGGAAATAGCAAAGGATACAAGCCATAAGAAGAAAATGAAGCAGAAGGAATACTTTGATCAAAAGATCCGTTGGTCTCCATTTCATGTGAATGACTTGGTTCTAGTATATGATTCCAGATACAAAAAAAGAAGACAGAGAAAATTTCTTCCAAAATGGATGGGGCCCTACAAAATAGTAGTTGTGCATGAAAATGGTACATACCAACTCACGGTAAATACTATTCACAACAAAAATGACTTTACCATGGTAGCTACTATTCATGGCAAAAATGACTTTACCATGGTAACTACTATGCACAGTAAAAACAAGGTTACCCTCCAATTGATTTTTGACTAAGTGGGAATATCCCTCCAAAAAATCCACCAACGAGGAATGGTCCCGGCAACGGAACCAAAATTTCATCACCAATCCGGCACTATGATAATTCTTCACCGGAACTCCTCGTGCTATGATTATTTACTAATGCACAGCCTTTAGTTTGGTGGATGTAATCTGGAAACAAAACAACAACATAACACAAGAATACCATCGACTATGATAAGACGGAATGATGACAAATCTAAAATATCAAAGTAAATTATAATATTAACATGAAATTGTTACAATCTCACCCATGAGGTACTTCAAGTGTTATTGACTTCACTTGCCTTTCACCAAGACTATGGGAGAAACTTTACAATTACACCTCTTAATGACTTCTTCAACACACCTTTAAATTGATGGCTTCCTTCGCACACTTCCTACAATATTTCTCACTACTTTCTTCTATGCTAAATGAGGGGGGTGGCCTCTCTATTTATAGAACTTCCAAGCTTATCCATCTTATCTCTAAGATAGGATAAGAAATCCACTCTGACGAATCATATTCCATACCTTAACTCTTATCTGTACATGTAAGCTTATCTTTTAAGATAAAATAAACCTTATCATTTTACATGGGTTCCACATTTTTAGAATTTTTACAAATAAAATACACAAAATATTTATGACCTCACTCCTTGTCCTTATTACCAATATAATATTTCTAATTCCTAATCATGTAGACCTTACTTCTCTACTTATCCCAACTTTGACATTTTAACATTACCGGACCACTTACGACAAATATTTACTTTTTACAACATTCCTATTGTACTTTGACTGTTACCATACTCTACATTATTGGCGGCACTGTACTGATGGTACCGTTATCTTCTATCAAATGCTACTACTAATTACACTTAACAACATCCTATTCCTAATACATACATTAATGAAATAGAAATTACGTAAGAAAATTTTAGTGTTGATGCTCCTTCCTTTCCTCTAAAATGTGGTTGGTGGAAGCATCGAACCCTTCCATCCCCACATCCATCACTAGGATCTCCTCACGATGTGCATTATGCTCCTCTATGTCAGACTCTTCAACATCATGTATCTGAGGGCTAGGCTGCACAATTTCCTCTTCATCCCTCTCTTCCTCCTCGGTCTTTTCTATGTCCTCACTATGTAATTTCTGCTTCTTTATGACTAGGTATTTTTTCTTAAAGACTACCTCCTTGAACTTCCACTCAACTCAAATTCCTTGCGCATAGGGGTTTTCTTCATAGTTGCGACTTTGGGTCGAATTCATCCTCACTTTCTTCTTCCTCCTTGTTGATAAGAGGAGTAGCTTTGATGTGCTTTCTTCTACCCGACCACCTCTTCCCCTGTGGGATCCTCTAAATAATTAGATCATCTTCCACATACTTTCTAGTGACCATGCTCATCCTCAAATATATACAAAGTTTCACAATCGTCACTCCTACTATTGGAAAAGTAACCTAATTTTTCATGTTGATATCATCTTTTCCTCATATGTGCTCTTATTTGGGTAAACCAACGTCCTATGCAAATTAGGATGCTCATAATCTATCTTATTTGCATCAATTGTGATCTTGTGCACTTCCTTAAACCTATTCACAATAGTTTGAAAATATTTGGTTGTGAAAGCAAAGAGTAGCTTACACCATGGGCTCTTTGTTCAATCTTTCAACTTAAAGTGGCCAATGTAAAAGTGTTGGTATAGAGAAAAAATTTATTTCCCTCCGGTGCACAGAAAACTCACCGGGAATGTGCCACTCTACCCCAAATGCATCACGCATTCGTTTGTACCACCTATCTCCCTGAACCTTGTATGGAGGGGTTATATTTTCATAGGTATATTTGGAAAATCTTTCTGCAAGGGATTCAAATTCTCCTGGGCACTCCCATATCTTATCATTGGGTCCATTCAAAGACCCTAATCTCAAAAATACTATCAACAACGAAACAATTCCCAAAAGTGATTTTATCGCCTTCGTGGGCCTCCTCAAAATTTCCACAAACTACTCTAAAATCCCACAAGGTTATATATTGTTCCCGCATAATTTTCTTGGCAATGTAAAGCCAACATTTATTCACTTTCCTCATCATTCTTTTCCATTCAACTTAGTCAACATGTATGTTATTATTCTCATAACAAGGTCATCAAGCTTTAGAATGTCCATTGCATGACTCCCTCTCTAATAGTTGAACTCATTGGTAGCCTTCTTTTCTTCATCAACATCATCCAATTCCAAAGGAATTTCTACACTGTTCTCTCAAGTCAGTTATACTTGTAAATTAGCGCTATAGTTAAGCGCATCCTCCTTCTAACAAACTAGAAGAATTCCTCGTGAACACATGGAATTAACCATTGGTACACTCACTCATGTTTTCCAAAGTATGGGAGCTCATACAACTGAAGCAACCCTACCCTCTACAAATTTTTCTCACCTTCATCAACATATATTGCATTTACCCTCTAGAGTTATTTCTTCAATTTTTCAAACAAGCTCTGTCATAATCATCACGCATTAGCGTTTTTCAATTTTTGTAATCACTTATATCCATTTTATGAATATGGGATACCCATTCCTTCCCCATTAGTACTCCATCAAGGTACTGCATTTTTGAGTACCATTCCTCCTACAAATCTTCCACTACAGATTTTCCTTGTTATTGCCTTTTTATTTTCCCTTCGACAATGTGATTGTTGCTTTCCTTAGTGTTATCCTAGCATGTAACTTCAAACTTATACATTACCTTCTTTTTGTGTTTCAAACATCCCAAACTTTCTACTTCAAACCGTTCACGCACTATACTCTTCATAATTCTTTTCTCTCCTTCAAACCATGCCGTAATCCTAAAAACCATAACTAGAACTTTCAATGCCTCTGAAAATAATTTTCACGTTGCCCCACACTCTAATCTTTCTTCTAGACTATATTTTTCAATCGATCATGTTTAAAATTCAATCTAGCTCACAAATTATCTAGCTTTACGCTCAATTTCTTAAGATTTTGCACAACAATCTCGTTTGAAAATGCATAAGTTCTTCACAAGGTAAGGTAAAAATGAAATTACCCCAACACCTTTTTAAATATTTTCAATTTTTTATTGCATTAAATTCTCACCACCTACCACCATATGACAACTTTAAATTGTATTTTCCTAAATTTTCTCATGTATTTTCCGTTGTTTTCCACCACACACTTCAGTCATGACCTTTGAGTACACTCGCTACTTCTCATGTCATGGACCTCCTTATGTGTGCTTCCCTCTGCGCTGAAGTACATAACCCATTGCTCCTCTCGCTTAAGTAGTTTGCCATGTCATTTTCTACCTCGTGTTACACTGGGAGTCCATTCTTCATACGTGGTTTTTCTTCTAAGCATCATTCTTATTATCACCATCCTTCTTATGACACTTTTTTCTACTTTCCTTTACTTTATTCTAGCAACCAACATCTTCATCAACACGCGCACTCCTTTAGTTCTTATTCAATGTTCAAGACTAACAAATTTTATCTTTTATGCACACTTGCAATCCATCCCATATTAAAAGTATGTGCAGTCCTTTGTGCATGCACTTAAAATATAATAATCAACATCATGTAAGAAAGTACCCTTATTACAACAAAACATATAACTAAATTTACAAAGCATAGCAACGATGAAAGGAAACACATGAAAGGGAAATCTAATCTAAATGGTTCCATCCTACTCCCATTAAAGTAACCAGAAACATGGTTCCATCCAATTCCTACAACTAACAAGTGTCTGATTAAAATATCTTTATTACTACAGAGGGTCCCAACCAATGTGCTTTCAATTTCCTTGAGTGGCACAAAAAATTAGAATCATACAAAAGAACCATCTTTCCACCTCAATTTTTTTGTTCCTTATATGCCTATCTTGCTAGGTGGTGGTGCAAATTAAATTGAAGAAATTAGTATGCCATTTATTAATCTACACTCATTTAATTATCAGACCAATGGACATAGACTTTCACTAGTTTCATTGTTGTATGCACAGCTATAGATATTCAAGAGGCATAAAGGTAAATTGTTGTCACTACAATTAATAAATAACAATGCTTGGAAATTAACTAGATTCTGACTGGAAGTAAATATTATGGCTAAAACAAAACATGTAAAAATAGAACATAGATAAAGGAATGAATTGTTGCTAACTTAATCATGCAATGAATCAAATCAATAAACAAAGGAGAGGTTAGAAAACCACAAGTGAGCCCTAGCTTGGGTGTTAATCCCTCCTAAATCTTGTGACTACGAAAATGGATAAAACTCATACTTTTATTTCATTAGCATGAAGATTATAATTGGAAAATATAGAAAATCCTCTATCTACTTCTCTATATATGGATCGATCCCTTTTTCACCATTAACATTTCCTTGTTATATCTTTTATTATAGTAAAGGTGTGAAGAAATATAGTTCTGCTAGAAGTTTCAGTTATATTAAGTAAAATATTTTAACCAAATAATCCGGAAACTACATGCATGCAACAAAACTACCCAGTAGGAGTTTACATATCAATCACATATCTTAAACAATCAACCATTATTAAATCAGCTAGTTCTTTGTTAAGTTGTAATACATAATCAGATGATGGTGTTGAGTCCTCTCCTAGTTCTCATAATTTCTTCTTCCATTGACACGTGAAAACTTAGGTGTGATGTCCACGTCCTCCAAGATCCTTAGGATCATGACTTTATTCATGTGTGTGACCTCCTTTGGTTGCAGATGCTTTGCTGCAAACAATTTCATTTGCTACATGTCAGATTTCTGAAAAAAATGCTTTACTATGGATGATTCCTTTGGCTACATGTCAGTTGTTTGCATATAAAAATTTCTTGCAAACAAGGTTGGCATTATACAAAGCATCATTTAAACATCATATTGTAATCAAAATAATAAATTCATACTCATGATACCACAAAATAAATTAAACTAGTAATAACTATATTAATTAATATCCATGCCATGAGTTCAAGTTATAATGAAAATGTATATCAAGATTATAGAGAAACACAAGTTTGTGGCAATGAATTACTCAACAGAGCACATAAGATTAGGTGTTTTAGAAAGGAAATTAAATGACTCATCACACCCCTAAACTTACCATCTTGAATGAACTCATTTGTGTTTCTCTCGGCTCTTGCTAAGGTTCCTTTGGCTCTACTCAATGGTGTTGCGTATAAACATCTAAAATCAACCCGGTATATGTTTCTTCAAGCTCCATTGATAAGTAACTATTATAAAAAAAAGTAGCACCCTGAGATTTGGAAATGTAGATCTCTACTTTTTTGCTAACATGGGGTTATCCCTCAAGTTGTGGGAATTGCGAACTTGAGATAACCCTCTAGAGAAGGCCGGCTTCCTCTTCCTAATCTAATGCTAAACTAATCCTACTCCTAGAAAGGAAAATGCAACTAACTAATCCTAAACTGACCATACCAAGGACCAAGGAGAGAGAGAGAGCGTTAGAAAGATCCATGGAAGGGAAATCCTAATCTAAATGGTGGTGATATCACCAAAAAGGGGTGAGAGACACTCTAGTGAGGGAGAAAGAGAAAGAAAAGAAGAAAGGATAGGCCAGACATAAGTGACACAAACCCAAAGCTTCATTTACAATCATATCACATAAAACACAACATAAGTAACTTGCAAGGAGAAATACATGCATAACACAATGCAATAAGTAAAAGAGAGGCAAGGTTGTAGCTAAAACAAGAAAGGATAGACAAATGTGTCACAAAACAAGCTTTATTGCAATAAAAGTATGCACAGACCATTACAATTGTAGAGGAAGGCACAAGAACACATTTCCAAGCCCAAAATGAAGGTTTGACGGCTCACAACTACTTTGGAAAAAATTTGACAGAGTTCCATTATAGTTTTTGAATGTCCATCCTTTTAAAATGAAATATTTTTACAATATATAGCTCGAATGAAAGAGAAGGAAGAAAGAGAAGAGGGAAAAGAGAAGGGGTACAACTTTATGGACTTCAACCACCAATAGTCTGCATTAAAATCCTCTAAAAAGCACATGGGCACCTTACAGAGCCATCATTTAGTCTATTTCATCCTATAGAAGCAAATGAAGCCATGTTTCATCAATTCTAGTGGTTGAGCTACCTAATTTGATCATTTGCATGCCCAAATAGTCTTCTTCTGCCTCCAAAATCCATGTTTTCCATTTTTTCCCACTACATATGACCAAAATCAGATTCTAATGATGTCAAATTGAAGGGATTGATGAGAGCTTTCCCATGATATAATATTTGTCTGATTTGGAGCTCGGATCAAAAGATATGGCCATTTGAAGATTTTTCTATCGGGAGGCACATAAATTTGACATGTGGTAGCCTTTGATTGGTTTGGGGATTAACCTCTACCAACATGTACTTGTTTCCTTTTTGCAAAGTGTTGGTCTCCCACTTTGGTTGGTAATATTGGGCTTTACCTTCTTACTCGCCATCTATCCTTGTCCTCACCTTTTCCGGGTTGCCTTTATAAAAATACGGCCAATAAAACTCTATCATGTTCCTTTTGATGTCAGAATTTCCTTTTCCTTTGTCAATCTTAGTGACATGTGGACCAATGAAAAGTTTCCACGCTCTTTCGACCTTGTCAGACCCCGAGAAATGTGAGCCAATAAGAAACAACCATGTTTCTTCACAATTTTCCCCTTGACTAACCATTGCAAAATGCGAGCCAATAGAAAGGCTCCACGCACTTTACATGTTAGTCATTTTGATCTCCATCCTCAACATCCATGAAATATTAGCCAATGACGAAGATCCATGTGTTGATGCACTGTCAGACCTTTCTTTGAACCCCATTGACAACTGCAAAACATGAGCAAATGAGGAAGCTCCATGTTTCCACTGTGTTAAATCTTGTCAGTATGTCTTCTTCGTGTTTGGATCTGATTGGATGGGCCTTCACATTTTTAGACTGTGAAAGTAAAGCTAATGAAATGGCACCACGTAGCTCTTTGCATTGTAGTTTCTAAGTCTAGGGGACTTAGAAATAGTTTGGCTTTGAATTTGGCCACCAGTTGTCTCATGGGCCTAGACCGCTAAGATTCTTCCATGTGTCCCCGCTTGTCCGATCGATCTAAATTTGACAGGAAAATGAACATGAGTTGGCTTTTATAACCAACTCACCAATGTTTTTAAACTGTGCTCCCACGGGTTTTTGAATACCAACAATTAATGCATTTGGGAAGTATAATTTTACGGTCATTTGTTCATCACAGACTGTAAAAATGGCTAAGTCCATTTATAAATCTTCTTAAAAAAAATAATCCTAGGGGCAATTTTGGATAACAGTTTGGTGACCTCTTGGGGTAATCTTCCTATTAGATTAGATTAGTAGCCTTATGCATCCATTAGGCATGGAGTCAAGTCAAAAGTTAAAAACTAATCTGCGACATTTAAAATTCTTACCTTGGGGCCGTATGAAGCATGAAATGAACTTAGGAAGGTTTGGAAGCTTGAATTTGATCTGTGGAGCTCAAAATGAAGCTTTGAAATTTCTCCACTATACTATTTTTCCATTAACACTTGCTCAAATCCGAAGTGGGACTACCTTGGTATGCTCTTTAACGCTGATTTCTCAAGGTTTTTGATTTAAAACATTGCAAATTGTCCCAGAACATTGCATTTTGACCAAGGAAGAGGCACAGGAACTCTAACTCAAACTAATCTTTGAGGCTGAATGATTTATTATTTAAGCTTGCTCCATATCTAAATTTGCCAAGAAAGTTTCCCTGAACTGAAATGGACTATGGAACATCAACAAAGAACGAAAAAATATGTACAAAATATGAAAAAAAATACATGCTCCAAGTAGAGACATGCAGAGTGTGCACAATGCACTTCTTCTACTAAAAGCAACCTACCTACTCTACCCTAACTAAAACAAGGAAAAGCTAAACAATGCCTACAACAGGAAGGGACAAATAGCTTCCCTTCCTCACAATTTGAGACCATGTAATTAATTTGGCAATAAAATCACATGGTGGAAGTGCAAACATGATCCACACTTCCTCTTTCATCAAAGTATCAGCTATAAAAATAACATATACCTCCTCAAGTTGCTCTGCATTTGGATGGAGGTGTTGGATCTAACCTTTGGCACATTGTATCTCATCCTCATGCTTTGGAGTGAGCATGATCGGTGGAAACTCATTCCTTGGCTCTAAAGAATCCAAATATTTGATTGGGCACGATTTGATCCTTGAATTTTTCCCATTTCTATGAAGCTTAACTCCATGAATGGAGTCATCCTACAAACTTTCTTGAATGTGGTTGTTTGTATGTTGATTTGGAATTGGTATTGTCTCCTCAACAAACAACTTTGTTTCCACTTTCATGGCTGTTAATTTTGCACTTGTTTTTCCATGGCTTTCCCCATTCTTTGTTCCATCTTGATCCTCCATCAAAATTGTAGCAAGCTCTAGACATGCAGAGTAATGAGGATCATTGCATTCCTTGAAGACATCTTGCTCACTTTCAATAAATTCTTCCTCGAGGCCTTGGGATGGAAACATTAAAATGAATGGAAGAACAAATGGAAAGGTCTCAGAATCGAGATAATGGGTTGTTTTGATCAAAGGAGTCACCGCTTATACTTGAACATGCCTCAAAGGCTAATATTTCACCAAGAGCAAAACAAACTTGATGAAATGAATATGTAAAGATCTTAAATATTGTCCCACCGAGCGTGCCAAAATTGTTATCACAAAAAGTAACACCCTTAGATTTGTGAATGCAAATCTCTAGTTTTTTTCTAAAATGGGGTTATTCCTCAAGTTTGGGACTTGTGAACTTGAGATAACCCTTCGAAGAAGGCGATTCCTCTTACTAATCTAATGCTAAACTACTCCTACTCCTAGAAAGGAAGATGCAGCTAACTAATCCTAAACTAACAATACTAAGGGACCAAGGAGAGAGAGGTTAGAAAGATGCATCGAGGGGAAATCCGAGCTAAAAGGAAGTGATAGCACCAAAAAGGTGTGAGAGACACTCTAGTGAGGGAGAAAGAGAAAGAAATGAAGAAGGGAGAGGCCAAACATAAGTGACACAGACCCAAATCTTCATTTACCATCTGTTCTCACATGAAACAAAGCGAAATGAACTTACAAAGAGAAATACATGCACAACACAATGCAATAAGTAAAAGAGATGCAAGGTTGCAGCTAAAATGAGAAAGGATAGACAAATGTGTCACAAAACAAGATTTATTGCAATAAAAGTATGCACAGACCATTACATTTGTAGAGGAAGGCACAAAAAACATTTCCAAGCCCAAAAATGAAGGTTTTACGGCTCACAACTACTTTGGAACAAATTTTACAAAGTTCTATTACAGTTTTGAGGGTCCATCCTTTCAAAATGAAAGATTTTTACAATATATAGCTCAAATGAAAGAGAAGGAAGAAAGAGAAGAGGGAAAAGATAAGGGGTACAAATTTTTGGACTTCAACCACCAACAGTATGCATTAAAAACCTCTGCAAAGCACATGGGCACCTTAGAGAGCCATCATTTAGTCTATTTCATCCTACAAAAGCAAATGAAGCCAGGCTTGATCAATTCTAGTGGTTGAGCTACCTGATTTGATCATTTGCAAGGCCAAATAGTATTCTTACGCCTCTAAAATCCATGTTTTCCATTTTGACCCACTATACACTGCCAAAATTAGATTCTGATGATGCTAAATTGAAGGGCTCAATGAGAGCTTCCCACGATATAATATTTGTCTAATTTGGAGCTTGGGAACAAAAGATATGTCCATTTGAAGTCTTTCTGTCGGAGGCACAAAAATTTGAAATGTGGCAACCTTTGATTGGTTTTGGGATCAGCCTTACCAACATGTACTTGTTTCACCTTTTTTCAAGTGTTAGTCTCCCACTAATATCGGGATTTTCCTCCATGCTCACCATCTGTCCTTGTCCTTCACCTTTTTTGGGCTACCTTTATGAAAATACGAGCCAAGGAAAATCTCCTACGATCCTTTGAATGTCAAAATGTCATTTTCCATTTTCAGTCTCAGTGACACATGGACCAATGAAAAAGGTAAAGGTTCTTTCACATTTCAAACCTTTTCAGACTCCTAGAAACACGAGTAAATAAGAAATGACCACGGTTCTTCATAATTTTCCCCTCAAGTGACCATTGCGAAATGTGAGCCAATAGAAAGGCTCCACGAAATTCACATGTTATACCTTTTAATCCCTAACCTCGACATCCCAAAAATATTAGCCAATGAGGAAGCTTCGTGCCTTGATACATTGTTAGGCCATTCTTTGAACCCCACTAACAACTGTGAAATGTGAGTAAATGAGGAAGCTTCTTGTTTCCACGATTTCAAACCTATCGGTCGATCTGCTTTGTGTTTGGATCTGATTAGATTGGCCTTCTCATTTTTTAGACTACAAAGGAAAGCTAATGAAATGGCGTCACATAGCTCTTTGCATCACGCTTTCTATGTCCATGGGACTTAGAAAATTTTTGGCTTTGAAGTTAGCCACCGGGCCATGTCACGTGGCCCTGGATCGTTGAGCTTTTCCCATGTGTCCCCGTTGACTACTAATGCTAAATTTGAAGGGTAAATGAACATCATTTGGTTTTTATAACCAACCCTCCAATGTTTTTAAACTACGCTCTCGTGTTTTTTTAATACCAATGGCAAGTGCATTTGGGAAGTGTAATTTAATAGTCGTTTGATCATCACGGACACTGTAAAAATGGCTAAGTCTATTTTTAAAGCTTTTTAAATCCAAAATAACCTGCAGGTAACTTTGGATAATAGTAACCCCATTCCTTCTGTATATGTCCATGACTCTGTCATGTATGTCATCATCCAATTGTTTTTCACCAGACCAATGTGGTATAGGATAGTGGAATATTGGGGGATAATAACCAATGGGAAACCAAGTTTTGCCACATCCTTTAGAAACTTCAATGTATGCATTTACCCTCCTTAAAGTTGGAATGATATTATGATAAGAGTGCATTTCTTTTCTTTGCATCTCAGGGGACATATCTTGCCAATGCATCCTATAGGCATATACTATCTCTCATGCATTTAATTTAATGTGGTCACTTGGCTTCTTCATGAGCTTCATTTCTCATCTGGTATACTCACTGTCTAATTTCCTTGTGTTCCATGTATTTTCCATACTCTTCAATAATTGCCTTTATATTTGCAACTTCACCCCTGATCATTAATGGCTGTACTTTTGACAAGTTCCTGTATTCTTCCATCTATTTTTCTTTGTATAATTCATTGTTAAAATAAGAACACAAGTTCCCTAATTGGAACATCTCTAATATAAAGTACTAGGATCCAGTCCCTATCATATTCAAGGGCATAATTGTACATATACAATTCACATAACAACAATTGAATCTCATGAGGAATTTTCAGGTATATTCTAAAGAAACTTCTGGTTGCACTAATATCAAATGGAATATCTAAGTTGATACAAGTGAGATTTAATTGTAACATATGTTCTTTTAAGAAAATGGCATAAATGTTAGAAGGTGGCCTGCATTTAAATATGTCATTGGCTACCTGAATTGTATCTTCCTACTTTTCTTGAGCCTTTCAATATCCTTATCCTTGGCCTTAAGTTCCTTGTCCTTTTCCTCAATGTCTTGTTGGTGTTGGAAGATAAGTTCTTCCTTTTCCCTTTCCCATTTTCCTTGCAACCTATTGACATAGGTTTCAAACTGATGTCTCCAGTAGTCCAAAAATGTTTTTGTGTTGCCATGTTCTTGCAAACTAGTTTTGCAGGATCTTTGAAAACTTCTCTAATGATAATATGTGGCTACATGTTATCATGTGGCAATAATGGTGGAGTAGGATCCAGTATGGTCTCAACTATCTCCTTAGTAATTGCAGGAACATTCCCTATACCCTCTCAATCTGCTCATATGGTTATTCTATTTCAACTTTGTGAACAATATTTTCAATAATTTCTTCAACAACATGGGGCATATCATCCCCAATTTCTATCTCATTAGTTTGTGTCTCAAGCACTGTGTGGTCATGTCTTTCCTCTATCATTTCTTCTTCATTTGTGGCTACATGATTTGTTTCTTCAATTTCCTTTGCAACTCCTTCTCCTTCATGCTTCTCATGGGTTTCCCTAGCATGAACTACCTCTTCCTATTCTTTCATCTGTTCAATAGGGATTTCTTGAACTGTTTTCTCACCACTTTCTTCTCCCCTCTTCTCTTCCATACCCTCCATAGGCTCCTAGGACCCTGTTGCTCATGAATTTCAACATCAACACCTCCCTGATCTATGTCCATTGATGTGGCCTCAATATTCTCTTCTGCAGACTTCTTTATCACTATCAAGTAATATGGTTTAGGGATTTGATGTTTTGGAGATTCTTGGCCTTTTATTTTTAGTCTATTCAAGCACCTAGGTGGTGTAGGAGTGGATTTGGAAGATGTAGGGGTAGACTTGGAAGATTTAGAAGTGGGCTTGGAAGATTTTATCTTACTCCTTGAGGTGGATGATTCAGGAGTTGAAAATCCAAGTAGGGTTTCAGCGATGAGAATCCTCTCGGGGATATAGGAATGGGGTTATCTTCAACAGGTGGTGTATTTTCATAAAAAGGGTTTTATGGGTAAAGAAGTGGAAACTATGGGTTTAGGATGAGAAGTGGAAGTTGCGGGTTCAACTATATGAGTGGAATAACTACCTGTAATTATTCTTATTTTCCTTCTATGCCCCAATAATTCATCAATATTTTGGACCATTAAAAAATCTCCCCAATCCTATTCAATATGTTCTCTCCTAATGTGTGTTTGATGATCAGGGTAATAAAACAATGTTGTGAAAGTGTTGACCTCCCTCTCTATGATTCTCTACTCATCTTTTCAAGCTCTCATTTAAGAAATTTGGTACATTAACATGCCTATCATTCTTCAAGTGATTAAGTAACTTGAAATGGATTATATTTAGTCTAGAATATCTACCCTTAAGTAAAATACTTGATAATGTAGTTTGTAATTTCAGCCCAGAGAGGTTTGAGAGAAGTCCTAAGTGTACCTTGGAGATCATTTATGAAGGCATCATCCTCATCAACAAAGTCTCATCTAGTTTGCATCTTTATTGACTTTCTCAAGTAAAATTTCTCTTTACATAGGAAGCCCAAGAACTACACAAAAAAATGTCATTGTTCACCTTCACTATTAAACCCTTGACCTTATCTTCTCCATCCTTAAATGTAGCAGAAATTCCTTGACCATAGATTCATTGAAACCCTAGAATTTTTTTATGTAGTCCATCCATCCACTTTGTTATGAAAATATTGAAATATTTGTGGTTGGTTGTGGATTTGAGAATGTTTAGTCAGCTCATGGAAAATTAAATCTCCACCCATTTTGAATTCGAAGATTACTTCATCTCTAATATGGAAATTACATGGTTTTGAAGAATGATGCAAGAATTCAATTATAGGGGACTTTTTGAGTGCTATGTTTTTTTAATTTTGAGAGCAACTCACATGTAGTGCAAAACGGAAATTAAATGTAGTTGATTGCGGCAAGTGTGTGAGGTGAAGTGGTGTGACGAGTGGGGTGACATGGAGTTACAGCTAATAAGGTAAAGGAAATGGTGTATAATTACATTTTAAATACATTTATGACATGGCATAAATATTAATTAAAAATAATCATACCAATGATACTTTAATAAAGTGGAATGAGTGCACTTATCTCAAGGTATGCTTAGAATGATGATTGCATTTGCATTGTTTTAATTACGTCCTTGTTGCATGTTGATTTGTTATGATGTTGTGGATGTTGTTTATACAAGTGTATGTAGCATTTGTACTACAAGATCCTTAAATCGAGATAATTCCTAGAGAGGGAATGCTTGACCTAATCTGGTTTCTACTATCTTGATCACCACTCACACGTACAGGTTGTTCCTTATTTTTTCTTTATGAAATCATGAGTTCCACCAAACTTGAAAAAATTTATATCTTTGTTGCATGCTACTACAAGTGGAACATTTATTATTTTCATTATCTCCTTGTGTCAGAGACTATGCACTTCTTATACATATACACCAAATCCTACAAAAACTTTCTAAGAAAATAAATTATGCGCGAGAGTGCTACCGATCACCAAAAGGGTTGATCACAACACTTTTATTCTTCCTTGGGATATTTAGCAAGATAAATATTCCAAGGCCACTGAAATATATCAATCCTCTAAAATCTTAGATGAACCAAGTAGGATCAACTTCGATCTTAACTCGATGTCCTCATCTCAATCCTGTTTGACTTCCTCTGAATTTTTGCATGAAGGTGCTCCTATCATTTTTCTTTTTATAAAATCTCAATCTGTGATCATTCACCATAGTTTGAACCTCACAAGATCTACAAAGTGGTGAGTTTTACAACTCAGTTAGGAAATATTTTCTCAATTTCATATGGACCTAGCCACATTTTTCGAGTTTTCCCATGTAGTCCTTGTACTTTAATTCAAACAAGAGGGCCTAGTCACCTTCTTCAAATTTTATTTCTTTGATTAACCTATCATGCCATTTGATCAATTGTTTATGTACTACCTTTGTATTATGCACAAATTGTTTCCTTATTTCATCAAACTCATTGCATTGGAGACATCTTGTCTCCTCATTTCATCCAACTCATTGAGTTGAAGAATCCTCTACCTTTGAGCTTTACGAAAATCTATACCTAGTTCAAGTGTAGTCTCTAGTGTCTTGTTCTCAAATTCAATAGGGAGAACAACAGTCTTACCATACAAAATTTCAAATGGTGTGAAGTCAGTTGTTGTCTTCCACATTGTGTTGAATTCCCAAACGCCTCTAGAATTCTATCTCACAATATCTCCCGTAAAGTGTAGTATTTTTTTATCAAGTATGGCTTCTATTTCTTTGTTTGTTACCTCAACTGGCCATTATATTGGGGGTGATAAGGTGTAGACTTCCTATGTCTGATTTCATACTCCTTAGCTAGATTAGAAATAACTTCAACAATAAAGTGTGTACCTTGATCAGTAATAATTTCTCTTGGTACTCCATACCTTGTGAAGATGTGGTCATATAATAATTTGGCAACTTTCTCACTCTTCTAATTTGGAAATGCTTTCACTTATGTCCATTTAGTGAGGTAATCTATGCACACAAAGATGTATTCCTTCTACTAAGATTTAGGATCTATTGGACCAATGAATTCTAAACCCCATTTGTCAAATGACTACAATACTAACTAAGGCTGCAATGGCATCTCATCTGACCCGGTGTGCTTACCCATTCTTTGGAATCTGTCACACCTATTGGTATATAATGTTACATCCTTATGTAGTGTTATCCAATAGTAACTTGTTTTCAACACCTTTTGTGTTATTCTTTTAGTAGCAAAGTGTCCTCCACACAGTTCACTGTGGTAAGCTATGAGAACACCATATATTTCCTTGTCATCTATACATCTTCTCATAACATTATCCTACCCTATGTGAAATAGAAATCTAGTTATCCAAGAGAAATTCACACTTTTCTCAAATATGTTTTTCTTTTCAGAATATAAGTAGTGTGGATGTGTCTTACATGATACCAAATAATTGGCTATATTAGCATACCAAGGTGTTCTAGTGGAAATGAAAAATAGGTGATCATATGGGAAGGAGTTGTCCACTACCTGTTCTTCATTATTATTATCCATTCTTGAAGGAAAGTCTGCTACAATGTTTTCCTTACCAAGCTTATCCATAATGGTGACATCAAACTCTCGCAAGAGTAGCAACCATCTAATTATTCTGCTTGCTTACATAGACTTATCACTAACCATTGCACTACATCTCGAGATCCAATGAAGTTCTATGTTTTTGTGCCTAATTTTTCCCTAGGTTACTCTTGTGCCGGTGTAGACACAAAATCATGCACTTGAGGCATTATTTAGCCCATCTTAAACTACTATTTAGAGCATTCTCAAGTGAATAAAGTATTAATTAATCCCACCTTTTGGCCACCTTTATTTTATATTTTATTTCTTCATTCCCACATATTTAATCATACATATCCACCTTTTTTGCAACTTTCATTATTCTTTTGGGGTATTTCAATCCATTTTTCATCCTTATCTTTTTCCTAATCGGCCATGTCGGGGTTAATTATGAAATTAGAGAAATAGAACCCTATAAATATAAATTTATGAGACCATAATAAGGGTCCTAGCATCACATAATACTATCACTCCATCTAGAGTTACATCCATTGCATCATTTGCATCCACATAGTGTCATGCATCAAGGCTAGGAGATATGCCTCAACACACACAACATAGGGGTTCTATTATATTCCATGCACACATGCTAGTACATTTTCTAGATTTATTATTGCTTGCTACTTCAAAAGTTTGACTAGAACAAGAGCACCTAGGGCACGACATGCACATATGCGCCAAAACTACATCTAAGTCCAAAATGTAGTGTAGTGCTCGGCGATAAGACCACTAGTTTGGTGGACGAGGGTAGTCGACCCATTCATTCTGCATCTTTTAATTTTATTAGGTTTTAATACTTCTTTCTTACAAGTCATCATTGTATTATTCAACACATTTGACGGAACTCAAGCAAATCTAGTGCAACATACAAGAAATATTTCAAGACACCTTACAACCCTATAAAATTAAGATTATGAGCATTTACAAAGATCAATGTGCCTAATCTACAAACCAAGGCACTGGGCACCCCAAGACCTTCCTGCACCTCGGTCTACTCATATCCTCCAAATATTTCCTTTTCGGGACTTCTAGGTGTTTTTTCCTACCTCTAGGTTTTATTGTTAGACCCATGATAACCTCGAACAACTTCGTGATAGCCTTGAATAACCAGTTAATTCATTTCTCCTTCCTTACTTGCATATTTAAGGTTTTATTTCACTAAGTATAATTATTTGCAATTTTTCTATATTGTTGTTAGTTCATATTTTACAAGTTTTTAGTCCTCCTATATTAGATTAACTAGTGGTTATACTTTCCATAATATTAGATTTCCATTTTTAGTTAATCATTTTGGTGAACTCGATGATATACACTCCTCAATTTTCTAAGGTTTCCTTCTTCCCTTTCCTATGGCTTCATCTCCTAAGGAATTTACTAAAGCCCACCTTAAATCCATCAATGATCACCTTACTGAATAGCCACATGATCTAGATTTAGTTTTTCATGTGGCTCGTGAGGAGGCTATCAACTTGGTCAAACTCAACTCTTCTGTAACTCTACCCACTTCCTCGTAGCTACTAGGCCGCCTTCATCTATGCTTCCACCCATCTCTATTATTCTAGTTTCTATCCCCACTCCTACCAATCATTTTACACCTCCTTTAGTCTCACATGAAAGAAAAACCTCCTCTGTTGGCAATCAAGATTTAACCTCTTTGTATCACGATCTCCATGCTCAAATTTGTAAGTTGCAATAGGCTACTACATCCCCATCTTTAGATTTTACCTTTTTATTACATACTTTTTTTTCACCAACAATCACTACTTATCCCCTTCCTCCCAATTTTTTTACCCCCAAATTTCCCATTTTCAATGGGCATGGTGACCCATAGGAGAATCTTTGCACCTTTCATGTTTCTTGTCTTGATTTTTCTAACAATCATATTCTCTTAGCTAAAACATTTCCTCGTAGTTGTCATGACTATGTCATGTGTGGTTCTATAATTTACCTCTTCATTCTATTACTTCCTTCACTCATCTAGTTGATGCTTTCCTCACACATTTCTCCATCAACATAGGATCTAAGATGTCTTACACCTAGCTAGTAGAACTTAAAGTGGGCTCCAATGAGAAATTCACTATGTTTTACGATATAAGAATAGTCTTTCTAAAATGGCCAATGTCCTCACCAATTCTGAGTCAGTAAGATATGTTTATCTAGAGTCTGCTTACCACCTCTTCAAAACAATGTTCTCTTTGAGACATTTTCCTCTTTTGATCATCTTTTCAAACTCTTAAGCTCTGTGAATCTAAACTTTTATCCATCAAAAATTTTAAGTATCAGGAGCAACCTTCATCCTTCACTCATTTTCTTCGCACAAGGCACCATTTAAACCCTCCACATCCAAGCCAACCAACACTAAACTCATTGTTAATTCCATTACCCCCTCTAAGGATTCTCCATCCTAACCACGTAAGCACATGTTTATAATCCTTCCCATGGCACCACATCTTATATTAAAACAACTCCTCAACAACAATCTCATTACCCTTCCTCCACCACTTGAGTTAGACCCATCATGACCCAAAGGATAAAATTACAATGAAAACTTCTATTGTGATTATCATCATTTTGTGGGAAATTCTAAAAATGGTGTCTCAAACTCCAAATAATTATCCAATACCTAATTGACAACGACCAACTCGAGTTTCCAAAATCTACTAGCCCTTCTCCCACTAAGGACAAGGAAAAACTCAAACTTTTTAATAATGACTCCCACCAACATGACAAGAAGACCATAGATTCATCCATTAATCATACATACCATGCAACATCACCCCCAGATTCAGGTGCGCTTGACTTCTTAGTTTCTAACACTGAAGCAACATCCCCAGCCATCTCTTTTCCTAATGTTGGCTACCATGCTACGTTCACATCCAATAATTTATATATTCCAGAATTTTTTGGCTCAACTTCCATCAAAACTACTAAGGTTGATCCATATTCACCTATTAGTGAATGTTCCCTATCCTTCTTACAATCCATCGGTTACCCTCCATTGCATATCGACTTTTTGTTCAAAATACCTTATGGTATTATCAATTTACATGTCACATTTGGCCCTCTCACTCTCATTGTTCCTTTCTGTGTTAGCCAAGTACTCGAGGGATGTGATTTGCTTCTTGGTCTTAATTGGATTCATCAATCCCAATCTATTATTTCTATGAACCACTTATACCTTAAATTTGTTTACAACAATTAATTTATTTCCATTAACAACATCCCTCCTTCACCTCCATTATCAACACCTTCTAGTCCCACTACTTGTCCCTATTCTCCTATTTCTTACACATCTCCTATGGTGTTTCCCACAATGCATTCTACTCCTACTTCACCTCCTCAACTATCCTCTCTGGAATCACTCGATTCCATTAGTCCTACACACTAGCATAGGTATTTTCCTAGGACCACTACCACATCCCATCGCTGCTCACTGTCACGCTTTATTCCATGTTGTTCGTTCTTCACTTCACGCATGGCATTGCCTTGATATCCTTCACCCACAAACTTTACTACACCATGATATTTGTCTTATGTCCATCCATTGCATGCATATCATCTTCATTCCCCTGTACAATGTTTTTCTACCATAACACCATTACTTGATCATCTTCATACACATGCATCATCATCAACATCGGTAGAGGGACCTAGCCCATTCACCCTCATTGGTCAGTTCATGCACACCCACTTGATGGGGGCATGACACCTCACCTCCCCCTTTCTATAATACAAGCATTATTATTTATCTATCATTTTACATATGCATACTCATCATCTATTATAGCACCCTCATTACCCGATGACGCACTCTTGTGCTTCGGTTCACACTTGACTATTGAGGGATTACCATTACACTGAACCCCACACACTGCACCATAGGCACTACATATTCCATTATTCATCCTACATTGCGCATTATACACCATGCATCCTACACCTATTTCTACAATCACATTATATATCACACATTTTCATAGCATACATTTTCCATATACTACACTAGTCGTCATTACATATGAGTCTAGTTTTACACTTCATCCATACATTCTACATTTACGTTAGGCTTATTATATACATGAGTCTATCTTTACATATTATCACTACATATTCTATCTACACCTATCATCGCATCTTACATAGTCCACACACCCTACATTCACTAGATTGCATGATTCACATCACACATTTATCCATCATCTATATTCTACATACTATGCTAGATTACATTTAATATGGGTCTAGCTTTACATTTTGTCATTATACATTCTATTTCTTTATGTACCTATTGTTAAATCCCACACATTCTATATTCTACACATGGTACACATCCTATATTGCATTTCCTACACCGCGCATTTACATACCCTATTCATCACTTGGTCATTTATACTACGTTGTCTTCTACGTGCTGTACTCATCACCCTATGATGCACTTTAATTCCTCGATCCATACTCATTGCCAAAGGTTTACTTATAAAATGGACCTTAAATTCATCATGTGACATTTCCAGTGTTAGTGACATACATCTTAGGTTAAATTGTGACCCATTCTATCATTTTGTAGTGGTATACACCTTAGGTTACATCACCACTCCCTCCTTTCATATTGTAGTGGCATACGCTTTAAGATAAATTATCACCCATTTCCAATCCATTCATCATATAGTGATATACACTTAGGGATAAATCATCACTCATCTATTCAACAAGTCATGATATACACTTCAGCTATAGGGTTCACGCACTTCTCTCCACATGTCACATCTCATCACCATTACATATACACACTCACCACAACACGCTAGAAACAACCAACACTACTCAACCATTTCCCGACGATGCATTCTTGTTTACAGTTCATTCTTGACTACTGAGGGGGAAAACAAAGTGAATTTCATTGCATACACTTCCATCCACTTGGGGTGCATGTTGCTTCTATCATTCTATCTTGAATTCCATTCCATCCATCCATGGCATATTACATTGTCTAGGGGACATTTTATTTTTCTTGCTAGTGTTTTAAATGATCACTTTAATACACATGTTAGACCACTTTCTTATATGTCATTATCATCCAAACATACGCGTTAATGCCTTTGTTTAGTGTGATCAGTAGATACATGATTCTACACACAGGCATGGATGCTCATCTTCTACACTTCCTATATTGGTCACGAGAGGGCATCCACATTCATCTTATCTAGGTGATATTGTTTTTGTTTGTACTTAGCATCTTATACTAATTTTTAATACACACTTTGATATATTAGTTATTGCTCTAACATACTACGAGTGTTCCATGTGCGGCAACACTTGTTTTGTAGGATTACATGTTTCCATGACTACTTGTTTGTTTCTACTTGTCTACTTTATTTTCCATTGTATGCGGGATTTTGCCTTTGCTTGTGTGCACACTTACCTATTGTTTGTGACCATGATGGCATTGCATGCCTTGTGACATCGTGAGTGATGTCCCATGTTTGTAACCCGCTTTTTGGAGTCTACTTGTTTTCTTTTGTGTTTACACTACTAAGCTTGGTATTTTCTACATTATCTGTGTATTTTACATTTGTCTTCTTGCATGCCTTTGTTTTTAGACTAACACTTGTTTTGGCTAGCCATCCCCTTTTGTGTGTTCCTTGGGATCTACCAAGTGCTTTCCCTTTCCCCCTGTAGGGTAGATTTCTACAAGTCATAGTGTGGTTGGTCCTCTTTTGGGTTGCATTCTCCTTTCAAAGAATGTTGCTTACATCCCCAAAGAGGGGGGCATCATTGAGGGTTTCTACTAACACAGGTATTTACCTTGGTTCAATGAGTGCACTTTCCTCCCGTGGCATTGTGGGTTTACATACAATGAGTGAGTTCAATCCAGTCTACGAACTCCATACACAGTGGCCTCTACATGACATGGTGTCCTTTGGCAATTTTGTGGAGAGCGATTACATGAGGCTTGGAAGTTATAGTTGGTGTGCCTCTCTACACTACACTCGTCTATCGTGGCATCGATCACCCAAAAAATAGAAAAGATGCAGAGATATCTTCACACATTTTAGCATAAGCAATTAAAGGTTAGAGGACACAGATAATTCCCCTATAGTTCTTTAGTCAAGGTAGTGTGAGATCACTCAAAAACTCACGACAAAGAAGGATATCATTTTACAAAGATTTTTCTTGACATGGATCAAGTACACGTGTTCCATTTACACTTTTCTTTTTGTATTTTACATTTGCATACTTTACACATTTCTATATACATGTGTATTTTACATAGAATTTTTATATACATACATATTTTACTACTTGATCATTTTCTCCTTACAGTCCTATTCGTATGAGAAACAAGCAATAAAATTTGGGGAAAGAACAACAATGAAAATAACAACAATAATGACGATAATGACTATGAAAACACACCGCAACAAGCACTTGCCTTTACTAACCATGTAGGTACACTAAACTCAACACTAGCTACACATGTGTTCTGCCCTAGGTTCACTCTCATCACTTTTTATGCACATTTTTCATCTTTAGAATCCACGCTCCTCCACATTTTTTTCTTTTTTCCATTACACACTTGATTCTAGTCCTTCATCACGTCTTCTTTTACACTCTACATGGATATTAGGTATGCATCTCTATCTACTTTATGTTACTAAGCATTTTTCTCACCAACGTAAAGTGGGGTAAAATGTAGACACAAAATCATGTAATTTAGGTATTATTTAGCCCGGTCTTATACTATTATTTAGAGGTTTCTCAAGTGAATAAAGTACTAATTAATCCCACCTTTTGGCCACCTTTATTTTTTATTTTATTTTTTCATTCTCACATATTTCTTCATATATATACACCTATTTCGCAAATGTCCTGCATTTTAGACTAAACCTAGGTGCCTAGGCCTTTAGTGGGGCACCCCAAAATGCCTGGTCCCACATGAGGCGCCCGGTCCATGTTCCACTTTCCTACTTCTTTTCGGGGGTCTTTCTAGTTGTTTTCCATCCTTATATTTTTCCTAATCGGCCATGTCAAGGTTAATTACAAAATTAGAGCAAGAGAACCCTATAAATATAAAGTTATGAGACCATAATAAGGGTCCTAACATCACATACTACTATCACTCCATATATATTTACATTCATTGCATCATTTCCATCCACATAGAGTCATGTATCAAGGCTAGGAGATCTACATCAACACACACAACATAGGGGGACGGATTCTATTCTATTCCATACACACATGTTAGTATATTTTCTTTAGTTATTATTGCTCAATACTTCACAAAGTATGACTTGCACAAGAACTACATGCACCTAGGGAATGATGTACACACATGTACTAGAACTACATCTAGGTCTGAAATGTAGTGCATCACTCAGTGATAAGACCACTAGTTTGGATGGTGAGGTCGGTCAGATCCATTCATTCTACATCTTTTATGTTTCTTAGGGTTTAATACTTCCTTATTTCTTCTAATTCTTCATTGTATTATTATACACATTCAGTGCAACTCGGTGAATCCAGCTTGAAAAGACAAGAATTATTTTAAGACACCTTGCAACCCTTCAAAATTCATATTATGAGCATTTACAGAGATCAGGGCACCTAATGTAGAGACCAAAGCACATCGAAGTTCCCAATACCTTCCCAGTGCCTCGGTCTACTTAGAGCCTCCAGATATAGCCTTTTTGGGACTTTTGAGTGTTCATTCCTACTTATGGGTTTTATTGTCAAAACCGTCACAACTTGACAACCTTCATTAATCAACTAAGTCATTTCTCCTTCCTTACTTGCATATTTAGGGTTTTATTTCACTTCGTATAATTATTTGCAATTATTTTATATTGTTGTTAGTTCATATTTTATAGTGGATTAGTCCTCCTATTTAGATTAACTAGTGGTTATACTTTCCATAGTATTAGATTTCCATTTTTAGTTAATCATCCAAATGACTTTACGAGTAGCGAACAAACAACTAGATGTAGAATGTAAATAATGTGTGCATGAAAACAATATACTCCCCTCCTATGAAGTGTGATGCAAATGAACCATCCTTTGTCCCTTATGATTGAGCTAGATGGATGCAAATGGAGCTATAGATTCCTTTGATGGATGTAACCTTAGGTGGAGATAGTAAATGATTAGTTCTTAGTCCCTTATTATGATCACATAACCTTATATTTATATCATTCCCTTGCTTGAATTTCAAAATCAACCCTGAAAAGGCTGACTTCAAAAAATAAAAGATGCTTAAATAGCTAGAAAGGACCCAAAAAGTGTAACCAAGGTATAAAGAGGACAAGTACACCAAGAGGGGATGGGGGCACCTAACGTTAGCGTCCTAGTTGGGCGTTGGTGTCTAGAATGCAAAATGTTGAAAGGTGACTATTGGAGCTCAAATATGGACCCATCCCCGAATTATAGACAACTTGGGATTTTAAACAACATGTGAATGTCTCTAAGTTTCGGGACTTGAACCGAGACATACCTCTAGAGAAGGTCGGCTTCCTACACCTATTCCTAATGCTAAAACTACTCCTAGGAATTGAAATGTAGCTACCCTAAAACTAACCTAAAATTATAAGGGACCAAGGAGAGAGGGAAATGCATGAAAATAAATTCCTAAGCTAAGGGAGGTGCACTAAGAACAGGGGTAGCGATATTTAGGTGAGTGAAAATGGGAATAAAAAAAAGTTATAGAGGGCAGAAAAAAGTGCCACTTTCCAAACCACATTCAATGCTCCATTTTCGTGGAGCTCGAGAAAATTTGATTCGTACAACAAGAACAAAATATGCACTAGATACATGTAAATGCAATGGAAAACAAGATTTGTAAGAAAATACAAGTTAGGGCTGAAATTGCCACAAAACATGATTTTTTTTGCTCAAAGTTTACGTAATCCATTATAATTAAGACACAAGGCAAGAATTCTTGTACAGAATTCCCAAATTTGAGGCCTGCAACTCATAGAAATTTATGGAACAATTTTTCAAGAGTTTCCTTATGTTTTCATAATGTCTCACCTCAAAATGAGGAGAATTTTACAATATATAGAGAAAGGAACCATAGAATTGCCTCAACAATCAATAGCCTTCATTAAAGAGGCATGTGATGCCATACAAATTGGTACTTTGCTTTCGCGCATAGTTATGGGTGTCATACCTTATTAAACTAGTAGTTGAAAAAAATTGTAGTGCTTCCATTAATGCCTAGTTCTTTCCTACATTCAAATCGGTTACATGCATTTTTTCACCCAGTGGTAGAATTTCTTCCTTTTTGATTAGCTCCATAATCCCTCTAATGTCAATGGGAGAAATTTTCTCTTGTCGGATGGTATCAAGGCTTCCCATGTCATCGGTTACATTTTCATACAACTGATCGGTAGTATACTTGTACCCTATCGGCCGGGAGCATGTCATCCCACTAATTTTTTTGTCAACCTCGTGTCACTTTCACCAATGTGTTACTAGTTGGTAACACACTCCTTATGTTATTAGTCAATAGCATACATCAATGCTACCAGCCGATATTATGTCTTCTCCTCCGTCCCGCGACCCCGCGTCACCAGCCTACTACTCGTTGCCTAGCTAACGTCCGAAGAAGCATAAAAAATACTACCATCTAGTAACATCCTTTCCTATTATAGGTCGCAAGAGCATATAAAATGCTATTGGCTAGTAGAATCCTTTGATGTTACCGGTGGTGTCTACCTCAACGACCCATTGTGCACTCCAATCCTACTATTTTCCATCCCGACTTGTTGAGTTCAATGTAACTCGCCCATATCCCAACTCGGTCTTAACTCAGCCATCTTGGTCGGGCCATGATAAGTTACCTATTACCTTTAACATTTTAATACACCCAAAACCATTCCTATGAATTTGTCCTTTTTATAGGGGTGTAAAATATGGACAACAATTTGGTGACTCACGGGGTAATCTTCATGCTAGATTGCAAAGATCAATGACCTTGAAGCATCCATTGGGCATGGGGTCAAAGCGTGGAAATATGAAACTTATATGGATTTTGATATCTCACCCCTAAATCTATCTAAAGCACCGCATGGATCTGGTTCAATTTAAACCGCATCAATCTGACCGATTATTCCTAACATGAAAACTTTTCGAACTGGAAAGTGCAACAACAACAAAAGCACAACTATATACAAACATAAAAATCATACATGTTCCAATTGGACCAATGCAAAGTGTGCACCAACACTTATCCAAAAACAAACCTATACTACAACAAAACAGTGTGTTGCAAGCACTTGGAGGAAATTGAAACCTAAGCTAATATTTACAAGATGCAAAATAAGAACTCAATGAGAATGTTTAAGATAAATCCCATTGACTAGGATTGGAAACACATCACCATTAAGATTAGTTAACTCAAAGGATTTGGCTTCCTTGCAAGCACTGATTACATATGGACCACTCCAAATTGCATCAAACTTGGAATGTCTCCCTAGGTTTAGCTCTATCAGTATCCCATTTCAGCACCAAATCACCAACTTTGAAACTCTGAAATCTAGAATTCTTATCAAACCATTGTTGGGTTAATTTTTTTATGTTGTTCTAATCACAATAATGAGAATTCCTTAATTCTTCCAGCTCAACCAATTCTTCCATCCTGATCTCTCTTTGATCAACCCCTTCAAATTCTAGCTTAGGCTAATTCAAGAGAAGGTAACTCAAGTGATAAATGTAACCTTGCCTCTTTGCCATAAACCAACATGTAAATATAAGTGCCAATTTCTTTCTTCATGGTAATCATATCAGCCCATAGAGCACTTCTCACCTTGGTATGCCACTACCTTTGGTTGATGTCCATTGTCCTTTTCATGATCCTTATCAGGTTCTTATTGGTAGATTCACCAAACCATTACCTTGAGGGTAATAGTTGGAGGAATTCTTCAAGTAAATGCCAAGTTCAAGAGCCCAATTAGAAATATTTGAACCAAGGAATGCCTTTGCATTATCAAAAATTATGGTTTGGGGAATACCAAACCTTGTGACAATTTCCTCAAGGAAGTCAAGGATCACCACTTCTATTGCTTCCTTCAATGGTACATCTTGGTACACACTGTAAAATAATTTGTGGTTTTGAAAACCCGCATGTGACCAAAGACACTAGATGGAGGATTGATCATTCCAATAAAATCTAGGCCCCATTGTGCAAAAGTTTGATATGCTTGAATAGGTTGAAGTGGGAGAGTTGTCAACTTCTTCTTTCCTATGAAAAAGGAACATTCTTTGCATGCTCAACTAGTTTGTGGAAATCAACAAATAATGTGGGCCAGAAGTAACCTACCCTTAGAATTTTCATGGTTGTAGCTTTGGATGAGAAATGACCACCAAATAAGCCACCATGAAATTCTACTAAAAAAATTATGCTTGTTTCCCTTCAACACACCTCAAAGCAAAGCTATGTCAATATTTTTCTTGAACAAAATGCCATCCACCAAGGCATATGGAATGGATTGCAACCTTAGTTGCCTTATTTTTTATTTTTCTCAAACCATGAGGGTATGTACCTATAGATAAGAGGGTAACCATATTACCCATCCAACTATGATTACTAGTTGCCTCTCCTCCATCTTGTTGAATTTCAACATCATTTGGAAGTTCTTCAATCATGAAGGAAGCCTCTTGTTCATCCTGAGCATCAACAAAAGTTTCTCACATAATCCTCTTCCTCTTACCAATTTGGTGGCCTTTATAGTCACATCAAACTCCATTATCTTGGTGACCCATCCAACTCTCTTTTCATTAATATCTGCCCCCATGATAAAATATCTCACACTAGAATGTGAGACCATAACCTTAATGTGATTGGTGGACAAAGTGTGCTCTTGAACTTCTTAAGGGCCCTCATAATAGCAAAAACATGTTTCTCAATATGATTGTACTTTAGCTCATAATAATGTTTGGCTGAAAAAGGCCATAAGTTGTTCCATACCTTGATCATTTTGTTGTGTTAAAACAATAACACTAGTATCAGCACCATAAACATATAAAATAAAATCCTTGCCAAAATAAGGATTGACAAGTGTACTAGCCCAGAAATCTCTTGTTTGCTTTTATCAAAGCTTTCCTTCCCTTCGTTGTCCATTGGAAGGTTGCATTATTCTTAAACATCAAATTGATTAGCTTGACCAATCCTCGCAAAGTTAGGAATAAACCTTCTCACAAAATTGATCTTGCCTAGAAAGGACTCCAAGGATTTTTGTGAGTTGGCAAAGAGAGGGAGAGGATAGCTGAAATTTTTTCTGGATCAATAGCAATTCCATCCTTTGAAACAATGTGTCCCAATATCTTTCCCCTAGAACTGTAAAATTACATTTTTGGGGGTTAAGAGACACCCCAAATTCCCTACACCTCTCAAATACCTTCTCCAAGTGGCTAATGTGATCCTTTCTCTACTTTGAAAAGATGGTGATGTCATCCAAATACACAAGGATGAACTCATTGATGTAACCTTTGAAAGTAATATCCATTGCTCTATGAAATGTGGCACCTACATTTAACAACCCAAAAGGCATCTTCTGATAGGAAAATGTACCCCACTTGATTGTAAATGCAGTTTTAAATTGATCTTCTTCCCTTACCTTGATTTGATTAAAACCTGAATATCCATCCAACATGGAAAACCTTTCATCCCCGCAACATTTTGCAAAATATACTCCATTGAGGGGAGTGGGTAGTGGTCTTTGAGGGAAGCCTTGTTCAAATCACGGAAATCGACACAAAGTCTGATTTCCCCATTTTTCTTTCTAACCGACCAAATTGGCCACCCAAGTAGAGTACTTAATTGGAAAAATTATTTTGGCCTCAATGAGTTTAGATAACTCCTTCCTCATGAGGGGATCTATTTTGGGGTTGACTGGCCTTTGTTTTTGCCTAATCGGGTTTGACATTGGGATCTAGATCTATGGAATGTTGCATGATTTCTAGATTAAACCCTTTAGATCTTCATAATCCCAAGAAAAGATATCACTGAAATTTTTACATAAGGAAATGAAGGATTGTTTCTCATTTTCATCACATACCTTATTGGGTTGGAGAAAATTCCAAAGTCTTTGAGGACGCATAAATAGGGCGCGTATGCATGCACAATTCATAGTTAATGGAGGCTCACCGAGAAAGACAATTTTGGGACTTAGCCATTTTTGCATACCACGGGCTAAAAATACGAAAAACAGCTTAAAGTGTATTTCAAGTAGAGATAAGAGAAAGAAAATTTCGTAGCTAAGGAAAGAGCTATTTTGGGAACAAGTGGAAGACCAAGAGACATGCATAGTTTGTGTTAATAATAGGATTAAGATAGAGTTTAATTATAGATTAATATATTACTAACCACCATGTAGATTTGTTGGCACATGGCTATTCTGAGCATGTAACCTATTTTGAGAATGCATGGGCAGTGAAGGGAAATTCCCACCCCTATAAGTATGTAATGTATTCTACTATTTTTAGAGACCATGTATTACAAATTTATGGTGCCCTATTGTTCCAAGTGCGTATGACTCTCTAGTCATTAGTGTGATGTATTCAACTATTGTTTTTGTATGAGTTAATATAATGGATCATTGTGGATGGTTATTGATTTTTTGAGGTCCCTGTTCATGGTACTTATATGGTAAATCTAATATTAATTGTGATTTGATCTAATTTATTTCTTATTATGTGTGTTTCCAATTTGAGCTCATGGATCTAATTATTAAGATGGAATATACACTTTGATTATGGTTATTACAAACATGCATGCTATCATCTTGATAAGACAATATAAGAGAGGGACCTAGTAGCTTTGCGCACTTCGGGTGATCATCCATACCTCTTTGGATGAAGTTCCAGTGTGCCTAGGCATCTAAGTATAAAAATAAAGACTACATTTTAGTTCTGTTTTTGGGACCTCTTTTCAAACTATTTTCCATGATGTTGCATGATGATGGCATATCAATTGACTCTTACGGCCATTGAAGCTTGGGTAATCGACAGACAAGATCAATATGCGCAAAGATATGACTCTGGAACTGATTTCAATGCGCATAAGTGGGTGGAAGATAATCTATATCATGATCTCTATGAGATGTTCTTTTGTTTCTTTCTAATAGAGTTGTATGATGGGTTATCCACTATGCATCAAAGAAAAAATAGAGTTATAGACCAAGAGTTTGGATACAGGAAGACTACCCAAGATTTGTTTGATGCAGATGAACCTTGGATGTGTGATGTAGATCATAAGTGGGTTATTTTAGTGTGTATTTATACTTCTAAGTATGTTGTGTCTATGTATTCTTGTCTGGAAGTTACTGAGTTTGAATTCTTATGTGATCCCAAATGATCATACATTGACATTGTTCATTTAAAAATTAAGATCTTTATAGTGGTGTTGATTTTAGAGTACCTACCTATGGCTAGCTAAACATACCACCGTGCGTAGGGGAAGGAGCAGGTGAAATGAAAGATGGTGGACCTTACGGTAAAAATGGAAAAGAGGATAAAGGTGGCTTTAGTATAATGAAGTGCGAGAGAGGGAATTGGCGAAGAAGTGCAAAATTGAGGAGTCTGTGGAGTTGTAAAGGATGATGTCTCATGAAGGATTTAAAGCTCACGTGGAAGACATGGATCCAGAGCATCAGGATCTCCCCACTTAGGTAAGCATAGTAGATAATCCCCTTTGACTTCATATGAGAGCACATCAAAGGTGGAAAGATTAAGGACCGCGGGCATGCATTTGATCCCACCTAGAAACCTATCCCTTATGCCTAGTTTTCCAGCCTCAAGTGATCATTTATAAGTAGGATAGTGTAGGTAATCTAATAGCTTCAAGTAGATATCATTTTCCTTTGAATAAAGAACTGCATCAAAAAACACATACACCTATGGCAGCATAGATGACATCATCTTTGTTTGGGGGACCGATTGGAGGAATATTTTATGATGCATCATCAAGATAGAGTGTGGATGTGCAGAACATTGGGAACACATATTGAGGTGCTACAACTTTGCAGACTGTGGGAGTTAAATTTAATACTATTTTTGGGACTCAAGGAAGTACATCCACTAGTCTAACAACCACTACTTGAGGATCAGGTGGATTAGGAGGGTCGAGATCAAGTGGATCAGGTGGTTTTAGAGATGGAGGAAATATCGGTTGTGGTTATGGTTCTAGATCTAGAGGAAATGCCCCACATCCCTAGTAACCCCCACATCAACCTCAATAAGTATATTGTGAGATGTCCCTCCACTTGTCATAATATATAAGTATTGAAGATGTTGTTGAGCAAGTCTACAAGAGTGAGTTGTTATGGCACGCTAAAGGAATCGCCACTTCGAGATAGAAGGCAAGTCACTTTGCTACTAGTCTACAAGGGAGCACACATAGCCGGTAGATGAAGTATGACCCGCATCATAATACGGTGGATTATAATGCTTTGCATTCTCGTGTTTCTAGTAGATATCCATACTCCTAATTTTAAATAGAAAAGTATCAATGCACTTAAGGACATTAAGCAGGGCTTATCTAAATGTGCTTGGGAATATGACATGACTTTTAAATCTTTGTTATCAAATTTGTCTTATGACATACATTCTATTCGCATGCATAGTGTTTTATTAGTGGGTTGTTGAATTTTTTTAGAAGGAACTATCTCATAATACCTTTATGGATCCACACGACGCTTTAGAAGTATCTCTACGTGCAAAGGAATTTGGGAATGTGGACACTAGATAAAATCCATTTTTAGAGGTGTGGTGTAGCTATGGTGAAATAGTTGGAGAAGCTCTATGTTAATTCATCTCATGAGACGTGTAGTGGAATATGGTGTGTAGATTACGAGGTTGAAGGACACACCAAGGATAGATTCCCTTGCAATTCATTTTGCACCATGTTGTTCAATTATGAGATCTATCATTTGGACCATGATGTAAGCATATACCCCCTCTTACGCAGTGTGCTATCTAGAAGGATATCTCTATGTATTGTAAGATTTGTAAAACTCATATCCATGACACCATTAACTAAAGAGTGATTGATCATATTCATGAAGCCATTGAAACTAGTGTATGCTAGACTAGTCTAGCGGTGGATCTAAGGAATAGGGAGAACAACATAATGAAGGGTACAATAATGGAGATAACTAGAATAGATTTTTTTGTGGAGGTTATAAAGGTCAAAGTCGCAGCGGTGGAAAGAGGAGGATTTCCTAGAGGAACTTGTTATACTTTTGGATATCTTGATCATTATCAACGCGAGTTCCCTTAGAATGTGGTTTTCTCATGGTGTGGAAAGTAGCACAAATTTGAATAATTTCCAGACTTGTATGAGCATATGAGCAAGTAGCATAAGTAAGACAAGGGTGCAGCTATGATTAAGATACAACACATAAATGGAGATCAATGGATACCAAAGGTTGGACTTAATTCTGAATTACAACTCATATTAGTTATAACATAAGTTGAGGTTGTGTGTGCTCATGAACCTCTAAAGTATAAGCCGACTATAATAAATCAAGAAGTGATAAATGTAAAGTACCCTGATGTTACATGTCATAAAGATTTTTACCGTGATGTTGTGGATGTTATTAGGGATCTATAAGGTGAGATTTAGAGTTTGAAGGAGTAGGTGTCTGTGATAGAATGAGGAAATAAGGTTGAAATCCCATAGAAGGATGTGGATAATTTGAAGGAGGTATGTCGAGTGTTATGCCAAGAGAATATAATCCCTCTATTAGGAGAGTGGTTGAGAGAGAAGATACCTTGCACAGTAATGAGTGTGAGAGGTAAATACTTCATGTAAATCTACCTCCCCATAATCATGAGTATGATAAGGAGATTACATTGAATGCAGTCATAGATGGATGGATTTTGAGAAATATTATGATAGATACATGTGTGGAAGTTAATGTAATCACATTGGATGCATGGAACCAAATGGGAATACCACCATTGCAGCCTTCTTCGAATGTGTTGTATATGGAAAACATAACTATGGTTAATCCTATTAAAGTACTTAAGGATGTGGCTATTATGATTTAGGGAGCCAAGTTTACTGGGGAATTTGAAGTATTGGAGCTATCTGAAGCAGGGAAAATTTTAGTGGCAAATATTCGTTAATTCATGAATATTGCGGTTTTTGAAATTTAAAATTGAATAATTTTTAGGGTACCAATTAGACCCAGTTTTCCAAAATGTTCTAGGTATAAATCAATTTTAGGGATCAATTTACCATTCCCGTGAAATAATAATTCAAAAAAATTCTTGAATATAGTCATTCAAGAGCATTTTTAATCTACCTACCGATAAATAGATATAGTATGCTTTCGCCAATAACATTTTATGCTACCACTGATGATAGATACTATGTTCAATGCTATCGAACGACAACATATAGTATTTTTTAGCGATAACATAAACTATTCTATCGACCAATAGCATATAAAAAGATACTTTGTCGGGTAGCATGTAATAGTGATGTCATGATTTCTTGATATTTTCCATTCGTATGCGAAGATAATTTTCACATCTTTTCTAAAGCTTTTTTAGGTACACTTAAAATTTTCCCGAGATGAAGTAGATAGCTTCCCAACATTACTTGTTCCCGGTGTTATGTGAATAAAGCATATTTGCGAGGACCCGAGTAGATAATTAAGAGGAAACTGCAAGAGGAAAATATAGTTCTTGTAAATAAAGAAGGACGAGACACTTGGTAGGGAGGAAAATTTAACTGCAATTGCACGTAAATGTGATGCACTTAAATCGACCAAAGACTCACTTGATGAAATAATAAAGGAGTTAGGTAATTTTTTCACATGGAGAATGGATTTCAAGGAGGGCATGATTTTAGGACTAGCTAGAGTCATAAGGGAATAACATACTAAGGGTGAAGACATGACCTTAGAAGAGATGAATGCAGTCCTTAGAGATGTCCTTGATAAAGCGAAGAAAGGGCTAGCAGAGTGGAATGAATTAGAGGTAGATATCAGCAAGGAATACAATCAACTTCTCCTTACCACCGAGTGAACATGCCATCTATTCTTTCCTTCTTTTAATTCTTTCACTCTTTTATAATTCATTCTCTATTCTTTTGATTCTTTGGAGAGATAAGTTGAGAGAGTCTATTGCTGAGGGCGGAAATAACTTTATTTTTGGGTAATGTTGGGCTAGAGAAAATTCCAAAGTCTAGGAGGGTGTGTAAATAGGGTGTGTATGTGTGCGCAAGTGGAAGTTAACAGGGGCACACCAAGAAAGACAAGTTTGGCTTTGCATAACATAGACTAAAAATAGGAAAAATAATTAGAGTGCAATTCAATCAGAGATAAGAGAAATAAGACTTCCTAGCTAAGGAAAGAGATGTTTTGGGAACAAACGGAAGACCAAGAGACATGCATATTTTTGCTAATAATAGGATTAAGATAGAGTTTAATTATAGATTAATATATTATTAGCCACCATGTAGAGTTGTTGGCACATGGCTATTTTGAGCATGCAGCTTATTTTAAGAATGCCTGGTCTGGTGAATGGAAATTCCCACCCCTATAAGTATGTAATGTATTCCACTATTTTGAGAGACCGTGTATTACAGAGTTATGTTTCCCTACTATTCCAAGTGCGTATGACTCTCTAGTAATTAGTGTGATGTATTCAACTATTGTTTTGTGATGAGTTAATATAATGGATCATTATGGATGGATATTTATGGTTGATTTCCATGTTCATGGTGCTCATGGATCTGATTATTGAGACAGAATATACACTTTGATTATGGTTATTACAAACATACATGGTAGAATCTTGACAAGACAGACAAGAGAGGAACCTAGTAGCTTTGCACGCTTCGTATGAGTGTCTAGATCTCTCTAGATGAAGTGACAGAGCACCTAAGAATCTGAGTATAAAAATAAAGTCTACATACCTTGCCTAGTAGAATCTCCTTTCCTTGTGCGATAATAACTCGTTGGAAGTCTTCTTACTTCATTGATATGTTCTTTTCATCCAATTTGAATTCATCATTTGGGCCAAAAATATGCTCCAAGGTGACTAGTCCCTTTAGAAATTTATTTGTTTTCAATTGAATAATCTGATCACCATAAATGTTCTCCAAATCAGATTACATATTTGAAGAAAACTCAGCCTCATTTTGGATAAACTAAACAATTTGTTCATCATTGTCAAACACCTGCCAGCTAGTTTCATTGTCTAGAATGGATGGTATAACCCCATCCTAATATGTTGTGCATTCCCTTAATCAAATCCTCAGTAGGTGAGAATTGTGATCTAAGGGTTTTCATTTGATCACCACTTTATTCATCTTTTTGAACACCACTTACAGTTAAAAGAATCAAAGTTCTCCAATAGGTCCCAAACTCTATGTTTATAATCTTTCAACAACTTAATCTTTGTGGCACATTTCCCCCTAACCTGATGAATCCAATTTTGTATCCCCAAAAATATGCAATGTATTTACCTTCCTTTTCTTAGCAATCAACATACCATGGACCAATGCCTCATATTCTGCTACATTATTAGAACATACAAACTATAATCTATGGGAAAATAGGAACCTCTCATCCATTGGAGAGACAAGCACAACTCCTTCCCCAGCTCCATTTCTGCTCCTAAAATAATCAAAGAACATCTTCCACAATCCAAAAAAAAAATCTTTTTCTTGCTTGAATGGTGCATGTATAGTATATCCTTCTTGGAGAATGTAATAAGTACCGAGACTAGTCTCAAAGGATTTAAGTTTTTCGGCATAAGGATAAAATTTATGATCTCTCTCAGACCATTCATTTAACAATAGATCAGGTATGGGAGGAGGAATAGGTTTCTCTTGTGGAACTGATTCTTTCTCTTGATTTTCTTCAATTAGGAAATTGGTTTACAAAGTGGTGGGATCATATGACTCAATATGGTAGGAAAATATGGGTTCATCTTATATGGTAAACTTGTACCATATCTAGTTCTCAAAATCATGTGAGTCCAATATGAAGACAAATAACCACCTACCTTAGTAGTGAAATATATAGACAAACAGATGCCAAGCATGGGAGGAAATTCAATTACTAATATATCATGAATTATAGTGAGACTTGGGTAGGAATGAAGGGTTAAATTGAGATCTTTAATTACTCCCAATACACCAATGGTTGACCCATCAAGTTGTAAAACTCCCTTAGACACAAGACTATATTTAAGACCCGGAGATTAGTAATTTCCTTGGGAATTACAGAGGTACTATCCCCATTTAATGATAGAGTTATGTACCCAAGTGTTTTCCCACAATTAATTTCATGTAAAAAGGTGGGGTCTTGACAATTTTACTTACTTGTTCCTCCTTTGCATGGAACATATTGACAACAATAGCAGTAGGGGCCTTTTACATGACCGGATCAGCAAGAGGAAGTTGCTTGAGGGATCTGCATAAGAGGTCTCTTCATGATGGAATTTCTAATGCATCCCACATTGTGACATTTACATTTTTCATCTTCATTTGCTCCACTATATTAAAAGGGAGACCCATGGATTTCTACAACTGTGGTACAAGATTTTCCTTTCTTAGTTGTAATTTTGCAATAGGCATCTTGGGAGAAGGAATCTCCTTGTTAGGAGCCTCATGCACCCTATTTTGATCTAGCATCAACCTCCTTCTCCTTGTGGACAACAACATTTTGATTAGAAGAAGTAGAAGGCTGAGACTCCAACATTATTTTCTTTGATCTTGTATTATCTCTGCAATGTGTTTTGAGGTCTAATGGAGCTACCCACTAATTGGTTTAAAGCACAGAAATATTCTACTCCAAAGAACATCAGATTTGTCTCTTGGTTAGCCTCTTGGACCCCCTCCACATTGGGATTTGGTGCTTCAACCGATGGCTCTTGTTGATTGGAGGAATGTTGAACCATGAGAGCTTGTTCATGTAATGCGTAAGAACACCCATGTCGAATATACGAGATGATTGCAAGGAAGCAATCATTCAGCTTCCTAGACCATATTATTTTGTATTGGGACCAAATCTTGGCTAGAGCTAATGACCAAAGGTGGCTGAATAGGAGAAACCATGGCTAATGGAAGTTGTGCATTCTGATTTTTCCACCTATTATGTTGTTGGTTTTGACCATACCTATGATTAGGTTGTTGATTTCTATAAGGTTGATACCCTTGATTAAATATTTGATTTGCAAGTTTCCCCTAATTAGAATAACTCCTATGGGATTAGGTTTGCTGTTTCTCTAAGGATATGACCTTATTGAACAAATTTATGATTAGGGCCTTCAAATCTTCATCCTCTTTTTGTTGTGTATGGGAATAGGATGTGGAGGTAGTATATTGATATCGGGCTCCGTAATATGGGTAATAAATGGCTAAGAAGCTTGGGGTAATTCAGGTATAAAGGCATTGGTGGTCTAGGTGTTAATTTTCCACCCTGAATTAAACAATTTTCATCCATAATAGCCAATGCATAAGCAACAAGAAATGTAATACCCTCCTTGATTGCACCATAATAGAAATATCATAGTTAAGAGCTTTTAGAAAGTAAATAAATGCACCTTTAGCCATCGATCTCACAAGAATTGGAATTTTGTCCCACGTCCTCTAGAATTTGAAGTTGAATTCTACCATTAGTTCATTTAGAGTCCTCTTAATAGTGGTCAACTATTCCAATAAGGATAAGTTATCCCCCCTCTCTCAAAACTTATTGCAAAGGGTTGTGCATAGTGCATTCCAATTTTGAATTGATCATGTTGTTATATTCCTAAACCATTGTAAAGCATTCCCTTTGACTGAGGAAGCTAGAAGTTTCACAGCTACATCTATGTCAACAATTTCATGGATTGTATACACGTTTGTGATATCATGAATATAATCAGCTGGAGTTATGTTATTTTCTCCAATCAAGAATGGAAGATTCTTCAAAGCTACTACTGGAACAGGATTCTGTGCATTTAGAGCAATTGGACTACTACCAAAGTGAAGTTGAAAAGTACTAGATTCATTGTTTTCCTATCATTATGATGGGCCTCGAGAATTATCATGGATTAGGTGGTGGTGTTGAAAGGGTTTTTTTTTGGAGATGGTGGTCTCCTAATTTATCTTCCCCTTTTTCCTCGTCCTACTAATAGCTATAATTACTTGAACACTCCTTTTGTTATTCTAGACCTTGTTTGGATCCTTCTCGTGAATCGGAACATTTGGACGGTTAGAACAAGTTGATTTGAATAATGGAATCATTAGATGTGTAGAAAGGATGGTTCCCAAAAAGAGGCACAAATATGGCAACAAAGGTGGACTTTGATGAAAATACGTTTTAAGAAAGATTGGATGAAATGAGTTAGATAAAGATCATAAAAATATGTGCAACACCTCATAAATGAGGACATAAGAAATATGGCCACAAGAGTAGGCTTATATGGTGCCCAAAAGAGGCACAAATATGGCCACAATAGTGGGATTTGAAAAATTAAATGATGGATACATTGGTTGGGTAAGATCGGATGAGATGGGTTAAATAAAATTGATGAAATTAAAATAAAACAATGTCAAAAGTGAATTCTCCCAAAGATCAAGGAAGTTATTTTGTGGATAGGGGTATGAATTGATGTGGATAAGATGTGAAAGGATCAATAAAAAGGGGATAATGCTCCCCCAATGAAAGAGATTATATCACTTTAGAAAAATTAGATGTGGATGAGTTTGTGGATGTCAAAGGAGTTTAAATGGGATCGTCTTAGAAATGATTTCGATAATAAATTTTCATTTTGTTTGGATAGATAGTTGCAGATCATAGGGGTGATCGGAAAGAAAAATAGTATCGATAAAAAGTGAGGACCTTCTATAGGAGGTGAATCGATCAATGTAGAAATAGTAATTGGATTGGTTGTGGTGGATGGAGAAGGGTGGCTTCTCTGAATGAGGAAGTCATATTTCTCAATAAGATCATAGAAAATAGTCTGAAAGGCCTTACAATGCTCAACATCATGACCCGGGGTACAATGATAGGTGCATATAATATTGGGGTTAAACCATGATGGTTTTTAACTATTTGGGTTAAATGACTTGATATGAGGAAGCATGATGGAATATGTTTGAATTAAATGTCTAAGGATATCTCTGTAGGACCCGATCGAAGCGTTAGTAGGAAGAAAGTTCTTGTGGGTTTTAACATGATATTTTGACTTGGATTTAGGGGAAGAAGTGGATGTAGATTGGATGGGTAAATTAGATATCTTAAAATATAAATCGAATTCGAGAGGAAGATTAGATTGATTAGATTTGGATTGAATGGTGGAAGATGTCTTAGATGAAGGTTCTAGCCCTAAAATAGATGGGGGCACTCTTAAGATGGACGTTGTAGAGTTGGATTTCGATAAGAGGAAAACCCAACTTCTTACGAGAATGCATGAGAGACCTATTGACGATAATCCTTGGTAGATGGACCATCAGAGTCGTAGGAAACCTTAGGTTAGTGGGATGTGCACCCTAAGGAGACCTCCATATTTTAAAGAAGTTGGTTCTTCTCTGTAGTGTGAGATGAGGGTCAAAAAAGTGAAACAAAACATAAAATTAAACGGGGGTGATGCACCATGAACAAGCCTTTTAAGAAATCAATCGAGAACACAACTGTCTGAAGAAGGGAAACGGTGAATGACTAAAAAGGGTGGACGAAATTGCACCACAGACCAGAGAGGATCACATGAAACACTACCTCAAACTACTCAAGCACAACTTCAAAGATAGTAATAACATTATAGAGATGCATAGTTTCTATGTGAAAATAAAGGCAATCAGAGACAACAAATATATGTGAAGGATGGAAAAAATGCACCACAGGGAATATTATATTACTCCAAAAATTGTGCACAGTATTACAATAGAAAAGAGGCAATATTGTTATTACAAAACCCAAGAAGAAGGCTAGAGCTCCAGGCCCCTACCTTTTACAGAAGAGGGACTGAGACAGAGAAGAAAATTGACTGACTCTCTCTCTCTCTATATCTATCTATTGTATTTTGACTACAATAAATATAGGAGGAGGAGGAGGTAAGAAGCCATTATTTACTCCTTTCCAACTTCCTTTTAATTATGATAAATGGAGCAAAGTGACAGGAACAGATTTTTGAGATATTTCTCACACTTTCCCATTATCTTCCCTTTCTAAAGAGTGAGAGCCATGTCTATTTAATGCATCTTTAACTATTCTATGATCTAATCTTTTTAGATGGACTCATATTTTGAGTAGCATCCCTTCAACTTGTTATTACATAAGTAGATCTTTTGATCTCCTGTACATTGGTTCCCGGGCTCATGATTTAAGTGGTGCATGTTTTGTCATTCTATTGGAATAACCATTTGAATGCAGGTGAATAAATTGAGTATTTTTAGATTCACACTCTTCACATGGGACTACACATTAACTTTGTTATTGAAGTGACAAGCCAAATGACCCTTTACTTCCAATCTTTTGAAAAATATCCTGAGCATTTAAAACTTGCAAACAAAAGATTTCACCTTTTGTGACCTACTTCAAACTTGGAGTCCATTTTTTGCAAGATCCATGTGGAAGGCCCGCACATCCTTAAGATTTCTACTTTTCTTCAGGGTTTGGGAATGTGTTGTGCCAACACTAGGCATCGTCCACGAGCCTGTCATTTTTGTTTCTTTGGGAAAGAAAAGGACCTTTTACATATAATGTAAAAGCCCCCTTCTATGTGGGACCTTTATAGTTGGCTCCACATGGAAACTCTATGGGATTTCGAGACTTCATTCCCTCCTTTGAATTTTGAAGTTGTGTTGGTTGGACACTTAGCATCATCTGCGAGCCTGTTGCTTTCTTTGTTATTTGGCTAAGTCTTTTCCATTGGTGAATACTCGACTCTGAATGGGCTTCAAAATGTCAGAATCCTCCTAGCTACAAAATTTAGATAACAGTCTAGCAACTCACTAGGACCATTATCCTGCTAAATGGAAAGAACCCACAATCTCCCACTATCAATTGAGTCTAGAACTGTGCTTAAAGCCACTCCGAACCTTGGTTCACAAAGATTTTGAATGTTTACGGAGCCTTTGTAGTAGCCGGGCTGATCCTTACGCCTTCCTAATCTCATAATAAAAACTTTGTAATTTATTTTTGTGAGAGTAGAAAATTGAAGAAAAACATCCAAAAGAATCCCCTAACTGATTTTAGTTACTCTGCATTTTTTTCGAAGTGAATCTTGCAGCCGCCACAGAGATCAGTGTGAATTTTCCTACGAGCCATAGTCTTCTTATGGAATCTGGTGCCTCTTAATGGAGTAATATAAGTGTGGGCCTATACAAAAGAAAAAACATACATGCCTCAAATGATTCATGCAGAGTGTGCACAAGCACTTATTTTATTGAAAGCAATCTACTCCTACTCCTAACCTAATTGGATTGGTAAAAGCTAAACAAAACCCGAACATATAGGGAAACATAGCTTCCCTTTCTTATAAAGTGTGGCCATACAATTAATTTAGCTATAGGTATGGCCTATAATAAGAGTGAAAAATTACCTTTCACTCTTCCACCCATGGTATCAACGAATAGAATGAATACCTCCTCGATATGTTCATCTTTTGGTTGGAGGTGTTATAGCTGACCCTTGGGGCCTTGAAAATTATCCTCATGCCCTGAAGTGAGCATGACTGGTATTGAATTTTTCCTTGGTCTTGAGGAGGACCGTTCTCCGGTGAGAGTCGATCTGACTTTCTGCTCCTGTCCATCGTTCTAGATTGCATATTTTGGAACAGGGCTTCCTTACAAGCTTCTCTGAAGGGTATCATCCCTATCATTTCCCTCCTTTTTTAGTAGCTTCTTTGGTGAATCTAGACTCTTCAATTGAAATCAAAAATATTTCAATGATACTTTTTCTAGAGCCCTTGGACTAGTCCCAGGGGATTTATTTTGTGCAGAAGGTTACCTTTGTTGTAGGGTTGATGAAGTGGTGAAGGTTGTTATTTCCATAGGACCTTCTTCATCGAGGCATCCCCCAAATCTGATAAGCACTTGATCTCATCTTCTTCCTCCTCTATCAAATCTTCACAATTTTGTATGATGGATTTTGAGTCTACAAATTTTCCATCATGTTTGGCTTCATCTTGCAATATGAAGCCCATTAGAAAAAACGTTTCCGGGGAGCCGCTTTGTGGAGAGGAAAAGAGAGGCAACATCTGCAGCTTTCTCTAATGCTCACCTCATAATACGAACCTCCTGAGTTTGCATCACTTCTCACCATATGCCCCTCTTCTTTTGGATTTGGATCCATTACTTGCATGTGTGAGGGGTATAGCTACTCAAGAAAGGGGAAGGGTGGAATAGATGGTTTGCAGATGGATAAGGGGATGTTCCCTTGGTGGTAATGAAGTCATGATTACATGACTCCATAGAATGAAGAAAAATGGAATACGTGGAAAGAAATATGAGTGGAAATGGATAAGAGGGAGGTCTACGAGCCTTTGTAATGATTTTTCCAGACCATGTGGAGTCACTGGATGTGCTCCACAACTATCTCCATTAAAGTTTGAACTTTACAAAGAACAGACCGAGTTGATGCAATGATAAAATACCTCTTTGATTCATCCCACTAGGCGTGCCAGAAAACTATTGATGATCATCCTTGGCAGATGGACCATCGAGTCATAGGAAACCTTAAGTTAGTGGGACGTGCGCCCTAAGGAGACATCTAGATTTTAAATAAGTTGTTTCTTCTTTGTAGTGTGAAAGGAAGGTCAAAAAGTGAATAAAACATAAAAGTAAATGGGGGTGATGTGTCGAACAATCCTTTTAAGAAATCAATCGAGAACGTAATTTTCTCAAGAAGGAAATAATGAACTACCGAAAAGGGTGGACAAAATTGCACCACAAAATAGTGTGGATCACATGGAACACTACCACAAACTACTTAAGCATAGCTTTAAATATATTAATATCATTATAGAGATGCACAGCTTCTATGTGAAAATAAAGGTGATTAGAGACAAAAAGATATGTGAAGGATAGAAAAATGCACCACAATGTATATTATATTACTCCAAAATTGTGCACAGTATTACAATAGAAAAGAGGTAATATTGTTATTACAAAACCCAAGAAGAAGGCTAGAGCTCCAGGCCCCTTGCCTTTTACAAAAGAGGGACTGAGATAGAGAAGAAAACTCGACTAACTCTCTCTCTCTATCTATATCTATCTATTGTCTTTTGACTACAATATATATAGGAGGAGGAGAAGGAGGTAAGAAGCCATTCTTTACTCCTTTCCAATTGCCTTTTAATTATGATAAATGGAGCAAAGTGAAAGGAACATATTTTTGAGATCTTTCTCACGCTTTCCCATTATCTGCCCTTTCTAAAGAGTGAGATCCATTCCTATTTAATGCATCTTTAACTATTCTACAACCGAATCTTTTGATATGGACTCACCTTTTGAGGAACATCTCTTCACTACATAACTAGATCTTTGATCTCCCCGTGCATTGGTTCCCGAGCTCATGATTCAAGTGGCACGTGTTTTTTCATTCTATTGAATGACCCTTTGAATTCAGTGAATAAATTGATTATGCACATATTCACACTCATCACACAGACTATGCATTAACTTCAAGTTCAAGTGATAAGCCAAATGACCCTTTACTTCTGATATTTTGAAAAATATCCCGAGCATTTAAAACTTGTAGATAAGTCTCATAATCACTCATACGTGATACATGGCTTGTCACCTTTTGACCTGCTTCGAACTTGGAGTCCATTTTTTGCAAGATCCACGTGGAAGGCCCACACATCCTTAAGATTTATGCTTTTCTTTAGGGTTTGGGAATGCATTTTGCTGACATTTAGCATCGTCCATGAGCCTACCGTTTTTGTTCCTTTGGGAAAGAAAATGACCTTACTACATATAATATAAAAAAACCCTTTTTGGTGGGACCCTTATAGTTGGTTTCACATGGAAACCCCCGCAGAGTCTCAAACTTCATTCCCTCCTTCAAATTTTAAAGTTGCGTTGGTTTAACACTCGGCATCATCCACAAGGCTACCGCTTTCTTTCTTATTTGGCAAAGTCTTTTCCATTGGCAAAGACATGACTCGAATGGGCTTAAAAATGTAGGAATCCTCCTAGCTACGAATTTAGATAACAAGAAATTTGGGGATGTTTACCAAGAGTCTTATATTTTGATCAAGAGGATTTAACTTTAGAAGGGATGACAATAATCTCAACTAGAGCATCTGAAGGTTTTGTAGTCGATATTGGTAGAGGAAATAATTTTCGCTCGATAATGTCTAAAGAAGATGTGGAAGTGTCTAATTGTGAGGATGATATGGGAGGATTATTTGAATTCAAGGCGAGTTGGAATGCTTTCACAAACTCTTCAAATGATAAAAAGATGTAGGAGGAGAAGATGAAGTCGATGTAGTCATAATAGTTGATGTGATTGGTGTGGGTAGAAGTGAAGAAAGAGGAATTGGGATTGATTCTATGGATGGTATAATAGGTAAGGGTGGAATGGATGTGGATGAAGTAGTAGGTATGATAAAATCCGATGAAGTAGATGGTATAAGGGATGAAGTAGATGAAGGTGCAAGATCAATGGTGGATGTAGATGTGGATATTGTTGGGGAAAGGGGTGTTTTAATGATGAGGTCAATGAGGTCTATGTGAGATGTGGATTGTTTAGATTTTGGATTGGTTAATGTAAACACGGTTGGTTTGGTAGAGGAGGCATGAATGTCCTTTGTGATTATCTTATGTGGGGTTCTTGCTTCATAAATGTTTCAAGAAGTATGATTGATATGTTTACAAATTAAGAATATGTGATTGGTGTGGTGGTGGGTACAGATGGGGAAATAATAGACTTTGGAATATTAAGTGTAGAAGATTGAGATAAAATAGGTGATGTAGCCATGGGAAAAGAGGTGGGTACATGTGATGAAGATGTCAAGGTAGATGTAAGTCAATTTTCTAATGGGGTGGATATAGGGGTGATTGGGATTGATGGAGAGATAGGTATAATTGGAATGCGTATTGTTGATTTAATGACTGGTGTATTTGATATAGATAAGAGGTTAGGTATGATAGCTAGGGTTTGTAGACACCTATAATCTAGCCCAAGCAATTTAAATACTTAAATTTCACTAATTATACTCTTCCTAGAAATTTGATGACAAATCGTCAAATGGCATTCATCCTATCTTCTGTCATCGTCAATTAACTACTTTGTTCTATTTAACTAACTCATCTATCAAGGAAAACAATTATTAATGGCCTTCTCGTTAATAAAACTCCATTCTATATAGATTAATTAATTAATTCTAATTAATTATGTTTCCTCCTCTATTAGATAAATAAACTTTCATTTATCTAATTTAATCCTTCCTATCCCCTAAATCATGTTAATTCTCTTCTAAGCTAGCCTAATAGGCTCATCTCCTTATTAATTAATCACCTTTGATTAATTATATGCACCCCTAATTCCCATGGGTCACTAAAGGACAAATTAAACTCTCCTAAGGTTGACTCAACCCTCCCTAAACCTTCCTTATCCACAACTAACCCAACCTCTCTATTATCCCACATGTAAAGGGATGTCAAGATTCCTTTATCCATTGGGCTATATAAGGATTCATCCTCCTACCTTTCTACTTATACCTAAATGAGCATAGAGCCTATATTATATCCATTTCATCATCCTAGGAATTCTTCCTTAGAGTGGAGCTAGGCATCATCCATTTGCATTCAATCATCCAAGTTATTTTGTGAAGATCAATGGAGTTAATCAAGAAAGGCCTTGTTTCCATGACTTGATGAACCTCCATCCTCAATCCTCTTGGATCAAGAAACAATTATCAACCCTTTGATAGCTAAAGGATCTACCTAGGTCCATTTCATTGATTTAGCTTTCTAAAGAGTAGAGTAATAAATGTTAGCATGTTAGCTTGAGGTTTTATTTTCAAGGTTTTAATACATAGTTTTGATGTTTATTACTTTTTTAGCTCTTAACATGATGGTATATTGATCTAGTTAGCATTGTATTGAAGCTATTAGGTGTTAGCTTTGATTTCCTTTGCATTGTTAACTAATTCATATACACATTTGGAATGCCTAGAGGGACGGTCCTTAGTCCCTTAGCATTTTAGTTCATTTTTTTGTTATTTCAATATTTGACTAACCCTTGATATGCACATGTTTGAAATAATGTTAAATTTCTTATGATTTTTGCTAACTTTGCATGTGTTGAGTCTTCTTTAGGGGTTTTATTTTGATGGGTTGTTGTCAATTTTGAGCTAACATGTTAAAATTTTGAGCTTTTTGAGATTGCTTACATCATTATGTCATATTTTGACATCATCGCCAAGTACATTTTTTTGCAGGGGCATGCACGCACATAAAACAATGTGTGGGCACTCATTTCTAACACAGCATCATTCTCGCCAACACACACGCACTACTACAAAGATTGCACCATGTTTTTGTCAAAATTTTCAGACTGTGTAGGTGCCCAAACCATAGCACATGCATCCTTATGATGGAGCACACACTTTATGTCCTGCATAGCTACGCATACACCCATTTCCTAGCATAAACATCATTCTTCTAGTGCACATGCACTGTCATCTTTTTTTGACTTTCTATTTTACTTCCCGTGCACACACATCTATTCGCAATTAGCGCAGCACACTAAGGCAAACACATGCATCTCTCTAGCCACGTAGGCACTCTGTAGCTCTACTAGTCCACATAGATGTGCACATACACCATAATCCATGTGCATATACTCGTATCTGTGCGCAAGTAACACAATCTAGTTTTGAATATCAGTTTAACATTTACAAAAGCTTGTGTCATTAAAATACTAACATCTTGCAGGTTTATTTTGATTAATTTCTATTTTGCAAGGTGTATTTACATGCTTTTGTTTAAATTGTATTAAATTTGGATAAACATTACGTGTTTAATCATAAGATTAAATTCATGTATGCTCTTCCCTCGCACCTTTTTGGGCAATCTTGGGAATCAGAAATGATTCTTATCTCTTTCTTTTGCTTTGAAAAATGTTGGGAATGTCAAATTTGGTTAAAATAAACATGTATCGCATTTGATTTAAGTATTTTCCATTTTTGATTTCTTAGTTAGATCTTGCATCATGTATGCTCTTCTCTTATGTCTTAGGACGATCTTGAGAATCAGAAACGGCGCTTGTCCTCTTTGTGTGCATGGAAAATTACTAATCTGTTGTGCAAGACCAAAAATACTTGTCAAAGAAGGAAGAAATTGAGAAAAAAATACTAATATAGTTTTATACAGATTACCAAAATGTGTTCAAAAAAACCACATTAATCTAAACAAGACAAAAAAACACACCACAAACATCACACTATATTTATAGGTTTTAGAAAAGGGTACGTCCCTATCCACTCAACTAGAACATAACCCCTTTGCATAACACCTTAAGCTACAATAATGGGGGTGGTTCTAGGAACCCTAAAGTAGTCCACACAAGAAGGAACTTTATGGACGAAACAGAATTTCTCATCAAAACCCACTTGACTAGTGTTACCATTTGTGAGATTTAGTGTCAAAGTTATACGTATCGTGACCCTAGTGAGAGTACATGATGGATGCATTTATTTCCCACTATACTTGAAGGGGGTAAAGTAAATCCAGGATAATCCTTGGGAAACCTTGGCAAACCGAGCTCGCTTTTAGATAACTTGTGACACCTAGTTGAGTGAACCACCTAGGAAGCTATCTTTGACCAGGAGCCAACTTTGACCATATCAAAACCAATTTGAGTTGAGAGCTATCGCAAAGGGAGACATTTTTGGAGTCATAACCTTGTTTGTCGAATAAGGGAGAGTCCATCAAAGTTCAAACGACACATCATTCATCATGAGGATTGTAAAGTTTTACTTTTACTTAGTTTTCACTTGCCCTAAGGCGAGGTGAAACTCTTCAAGTGAAACCAAACTCTCTTCAACACCAATTGATCTACTTCCTTCACTTTCTTTTGACACTTTGTTGATCAGAAGAAGAGTGACTACCCTTGTGTTGCTAATTGATTTGTATTCACCACTTTTTGTCCATTTATAATCATCCATGTTTGCATATGAGTTATTAAATGTCTAAAGTGTGTGAAGACGTTTTCATATCATTGGTAGCCTTTTTGGTCTTGATACCCAAGTCAAGATCGTCAATCGTAGTTAGGATGGATTCATCACCTTGAATCTCCTTTGAATTGTTATCTTGTTTATATCGTGTCACTACAATTTTGGTATTTACATCTTGTTTCTTATAAACTTGACCTAAATATATATATTGTGACGTTACGCTATATACACTTTAACAATTCCTAGGTATACTCTAGCTTTAGTTTTATTTCAATTACTACCTCAATTTTGAAAAGTGTTGAGTGTTACCACTTGTGCATGTTATATCAATATCATCTTGATATTAATACCTTACTTTATCGCAAAGTTTGGTTAACATATCTTGGTGGAATTGTTGTGTCACTCACAATCATAACTGCCACTTTTTGGAATATAGGTCTTGATTGGATTCAAGCTTGATTTTAGTATACTTTTTTTGGGGATCATGTTAACTCCTTGTTATTACTTATACCTTGTTCATTTCTTTGAACTCAACATAAGTAGTGACATTTTGTTAATCATCTTAAAACACCAACTACCATTTTGAAACAAACTTAGGAAGTATATCATTTGGTTGATTGGTTTTGAAACTAAACATTGTGTGATTGTATCTTATTTGTCACCTTTTAACTTACTCATTTAGAAAAATCACTTGGGCACATTTATCCTTTGAAATTCATTATAACTCTTGAACTATTGACATTCTTTTTACGTTTCACTTAGGCTTAATCAATACCTTTTAAACAAATTCAAAACACCTTAGTGAAAATATCATACATCATGGCCCCTAAAACAAGATTGGGAGCCAAAAGTAGGCATTTGAAATGAAACAAGCACAAACTTGGGAAACTTCAAACAAACAAGGGTCAAATCCCTTTATTGGCCATGATCTTAGGCCTCTATTTTCTGCAAAGAAATAAGTGGAGGAGATGGTAGATCATAGTGGTGATGAGTTAGGGTCACCATGCACGGAATTTGATTTTTACCCCACCTTATTAGATGAATTCCTTTTTAGAAACAAAGATCGGGTGCTAGCAAGAGTGGTGGAATTAGGAGCTAGAATGCCTACAGAACATGAGACAATCCCACCCATGAATGAGGCTAATGAGGAAGAACAACCTCTCATTAACATGGAAGATATCCTAACACATGGGAATGCTTCCACATCCAACGTAGGAAATGATAATATGGTGGGTTATAAAATGCCCTTCATCAAGATACCACATAGAGTTAGATTAGAACATGAAAATGTGGAACAACCTCCATGAAATGAAGAAGAAGAAGAACCTCTTGAGGAAGAAGTCACTATTCAACAAAAATCCAAAACCTTAGTCGATAATTAGCTTTACTAACATCTCATGTATAGAAGGAAACAAACAAAAATGTACATAAGGAGAAGCCTAAGGTCAAAACTAGTGAACTTCACATGGAAAACCAAGAAGGAGAAAATATGGAATATAGTCACGTATATATTATCGTTTCTCCTACTAAGGAGCAATTAATTACACAAGAAATGCAATCCATGAAAGAAACACTTACAAGCCTTTAAGAAAGTAATTTTGGGCATAAAAAAAAGTACCAATACAAAGAGCTATGCCCCATCCATTTGATAAATATATGACACTTTAACCCTTTCCTAAGAAGTTTGACATGCCAAAATTTGACAAGTATAGAGGGAAATGCGACCCATGAGATCATGTGAAATATTTTTACATGGCATGCCAAGAAGTGGCATATAACGACAATTACCTCATATGACTCTTTCCAAAGAGTCTAGGGGAAAATCCTTAGAATGGTTCACTCGCTTACCTCATGGGTCTATCTTCACATGGCCTAAACTAGTAGAAAGGTTTGTTCAACATTTCTCATACAACATAGAAAGTGACATAACTATGACAGACTTGTGTAGTACTAAACAACGTCCTAATGAAACATTCACAAGCTTCTTATAAAGATGGCAAGGGATAGCCAACCACTTCCCTTGTGCATTTCTGAAAAATAGCTTGTGAGAATCTTTGTGCCTAATCTAAACTCGGACATCACTTTTCATTTACAAATGCATTGTGTCTATACCTTTGAAGAGGTCATTGAAAAGGGCATACAAATATAAAAATCCCTCATTGCAAAAGGAACAATCAAATCACCTTCTAAAGATAATCAAAATGTCAAACCAATGGAAAAACCAAATATCTTTAACAAAAATAAGAACATGGTGGGAGATGGAATCATGGATTCCAAATGAGTACAAATAGTTCAAGTTGGTCAACCTTTTAAACTGACCAAAGGACCTATTCAACCACCACCTAAGTGTAGAACGTTCACTCCTCTTAGTGAGTCTTTGTTTGTAATATTAAAACAATTGGATGCAGTCCACATGGTGACTTATCCTAAAATGCAACCTTCTGACCACAATGCTCCCAAACCATCATGGTATAAAGATCATGAATATTTTGATTTTCATCATGTAAAGGGACATAAGACATACAAGTGCTTACGACTTCACCACTACATCCAAGATCTCATTGACAATGGAGAGATAGAAGTTAACACCCCAGAGAGAAATCAAATGCCAAATGAAAAGATGGGGATATTCAAAGAACCATTCCCTAAACATGGAAAATTAGATGAGAAAAGGCCGATCAAGGAGATTCATCCCAAAGCTACAAATTTGCAAACTATCTATACACCAAAAGTGATAATAATCATTATGACTCACTCATTGGATGTGTCCACTCTTCTAATGAACATGTGAATACCATTAGGATCAAGGGAAAGGATTACACTGCTGGTAACAAGGTGCGCCCATCTCATGATCCTATAATGGTCAATACAACATCTTAGAACAACTTGAGAAGACATCTGCCAAGATTTCAATCTTATATCTTCTTAAGATATCAAATGTACATAAGGACATCTTATACAAAACTCTCTAGGGGTCAAGAGTGCCAATGGAAGTAGACCCTTCACATTTACAAGCTACAGTGGAAAACATTGCACGACTAAACACATCTCATTTAACCACAAGGAAATCCCCAATGAAGATCACACACATAATATTCCCTTGTATATAGAGGTATTTGTTACCTATTGGAAGATAAAACGGTGCTTGTGGACAATGGGTCAAGATTGAATATATGCACACTGAAATTAATCAAACAACTAGGACACATAGAGGAAGATCTAGAGTCCCATATCATTACCATAACCACTTATGAAAATGCAAAGTGAGAATCATCTGGAACAATCACATTACCGATGGAAGTAGGACCAACTTGTCACAATACCAAGTTTCACATCTTAGACTTGGAACTTCCATATAATATGCTTCTTGGTCGCCCATGGATTCATGCCATGCAGGCCATACCATTAACATTCCATCAATGCATCAAGTTAAAACATGAGGGACACATTATTACAATACAAAGAGATCCAAAACCTTTTTCTCACTACAAATATCTCAAGATATTTGTTTATAAGGGTGCATATGCATGTCCTTCTACTAATATAGTTGTTCCCCTTCAATCAAAAGCTATAGAATCACGAGTTGATTCAGACTCCCTCAACACTTGCACTCGAGAATCTTCTACATATACTTCTCCTTTTGATTCATGGGAGATGAAATTTCTGGAGTATGGTTGTGGAGAATAAAATGTGCAACAAGCTCTCCTAGTTTCAGACCTATCTTTTTCACCTAAAACAAGAGGTCACCCAACTATCATTTCAAACGGCCTAGAGATGAATGAAATATTGGGACATTCTTACCTAGGGGATTAATTGCAAAAGAGAAATTTTTGTACCCACCTACAACTTTAGTATTGGAGGACACACAAATTTCGACCTGCTACCAAATCCCTAAGTATGAAAAATCTATCTCGAATGATGTATTCTATCGGCTATAAGGGCCTAGGATGTGGAAATAATGAGCAAGGACTAAGAGAACCAGTTTCACTTCCACATTTCAAAATGGAAAGATATGGTATCGGCATTCAACCCTATGGATCCCACCCCAATGATTAACATGTTACATCTTCTCGAAAGTGCGACGATAGCTCTGATTATTTAGACAGTAACACAAATTCCCACCATAGCCAATATGAGGATCTTACCTCCAAAAACCTTTTCATGGATACTATTTTCCTTAGCTTAACCCCCACTAAGTCTAAAATTGACCTTGTCTACCCTTCCCTTATCGATTGGGACCAAAACTTCATGTGCCATTGGACCTTTTTGGGAATGATGAGGCCATTGCAGAGTTTATGGGCATACAAGATATAATTCCAATTGGGGACCATAAGAAAGGTTTCTACATTGACTTAGATACTTATGCCTATTTTGGAGAGGAAGTTGAGCTTCGTGGTTAGCAAAACTTAAGAAAAAGTGAGGGAAAAAGTTCCAAAAAGAAGCCTTGGTAAAAATAAAATTCCAAGTGACACAAAAAACCTCTTTGAGCCGCTTGCTGACCAATAAGTAAAAAAATCAATGGACAAAATAAGTGACCACGCTAAGGGTGAAAATATCATAGAGACACCCTTGGAAGAAGATCTCAACCTTCCTCCCAATCCTACGCGTATGGAGGATATGTCAAAAATGCTCGTAGAGGAAATGTTGATGTGAATATTGGAATAGAAGAAGACCCAAATATAGTCAAGCTGGGAGCTTCGCTTTCAACACAAGAACAAAAGACATTCACCTTGCTTCTCAGAGAATTTTTGGATATATTCGCATGGTCTTATAAAGATATGTTGGGCTTAGATCCAACTTTGGTGGTGCATAACTTAGTAGTGCATCCAGACGCAAAGCCTATTAAACAGAAGCTAAGGAAAATGCATCCACGAGTGGCCCTTCTGGTTAAAGAGGAGTTAGAGAGACTATTAGCAACAGGGTTCATCAGACCCATTGACTACTCTAAGTGGATATCAAACGTAGTTCCAATACAAAATAAACCGGTTGGCATCAGAATTTACATAGACTTTTGGGACATCAACAAGGCATGTCGAAAGATGATTTTCCTTTGCCCAATATCGACATGATTTTCAATTCAACTATAGGCTATGAAATGCTATCTCTTATGGATGGATTTTTAGGATACAACCAAATCAAGATAGCAGAAGAAGATCAACATAAAAAGACCTTTACAACCCCTTGGGAACATTTTGAAAGAAGTTTTAAAACACGCAAGTGAGGATCACGAGGACGATGTGCACATCAACAGATGTGCAAACGGCAAAGGTGTGAAGAGATCTCGGGAGGAGCGAGCATCAACCGAATGTGCATGCAAAGATTTGAAACATGGGCAGAACCTAGTTAAGCCATAAAACTCTCCTCTATCTCATAGATCAAATGGGGTGTACATATAGGAGGTGCTAAGTAACCCCAATGCTGCAATCATGACAACTCAGTAGAGAGGGGAGTTACATTCCTAGAATAGAAGTGTAACTCCCAATGATGCATATGACGCACTGACGTCTTTGACACACACGATGCGTAAGAGAATCTCATAATGACCCCTAAATGACACATGGACCTATAATCTCGCCTAAGTGAGATGACTCACCTAATGATGTGGAAAATACACACATCAACACCCCCCTTCATCGTAACTTAGGATGAGGTGGCAAGTCAAAAAGGAGATATGGGTCCTAACGCAAAGCCTGATGAGGTACCCATGTACAAGAAAGAATTCCCAAGCAGTGAAGGAAAACCCAGTGGGAAAAACATCCACCACAAGAGAAAAACACACTCTCTAATCTAGGAAAGATGCCAAATATGGGTCCCACCATAAACGAGCCCTCGAAAGGGTACCCATGTACAAAGAGGCAATCTCTCGGAAAGAAGAAAAGAGAGAAGAAGAGGGAGATGAGAGGAATGCGAGAAGATGCCATGGACGGATCTGAACTCTGCAACTCTAGGAAATCTCCTAAAGAATGTCGCCGAGAGATCCTCTGCCTCCGGATCAAGAAGAGCCACCCACAACAAACGTATGCCTACCCTTAGGAAGGATAGAAATGACGTGCTGGAAGTCCACCCACTCCATAAAGGAAACTAAAGGTAGCAACACGAAGAACTTTGAGTCTGGTGCATGGAAGTGTGACATAGGTCTAGCGAGTGAGTGCCAAGGAACCAAAGGTAATGCCACGTGTGTAAAACTGTCAAAGTGAAAAGAGGAACACCCACAGAAAAGGATGTCCAAGTGATGTGAAGGGAACAAAACATCCTCCACAACAAAAAGGGATCCACAACTGAGGGTGGATCAATGAAGGTCTCTGGAAAATTGGAAGTGGTAAGAGTCCCAGAATGGGAACTCCCAACAACGAGAGATGATGAACTCCTCTGAAATACCTGTAGATGGATGAGGGACCTATAGTGCATCACAAGTAGACTCTACAAAAAGATGACTAAGGTCAGGCAGATACTCGTCCTAATAAGGGGGCTCAAAAAATAGAAGAGCGATGTATTATAGGTATGAGTCATCCAATTAATGTCAAGGAGTGAAAGGGGCCTCGTACACTAGAAGTGGAAAGGAGGTGGGTGTGATGACTATATGAGACTGAGAAGAAGACTGCTTAATATCTGATGAAATGTTGGAAGTGTCAACACTCTCTAGAATAGTGAGAGAAAGAGGAGAAGAGTCCTCTATAGTACTCTCGACATCAGAACTGGGTGCAAAATCCTCGTCATCAGAAGTAGAACCAAATGAGTCTATGTCAATGGAACTGCCATCACACGAAGAAATGGAGGAGATGACTGAATCAACAACCACAACAATGGTGGCAGTATGTGAAGGGTCTCCATAGAGGGATTGAAGAATGCTCTAGACACGATGAGGTGGATATGATTCTGCCACATGAAACCAGAGAGAACGAGAGACATGCATCATCATGTGACCAAAGATGTGGTCACAAGTGTCAAGGAAGTCCTCTAGATGACGATGATCAGTGGGTGCAGGAATTGGCCCAATTAAGAAGGCTGAAAGACCCTCATAGGTGAAGTAACGTTCCATGGAAGTATGCCAAGATGAATAGGTCTCTCTCCTGGTGAGAAGTGGCAGAGGTTGTAAGGTGATCCTACGATGCTCAAGTCTAGAAAGAGCACTCTCCATGATAAAAAAATCTAAGATGCAAGGTGCACGAAAGAAAGACGTCGGACTTGGTTGATAATGTGTCTGCGTGTGAAAACCCAAGAGTACAAGCAACCCCAGAATGTGGCACTTTATAAAAGTAGTGTTTACAAAATTGGTAATGCCATCATGTAAAGTGCAAAAAATCATGCAACTTTGACCAAGGAAGTGCTCAAAAATGAGCAACGAGTCAAAAGTTATAGCATTAAAACGATTCCCGCAACTGATGGAAAAATACACTAGATGCTACAAATGCATTAAAAAAGTACACGAGATGGGTGCAAAGGGTATCATGTGGGTACTCATTGAAATGACACAAAATTTTAGTAGGGGTTTGTTTTGACTGTGAGGGGGTTAGCCTCCTGCCAACCCCGGACCTCGCCCTCCGTCTTCGACACTCGTAGGAGGGAGAACAATACAAGCCAAAATTAAGAACCCGAAATTATTACAATGCCATTTAATAATGAAATATTTTTTTAAACACCTTAAAACATTAAAAAGGTGGAAAGGAGGTGGGCCCACTTGGAAATACTTTTTGACCAAGCTAAATGAAGGAACCACGTGTTGTTGGAGGGCCGTGTGTGTAGAAAATGCCGGATTTGCTAGGCTGAGGAGGGGGCTCCACGTGATTTACCAGGATGATGAGGGACATGGTAGAGTTGGTGGGTGTTGTAGGACACACAAGGAGCTGGAGGTGCTGTAGGTGGAGCCTCACTGCCAAAAATGCCAAAAATTGATCCTCACTACCAAAAAAACAATTGTACAAGTTCGTTGCCAAAGAAAAAAATGTTGAACCTATTGTTTCAACGCATGCCCGATCTACAGAGATGTGTTGGGAGGTCGTTGGAGGAGGTTGCAATGCGTGGGAGGTCATTGGAGCCATGTGCGGTCAAAAACATTTTTTCCAACGCAAGTGCAGCAAAAATGCCACGTGGAGGAGCTGGAGGTGCTGGGAAAAATGTGCCAAGAAAATTTATTCCACAGATGAATAACGTGCCAAGCAGATTTATGCAGGTTACAGTCACATTCCACTCATCCACCTTAGACATCTCTTTCACGCCATATTTACTCCACAGATGAATAACCGCAGAGTGGAATTAAGCAGGGTGATAACTAAGTCATCGGTGATCTCAAAACGTAAGGATACAACGCCAAAACTAGCGAGAAAATGGAAACAATGCCAAAACCAGCGAGCAGAGGAAGATCTAATGCGAGTAGCAAAAAAAAACATGCACAAAACCAATGCAAAGATCTTAGGAACAACCCTCGAAGAGTGCAGACCAATCAATCGCTGAGCAAGGCGAGTTGAAAACATTGTATGGGAGAGCTGGATGATGCGTAAGGTGGCGGGTTGGGGCCGAGTTGCCCCAAAAATACACCTTAATAACCTTAGAAAAAGGCACAATTAGCAACACTGATCAAACTCTGAATCTTGCAATCTGAAGTCCACAAAACATGCATGCAACCCCAGAGAATCAATCGGTCAAATAATCTAGACCCGAAAACACCAGAAACTCAAACATGACCAAACGAGCCACGATCAACCCCGTGTAAGAGGTATAGAACCCAAATCATTGCAAGTAGAGCTTGATCAGAATATCCATTATGACACACACATGAAATCTGTATATCATGTTGGAAGCTGGAAAACACGCACAAAAATGCTGATGAGTGCATGGATCCATAAGATCCGCTCTGATACCATGAAAGAGGGTTTAAAACCCACAAGCGAGGATCACGAGGGACGACGTGCACATCAACGGATGTGTGAACGGCAGCGTGAAGAGATCTCAGGAGGAGCGAGCATCAACCAAATGTGCATGCAAAGATTTGAAACATGGGTAGAACTTGGTTAAGCCATAAAACTCTCCTCTATCTCATAGATCAAATGGGGTGTACATATAGGAGGTGTTGAGTAACCCCCAATGCTGCAATCATGACAACTCGAGTAGAGAGGGGGAGTTACATTCCTATAATAGAAGTGTAACTCCCAATGATGCATATGATGCACTGACACACTGATGCGTTGATGCACTAACGCGTAAGAGAATCTCATAATGACCCCTAAATGACACATGGACCTACGATCTCACCTAAGTGAGATGACTCACCTAATGATGTGGAAAATACACACACCAACACATTCTATTATCAAATAATGCCCTTCGGCCTCAAAAATTCTAGTGCAACCTATCAACGGGCCATGACAGTAATATTCCATGATATGTTGCATGACATCATGGAGGACTATGTAGATGATATCCTTGGAAAGTCCAAGACAAGAGAAGACCACCCTGAATTTTTGTGATGTATCTTTGAACGTCTGCAGGGAATATAAGGTTAGGTTGAATCCAAAGAAATGTGTGTTTGGAGTATTATTAGGGAAACTGTTAGGCTTCATTATATCAAGGAGAGGGATTGAGGTGGACCCAACCAAAGTCACTGTCATTACTAAAATGCCTCCTCCCAAGAATATCAAACAGATTACGTAGCCTACAAGGAAAAATACAAGCCATTTGCCACTTCATTTCGTAGCTTGCTAATAAGTGTCATTCCTTTACTCATCTGCTTAAAAGGATGTTGATTTTGTTTGGGGACCAGAGCAACAACAGCCTTTGCCTTGCTTAAACAATACCTAGCCAATCCACCTGTCCTCATGCCTCCAACCCTAGGTGAGCCACTTTTGTTATACATATCTGCTACACAATTTGCTATTGGTGTTTTGCTTGCACAATATGACCTAAGCCAAAAATAAAAAGTTGTGTACTACCTTAGCCATACCCTGATTTCCTATGAGCTCAACTATCCCCAAATTGAAAAATCTTGTCTGGCTGATTGTTTTTACCTTTAAAAAATCCACCATTACCTATTGAACAATAAAACCAAGCTTATATCTAAAGTTGACCCACTTAAATACCTATTGTCAAAACCCGCCCTTATAGGTAGAATGGATAATTAGATCATTTTGCTCAGTGAATTTGACATTGAATATGTACACCAGAAATTAGTTAAAGGAAAAGTACTTGCCAACCAATTAGTAAAAGTACCTTTACCTAGAACAGAGACCGTAAGTCTAGAGCTTCAAGATGCATCACTAATATATATTAAAACATTTGTCATGTGGCAGGTCCACTTCGATGGATCATTCACTTTCCATGGTTCGGGGTAGGAGTAATACTAATCACTCCTTCAGAGATCATATCCCACAATCTTTCCATCTTGGCTTTCCTTGCACAAACAACATAGTATAATATGAGGCATTCATCATTGGGATGAAGCTGGCGATCAAGTGGAATATCCACCATGTCAAGGTCATTAGTGACTCGCAACTGATTATCAAATAATTCAACGATGAGTACAAGGTCAAGGATGAAAAACTCATCCCATACAATAAATTGGTGGAAAAAATGAAAGAATACTTTGTGCGCATCACCTTTGAAAAAATTCCAAGGGCACAAAACTGATCTACATATGCAATGGAGATAGTGGGTTCTATGCTATGAATTCCACTAGAAAACAACGATATGCCATTTTTTTTTGAAAATCTATGTCAACCTACATATGATATACCATAATCATGTCTGGCATATGAAGTTGTTGTTCCCTACTCCCTGTGGTATGCACCTATCTATGACCATGTTAAAATCGGTACCTTCCCTACTTACATTTCCCGATCTAAAAACAAAGCCGTATCTTCCAAATAACAAGTTACACCCTCTTAGGAGGTACACTCTATCATTATAGTTATGATGGGAATTTTTGCATTGTCTAGATGTAGCAAGAGTTGGTCCAAGTGATCAAGGAATTACATGAAGGGGTGTGTGGCGCCCATACGAATGGAATGGTCCTAGAAATAATTTGTTACGAGTGGGCTACTACTGGCCTACTATGGAGATAGATTGCTACAACCATGTCAAGAAATGTGTTCTATGTCAGAAGTATGGAAATTTCATCTATGCACCGTCATAGCCATTGTAACCAATTACAACACCATGGCCATTTTCCAAATGGGGACTAGATTTAATAGGGAATCTCACCCCTACCTCATCTGATGGTCATACCCACATCATCACAGCCATAGAATATTTCACTAAGTGGGTGGAGGTTGTTCCATTAACATATGTTACATGCACTCAGATATCAAATTTCATCATGAATCACCTTATTTGTCAATATGGTATTCCTAGTAGATAATTACTAATAATGGAAAATAATTCAAGAACAAGGTGAAAGGTCTTTGTCATCGATTTCAAATAATATTAAAGTGGTCCACACCATATTACCCTCAAGGTAATGGGTAATCTGAAGCCACTAACAAAACATTGGTTTAGATCATGGAAAAGATGGTGAGTAAGACATGTCACAATTGGCATTTGTAAATTCACCCAGCCCTCGGGCTTATATGACCTCCATTCACACTCCTACTGTGTGACACCCTACTCCCTAGTGTTTGGAACAAAATCTATCATCCCATTGGAAATAGAGCTTCCTTCCCTAAGGATATCTCTTAGGGATTATTTGGACAAAGATGAGGATTAGTGGACAGGCTAGCAAAATTGGAACTCCTAGATGAAAAGCACATATGCACCCTTAACCATCTCAAGGTATATAAAAACAGAGTCTCCTGGAACTACAAAAAAATCATACCTCATCAATTTGAGGTCGAGATTTGGTCATGAAAGAGAATCAGTTCAACACAAGGGCAGAAAGAGAGAAGAAAGGAAAGTTTAAACCACACTAGTTAGGACCTTATGTCATTATGGAAAATATAGAACAGGGGAATACAAAATTTCTCATCCCAATAGAGATGAGCTCCACAAGCCTATGAATGCCATGTACTATAAGTAGTTTTATGGTTAAACATGGTGCAATATTAAAAAGACAAACAAAAAAATAAAAAGGACAAAAAAATACAAAAAAAGAGAAAATAGAAAAAGCTCATCCATGTGTGAAAACTATACAATTGTGGCACTTTGGATAGATCCCTTAGTGAAAACCGGCTTCAAGTGCCTTGGGAAGATTCATTGTTCATAAGCATCTTGCATTTAGGGGGTACTTTTACTAAGCTCTAGGGCTAGTTTTACACCTATGTCTGAGATTCCTTCTGATCCCATCTTCTCAAGCCTCTATCCAGTTGTTTCTCCTCTTGTAAATCGGTGAAGGGATTTCCTTTTTATATTCCCCCTCTAAATGTTGGGGGCACCTTCACATTTTCAGCTTCTTGTATATAACATGTGGCACCTACCCTTGTATATTCCCATCTAACGTTGTGGGGCATCCACGTTTCTCGGTTTCCTATACATAGATTTGGAAAACCCTAGAAAATTGCAAAACCATTCAAATATGTTGAAATCCAAAACATTCAAATATGTTGAAAATCACCAAAACATTCAAAAATATTAAAAATCCCAAAAACAATACAAAAACGCATAAAAAATAGTGACACAAAAACATAGCTTTAGTTTGTTTATTTTTATTCCTTTGTCTTATTTCTTGTTTTTGTTTATTGGTTTGTGTACTTTCTGCTTGTATGGTTTTTCCTTGCTTATACATTTGTATAGTTTGTTACTTGAGGTTGATCTTTTCTTGCTTAGATTAGATTCATGCTTACTTGTACATATGAGGTATGTTTTTGTATATTTGTCAATATTTGTATATAATTATGTTGGTTCATTTTGGTAGCATGTATATTTGGTAGATTTGTTAAGATTTTCTTGTTGCATTTGCATGGTTTTGTTATCACATCATTATTAGGAAATAAGGAGAAAATATGCAAAATAATCCCTCACGTAATCACAACAATATAAACTAATATGTAGAAAATATTACAGATCTCCAATAAAAGTGTAGAGTAAAATAACACAACACAAGGAGACAAAGATTTAATGTGGTTCACCAAATTTTGGCTACGTCCACCAAGAATCACTTGCTCGATTTTATTACAAGCTACTACTCTCTCAATACAATACCCAAATCTGTTTGGAGCTATGCTCAACAAACTCTATAGAATTCACACCTGAATTCAAAACACATATGCAATGTTACATTATATCTACCATATGCATAAAACCATATAAGTAGACAACTACTTAAGAATTTTTACAAAACCGTGGGTATCAAAACCATGGGCCAAAACCGTCCCGTAAACCTATGGGTCAAAAATCCCACCCATATGAGAAAATCACGTTTCCCGGTATATCGGGCACGTTTTAAGGTCAAAAAAAATTGGGGTTGCGCCCTGGACCCCCGCTCGGGGCCCGACCCGACCCCGAATCGCCGACACTAAAATTTTCCTCCGTAATTTCTATTTCATTAATGTATGTATTAGGAATAGGATGTTGTTAAGTATAATTAGTAGTAGCGTCTGATAGAAGATAACGGCGCCACCAGTACGGTGCCACCAATAATGTGGAGTACGGTAACAGTCAAAGTACAATAGGAATGTTGTAAAAAGTAAATATTTGTCGTAAGTGGTCCGGTAATGTTAAAATGTCAAAGTTTGGGTAATTAGAGAAGTAGGGTCTACATGATTAGGAATTAGAAATATTATATTGGTAATAAGGACAAGGAGTGAGGTCATAAATATTTTGTGTATTTTATTTGTAAAAAGTCTAAAAATGTGGAACCCATGTAAAATGATAAGGTTTATCTTATCTTAAAAGATAAGCTTACATGTACAGATAAGAGTTAAGGTATGGAATATGATTCGTCAGAGTGGATTTCTTATCCTATCTTAGAGATAAGATGGATAAGCCTGGAAGTTCTATAAATAGAGAGGCCACCCCCCTCATTTAGCATAGAAGGAAGTAGTGAGAAATATTGTAGGAAGTGTGCGAAGGAAGCCATCAATTTAAAGGTGTGTTGAAGAAGTCATTAAGAGGTGTAATTGTAAAGTTTCTCCCATAGTATTGGTGAAAGGCAAGTGAAGTCAATAACACTTGAAGTACCTCATGGGTGAGATTGTAACAATTTCATGTTAATATTATAATTTACTTTGATATTTCAGATTTGTCATCATTCTATCTTATCATAGTCGATGGTATTCTTGTGTTATGTTGTTGTTTTGTTTCCAGATTACATCCACCAAACTAAAGGTTGTGCATTAGTAAATAATCATAGCACGAGGAGTTCCCGGTGAATAATTATCATAGTGCCGGATTGGTGATGACAAAAACCCAAAGTGAGACAACTATGGAAAGTGTACAAGATTCTTAGTGTATAGTCTTCAACACATTTTGACATGAAAATAGGCTCCACAACCTAACAATCTCCCACTTGGAGACTAGTTTTCCTCTGAGAAAGTTTCTCAACCCTTCACTAGTTTTCATGAAGACCAACCAAAGTTGAACACAGCTTCATTTTTTCCCTTGTGACCACTTCAACTTCTCTTCCTCTAAAGTTATCCTAATGAAATGGTACCTTAATTGTATATGCTTCATCCTAGAGTGGAAAGCAAAGTTCTTAGCTAGGTGTATAGCACTCTGACTATCACTATGTAACTTTCCTTCCTCCTGCTTATGCCCCAACTCCTCAATCAATTGTTGTAACCAAATCATTTCTTTGCTTACCTCTGTGGCAACAACATACTCAACCTCTATGGTTAACAAAGCCACTAGCTTCTATAGTCGTGAAATCCATCTCACTGTTTTCCCACCTACAATGTAAACATAACCTATCGTGTTCCTCTTGATGTCTACATCTCTAGCCATATATAAATCTACATAACCACACAAAGTGGTGTATGATCCACTGTAGCACAAAACTGTCCCCATGGTCCCTCTCAAATACCAAAGGATCCACTTTATTGCCTATCAGTGATCTCTACCTAGATCACTCATAAATCTACTCACCACTCCCACTGCATGGGCAATATCAGGCTTGGTAAACACCATGGCATATATTAAACTCGCCAACCGATGAGTAAGGTACCTTAGACATCTAGTTTCTCTCTTTCTCTGTCTTGGGACACTACTCCTTTGATAACTTGAAATGGCCTGCCAAAGGAGTCCCAACCGGTTTAGCATCTTGCATATTAAACCTCTCCAAGACCTTCTTAATGTACTCTTCCTGAGATAAAGTCAGCTTCCGTTCCTTCCTATCCCGAGATATCCTCATACCAAGGATTTGTTTGGCTGCCCCCAAATCCTTCATAGCAAAGGATTCACTTAGCTACTTCTTGAGTACTTTTATTTCCTACATGTTTTTACTTGCAACCAACATATCATCCACATACAAACACAAGATAATATAACTTCCATCCTCAAATTTCTTTATATACATGCAATGGTCGAATGGCATCTAATATAACCTTGCTCCATCATGAAGCTATCAAATTTCTTATACCATTGACGTGGATCTTGTTTCAATCCATACAAGATCTTCTTCAGTTTGCACACCATCTCCTCTTTACCTTTGACCTCATAGCCCTCTGGTTTCTACATATATAGTTCCTCCTCCAAATCACCATGGAGAAATCTAGTCTTTACATCAAGTTTTTCTAAGTGCAAGTCTTCTGCTACAAATATTCCTAGAATATTTCTAATAGAATTCATTTTTACTACAGAGAAAAAATCTCATCAAAATCTATACCTTTTTTCTGTGCAAACCCCTTGACCACCAACCGGGCCTTGTATCTTTTCTTACCTCCTTCTTCCTCTTTGACTCTGAACACCCACTTGTTTTGTAATGTTCTTTTTCCTTCGGGTAGCTTCACCAAATCCCATGTCTGGTTCTTCATGAGAACCTGATGCTCCTCATCCATGGCTTGCTCCCACTTCTTCCTATCATCTACCTGCATTGCTTCATCAAAGCTCTCTGGATCTCCACTATCAGTGAGTAATAAATAATAAAGATAAGGAGAAAAACATTCAGGTTCTCTTCTTACCCTATAAGACCTCCTCAATGTAGGATTTTGGGATTCCTATTGAGGAGGTTCCTAAACTGATTCATGTGTCACTTTCCCATCTAGAAGATCCTCTACCGCTACATATTATTTCTTGGATTATTCCCTATTTTCCTGAAACTACTACTTATCCGTGACTTTCTCATTAAAGAACACATCCCTAGATCGAATGATTTTCTTGTCCTTAATACTCCAACATTTATATCCAAAGTCATTACCACCATAACCAATGAAATTACATTTTTCTTATTTAGCCTCTAGCTTGGTCTTATCATCCCCGTCTATATGGACAAACACCTCACATCCAAAGACTCTAAGAAATGAATAATCAACTTTCTTACCATACTAAGCCTCCTCGTATGCCTCCATCAAAAGCACTTGAGGGTCCTCTATTTATCAAGTACACATCTATGCTCACTGCTTCTACCCAAAAAGAAAGAGGCAATCCTGCATGTCACCTCATGCTCCTAACATGTTCCATTATTGTTTTGTTCATCCTTTCTGACACCACATTCTGCGGCGGAGTTATTGAACGGTCTTTTTCCTACGGATTCCATTCTTTGAATAGTAATCATCAAATTCATTGCTGCTGCAATACTCCCTTCCATTATCTGACCTAAGGAATTTTAGCTTAAGACCTATTTCATTCTCTACCAAGGCTTTCCATTTAACAAAAGTGTCAAATACATCATATTTGTTTCTAATACAATAAACCCAAAATTTCTTTGTTGCATCATCAATAAAAGTAATATAATAACTTGAGCCACCAAGAGATGATACCCGATCCGGCCCCCACACATCGAATGCACTAGCTCTAACTTACTCTTCTTTCTTTTTAGGTCTAACCTTGAGAAATATTACTTGCTTATGTTTACCATATACGCAGTCCTCACAAAACTCCAAACCTATTTCTTTATATTCGAAAAATCTTTCTTTATGATCTTCATGCCCTTATGTCTCATATGACCGAGCCTATAGTGCCACAATATTGTATCTACTTTTGAAGCCACAAAATTACAAACATTAGTGCTATAAGTGGTTAAATACAAGATTCCAACCTTCTTACCTCTTGCCACCACAAGAGCACCCTTGGTAACCTTCCAAGATTCCGTTATACATATCACAATACAACCATCACTTCCCAATTGGCCTATGGATATTAGATTTTATTTTAAAGTAGGCACATGTCTAAAATCCTTCAATAGCCATGTATTTCAATTCTACATCTTAACCCGAACAGATCATTTTCCAACTATATGGCAAGGCTCATCATCACCAAGAAAAACATGCCCAAAATTCCTTTGACATAATCAACAAAATAATGCCTTATGTGGATTAGCATGGAAAGAAGCCCCAAATCTAAAACCCAAGATTCAATAATATTGTGCAAAGAAAGAATCAAAAGATCCTCACATACATTACCCGTTGCCACATTTTCCTCCTTATTTTCTTCCTGTTGTTTCTTCTTTTCCCGAAGCTCCAACAATCCTTCTTTACATGTCCAGACTTTCCACAGTGCCAGCATACTATCTTGCTTTTGGATTTCGACCTTGCCCAATCTTTCAATTTTCCACGGCTTCCTCTATTCTTCTGTCTCCCTCTAGTTTCCACTGTCAAATCATTCCCTAAAGTAGAAGATTCCCTAGAGATTTTTCTTCACATTTCCTCACTTAGAATCACCCCTACAACATCCTCAAACTTCAACTTTAAGTTAGCTGGAATCGAGTTGCTTACCGCCATTACTAGGCTATTCCAACTCTCAGGTAAAGAGCACAAAATTAATAAAGCCCTAACTTCTTCATTAAGTTCTATTTTAACTGAAGCTAGCATATTTACAACCATATTAAAATCATTCAAATGATCTGATTTACTGAACCATTCTCAAACATCTTCATATTAAACAATTTTTTCATTAAAAATATCTTGTTAGAGGCGAGGGTTTTTCATACAACTTCCTAATACATCCATCAGCTTTTGTAGTCTTTTCATTTGAAACATTAAATAATACCGAAGATGCAAGACACATGCTAGATTGTTCCAAGTGCCTTCTTATCCAAAAAATCCCATTCTACATCTTTCATGCTCAAGGGTTTTTTCACCTTCTCGACAGTGGAATGTAAAGATCCTTTTGATAAAGGTAATCTTTCATCTCGCATCTTCCAAAGATTGAAATTCTACCCGTTGAATTTATCAACCCTTGATCTTCCATCATCTTCTATAGCTCCCACTCAAGCTAAAACTTTCCCTATGATTCAACACTTCAAGATAAACCAAACCAGTGCTCGATACCAATTGTTAGGAAAATAAGGGATAAAATGTGTGGAATAATCCCTCACATAATCACAAAAATAGAAACTAATATGCAGAAAATATTACAGATCTCAATTAAAATAACACAACACAAGGAGACAATATTTTTAACGTGGTTCACCCAATTTCAGCCGTCCACCAAGAATCACTTGCTCGTATTTTATTATAAGCCACCGCTCTCTCAATACAATACCCAAATCTATTTGGGAGCCGTGCTCAAAAAATCTACTAAAATTCACACCCGAATTCAAAACACATATGCAATGTTACATTATATCTACCATATGCATAAAACCATATAAGTAGACAATTTCTTAAGTAGTTTTACAAAACCATGGGTATCAAAACCATGGGCCAAAATTGTCCCATAAACCTTTAGGTCAAAAATCCCACCCATATGAGAAAACCACATTTCCCGGTATATCAGGGACGTCTCGTACTATGGAAACAACCCCACAAGACAACTATGGAAAGTGTATAGTACTCTTTGTGTACGCCTTCAACACTTTCTCACATGAAAACAGCTCCACAACCTAACAATCATCATATCTCCATCTATATCATCACATCTAACATCATATAAAAATAAAAATCTAAGTGTACATTATACATGAATGCTAAGGTAATCATCACCCAATGTATCATCAAATGGGGGCAAGAGGGATTGCAAATATCAAAATCTATCCCCCACACCAATATCATCATATCATCTCGTACCCAACAAAGAAAAATAAAGTATCTCATAACCACAACATTTGATATCATCTAAGGATATATCATAAATCTAACACATGAGATACATCATCATAGCCATCATCATGATACATACAAACATATGAAATAAAACCATACAACATCATGATATAATCAACATCCATAATAAATCATCATCATAAGATACATCACAACATGAAAGTGTACAACATCAAGTGTCCATATATATATATATATATATATATATATATATATATATATATATATATATATATATATATATATATATATATATATATATATATATCTGTGTGTGTGTGTGTGTGTGTAAAATTTATATCCCAATAGGATATACATCATCGGTACAAAATGGGCCATCAAGGGAACAAATTCATACTAAAGCCTTCATCAGAGGCATACATCAAAATGATACATCGTATACATCAGTCAAAAATAATAAAGCCTTCATAAGAGGCATGTATCAAAAGGTACATATAGATCTATAAATGCATAAGAATCATGTCTAACTCGAACACTCATAGGAACTACGTGGCTCGTGAGCCGGGGAGGACCCATAACCTATACACCATGCTAACCTATTGGTTTCCCCCATGGTTTCTCAACTAATCTACCATATGTTAATGTCCTCTGTGACCTCGCTGATCCACTCGACTACCGCTATAGCTCCGTACTCATTAACCATCTAGAATTTCCTCATAATACAAAGAGTGGTAGTAGGAGGCTTTGCCCTCATCTGTCACTAAATCCTCTATGTGTGTGGTCTCACCACAGCCCCATTTGTGTGTCAAAAGGATGTTACCTCTGAGGATATCCCGAAACCTCATCCCGACCCACTACTCACTCGGCTTGAGCCGATCCCTCTCGTAGTCAATTATTGCACCTATGTCCGGGATTGCTATAATAAACCCATAATCTAATCCATCTATGAGGTAATTTGTCCTACCTACTAAAAGAAGGAAGCACCGTCCCCTCCCTAACTAGCCTAAGCTCTGGCTTGGTCTCAATTTGCTGTAAGAACATGTATCTGGGCCTTCGCCTGGTCCCTCTCTGCTACTACCCGAAGTTGGACCATTATGACCTAGTGAAGTTGTTGTTGCAAGGAATCTAGTTGTCCCCTATCATCTCCACCCTCTCCTCCTCTTGAAGGAATGTGAGGAGGACTTGCCTCCGACCTTGTGGTCTGGGTAGTACTTATTGTATCATTGGTACCTACCTTTTTCTTTGTAGCCTCGCCTAGGACCTTGTAATGGACCATGTCTGTCATCTCCACCATCATGCCTCTTTCCATCAAATGGATCGTCGTCCTCATGACCTCCCCTGCTACTTCCCCCTCTACATCATTTCCCTCATCACTTCTATAGGGAATATTTTGTGGTGGTCTCACACTTGTAGCCCATGTGTCATCCGTACGGTCAATCACTGGTCAAAACTATGGCATACTAAGCCAAGTAATCCGATGTCATCCCAAGGTCCCCGATCATTTGTGCTAGGGCCTAAATGTGTGGTACCATCTACTCAAAGTTGGCCCTAGCTCTATCTATCTGAATACAAGGGCCATTGGACTACCTCTCAAAGATCACAATGAGTGTACTACGAGATCAAGATGAGGAACACCCTACATGATACCCTGTAAAACTTTGTAATATAACTATAGCTACCCAAGAGAAAGTTCTCTTACATGAAAATTTTGAGCTCTAGCCCATCCTCTGGCCACTGTATATGCCTGTAGAGCCTCCAGATAATGTCTCTTTATTGTAGCTCATCAAAATTTCAACAATAATAGTATGTATCACACAAGTGCCCTCAGATATCATCCCCAACAGAACCCATCCCATGACTTTAGGCTCCTCTGGAGCTCACACACGGAGTATGCTAATAGGATGACCAATAGCTATGTGGTCCCACGACCAAATCTGTGATAACAAAGTAGGTCCTAGTATATATGTGTCGCATGCACTGGCCCCAGCAATATCTCTCACCACTATATAGACCATGAATAATGGTAATCAGGCCCAATGGAAATGAATTCCTTGTCTTATCAGTGAGTAAAAACCCATTGATAAGATCCATCAGATATAAGGGTCCTTGGTGAATGGTGTGATATGATATACAGTGATGTAAATAAATTATCATACCCTAATGGGGTATGTCATCCATGCAGAAGAAATCACTAATCACCTCTGTAATCTATCCAAAGTCACTAGTATACTCAATCAAGGAGAAAACAATGACGATGTGTAGAATGTGCCGGACATCCTCCCGTGTAATGATAATCTCCCTTCTATGGAGCCGGGAAGAAGCGGCTCTCTCTCTCTATCAATGTTGTTAGAAGGTCGTGATCTAATGTAATAGATGGCATTCGAGCCATGTGACCTAAACCAACCACCTCCAACAGTACCTCCATGTCACAATGATCCTCCCGAGGCAGGCTCACCTCTATCTCGGAAATACAACTATGTCGTTCTCTAGTCTGCAACACCAATAATCGTCTCTACAAAACACAAAAGGTGTTAGGCACTAACATTTCCTCTATTTTCTACCATATACTAATTTTCATTTTCCTTTATAAATCACTCTCAATTTTCTAATTCTTTCTATCTTTTTCTTCTACGTTGGGACATTTTTCCCTTTTTAGCACCAGCCTGCCCATTTGGGCATGTGTGTACCCCCCGCTCAATGTATTCGCACATAGTACATATGTGCACCTTCTTTGGTGCCTACATGCACATCTTCATGTATGTTCACCCCCTCCTAGCTAACCCAACATGTACATGTGTATGTGTGCTTCGGTGTGCATACGTGACAATTTTGGCGCATGCACATCGGCACATGTATCTAACCCCTATTGGTACTTGTGCACACTTTTTGGTTCTTACGTGTACGCACTAGTGAGATATGATATATGCACATGTGCACACACACTTTGTGGTTCTGTGCACCTCGAGGATGCATGTACCCCAGGGTGCATGCATGCACCTTTCCTAGGGCTAAAAACATTTAATAAAGTAATAAATGCATGAAAGTACAAGGGCAAGGTTAATCTACTCATGAAGGGGCCATCATCTGCATGATGGACATACTCCCAAACTCGATCGGCATGTCTCCTTCGGGATCGTGCTCTCACCATCATCTTCGTCACTCTCAGAGGTCTTGTGGTAACTTTCGGCAGAGGTTCATAACAAATGAACTAATCGTAATGATTTACCCCCACCCCCACTCGTGTGGGGTATATTTAGCCATTTTCACCGACCGTGATGCCCAGGAGCGTGTTTTGACCACCATTCTCATTCTAACCCTTCTTTTGCTCACCGTGAATAATTATTTTTATTAAATAATTATTTTATTTATTTTTTGTCATGTTGAGGCATTATTTTCCACCTAGCACTCGCTTCTTCTCACTAGGACAATTTTATTGCTTCTAGGCAATATCACTCCTTCACACTCCAACATATAATTGTTTTATTAAATAATTATTTTATTAATTTTTCTACCTTTGTAAAGACTGCACGCCATGTAGTGATTCTTTCTTCTCCAAGGAACATTTCTTTCACTCTAGGAGACTCTTTCTGATTCTTCCGAATTCTTCTATATTCAAAATCTAAAAATCTAAAAAATTAAAAAATCAATAAAAATTAAAATAATCTGTCAAAACTCTAAAAATTAAAAAAAATCAGTTTTAAATCCTAAAAATTGTAAAAATAGGTAAACAACCCAAAATGGCTGAAACTTATGTCTTGTGCATGGTGCTTCTCCCATATCTTGTTGGGATCTTCACATGTTCATAAACCACACAACTCGCGGATCATCAGTTTTACAACCATTTACAAAGCTAGCCTACTTACTTCATCAGTATTCTGGGGCACATTCAGTTGCCTGATATTGTTTCGTTGCACACAACACTTTATCATTGGACCACTGCATCCTCCATCACTTTCCCTCACATATATTCTTTCCTAGGGCATCATTTTTAACCCTTGTCATCAATCATGAACATTTGGGATTTTCAACTTGATAACAAATACATTTGTGCAACAGTCTTGACCGTTGTTGGTTTAAGTATGTGTGTTTGTACTTGTTTCCCTGTTACATGAGCTTGTTTACTTCTCATCCTGCATTACATTTGGTGTGTTACATTGGGTTGGTTTTCAAAGGGGAAATAACTTCGTATTATGGATTTTCATGTCATCTTACACATTTTTTCATATGCTTATATCTTTAATAAGGACCGATGACATAGATCTTTGGCTATATGATGACAATACGGTTGTTCCAATGCAATGGGTGAAGGCTAGTTCTTCTCTCCCTTTCTTCATATTTCTTCTATATCATTCTCCTCTTAACACCATTCTTCCATTTTGTTTGGGGCATCCTGCCCCTACCCATTCTTCTCCTCCACTTGGGGCATCTTGTCCCTCATTTTCTTTCCATTTCTCTCATCTTTTTTATCGTCGATCACCTTCCTTCATCACCCCATTGACACTCAAGGGGCATCTCTCACTTCTACTAATTTTTCTTCTACCCCTTCTAAAACTATCTTTGAAGTGTCTGTCTACATATCTACTATCTTTGAAGTGACGTCACTTATGCCACCCCAAAGAGGGGAAAATGTAGACACCTATAATCTAGCCCAAGCAATTTAAATACTTAAATTGCACTAATTATACTCTTCCTAGAAATTTGACGACAAATCGTCAAATGACATTCATCCTATCTTCTATCATCATCAATTAACTACATTATGCTAGTTAACTAACTCATCTATCAAGGAAAAATGATGATTAATGACCTTCCATTAATTAAACCCCATTCTATCTAGATTAATTAATTAATTCTAATTAATTAATTTTCCTCCTCTATTAGATAAATAAACTTTCATTTATCTAATTTAATCCTTCCTATCCCCTAAATCATGTTAATTCTCTTCTAAGCTATCCTAATAGGCTCATCTCCTTATTAATTAATCACCTTTGATTAATTATATGCACCCCTAATTCCCATGGGTCACTAAAGGACAAATTAAACTCTCCTAAGGTTGACTCAACCCTCCCTAAACCTTCCTTATCCACAACTAACCCAACCTCTCTATTATCCCACATGTAAAGGGATGTAGAGATTATTTTATCCATTGGGCTATATAAGGATCCCTCCTCCTACCTTTCTACTTACACCTAAATGAGCATAGAGCCTATACTATAGCCATTTCATCATCCTAGGGCATTCTTCCTTAGAGTGGAGCTAGGCATCATCCATTTGCATTCAATCATCCAAGTTATTTTGTGAAGATCAATGGAGTTAATCAAGAAAGGCCTTGTTGCCATGACTTGATGAACCTCCATCCTCAATCCTCTTGGATCAAGAAATAACTATCAACCCTTTGATAGCTAAAGGATATACCTAGGTCCATTTCATTGATTTAGCTTTCTAAAGAGTAGAGCAATAAATGTTAGCATGTTAGCTTGAGGTTTTATTTTCAAGGTTTTAATGCATAGTGTTGATGTTTATTACTTGTTTAGCTCTTAACATGATGGCATATTAATCTAGTTAGCGATGTATGAAGCTATTAGGTGTTAGCTTTAATTTCCTTTACATTGTTAACTAATTCATGTACACATGGTTATGATATATGTAGTCGATCTAGATGTGTTAAAAGTAGGAATAAATGTAGGACAAATGGTAGGAGTTAATATAATAGGTGCGGTAGAATTTGTAGGCACAATGTCTAAGGTATGAGTAAATGATGAGGTAGATGAGATAGGTAAGGATGGAGGTGTTTGATGTATAGTATTGATTACATAAAGATTGGATGTGTAAGATATGGAAGGTGGAAATTGATTTGTCGATGGTGGATTAGGAAAGGGTTGTCTAAAGATGTCAGGGGTTGGCTAAGAGATGACGCAGGATTTTCTAGTTGAATATCCCCCTGATTTATAAGTTTTTGAACGTGATCTTTAAAATAACGACACTTTTTGATGTCATGACCTATGACTTGGTGATATTTACAATAATGACCCTCATGATACCAAGCGGGTTTGGGGTGTAAGTTTTCAATAGGTCGGATGGGAGGAAGTATGAGGAGGTGAGATGTCATCAACTTGTCGAATATTGAACTGTAAGATTCCCCCAAGGGGGTATAATTAGAAGATGATTTATAAGTTTTGTGTGAAGGCATTGTGTAAGAGGTAGATGGTTGTGGTTACACAACATGAGAAGTGAATGGATAAGGATATAATGTTTGATAAGAGGGGATATAATTAAAGGGTGGATATTGAATAGGAATGTGATGGGATGGGATAAGTTGTGATAATGACTACTGTTGAGAGATAGGAATGTGATGTGATTGTTGAGGTTGAATAGACTGTTGTGAGATAGGGATATTTGATTGTTAAGTATTGTGAGATTGAGATGGTTAGATAGGTATTCTAGTGATAATATCAGATGAAGTAGGGATAGTGTTGGTTTGAGGTGATGAAATAGGATCCACTTGATAGAGTAGATTGATGAGATTGAGAGATCTAAAAATATGAATTCATACATGGTACTAGAAGGAGACCCAAGAGTTTCTAAAGGAGTAGGAGATTCAGGGAGATAGGAGAGTTGGTTTCAAAAGGGGGATCGATTTGGATGACATGGTCTTTACAAGGTTGAGAGATCCAATGTAGAATATCAAGATCATTGGAGGAAGGAGTATCATTGGATATATTATAGTGTTGTATTGTTTTGTCTTGAGAAGAGGTATTAATAGGCATAAAATGGGAAAAGATCTGTTTATGAAATTTATTAACAAACAAATCAAGTAGTGACATTTTTATTAACATGATTAATTAGATGATATGAGAAAGACAAAGGGAAGATGGATAACAAATGTACCTAAAATATGGCCATCTAAGGCTGGTTTCGAGATATTTTATGGATAGGAGTCGACGATATACCCGAAGGTACGTGAGGCCCAAGTCTGTACAGGATTTCTAATGCGGTCGAACACCGCGGTGACTTCATGTTGGGTGATCAAATCCCAATCAGTCCACCTAGTAGGAAGATGTTTAGATGTGTAGATTAATGTGTGAATATTTTTGTGTGATATATTGCAAGATATAACCTATTAACCCTTACTTAAACTATGTTGTCAAACACGGATGCAAAGGTTATTTTTAAGCCAAATCCAAATGTGAAATTTCAATGAGAACACAGACAAGGAAGGGAAAATGTGATGCAAAAGATAAAATAAGACAAAAAGGAGAATACATATAGAATTCTTTTCCTTTTTATCTGATCTTCAAGGAAGCACAAGAGAAGATCGATCCGAGCAATCAAGCTTAACACGAACAAGCAAAAATGAATCTTTTACCTGTAGCATTAGTAGAAGGAAGATGAAACACATAAAACAACAAGAAATTCAAGGAATCACTTAAAAGGGTGGTGCATGCCAAGAATGTTGATATAATTTTTTCATTCCTTTTCAAGTTAATGATGTAGTACTAAAGAAAACTAAATAACTCATAAATGTGAGGGTTTAAGGTACCTCGAATGCATGATAGATGCAGGCGCAAAGTAGATGATGGATCCTTGTTGCTACAAGTTGATGACCTATAAAACAAGGACACTAAGAGTAAAATGGATTAGATGATTGATGGGAGGGTTTCCCGACGAATTCAGCTCCAAGAAGTGTTAACTTCCTTAGCGGATTTCAACCTAAAAGCAGCAATAATAAACAAGATAATATGTAGAATCTAAGGCACATAGAAACTGAAAATGCAGAAATGTAAAACACATACAAATTTGATCTAGATTACTATAAAATAAAGAATACCTAAATGGGTCAACAGAGACCCAAAATGTAGAGGAAGGTTGACAAAGTGACACGAGAAGATGGAGTAGGAAAATGTGTAGAGTGCAGATCCGAAAGGATCGAATGCAGATTTGATGATGATAGAGAAGCTGTGAATGCTAAAAGAGATTTGCGAGAATGAAATATGAGATATGGAAATAGAAAGGATGGAAAAAGATAGAGATTTGGAAGGGTTGGATGGAAATAGGTCTCGTGTCAATGGCAACTAAGCTAGAGCGAAGATGACTAGTGGCGGACATAGGAGATTTGGAGTGACAGAGAAGCCAAATAACAAAGATGAGTGCTAGAAACGGTGATAGGGAAGGAACATACACTTAGGAGGGTCTGAAAAATAACAAAGGATGATGACACAAATCTGGGTCGACGCTAACTCAGGTAGATCTGTAGTGACCGGGATAGTGCAAGACAAGGTTGAGGATGGATAAGGTGGATGGACAACCTACAAGTACAATGGATGAACAGGATGACTAAATCAAAGTCTGTGGAGATGATTTGGTCAGGTAAAATATTATATATAAACAAGACAATGATAATATTATAATAACTCAATAAAAATCACAAAATGATGATAATATTATGAAGGATGTATAAGAGTGATGCAAGCAAGTTGAAATAAGAATCAAAGGTCCGTAACTTTTTCTAGGATGCTCAAGCATGAGAAAAAGTTTACAAGTCGCAAGAAAGCTCAGATGTTTGAATGCATGCCTTAGGAGAGGGGTGAATGTAATTTTATAGGGTCAACAGTGACCCGGCTCGATCACCGCCGATCATTGGAAATTATACCTTGGATGGTAGAATCACTTTGATTAACTCGAGATATAGAGATTTAGAAATTGAGATAAATGCTTTAAATCATGTTGGTGGGTAAGGGTTATTTAGGGAAGTGTCATGGGTAGATAGGAGATAGAGATGGGTTAGATTAAAGTTATAAAAATCATAGGGATGTGGATTTAGGTGGTTAGGTATAAAAGCATACCAAAAAGGAAGCTAATTAGCTAGTTGAGATTAATTAAGAAAGATTAATTAATAATTAAGGGTGATGGAATAATGGATGTGAATAAAACAAATGAATTAAATTAAAATGGGTCTAGATATGACCATGGTGAAGGATGCACACACATGCAATCGAGAGTAGTGATACCAAATTTTGGTGTCTACATTTGCCCCTATTTGTCGAGTGGTTTTTGTTGGGCAAGCCACGAGACAAAAATGATGAGAGACAAAGAATATGATGAATACTAATGGAATAATGATGATGAGCTCCCCCTCAAACAAGGGATCAAGAACACAAATGGGAATTGATGATGAGTTTGAAAAGGTAGATGTTGAAGGGTGGGTGGGAAAAGAAAGATGGGTAAAATGATAAAGTGAGGAAAGATGCCCCAAGAAAGAAGGATTTACATAATAATAAAAATCTATGGTGGTGATTCTGATATCATATAGGTTGGGAAAAAGGACGGTAACAATATTCTATAGACCAAATGAGTGGGTGAAAATCACTATGAAATGGAGGGAATCCAATGGGAAGCCCCTCGAATGGATGTGAGCCATGAGGACCAATGGGTCATAGGAAAACATCAAATTATGCGTAGCCAAATGTGAAATCCTTCATACATTAGGAATCAAATAGAAATGTATGTGTCTGCAAAGGACGAGGATTGAAATATTGGTGACCCATCAAAGGGCACGAAATGGCCAAAAAGGTAGAATACAAAAAAGTGGTGATATAAAAATGCCCCATGGGAATAAATATGGCCACAAGGGTGGATTGGAGATAAGATGAAATGATGAAATGGTGCCCTAGAAAAATATCACAAAGATGGCCAAAAAGGTGAGATAAGAAAATGTGTAATATGATGCACAAAGATGGAACACAAATATGACCACAAGAGTGGAATTAAGATGTGGTGGATTAGATAAAATTTAACATGATGGATAGGTGTGATAGGACAAGATGATATAATATAATATATATTGATCAAACTACATGTTACCAAAGGGTACAAATGATGCTACATCAGATCAAAAGAGCGTGCAAGGAAATGATGCTTCCAACTACATTGAAGGTAAACAAGAGGGGATCCAGTAACGCATACGGCACTTGTGACCAAAAAAAATGTTAACACATAACAAATGATATTTAGTTATATCATATATCATGAGGGAGATATGGATGAAATAAGATCATAAAACTAATGTCGACACAACAAAGTGGGTGGTGATGTAACTAGAGCGCGGGAAGAGGATTCTTCATGATTGGTGTTTCCTAAATCTATGCCCCAACTCTGGGAATGGGAAAGAGAAAACTGATCAATGTGGGAAGTTTTCTAAAAGAAATTTGATCAATGTGGGAAGCTTTCTTATGATGCTGATAAAATGGAAGGCCGATCAAAGTGGGAAACATTCAATGCAATGATATAAAAGAGTATTCATCCTTCAAGGGTATGGTCTACTTTATACATATATGATTTTAATGGCAAGGATAATATTCATGATAATCATCCTTCGAGGGATTAGTCTATTCATTTTGTTTGATTTAATGAGTTTTTTTGATAAGGTGCATCTATGACTTTTTATTTTATATGGGGAAGAGCTAGTAATAGCTAGGTAGACCACCTAGGAGGGGACAATGAATGTACAAGAGACACCCGTGGGTGCTTTTCATGGTTTCAAGAGGAAAATAAGAGGGTGATGGATGTAATGATTGCAGAGTCCTCACCAAAAAGGGAAAACCTATCCATAAGGAAAATGTTATGGGTAGAGCTATGGTGCTACCTCTTGAGATAAATGAGATAAGATAAAACCTATCCATATTAAAGTCATGATAAGATAACATGATAGATTTCAAAAGATGGAACATTATGAGATAAATGAGATAAGATAAAAACTATGTGCTACCTCTTGAGGAAGAAAGAAATATGCATCCCTAATGAGACAAATAGATGGTCCCCAAGAGAGGTAAAAATAAGACCACAATGGTGTATTCTAGATGAGAATGAAATGTCCCCAAGAGAGGGAAAAATATGGCCACAAAGGTGGACTTAGGATGGGATGATAAATTGGGTGAGATAGATACAATGGAAACTATGCGCTACCTTTCAAAAGTGAGGAAGTGAGAAAAAGTATGTGTCCCTAACGAGATGAAGATGGCTACAAAAGGAGGGCTTAGGATGGAAAATGGTGCCTCAAAATAGGCACAAATATGGCCAAAAAAGTGGAATTTGGATGAGAATATGGTGCCCAAAAGAGACACAAATATGGCCACAAAGGTGGACTTAAAATGGAAAGGATGGTTCCCTAAAGGAGGTATAATATCATCACAAAGGTGGACATTGATGAAAATATGGTTCCCCAAAAGAGGCACAAATATGACCACAAAGGTGTACTTACGATGAGAGAATGGTGCACTAGAGAAGGGCACAAGTATGACCACAAAGGTGGACTTAGGATGAAAAATATGGTGCCTCAAAAGAGGCACAAATATGGCCACAAAGGTGGACTTTGATGAAAATAAGTTTTAAGTAAGATTGGATGATATGAGTTGGATAAATATCATAAAATATGCACAACACCTCAAAAATGAGGAAGCGAGAAAGATGGCCACAAGAGTGGACTTATATGGTGCCCAACAAAGGCAAAAATATGGCCACAATGATGGTGGGGTTTGAAAAATGTAATCATGGATAGATTGGTTGGGTAATATCAGATGAGATGTGTTGAATAAAATTGGATGAGATTAAAATTAAAAAATGTCAAAAGTGAAGTCTCCCAAAGATCATCGAGGAGCTATTTGATGGATAGGGGGATGAATTGATGTGGATAAGATGTGAAAGGATCAATAAAAAGGGGAGAATGCTCCCCCAGTGAAAGATATTATATCACTTTGGAAAAATTAGATGTGGATGAGTTTGTGGATGTCGAAGGAGTTTAAATGGGATCATCTTAGAAGGAATGTCAATAATAAATTTGGATTTGGATTGGATAGATGGTTGGGGATCATAGGGTTGATCGAAAGAAAAATAGTATTGATGAAAAAAGAGAGGAGATTTTGTAGGAGGTGACTCAATGGATGTAGAAATAGCAATTAGATTGGTTGCGGTGGATAGAAAAGGGTGCCTTCTCTGAATGAGGAAGTCATCTTTCTCAATAAAATCATGGACAGTAGTCTAAAAGGCCTTACAATGCTTAACTTCATGACCTAGGTTACAATGATAGGTGCATATAAGATTGGGGTCGATCCATGATGGATTTTTATGATTTGGGTTAAAGGATTTGATAGGTGGAAGCGTGATGGAAAATATTTGAATTAAATGTCTAAGGATATCTATGTAGGACCCAATCAAAGTGTTGGTAGGAAGAAATATCTTGTGGGTTTTAATAGGATATTTTGACTTAGATTTAGGGAAGAAATGGATGTAGATTGGATGGGTAAATTAGATATCTTAGAAGATAAATAAAATTTGGGAGGAGGATTAGATTGTTTGGATTTGGATTGATCGTTGGGAGATGTCTTAGATGAAGGGCCTAGCCCTAAAATAGATGGGGCGCTCTAGGATGGATGTTGTAACATTGGATTGCTAAGAAGAGGGAAGACCTAACTTATTATGAGGATGCATGAGAGACCTTTGGGGATGTTTACCAAGAGTCTTAGATTTTGATCGAGAGGATTTACCTTTAGAAAGGATGAAAATAATCTCAACGGGAGGATCTGAAGGTTGTGTGGTTGGTATTGGTGGAGGAAGTAATTTTTGTTTGATAATGTCTAAAGAAGATGTGGAAGTGTTTGATTGTGAGGATGAGATGGGAGGATCATTTGAATTCAAGGTGAGTTGGAATGCTTTCACAAAATCTTCAAATGATGAAAAAGATGTAGGAGGAGAAGATGAAGTCAATGTAGTCACAATAGTTGATGTGATTGGTGTGTGTAGAAATGAAATGAAGAAAGAGGAATTGGGATTGATTTTATGGATGGTATAATAGGTAAGGGTGGAATGGATGTAGATGAAGTAGTAGGTATGATCAAATCTGATGAAGTGGATGTGATAAGGGATGAAGTAGATGAAGGTGCAAGATCAATGGTGGGTGTAGATGTGGATATTGATAGGAAAGGGGTGTTTTTATGATGTGATTGATGAGGTATATATAAGATGTGGATTGTGTAGATTTTGGATTGGTTAATGTTGAAACAGTTGGTTTGGTAGAGGAGGCATGAATTCCCTTTGTGCTTGTCTTAGGTGGGGGTTTTTGTTTCATAAATGTTTCAAGAGGTATCATTGATATGTTTGCAAATCAAGAAGATGTGTTTTCTATGGTCGTGGTATAGATGTGGAAATAGTATATGTTGGAAGATTAAGTGTAGAAGATTGAGATAAAATAGGTGATGTGGTCATGGGAAAATATGTGGGTACATGTGATGAAGATTTCAAGGTATATGTAAGTGAGTTTGTTGATGGGGTAGATATTGGGGTAATTGAGAATGGTGGAGAGATAGGAATAGTTGGGATGTGTATGGGTGATATAATGATTGGTGTGTTTGATATGGATAAGGGGTTAGGTATGATAGGTTGGGTTATGATAGATGTAGTCAATGTGGATGTGTTAAAGGTAGGAATAAATGTAGGAAATATGGTAGGATTTAATGTAATAGGTGTAGTAGAAGTTATAGGCACAATGTCTAAGGTATGAATAAATGATGAGGTAGATGAGATAGGTAAGGATGGAGGTGTTTGATGTATAGTATTGATTGCATAAGGATTGGATGTGTAATATGTGGAAGGTGGAAATTGATTTTTCGGTGGTGGATTAGGAAAGGGTTTTCTGAAGATGTTAAGGGGTTGGCTACGAGATGAGGTAGGATTGTCTATCTGGAGATCCCTTGATTTATAAGTTGTTGAACATGATCTTTAAAAGAATGACACTTTTCAATTTCGTGACCTATGACTTAATGATATTTACAATAATGACCCTCATGATACCAAGTGGGTTTAGGGTGTAAGTTTTCAATTGGTCAAATGGGAGGAAGTATGAGGAGGTGAGCTGTCATAAAAATTTTGAAGATCAAAATGTAAGATTCTCCCAAGGGGGTATAATTATAATATGGTTTATAAGTTTCATGTGAAGGCATTACGTAAGAGTTAGATGGTTGTGGTTGCACAACATGAGAAGTGGATGGATAAGGATGTAATGTTTGATAAGAGGGGATATAATTAAAGGGTGGAGATTGAATAGGAATGTGATGGGATGGGATAGGTTGTGATAATGATTGTTGTTGAGAGATAGGAATGTGATGTGATTGTTGAGGTTGAATAGATTATTGTGAGATAGGGATATTTGATTGTTGAGTATTGGGAGATTGAGATGGTTGGATAGGTATTCTAGTGATAATATTGGATGAAGTAGGGATAGTTTTTGTTTGAGGTGATGGAATAGGATCCACCGATGGAGTAGATTGATAAGATTGAGAGATCATGGGAGATCTGTGAAATATGAAGTCATACATGGGGCTAGAAGGAGGCCCAAGAGTTTCTAAAGGAGTAGGAGATTGAGGGGAGATAGGAGAGTTGGTTTCAAAAGGGGGATTGATTTGGATGACATGGTCTTTACAAGGTTGAGAGATCTAATGTGGAATCTCAAGATCATTGGAGGAAGGAATATCGTTGGATATATTATAGTGTTGCATTGTTTCATCTTGAGAAGAGGTATTAATAGGCATAAAATGGGAAAATATCTATTTATGAAATTTATTAACAAACAAATCAAGTAGTGACATTTTTATTAACATGATTAATTAGAAGATATGAGAAAGAAAAGGGAAGATGGATAATGAAGGTACCTAAGAGATGGCCTTCTACGGTTGGTTTCAAATAGTTATGATTGGGGATTCCTTAATATACCTGAAGGTACGTGAGGCCCGAGTAAATGTATGATTTCTAATGTGGCGAACACCGTGGCGGCTTCTGTTAGGTGATCAAATCATAATCATTCCACCTAGTAGGAAGATGTCTAGATGTGTAGATTGATATGTGAATTTTGGTTGTGTGTGATAGATTGTGAGATGTAACCGATTAACCCTTACTTAAGCTATGTTATCAAGCAAGGATGTAAAGGTTCTTTTTAAGCCAAATCCAAATGTGAAATTTCAATGAGAACACACACAAGGAAGGGAAAATGTGATATAAAAATAGAAAATAAGACAAAAAGGAGAATACCTATAGAACGCTTTTCCTTTTTATCTGATCTTCAATAAGACACAAGTGAAGAGCGATCTAAGCAATCAAGCACAACACGAATAAGAAAAAGTAAAGCTTTTACCTGCAACATTAGTAGAAGATAGAAGAAACACATAAAATAACAAGAAATGCAAGGAATCACCTAAAAGGTGGTCCCACCAGGCGTGCCAAGAATGTTGATCTAATTTTTTTGTTCCTTTTCAATTTAATGATCTAGTACTAAAGAAAACTAAATAACTCCAAAATGTGAGGGTTTAAGGTACCTCGAATGCATGATGGATGCGGGCGCAAAGTAGACGATGGATCTTTGTTGCTAAAAGATGATGAGCAGATAAAAACAAGGATAATGAGGGGAAATGGATTAGATGATTGATTGGGGGTTGTTTGATGAATTCGGCTCCAAGAAGCATTAACTTTCTTGGTGGATGTCAACCCCATGTTTGATAAGATATGATAAAAGTAGCAATAGTAAACAAAATAATATGTAGAATCGAGTCACACAAGAACTGAAAATGAAAAAATGTAAAGCACAAACAAATTTGATCTAGATTGTTATAGAATAAACAATACCTTACTAGGTCAATGATGACCTAGACCGTAGAGGGCGGTCAACGGAAATCTAAGCAAATGGAGAATAAAAATGGGTAGAATCGAGATCCTGGAAGGATCTAAAAATGTTGACAGAGACTTGTAGAATGAAATATGAGATAGTGAAATCAAAAGGATGGAAAAAGACAAATATTTGGAAGGGTTGGATGGAAATAATGCTTGGGTTGATGGTCACTAGGGCGTAGCAACAACGACTTGTGGTAGACATAGCATATTTGGAGTGATAGAGAAGCCAAATAACAAAGCTGAGAGCTGGAAATAGTGACAAAGCGGGAAGAGACACCGAGGAGGGTCTAGAAAAAGCAAAGGATGATGACACAGAGTTGGGTCGATGGTGACCTAGGTAGAGTGGTGGCTACCGGGGCAGTGCAAGACAAGGCCGAGGATGGATAAATTAGATAGAAAACCTACAAGTACAAGGGATGAACAAGACGACTCAAATGAAGGTTGTGGAAATGATATGGTCTGTAAAATGTTCGATGCAAACAAGACAACGATAAGATGATAATAACTGAATAAAAAGACAAAATGATGATAATCTTATGAAGGATGTATAAGAGTGGTGTAAGCAAGTTGAAATAAGATCCAAGAGGTCTGTAACTATTGTAGAGATGCTCAAACATGAGAAAAAGTTTGCAAGTCATAAGAAATCTTGGGTGTTTGTATGCATGCCTAAGAAGAGAGGTTGAATGTAATTTTATAGGGTTGATGCTTGACCAAATTAGGTCACCGCCGACTACGGAAACTATTCCTTGGATGGTAAAATCACTTATTTACTCTAGATATGGAGATTTAGAAATTGAGATAAATGCTTTAAATCATGTTGGTGGGTAAGGGTTATTTAGGGAAGTGTCGTGGGTAGATAGGAGATAGAGATGGGTTAGATAAAAGTTAGAAAAAGCATAGGGATGTGGATTTAGGTGGTTAGGTATAAAACCATACCAAAAAGGAAGCTAATTAGCTAGTTGAGATTAATTAAGGAAGATTAATTAATAATTAAGGGTGATGGGATAATGGATGGGAATAAAATAAATGAATTAAATTAAAATGGGTCTAGATAGGACCATGGTGAAGGATGCGCACACGGGAAATTGAGAGTAGCGATACCAAACTTTCGGTGTCTACAAGGACACCATAAAAATTGGTACTTTTCTTGCATGGGTAGTCATGGGCACCATACCTCATTAAACTAGTAGTTGAACAAACTTTGTACCACTTCTATTAATTTTTGGTTCATTCCTACATTCAACCAGTTACATGCATTTTTTCCCCTAGGCGGTAGCATTTCTTCCTTGTCGATTAGTTGTATAATCCCCTTGAAGTCAATCAGGAGCAAGTTTCTCCTATCGATCGATGTGCAAGGATTCCCCTATCATCCGGTTGCATTTTCATGCAACTAGTCGATATCATACTTGTACCCTATCGGCCAAGAGCATATCATCCTACTACTTCATTGTAAGCCCCATGTTACTTTCACCAATGTGTTATCATCCGGTAACACACTCCTTATATTATTGGCCAATAGAATGCAGCCATGCTACTGCCGGTAGCATGTCTCATTACCTCCTCTGCCATGCGACCTCATCATCGGTACACTACTCATTGCCCAGGATGCCAACCGGTAACATCCTTTCCTACTACCATCCGATAGACTATAAAATGCTATTGGTCGTAGCATCATTTCTGCTCTTCGTTCGGTGGCATATAAAATGCTACCAACCGGTAGCATCATTTCTTGCTACCATCTGGAAGTATATTAAATGTTGTTGGCTGGTAGCATACCTTTATGCTACCAAAGGGAGTCGACCTCAATGACCCGTTGTGCACTCCAATCCTGCTATTTTCCATCATGGCCTTCCTATTTAACTACAACTCACCCATCTCCTAACTTGGTCTCAACTCACCTAGCTTGGTTGAGCCATGATGATTTACTGTTAACTTCAACCTTTTAATACACCAAAACATGCCTATGAAGTTGTGCATTTTGCAGGGGTGTAAAATATGGACAACGGTGATAAAACAAATTGATAAAGTACAAGTGCAAGACTAAAATAAAAAGCATAAAGCAAAGGAAGGTGGCCAAAGACATGGGTTGATTAGTACTTTTCTTACTTATGAATAATGTAAATAGTAGTATGTGATCGAGACTAGATAATTACCCAAATTGCATGATTTTGTGTCTACATTATCATAGCTTATCAAAAGAAATATTATTATGCTTCCACCAATGCTCAACTTAGATCCTTCTACTTTGTGTGGCCATAACTATGATGAAAAACACGTTTTGAATACCACTAATGCATTGGGCATTCCTTTGATCATTCTTTGTAAACTCAAACATCTAATTCAAGATTTTATTGATAACAATGCAATTGATCTCCATGCGCGGCGACTTCAAACCAGTCAATGATAATCAAAAGCTAAAAATCTTCAATGACCCTTTACCAAACCATGACAAACAAGGTACTAACTCTTCTACAAACCATACATATTGTGATGTGCCTCCTCCTTTATCGGGCCTCTTGATTTCCTTGTTTCTTATGTCAATTTTCCATCACCAGCTTATCACATTCTCAGATCATGATTATCATGCTAAATTTTCTTCTAATTCATTACATATCAATGCTTTTGTTGGTACTTATACTATCAATAATACTATGGTCTATCCATTGGATCTTACCAATGCATGCTCTATGGCACATATTTTAGCTATTAAATGTCTAACATCTCTAATTATATTTGTCATTCCTAATTCTTATGGTCTTTTCATACTTCCTATCACATTTGGTTATCTTAGTGTCTTTACACCATTCTTATTAACTTCTAAAATTGTTGGTTGTGACATGCTCTTAGTTCTTCCTTGGCTCCACGCTACACATTCTATCCCTTCCATGCACCACTTATGTTTCAAATTCATACATAACAAACAAGTTGTCACCATCAAAGGTATTCCACCATGCACACCATTTCCTCCGCCCACTCTTACTGATATGTATGCACAAATCACAACATTTAGTCCTCCTACATGGCTCAAATATTTCTCCATACCTAAATCTACCTATCTTATTAGTACGCAGCCTATTGTACCTCCTAAATCTAAATCTAGTTCTACACCTAGTTCTCCTCTTCGCATACTACCTACATCCCAACCTTTTTGTCCTCATAGGTCCATTAGTCCACCTTGTCAACCTAAGTCCCCTACTCGACAACCCTTTCTCACAGATATTCTCCACCTCCTTCTTCACATCGGTCTCATTCACATGCACATAGTTACTCTCCTACACCACCGATATTAGCTCATGGTCACAGGCCATTGTCTCCTCGGATATCACATGGAGGGTCCTCTCCCTTCACTATCATCAGATAGTCTTTTATCCATCACACACTTGGGGGCCATTACACTTTCTTCCCCCTTTCCATCATTATTAGTTATCTCTAAGTCTATCCTACTACACTTCATGCTCTATGCTTCGCAATACATCTTTTCTAGCACCTACTCTCACGCAACACATTCATTTCCCGATGACACACATTTTTGCTACAGTTCATACTTGATTATTAAGGGAATACTTCATCAATGAACCTCACATCACACACACTTCATGCTCTACACTTCACGATACATCTTTTCTAGCATCTACTCTCATACAACGCAGTCATTTCCCGATGACACACTTTTGTTCCATGGTTCATTTTTTACCGTGATGGGGCATTTATAAATGAACATCATTTTATACACATCCATTGAGGGAAATGCAACTCCTCCCATCTTCAGATTTTTCATACCACACCATCACACTCACACATCATTTGCATATCTTGGTTGCATTTACTCTTGTTAGCTTATACTACTTACATGTCACACTTTGCTTACTATGTTATCCGGATTCTTAGTATGTCATTATCTCTTCTATACACACATGTGCATTCACTTAGTCTCTAGAATTGAATGCATATATCTTATAGCTCCTTTCATGATGCATAATGCTCGACATCGATTCCCTTGCCAGTATCGCTAAGGCTTCTGGGGGCATCTACCTTTACTACTCTCACATATTACAAGTTCCATTGTTTCATAATTCACTACTTATTACTAGAGCTTACTTTTCATTGATACATACATGCTTTGACATATTACTTATCTTTCTAACATTCTAACGGGTGCTTCATGTCTAGCATTTGTCTTACATGATCAATATAACCATGTTTATCTATCACTACTTATTTCTTATTATTTTCTATTGTTTGTGGGATATACCCTATGTATTTCTTGATCATTGTATGTGTTTTGACTGCTTCGCCCTAATTATCTTGTGACATTGTGAGCAATGTCCCATATATGAAACTCGCTTTTCACCTTCCACATTTTTTCACACTTACTTATTACATTGGCTTCTCTTGCATCTTTAGATACTTTTACTAATAACACTTATACTAGTCTAATTTGTTTGCATGTGCCTTGGTTTCTACCATGAAAATACCCTACCCCCGTGGGTATCCACTACATGATATGCATATCATCTTTCGGTCCTCTCCTTTGTAATGCATTCTCCTACAATAGTCACATACACCCCAAACAAGGGGGTCATCTATTAGGTGAAACAAACACCCCTACAATATCTCAAAGCTACAATACGAATCAATACATGCATACGGTCACATAATGGTCTAGAATCATACTTAGACCTCACACAAAGAGCAGACACTAGTACCCGGTAGTAGAAAATAGTGTCTCGGCACTTGTGTCCTCCCCGAGCACTAATGTCTTGGGGGTAGAAATAGTCAATTTTATAGTTCAACATGATATACAACAGTCTTGAACACATTTCTCCAATAGCAGGCATTTTCCTCCAATCAAATAATGCATTCTATCACCTACAATCAACTACACTCGAGAATAAATTGATACATACCATCTGCAATGGTGCTTATTCGGGAAGCATCATGGAAGGAGATAAAACTATACATCTCTCCCAAAACTCTTCTCTTGGTGTGAGATCACCCAAAAAAATCCTTTGGCGTGAGATCACCCCAAAAACTCTCCTTTGGCATGAGATTGCCCAAAAACTCGCTATTGGCATGAGATCGCCCAAAAATTCACCATCGTCAACAAATTTAGTAGCATCTCCAATAAAATCAAGACAATTGTCTATCTCATATGCTCTTACATATCAAATTCACACTTTCCTCTTACACACTTTTACTTACTTACACACATGCTACTTTGATTTTTCATATACATAAATTTGACTACTTTCTCACTTTTCTTTTGCAGGTTAGTCCTTAATATGCAACAAGAAGAAGCTTACATCAGCAAATACAAGCTTACAAAAATATGTACAAGCAACACATACGCTTCACCCCTAAGGTCTACCTCCCCTTCCGAGTCTCCACACTTCACTTGTTCATTCGGCACGCTATCAACTACACTCTTATCTACATGATCATAAGGTATGGATCTTCTATCTACTTTATGTTATCGAGTATTCACTCAATATCATAAAGTGGGGAAAAATGTAGACAAAATATATGCACTTGGGTACATTTCTAGGTCCTATAGAATACTAATATATACATGATTCCTAAGTAAGAAAACTAGTAATTGACAATGTAATTTGGGTCTTTTTCTTTATCTCTTATACTTTTATTGACCTTACACACCCTATATCTCTCATCCGTATTTGATTTATTTATCTTTTATGACCTCGAGATACTAGCTCTAGTTAGGAGACTAGCGTCGAAGCACTCCTGTCCCTCTTGGGTCCTCTTGACCCTTTATCCCCTTTTCTCACTATTTTGGGTCTCTTTTACTTCTTGGGTGTCTTTTATACTTTTGGGTTGGCCTTCCTATTGTCAATTAAAAGTTCAAACAAGGGAATCATATATATACATAGTTATATCTCTCAAATAAGGGACCAAGCACTAAGCATTATCTACTATCACCTAAGCTTACATCCAAAGGCACAAAGAGCATAAAATTCATCCATCTAGCATGCATTCAATGGACAAGGGTTGCATCACTTCTTCATACACAACATAGGAGGGAAATTCTATTCTATTCCATCCCACACATTATATGCATCTTCTACATTTTAGATATAGCCTACTATCATTGTGTAACTTGCACAAGGGCATCCTAGGGCATCATTACACACACATTCACAAATAACTAGATGGAGTTTAATATGTAGTGTACCTCTCGGTCATAATCTCACTCTTCAGGTGACTTTCGGTGTCATTCTGACTCCACATAATGCATCTTTATTTTTAGGATTTGATGTGGTTTATGGGTATGTGTAGCTAGCCATTTTTTTGTAGGTTACTGAGTGTATTTGATGATCAAGGAGTGAAATCATAGTGACAAAGAGAAGAGATCCTCCTTCACGAAAGATATCATATCCTAATCATTCACACGAGACACTAGCGCTCGAAATTGACACTAGCACCCATGCAATCCTGTCCTCCTGTGGGTGCTTCTTTTCAAAGACATTTCCAAGTCTTAGAACCTTGAATCAGCATTGACAATGATGTTCACTCGTCTATTCTAGCAATCCACCCATACGTATCACTTCTAGTTTTCTCAAAAATCATCTAAGTCCCTTTATCTATCCTTCTTTCCTAGGGTTTCATATTATACATGTTTTGTTGCTTATGTCTTACTATATATCAGCATTTGTATATCATTCATTATAATAGTTACTCTAAAATTATATTTAATTCCATTTATATTAAACCACCAAACTTGTGACTAGCTCTCTTACTAAGCATAAGGGACATCATATGAATCACATTATGACAAGGAACAAATCGAGCAAATCAATGTGTGTGAAAGATAACCACTTGGACAACAGGTGAAATCAAGAACATTATGAGGTTTATGAAGGATTTGGAGCATCAATAACTCCATTTAAATTCAAGTCATTAACAAATTGATCTTCGAGATTGTGATAAGGGAAGATCACCATGAGTGATGTTGGCAATCATCTCAAGCTCACAAACAATGCATATCTCATGAAAGTGTTTTTAAACACTTAAACAATGCTTTGTAATGTGATCACATATTGTAAGTCAAGGAGGTGGCACTTGTGGTGTTTCAATGTAGTTTGGGGTCAAGAACATGGAACTCATTCTCAGACATTCCTTCAAGTTTCATTCGGGATCAATCCTTCTATCTGGAGGAGGAAACCTATTTCCATGAGGAGTAATTGAGAAAAAGGGTACTCGTATATCCTAAGTATGTTTCCACTCAGGTGACATCTTTGTCACAAAGGTGAAATGTGATGGCCTAAAGGAGTAAGGAATTGATCTTTGTATCTTAACTCCTACCTTATGATCATAAAATATCATCATGTTCTCATCACAATATAGATCTCATAACAAAGTGTTTTTAGATATTTATTTGATGCCCCGAAATGTTTCCATATCTCACAAAATAAGGATATTGTGATTGTAGTGCTTCAATTCGAGAAAGTTCTTCATCGATGAGAGCTTCATCTTCATCATATTGGTCAACCCTCCTCTCTCTCTCTCTCTCTCTCTCTCTCTCTCTCTCTCTCTTTCTTCTCTCTCCATATTCTAATTCTTCATTAAGAAGGTTTTTTCAATCTTTCATCTTATTCACTTAAGTGACTTAATTTTTCATAGTAAAAGTCCCTTTTAAAAAATAAGAAAAGGACTTAGTTTCATTCCTAGGTAATTTGAAAATTCACATGGTGGTGAGATGAAAATTTATATGAGGGGAAGAGGAAGATACATTTTGTATCCTATAAATTAGAATGGCTTTTCCATTCCAAAGGGTTGAAAATTGTTGATTGTTATATGTTGTTGAGTTTTGTATCACTACTATATCAAGAAATAAAATATAGATTTCCTCTTTTTCCATGTCTATGTTCCTCTATCCTCTTAACTATTCAGATTTGCAAGCTTGTTGATCTTGTATAACCAAAAAGTAACTTTGTGCCTGTGATTAATGAATCTATTGAAATTTGTGTCTCTAGTTTTTAGTCTTATTGATTGCTTACACTCTTGGGTTCTTACATTGAATGTGGAATTACTTTGGTTATTTTTTGGTGATTATATGATAGTACCTACTCACAACATTAACCCCTTCTCTCCTTGTTTCTCTTACTCCCCTTTACCTCCCTTCACAATAATTTCCTTCCTTGTGCATTGTACAAGCATTTTGCTATAGGTTTAGTGGAGTATCCCTATGTGATCCCCGGCCTAATGGTCACCCCACATTTATGTAGTTTACATTCAATAATGGGAGCCTCCCCATACCCCATAAGGAGGGGATTAACCTCGTGGCCATTGGTGAAAACCAATAATCTACATTGTATCAAATTATTTCACCAACACTTCCACATCACAATATTTCCATGACTTTCATATGACCACTACTATTCTTATATCTCATACCTACACTCATTGTGCTTCACATATTTATTCTTCTAACACACATGATCTCGAGTCCCTTGTGTATACATTATAAGCTCAAATATTACAACTAAAATAATGAACATTTACTTCTTCTCATACTATAGATTCTACTCAATTGTTTCATAACCCACGTGTGCTTGAAGTGACTTTGTACCCTTTAGCTATCAGTTTTTTGGTCCCAAACCACACATCTAGGATGGTAATGGTGATTTTGAAGAGCACCTATGTACATTTCATGTTGTCTTCTTAAACTACTCTTCTAATAATACATTGTTTATTAAGATTTTTCCTCAAAGTCTCAAAGATTTTTCCTTGAAATAGTTTTATGATCTACCCATGCATTTTGTAAGGACATTGACTCCTCTAGTTGATTAGTTCCTGAAAAAATTTCTATCAACATTCCCAAAAATGTCTTATGCTCAAATGGATAAAATGTAACAAGGTTCTAATGAGCCCATTAGTGATTATGTGTTTCAATATAAGACTACAGTTTACAAGATGAACAATATGTTAACCATACGAAATTGCAAGATCTCTTCACTCAAAGTCTTCATGTTCCTTTGTAGGAAATGGTGATGTTTGACAAGTTCCATTCAATCAATCATATTTTTCATACTTTGAAAGAACAAAAATTTATGCTCCTCAACATGAATAATATCAATGTGTTGTTTATCCTCCTAACACCTCTACTCATAAGTTTCAAACCAAGGATAGTTTTAAGAACAAGGATTTTAATGATAAAATTGAAGCTAAAACCACATTCAATGTCATTCCCTATCCTATGAAGCTACAATTACAACCTTCTCGATGGAATTTCACTTGTTTACCTTGTGTACCCCAAATAATTCTTCAATAATTACTTAAGTATAACCTTGTATCTTTCCCTCTACCACTTTAGGTTGTGAGAGAGTACTTCATGGTAAGAGATCTGAAGCTAATGAGAATTATGACTACCATTGATGTATTAGTCACTTCACCGATAGTTAATTTAAGATTCACCTTGATTTATTAGATATTTTTGAAGTTGGTAATATCAAATATGAGAATATACCTCAACCTAATCGTACTAATGATAATGCATAGATTAAAATCTTGATGAGCTACTTTTTAGAACATGATGTTGGTAAGTATACCTTAGAGGTCCATAATGCTTATCATGTTATCCCACCTCCACCATCTTATGATAACATGTTTGGCACTATGACTAGAACTATTTTCACCACAATCCATTTACCGGTTATCTCCATTGATAGTATGGATATGGTACATGACTTTGTTTCTAATACACTATGCATCCCCACCTCGGTTGACCAACATCCCATATGCAATGTTTTGGTTGATAACACTACTCCCCATAATATGTATGTTTTTACATTATTATGCTCTCTTGGATAAACTAAGAAGGATGTCATCATTGATCCTCAATCACGCATGGGGAATGTTTTCCTCCCCCTCACATTTTGTTGAGAGGGAAAAATGCCTAAGTATGAGCAACGCGTGGAACTTTAGTGACCACATGAGGGAGGGCATAGGAGCACATGCGAGACAGGGATGAAACAATGCGCACATGTTTGTGCCCAAACAAGAATAATTTGGGACTTATCCATTTTGTTGAGCACATGAGTTAAAAATAGGAAAAGTGAAGATGGAGTTCCGACCAAGAAAAGGATCAAAGGGATAAGTTGGCGGCCAAGAAAATGTTATTTTTGTAAAATGGACATGCATATCAAGCACATGCATGGATATTTATTAATAGGATTAAATCGGTGTATAAATAGTGTGTTCTATTAATAGAAACTATTGTAAAAACATGCATGTAGTCTATTTTGATAAGCACACCTATTATATATATATATATATATATATATATATATATATATATATATATATATATATATATATATATATATATATGTATGCCATTGTTTAAGTAGCTCTCTTATGTTCTCTTTGAGGTTGTCTTTTACCTAGGGTTTGATGTTTATGCGTCAGTTCTCGTGAAGCACTTTTTGATTGGTTTTGTATTTAGCTTCCTTGTTATGTAATGAACATTGTAAACACCAAAATTGGGTCACACTCCCCTTGGCGCCCCATCGAATAATTAACCCAAACATACTCACCTAACCACACCCCCTCCACACCACATTAATATTAATTTAATTAATTTAATTAAATTAATACCCATCCTCACAATATTCATCATTTAATTACATTAATTGACCTAATTTCCACCTCACCTAGACATCTCATCTAGCCACCTCACCCTAGACCTATTCTTGGCATGTTTCCATAACTAACAATAACTAAGTCTTACTTGCCTTAATGAGCTAAGATTTGGTCTAAACCCTAAAATCTCTCTAACCACATTCCCACCCATTAGAAGGGAAGTTTCCATTCTAATCTATGGAAACAAACTAACTGGGCCCAATAAATTAGAAAGATCTGCCCATTTTAGTAAACCTAGGGAATCCATCCTTAACCAATGTCGTTCACCCCTAAAGTCGACGCCTCGACCCAGAACCATCGTCGGTTACCATTTATTCACCTAAGTAACCTTATTTTGGGGGTTGGCACATTTTGAGAGCAAGAGGACGAGAAAAGAGCTACATGCAAGCAGAACCAACATCCTTTCACATATCCAAACATCCAGAGCCATCACCAGGACAGATATTGAAGCATTGCACTCAAGGAATCATTCTGGGAGCCACTGCTATGATACCAAACACCATTCTTTTGATCAACTGCCATTACCATTCAGCCATCAAGTCTGCATCACAGTAAGTACATTTCTACCAGCATTGTCCATTTTAGTGTAGTTAGCTTTTGTTATTTCTGTCATCAATTTATACTTTGCATGCTCATTCCTCCATCTCTTTCTAGCTTATAACTCAAATATTTCCTTTACCCACATCGCCAAATCACCCATTCTCACCTGTTGTTCATTCTTGAGTATACCTGATACCCCTATCAACCTCTTTATCCACCCTACCCTCCTTATCAGATCCCAGATCAAACCCTATAATTAGTTTTCCTTGATTCTCTTACACCCGACCTTATCGACGCTAGTTACCCATAACTGTCATCGGTTCTACATAAACCGTCATCGGTCGTACAAGACCAACGTCGGTCTCTATGTTTTATACCTTGACCCAGAATAGAACATAACAACCTCTACTCAATGACCTAAACAACCCAAAATCTGACCCTAACCAGTTCCAACAACATGACACCTACTTATTATTTAGATCTAACTATAACCTAGCCTGTTATATTAGATTTACTTATTGTGCTTGAATAAGAAACCTAAATCATATCATCTACAATAGGATTTCCTTTATTTCTGGCATTAAATTGTTTTAAACAGTGGATTGACAGCCATCTAGGAAGTATCACACTTCTCGAAGCTAGCACTCGCTAGGCAATCCACTGTCATATATCATTTAACTCCCCTTTTTTGGTCTTGTTTTCTATTATAGGTAGTTCCTCCTAGCCAAAAGGAAGCTCTCACAATTGGCATTGGATCAAGAATTCATTACGTGCACAACAACCTTCAACCAACTATTATAAACAGGTATTCCTCCTCACCCATTACCCTTATCTGTTTCGTCATTCAAAACGTAAAGAAAATGGTGAAACATTTTGGCACACCCGGTGGGACCCATCAAGGGTTCTATTGCATTTTCTTCATTCCTAGGAAAAATTTGTGTGTTTGTTTCCCTTCAAAAAGCTTACACATTAATCTTCTTCCTTGGTAATCTTCTCTTCTTTCTAATTTCTCTAAAGGATACATTTTCTTTTGGTGCATTTAAAAAGAACCATTCTTCTTGCTTTTTGCATTTAGTGAAAGAGCATACCCTCTCCTATTCATCTTTTTGTGTCATTGAACATAATATTTCGATTTGGGCTTAAAATTGGTTGCATTACATTCGATTTGTTGCGGTTATCTCACATTAAAATTATGGCAACCTATATGCTAGAAGTCATGCCCAGTTGATAGTTGACACAAAGAATCGAAGAAAGTAAGTTCTCTCTCTCTCTCTCTTTGTCTTAACAAACTTGTACAAAATTAAAATATACACATCTTTCTTAAACAACATCTTACCTAGGAACACTGTCCACAATCACACGATTAGTTTGGAAGGTACTCCCAGACTCATTTCCTCTGTCGAGACATCATCTCGGAGGATAGCCCGCCCCGCCGTGTGAACATACCTAAAACCTCTCCTTTTAGATATCCTTTTTAGTAGGAAACCTTCCTCACCAAAAACTCTATTTTAAAATTCATGAGTCAGTCTTCTAAATAACATAAGCTCAACACATTAAAAACCACTTGTTAGGTACGTGTTTTTAGTGTTTGATTGACATGTATTTTGAGGTGTGAGGATATGCTTCTCCATTTTTTCATTTTTTTCCTTACACACTCCACAATCACAGTTGGAGTATTCTGACTTCTTCTGAGTGTGTTAGGACTTCATTGCATCATCTCCAAAACTCGGGTTGGTGGTTTATCTCATTAAAACTCATAACAATCCATTTTTTTACATCTTTCCAATTTTCACAGTAACCGGCATCGGTTACCCCTGACTGGCATCGGTTTTGTCTTAACCGACATCAGTTTTCTATTCTTTTGGGTTGAATTGCCTAAAGAACCCTTATTTCATTTTCTTCACTATCAGAGTTCCTGTGAGTCTCTTTACTCTCTCTTCTCTGGTCAACAGTCATCATATAACTTATTCATCTAATCACAACAATCTTTGCTTCATTTGATAAAATTGTTCCTGTTTCACAGTAACCGACCTCGGTTACCCCTTAACCGGCATCGATCAACCTTAACTGGTGTCGGTTACCCTGTATTGAACATCAACTGATATATTACCCAAATCTACCTATAGACACCTATTTTATTCATTCTTACTGCCCTCGTGTCATCTCATAGGATACAAAATCATCTGATATATACCCATTCACATGGTGTTGACACGCAACTGATATAAATACCCATTGCAACACAACCTCCCATGGTGTCGATGACCCCTACTCCATTCTATAATCTTGTCCTCTCCATCCCACAAACATTGCCCCCAATCACTACTAGAGTCATGACAACTATCCCAACCGCATACACATACTATCAACAACCACCTATCTCATCTATTACCCATTTTGGATATGTACCCTCTACGTCGATCCCCTATTCTCAACCTCCCTATTCGGCATCACCATACAATGGAATAATGCCCATGTCACAAGTTTAATACCAACCCCCTTATGCCACGGATAATCCCTTCCACTGCAACCTACCAATGACTTCCTTAAGTTAATGATGGAAAAGACGCAAACACTAGAAGCATCGGTTTCTGGCTCATGAAATTCCCTCACCTATGATGATATTTGTAATGAGCTTATTCAATCATCCATTCCTATTTGACCATACCTCGTACACTGGGAAATGCCAAAATTCAACTGCTTCAATAGCAAATAGGACCCACAACAACATTTGTGGTCCTTTAAACATGGGTGTTACATGATCACCCATGACGATGCCTTACTTCGAGGAATTTCCCAATGCCCCTGACAGGGGCTCTGCATTAGGCCGGTACAGTGACTACCAAGACATTCCATCTATTCATTTAATCAAGTAGCCAAAGCCTTCTTAGATCACTTCTCTATCAACATTGTTAAGAAGGTTACCATGACTGATCTTTATGCCACTCAACAATACGACGATTAGTCTATCACTAACTTTGTCGCTTGTTGGCACAAAATAATCAATCAACTCACATTTCAACTGCCTCAAACTGAACTCATGTAGTTGTTTACTCGGGCCTGTGCTAGACACATCTCACCAACCTTACAGGTGTATACCTTATGTACTTTTGATGAGGCATTCACCATGGCATGGAAATTAAAAATGTGTGCTATCGAAGAGAACAAGATCTAACTTCATAACAAGAGCATCACATTCAAATCGAATGATACTTCTTCATCTTCGAAACCAAAAATAATTATTCAAAACCCAAAGGGTTTTCCAATGTCATAATTCTCAAGGCCGAACTCCCTCATCAATCAAACCCAGCCAAACCCCCTTCTAATCTCTCTCATGTCCAAGCTTTCGAGTTTAGACAAGAACAGCGAAAATACACTTCCATAGGAGAATCTTATTCTTCTATTTTGGAAAACCTTGTTAAGGCTGGTGTCATTACCCTCCCACCTATAAAACCACATATTGGTTTTGACCCCGAGTGACCCATGCCCTCCTCCACCCACCCACAGAGATACCCCCTTCATTTTATTCTTCACCCGTGGAAGAGCCTATAATTAGCACGCCACCTTTGACACCTCAAATTTCCAAGCAATTTCGGTGGCACCTCCCTACTCATGCAGGCGATGCAGTCTACCGCCTACACCAACACAAGAATATTCTACTTCGTCTAGCACATCCACTCCTCTACCCGTGGAGGATTCTATAAAAGTACCAAAGTGTCTTTTGATGACCCTTCACCATTGGACCTTCAAGATCCCGTTGGTCTGCTTTCGTCTCTCTTACCCACAGAGTCCGAGGCTAGTCATTTCCTTGTATCTCAAACACATTTCTTGGGATTTCCACTTGATCCATGTTGGCCCCACCTATGTCATTACCATTCTCACACTTGGTCGATCACTGACTATGTTGATAGAGACTTACTTTGGGGATGCCTTCTAAATCCTGTTTCAACACAAATGCAACTTGTCACTCGCTGACACCTCCACTATCTATCCAAAAGTGTTTCGAGCAACCAAACCAAACACAATCATGACTATTACAACACCTTCCACGTCACCACCCTTGGCCCAACTCACACCTCTTCCCATAACCCAACATACATCTACACCTAAACACCTACCCTCGCCTATATCGTCTCCCTTACCTAAACCTATCCCTACCTTGGGGGTCATACCAACATCTAGCCTTACTCACCCACCCATCAAATTAGATTTAGCCACATCTTCCAAAACTAGTGCTAAAATTACTCAGGCCCCTAAAAAGAAGATCTAATCTCCTAGGCATCATACACAAACCTTGCCTACCATACCACTAACACCTTTACCCCTTTTGTCTATCCTAGGACCTCACCCCTCGACCCTGGCCAAGCAACCCCCATCCATTGGTAAACCAAGAACCCAACAACCCGTTTCCTCATCACAGGTCTCTAATATACCCAAGTGACCCACGCAACCTCCGCACTCACCCGTAACCTTCTTACCACCCATACCACCACTACTGTCCATAACTACTTCACTACCCATGACATTTTCTTCTCTTCCACTCACACCTCCTGCCCAACCTACACCACCTACCTCCACAGCACCTCAATTACCCCGTGGGTAACCCATCCTCTTCCACCATCAGCTTTTCCCTCCACATCTTGTACACCTATGTCATCGTTTCCCAAAAAGATGTAACCTAAAGCTAAAAATCCGCTACCCTCTAATAAGGTAGTTAAACCAACCAAACCTTCCATCGCCAACTCTTCTACCACGCCCGTACCCAAGCAGATGCAACCAAGACTGAAGACCGCCCCACACACCAAACTAGTGAACCAACCCATTCCCTCTCCTATAAATCCTCTTCCTCCATAATCAGTTGTACCTATACCCAAACCCACATTCACCTCCCATTGTGATCCACTAGCAAGGTCCTACGCCAAAATCTTAACCAACCTCCTCAAAAATTCTATCATTATGTTCTGCGCTCTTAAACCTTACACCCACTCAAACCCAAAACCAAAGGGTTTGTGAAACCAAAATTTTTGCCAACCATCATGTGTCAAGACATGATGTAGGTAGCTATAAGGCTTTAAAAACTTCCCTTGTCCAATTATGTCCTCCCGAAGAAAATTTTGACGACGACGATCTTCTTGATGAGGACCCCATCTCGCCTTCACCAATTTCCATAGATCTTCTTCCATTACCTACTCAATGACCAATATCTCCACCCCCGCAACTCTTTTATCCACCCCTAAGATTTGAGATCAACATGGTCTATATTAGAGAATTAGCCAAATCACCACCCAAATGTCGTTGTGCCCAGCTCACTTCACAAGGATTTTCTCCCCTGGTGAGGTTTCGCCCGTCATGCCATTATACCACTCAACCTATAGCTTCTCCATTTACCCCCTTCCTTGGATCAACATGATCAACATTGCCACCCACACCTAGAAAGACAAGGGCAAGGAAAAACAAACTGGCCCATTAACTAACCCTATACCCAACATACCATCCGCACCCGTACCCAAAGTCATCATTCGAGGTCATGCATATCCTATTTTTAATGGGGTCACACATCACACAATGCTAAAACAAATACACCAATCCCCCTCAAAAGTTCTTTATATGACCTCATCTAAACCTCGAATCACATCATCAAGCCCTCATAGAAGTCCTTCAATCTATTAAAGTCTTACCAAATGACCCCACACCCGTAGCCTCCATCATTACCCCTCACCACGTAGCCTCTCTCACTAGGTATTCACCTTCCTCTACACCTCCACCTACTTGCCAAGTGGTTACCCTCAGCTTTTCAGATGAAGAGATTGCTCCCTTCCAATCCGATGACCCCGACCCCACTCTTTTCATCTTTGTCTTTATTGATAATATATGCATACAATGTGTTATGATCAATGGTGGTGCTAGCATTAACATCATCTCCTCCCATGCATATGACCAAATGTAGATACCTGCCAATTACATGCATGGTAACCCTGTTATATTGTGTTCCTTCAATGACGCCATGACCTCTACCTTGGGTACCGTCGTTCTCCATGTCCATGTGGGCCCCCACATTGTCCCGAACTTTTCTATGTTCTAGAAGGAGAGTTCCAATATAACTTGTTGCTCGACCGACCTTGGATCCATGCTTATGGGTTGTGTCCCTTCAACTTTACATCGATGCCTCAAATTTGAACACGAGGGACATAATTATACCATCCCTACCTATCCATCACCTTTCAAGACCTGTAACATACTATATAAACCCAATGATGTGCTTATATCGGTAAAGGCATCTGCCACTGTCACCACTTCACCTTCACCCATGACCCTATCCACCAAAATTGCCACCACTTCTACTGCATCTAGCCTTGCTATCCCCATTGCATCTGTAGCCTATACCGTTGACGCACTTGTTTCCCCAACATCTAGTGAGCCATCTATACCCGCTACCCACATACCAACTATTGATCCCTTAGAAGGTGTTTTTCAACACCTCACTCTGGGGAATACCACCTATACAATATCGACACCTTCCTCACCCCGCATGAGTGTTAGAATTTGAGGATTCTAATAAATACATATTTATTCAACTTACAGATTACATAATGTTACAATAAATATATAAATAAATATTACATCATAACATAAGTAAATAAATAAATAATTACAAGAAATAAATAACACAGTGACACAAAGATTTATAGTGGAAAACCCCAATAGGGTAAAAACCACTTTGAAAATAACCTTTTACTTCGAGAACTTATTTTACATCTAGTAAGATCACCTCCTCCTTTATGAACCCTATTTACCAAGGGTAAAAACAAATCACTTGATTTTCACACCTTTGATATATTTTCCGAATATATCAAATGAGGACCTAAAGTCCTTTTTATATAAGGTGATTGCATATGTCTCCCAACCCACCTTTTCAACCTAAATTTGTTGACACATACACCTAGCTTTATAATATTTAATGTTAGAAATATAATCATTTCATGATATTAAATATTTAACCTAAAGTATATACCTAGGTTAGCATAATTAATAATAGAAATATAAATAATTCATATTATTAAATATTAACCTATATATTAGTGATGGACCCATATACATTAAGGGTTGGTCGTGCCACTTAATCATTATGTTGCAATAGCAAGAATATGGGAACCTCCGCTAATACCCTAGTTATGACATCCGCATCAACAAATTTTTTCCTTATGGCCCTCCCTACCTTCCCACTAATCTAACGTATGGGGGAATCGATATGGCCACTTATAAACCCGAACCTCCATCCCAAACCCAACCATTTTCATCGACCTACACTCCCTCACTAACCACTACTTTGCTCACACTTTCCTTCACCGGTGCACATGGAAAGGATTTGGCTTCGATTTTTATGAACAAGGCCACCATACTGTCATTTCTTGTACCTCTCATAAACACAATGATCATAGTGGCATTGGTTTTGACGCTCCACCCTCCAAGAAGGTTCACGTTGACCTTATCCAAGATGGGAAATCTTCCCCCTCTCATTCACCCACATTACCATCTTCACCCATGGAGTCCATAGATCTTGAATCTATTCCTCCTAACTTTTTTTTTTTTTCATAAACACCATTTCCCTAGGACCGCTGACCTATCAACGTGATGGTGAGGCTCCCTCTTCTCTCCCATTCCTATATCCTGACATGATTAATGATGATACACCTTCTATTAATGTCATTCAATGTCAAGATGATGATTCCATCCTCACCTACCTTGGTGCAAAAGACTCTTATATTCATCGGTCGTTACCCTCTGAGATGCAAACCATGTTGAACGAATCAACCATCAAAATCAACATTAACACTCAGGATGACCCACACATTCTAAATATTAGCCAATCCCTAGACGCTATTGAATAGGAAGCCTTCACCTCTTTCCTTCGAGACCATAGCAATGCATTTTCCTGGTCCTATACCATATATACTCGGTATTGACCCAAAAATTGTGGTTCACAATATCATAACCATTCCTGATGCCAAAACCATCAAACAAAAGTTGCGGAAAATGCATCCTTGCATTGCTCTTCTAGTCAAAGAAGAGCTTCAATGCCTACTCTCGGTTTCCTTCATTCCACCCATTGATTATCCCCAATGGATTTCTAACATCGTTCTGTCAATAAAGCAACAGGGGACTCCACATTTACACATTTTTTTGTGACCTCAACCTCACCTATCCCAAAGACGATTTCCCCTACTCCGGCATTGACCAACCGGTTATTCTCACTACGGCCATGAAATGTTATCACTCGTGGATGGTTTTTCGGTCTACAATCAAATATTACTAGCTCCAGAGGATCAACACAAGATTGCCTTCATCACCCCTTGGGGGACTTTCTACTATCGAGTCATGCCCTTTGGCCTCAAAAATGTCGGTGCTACATATCAGCAAGCCATGACTTATATCTTCCATGACATCATGCATCACATATTGGAATATTATGTCAATGATCTACTTGCCAAATCCAAGCATCAAACCGAACACTTGCCCGTTCTTAAAGTCATCTTTAACTCGCCTCATCAAGTATTGTGTTCATTTTCAACCAAAGAAGTGTGTCTTTGTGGTACTTTCCGAAAAACTCCTAGGTTTCATCGTTTCTTTGCATGGCATAGAAGTCAATCTTGCTAAAGTGAAGGCTATTCTTGAAATGCCGCCACCCACTAATATCCGTCAACTTCACAGCCTACAAGGAAAGTTGTAATCAATTCATCATTTATCTCGCATGGTTTTCGACCACTGTGTCACCATTCCATCATCTTCTCAAGAAAGATGTTTCATTCAAATGGGATGATGAATGCCATAAAGCCTTCAAAGCCTTAAAACAATACCTCCTTCAACCACTAGTGCTCATTCCTCCTAAGGATGACCAACCCTTTTACCTATATATTTCTGCCATTGACCATTCTCTAGGTGTCATGCTCACTCATCACAATGACCAACACTGAGAGCAAGTGGTTTATTACATAAGCCGTACCCTTCTTGACTACGAAACTAGATATACCCACGCTGAAAAACTTTGTCTAGCCTTAGTTTTCATCGCCACCAAACTCCGTCATTACCTACTCAACCACAAAACCTTCGTCATTACTAATACGACTGTTACACTATATGTATGCCAAACCTTATCAAAATCAATGTGCCACATGTTGGCTTATGCTTCGACCAACCTCGACCTCAAATTCATCCATCAAAAGTCCATCAAGGGCCAAGCTATTACCGACCATTTGGTCGATGCACCTATTTTTGGGAATCAACCCTCTAACTTCGACTTCCCAGATGAGTCTATAGCTACCCTTTCCCTGGATGAACCCACTTACCAAATGACACTCTTCTTCGATGGCTCCAAGTGTCAGCATGGGGGTGGGGTTGGTGTTATCCTCATTCCGCAAGATAGTGAACCTATGTATTTGTCTTTCAAACTCGATTTTGATTGTACAAACAATATTGTTGAATACGAAGCACTCGTATTGGGTCTCCAGGATGCTTATGCCTTAGATGTTAAATCAATCAACATCTTCAGTGATTCTCAATTCATCATAAAACAAGTAAATGGTATATGTCAGTTCCGTAATGAGATACTTCAAAAGTATAAGCATCACGTAGACATACTTTTGACCACCTTTGACTGTTACACACTTCAAACCACCCCACGTTCTACCAATAAATTTGTGGATACCATGGCCTACTTAGCTTCTCAGATACCTGCTTCACCCGAGACTCTAAAATATTTGTCACCATACAAAGGCTACAATCACCCTCTTATTTACCTCGTGAAGTTTACTCCGTTGGAGTTATTGCCCTTGACCCACGTGACCTTTGGTATAAGAAATATGCAGACTATCTTTCCCTTTCCATTCTACCCATTGATCTCACTCATAATAGACAACATCCCTTTCTTAAAAGTGTCTCCCGTTATGTCTTAATGGGTGGTCTTCTTTATAAGCACAGGCTTGAATAAAATTCTCTTACGATGCCTTTCGAAATCTGAAATTCCCTACACCATTAAGGAAGTCCACGATGGAATTTGTGGAGGTCACTTTAGTGGTTTAGCCATCACAAAGTGCATTCTTCACCTAGGCTATTATTGGCCAACCTTAAACCACGATTGTTGTCATTATGTCAAGCATTGTGTAAAATTCCAACAACATGCTAATCTTCATCACACACCTAGTCACGCCTTACAGTCGCATGAGACCTTTGGCCTTTCTCTCAATGGGGTTTGGATCTTGTTGGTGAGATCAACCCCCATTCTTCACAACGCCACCAATGGATCATAACCACTACCGAATATTACACCAAATGGGTAGAGGCCATTCCTCTCATTTCTACAAAAGCTGAGAAAATATGTGAATTCATCAACCATCACATCATTTGTCATTTTGGTGTCCCTCACCACATTATCACTAATAATGGAAAATATTCAAAAACAAAACCCTACACAAACTATGTGATGCTTTTGGCATCCAACTTAGTTTCCAATCACCTTATTACCCAAAACCAATGGTCAAGCTAATCAACCAATAAAATCTTGAACAAAATTCTCATGAAGGTAGTCAATGATATCTGGGAAAGATTGGCATACGCACATTCTTTCACCTTGTGGTCTTATCATACTAGTATTCACACTTTGACTCTTTGTCACCCCCTTTTCTCCGGTTTATGGTACTAAGGTTGTCTTACCTCTCGAAGTACATATTCCATCTCTTTGCATCTCACTACAAGACATGCTCAATGATGATGAATTTCACTAGGATCGTTTGGTGCAACTTGAGTTATTAGATGAGTGTCGTCTCAACGCTCTTGACCATCTCCAAATCTACCAAAAATGTATCAAACGTGCCTATAACAAATGTGTTCACGAATGAACCTTTCAGGTCGGTGACCTCGTCCTGAAGGAAAATCAACATGTAACCAAAGAGGATAAAAGTAAATGGGGAAAATTTACTCCTAATTAGCTTAGACCCTATATCGTTACCCATGCCTATGGATCAGGTGCTTATCGTTTGTCTTCACTCGAAGGTAAACCCGAACCTAAGCCCTATAATGCCTTGCATCTTTAACCATTATATTGTTGATGTCAAGTCCTATATCATTTTCTATCATTTGATCGCTCATCCCTTGAGTATTGTTCACCTTCCATATTACCCATTTTGAGGATCCATGACTAAACAAGAATCATGTGATTACCCGTCACCTTTTAGCCTTGTCTTCAATATGAGTACCACGTCTCTACTCATAGCATGATTCTCATGGATACTTTTCATCTTCTTCAAGATGGAAACCCATGTTCGTTCATCACTCAAAACCACCTCTTCCATAGTTAATCTTTGTGTGCTACGTTCTTGTCTTCTAAACAAGAACCTAATCTTCCTCTATAGTCTTGTCCATGACTTAAACATCTAAAAACAAAAAGGGATACAACTCCTTGAGTCAAACTTCCAGCAAAAGATGACTCCCCCAAATGGGACATCTCTTCTTTATATTCTACCACTATAAATAGACTACTCCCTTGAAGGACAACTATATAAATTCATTACAAAAATATAATAAATATTCAAAATCTTCCTACATCGATCAAATTCACGAAGACCTCAAGGAGATAATATATTCATCCCATCTAGACTTCCCGCATCGATTAGTCTATTACAAAAAAAAATGAAGAAAAAGATGAAATTTTTGTCATGGACTTGCCTATTTTTGATCCTAGGGTTTCTTGCTAAGAATAACATCCTGTCATACACTAAGTTACACTAAACCACCCATCCTCACCTCATTTACCTTCTTATCCTAACTCCCTCTCTACTCAAGGGACTCACCACAACCGTGACATTTCGTGATCATGTGAATTTTCTTCACCCTTAGAATAGTCCATTATGCAAGGCCTGTAGGGTCTTACGTTCATAAGCCCATCTGGGGTATGGTAGACTCATTAGGGTTCTTATCAATTAGGTGCTTTTACCACCTCTTACCATTTACCTTCCTCATTACTTATTGATTATCCTATACAAGGCTAGATCATCGACACCTCTATTTACAACAACTCAACCATGCCTACAACCTGACCTCAACTCAATCATGCCACCTCTTACCTTTCTACCTTCTTCATCACCTATTGATTCTCCTATAATGGGACCAACTCATCCAAACTTATATTTCAAATAACTCCATCATGCATATGACCTGAACTCAACCATGCCTATGACCTACATTCACCCGTGCCTAACACCTATCAATCCATTCCTCTACTTCATCCTAATCTTCCCTAGCTTATGGGATAACTACATCGGCCTGAGGTCCCTTTTCATCGGGACTATGTAGGCAAGCACTTCGAGGGCATGGGGCCCTTGGAGATTAGTTCAGCCACTCTCTACCCTAACCAATTCCCTCTTCCCCTTTCCTATTCACATTATACCCTAATTAGTTTCCTTTTTATATCGTAATTGGAAATTAAACCAAATAAACAACAATTTCTTAACATCTTTACCATCATCACTCATACATTCATTTCATCTTATCTACACTTTATTTACCATAATCATACATTTTCCTACAAATCATCTTAACATAAGCCACACCATCATTGATTGCACAAATTAATGAATTTGAAACTCAATCCATGCCTATGACCTAACTTGATCCATGCCTAAACCAACCTAACTCGATCCATGCCTAAACCAACCTGACTCAATCCATGCCTAAACCAACCTAACTCCATCCATGCCTAAACAAACCTAACTCAATCCATGCCTATGACCTAACTCAATCCATGCCTAAACAACTAACTCAATCCATGCTTATGACTTGACTCCATCCTTGCCTAAACAAACCTGACTCCGCCATGCCTACACGACCTTGACTTTATCAGGCCTAATCCACTTGATTTCCACCTATCTATATATAGCAATGCAGATTAAAACATGTACACCATCCATACTATAAACACCATCCTCTATAAATCAGATAGTTTGTATAAAAATACATGTGAACATATATCCCAATAACAATCATAATCATCTCAAATCACTCAGATACATCCTCACCATCTTGGCTTGCAGCAGGTATATCATCAAAAATCTTAAAAACTCTCATGTACATCCTCACCATCTTTGGCACGCAGGCCAATATATCATCAAAATATCAAAAACTCTCATGTACATCCTCACTCTCTTGGCACGCAAGCCGATATATATCAAAAATACATGACTATACAAAATAGGAGGTACATATGGCTATCAGACATCACCCTACTTGGATATCCTCCATATCTGTCTCACCTATCTCCTCCTCCACCTCTTCCCCCACATGACGTCCTAGCTAACATCTCACCACCCACCATTGGTCTTGGTCAAATATCTGCTGGTACCTCACTTGGGTCTCGGCCTCCATGAACCGGTGGTCTCGCCCGACCACTCTGCGCAGTCTCGATGGCCCCTTGTGCTCTCCACACTATGGGTGTGTGACCTCGTCCTCTCACTCAAGGCCTACTATGCTCTATACTCCCCATAGGATAGAAAATCTATCCCTGCGGCCATCAAAATATCCTGATAATACCGACCTCACCTAAGGCATCTCTCAACCTTCTTATCATATTATTTTTTTGGTGGTGTCGTAGGCCTCGGCCCTCCCTGTATCGTGTCTCTCGGGACCACATGTCCCCACTTTTTACCTATAAAGAGGGACCATGTCCTTGTGCCTGTGAATGTCTTGAGGACCACAAAATCACTCCTACTTGTATCTATCAATCACCTTGGCATCATCAATCTTCCGGTCTATCACCTCCTCCTCCTGCCCTGTCGTCACGGTTGGGTGTGGTAGAGTTAGTGGCCTCTCCACGCCATCCCTCCTATCTTGTGGGAAGGGAGGGGTATACTCTTAACCAACCCAGCCACCATTTGACCTTACCCACCCTTAATGCAACCCACCACCCATGCCTATATTACCAATACTTGTCCTTAATTACGTTTAGGGACTTGTTATTTTACCCGTACCTCGGCCCTACCCGTGTCGTGACCTCACTACCTAGACCTGGAACATTGTTAATGACCTATGAACTCATGTGCTCACTATACCTTGTGACATTGTTACCTGTGTTGTTTGACCTAATGACCTTACCTTTCCTATTATCGTGCCATTTATCTTGACCCAACCTTTGGTGTACCAAAACATACCTAAATGTTCTTGCACTTGACCTGTGATTTACTTCCACACCATATCTTATACCTTGGATACCATAATCACTTCAACCTTGTTCGGATAAACCTATCGACCTTAGACGATGTAGAGTTTGCAAGATCTTCACCTAGAACCGTGTCGCAGTTTATAACATGTGCGCACGTTTGACTACCACTACCTTTGACCCTGGCCCATTTACCTATTTTCCTATCTTTGACCTCTACCCTTTCCCACATTCGCCCACATCTACGCTCCTTTTTAGCCATATCCACCTTTTATCAAACCACTCACCACTTCTGTCTTCTACCTCACCAGTTCTTGGTTTGAGGGGGATCACCTTCACCCACGCTTGGGGAACATCACCTTTACCCACACATGGGGCAACCACATCTTATTTTTGTCAGTTTACTTACCAATACAAGCAATGCAACAAAAAGGGGCAAAATGTAGACACCAAAATTGGGTCACACTCCCCTTGGCACCCCATTGAATAATTAACCCAAACATACTCACCTAACCACACCCCCTCCACACCACATTAATATTAATTTAGTTAATTTAATTAAATTAATACCCATCCTCACAATATTCATCATTTAATTACATTAATTGACCTAATTTCCACCTCACCTAGACACCTCATCCAACCACCTCACCCTAGACCTATTCTTGGCATGTTGCCATAACTAACAATAACTAAGTCTTACTTGCCTTAATGAGCTAAGATTTAGTCTAAACCCTAAAATCTCTAAAATCTAACCACATTCTCACCCATTAGAAGGGAGTTTTCATTCTAATCCAAGGGAAAAAACTAATCGGGCCCAATAAATTAGAAAGATCTTCCCATTTTAGTAAACATAGGGAATCCTGCCTTAATTGACGTCGGTCACCCCTAAATTGACGCGTCATTCAACCCAAACCGTCATCGGTTGCCATTTATTCACCTAAACTACCTTGTTTTTGGGTTTGGCACATTCTGAGAGAAAGAGGATGAGAAAAGAGTTACATGCAAGTAGAACCAACATCCTTTCACGTATCCAGACATCCAGAGCCATCACCAGGATAGATATTGAAGCATTGCACTCACGGAATCATTCTGGGAGCCACTGCTATGATACCAAACACCATTCTTTTGATCAACTACCATTACCATTCAGCCATCAAGTCTACATCACAGTAAGTACATTTCTACCAACATTGTCCATTTTAGTGTAGTTAGCTTCTATTATTTTTGTCATCAATTTATACTTTGCATGCTCATTCCTCCATCTCTTTCTAGCTTATAACTCAAATATTTCCTTTACCCACATCACCAAATCACCCATTCTTGCCTACTTGTTCATTCCTGAGTATACCTGATACCCCTATCAACCTCTTTATCCACCCTACCCTCCTTATTAGATTCCGATCAAACCTGCAATCAGTTTTCCTTGATTCTCTTACACCCCAACCTTATCGACACCGGTTACCCATAACTCACATCGCCGTTCTACATAAACAATCATCGATCGTGCAATACCAACGCGTCGGTCTCTTTGTTTATACCACTGACCCGAACATAACATAAAAACCTCTACTCGGTGACCTAAACAACCGAGAATCAAACCACTGGCCTCTTCTAACAACTTTGACACCTACTTATTATTTAGATCTCGGCTATAACGTAACCTATTAGATTAGATTTGCTTATTGTGCTTGAATGAGAAACCTAAATCATATCATCTACAGTAGGATTTCCTTTATTTCGACATTAATTTATTTTAAACAGTGGATTGACAACCATCTAGGAAGTATCACACTTCCTGGAGCTAGCACTCGCTAGGCAATCCACTATCATATATCACTTAACTCCCTTTTTGTGGTCTTGTTTTCTATTACAGGTATTTCCTCCTAGCCAAAAGGAAGCTCTCATAATTGGCATTGGATCGAGAAGTCGAGAACATGTGCAACAACCTTCAACAAAATATTATAAACAGTATTCCTCCTCACCCATTTCCTTATCTATTTCGTCATTCAAAACGTAAACAAAACAGTGAAACAAACACTATGTAATGATGGATAATTTTGGTTGGATCTTGATTGTTGATATGTCTGAGTATGGTGATTTAATAGTTCAATTGATCTTGATTATTGTTTAAATTGTTATCTTTCCTTATTATATGTGTTTCCAAAATGATGTGAATGAATTTTCTATGTATGAATGAATACTTGGTTAAATATCATGACAATTATGCATGTTAACATCTTGATAAGAAAACACAAAAGATGGACCGTAGTAGTTGTACACGCTTTGTGTGAGAATTCAAATCTCTCTCTGAATGAGGTGTTAGCACGTATAGAACTTGAGTGAAAACAAAGACTACATTTTGGTTTCGTTGTTGGGACCTCTTTTCAATTTTTCTGCCAGGATGTTGCATACAGATGGCATATCAACTATCTTTGGAGAATATTTAAAGTTGGGTGGAAGATGAACAAGACCGATTTGCACAAAGGTATAAGCACTGGGCCTGAATTTAATGCACATAAGTGGGTGAAAGATAATATTATCATGAATTATATAATACATTTTTAAGCTTCTTTCCAATAGAGTTATATTAGTGGTTGGCAGCATACACATCAAATAAATCTTGGCACCCTAGAGCGAGGATTTGGATGTAGGAAGATTATCATACGCTTCTTTGATGCACATGAGGAATGGACTAGAGCTGTAGATTATTGGTGGGCTAGTGTTTTATGAAATTATGTGTTGGAATATGTTATTTCTACATATTTTTTCCTAAAGGAAGCTAAGTTTAAGTTTTTGTTGTGAGCACGAGAGGATCCTATTTACCCGTTATTCCTTTAGCTATAAAGATCTTGATGGTAGAAATGGATTTGAGAGATTACCTATGGCTAGCTAAACCCCCACCATGTACAGGGGAAGGAGTAGGTGTGGAGAAGGATGGCAGAGGGCTGAAATGAAGATAGGCAAAGAGAGGAAATATGACTCAAGTTTAATGAAGCTTGAGAGAGGGAAATTGAAGTGTCGATGGAGTTGAGGAGAATGATGGCTCACAAAGGTTTTGAAGCTCTCGTGGAAGATGAGGATCCGCAGCATCATGCCCTCCCAACTCTAGGAAAACACAATAGAGAATCCCCATCGGCTTCAGATGAGAGTGGGTCAGAAGAAAGAATGAGAACCGTGGGTGCGCATCTAACTCAACACTAGCTACCTAACCCTTACACTTGGTGTTCTAGATATAAATGTAGTTAAAGGATAGAGTAGTGAAGGTAATCAGGTAGATATAGGTATATATTTTGTGTTGAATCAGGAAGTACATCAGACTAGTAATGCGCCCATATAGCACACAACAAGCACCATTGTTTGGGAGTATCTCTTGTAGAGATTATTTTCAGGAGCTTAACAAGATAGAGTATTGCACATGCAGACCATTGGAAGAACTTTTGTAGGTGTTACGACAATGCATAAACAAGTGGGTGTCTCATTCATACTACAATTGGGACACAAGGAAGTTCATCATTTAGGTCATAACCCACAAAAGGGGGCACGGGAGGATCGAGGAGGATCGAGTCATTGACCACCACATGAGGGAATCTAGGAGGAGGATCTGGTTCAGGTATGGCCCTACTCTAGGGACAGGGTCCACCACCACAAAAAATCCACAACTAAATCATCCTCAATGAGACACACCCCTCAAGTTTATTTTGATATGTCACTCCATTTACAAGAGTATAGAGGTATAGAAGATGCATCAAAAGCATGTGCACAAGTGTGAATTATTATGGCATCGCTCTTAGGGAATTACAACTTTAATAGGAAGGAAAACCAATTTTCCACTACGCTTCAAGGGCACACATATAGTTGGTATAAAAGTATGACCCACATCAAATCTGTGGTGGACTATAATGCTCTACGCACAACATTTTTGGTTGAGTTCCACATTCCATAGTTTGAGCAACAGAGCATTAGCACACTCAAGGATATCAAGCAGGTTTATCAGAAAGTGTGAGGGAGTATGATGTGCATTTTAAGACATTATTTTCTAAATTGTCTTATGATATCCATCCAAGTTAGCATGCACAATGGTTTTTTGGGGATTTTGACTCCATTCTGAAGGGCATTATCTCATAAGATGTATATTGATCCACATGAGGCATTGGAAGTCATTATGTGCGCTAAAGCGAGTTAGAAGTGTAGACATGGGAGTTAGTCCTTTTCTATAAGTGTAGATAGTAGCTATAGAAAGTAATTGTAGAATCTCTCTACCAACTCCATGCATGAGACTAAAAGTGGTATATGGTGCAATGATTGTGAGGTTGAGGACACACTAAGGATAACTATCCACATAGGATAGTGTGCGTGTTGTTACAATCTTGCAAGATTTGTCATAAGAATCATGATGTGTGGAATTTCCCACTCTTACAGCACATTCAGAAGAACGTGTCCATGTATTGTAAAATTTGTGATGCCCATACCCATGACATAGTTGATTGCAGACCGATTGACCATATCCATGAAGATGTTGAAACAGGATTGCGCCAAACTAGTGTGATAAGCGGATCAAAGGAGTAGGAAGGAAAAAAATGAAGAGCGTAACAATGGGGATAATAGAAATGGATGCTTCCAAGGAGGATATTGAGGACGAGGTTGTGGTGGTGGTAGAGGCAGGTTCGTGCAAGGAACTTGTTATACTTATAGGTCCCCTGATCATTACCAATGTGAATGTCCACAAAATATAGTTTGCACATGGTGTGGGAAGAAGCATAAGTTAGAGGATTTATAGATCTATATGAGCACATGAGTAAGGCTAAGAAGAAGGAAAAGGGTGTAAGGATGATCAAGGTACAACACGCTAATTCTAATTAGTGGATGCCTAAGAAAATGCCTGATCTAGAGTTACAACCCATGTTGGTGACTACACGCACGGAGGCAACACGTGCACGTGAGCCTCTAAAGGCTAAGCCCCTCATCAAGAGAGAATATATTATACATGTTAAGTATCTATATGTTTCACATCATAAGGAGTTCTATCAAGAGACTAATATGGGAGTGATCGATATAGCTACAGGGTGAAATACAATTCTTGAAGAAATATGCATGAAAAGAGAGCACGTAAAGAACATTGAACTACCACAAAAGGATGTGGATGATTTTAAAGAGGTATGTAAGATGTTATGCAGGAGAATATCATCCCATTGTTAGGGGAATGGTTGTGAGAGAAGGTTCCACACACCGAGTTGAGCATGCGAGTGATAGATACTACATATGAAAAATTTCCACCACATAACCATGAGTATGATAAAGAAATTACTCTGGATGTAGTAATTGATGGGTGGTTGGTAAGTAATATCTTGATAGATATAGGTGCTGAAGTGAATGTACTAACTCTAGGATGCATGGAATCAGATGGGGAGACCAACATTACAACCATCTTCTAATGTGTTGTATATGGTGAACAAGACTAGGGCTATGCCTATTGGGGTTTTGAAGGATGCTTCTATTACAATTTAGGAGCCAAGTTTACTAGGGACTTTGAAGGTATTGGAGCTTGCTAAAGCAGAAAAATTTCCAGCACTACTTGGGTGACCCTGTGTTATGTGAATCATGTAGATATGTGCTTCAAAAAGGGATACATCATCTTGAGAATAAGGATGAGTGTGTGATTATACCTTTGAATGAGGCAAGATCTACACATTATGTTAAGCCTTTCGAGTGAAAAATAATTAAATAGGATTTATGCATGCATTGTACGAGATCCTGAGACTGTGGAACCATCCAAGGAAGGCATGCTTTAATGGAAGATGTGCAATCGGTTAGTTAGTGAAACCACAAGTGTTTCTTGTGATAACTAGGCCCATGGCACGTATGAAATGGTTGAGCATGAGATGAAGGGAGAGTAACTATGATGATCGATTACCACATGGTTAGGCGCATGGGAAAAGTTCAGTTACCTAGATATATTGGTGAATAAAATCCTGATTCCTTCTTGTGCACCATGGAGGAACACTAGAAGAATGAAGGTGATCAAAGGAACATGTTGGTTATACATTACACACATGGGAAACACACAGAGATAACTTGTTGGGATGGCGAGAAGTGAGAATCACCTTTTCAACCAAGGTTCACATGGAGAAATGCACCTACACATATATGTGAATATCATGGGAAGACTCCTACTTTGGTACATGTCCATAATTATGAGAGAATATGGGCACAAGTCTAGGAGGCCTTACCACCATCTCTATGGGTACATAAGTTTTATTCCACTCGCACGGTTCGCATGCACATGCATGTGCATGGTATGTACATGCTGAGATCAAACAAGAGACTGCAAACTAGGCGAGATATGACTGTAGGTATGGTACATACATTTGATTATTTTTCTAATAAACCTCCAGTCCATGAAGCATTATAGATCATGAAGCGCATCACATTGGGGGATAGCAGAAAAAATAGGAGCTCATGCTTGAGTTACTTAGAGAAATTGATCCCGAGGCATGCCTAGATATTAGAGGAACATAGGAGATACAAATGGGTCACACTTGGAGAGGAGGGAGAAAGAAAAGGGTAAAATGGTGTACCTCATTGATGATGAAGAGGTTGAGAACTTGGATATTAACCATACATAGAGGTGCGTGCAAAGTAATGGACACATGCAAATGAGAAGGCTGCACATACCATGCACCCATAAAGACTAAGAAGGTAAATATTGGTACTAAAGACATGCCCAAGGAGGCCATTATTGTGATTACTTGGTAAAAGAGGTAGAAAATATTATTGAGATTTTACACAACTTCCAGGATTTGTTCCCGTGAGATTACATGAGTTGAAAGGAGTGCACCCCTCATTAGGAGAAATGAATATTAAGCTGAAAGAAGGTGTGCAACCGGTTCAAAGAGGCCTTATAAGATGAACCCGAACCTAGGTGTGAAAGTAAAGGAGGAAATTGATAAAATGCTTAAGTCTAGGATCATTGAACCAATTGAGAAATATGAGTGGGTTAGCCCTATGGTCATAAGCATCAAAGGATGGAAGGATCAAGATCTATGTAAATTACAGGAGAACTCAATGACATGTGTCATAGATCCTTTTCCCACCCATTCATGAGAAATCCTTAAAGGAGTTATAGGTAACAAGATCTATTCTTTTATAGATGGATTTTCAGGATATCATCAGGTGCATTATTATGCCGAGAAGATCAGAGAAAGACCACTTTCACCAATGACTAGGGAATTTTAGATATATTGTTATGCCTTTTGGATTAAAGAATGCACCAACAATATTCTTGCACATTGTTATACAGGCCTTTCATGATTTTATTCACAAGTTCTTGTAGGTTTATTTAGATGATTGGACTATTTATGGGTTGAGTTAAGGATCACTATGATAATCTAAGGCTGTGTTTGAGAGATGCAGATAATTGAGAATTTCTATTAATATTAAGAAGTGTATCTTCACTACACCTTTGGAACTCTACTTGGGCACATCATTTCCAAGGAGGGATTATTGGTAGACCCGTCCAATATAGTTGTGATTATGGATTTAGAAGAACCTACCATCCAAATTGAAGTGTGTGGATTTTTGGGGCATACGGGCTATTACCAAAAATTTATCAAAGGATATGCGAAGATTGTTGCACCCATGGAAGAGTTTCTCAAGGCTAAAGGAAAATTTCATTGGGGTGATGCACAATAACAAGAATTTGACACCTTGAAGGAAAGATTGACTACCACACCTATTTTGCACTTTCCTTCATGGAACAAACCCTTTCATGTGTCATGTTGATGCTTCCATCATGATGATTGGCATAGTCTTGATGCAACATGGAGAGGGAAATGTGATCACCCCATATGCTTTGCAAGTAGGAAGTTGACACCAAGATAGAGAAATTATACTACATTTAAGTGAAGCACTTTCTATAATTTGTGTGCTTCATAAGTTTCATCAATACTTGTTGGCTACTCCGTTTATCTTTATATAAATCATATGGCATTGAAATATTTTGTCAACAAGCATGTTTTAAAAAGCTGCATCTGTAGGTGGATACTTCTCTTTCAAGAGTTTGATTTCACAATTGTTTTCAAGCTAGGAAAGAGCAATTCAGGGCCTTGATCACTTATCAAGAATCAATTTGGTGAGGACATGCAGAGTATTAAGAAACAATTGCCTGATGCGTAGTTGTTTAGGTTGAATCATGCACCCACATATTTGGAAGATATAGTAGTATTTTTGCTGCACTATATTAACATGAATAGGGATGAAGTCTCTGGAGAAAAAAAAGCTTAGTATACGTGCAAAGTGCCTTATCACTGATTGGAGGTGACTTGTACAAAATGGGCAGAGATGAAGTCTTGTGTCGGTGTGTGCTTGAACATGAGTGTGAAGCCATTATGGAGGAAGCTCATGGGTATAGCAGGAGGAAATTATGCATGTGATGTGACTACATGCAAAATCTTGATGGCTGGACTTTGGTGGGAAGACTTTGTATAAAGATGAACTAAGGCATTTGTTAAAGTATGTGATCATTTTCAAATAGTTGGAAAGCCTAGAAGTAGGGATGAGATGCCCTTGAGACCTATAGCAGCGCAAAACCTTTTGAGAAGTGGGACATTGAATTTTTAGGACCTATTACACCACATGTGCATAGGATTAGAGCATGTTATATTATTACATACACATATTATTTGACAAGGTGGGCAGAGGTTGTGCCTACTAAGGATTACACTACAAGCCACATTAACAAGGTTCCTTTGGGAAAACATTATTAGGGTATGGTTTCCATTAATCTTGACTAGTGATAGAGGAACTCATTTCTTGAATGAGACAATCAAATTCTATTGGCAGATTTTATGGTAGCACACCATAAAAATACCCTTATCACCCTCAAGCTAATGGTACTTTGTAGAAGCTTTTCAACAAGATTTTGGGACAAACACTTATGAATATTTGTGATGTTGGAAGAAAGGATTGGGATGATAAAGTGTCAATTATACTTTGGGCTTACAGACCACTTATAAAAGGTTGAATAAGGCCACACCCTTTCATTGGTGTTTGTATGAGGTTGTACTACAAGTGAATTCATGTTCTCCATCCTTGTATATTACATGCATGTGGATTTTGATGACAAAGTTGTAGAAGAGTGCATTGAGAAAATAATGCAATTAGATGAGAAGCACACAATTACACGTTGGAGCTAGAAGACTGATAAGGTGACACAAAAGTTGGCATGACATGATAGGCACATTAAGAAAAAGAAATTTGATGTTGGAAAGATGGTCCTTCTATGACTCCAAGTTTGCATGCCACCAGGAAGTTGAAGGTGCATTGATTAGGACCTTTTGTAGTAACCAAAATACTTGAATTAGGAATGTGTTAGTTGCAGTGTTGATGGAACTATGTTTCCCGGTTACTTTAATGGGAGTAGTTGAATCCCTACTATAAATAAGATTCTTGGTATTTACAATAAGGAAGTATTGCCACTTAGATTAGGCTTCCCTTTCATGTTTTTTTTCTTTTTTTCAGTTATTTGTTTTTTCTTATTTTTGTAATAATAAGTTTGTTTGCATGTGCAAGACAATGATTACTATTTATTGATTTCATGTGTAGAGGACCACACATGCTTTTAGTGGGGTGAACCACGTGAACTAGGTGTATATGTGCGAAAAGAGATCTTGTTGGTACTTGTACTTGTGGAAAAGATGATGGAGCTAAATGCGTGAATTTACATGATGTTAAAAATGGTGGGATACTATTGGAAAGATGCTAAGAATGATGGAATTTCTCATATTGAAGACCATGCAAGGAAAAGGCTGCGTAGTGTAACGCGAGGTAGGCGTAGAGAAGGATGGACTACTTGGTATAAAGCGCAGAGGAAGATGTTGCAACACAACTAAGCTTACACAAGATGTTTGTGGCTTGGAAGTAGTGAGCGTGCTAGAAGGTTAGAATGCAACACACGAAAGAAAGAAAGTAGAAAAAATGTGAAAAAGTAAAAAATCATAATTAAAGCTACTATATGGTAGGTGGTGATAATAAATATGAGAGGGTTTTAGAAATATATAAAAATGGCGCCAAGAGGGTTCATTCTTTACCTTTCCATGTGAAGAATTATAAGCATTGAAGAGTGTGAAGTTGTGTGATTGTATGAAAATTTGAAATGAAGAGTGAAGAATAGAAGCAACCCATATCAAGCGAGATACATGGTCATTTGTGGAGCTCCTTCATGAGGAAGTTTGAAGCTTAAAGGCATAGAGGTTTGGATTTATGAGAAGGGGTTATGAACTAGGGTTTTCAATGCACGAACTTGAGCTAGGGCATGTTATTTACAGGACAAGAGATAAGTTCTAAGAAAGAAGTAAGGAGGGTAAATGAATCAAATTGTTTGGCGTGAATGGTTAGAAAGAAGGAATGAAACCCAAAAGAGCATTTCGAATGGTAACAAAGGGAAAAGGGAAAGAAGAAAGAACCATAGGTTGAGGTTGAAGAAGCACAAGAAGAAATATTTTTGAAAATGTAATATCCAAAAGGTGTCATTATGGGACACGTCTGGAGTCCCACATTTGAAAATGCAAGGTGAGTGACTATAATCATCACTCTAATGTAAACAAGCGCTAAATAGAGAATGAGTTGGTGCAGAAGACAAACCAAAGGATTGTTGATAATAGACAATTTATGATGACAAAGGGCACCATATTTTGGAGGGTGCGGAGTACTTCAGATTTATGAGTTGCCTTAATTTGGAAAATCAAAGTGCCTTTACCAGTGGCTAATGTCATAAGTCCATGAGGACTTATTTTCCATTTGTAGGTAGGCGAGTGCACATTACCACGCCCATGATTGGAAGGATTACATGGTTACAAAAATTAGGTACTTGAGATTAGGACATATTTGAATGATGAAGTAGGAGTGGAGGCTAATGTGGTCGAGATGAAATATCAAAAAGGAGGGTGCGCCATGTGACGTTTATAGGCTCACCGACCCTATTGTCAGGATTATCGAGCATTTTCTAACCTAAGTTAAGCACACATGAGAGATGGGTTCAAGTTAATAAGAAGTGGCTCCACATTTCAAAGAAGATGTCTGAGGGAACAATATACAACCTTGTTGTCTTTATTACAGAAAGGATTATTGAGGAATCGCATGCGGGTGATAAGATCTCTTGGGGAGTGATCCTCCTCTCAATCATCTTCACAGAAATTGGATTCCCAGATGGCCCCAAGGATAAGATGTGGAAATACCCACCGAGAACAAATCCCTTACAGAAGATTTCATAATTATACCTATGATGGAATTACTAACACATAAGATAAGGGTGGATATGTGGTACATGTGAATGCGTGAGGAATTTGAGCATGAGTGGCGCATCCCCAGTGACTTTCCCATAGTTATGGATGGAAAGGAATAATTCATGGTGTACCAACACTTTTCCTTCGAAGGTTTCTACCTAAAGGATGGAAAGAATATTCCTTGGTGTAATTTACCTTATGCTTTCACAACGCATGCTATTTTTTCAAGCATTAATGAACAAGTTCTCGACACATGTAAACTAAGGTTTGATGTTGATAAGGTAGATTATGACTACCACACACTATGAAAAATGTATGTGTACCTAGGGAAGGTGGCCTACATTAAGACTATGATATCAGATGATATCAATATCAATCTACAACCTTGGTGGTAGGGAATGAGGAAGCAAAAAAGGTATACATCTACCTGAAGCCTAAGTTGGTCAATGGAAAATACATCAAGGATGAGTTCAAGGTCTTAAAGCCACCAAAGGGTAGACAAATGGTTGGGACAAAGAAAGCATGTGAGGTCACTCCTCTAAGGTCTGAGAGGAAGAAAAGACTAAGGATGAGGAGGAAGAGGAAGAGGAAGAAGATAGCATCATGCTTGACCAAGGCACTAAAGCGAGTTCAAGAGAATGTATGAGGAGTGAGATAGTGGTGCAGGGAAACCATAAAAACTTGTGAAGACACCAACAACCTCACCACCTAAGCCTAACTAGAAAAGAAGAAGAGGAGGAGATGAAGGTTGGTGTGCAAAGGTGACACTGGTGAACAAGAGGTAGTCGAGGAACTCAACCATGAGAAGGAAGCATAAGAAAACAAACCACTAGTCCATTATTTGGAGGAAGAAGGGTATAGGGAGGAAGGCGTCAAATATGATGTAGAGATACATGAGGTACACAAGGTGCATACAGACCATCTCGAGGGTGAGGAAGAAGATAAAGGAGATAGGACACTAACAAGGGATGAAGTGTTCGGAAGACCAATGGTACACACTCAAAATGAGTAACATACATATGTACAAGACGCGTTGCAATGGTGGAAGGAGGAAAAAGGATGAGGTCATGTGTAAACCTCAAGTGATCTACATTGATTATCACCCATCCAGGTGTCTACATGCACGGTTTTCAAAGTTTTGTGGTGACAAAGAATATTTATGGATGGGAACTAATCAACCCGAGAGGGTGTAATATGCACACAAGAAAGATGCTAGCATAGAGCATGCAGACTCGTATGGATGATCCTAATTTTTAAATTGCTAAAGACACATTTTTTACATTCAAACTAAAGAAGGAGCTAAAGGATTTGAATACAATAAATCTGAAAAAGATAATCAAGAGTAGGCCAACAATGCTTTTAATAAGATGGCGGCAAAAGTAGCTCAAAGAAAATTGTATAAGGTAGCCATCATTTGAATATTTATTGAAGATAAAAAGGAAAAGGCATAGGAAGTGCAGAGATTGATAGAGGCACTAGAAAAATCTGAAAAGTGTGCCAATTACACAATTGATATGCCCAAATAGGTTGTTAGACAGATATTACAAACAATGTGTCCATAACCAGATGAACAAACCAAGGATGATAGCCCTCAACACTACGCATTACTTGGAGGAGTTGGTACAAATATTGCTAAAAGAAAATCCAAGCATGCGGGGCCAAGAAAGAAGAAAAAGCCGGTTGAGAAAAAAGAAGAATAAAGTATCAAGAGTGCGTAAGATTGTGGAATATAATGCTATGGTTACCACTTTAAAGGATAAATTAAGAAGGAAAGATGGGAACTAAACAACTACTTTAGACCCTAACACTATCCTTAAGGTGTATATCATTAATGAAGAGAATGAGGTGTTAATGGCCAAGAAGGATGAGAAACTTGGGCAAGAGGAGAAAATGGCTGAAATTGAGAAGAGGCGTGACGTACTCAAAATGGTTAGGGATGCTTTTGAGACTAGGCTTAAGGAGCTCGGGTCATTGGTTGCCCAAAGAATGGATGCATTTGAGGGTGTTATCTCGGGCCTCACAGGGATTGTTAGAGAGCTTAAGGAGAAGGGAGAAGACATGGATCTCCCATGGGTACCAGAGATTACCGGGGTAGTGCCGAGATACGTAGTCAAGGAGTTGATAGAGTGGTTGAGTTAGAAGGAACAATCAATGAGGAGTTTCCTGAATTTTTGTAGCCATCCCAGAGTAAAGCACACATGAATATTCTTTAATTCAATTAGTTTACATTCATTCACCGACATATTCTTTATTATCTCAAGATTCTTTATTTGCTCATTATTTGGAGGGATAAGTCGATCAACTCATTACCGAGGATGGGAAATGTATTTAGTGTGGGGTAATGTTGAGTTTAAAAATGCCTAAGTAAGATAAGTTTGTGGAGGTATGGTGAGCGTGAGAGGGAGGCGTGTAGGAGCACACACAGACAGATGGAACGGAGGTTTGTGCCTGACATGTAGAATTCGGGACTTAGCCATTTTGTTGAGCATTGGCTAAAAATAGGAAAAGCGAAGATGGAGTGTCAACCAAGAAAAGGATCAAACTAGGCTTACTCATGCAGCTGAAGAAAAAGGTTATTTTTGGAGACTAACATGTAGATCAAGCACACGCATGGAGAGCTATTAAGAGGATTAAAACAAAGGTATAAATAGGATGGTCTATTAATAACAACTATTGTAAAAAAGCATGCATGTAGTCTATTTTGAGAGCATGCCTATTATTAGAGAGTGCATGGGCGGTGGAGGCAAGTCTCGCCATATATATATATATATATATATATATATATATATTGTATTTCATTGTTGAAGTAATTGAGTCTTATGTTCTAATGAGGTTATGTTGTTACATAGGGTTTGATGTTTATGCACCTAGTTCTATGCAACACTTTTTGACTAGTTTTGTATTTAGTTTCCTTGTTATATAATCAACGCTATTTAATGATGGATAATTATGGATGGATCTTGATTGTTGATATGTCTGAGTATGGTAATTTAACAGGTTAGTTGATATTGATTATTTTTTAAATGGTTATCTTTCCTTATTATATGTGTTTCTAAAATGATGTGAATGAACTGTCTATGTATGAATGAATACTTGGTTAAATATCATGACAATTATGCATGCTAACATCTTAACAAGCAAACACAAAAGAGGGACATAGTAGTTGTGCATGCTTTAGGTGAGAATTCATATCTCTCTAAATGAGGTGTCAGCAGTGTGCATAACACTTGAGTGAAAACAAGACTACACATTTGATCTTGATACCTTTGATCTCACATTCTTAGTGTCCTCTTCTCTTACAACATGTGACATGAGTCTAGGTTGTTCTTGTATTCACACCTTTACAACTATACCTTTGGTATTGCACCAATGCATTAAGTTCATTCATATTAATCAAGTAGTTAACATTAAGAGAATTCCATTTGAAGATCCTTTGTCATCACATCTTGTCTCGACACATACAACCACTATCCCTAGTGCTAATACATCTACTATCTAAGATGTCTCATAATATATCTCATTATACTTCCATACATAGGTCTCCTCATGTCATTCATCTAGGTCACATTCTACTCATCGTCAAATGCATTCCCCTAGTTCTTCAATCTGATCATCTTTTGTGCCTATTTCCCTGTCATAGGCCTTTCTTCCTTAGATCTCCTACAAGACATAATATGGTTTCTACATAGATCATTCATGATAATCTTGTGTCTTTGTTGACACTTGTGGGGGTTTTATTTCCTCCACCTACTTTATGTGATATGCCTCTCATTGAGTACCGCATCGGTAGATCTTTTGTTACCCCCAGATATAGCTATTATCGAAATACTACAAAAACATTCAAATAATTACATAATACAAAAACATTCAAATATGAGTAAAAATACAAAATCAAGACCTCTTCTATTTTGTTTGACTAATTTGTTACTTTACACATGATAGTATATATATTCTTTACACACATGTTCACGAGGTATCTTGAGCTTGATGTAGGACATTCATATATTGTTATGTGATGATTGAGCCATACTAGTTCCTTATCCTACTCTCTTTGGGGAATCCCTCCATGTTATACAAGTGATTTTGTTTCATTATATGTTACTTTACACCTTCCTCATCATGCTTGATTACATACATAGTGTTTATTACTACTTGTTGGATCAACAAGACTAGCATGTGTCTTGCATTAATCGCTAACTTATCTTGTTATCTTTGTTTTTTACTATTATTGTTTTCTACACTTGATTTCTATGTTGATTTTCACCGCTTATTTATACGGATTCATTCCTTGATTTCTTACTATGTGGATTCACTTGATTTTCTTCTCTTATTACAATGTTATTACTATAAACTTTATATATACTAAGGTCCTTGATTATCTCATGACATTGTGGGTATCCTGTGTTTATGGATTTGTGGCTAATTTACATGTATGCACTTGTTTCTTTGATTGTGGCACATTATACCTTCTATTACGGTTCTCTTATGACATCAGTGGGTGTCCCATCTTTTTGGATCCATGCATACCTATGACTATGTTTCCACACACTATTGTTTTCTTGAATGTACACTATTGTTTGTATTGTATACTATTGTTAGCTACACTCGGCTTATACTTTGATGATTACACTAATATTTTTGTTATGGATTTTAACATGTTTACTATGTTGTTTTTATACTTGTTTTACTATGGAGTAGGACATGATTGTTGTTTTTATCTATTTTTACCGCTTTCTTTACACGTATTATTTCTTGTTGCATGTTGCTTTTTTCTCCATACTATTGTTGCCACCATCCACAACCTCTTTTTTAGGTACAATCTCTCAAAGGTGGCCACTACTCCATCCTTCTATGTGATCCTACAAATATTATCATACATATGGTACATGGGTACACATCTATTATTTTGAGTTGTGCACTCAAATGTTTTATCACACATGCCTCAAAAGAGGGGGAATTCAATAGGATATTTCTAGAGCTACGAATGATTACAAAATACAGAATAACTTTTCATCAAGCGGAGATCCTAAAAAAGGTCATAATTATTGAAATATGGCATAATTCAAACAGGGTCAAAACTGTACAAAAAATTCAACCATGTGGTATGGTCTTGACCATTTCTTACGTTCCTAGAAAGAGGGAAGATTCACTCAAGGTTTTAATTCCTAAAGATTCTATAATTTTTTTACATGATTCGTGTATAGTTATAAATCTAGATGACACATTTCATATTAAGGGGTATGAGTACTTCATTCCTTTTGTATGATATTATTTAGATATATTTATAAAACTAATTTTGGGGTAATGGGAATCCTTCTCCCCTTCAATATTTCAAAATTATACACAATTAATTTAGTCGAGTAAAGCACCTTAGTTGGTATGAATTGGGCATAGATTTGTGTGCAGTGGTGTGGTTTTTGGGTTTAGTGGAAAGCGTTGAAGTAATAATAAGAGCTTCATAGACTATTCTTTCCTCTTCTCTTACTAGATTCCCAAATAAGGAAAGTGTCGAAGTAAAATTGAATGCTTTGCAGATTGTTCTTTCCTCCTCTCTCAATAAACTCTCAAAATGGGGAAGGCATCAAAGTACATAGGTTCTTTGTAGTATAAATCCTTCTTATTCTCTATTATCTCATTATGGAACATCGTTGGGGGTGATCACCCCAAATCCTTCAACATATCCATAAGAAAACTAACTCTCTAAGGAATGGAAACAATGAGAGCTCCTCGCTTGCAGAAAATGAGTAGGTGTATTATTTCCATGTTTTGCATCTCCTTTGCATACTTTTTGCAATGTTCAAATTTACAAGCATTATTTATATTTTGAGTTAAATTTCATTTTCTATCATAGACATTGACTACACTTTGTGTTGCAGATTTCATCAGGATCTTGTCACAACACCATGTATCAAAAAGTCCCTTTGAGTAAAATAAAAGTGTGTATGTGTGTGCGCACCGGCACTCAAGTATGTTTTTCCTCTAACCATGTAATTTTCAATTACACTTAAAGGGTGAGAAAATGTTGACACTAAAATTTGGTAACTTGTCCTTGTGAAATACCAAATTTGATCATGTATCCTTGTTAAGATAAATGCTCACATTTAGAATCCAATCTCCTCATCTCTATAGCTCTTCTACAACTTTCTTATCTTTACACTTTTCTCTGTCATTAATTATGGGAATATTATTTAATCAAAGCAACATAAAACATCTAATATTCATGACACAACTTTCATTTTTGGTATTTCTCTCTCGGCTCAAAAACATATGGAAGGGTCAAGATGTAGGGTCCACTTGGCCGACTTGCATGGTCTCATTGCTTCCTAATCATTAACTCTAATTTCAATTTCAAATCATTATTTGGGTCATTTCATCTTCCTAGGGTTGACCTTATTAGAATATTTCACCCTACTATGTTGGTTGCGCAATATATATTATGCAATTAACCCTCTATCATGGTGTCAAGAGACACAAGGGCACCCCTAAGGGGTTAGTTGGTTATACACACTTCTACAAAGTACCTGTGGAGAATTACATGAGGCTTGATCGACACCGCAATGAGGGTATGTAGTACAACACTTGGATTGGTTTAGCAATCGGGAGTTTGATTGCCAAGGGTAGTCCAAATTCTCAACCACACACATATTTTCTCATTTGGTTTGATAATGCTCTAATGAAGGGTTTTGCATGTTGTTAGGTTTTATACTTCATCACCGTAAGTCATTTGGAAGCTATGCAAGCAAGAGTGACATACAATGAATATCATTTCCAAACAAGCAAAACACACATAAAGTCAGTGCAAATCTAGAGTCTAAAAATGTACGATTCTGTCAACATTGTAAAAAGTTGTATGTGGTCTTGATCTTGCTTAGTTTTTAGCTCCGATCTTCCATTGTAGAATCTATATTTCTAGATCTTTTTGTTTCACTTCCCGACACATCCATATTCTCATTGTCCTATCCCGAATAGATACATTTAGTTCTCCTCTCATGTTTTGATCAAGTATTTATCGTTTATCAATCATTTCAAGTTTGAATGCATTATTTTGAGTGTGTATAATTGATGTTGGAATTTTATTTAATCAGAATAATCTTCTTGTTGCAAACCCTTACATCCTTCTTATTGTTGTGCATTTCCATAACATAGATTTAATTAGGGTGTAAACAATTTCAAAAACGCAAGTAATTCATGGCTAGAAACTTGTAAATGATATCACATTTAAACCTCGATTGTAATTGATTAACCACGAAACCTTATTCTATTGATTTTTTTCTTTAGATCCATAAAATTTCAAAAGGAATCTCAATACCATGGTTGTGGTCAGAAATGCCTTTAGCTAAGACCTATGTAAATCATAACTTTATGATATTAGGGCATTGTTGTGTAATTAATAATCCATAGTAGAGCTTTTTTATGGTGCGTTGCAAACACCATATACACATCGACACAATGATGAATACATAGATAATCACATTAAAACCAATGTTGAATATTTTGATTATTCTCGATATCCTTATAACCGCTTTGTAAAATAAGGTAGACCTCGTATCTTTCTTTGTACTTATGTAGCCCATTTTGGTCTTGCAAAAATATCACATGGCGTATTGGGTATTTGATTGTATTTATTTAATCAAATGACATGCGTATAACTATGGTAATTAGAAGTTTACAAAATTTATTTTGCCAATTTCTAATCATAACACTTAAGTTCTCCTGTGGCTCAATCAAGTTTACATCCCTCATTATTTATAGTAAAATTGCCAACTTGAACAACCGAGTGGACACTTGAACCGCTACTTTATTAAAAATGCAGAACCCTTTCCAAATAAAAACCAATCAAACTCTTAATTACATCAATTAAAAATGAATAATGACAACATCACCGACACACACTATTTTTACAAACTTCATATACAACATTACACATTTCCGACATAATCTACATAACATACCTACTTAGTCTCAAGAAACATCACACATTTCCAACTTCAATACTATAAAATAAAGATTTACCTAAATCTAACATCCACCCAATAACTTTTGGTACAAGGTACTTAGGCGGAATCAAGGACAACCAATCACATGGTTGTGTACTTTTTCCGTGATGAATGATTCAAGGGATACATAATGGAGAAATAAAGGATATGTCGTACTGGTACTAGTAGTGCATTTGGAATTCACTTTACTAAGGTCAATCCAAAATGTTTTTCAAATAATGAAAATGATTTGTTGACTTATTACTTGTGGTTGGCCTTATGTATTAATGTTATTTACATTTAAAACTCAAGTCTAAGTTTAATTATAAAAATGTGTTGTAACTCATGATGTTTTTAAGAGATATAATCTGAATTTAGTTAGAAGCGAATACTCATAGTTGTCTAGGTGAATGATTATGGAAAAGGTCAAGTTCATAGTTATATACATTTGAACATCTATGAAGGAGCAAATAGTCACTAGTATTGATGACGAGTTTAAACGTCTTTAAATTAAATCGGTTTGTATGGCTTAATAAAAACTTGTAATTTTATTTTTATTTTTTGACTTTTTAATATAATGTTATAATTTTTGGAATTTTTATGATTTAAAATATTTTGATTATATGTTTAAAATATTCTTATAATCATTGAGTTTGTTTTAATTGCAGTATCATAATAATTTTTAGACTTTTAGTACTTAAAATATTTTTAATAAAAAAATACATTAGAAATATGTTAAAATAATAAATACTCAAACATAAAATTAAAAAAATATTTAATTAAACAAAGAAAATATATTTATAGAACATATGAATTTCATCTTCAATTTCATTTAAATAATACATTTTACTCGTGATTTTTGCCAAAATATTCATTTACATATTGAAAATTTTCTTCTATCCGGTGAGCTTATCCAATCTTCATGTCATCGGCGTTAAATAAGATGAGTACTTACTTAGCAACATTTATGTGAAATCGTATCCCTCTTCCTCGTCGGAAACGTGGAGGCCGCACCCTAAAATATTGACAATTATTGTTCAAAATATCACCCATCAGTAAAACGTGGAAACATTAGCTTAGAACTACTTTTTAAATTTATTTTGCTAGAAAGAAAGAAAGAAAATACACTTTTGCGTGGTGTACCTATTTGACAAATGTTGAGTGGGTAAGTAGAAAGGTTTTTCGAGATTGATGAAATAATGTATATGAAAGCCACATGCCACCATCACATGTCAATTACCTGAACAGAGTCTTTTTATTGGATTAATGTTTTTGGAGCAGAACATTTCTTTTTGGGTTTGACAATGTTAGGAAGACTCGGTCTTGCACATGAAATGAATTAAGGGGACTCGAACCGACACCTTTGGAGCCTATAGATTATTGTCTTTCACTCTTTAACTTACCCATTGGGTCAAATATTAAATCATATTAGACATACAATAAAATAAGATATTAAGTTGATATTTGGTGCCTAATTAATTTTATTTAGATTACGGAGAACATAAACTTTATAATATAAATATAATTTTTGTATGGGTTTATTTAGTCACTCTAAATTTATAGTGTTATTGTATATTTATGCATTTATCAATTATTAGGCCAAACTAAGTATTGGTTTGGATTAATATTTATGAAAATACTACCCATGACTAGTCATTTGTAAAATGTGGGTACTCCTTTAAGTGTGAATCACAATACATTATTATACCTACTTTTTCATTTGTCTCGAATAAACAATTTTATTTTATTTTTTAATTAGAGAGACATTTTGTTTTCATGTATTGGGCTACACAAAAAAATACACTCTTGCAGAATGTTCAAAAACGCTACTTAAAAATACATGAAGTAGAAAGGTTTGTTTACTTAATCGATTAATTTATAATAAGGTAACCCAAAACCCATGTTATGTAGGACACCATCAAGTTATCATTTGACAATGATAAACTAGCAATCGCACCCTTAAGTGCAATGGACATGCCTGATAATGGAAGAGAAGGCAAATGTGGAAGCTATGGAAGGGATGTGCGTAACCCAAAATGGAGTGTGTATTCAAATGAAGTATTAGTGGAAGTCAAATTGTTGTTTGGTTGTGCTTCATACTAATTATCATCAAAATATGGAAGTACTTTGTGGATAAATGTGGTTATAATATTTTAAGAGGAAAAATTCAAATTAATCATACAATAAACAAAGTGTTGATATTTATATGGGTTATGTTAAGTGTTCTAGTCCAAAAAAATTGTAAATTTTAAGCATTCAATCGCAACAAGATTGTAATAGTATTCAAATATAAAATATACAAATGTTAATAATATGGTCCAAACATAGTTTTGGGATGGTATTCCAACATACCATTACTCAAGTAAATCTTAAGGATATGATTCGAGCTTACGCTACAAAATGTTAAACTCGATCCATAACTAACCCAAGATTTAGAAATCTAAAAGGGGCTACTACGAAAGTGTTCCCAATAATGTTGCATCTTTCACACATAAAGAACAATCATGATTTTACCTATGATTAAAAAATTATCTTTTTGATTTGCTTCAAATGTAAATAGATAAACATACATGATTGTTAATCATTCTCATAATGCATCATCATTTTCAAGTTTATTTGTTATATCTACTTCATTATCTTCTCATGTTTGAGCACATTTTAAACATAATCAACCATTTCAGTTGTTCGATCGAAACCATTGAGATTTTCATTGATCAAGAAGATTGAAAAAAACTATAACACTCCTAAAATTCAAAGAAAAGAATGAAATACCATCTAAGTGATGTTTGAAAATCAAAATTCATATAAAGTAATTACTCTTATGATATTTGAATTAAGAAGCAAATCTAGTCTATCTTCTCACCATCTAGAAACCTTTCATTTGGCCAAAATGAATAAGTGCAAATCATTTAAAACTAGGAGACTACTCACATATATGTATATGAAAGACTTAATTTAACCAAAGGTACTTGTTTTGTTCTTTGTTTAAACAAAAGTTTTATTTGGTTTGAAATAAAGTCACAAATGCAAAATAAACTTGGTTTAACTGGGTGTTATCTCACCTACTCAAGATGAATAACCCCACCCCCCACACACACACAAAATCCCTATGAATATTGAATTTAATTGATGATGATCATGTAATAGATGGGATCACTTATGGCTAAATCGAATCATCAAAAATGATACATTCACCGTGAGGAACGACCCATCAGAAAACTACTATTAAATTGAAAACTAAACTTGCATAAACATAAATCTAGAATTTCTTGAAAGTTGTGAAACCTAATGTATTTTAATTTAAAAATATGGAAAGAACTTTATTAAGATCGTAGATAAATAAAATAGTACATAACAAAGAGGATAACCTTATAATAGATGCTAAATCGGTCTTGAATATTCAAGGCAAAATGTGCATTGCCCTTGGTCCTAACTACGGTCTTCTCGGTCGCATTTAAAAAGTTGAGTTAGGCCCACTACTTAATAATGAATTACTTTCATTGATTGAAACAAGTTCATAACATTGTAATTCTTAATATAATGATTGCTCGGTTACTTAGACAGGCCAAGTTGTTATAACAAAATGTCAACACAATAATAACCCAAGTTCAAACCCCGGTGGGATGAGAGCTCCATATATGTTTTTATTATTATTGGAAAATAGTTTTTTGAAAGGGACTATACCCTTGTACAATAAGGCTCAAAAGCTAGATTTTATAATTAAAGCACAAGAAAAAGATCAAAATCTAGATAGAACATTAATGCCCAACAACAAAAAATTGTCTACTTAGAAAAGAACCAACAACCAACAACACATCAAAGAAAGAAACAACTGATGTGCAACGACCAATCTGCAACGACACATCAACACCATTGCAGAAAAACAAGCCTACTCGACAAAGATAAATGAAACAATAAAGCCCAGCCGAACAACAAATGAAAAGAGAATCATCTAGGTGGAGAGGTGGCATTCTTAGTCATATTTTTTTCTTTTTACTGGACCGTTACCTAGCCTGATGAAGCCTCCATGGTTGGAGGAAAAGACAAAGGAGGAGTATTTTCCTTAGTCACATTTGTTCCAGTTGGGACAACAACGTTGTTATCCTGAGATAAATATTTATCATTTTCCTTGTTGCCATCAACAACTTGTGCATTTTTCTTGCTGCTCACAATTGGGATTTCGGATAAAGGGGTTTTTGGGATAGAATCGGATTCAGTTTTTGTATCTGCATTTGAGTCTAGATCCTCTTTTGCACCGAAAATTAGGTGTTCTGGGAGGGCATCTTTCCACTAGTTACATTTCTCATGTTGACATTTTCCATCCCACAATCAGTAGAGGTGTGTCCTAAACAAAAACACCTTCTACACCGGAAAGGTAGACCTTCGTAATCTAAAGGTTGTGACCAAGTTCTATTTTTCACTCTAAAATCAATGGTTGCATGAAGGTTTTTAGCAGTATCAAGTTCCACCAAGATCCGGGCATAGGTAGTATGGGTGTAATAAGAGGTTTGAGAATCTATATAGAGTATAGTTCCCAAGGTGTTTCTAATAGATATCAAACAATCATGACTCTAGAATTGGAGGGGTACATGGGGCAGCCTGATCCAAATAGGTTTGCATGAGAATGATTCAATGAGCGGGTTAAAAGAGGGGAACTAGGGTTTAATGACCAAATATTTAGATTGACATGTCCAAAGCTTGGAAGCAATGGCGTTTTTATCAGCTATTGAAGAGAAATCCATAATGAAAATACCTAGAGCTCCATCAAGTTATAATAGTTTAAAGGTTTGATTTCATCTTATATAATAAACTATTTTTAGAAAAATTCACTATGAAGTAGAAAAAACTCCAAATATCAAGACTTATCACAAAAATGAAAAATTCAAGATAAACAAAAGAGCCACTCTTTGATCCAAGAATAAGAGAAAGGGTGGAAAAAACAAACATTTAAAAATAAAATTAGGGGAACATATCACTCACATTACTGATCATAACCATATTTATACTTTTAAAAACCTTTGTGGCTCTTTAGAATTTTGAAGTTTTCAGAATCAAGCTTTTAGGTCTATAAAGGTAGAGTAGTTAAATTTCCTTTGGGAGTTCCATTTCCTTTTCTTGTACAAAACATTAATATGTTTATACCTTCTCATTTTATTGTAGACACGGAAATTGGTATAAAATAATTATTACATCATGCTTTTGGAAAACTTTATATATATGTAGGTCTTGAATGATGAAACTATAATTTAGTGGTGCAAGTCCTTGTTTTACTTTCATTGATTTCTAGATTTTGATTTGTTTGACTCTTTTATGTTTTTTTATGTTGTGTCATAAATATATTTTACCTTTTCTATTGCCTAATTTACTTTTATTGATTTTGTTATGGGACCAGTATAGATTAGTCTAGACCATTTCATGGTCTTGTCCCAATCTAGTCGGTCTTGTCCCATTTTATTTTTAAGTCTCTTTTTCTCATTGGGCTTTTTATCACTCCTTTTACTTTCACTCCTTAAGTTTTTGGTTTGTCCTTTCATGTCACTATGTTTAAGTTTCAAATCGAATGACTCTTATATATGCAAGTTCTCTATAAATATTTATCTTCTAAGTAAACACCTATTTATCAACCATCTATGAGATGGAAAAAGCATGGTGTATTAGGTAGTTTTTGGTTAATGCTATCAAGTGCAGAAAGTACTTAAAACTCAAAAAATGGTAGGGTTTATCGATACCTATGCCAACAATCACACCTTGTCGAGATGATAGAAGGTGAACAAATGTAAAAGCACTCATCCTTTCACCAAATGAAGAGACCTGCAAACAAAGACAACTAAACAAAAGATTAGATATATTGGATAACGATTTGCTCGACAAAGATCGATCCCATGAATATAGAGGGACTTCCTCAAGGGTGTCAACTCGTCGTTACAATTAAGTAGATTATGATCGATACAATATAAGGAAGCTAAAACTCAAGGTGGATAGAAATATTTTGTTCACTTTCGTAGGTGGCCCAGCTGGGGCTATGGCGAACTCAAAATCCTCGAAGTAATCTTACCAATACTCCTTAGTTATTTTTCATATCTTGTCAAGGATCTCAAATTGTTCCTCGGTATCCTCAAGGGTCGGTGAAACTTTGATGGCACACATAGTGAGCTCATGGAGGATGTAAAACTACTCATGGGCACACGAATGGTTACTGGACGATCGGAAGATCGTAAATGCTTGTGGTTTGATGTGATTTCCTGAACAATCATCTATAGGAGATACATCTTGGAAACAGACATGATTAAGCCTAGTTTGATAAATGTAATATGATAAAAATGCAAAGACTAATAAAAGTAACTAAGTTGATAAAGAATCGGGGTGATTTGAAATAATCACGGGAGATCAAGGAATCATGGGCGATTCTTATGAAAACGTTGATTGTTTGAAAAATGCTAAACTAATTAAAAATAAAGACTAAAAATGCTTGTTTTGATTTTGTTTAGATGTGTAAATGAAACGAAAATGAGAATAGATAGATAGAGCTTACCTTTGATGTGAGAAGAATTACAAAATGCTTACAAGAACTGATGAGCTTGTGGTGATGAAATTGTTGATTGTTTGACAATGTGAGGAAGGTATTAAAGATGTATGACTCGCACAAGATGATACAATATGGCTTCCTGGAGTGACAAGGATTCACCGCAATGTTTGAAGATCAATGGAATGACAAATTTTCACTAGAAAATTCGAGGATTCTTGAAACAAAAGTTGTATGCTTCTATTTATAATCACTAACGATTTGGTAGAGTCATTGTCAATCCGAGAAATATGGAGAAACCCGTTTGGAAGTGGTTTCAACCACTTCCAAAATGGGGGTTTTGGGTATGGGGACGAGGGTAAATGGTTAGGGGAGAGGTTAGGTGTGGTTAGGGAGTTAAATGGTTAGGATAAAAAGGGTTAGGATGGGTTAGAAGTGGTTAGGAGGTTTTAGGGAGGTTAGGGTAAGTAAATAAGATTTACGAGGGTAAAAATGATTTTATGGGGTGAGGGTAGTGACTTAGATTATGTTAGAATGATAGGTTAAATGATTTAATGTGTGTATATAGGGTGTAGGTGGGTGACGAAAAACCAATGTCTACATTTATCCTTTTTGTCAAGTGGTTTGTGATAGACAAACTGTTGGACAAAAATGATTGAGATGGTTTGACTTGTGCTTGGATGGGTGATTCCCCCTCAAACTAGGGGTGATTGTGACAGAGTGCAATAATCACCAATTTGAAAGTTTTTTTGGATGAAATGGGTTTTCTTGATGTTTGTGTTTCACTTTGAGCTGCCCCAAGCCGGGCATGGAAACAATACTACCCCAAGGGTTGGATTTACACTACCATGGAGTCAAATGATGGGGAACCAAAGGGTTTATAACCCATGGACGTATGACTCATAGGAAGAAAAGGCGGGAGAGACGATCCCGACTAGGTATGCTATCCACGATGATGTTGCCAAAAAGGTGGGATTAGTAAACTAGGAAGTCAAGTGGTAGGGGGAACTAAAGGGTTCGTGTCCTATGGATGTATGACTTATCGGTGCGAAGGTTGTAAAAATCCAAGTTGGATTTTGGTAAGGGAAAACTTTTGACTAATTGGGCTACGAGATCGAGTGCAAGCTGTGATTGTTTGTTTGTTGATTTTACAACCTAGTCTTGGAGACCTAAAATGTGAGATTTTGCTAAGGGATGATGAAAATGATGGCTTAAAAATGACTTGGATGTTTAAATATTTTGTTTGTAAATTTTGCACTCTATAAATAGGAAAAATTACCATGGTAAGTTTATTATTACCATGTGTTTTTGAGATAATCGAGAGCTTTGAGAGGGATTGTTAGTGAAAAAGAAGAGATGGAGGCCGCGGGAGGATCCTGAGACAGAGGAGGCCCACTCTATTAGAGGTAAGTACCTTTTTGTGTTTTTTGTATGTTTTTAATTAGTTTCTATTTTTTTAATGTTGTGCCTGTGTCGTGGGAATGTTTTTCTAATCACAAGAATCGGAGGTGATTTGGTAAAATCGCCACGATTATGATGAAATTTCGTGATTATAGTGAATTGCTAATACTAAATGAATATGTAGTGTGATTTGTTTTGATGTTGTAATTTGATGAAAATTTCAATTAAGTGATGATATAATGGAATTTTTATGTTGTGGATGCAAACGAGGGACAAATCGACTATACGAGATAAAATTCCAGGTGATCCTAGATGGTGTGCAGCATCTTTGTCAAACAATGATTGGGCTCACTTAGAGGATGTGGGCATAAGAGCGATGCAACACTATAGACATATTCACGAAAATGGGGTTTGTTTCTCACTTTGCTTTAGAAAGATGGGATCATGCAATTGGGAATTTTTGGTTGCTTAAGGGAGAGATGACCGTCACTTTAGAGGATGTACATCAAAATTTGAGATTGCTCTGCAAGGAGGAGCAGGTATATTTTATTTACAAGACACGAGGCCTCGAGGTGATGAGGAGGTCAGTATGGAAACGAGGCATATAGGGTGGATTTCTCTTCAAGTGGATTTTCATATGGGGCACTTGTATAGTCCCGAGATAGAGGGTCGAGAACTTATGACCTTGATGATGATTGGTATTAGTTGCTATGTCTTTCCCGACTCTGCTGGAGGTCGGTTTTCATGGATGTTGACAGGGGTATTAGTGGATATGATGGAGTAGAGGATTATTTTTACATGGGCCCCTACATTACGGCACAAAATTATAGGGAGTTGTGGTCATAGAGGATAGGGCAGAGGTTTGGTATTGATGTGGGATTATTTCTACAATGATGAGCTTACGAGCACATTGCAGTGGTTTGACCGAGGGGTCTACCATGGGGAGGCCCGGTAGTTTTGGATGTGACAGCTTGATTTGTACGATAGAGGTTAGATAAGGGTGAGGAAGGGCCGGTGTGGGTCGATGAGAATTATCGAAAACTTCTTGTAGTATTGCATGGTGGTGATGTCGATGGAGATTGTATACTAGATTTCCAAAGATGACAAGGTGAGAAGGGTGAGTTCATAACCACCTAACAAGATACATGGGTGCGGGGTGACGGTCGAGTGAGTGAGAGATTATTAGATTTGGTCGCGTCAAGTAATAGTTTGGATGCATAAGAGGTGAACATGGGAGGAACCACGTTTCCCCAAGGGGATGTACATGAGATGAGGTTCATTTAGGAATTCTCCTCAACAATCAAGTATGAACCACAAAACAAGAGTGCATCATCGTAATGAAGGTAAAATATGAATACCAAAGATGTGGTAATGCTAAAAAGATAGACATGGCTACGATCGTGAGTAGCCAAGATGTGATAAGTTGGGTTCTTGAAGGAATTTCACTCTCAATAGTCAAGCATGAACCATAGAACAAGAGTGTGTCATCAAGTAATGAAGGTAAATTAAGCTTACCAAAGATGTGGCAATTCTTAGAAAGATAGACATGAAGCACAGAGCATGAGTAGCCAAGATGTGACAAGTGGGGTTCATAGAGGAATTGCACCCTCAACAATCAAGCATGAACCATAGAACAATAGTGCGTTATTGGGTAATGAGTGGCAAGTATGTGTTTTGTGAGTAGATGTTAGGAACGATTTATCATGAAGCATGGGTGCGTGAAGTATAACAAATAAGCTAAGAGTATATGATAGAGACATCAAATGATGATGGGGGAGAAAGTGCGATGCCCCCCAAGATACCATGCCATGTTGGCGGATGTTGAAATTTATCATAAGAAAATATATGGTCATCACAATGGCAGGTAGAAGTAAGGGTATGGTTAGGATCATAATTTGGATCTAATAGAGGAAATGTAAGTAGGTGATGGATCGCAACTTGTGTCGACTTAATTGGTTGTTCTTCCTTTGATGGTTTGGCCTTAGGTGGGGCTTGTGGTGATTTTTGCGTTACTAGAGAAGGAATAGGAGTGACTATTGCATGATGCTCGCTAGAGATAGAAGGATCAAATTTGGGAACCCATTGGGGTTTAGTAATTTAAGGTGAGCGAGTAGCGAGAATGGTATGTAATCAGGATGAAAAGCTTGATTTTGTTCAACTTTCTCAAGAATTTGATGATGTTTTTACATGGAGCTATGGTGATTTAAAGGTTTTCAATCCAAATTTAGCTCAGCACACAATAAAGTTGGTTTTAGATGTAAAACCAATTAGACAAAAGCAAAGACCCATCAATCCTAAGGTTGAGCTTCTCATGAAACAAGAGGATAAATTGATCAAAGATAACATCATTTTCCCTATGAAGCATTCATCATGGGTTGTTAATTTGTTTTTCAGTAAGAAAGAAAAATGCAAAAATACACTTCTATGTGGATTTTTGAGATTTGAACAGGCATCTTTAAAAGATCATTATCCGTTACCATCAATGGAGAAAATTTTACAAATGGTAAGTGGCTCAATTTTTTTCACTATTGAATGGTTATTCCGGTATAATCATATTATGGTGCAAGAATCAGACCAATTTAAAACTACATTTACCACAAAATGGGGCACATATGCATACAAAACAATGTCATTTAGATCACAAACGCAAGAGACATGTTTCAATGTGCAATGGACTTGGCATTTCAAGGATTGATTAATAATTGTGTTCTTGTCTATTTAGATGACATTATTTTATTTTCTAAGCATGCGACACGTAAACAATTATATATAGGATAATGCCCAAAGGACCCAAATCATAGTTGAATATGATGTAAACATAGGCTATCTAAATGAACATATTTTGAAAGTAGGTAAGCCTTCATCAACTCTTTTTGTAATCTCAAGGTTTTGCATTGGATCATCCTTCCATCTACATGATAACTTTAAGTGTAAGTACACTTTGTATTTTAAGAACTCCATACATGGTAACGTAATAACTTTTGGTTTCATATGTGGATGTTGGCATCAAATTACGTCACCCATTCAAACATGATCCTATGAATATTATTGATACATTTTCCTACATGTTTTGAAGGTTTTATAGTTTAATGCCACATTCCCATTTATTAATGCAATACTTTGGTTATGCACCAAAGCTTAATATCTTTGCACAATCCCAAAGAGTGTGTAAGCATAATGTAGATGTTTCATAATGCATGTTATGCATCAAAATTTAACCCAAGGAATTCTAGCCATGAAATTATCTACTCATGATCTATGTTAAAAGTATTAGGTTTGTGCCTACTTTTGAAGATTGTTTTGTGATCGGTGAAGTGCCATGGACCTATCTAGAGCATTTTGATAATACCACACACATATATATACAAATGCACACCTAAGTGCACTCAATAAAAAGAAAGAAAAGAAAACATAGGACATGAGTATTGTGTAATACTATGCGCAAAAACACCATGTGTCTAAATAAGACCACACACTTCTAGATTTAACTCAATTTCCTATGTTAACATATTATTGGTTGATGCATGATTTTTTTGAACCGAAATGCTCATACATCATACAACCAGGGTAAGAAAATGTGTGAGGATGATTCAAGTGGTAGAACCACTCTTTCAACCTTCTAATAAGGTCTTAACATGCATGTATGCCACTAGTACTCCCCGTCTTCTAACCATTGATCTTGATTGGAAAAAATGGCCTTCTACATCAATGCCAAGTCTAGTAATCCATGTCCTTGTCCCTATCCTCTTTAGGGTAAAGATCATCTATATGTGTGGGGTGTCTCTTTTCTTTTCCCCATATTTGTTTTACACTGTCTTCGCACATAAATTTCCATTATTCATCCTTTTGTGCACTTGTGTTCTGCACTTCAAATTTTCTCAAATTATTTTGTATATTTCCTTATTATTTTATCTCATCCTCGACTAAGCTTATTCACATTTCTAGGCATGTTTCATCTATTGTCCTTTGTGCAATTCCTTTTGTGTCATTGTGTGTGCTCTTCCTTTTCCATCATGTAGGATTTTCTCGTCTAAGTAGTTCTAAAATGAAAATCCTTCCATCTTTCCATTCTTGTATTGTTGTTTCTTTCTCATCAAATGAACATATTCTAGTCAAATTTCCATGGCCTCCCAAATAAAATGACTTGTATTCATGAATAATATATCACACATAAATTTGTTTGTGAATGGACAATCTTCATCCCCACTTTGCTTTGCTCTTCGCACAATGCATGTTTTTTCTTCTACTAACAAAGTTACCATAAAAGGATATGGATGTGGTTTGTGTTCAAATCATAGAGTGTATGTATATATAGGTTACCCACTAGTAATTTATCGATATCATATTCAAACAATCTACTCTACATTTACTCACAACTTTTCCTTAGAAGGTTAAGTCGTCTTAGGGTTTAATGAAGCTTACACTGAGTACATCATTAGAGCATTGGTTATTTCAAGAGTCTGTTGAGTTATGGAGCTCAATTAATTCATTTTAGCATATAATTGGAACTTGTTGAAAACACACGAATCGAGATTGGTTAAGTGCAGACCGACATCGGTCAGGGAAGATTGACATCGGTCAAGGGCAAGTAGGAACCAATGATGGTTAGGAAGAACCGACATTGGTTACCTGTGCCAAAGTTTTAATTAACTCTCAGGAATTATATCTATTTTTAGCATTAAAATAGATTTATTAATTGTAATTGCATGGCTAAGTGCCCTAAGGCTAAAAACGACTATATGAAATTAAAATTAGGGTTTAGAAGTAAGTGTGTGGATCATAATTACAAGATAATTATGTGAGAGAGAATTCTTGGTGAAGAAGAAGAAAAGCTTGAAGGAAGAAAGTATTGAACATCTGAGAGGTGTGGAAGATTGTAAATCTTCATTGTATATCTTGTCAAAGCTTTGGATAATAGATTGACTTGTTTCTTGGTGGACGTAGCCCACACTGGGTGAACCACATTAAATATGGTGTTGATTTATGTCTCTTATTTTGTATATTTCTTACGTAGAATATCCACTTTTATTTGCATGTATGCTTAGATCTGATATATTGTCTATACAACCGGTGTGCTAACCCCAACAACTGGTATCAGAGCTTTGTTTGAGGGTTTTGTGTGTTGAAAAATTTACTCACAAAGGGTTTTCTGATTGAGTGGGAGCTATAACAATGATAGAAGATAATAAATACAAGGTAGAGAAATTTGATGGCTGAAATTATCAATTATGGAAGATGTAGATTGAGGATTATCTGTATCAAAGAGATTTGTACTTACCGTTGGATGAGAAGTCTAGACCTACGAAGATGACTGATGAAGAATGGAAGATTCTTGATAGAAAGGCTTTGGGATCTATAAGATTGAGCTCAGCAAAGATCCATGGCTTCCATATTTACGTAAGTGGCTTTTATGGTAGACTTAATGAAATCTCTTGCTAATTTATATGAAAAACCTAGTGCTTCAAATAAAGTTTATTTGATGAAGAAACTATTTAGTTCTAAGATGCATGAAGGTGAATCTACCTCTAGTCATTTGAATGATTTCCGATCTATTGTAAATCAGTTAAAATCGGTTGCTATATCGTTTGATGATGAAGTAAAAGAACTTTTATTCTTATGTTCTTTGCCTAATAGTTGGGACAACTTGGTAATGGTTGTTAGTAATACAACATCTGCTAATAATATTTTGAAGTTTGATGATGTGGTTAGTATAATCTTGAATGAAGAAATTCGCAAGAAGAGTACAGAGGAATCATCATCTAGAAATGCTTTGAATGTAGAAAGCGAAAGGCAGAAAGGAGAGATCTAAGAGTAAGAGTAATGGAAAATCAAAGTCAAGGGATAGCATATCTAAATCCATAAGTAAGAGAATTACTTGTTGGAAATGTGGAAAGAAAGGACATGCAAAGAAATATTGTTGGTTAAAGGATAAAGAGAATAAAAACTCGACAAAGGTAAAGAGGTGAATCTTGCTTCATCGAGGTAATGGAAAATGCTCTTATTCTTTCTTTAGACAATAGAATTGAATCATGGGTTTTAGATTCAAGAGCTTCTTTCCATACAACCCCTAATAAGGGTTATTTCAGAAATTATGTCCAAGGCAATTTTGGGCATGTTTATTTGGGTGATGATGAACCTTGCAGTATTACTGGTAAATGGGAAGTTCATCTAAAATTGTAGAATGGAAATACATGGGTATTGAAATATGTGAGGCATGTGCCAAGCCTCAGGAGGAATCTTATTTCTGCAGGGCAACTAGGTGAATCTAGTTACATGGTTACTTTTACAGGAGACTCTTGGAAAGTCACCAAGGGTGCTTTTGTTGTGGCAAGAGGTAAGAAGGTAGGAACGTTATATTTATCTACCTGTATTATTGATTATTTTATGCATTATCTACTTTAGATTCATATGCATGCATGTGGCATAATTGGTTGGGTCATATGAGTAAAAAAGAATGTAGATCTTAAAGGCTAAGGGTAAGTTATCAGATTTGAAATATTTAGATCTTGATTTCTGTGAGCATTGTATCTTTGGAAAGTAAAAGAGAGTGAGATTTCTCAAAGTTGGGGAAACTAAAAAGGATAAAAAATTGGAGCTTGTACACTCAGATGTGTGGGGACCAAATCGGGTAGCTTCTCATGGATGATCCCAATATTATGTTACTTTCATTGATGATGCTACAAAAAGGTATGGATTTATTGTATTAAACGTAAATCTGATGTTTTTTAGACTTTTAAAAGATGGAAAGCCCTTGTTGAGAATGAATCAAATTCTAAGTTAAAGTGCCTTAGATCTGACAATGGTGGTGAATAATGTAGCAAGGTTTTCAATGATTATTGTTCAGTGAATGAGATACATAGAGAAAGAACGGTTCCAAGAACACCACAAGAGAATGGTGTTGCAAAAAGAATGAACATGACAATCATGGAACGTGCTAGAAGTATGAGGATACATTCTGGATTGCCCTTGCAGTTTTGGGTAGAAGCGGTCGATATAGCGGTTTATTTGATTAACCGTGGCCCTTCAAGTTCACTAGATGGAGGAATACTAGAGGAAGCATGGACCGAAAAAGAGGTATATCTTTATTTTCTTAAATTTTTTGGTTCAGAAGCTTTTGTGCATGTTGATAAGGAAAATAGAAAAAAGTTGGATGTAAAATCCAAGAGGTGCACTTTCATTGGTTATGGATCTGGTGATTTCGGTTTCCGTTTTTGGGATTTAGAGAATTCTAAAATTATTAAGAGTCATGATGTTGAATGGAATGAAAAGAGAATGTACAGGGATCAAATTTTGGTACCCAAGGATGAGAAAATTGAGAAGTTTATTGATGAAAATGAACTCTCTGGTTTTAAAGAAATACCTATAGAAATACATAGTAACCGTGGTGGTCGGTTAATCCGGACCGACATCGGTCGGATGAACCGCCAACGGTTATAGAGGATCAAAACCGAAATCGGTTATCAAAACCAATGTCGGTTAGAGGTGACCAAGCGTCGGTCATTGTCGAGTTGGATAGGAATGTTTAAGAGGCACATTTTGAGCCTCTACTACCCCAAACTCCTGTGAGAAGGTCACAAAGGGTAAGTAAACTTCCGAAAGATTTACATCTTCTCTATTTTATTTATTGTTGAATGATAGTGGTGAACCAGAGAGTTTTGAAGAAGCAATGATAAGACTCACGTTCAGTGGGAGCATGGCATGGATGAGGAGATGGACTCCTTGGAACAAAACCAGACTTGGGATTTGGTTAAGTTGCCAGCAAGTAAGAGAACATTGCAGAAAAAGTGGGTTTACAAAATTAAGGAAGAAGAGGGTGGACAAAAAAGGTACAAGGAAAGGCTTGTAGTAAAGGGATTTACATAGAAAGCAGGTATTGACTTTGGTGAAATATTTTCTCCTATTGTTAAGATGACTTCTATTCGTATTGTATTGAGTTTAGTTGTAGTAGAAGATTTGCATTTAGAGAAACTAGATGTGAAGATGACTTTCCTTCATGGTGATTTGGATGAAGAGATTTATATGCAGCATGCTTTGGGTATGAAGTCAAGGGTAAGGAGAAACTAGTGTGCAGGTTGAAAAAGAGCCTATATGGGCTCAAACAAGCTCCAAGGCAATGATAGATGAGGTTTGATAGTTTTATGCATGAGCATGGTTACTTGAGATGTGAATCTGACCATTGTGTTTATTTCAAGAATCTTGAAAATGGGAGCTATATTATTTTGTTATTGTATGTGGATGATATGCTTATTGCAGGATCTAGTATGCATGACATTGGTGAGCTTAAGAGAAAGCTAGCTCACACATTTGCTATGAAGGATTTAGGAGCTACAAAAATAATCATTGGCATGTAAATACATAGAGACAAGGAAAAAAAAAATTGTATTTGTCTCAGGAGGATTATATCTACAAGGTGTTAGAAAGGTTCAACATGCAGAATGTAAAACCTGTTAGCACACCTATGGTTGGACACTTCAAATTGAGCAAAGATCAGTGTCCTTCATCACATGAGGAGGTCAAATACATGACACAAGTGCCATATGCTTTAGCATTTGGAAGTCTCATGTATGCTTATGGTTTGTACCAAACTAGACATTGCACGAGAGTGGGAGTTGTGAGTAGATATATGGCTAATCCAGGTAAAGAATATTGGAAAGTAGTCCAATGGATACTCAGGTATTTGAAAGGGACATCTAGCATGCATTTATGCTATAGAGGTTCAGATATTTCATTACGTGGCTATGTTGATTCAAATATGGCTGGAGATTTGGATGGTAGGAGGAGCACTACTAGGATATATTTTCATAGTAGGTGGAACAATAGTTAGCTGGATTTCGAGATTGTAAAAGGTTGTGGCTTTGTCTACTATAGAGGCAGAGTATGTTGCAGCTATAGAGGCTAGTAAGGAGATGATATGGATGAGTAGGTTCATGGAAGAGTTGGGAAAGGAGTAAAGTGATTGTAAACTGTTTAGTGACAGTTAGAGTGTAATTCATTTGGCAAAGAACTCAGCGTTTCATTCGAGAACGAAACACATTCAGTTGAGGTATCACTTCATACTGGTAGGTATTGGAGGATGGACAGTTGAATCTGGAAAAGATTCATACGAGAAAGAACCCTGTGGATATGCTAACGAAGCCATTAGCAAAGGAGAAGTTGGAGCTACACTCCACTTCTGTTGGTCTTCGAGTTTGAGACTTGAAGAGGAAGAAACAAAGCCAAGGAAGGATCCAAGAATGATGTTGTATAGGTATGGTGCAGTAATTAAACTCCAAGTGGGAGATTGTTGAGTTGTGGAGCTCAATTACTTCATTTTAGCATGCAATTGGAACTTGCTGGAAAACACAGTAACCGACATCGGTTAAGGGCAGACCGACATCGGTCAGGGAAGACCAACATCGGTCAAGGGCAAGTAGGAACCGGTGACGGTTAGGCAGAACCGACATCGGTTACCTGTGCGACAGAAGTTTTAATTAACTCTCGGGAATTATATCTATTTTTAGCATTAAAATAGATTTATTAATTGTAATTGCATGGCTAAGTGCCCTAAGGATAAAACGACTATATGAAGTTAAAATTAGGGTTTAGAAGTAAGTGTGTGGATCATAATTACAAGATAATTATGTGAGAGAGAATTCTTGGTGAAGAAGAAGAAAAGCTTGAAGGAAGAAAGTACTGAACATCTGAGAGGTGTGGAAGATTGTAAATCTTCATTGTATATCTTGTCAAAGCTTTGGATAATAGATTGGCTTGTGGTGGATCTTGGTGGACCACGTTAAATTTGGTGTTGATTTATGTCTCTTGTTTTGTATATTTTCCGGTAGAATATCCACTTTTATTTGCTTTGCTTAGATCTCGATGGGTGAACCACGTTAAATTGGTGTTGATTTATGTCTCTTGTTTTGTATATTTCTTACGGTTGTATTGTCTGTCTGACCAGGTGTGCTAACCCCGATAAGAGTCGAGAATAGGAGTTGATCAAACAAGGTATTCCTTAGTATTTGGAGTCCCAACTTTGGTTTACTTAGGTATTTTTCCTATCCTTTTTGGCCTTCAACCAAAACAATCTCTCATAAGGTTACAAGCTAAGGAAAAAAGATCGACGACTTGAAAAGTCTCGAGAGAGGTAAGTATCTCTATCGATATTATCTTTCCCTTCTTTAGTTGATGAATGTTCATATGTGTTATGTGCTTTAGAGGATAGAGTAAAGATGCCAGTTATCTTGTACATTATAATGTAGACATTAAAAATGCACCTTGCGTATAGGGTAATATTAAAAAAACTCAAAACATCATAAAACCCTAAAATCTTATAAAGACCATAAAATACATCTAAAACAATAAAAATCATAAAACATTACCAAATCCTCAAAACTAATAAAATATACCAAATCAATAATAATGCAAGAACACTCTACTAAACATTAATAAACCACGCCTCTCATCAAACACCAATATGAAATGCTTCGTTGTCTCTCTATGTACTAAGAGCCCAAAGCTCTCCCACCCACCTCCATCCCCAATATATATAAAATAAGGTCCATAGTCCCTTTTTCCCTAGACTTTTGATCCCCTTTTGCCATCATTTTACTTCTTGTTTGCTCGTAGTCATTCCCAACAGTGAAGGAGGATTGTAGAGAAGAAATGCAGCTCTGCAACAATCAAAATTTGGAGAAAATTCTATACAGTGTCATTCACTAAGGTAATTGTTGTGTAATTTGCATGCGATTTTACTCACCCTACATAATTCAAAATCATCATCATTTATTCCACAAAATTTCTTGGGTCCCCACGGCCTCCGATTCTGTATACTACTTGTGTTTTTCATAATCTTGTCAATTTCATATCATGTCGACGTTGCCTACCTTAAAAGGGTTAGGGATATGACGAGCAAATCCCCGCCACCAAAATCATTCGATCTATTTTTAAGAGTATTTGTGTTTAGATCAAGTATTCAAAGATCGGTTTGCATTTGTTGGAAAGAATCAAGGTATAATGTCACATAACTTCGATTCAAAGGTAACCAAATCCTTAAATCAAATCATTTGTGTTTCATTCAACTTGGGTATATTGTATTTAATTTCTAACCACTAACCCATTTCTACATATAAACATACAATTTTTATATTACAACTCTTGTTTTGGCCTAAAGGCCACCCTTACAAGCAATAGTTTAGATAACTCTTTCTTTAGTTTAGAGGCTAGCCTAGGATCAAGTTAGACCGTATATCTCATATCTCTCGTGACTTAGTGTAGATTACCCTCAGTAGATGCATTGCGCAACTCCTATATTTAGGCCCTTTAGTTACTATCTTGAACCACTTTGTGTACAATAGTTTTGCTTGTGTGTTTGGCTCTAGAGTGATCTTTTACGTTATCCTAATTTAGAGAGGATCTTCCATCGATCCTCGATAGCTCACATACAAATTAATTGTTGAATCACATTATAAGTGCATGATGTCTTCAAAGCATTGTTTCCTCCAAGGGCCTTAATAATTGTGGAGGGATATCATAGACCCCTCCAAACATTCCCCACTTTTTTATATTGTTTTGCAAGATGTTGCAAGCAAATTAGAGTCAGCGAAGGAAGGAGAAGAGTTTCATAGAGATTCATATAGAATTCAAAAAAAGAACACAAACATTTTGGTAGCTTGGGAGTAGGTGAAACGGATCGTCAACTTACATCCAACATTTACTAGAAACATGCTACGATCATGACAAAAGGGTACAATTTTGGCCTAATTGCTCCATTAGAACTAATTTTTCTAAGTTTACTTCATGTCGTGATTTCAATCAACTCTATATTATTTGTTTATGACAATCGTCTCTAAAATTACAATAAACCAAACATTACTCCACAACACACACACATCAATTTTTTAAATTCATAAATTAATTAAAACTTCTCCTAACACAATCAAGTTTGAACTTATTGATTATATTATTAAATATGTTTTGGATTGTATATGGATAGTTGTAGTGCATTGTAATATAATGTTTCACATCTCCAATTACTTTGGCCCTTACAAAATCTTGAAAATTAAACAATATTAATAATGTTAATTAATTGAGGGTGAAACTATTTGGCGACGCGCATGCTCCAGGATGGCCATACCCCATACATGCATATATGTGCGGGGTGGGACCCACCTTGACTAGCTTAGTTTTTTTTTAATTTGTGTTTGAAAAAGAAGTGTGACATGCAACACGTGTCGCACGGAATGGTAGGTGTGATTGCTGGTATTTGGGAGGTCATGTATTTGAATCCCAGATTTTTAAATGTGTGTCCCACCCTGTGCATGTATGCATACATGCCCCATGCAATCCTATTACCAGGATAGCCGGCTCCATTAATTGCTACGAGTTTACATCAAAACCACAAGCCTACCCAATTATCCATGCCACATGGCGAGCTTGCCTTATAAGACTCATCTCATAAGGCTGTGTAGAGTCCTCGAGTGCAGGACCTGAGCAGTACTTAAGTAATGGTAAATTCTCCGTGTCCAACTCTTTTACCGAAAGGGTGGTCCCCTTTTTATCTTTGCACTTGGAATAGGAATAGGAATAGGAATAGGAATAGGACTGCAACTGCACTTTCCTTGGGAGGGGCCATATTAAATTTCTAGTGAATATCGCCCATCATATACCTTTCATATTGTACTCTATCACTTTTGCTTTAATTTGGAATTTTGTTGGTAAATGATCCCTGTTAAAAGATGTCATTTTCCCTTTCATTATTAAACACCCACTTGACAGACACAACACACATGCAGCATTTTGTTATGAATGCATAGATATTAGAGAGCTCTTGTCGCTTGCCTTCACAAACTACCACTATTTGCTTGTACAGATTGAGTGAGAGGTCAGTGATTCAGAGTTTTCAGCCAGTCACATACAGTTAAAATCAGAAAAAACAGTTCTGAAATCTGAACCAAGACTTTTTAATGGATATGATCATTTCGTGACACACATTTTGTATTCATGCTGCAACTCAGATGATTCCCAGATTTAGATTGGTGTTTTAAAAGTTTTTTTTAAGTTTCTTAAAGTTTATTAAGAAGTAAACGCTTTTAAATGGAGCTATGAACTAATATTTGATACAATCAGGAGGTCCAGTCCCTGCAACAACACTAAAAATAGTAAAAACAGAAGAGACTCAAAAATCACCAAAATATCTGACAAAAACAGGCCAAAGGGCATGCAACATGCATAATACACCCTCAAGGTTGATCATTCTCAAGTGGTCTTCCCAAAGTGCGTCGAAAAATATTATAACATTTTTTGTGATTTTGTATTCAATATTTTATGTATTTTTGATTTTCTTGTTTTTGCCGCACATCTGAACCCTTCACTTTTGATTGTGGATTGAGCTAATGCATTGTTAGTTTACAGTGCAACCATGAGATTATATCATTACATTGAGGTCTCACCCTAGTCTCACCAGCATCTTCACTATTTGGAGACTCCTCCACCAAAAGAGGGTGCCCAATTACATTCCCCTCTAGTTTGGGAGGAAAATCATCACTATCTCCAATCTTTTCGTATTATAGAGATTGACCAAGCGGGATATTGCTCTTATAATATTTATTATGATTTCTTCATGCAAATTCGGGATCAAGGGGTACATGATGCAGCCCCGTGTCCAACATGATTGCAGCGGAAACATTTAAAGGGCATCCTGTCGAGTTGATGAATTTGATCCATGATTCTTGAAATGAAGTTAGTTTAATTGAATGAAATAACGGTTTGGACAAGTTGATGAGTATGCAAACTCTAGCAAATTTGCCTCCAATAGAGCTAGAGTCGATCTTAACAAAATATCTTGTTCTTTTGACTAACAACTTAATATGGTCCTTATTACAGAGAACATATGAACAATTGTATAGTCTCAATATAAGCTAAGTAGGTGTGATTTACACCTTAATATATTTTTGAGGTTGTTTTTGTTAAAGTGTTATAAACCTATTTTGATTAGACTATAGTTTAAAATAAAATAATAATATCGTGACACAAATAAATGTATCTACCATGCCATTTAGTAATATTGAGATTTCATAAAATTTTAATAGGTGTTTTTGGCACCACTATTTTAATGATTGGATGTATCCTTTTATCATAAAGCATACATGACATATATTTATAACATAAAATATATATTGTGTATCTAACACAAATTTTATATGTTTATCATAAATTTAATGATTTTCTTTTTCTTTTGGGCGGATGATTTAATACAGGGCCTTTTAACTACGATGCATTGGGAGATCAATATCTTTAAAGCCTAATGTTTATATTAAACAAACATTTCAGTGTATGTACATCCAATTACCAAAATAGCGGTTACAGGTGTTTTTAAGATTGTTTTTGTCTAATTGCAATTTGCTATTCATATGTTTTGGTTAGACAAGAGTTTCCAGAAGAAATGGATGTTTGTTACACAATTAACATAAATGAAGGATTTGGGTTGGTGTTTTTAGGTTGATTTTGGAGACCCTTATTTTGATTGGTGTCATAGATGGAGACAAGTGCTATGAATAGATATTGATGACGGTGTAACATAAATTTAGCGGAAGTGCTGTCAGCCAGGTGATTCCCGAGGCCTAGGGTGGGTGGTTTTTTTAAGTGATTGTTGTACACCCATCCAAATTCTGATTAGATTTGAATAGATCATACGAAGATGGTGTAACAGAAATTTGGCGTAATTGCAGCTAGTCAGGGGATTCCAGAGGCTTTGGGTTTAAGGTTGTTTTGGGTAATTGTTAGACACCATTATTTTGATAAGACAGACACCGTCCATGGATGAGGGGCATTGTGAAAACAATGAGGATTCTAATCCTCTTTTAGCAGACAGAGATGAGGAAGTTGGTGAAGATAACGGGGAATGTGGTTATAATGAGGAGTTTGAATTCAGAATCTCCGTGTCTAGGTCTCAAGGAGTCTTGAGCCCTGTTGATCTGTGCCCAGCTGATGATTTATTTTACAAAGGACAGCTTCTTCCCTTGCATCTGCCTCCTCGTTTGGAGATGGTGCATATTTTAGACACTGGAAATAATTCTGATTTGGATTGCCACGGGAGGAATGAGGTTAAAAGAGAGAATCCAAGTACTAGCTCTAGTTCGGATTGCATTTGCAACGAGGCCAAACGAGATTCTGGCGAATCTGTGAATTCTTTATGGAGCAAGAATTCAAATGGTTCTTCAGACAGTAGTAGTTCTAGGGATTCGAGTGGGAGTTCCCAAGATTCTTCAGAGTGTACTTCAGCATTAAAAATCCGAGAGGAGAAGGCCCATTTGCTTTCTTGGAGAAAATCTGCTGCTAAATTGAAGGTTTCTCTTTTGGGTCAGAGGAAATCATCAGTAATTGGCATGGATGAGAAGGCACCGCTGAGTGAAGCTTCTTCTGTCAGGACAGAGCAAGAACTTCCCCTAAGTCAATTTTTAGCCAGGAAACATCATCAAACAATAGATTTCCAAAGAAAACAAGCCATTCTTTCTCACATTCTAATGATTGTAAAAAGCACGGCGGTAACAGAGGTCCAAAAGAGGGTTTTCACAAGTACTTGAAGATGATCAAGCCCCTGTATGAAAAAATCTCTAACAAATATGATCAAATTAGTCTCTTGAGAAAGTTTAGGATGGATGAGTGTGAGAATACATCATCTGCAGTTGATCATATAACAGAGAGCAGACAGAGGAGCCAGACTCTAAGCAACATAAGCAGCAGCCCTGCTTCTTTAAGTGGGAATTTGAGAATTGGTACGAAGAAATCTGGTGTGGGAGCTGCCCACCTACAAGGAAGTCATCTCCACACCATGGTGGAATCATCAGTTCTACAAGTGATAGCACAATGGAGGAACTGCAGAATGCCATCCAAGGAGCCATTGCCCACTGCAAGAAGTGTAATGGAAACAAATCTGGTAAGAAATTATTGTGTGCAACATTCTGTAACAATGAACATTGCATGATATTTTTTAAATCATAGAGTATTCATGTACTTGAATCATGCCTCACATGATTGAAATGGGATTATGTAGTATCTAGATGTGAGATCTTGTATGATTGTATGTCACTGAATCATTTAGAGAAACGAACCCTTTTCAATGTGGTAGAATTGCTCAGAATCTTGTAGACATAAAAATATCATTGCATGTGCATAGTACTATGTTTTCCTGAATAACTTTCTTTTGACATGAAACGTAAACCTCTAATCTCCTCAGATCTTTGGATTACTGTTTTCGGTGATGAATTCATTGTAAATCACACAAACCTTATCTAATATGCTAAAGAATTTTGTTTTGCATGTACTTGCAGAGACCCCAAGTTTGAAAAGTTATGCAGGTTCCTTTTAACCCCTCAGCAAGTGCAAATGAAGGGAATGGACTAACTGATATCATTTGGGTTTTGTTTAGCCGATCTGCACATATGCCACTCTGACATGCTGTACTGTTTCTTTAGAAGAACTATGGGATAAATTGTCTACAAAAGACACTGGATCATTCTAAATATCCAGTGTTGCAAGGCAAGCTGTTTCTCACAACTGTTTGTTCAATATATTTTGAGCAGTTGTTTTAGTCTCCAATTGGAATTCTTGTTTCCACATCCATTAAAATCTACAATCATTATAACAACCTTAGCACTACATAAATGGCTAATAATTACAGTTTTAAGGCTTCTGTGGGTCTAGCAATGGACAGTATTACATAATAACAATTTTGGGTAGTGGAGGCTTTGAAAGGGCTCCTTAGAACAGAGTTACAAGTCTTTTTAGTTCTGTTTCTGCTACTCTTGGGAACATTTGCTTGTAAGCAGGAAGGTTAATTGCTCAGTAGACTGTTCAATCTGTGAATTTGTGATTTCTGCTGATAACTTGATATATTCATTAACAAGGGCACATTTTGCAAAATGGTTTTGGTTTGACTTCAAGTTTATCCCTGCAATTTCTTTGAGGTCTCTGAAACCTCAAAAATTATATGAAAGGTTTTGTACAAAATAAATTCTTCCTGAAAACATTTTTCATCATTTCTTATTTATAAAAATTGAAAGCACATATTATTATCTTGGGATGTGATTTAGCAGTAAGCTTGATCTATTTCAATGGCGAGCATGATTAAGGTTAAGTATTATTTTGGGGCTGCGAATTTAAAAGAAGTTTAGGCACTTTCCATGGTGGGTGAGATTTGGTGCCAAGTTGAGGCACTTTGCAGGTTTCCTCTATAGTGCCACTCTTTTGCAGGTCCCTCTATACTTCTGTCCCATACAACTTTATACTTGTGTCCTAAACAACTTCATTTGCTGGATACATTGTTTCTGCTTACTTTTAGGAGGCACTTTTTACTGTGTGTGTGTGGTTCAATAGTAAAATAAGGTACTTCTCATAAGGCTCAGTGATGTTTTCAGAATGAGGTACATTTTTTTTTTTTTCAGAAGGGGTGAGAGTTTACTTTCTGCTAATTAGGGGATTCTCAACATCTGGATGGTTTGCATGGCTATGCCCAATTGTTTAGGGGCGGTGTTAATAGTTGAAACTTTAATTAATACTTCTTACTTAGATAACTTCATTTGTTGGATCTGGGAATTTATATTATAGAGCAGGAGGCTGTTTGGTCTCTGGTTAATCAGGTGTGTGGTGCGCTGTAGTGGTAAGTTGAGGATAAAGATGTTTTGGGAATTTGCATTGTTTTTGTTTGTTTAAAGGTGTGAGCGCTTACCCTCCCCAGTAAGGGAGCTCCAACCTCTTTTGGGGCTGGAATTTGGATGGTTTGTAGGACAATGCTTCAGGGTTTAGATATGCGTTACGATTCAACTATTTAAATGTTACATTCATTATATTTGGTCAAGTTAAAATAAAATTGATAAAACTATTCAAACACTACTACGAGTAATTAATTTTATTTTAGTATTCAGGGTTTAGATATGCTTTAAGATTCAACTATTTAAATGTTACATTCATTAAATTTGGTCAAGTTAAAATAAAATTGATAAAACTATTCAAACACTACTATGAGTAATTAATTCTATTTTAGTATTCACCCACATCTTTTAGAATTAATTACGTTGAGAGGCGTTCCTACAATGGCAGGCAATGTTGTAATAAAGTGTGTTGTTCACTTTTATTCTCGACATTAAATTTGACATTCATTTGACTGTCATGTGACAGTTCATTCATAAATTTGACTTCTATTGAACTATCACTTAAATAGTTTTGTTTCTTTTTTCTTGGAGAAGTCAGTACCACACAATCATGTAGCTAAATGATTCCATTTGCCACAAATCAATGAGAAATTGATAAAGAATTTAATGAAGTTGATTAAAAAGATATGTAAAAAATCAAACCTAAGAACCTTGAAATTGATATTTATTGATGTATTTCATATAGATACATTTATTATAATACACTTATTATATTATATTTATATATTTGGTATATTATACTATACTAGTTTAATTAATTCTAATCATACTTAAACCATACCCTTACATCCCTTCGTTAATTTAATTAGCTATTAAATAAAAAAATTGTTAATTGTCCACTCACCCTTCACCTTCCACTTCACTATCTTAATCACTCAAGTTGAACTAGCCGACTCCACTTAGTTCTAGAACCCTACAAAGGTGGAAGCAACAATAATTCACGAACACCCCTTAATGAATATCAAACCTTCTAATTACACATATCCAAATCAAAGGACTATTTCACGAAAATACGTTCATGATTGTGCAACTCATTTAAACTTTGATCCAAAATTCATGGCCTCTCCTTCAGATTATAAATATGAGGCTCTTTCCTTTGTAATTCATCCTTAGAAGCTTTAAACATTTGATGCAAGCCTTTGCTCATTTGTCATTTGAATTTGCATACCAAACACTGTCCTCATATTCACTCAACTTGCTTGTAACAATTGTTTTCATTTGGAAACAAGATTGAAGCCACAATCAAACTTCCAAATGATCAAACAAGTGTATTAATATTTCAACTCTCTCATCTTGAGGTCAAAAGAAAATTCAAAAGAAGATTTACACTTTACTCATTTACTTATTTCTTTATTAACTTTCATTCTTCCATGTACACACTGAATTTTTTAAAAATAAAGTAAATCTAATTAATACAATTTTTATTAAAATCTTCATTTAATTTATTGATTGGGAAAGCTTCAAATTTTTAATGTTAAATCTGATTTGTAGTAGCTTTAAAGCACATTTATTTCAACCAAAACACATTATCACTTTTCATAAGAGTTGTGGTTCAGTGTCACGTTTAGACATATTTTTATAATAAATTTGTTTGATAGATAAATCCAATCAACACGGTATTTTTGTAAAATCTTCTTGTAACCTATGGAGGCTCTTAATGCTAAACTTGTTTTATAATAGTTTCAAAATACCTTTCTTGCAATATAAAAACTCCACCACTTTTCACAACTAATATGAACCAATCCTACGTTAAAAACTTTTTTTAATAATAAATTTTATTTCAGCTACCTCTTGATGGCAACTCACCTTTTCCATCCTTTTCTAACACCCAAAAATTTACATTTCTTGTTTTAAAAGTTACTTTTTGAATTTACTATTTAAGTGGAAAGAGGTTGGTTACCTCACAACATTTCCATGTTCATCTAAAATACAAGTGAGTAATATCAGCCTTCCATCTCCATTAAAGACTGAATTGAGTTTTTATTTTTAATAATTCTTCTCATAATTGATATACATAATAAAAATAATAATAGGTGAATATATATAATTTTTTTAGGTTATGTATTTATAAGTGTAAATTTAATTTATAATAGAAACAATAATTGACAAGTATATACAATTTTATGAGATTATGTATTTGTAGGTGTAAATTTAACTTATAATAAAAATAATAATAGGTGAGTATACATAGTTTTATAAAGTTATGTATTTATAGGAGTAAATTTGACTAGAATATAAAGTAGAAATTTTTTAAAATTCAAATTTTTAAATTAATTGGAAAAAATGTTATGATATTTTTTTATATAAAATTAGAATCATATTTTCCACGACACATTAATTAGTCATTCTAAGTGGTGTTAAAATTTTATTGTTTAGTGACACATGACAACAATGTAGCTATATTATTATGTTGGTTCCGAATAAAATAGTTCTAAAACAATTGGTTATTACTATTTTAAAGTGACACTTAAATAAACATCAAATTTAAGGTTAAAATTGACCCATGACAGTGAAATAGATGTTAAATTTAATACTAAAAATAAAATTATCATTGTCACACTATCAATATTTATCTAATTACACTATTTATGAAGATGTCATGATGGAGCAGAACAAACAACAAATAAAAATGTAATAAATTTCCAAATAAAATTACATAATTCTCCTAATTTTTCTTTTAAATTACATAAAAGATCCTTTTATTCCTGTTGAAATAAACTTCTAATCCAAAGTTGATTAGACTTACTATTGTTAAATGAAGTTTGGAATTCTTATTTCCCCGATCTTACAAATTTACATATATTATCTGCCTGCCTACTTAATTTATTACTTAAATTTTAATTCAAGTTGACTCAACTATGGTAAAATTAATATGAAGACCAAAAGATGTGTATAACTATTTGCAACCCCACAAATTTTTAGATTTTAAATTTTAAAACCCAAATTACATGATTAGATAGCGGTCAGAGAAAGGAGTGTTTGAGATGCATTGGAAAGATAAATGCTTGTTCTTTTTCGTAAAAGACGACATTATTAAATTCAGAAGCTGACACTTTAAAATTTATTTTTGTCCCCAAATATAATGGATGCAGTTCGAAATAATGTTTTTTCATTTTTATTTATAGAAAAGCCAAAAAGCAATTTGACCGGGCATGTGTGAATCCCCAAGATCTTTGCTTGTTCCTCTGTACCAACGGCTAAAAAAGAAAAACAGCAACGTGGCAGTTAATTAATTTCCCGGTGCACATGGGACGTCGGAAGGGTATTAAATCCAATCTTCACCACCACCGAATCCGGTATTTAATTTCTCATTCCGTTCTGTAGGTAAACTTGGCATTGTTAGGAACGTTTCTTAATAACAGTTGTTGGAACAGTTTTTTTAATTTATTTATTTTTGAAAAAGTAGGACACATGTCTGTTGCAGGGTAGATAAAATCTGATACATGTTGTTATACAACTTATAGTTGTGTACGGAGATAGAGATTAGTTAGGAGAGGTTGTATATATGGGTAGTATTTTGCCACCTTCGAAGAATTTTGACACATAAGTTATTGACGTCCTCGTATTTTTGGTTATAAGAGATAATTGATGGTATACCTAGTTATGAGAGACCTATTGAAGCCATTGGTCGATAGGCATTTGTAAAGTGGATTTTTTTTTTTAATGTTGTTATTATATATATATATATTTTGTGTACAAGTATTTCTACAATTTAGCTAAATTTAAAGTAAGAAACTACCACCTAGAAATAACTTCCTAACCTAGCTAGAAATGAGAAATGTGCACCATCATGATGAAGAAATAAGCAAGTCCTACCCTCAACATTATAACTTTGAAATGATCAAAACATAATGTAAATTAATGAACTCTATTCTCCTTAATTGCCTAATTTAACATTAAAATGAACCTAAGTAGTCCAATGGCAATCAAATTATATTTGCTTGCTTTGATCCTTCAATGGATGTTTGGGTGTGAGGCTTAGCTCTTCAAGAATGGAGGATGGAGGGCTCAAGAATGACAAAAGGCTATTAGTATGAAACTATGTGCTTTCTTTTGTCTCTTGAGAGATTTAGGTGTAGGTGTAGAAGTAGAGGGAGGGTTGTTTATATAGCCCAAAGGATAAAGGATTCAACACATCCTCATGAATGTGGGACTAATGGAGATGTAGAGTTAGTTATGGATAAGGGGGGTTTAGATGGGGTTGAGTTAACTTTATGAGGGTTTAGTTTGTCCTTTAGTGACTCATGTGGATAAAGGGGGTGTATTAATTAATCAAGATGATTAATTAGTACATGTGCAAGCTTTTATAAGTTTTTAGATGGATTCTAGTGTGATTTGGACCATTATGGGAGAATTAAACCAATTAAATAGTGATTTATTGATTTAATGAGAAGGGAGGCTAATTAATTAATAATAATTAATTAGACTAGATAGAAGGTGTTGATTAACGAAGGGTCGTTAATTAGGGTATGTGTTGGATAGGCGACTTAATTAATTAGCGTAATGTAATCAATTAACGACAATGGAAGAGAAGATGAGCGTTATTGACAATATGTCGTCAATTTGTGGGAAAGGAGATAATTAGCACAATTTAAGTATTTAAATTGCTCGGGCGTAATTATAGGTGTCTACATTTGCCCCTCTTTGGGGTGGCGTAAGTGATGCCACTTCAAAGATAGTAGACAAAAGAAAATTTTGAAGGGATAGAAGAAAAATTAGTAGGAGAGAGAGATGCCCCCTCGAGTGTTGATGGGGTGATGAAAGAAGTCGATCGACGATCGAAAAAGATGTGAGAGAGGCAAAAGAATGGGGAAGGGGCAGGATGCCCCGATGAGAGGGAAGATTAGGGGTGAAAGGAAAGTGATGTAGAAGAAATATGGAGGAGGGGAGAGAAGAGCTTAGCCTCTAGCCGTTGTTGATTGGAACAATTTGGATGTCATCATATTGCCATAGGAACTACGTCATCAGTCCTTATGAAAAATATAAGCATACGACAAAGGTAGAATGACATGAAAAGTCATACTAGGAACAATTGTCCATTGCTTTGAAATACCAACTCCATGTAACATACAACAATGCAATGCAATACGAGAAGGAAACAAGCTCATTTAATAGGGAAAATAAGTACAAACACACATATCCAACCCAACAATGGTCAAGACAGTTGTACAAATATTTTGTTAACATTGCTAAAAAGACCACAAGTTCGTGATTGATGACAAGGGTTAAAAATGATGCCCCGAGCAAGGATACATGCAAGGGGAAATGACAATGGACACGGGGTCCATGAAAAGCGTTTGTGTGCAACGAAACAACACCAGGCAACAAACATGCCCCAGAGTACAAACAAAGCAAGCAACTAGCTTTGTGAATGGTTGTGAATCCGGTGATCCGCGAGTCGTATTAATCAGGGAAGATGTGAGACAAACCAATAAGATATGGAGAAAATACCATGCAAGACACAAGTTTCAGCCATAATAAGCAAGTTACCATTTTTGTAGGGTTTTTTATTTTTAAGATTTTTTTGAAAAATTTTGCCTGTTTTTGGATTTTTGACATATATATATTGTTTTTATTGTTTTTGTTTTCCAAATTGTGGTGAATAGTAGAAGAAAATAGAAGAAGAAATCGAAGGGCCTAGGGGCAACAAAAAGTGCCCTAGGTGGAAGAAAGAAGAAACAAATGACAAATAATGTCCTTGTTTAGTGGAAAAATTAAGAAAAAATAATTATTTGAAAAATAATTATTTATGAGAGTGTGGAGAAGAATAAAAATCACCAGGGAGCAATAAAATTGTCCAAGGGAGAAGAAAGGGGTATCGACAAAAAAAATGCCCCAATACGGTGAAAAATAAGAGAAAAATAATTATTTAATAAAAATAATTATTCCACAGTGAATAGAGGAGAAAACGACAATCGAAATGGGCCTCTCGGCCCTCCTGACGGTGAAAAACAAGTTAATATACCCCATAGGGGGGGTAAAAATATCACGACCAATTCATTTTAATTGAGTTGTTTAGAAAATTTATTGTGAGGCTCTGATACTGAGGAGAACCATGGTGATCGCACGAGACCGGTTGAGGCGCGCAGAGATGCGTTCAGGGTGTACCAAGACACACAAAACGATGGCCCCTTTGTGAGTATCGAACCCTAGCCTAGTGATTTTAGTCATTAATGCATTAAATTAGGCCTTTAGCCCTTGGAAATCATGTTGCTGCGCACTGCACTGCGCAGCGTAAGCGTCACGATAGGGGGCAGATGCCTTTTTGGGGGCACATGTGCCAAAACACATACGCACACATGCGCAGTACACGAAAAAACACACTCACGCGCACGCGCACACACACACACATGTGCGCGCACGCACACATATGGGAAATGGGGCGCACATGTGAAAAGCGTGGCGTAGGCATGAAAAGGGGCACACACACACACACAGAGCACACGCGCGCAAGCGCGAGCACCAAATGCGTGACACACACACCAAAAAGGGTGCGCAGGCACCGAAAAGGGGGTGTAAGCGCCAAAAGACACATGTGCGCAAGTTCGAGTGCAAAAACGTGGCACACACCCAAAAGGGAGCACAGGCACCTGAGGCGAGCGGAGAAAAGATGGGAAAGTGTCAAAAACATGACACTTAGAAGAATTTTTAGGATTTTTGGGTTAACCCTAAAGGGGAGATAGATTTTTAGAAGAAATGTTAGGAACTGACTAGCGTCGTGTTATTTTGCAGAGACGATTACCAAAGTGTTACGGATGCATGAGCGACATACCGGATAGTTGAGAGCTAGAGGGTAGTATGCGCGACTGACCATAGGCGAACCATGACGATACTTCTCAAGGTGGTAGGTGGGCTAGGCCTCGTGTCTTGATGCCATCTATCATACTTTCGAATCATAGCCTACCGACCGCACTGCGCTTAGTGAGTGATGGCATATCGAGAGTCGAGTGCTTTCAGATCCGACAGGAGAGATGACTGTCACCATTGAGGATGTATGGCGGATTCTTTGCGTGCCGATGATGGGCACCTTGATCGAGTATGGCTTCTGATGCAGGGCTGATTAGAGTAGCTTGCAGTGCCCTTTTTGGTGTTGATGATATATCGCACGACGTGATGACCATAGCGTTGCATGAGTGCATCTCCGACCCCACACTGCATCGGGGCCTCTCTACATCATGTCTCTTATCAGTGGGTTCTTACTCACTGATAAGACAAGGACCTCATTCCTGAGAGGACTATTGCCTTTGGTTTATGGCATCTATAGCGGCGAGAGATATTGCTGGGGGCAGTGTATATTGGCCCACCTATACTGGGATTTACACTTGATCACATACCACTGTCAGAAGACCATGGGTCCAACCTCCTTATTATAGATATGGTCATGGGATCATATTGTGATCAGACACCTTGTGGGCCCTTTTCGTGTCTGAGATCCTGAGGATCCATTGTATATGGCATGGGTAGCAGATGGTGGGGATGTACATGGCCATCTTGGCAGCCTATTCAGATATAGGTGAGAGTTTGACGAGCTGGTAGAGATAGATGTCATCTAATGGCCATACAGGCATTTCCAGTGGCCAGAGGATGCCACAAAGCTCAGCGTGTGCATAGTGGAGCACTTTATTATAGGCATCCGCAATTATATTATGGAGTTGTATCGAGTAGACAGGTCCCAGTGGCAGCTTGGGTAAGGCAGGGATCCTCCAAATGGATATCCGACATGCACGCAGGGATTCAAAGAGGCATACCATGGGGCCTCGCATACTAGTGGCCCAAGCTAGGGTGAGTTTCACGCAGGTGGTCCCATAGGTATGGGACCCAGTACGACAGGTGAGAGATCCAGGGACCACAACTGACTATGCAACTTGGTATGCTACAGTGTTACCCCAGTGTCTCACCATTCCGAAGGAGGCTTAGGCAGCAGGCATTCGCCCACGTGTAGAGATATGGCATGGTGCGAGAGCGCGGGAGAGAGCAAGTGGCACACAGGGGCCAGACCCAGAGGATCCTTTCGATGGTATCCCACATGATGGGCAGGGTGCCTCACAGGCACAAGGACCAAGGCCGCAGGGCCCAGTATAGGCAAGCAGCAGTAGACATCCGAGGTAGGGTCCTAGAGCAGGGGACAAGTCATCCAGAGAGCACCTCGGGGCTAGTCCCTGAGGCACACACAACCTCCCACCCAGGTGGCACAGGCACGATAGCCACAATACAATTCAGTTACAACAGTCATAGTTGAGAGAGATGCGGCCAGAGCAGAGAGAGATGAGGCTCGAGGCTGGTGTGTGACTACCACAACAGAGCGTGATGAGGCCTCGAGCACACATTTTTAAGTTATTATCATAGCGGGATCAGGCTCGGGCCTAGGCTGGCCCAAGAGATGATAGAGTGGCATGGCGGAGCCAGATACAAGAGACAATGGCACAGGGGGCTCAGATATTGAGCCTTCTTCATCAGTCCCAGTCACAGGTGTGGATGGTTGTTGCAGCAAGAGAGATCATGTATACGCATGATCATAGGCACTCCTTGCATAGAGGGACCAGGCCCGCATCGAGCTGCAGCTGCATATTACTAGAGAGAGAGATCGAGAGGCTGCTTCCTCTAGACATAGTCGAGGTAGACTTGGGCAGAGTGACAGGTGAGCGAGATGGTGCCCTTTAGCAGCACTCACCTCTCGGAGATGCGGACCTGATATGTGACACCACCAGGCTTGGTGGTGAGGCCTTATTTTATAGGACTACTTATTATAGGGTGGTTCCTCCAGAGCAGTGAGTAGGACTGCCACATCGATCGAGTCAAGCGCATCATGCTCTCGATCACGAAGATCAAGCCATTCTACCAGATCAGTGAGATAGCCCATGCCGAGCAATGGTAGGACTAGGGCCATCTCAACCTCCGTGTGTCCGTCGACTGAGAGGACGATCTGGGAGTCCCGGTGAGGGAAGAGCTGTAGGGTTGAGATCTACATTTTTGTTGTACAGATTTCTTTGTATGTATGCCTCTTATGAAGGCTGATTTTTGATGTACAACCTTGTATACTTGTATTTTGATGATGCCTCATGATGAAGGCTTGATTCTTTCTGATACATGCCCCTTTTTGATGGCATTGTGTATCGATGATGTATTATGTTGAGTACCGATCTGGACATTGTATGTATGTGTATAGACATTTTTATGTAACATCTTTGTACGCCTCAATCAAGGCATTTTTTATATAGAGCAATCTTGATGTGTATCCATTTTTATTGATATAGATGTATATGACACACATGTATATATGAGGATTACTTTTTGGGCTCAGATACATATGTTTATGAAATGATGTACTTTATTGTTTTTGTGTCCTGATGCATGTGACACGAGTGGGCATAATTTTATGATGTGAAATACCCTTTTTAGAATCTACTCTATGTTGATTCTCATTGCATGTTGCATTTTTGATTCAACACTTATGGATGCGTTATGGTGTGATCTGATTTTGTACTTTGTATGTATCTGATTTCGATGTTTGATGTATACATGTGTTGTGGATGTTAGATGATAGATCCTTAGATGATATCAAATAGATTGCTCATGTGTTTCTATAGATGTCTATAGATGGGATGATATGATGATATTAGTGCGGGGGGATAGATTTTTGATCATGCGCAAACCCTCTTACCCCCATTGATGATACGATATGTGATGATTAGCTTAGCATACATGCATGATGTAAAACTTAGCATTTTGTTTATATATGATGTATAGATCTGATGATAATGATGGTAATGTGATGTTAATGATAAAAAAACAATGCACATGCAATAAATACAACCAAATGCTAACAAAAACACCGAAGTAATACAATACACCATGATTCACCATGCTTTATTAACTTGTAATAAACATGATCAAATGCTAAGAAGGAACATAATGAATTAACACATTACATCATGATTTCCTAAGACTCACCAATGTGCAAAAACATACCGCAATATGTATAAGCAAGAATAAATCTAATCTAAGCAAGAAAAGATGAATCCTAACAAAGTATGCCCAAGCAACAAAACAACCCAAAAACTAAAAACACAAAACAACTAGACAAACAACAAGCAAAGCAAGAAACAAGACAATGCAAGTAAATGCAAGTAAATGTTTTTGTAAGATTTGTTTTCATGCACCAATTTTCTATTGTTTAGGTTTTTGTGAAACAATTTTCTATTGTTTTGGTTTTGTGAAATAATTTTCTATTGTTTAGGTGTTTTCTAACGGGTTTCTAGAGCTATGTGCAGGTAACCAAGAAAGCGTGGATGCCCCCAGCGTTAGACGGGGAATGTACAAGGGCAGAAGCCATGCGTTGATGAATGAGAAGGTGAAGTTGTTGAATTGCCCCAGCGTAAGATGGGAAATAGTGAAAGACCATACCCCTCACAGATGAATAATAGAAGGCAAAGCCGGATCAAGGCTCGACAGGATGGGGCATAAAGGAATCTCGAAGGCAGAACTAGGGATAGGCCAAAGATAACTACCCTCCAGATGTAGGATGCTTGTGAACAACGGATCCTCCCGAGGTGCCGAAAATTGGTTTTCACCTAAGGACTTGTCCAAAGTGCCACAATTGCATGGTTTTCACTAATGAACGACCTATTTTTCTTTTTTTCTTTTTCTCGATTTTTGATTTTTGATTTTTTGATTGATTTTTAACTTCCTTGCGCCATGTTTAAGCATAGAACTGCTTAAGATGCATGGCGTTCATGGGCTCCCGAGCTCATCACCATTGGGGTGAGCCAGTTTGTATGCCCCGTGCCGTACTTGGCAACTATAACATAGGGTCCCAACCAATGTGGTTCGAACTTCCCTTTCTTTTCTCGCTCTGCTCTGGTGTTGAACTGGTTCTCCTTCATGACTAAATCACCAACCTCAAACTGACGAGGGATGATTCTTTTGTTGTAGTTTCTAGAGAATCTATGTTGATACACTTTCAGGTGATTAAGAGCACGAATGCGCCGCTCATCTAGGAGCTCTAACTCAGCCAGTCTTGCACTTGATAATCCTCATCCTTATCCAGATAGTCTCGAAGAGAAATTCTCGGGAAGGAAGTTCGATCTCTAAAGGGATGATAGATTCTGTCCCAAACACTAGGGAATATGGTGTCGCACCCGTAGGAGTGCGAATGGATGTTTGTAAGCCCAAAGGGCTGGATGGATTTGTAGGTGCCAGTTTGACCTGTTTTTTGACCATCTTCTCCATTATCCTTACCAAAGTCTTGTTTGTTTCCTTAGCTTGTCCATTATCCTGAGGGTAATATGGCATGGACCATTTTAACCGGATTTGGAACCGTTGGAAAAAGACCTTTCATAGTTTTGTTCTTAAATGACTTCCCATTATTTGTAACAATGGCTGCAGGAATACCATATCGACAAATAATGTGATTCATGATAAATTTAGAAATCGGGTTCTGTGACATAGGTTAAAGGGACAACCTCCACCCATTTTGTAAAGTACTTATGTAGCTGTGATGATATGTGTATGACCATTAGATGAGGTAGGAGTAAGTTTTCCTATTAAATCAAGTCCCCACTTGGAGAATGGCCATGGGGTAGTGATAGGTTGCAATGGTTGTGACGGAGCATGAATGAAATTTCCATACTTTTGGCAAAGTACACATTTTCTGACATAATTGCAACAATCAATTTCCATGGTAGGCCAATAGTAACCTACTCTCAACAATTTCTTAGCCAAGACCATTCCATTGGTATGTGCTCCACACACCCCTTCATGCACTTCTTTGATTGCTGGATTGACTCCGTCATATCTAGACAACGTAATAGATTCCCATCGTAGCCATGACGATAAAGTGTACCTCCTAAAAGGGTGTAACGGGCTATCTGGCGAATTAGCTTTGATTTTCAGAATGGGAGATATTGGGAGGGAATGTGCTGTCCTTAAGATAGGTAAAAATGGGTTCGTACCATAGGGAATTGGGACCAACAACCTCATAAGCCAGACAAGATTCAAGCATGTCATACGCGGGTTGGCGTAGATTTTATACAAAGAATGACATGTCATTATTCCTGGCGGAAATATGAAGCATAGACCCCACTGTTGCCATGACATCTACCGATCTGTTCTGCACTCTTAGGATTTGTTCAAAGGTAATGTGCACAAAGTAGTCCTTTAGAGTTTCTACTAACTTTTTGTAAGGTATGAGCTTGTCATCCTTAACCTTGTATTCATCATTAACTTGTTTGATGATTAACTATGAATCACCTACAACCTTGACATGATGAACATTCCACTTGATGGCTAGCTTCATCCCTACAATGAGTGCCTCATATTCTATAATGTTGTTTGTGCAAGGGAAGCCCAGGTGAAAAGCTTGCGGTATAGGATCGCTAGAAGGAGTAATAAGGACCACTCCTGCACCTGAACCATGAAACATAAAGGATCCATCAAAATGTATCTGCCACATGACAAATTCTTCAATGTAGAGCAAGGAGGCATCTGGTAGATCCAGATTCAAAGGTTCTGTGCTTTGCAAAGGTGCTTCCGCTAGCTGATCCGCAAGTACTTGTCCTTTAACTAATTTTTGATGGACAAATTCTATGTCAAACTCACTGAGTAGAATGATCCAATTAGCCATTCTACCTGTGAGGGTGGGTTTGGACAATAAATACTTGAGTGGGTCAACCTTGGATATTAGCTTGGTCTTAGTATTCAATAGGTAATGGCAAAGTTTTTGAAAAGTAAAAACGGCCAAGCAAGCCTTTTTAATTTGAGGATAATTGAGCTCATGAGGCAATGAGGGTGCAACTCAGATAATACACCACTTTCTCCTTATGACCAAGGTCATATTGGGTGAGCAACGCACCAATAGCAAAATTATGTAGCAGAAATATAGAGTAAGAGTGGTTCTCCAGGAGTGGGAGGCATGAGGATAGGTGGATTAGCCAAGTACTGTTTAAGCAAAGCAAAGGCTTGTTGTTTCTTAGGTCCCCAGATGAAAGCAACATCCTTTTTAAGAAAGTGGGTGAATGAGTGACATTTATCTGCAAGCTGGGAGATGAAGCGATGAATGGCTTGAATTTTCCCCTGTAAGTTGCACAGTTGCTTGATATTCTTAGGTGGAGGCATTTCAGTAATAGTAGACACTTTAGCAGGGTCTACCTCAATACCTCGTCTTGATACAATGAAGCCTAATAGTTTTCCTGATAGCACACTAAAGACACACTTCTTTGGATTCATCCTGACTTTGTATTCACGCAGCGTTCAAAGATACACCGTAAAATGACAAGGTGATCCTCTCTTGTTTTGGACTTTCCCATGATATCATCTACGTAGTCCTCCATGATATCATGAATCATATCATGAAAAATTACTATCATTGCCCATTGATAGGTAGCTCCTGCATTTTTAAGGCCAAATGGCATTACCTGATAGTAGAAGGTGCCCCAAGGAGTTGTAAAAGCTATTTTGTGTTGGTCTTCTTCTCAGCTATCTTGATTTTATTATATCCCAAAAAGCCATCCATGAGTGATAGCATCTTGTACCTTGCTATTGAGTCAATAATCATGTCAATGTTGGGCAGCGGAAAATCATCTTTAGGGAAATATTTATTGATGTCCCTAAAATCCGTGTAGATTCGGATACCGATAGGTTTTTTCTAGACAGAACAATGTTTGATATCCATTCAGAATAATCAATTGGCCTGATGAATCCCACTTGCAAGCAATCTTTCCAACTCTTCTTTAACCAACAGGGCCACTCTTGGGTGCATCTTTCGAGATTTTATTTGATAGGCTTAGCGTTTGCGTGCATGACTAGGTTGTGCATGACCAAAGTTGGATCTAAGCCGGGCATGTCTTTGTAAGACCATGCGAACACATCAATAAACTCTCACAATAAGCATAGTGAATGTCTTTTGTTCTCTAGCCAAGAGTGATGCTCCCAATTTTACTATCTTGGGATCCTCTTCTATACCAATATTGACATCAATGGTTTCTTCGACTAGTAATTTTGATAAGTCCTCCATACGCGTAGGATCAGGAGGTAGGTTGAGATCTTCATCCAAGGATGTCTCCACGAGATTTTCATCCTTGGCATGGTCACTTTGTTTGTCCTTTGATTTTCTTATTTGTTTGTTAGCCAGTGCCTCAAAGAGGTTTTCACTGTGCGACTTGGACTTTGATTTTTGCCGAGGCTTTTCTTTAGAACTTTTTCCCTCACTTTTCTTTAAATTTTGCTGACCACAAAGTTCAGCCTCCGCATGAAGTAGGCGCAAGTATCTAAGTCAATAAAGAAACCTTTCTTGTGATATCCAATGGGAATTGTATCCCTTATGCCCATGAACTCTACGATAGCTTCGTCATTCTTGAATAAATCTAGTGGCATGTGACGTTGTTGGTCCCATTCAATAAGGGAAGGGTATACAAGGTCAAGGGTTGGTTCCATGGGGGTTATGGTTAGGACAACATTGTTCATGAAAAGGTTTGTGGAGGCCAGATCCTCATATTGGCTATAATGGGAGTCTCAGATATTGCCTAGATAGATAGTCAGAGCTATCCTCACGCTCAGAAAAAGTAGCATCTTGATTGTTGGGGTGTGCTCTATAATGGCGAATCCCAATGCCGTATCTTTCTATTTTGAAATGCGGAAGAGGGACTAGTTCTCTTTGTCCTTGTTCATTTCTCCCACATCCTAGGCCTTTGTAGCCCATGGAGTACATCATTTTACTAGATTTTTCATATTTTGAAGTTCGATAACAGGATGGCTGAGTATCCTCGGGAACCCAACTTGTAGGTGGATCAAGCAATTTTTCTTCAGCTAGCAAGCCTCCAGGTAAAAATGACCCAATAATGTGTTCCTTTCTAGGTCTTATGAAGTGGTAGTTGGGTCGACCTTTAGTCTTGGGCAAAAATGAGAGGTCTAAAACTAAGAGTTATTGTTGTACATTATACTCCCCGCAACCATATTCAAGGATTTTCATCTCCCATGAATCAAATAGAGATGTTGAAGTAGATGCCCCATGAGCGCAAGAACTAAGAGAATCTAAATCCACCCAGGATTCCATGACCTCGATCGAGAGAGGGATAACTATATCTCGCAAAGGGACATGCATATGTACCCTTTTGTGTAAAGCTATTGAGAGCTCTACAATGAACAAAGGGCTCTGAATCTCCTTGTATTGTAACTGTATATCCCTCATGCTTCAACTTAATGCATTGATGAAATGTTGATGGCACGACTCGCATGACATGAATCCATGGTCAACCTAAAGCATGTTATATGGGAGTTCCAAGTCTGAAACATGAAACTTTGTCTCGATGGCAAGTGGGACCCACCTCTATGAGCAAAGTGTGATGGTTCCCGTTGATTCCCTTTCCATGTTGTTGTATGCATGGTGATAGTGATGATATGGGACTCAAGATCTTCCTCCACATGCCCTAAATGTTTAACCAACTTCGGTGTGAAATGTTCAACCCAGCATCCATTATCCCTGACAAGCACCGTTTGATCTTCCTATGGGTGACAACTACCTCAATGTATAAGGGAAGATTATGTGTTGGGTTTTTAGTAGGGATCTCCCTATGGTTGAAAGAAATATGTTCACTTGGTACGATATTTGCCACCGTGGCTTGAAGGTGTGTAGATCGACTTCTAAAGGCACTCCCGACCCCTAAAGAGTTTGGTACAAAATGTCTTTATGCACATTGGATATCTTGAGAAGATCTAAGATCAAAATCTTAGTAGACATCTTTTCAAGTTGTTCTTAAAGGTTATATTTACCAATTTGTGGGGTTGATGGAGAAGGTTCCAGAATCACGAGGCGGGCACACCTTGTTACCACAAATAGTAGCAGATCTTTCCTTGATTTGGATGGTATTGACATGGTCGAGAGGAGAGTGAATACATCCAATAAGAAAATCATAATGATTGTTGTCTCTTTCGGTGTATAAGTAATTCACGGCTTTATAAATTTGGGATGACTCTCCCGAACCGACTTTGTTAATGACTCCTTACTTTGTGTCTTACCCAAAACCTAACCTTGTAAACCTTACACAATTTTTACCAAATTAATAAATCCCATCAACTAATCCCTCATCATGAGAAAACTAACCTAGGAAAGTTGGCTATTTTACTAAAAATAGCCCACTTTGACCCTGGGAGAAAAGGAGGGAAAGTTGGCTATTTTACTAAAAATAGCCCACTTTGACGATACCGGTTCCTACTCGACCGCCGCCGTCGGTTACGTAACCGCCATCGGTTCCCTGTAAATGACCTCCCCTAACCAGAAACAAAGGTCGAAGGATTTTTGATCAATCGGGATCATCAGAAGTGATCGAGAGAATCCAGATTTTACTTGGCCGAGCAGAGACAAGTGAAGAAACAAGAAGAGTTTGCAGAGAAGGACATCAAGCCCAAGACTGCAACTGAGTAACCAGAGCCCTGTGACACTCATCTGATCATCGGGAGGGAAGATAGCTCATCTCTGAGTGTCAGGTCATCCTACCTGAGTTCTGCCTTTGTCATCATAGTTCTTGGACCTGCATTCTCATCAATAACCAGTAAGTAGTATCTTGTATGTCCTCTTTAATAACATTTCTTAGACTTTTGAATCACAGCCATCATAAGTCTATTCCTAGATCTACTACCCAACACACTACATCTAACTATCATTCCTCTACCCTCTCATCACCCCGTTACCTAATCCCACTCATTTACCAGCCTTATAAACAACACAACCACCCTACAACCGACCCTCACCAAAAGTCCCTAAAACATAGCCCCTACCGATATCGGTTAACAGCAACCGGTATCGGTTATTGTGACTCAAAACCAAAAACCAGCCTTTCCCCTACTTGTTTCAACGAGGCAATTAAATTGTTATTTTACAATCATTTGTGTTAATTCATATTAGCAGGGGAACTGACCACCTTCGAAAGGAAGTTTTATATTTCTTGGGCCCAAGGCAGTTCCCTCATTTATTGTCTAATCAAAATCTGGTGGTCTTGTATTCTTATTTGCAGGTAGTCCTTCCAAGACAAAAAGGAGTTCTTCGCAATCAACCTGATCTCTCTCTACGGTACGCGCACACCCTCTCGACATTTAACAGGTATTCCTCCTAACCCTAACCCTTATCTGTTTCTCAAAGGAATGAAAGGATAGAAGCAACTCTATTCCCAAAAGCTGAAACATTCCGTGTGAAACATTTTGGCACGCCCGGTGGGACCCATTTCGGGTTTCTTTCTTTCTTGCTTGCTTTCATATAGGGAGCATACTTGCTGTTTTCTTCTTCTAAAGATATTCACAAGGTATTTTGTTATTTTGGTAAAAGAACTTGCTTTGCTTTTACATCTTTGCATTAGTGAAAGTCATCTCTTTTGCTTCATCGAATATCATTTTCGATTTGGGTTTAAAACACGTGCATCACATTCTTGCTTGTTGTTTTCAATTCTAGTGAACATAGATTAAGTAACAGGTCGTACACGTGGGGGTGATATCCACGGTATTGACAAGAAATTAATCTTACTTTCACTACACAACACATACCGAATCACTTCATAATTAACACAACAGCTCAAAACATCCCCCCTTTTCCGCGGTATTCCTCCCCGATTGAGGTAACCTTATAAGCCAAAACAAACTTGACATTTCCCTAAGTCTTTTGTTTAGGATTGACATCATTCTATGTCTAAAGGCATAAGCCAAATTGATTAAAATTAATCCTAGGGTTAGTCTCTTAATTTGCGTGTGCATCTTGCTTTGTTTTCGAGTTCTATTTCTCTCTGTCATACACTGTTTTCGTGATCACCTCGAACAATTTGATAAATGTACTAAGCATTGTTAAACTTAAATCAGCAGCTTTTTACAGTTTCTTATACCAGTCCTATTATACCGACATCGGTTAATTGACCGACGCGTGGTAGTCTAACCGACATCGGTTATCGGGATATATCGATTCTTATCTTTTACTGATCCTCGACAAACCAGCAACCTACCAATTTCACCATTCTGAGGCTGTTTCTATTCCTGATAGATTGAAACCCTACTGTGTACTCTTGTCCATGGTTGTTATCACTCGGAAGCAAGCCGCCGCCATGGTTTCACATGCCTGCTCTGTGCCTTTGCCTGAATCACCCCCTTCACATTCTATAGGGAACCCTACGGACACCAGTGAGATCCCCAAAATTCCTGTAGGAGATAAGGAATTTGCCAAATTTTTGGATGCTAATCCTAGCACTGTACAATACTATTTGTCTCATGCCCCTGACCGTACGCCCGATGGTCAACTCCTTGTTGGCATGCCTATTAGTATAGCTGCTCATTTAGCTCCCACTCCACCTGATAACACCGCTTTGCCTTCTGCATCCTTAGCCCCGTCTCCCAATCCGGCGGCTTCAGGGGTTCATACGACACAGATTGGCTTTCCTTTGGTTAATCTTGGGCCCCACATATCATTACCACCGACTGCTCCTACCTCGTCTCTCTTGCAGACTGCTCCGTTCATGACTTGCTCTCTGCCACCTATCCACACGAGCTTTCCTTCTCAAGCTCCGCCCACCTTTTCATTCCCACACACGTATCCAGTGACCTCAACATCTTATATAGGACATCCCTATTCGGTCACCTCAACATATTCATCCTCCATACCTTATCAACACTTAACCCCACCATTGTCTAGTGGAGGCCCTTGGCCCAATTTGCCTCCATTTACCACAACCGCACCATCATCTCATCCAACCACGGATTTCATCAAACAAATGATGGACAAAATGCAAAATCTGGAGGCTTCTGTTTCAGGAAGTCGTAGCGCCTTGACATATGAGCAAGTTTGTCGGGAGCCTATTCACCCTTCTGTCCCCCTTCATTCATATCCTCCTCAATGGGAATTACCAAAATTTACTCGTTTTAATAGTAAAGAGGATCCTCAACAACACTTGCGATCATTTAGACATGCTTGTTATTTGATTGCTCATGATGATGCCTTGCTACTCCGCACCTTTCCCATGTCCTTATCAGGACCCGCCTTGGAGTGGTATAGTGCTTTAACCCAGCACTCAATCTTCTCTTTTAACCAACTAGCCCAATCTTTCTTGGATCATTTCTCCATTAACATTGCCAAGAAAGTATCTATCACCGACCTCTATGCCATCCGACAATTTGAAGACGAATCTATCACAGATTTCGTTGGACGATGGCGGGGCCTTATCAACCAACTTACATATGCCTTGCCTCAGGCCGAACTTATCAAAATTTTTACGCGGGCCTGCGCTAAGCACATCTCTCCTACCCTTCAAATTCAAACTTTCCGCACATTTGACGAGGCCTTTACTATGGCTCAAAACTAGAAATTCGAGCCTTAGAAGAAGAGAAATTGCGGTTGCGCAACAAAAACCCCAATTTCCGAACTCCAGATTCCACCAATAAACCAAACACCACCACTCCTCACACATCCACTTCTTCAAAATCAAAAGGAGCTGTCCACGCGGTGATGGTCAAATCTCAAGCACCGTCTAATACCCCACCAAAAACCACCTATAAATATAAAGCCGAGCCCATCAATTACACTCCCTTGGGAGAAACTTATGGTGTCATCTTGGAAAAATTGCTCAAATCCGGAGCTATCACCTTGCCTCCTGTTAAACCTCACTCCGGGTTTGACTCCACCCACACTATACCTTCTGGTACAAAGAAAATGACTTCTGTAACTTTCACCGCGTAAAGGGACATAGTCACGAAAACTGCAAGATGTTGAAAAACATAGTGCAGGAAATGGTTGATGCAGGGGATATAACCCTCGATAATCCTAATGCCCCTGCTAACCGAAATTTGAAAATCTTCAACAAACCATTCCCGAATCACTCTTCTAACAGTAACATAAACCAAGATATCTTAGCCGAGGAGAGTGTTCATGAGATCCATGCAGTCTTCGACTCCCAGCCAAAAGCCTCTATCGAGAAAATTTTGAATCAAGCCTCTTCACTAATGCAGGGGCCCGAACCTCCTTCACCACCATCAAGACAAGGCGAAATCATTCCTTTACCCATAAAGGAATTAACTGCCCAGAGTTCTCTTCTCATAGATGAGCCTTCTTACACCACATCCCTACAAGACTGTGAGCGGATGTTATCTAACTTATCTATTTCCCAAACGTCTCCTTCTACCACTCTTGCTGCACAAGAGGAGGGCTCGCCACTCCTTTTGTCATCCTTAGATGAGAAACCTCTTGCACCGACATCACCAAATTCTTTAATCATGACGGATCCTCTCAAACATGCCCTCCTACCTATTAGTTCTTCATCGCCTAAATCTTTTCAGCGACCGGTTGACCTCTTAACACCTATTGATACAGTGCCTCATCTACCCCCTGTATCACACCCACAGTGGACTGGAATCACAACCCACCTTTCTTCCATACAAAAGTTCCAATTCACACCTGAAGACTGTCATTCCCAGAAGATAGACGAGTCCTATGGGAACGTTTGAGTACCCCCTATTCTACTCAAATGCAGATGACCGATCCAGACGCCTCTACCATATACCCGAAGTGTTTACAGAAACTTAAAATGCCTATGTCCTCATCTTCACCCCCCTCATCTCTACCAAGTATCTCATCCACCTCTATTAGCCCAACCAAATCTTCCCCTACACTTGGGACCTCACCAATACCCAGTCTAACACACCCACCTAAGTGGCTAGATTTATCCAAAAATAAAGCCATCCATCCACTTAGGAGACAAACTCAATCTGTGCCTCTATCACAACTAAAACCATTATCGTCACACCTACCTTCCATATTGGGACCTCATCCCTCCACCTTGCATCAATATATCATACCTCCTGCGTTTTCTTTAAAATGACCTACGCCTTCTGCACCCATACAGAGATCCAAGGGTATATCAACACTGTCACCCCACGTATCCTGTCCACCCATCAACCCTAAACAAATTTCATCATCAAAGGATTTGTTTGCCGTCACTCCTCTTTTTCCGCCATTGTTTCCGATACCACGTTATCTGGAGCCTCATCATCTAACCAGCTAAACGTAGCTCCTGCACCAAAGAAGCCACGTTTAGTTAAAACCACGTATCAATACCCCTTGGCTAAACCACCACCCGTACGAACCAACCATACCCAAACATTACCAAAACCCACCCAATCAATACCCTCATCTTCCTCCGATTTTGACCCACTCAAAGGATCTTACGCCAAAATCCTTGCTATGTTGGTGGAGAATGCGACCATTTCCCTACCCCCACTTAGACCTTATGACCCATCTAAACCTCGACCAATAGGTTATGATGAGTCTAAAATCTGCGCTTACCACCACACACCAGGACATGATGTAGAGGGATGCAAAGCTTTGAAAGCCATCCTTCGTCAGTCACCTCTCTCAGATAGAAAGGTTAAGAAAGACAACTTACGAAGGGAGAGACCTTTAGCTTCAATCTCCTCTCCTATACCACCTGTCCCCGCCTCACCAATATCTATCATTATTACAACCCCACCTCTCGAAGACCATGATTTATCCCGACCATCTTCCTCCTCTCATGTTCACGAGATCAACATGATTAGTGTTGCTACTCGAGGGCAGAAAAATAATGAGAAGGCAAAAGAAAGCACACCTGCGTCCTCTCTTTCTCCGTCCACCATCCCGATCGCACCACCACCTAAAGTGGTTATTCGTGGACCCGCTTACCCCATCTCTAATGGAGTTGCCCACCAACCATGATCAAACAGCTTCACCAATCACCTGTAAAAATGACACTGTATGATCTCATTCAGACTTCTGAATCTCATCGACAAGCTCTCGTTGAAATCCTTCAAGGGATCGAGGTCTTACCTAATGAAACCCTGCCTGTTACCTCCATTCTAACACCCAATCACGTTGCTTCCCTCACCAAACAACCTACCGCCCCAACCACTTCTGTCTCTGTACAACAAGCTGCTGCTGTCAGTTTCTCCGAAGACGAAATTGTTGACTTTGGTACAGAAGATCCTGACCTGCTCTTTTCATCTCAGCTTACGTCCGGGACATTCGGGTACGTCGTGTTATGATTGACGGGGGCGCTAGCCTAAACATCATCTCTTCAAAAGCCTTCCAACAAATGAATATCCCTTCTAGCTACATGTGTGCCAACCCCATCATGTTGCGGTCATTCAATGATGCTATTACCTCTACCTTAGGCACCGTGATCCTTAACATTCATGTAGGACCACGTACTTTACCCGAACTCTTCTATGTCCTTGAGGGAGAGTTCCAATACAATATGTTGTTAGGCTGCCCTTGGATCCGGGCTATGGGATGCGTTCCCTCAACCTTACATAGATGCATAAAATTTGAGTACGAGGGGAAGTCCTACACCGTAAAAGCTGATCCTCCCCCCTTCAAAACCTGCAATATGTTATATCGCCCTAATGATGTGCTTGTACCAGTCAAGACACCCATTCATCCAACCCAACCATCCACTTCAACCACACCTCTACCATTCACTTCAACAGCACCTACACCTTCAACCAATGAAACCGCCGTCGCAAAACCACTTCCTTTCCCGCAGCTAACATCCCAGCCTCAGACCCCTTAGTAGATGTTTTCCAATGCCTTACGCTGGGGGAGTATCACCTATATAACGTTAGTTCTTTCCATACCCCACAGGAGTATGGACAGTTACATGCACATCCTACCTATGACCGTCGTGTGGGGGAAGTAATCCCCTACGGACCACCTCATTACCGCACCAACCTAACATATGGGGGTGTCGACACATCCTCCGTTACCCCTGAACCTCCTCTTGGTGTGGTTCCTTTCCAATCTGATTTTCAATACCTGACAAATCGTCGTTTCGCCCTCACCTTCTTGACTCGCTGTGCTTGGAAAGGCTTTGGTTTTGGTCTTTATGAACAAGGCCGACATACAATCATTCCCGTAACTACACGCAAGCACAATGATCGTAGTGGTCTCGGATTTCTGGAACACTTACACCGAAGGAACCTCATGTCAGTTGTCTCCTGGAAGATGATGACGTCACCCCTACCAACCATCATCACCCATTTTGCCATCGTCACCCACAGAGTTGATAGATCCTGAATCTATCCCTCCTAACTTTTTTTTTCATAAATGCTATCTTCCTAGGTCCTCTCACTTATCAACGCAATAATGAGGACCCCTCTTCTATCCCCCTTCTATATCCAGACATGATTGAAGAGGACTCACCATCAATTAATGTTGTTGAGTGCCAGGATGATGACTCCATCCTCACTTATCTTGGCGCGGATGACTCTTATATTCAACGCGCCTTACCGTCTGAAACTCAAACCATGTTGAACGAGTCAACTATAGAAATCAACATCCACACGGAGGAGGATCCTCACATTGTGAAGATCGGACAATCCCTTAGCGCATCAGAACAAGTCGCCTTTACTACCTTTCTCCGTACTCGCAACCAAGCTTTCGCTTGGTCCTACGCTGACATGCCAGGAATTGATCCTGACATTGCTGTCCATAACATTACCCTGAAACCCGATTCCAAGCCAATTAAATAGAAACTGAGAAAAATGCATCCACGCATTGCCCTCTTGGTCAAAGAAGAGCTTCAACGACTCCTTTCTGTTTCCTTCATCCTGCCTATTGACTATCCTCAATGGATTTCTAACATCGTACCTGTCACTAAAGCGACGGGGGGACTTCGGATATGCACGGATTTCTGAGATCTTAACCTCGCTTGCCCTAAGGATGACTTCCCCCTCCCAAGTATTGATCAACTTGTTGATCTCACTGCGGGCCATGAGATGCTCTCTCTCATGGATGGCTTTTCAGGATACAACCAAATTTTGGTTGCCCCTGCCGATCAACATAAAACTACCTTCATAACTCCTTGGGGAACCTTCTGTTATCGTGTAATGCCATTTGGCCTTAAGAATGCTGGTGCGACCTATCAGCGGGCTATGACCTACATTTTTCATGACATTATGCACACTATCCTTGAGGATTACGTCGATGATCTTCTTGGCAAATCTAAACATCGCAGTGAACATCTCGATGTTTTAACCATTATTTTTGATCACCTGTTACAATATTCTGTCCGTCTTCAACCAAAGAAATGTGTCTTTGGTGTCCTTTCGGAAAAATTCTTGGTTTTATCGTCTCTTTGCGTGGCATTGAGGTCGACCCATCTAAAGTCAAAGCTATCCTAGAAATGCCCCCACCTACTAACCTCAAACAATTGCGTAGTTTACAAGGTAAGCTCCAATCTATCCGACGTTTCATCTCCCAACTCTCGGATCGATGTCAACCTTTCCATCACCTCCTTAAAAAAGATATTGCCTTTCAATGGAGTGAAGAGTGCCACCAAGCCTTTGAGGCTCTCAAAGCTTATCTCTTGCAGCCACCCGTGCTTATCCCACCTCAGGACGACCGCCCTTTCTACCTTTACCTTTCCGCCACCGACCACACTGTAGGGGCCATGCTTGCACATCGTGACTCTGAGAATCGAGAACAAGCCATTTATTATATAAGTCGTACTTTGGTGGACTATGAGACTAGGTATACACATGTAGAAAAGTTGTGCCTAGCCCTATCATTCGTGGCCACCAAACTCCGACACTACCTCCTGAATCACAAAACTTTCATCATCACCAACACGGACCCCATCCATTATATGTATGCCAAACCTCATCTAAACCAACGCATCGCCCGATGGCTTATGCTCCTTGCTGACCTCGACCTTGAATTTATACACCAGAAGTCAATCAAAGGACAAACCATTGCCGACCAACTCACGGAAGCCCCTGTACCTGGGGCGTAATTTACCAATTTTAATTTCCCCGACGAACTCATCGCTACTCTTTCCCTCAGGGAGGAGTCGTATCCAATGACCCTCTTCTTCGATGGATCCAAATGCCAGCGCGGTGGAGGAGCCGGCGTTGTTCTCATTCCTCTCGACGCTGAGCCTATGCCTCTTTCATTCCGACTTGATTTCCCCTGCACTAATAATACAACTGAAATACGAGGCCCTTGTTTTGGGTCTCCAGGTTGCATTACACTTAGGTGTCAAATCTATCAATATTTTTGGTGACTCTCAATTGGTAGTCAATCAAGTTATGGGCATCTACCAATGTAAAAATGAGGAACTTCAAAAGTACAAACACTACGTGGATTCACTTCTAACCTTATTTACTCATTATTCTATCCAAACCATTCCCCGCTCCACTAACAAATTTGCGGATACTATGGCTTGCTTAGCCTCGCAAATTCGGCTTCATCAACTGACTCTGACATTTTCGTCTTGGTCCAACAACTCTTTTCCCCATCTTACTCAGCCCCGGTTGTTTGTATGATAAATAATGTGTCTACTAATTCGCAGGATACCTGGTATCACCAATTTCACGACTACCTAACAACCTCCGTTCTCCCACCTGACCTTACTAGTACCGGAAAACGTGCTTTTCTTAAACGTGTTTCTCGTTATGTCATCATGGGGGGACTCCTTTATAAACGTGGCTTTGATGGCATCCTCCTTCGATGTCTCACCGGCGCGGAGGTCACCTATACCATCCAACAGGTCCATGACGGTATTTGTGGTGGACATTTTAGCGGCCTTGCTGTGGCCAAACGAATCCTTCGCCTAGGTTATTATTGGCCTACTCTCATAACAACTGCTACGAATATGTTAAGCGTTGTGTTATGTGTCAACAACATGCCAACCTTCAACATACTCCTAGCCATCCGCTACAGGTCGCACGAGATCTTTGGCCTTTCTCACAATGGGGTTTAGACCTTATTGGTGAGATTCATCCACCCTCTTCACAACGTCACCGATGGATAATCACAGCAACCGAATATTACACAAAATGGGTGGAGGCTATTCCACTCATTTCAACTAAAAAAGAAAAAATTGTAGAGTTCATTAATCATCACATTATCTGTCGTTTTGGTGTTCCTCATCGCCTGATAACAGATAATGGAAAATCTTTCAAAAATAAGTTGTTGCAAGACCTTTGTGACAACTTTGGTATCAAACTTAGCTTCTCATCACCCTACTATCCACAAGCAAATGGACAAGCCGAATCTTCTAATAAAACCCTAACCAAAATCCTCATGAAAGTTGTCAATGAGTCCGGAAGAAATTGGCATGATCACATCCCCTTTGCCCTTTGGGCTTATCGTACTAGCATTCGTACCTCCACTAATGCCACACCTTTTTCTTTGGTATATGGTACCGAGGCTGTCTTGCCTCTCGAAATACAAATACCCTCCCTCAGAATATCTCTTCAGGATATTCTCACCAACGATGATTTCCGCCAAGAGCGGTTAGCCCAATTGGAGCTTCTTGATGAGCGTCATCTTACAGCTCTTGATCACCTTCAAATCTATCAAAAACGCATCAAGCGTGCTTATGATAAGTGACTTCATGAGCGTACCTTTAAGGTTGGTGATCTTGTCCTCAAAGAGAATCAACATGTAACCAAACTAGAAAAGAGCAAACGTGGAAAATTTGCTCCCAATTGGATTGGGCCTTACATAATCACTCACACTTATGGATCAGGCACTTATCGTTTAGCTTCGCTTAATGGTAAACCTGAGCCTGAACCCCTTAATGCCTTGCATCTTCGACCATTCTACTGTTGAATTTAGTGTTATATCACTTCTTATCTACCTACCGCTCGTCCCTTGAGCTCATTTACCACCACATACACTTTGTTTCCTACATCTCAAAATAAAATCAAGCTCACATAGTTTGATTCTCACCTCCCCTTAAAGATGCCTTCCCCTTTTTAGTCTAGTCCATGACTTCAAAGTATTAAAATGACACATTCTTAATTATATGCTTATGGGATTTTCTTGAGTCAAACTTCCTACAAAACTAGATGCTTTACGCCAAAAGGACATCTAGCTCTCTAAATTATATATAGACTGCTCCCTCGAAGGACAGCTATATGCCAAACTATTGCTGCTATTATATATAGACTGCTCCCCCGAAGGACAGCTATGCACAAAAACCGTTCTGCTACTATAAATAGACTGCTCCCTTGAAGGGCAGCTATACATAGTCAGCCTTTATCAGAAGCTTCTCGCATTGATCAGCTTCGTGAAGACCTCAAGAATAATAAAATACATATCCCTTGTAGACTTCCCACATCGATCAGTCTATATTCAACAAAATAAAAGCCACATTCAAAAGAACTTTTGAGTCATGGACTTGTCTATTTAGGTTAGGTTCTCTTTCGTCAGAATACTCACTTTATAACAAGTTCTCTCGTGTCTCAGCTACACCATCCACCTTACCTCACCATTTGTTAAAACAACAAAACTCAAGGGACGTGACGTACACCCGATATATTGTGATCATACAACTCTTTTCACCTATTGACTTCTCGTCTATGCACGGTACCTAGGGGTTCAAGCTCATTCTACGTTATTATGTGGTTTGTTTAGCTCTTTTCACCTACGGAGCACTCTTTCCTCTTTGACTCGAATCTAGGATTATGTGTTGATCTTAATCAGGACATGGTTCCCTACCACTTGGGTAGGCTAACTTTCGCTTCACTTATACCTATTCCAACATCACCAATTCATTACCAACACCAACAACATTACCCTACCAATATCAATATCAATATTTTTACCAACCAACAAATTGCCTAACCATACCTAAATTGCCTGAATTCACCTCTCCCTGGTCCTAAGGGAGAACTACATCGGTCTGAGGCCCCTCCTTGCTTTGTGCAATGGGCTATGTAGGCAGCACTTAGAGACATGGGGTCTCCCAAGGTTAGCTCGACCATCCCCTACCATAACCTATCATGTGTGGTAAATATAAATATTTTTGTGTATTTCTATTTAATCACATTCCTCTTTATCCTTTTTCAAAACAAAAAAGTCAAAACACAAACATTCTTATTATTATCATAACTCAAATCAACATACATATTCAGTTTTATTTAGATGTTAAACAAATACATCTTCTCTATCATCGACACACAGGTCGGCATCCTTATTTATTCTTATACCTCGATAACATTTACTTAGACCCTCACGCCTCATCCCGAACCAGGTGATGATCGTGATCATCGACGCCTCTCGCCGGGCCTCTCCATCCTCAAAGGTACCACGGCTATTGGTACCGCCCACTGATCTGCCAATCTCTCCTGTAACATGTGAATACGCTCTCTCGCATGGAGGTATCTCACCTCTAGTCCCTCCGCTCGTGACTCCACAACCGCTAACAATCCTCTTGTCTCATTCACCTGCGTTTGGAGCTGATGAACTAAACTCTGCAGACGATCTCTCTCCGCTGTAATCATAGCTATGTCAGGACGATCACGTACACCTCGCAGCTCTGCTACCCACCATAATCTATAGGCCTCTGTCGTTCCTGCATCCATTACCCTGCGATCGGCTGCTATCTCCTCTGTCCTTCTGGAGGTGTTGGCCGGGGAGGTGAGAATGTTACCTCCGCGTCGATCCTCATATATGGTCTATAAGCCAGGGGTATGTCCTGCACAAATCCAAATTGTCACCGCACACGCGATCTAGAGGAATCCTCTCATACTCACCTAGGCCTGTGCCCCGCGATCCACCTCAATCGCTCTACACCCCTCAACTCCTCAGCTATATTCTCTGTTACCATATAGTTCCCGTAAGGCCTCCAACAAATATCCGCAATCGTCACCATCTCCCATACCTACCTATAATACTCAGTGTCACCCGTCACGGCCTGGGATCTTGCCTCTTGTTCTGTCTGGACCCATCATCTGAATCCCAACCTCTGCACTCCGGTCTCTCCTGACTGGATGGGTCGGCCTATTGGTCACACACAAACAATGTGCTCATAGGCCCAACAATGTAATAAAAATGAACAATCCAGTGTTGTCCTGTGATTTCGTCTACAAGCCCATAAACCCCTGTATAGCTCCGCCAAATATGCAGGTGCCCATGCAAAAGTCACGTTCCTTTCTATCATCTCCCAAATAACACACATCAATGCTTTTGGAAATCTTCCCCCATCCACCCTCGCAATGCATAATATCCTACCGCTATCATTAATACCACTGCTAACCTTGTCTCCTCAGGGTGTGCTGCATACATTATACCATACGTGAATGTCAAACCTCGCTGTGTCAAATCTCGTGCGTATGGACCAAATACTACTTGTTATCGCTCCCCGCGCCGTGCTAGGTAATGCCTGATATACTGGTCTTCCTGTAATTGGGAGTCTCAAAATACGGAACACATCTTCCAATGTCACTGTCATCTCCCCTGTTGGCAGATAGAAGGTATTCCTTTCTGGATTCCATCTCTCAATCAACGCCTGCAACATAGCATGGTTACGTGCGATTCGTGAATAATAGCGATTCCACTTAACCCCAAATGATTTATCAATGCCCATTCAGCTGGTGTTACATCCGCTCGGATTCATGACAACAACGCTGGCACAGTATCGTTCATCCTTAACCCTGCCTCCACCTGCACACATCAAAATGACACACAGCCATTCAATAAATCAAATCCCCAAGGGTTTTTCTCACATTCTGGAAATTCCTATAGTAACCGGTATCGGTTATAGATAACCGGTACCGGTTCAATAACCGATACCGGTTATCTTTAACCGATATCGGTCACTGTCAATTTTATACACCCTACCTAAACACACCACCTACGACAATAATTTGATCGTTTACCCTCTCTGTACATACAAACATACCCGAAACCCCTGATTACCTACCCCATAACACTCACCTCATCCATAACCCTTGCTATCACGTTTTCTTTCTCATATCTACCCACTTACACTTCTCTCATCCTATTCACAAAACATGCAAGAATCAAATTACAACCAAAATGTTTACCTCTTGGGCTGCACCAGCTTGAGGTGGAACTTGTCTTCCCTCTCGTCCCTGCCTGCTGGATGCTTCTCCTCGTTCAGCCATGTTCACCACCCTTTTCAAATTTGCCTTTCTGCTTTCTGAATCTCCGCTCACATTCACTTTCCCTATCTCTTTCCTCCTTATCACTCAATTCTCTCATGCAATTACCTGTCCTAGTCGTCAAACAGCGTCGCATTCACGTATTTAACTTCTTGCATGGCTCTCAAAATAAGAACTTCAGTTGCCACCCAAGCTTTTCTATTTTTAGAAAAGCTCATATTTGAATAACCGGTATCGGTTAGCTAACCGATATCGGTTTATTGTCTACCGACATCGGTTATCTAACCGATATCGGTCACATAACACACCTTTTTTTTTTTTTTTTTAAACATAGTTCTTTTCTTTATTTTCTACCTAATTTTTGAGGCGCCCGTCCCTTTTTCCTGCATAACCAACACCATTATCTATAATTTTTTCATCAAATCCATATCTCATCACAATTTCATCAACATCATCTATCTATATTACAAAAACAAACAAGCCATCAATAAACGATATCAAAAACCATCAATCTATATACCATTTGGATCCAACTCAGTAGCTACATACATTCCATTTCACAAACCAGCTGACAAAACATACAACATTTCATAACACAACATGTCAATTAAACTCATCATCTATATATACATACATCCCATCAACAAAAGACATCAACACCATCAATATATAAACCATGTGGATCAAACTCATCATACATTAAATATCACAAACCATCGACAAAACACTTAAAACATTTTAAACACAGCATGTGGGTCAAAATCATCATATCTATATATCAAAGTTTCAAATATACAATGTGCCCTGCATAGGGGCCTCTGTGATCTCATAATAATACAAAGCCGGCACGCAGGCCGCAATAACTGTCATAATCTCGACTCGGCTCACAGGCCGGTCTCTCATATCAAAAATATACTCGGCTCGCAGCTGACAGGTATCAATCATGATAACCCATACTCACTTTCCTGCAGTAGTATATATACAATAAATGAATAAATGAATGAATACATCATGTGTAGGCACGCAGGCCTCTATAAACATAACCGGTTCGCAGACCGGTGCCCATATCCAATGTACAAACACAAAAATCTATCTCCTCTGCAGGGATCCCTCAGCTCTCTCCACCGCCCTCCGCCTGTCTCCCTGCTGGTCCCTGTGCCGCCTCTCGCCTCCTCCCTGTAACGGACCCACCGGCTGTGGCTGCACCCCCCTGGGATCTCTGACTCCACGAGGTCTCGGCTCTATGCGCCGCATATGGCTGATAGTCAGCCCCGGTACCATCAAGAACATCCTGATAATACCGGCCTCCGCTCCTCCATATAGCGGGCCCGTGCCACCATCGCTGCTGGGGCTGGTCCCCCGACTCCTAATAATAGTGCCCCCTGTGCCGGTGCTGTGGCTATACGGGTGCTGTCTTTGTGCTTGTGCATGGTGGTGCTGTGGTGGGACTCAGAGGGACTGTGCTGCGTGGTCATACTCCGTGCTGGCTAGCTGCCTTTGTAAGACACCTATCGTGCTGCAGCAGCAGCAAGCTGCCCCTGTAATAACTGTACCTGGCCCCTGAGCTGGTCCCTCTCTGCTATCACCACCGCCAAGTCTGGCTGTGTGGGTTGTGCTCTCCTCGCGGCTCTCTCTCCTGCCCACCATACCAAAAATGATCCCGTGCAGCGGCGTCGTCCACGGTATCATCTGCAGGCCTCTCGGCTACCCAATCTGGGTCCACGGGCTATGGTGCAGGCAGTGGGGCCTCTACATCATCCCTCCGGTACTGAGGGAAGGGAGGTGGCTCATCCTGTCGTAGCCCCATCTCGCCGTACCCTCTCCAGGGTATCCGCTCATGCTCCCCTGGCCTCCGTCCCGCTATCCAGAATGTATACTGGATCCACCGCAACTATGATCGGGCTCCTCCGTGAGGGTGATGACCTCTGTAGGGTCTCCATACAATATCTAAAGCCGTCAAGCCCTCTAATAAATGCCGGTAATATGCTACATCCCGTCCGGCGAGAACGCTCGTGGCTGGCCCACGACCCCCAACCACCTCTGAAAGCCATATCTATAAATCACCTGTGGCCCTGGCTGCTGGGGCAGCCCTACTGGTCGAATGCATATGATATGCTCATATGCCCAACAGTGTAACAAAACGTAGAGCAAATCTGAATCGCCTCATCCGTCGGTAGCCCCACAGCTCTCGGTATAACTGCACCAGGTATACTGGTGCCCAAGCATAACATGTATGCTCCTCAACCATCTCGTGTAATACCCCCATCAACACCCATGGAAAGTGGCCTCCCTCTGAGTCCGGGAGGGCGAAGCATGTAATGCCGATCATCATCAACACGGCAAGCCGTGTCTCATGTCGGTGGGCACGATACATATCCCCATAGGCGATGCTCGCGCTGTGATAAGTCAATAGCGCGGCTGCATCCCCGAATACCTGTAAGATACTGTCCATGGCTGTCTCTGCATCCACCTGGAAGACTGCCTCTCCATCGATCGGTAATCTAAGGATGTGATACACATCCTCCAATGTAATGGTCATCTCTCCAGTCGGGAGATGGAACACATTGGTCACCGGATCCCATCTCTCGATGAGGGCGACCATAAGACTGTGATCCCTCTCTATCGCCCTATAACGCTGGACTCCACCGAGTCCCACCTCGCACATGATGGCCCACTACGCTGCGGACACGTGTGGCCGCATCCGTCTCAACAACGGGGGCATCCTATCCCGCATCGTCAGCTGCTGACGTGCCTGCAAAACCAACTCACTTCATTAGACCTACCCTTTCAAACAACAACTCCTTTAACCTTCTATACCCCCTTTTACCCACCCGACCACACAACCGCCCCATTTTCCCCCAACCTACTAATCACCCTTCCTCTCCACCTCTACCCCTTCCCTCTTCAACCCCAACAATAAACACAAAACCCAAACACTACCAACACACCCAAACAACAACCCAAACACTACCAAAACACCCACACACAACCCAAACACTACCAACACACCCACACAGCAACCCCAACAACGACCACACATTCAAAACAACAACAAAACCCAACCAACCAAATAAATAATCCTAGCTACGGACCGGTACCGGTCACCCATGACCGCCACCGGTCCCCTCTCCACCGACGCCGGTCGACGTACGACCGACACCGGTCACCCACGAACCCACCCTGCCCCCAAACTTCTTGACCGATGCCGGTCGCTTAGTGACCGGCATCGGTCACTGAAAAATTGCCGGGCCGAACCCGGCGCGCCCCCCCAAATCCATTTTTCCCTATTTATCCCTATTTACCCACCCAAACACCCTAAAAATCTACCCACCCTGCCGCCTTGCCCTATTTAACTCATCTATCCTCTTCATTTTTCAAATAACTTCAATTTATTCATTATTTTACCAAAACATGGATTCCTACCCAAACCCCAAAAATAGCTTAACAACATCAAATTCACACAATGAAGGGTTTCGAACCTACCGGTATGACGATGACACGTCGTCATGGTGGGATGGGTGGTGGTGGTCCAGCTGGTCCAGCACCTCCTGCTCCTCCTGGCTGAGCCATGGCTCTAACTCTCCTCTGCTGGGTCCTCCACCAATCAACTGCTGCCTCCTACTCACTAGGGTCCACCAACCACTCACTTCTCCACTCAAATAGCGCCACCTCAACCAACAAATGCTCCAATCTCAACAATACACCTCAGACAACTCAAATTGGGTTTCAAATTGACAATGTGACAATGACAGGCCGTATTTTTTCTTTTTATAGGTTTTTCACCTATAACCGATGTCGGTTTTATTCTGCCCTAAGGAACCGGCATCGGTCACCTCACCGACACCGGTCATCTCTAGCCGATATCGGTTTAAATTCCTACCTTCCCCAACTTCTGCCTTTATTCACCAATCTCCCTTTTTCACCACATTGCCTATTCCCCACATCACCTATACCCTCCATTGCTAATTAGCCTTTTTTGATTCACCAATCTCCCTTTTTCACCACATTGCCTTTTCCCCACATCACGGCCATAACCTCCACTTGGCCCGACTAATCAATCACCCAGGCAGGCCAAGGCGACCCAACCAAAAAGCCATGACCAACCATTTGGCCCGACTACCACTAATCAAATACCTTACCTTACCCAACACCAACACATTCCAATTTTACCCACCTATCCTGTGGCCTTTTGTTCAATCGAGCTCACCTGTTCGTGTTTTAGCATGATTAGGGTACTTGACTTGATCAGTCGACCAACTTTGCCTAGACCTAGACCGTGACGTTTATCTCAACCTAACCAACCATTTGCAGTCTTGCCGAACATGCCTAAACGTTCTGTACCTTACCCGTTATATCCCCCGGAGCTACTTCCTATGCCTTGGATACCGTGGATTATATCACCCTTGTTTGGATAAACTATCGACCTTTGCCTATGAATTGCTTGGTTTGCTCTTCAAATCGTGTACCACAGTCGCACTACTACGCATTTCAACGCATCTGCATCTTTCTTTGGACCTACCCCACCATCTCACCATCATCTCCACACCATTTACCCTTTATCAACCCTATCCCTGATTTCACGCTATCTCAATCAGGATAGATTTGAGGGGGATTACCTATACCCTTAACAGGGGAAACCACTTCATATTATTGTCCGTGCAGCTTTACAAAACAAACTACACGACAATAAGGGGCTAATGTAGACACCAAATTTGTGTCTTACGACCCCCTGTGACCCACATCTCATTTCGCAACCTAACCTCATCACCTAAACCTTACACAATTATTTATTAATTACCTTATAATTAATAAATCCACATCGCCGTACCTGCCACCTCATTTTGCCACCTCATCATGACCTAGTCCTAACCCTAAACTAACCTAATTAAGACCTATAACTTGGTCTACATCCACACCCATGACTAATGACTCCTTACTCGCACCCAAAACCGACCTTGTAGTAACTTGACCAAGCCCGCAACTAATCCCTCGGGAGAAAAGGAGGGAAAGTTGGCTATTTTACTAAAAATAGCCCACTTTGACCTGACCGATACCGGTTCCTACTCGACCGCCGTCGGTTACGTAACCACCATCGGTTCCCTGTAAATGACCTCCCCTAACTAGAAACAAAGGTCGAAGGATTTTTGATCAATCGGGATCATCAGAAGTGATCGAGAGAATCCGATTTTACTTGGCCGAGCAGAGACAAGTGAAGAAACAAGAAGAGTTTGTAGAGAAGGACATCAAGCCCAAGACTGCAACTGAGTAACCAGAGCCTCTGTGACACTCATCTGGATCATCGGGAGGGAAGATAGCTCATCTCCTGAGTGTCAGGTCATCCTACCTGAGTTCTGCCTTTGTCATCACAGTTCTTGGACCTGCATTCTCGTCAATAACCAGTAAGTAGTATCTTGTATGTCCTCTTTAATAACATTTCTTAGACTTTTGAATCACAGCCGTCATAAGTCTATTCCTAGATCTACTACCCAGCAACACACTACATCTAACTATCATTCCTCTACCCTCTCACCCCGTTACCCCCACTCATTTACCCTTATCCAACACTCATTTACCCTCACTACTTATAAACAACACCCCTAAATCACCCTACAACCGACCCTCACTCAAAAGCCAAAACCATCCTTTCCCCTACTTGTTTCAACGAGGCAATTAAATTGTTATTTTACAATCATTTGTGTTAATTCATATTAGTAGGGGAGCTGACCACCTTCGAAAGGAAGTTTTATATTTCTTGGGCCCAAGGCAGTTCCCTCATTTATTGTTTAATCAAAATCTGGTGGTCTTGTATTCTTATTTGCAGTAGTCCTTCCCGCACAAAAAGGAGTTCTTCACAATCGATCCGATCTTTCTACTACGATACGCGCACACCCTCTCGACATTCAATGTATTCCTCCTATCCCTAACCCTTATCTCTGCTTCTTAAAGGAATGAAAGGATAGAAGCAACTCTATTCCCAAAAGTCAAAACATTCCGTATGCGAAACAGGTTTGACATTTTGGTTGTCTCTAGATTGGGTTTTGAGGGTGCATTTGGCAATGAGAGATTTTCTATCTGAATCCCTTTCTCGATAACCTCCTCAAAAGTGTGGACACAATGCATTTGGAGGTGGAAAGCTATATCCGGTTGAGATTGGGAACAAAAATACTAACTAGCTATTTTTAGGAAAGCGCAAGGGAAGCAACTAACTATCCTCTCCACCATTGAGGAAGTCGGCGAAAGTCTCATTGGGGCATTTCTTGGCACCACACAAGTCTACCATGGTGAAATCACTCTCTATGTTATAAGAGAAGTGACACACAAATCTTTCTCGCCACCTCCGCCAGTGAAAATTGATCCTCGTGGTAAGTGTGTAAACCACGCCAAGGCTTGACCTCTGATACTCTTGGGAAAAAGTTTGATGAGGTAATTGTCACTATAAGACACCTCTTAACATGCCATGTAGAAATATTTAACATGATCCCGTGGATCTCCTTTCCCTTTATATTTTTCGAACTTTGGCATATCAAATTTATTTGGAAAGGGTCGAAGGGTCATTGTATTGTCAAAAGGATAGAGGCATAATTCTTCGTATTAATATTTCCTAATGCTCCCTATATTTCTCTCTTGTAGGCTTGCGAGTGTCACTTTCATGATCGCACTCTTGTGCAAGCAATTGTTCTCTAGTGGGAGAAGCGGGATGCATACACGATGATACCTTGTGTCTTCTTCTCCTTGGCTTTCTCGATGGAGTTCATTGATCTTAACCTTAGGCCTCACTTTTGAACATTTTTGTTTGCATCTTTCTCAGTACATGGGAGGTAAGCAAAGCTAGTTGTCACTTAGGTTACCGATTTGTTGTTGGATTGTGGCTTCTTCTTCAAAAGGTTCCTCTTCCTCACATCAGTGGAGGTTCATCCCCGTCCTCATGTTCTATCTTGTTTCTTCGGGAAATTTGATAAAGGGTATTCTATGCCCTACCACTTTATCATTCCCTACGTAAGAGGTAGAAGCTTGTCCATGCGTTAAAATATCTTCCATATTGATAAGGGGACGTTCTTCCTCGGTAGTGTTATTTCAGCAGTAGTATTGTTTCATTTTCGATGGGAAATTTGCCTCCTAATTCTACATCCCATGCCAACACTCTATCTTTGTTTCGAGAAGAAACGCATTTAGTAAATTGGGGTCAAAATTGAATTCTGAGTGTGGGGATTCTAATTCATTTCCACTATGATCGACCATCTCTTCTGTTTATTTTTCCGTAGAAAACAATGGTCCTAGGTCATGTCCAATGAAGGGGTTTGACTCTTCCCTGTTAGAGGTTTCCCAAGCTTGCGCTTGTTGTTCCTCGTATGTCTGTTTCTTTAATCCTAGTCATGTTTTAGGAGCCATGTTTTCGTGATAGTTTCACTAGGGTAAGTTGTAAATGTGTTCAAAGCTTAGTGACCACCCCTAAGTGAGATGCAAGATGTATTTTTTAAGAGTATGAATAAGTCAACAATGTGAGAATACCAATGTGATAGAGTGATAAATCACCAATGACACAAGTGTTTGGTATCTAAACCTATTTAAATGAAGTACCTCCTAGACTACATTTCAAAAAGTAGCTTCATGTCGCAAGATGATTAACAAGATGTTTTCACTTATGCCAAGTTCAAGGGAATGAACAAAACATAAGTAAATACAAGAAGTCAATGTGATATCCCAATCAAGATATACGATGAGCGAGCTCAAACTCAATTAAGACATATATCTCAAAAAGTGCCAATTACAATTCGCGAATGACACAACAATATCACCAAGATATGTTAACCCACTTTAAGAGAAAGTAAGGTATTGATATCAAGGTGCTATTGATATAACAAGCACAAATGGTAACTCCTAGCACTCTTCGAAATCAAGGTAATAATAGAATCAAACTAAAAAGCTCAAAGTATAGCTAGGAATAGTTAAAAATGTGTGCAACATAAACTTATAATATAGATATTTATGTTGAGTTTACAAGAAACAAGACGTAAATATCGAAATTATAGTGATACAATACAAACAAGCTAACTCTTCAAAGGAAGTCCACCGTGATGAACCACGCCTAACTACAATGACGATCTTGACATGGGTATCAAGATTGCAATGGATACCAATGACGTGAATACACCTCTCGACACTTTAGACGCTTAACTTACCCAAAGAAAGAAATGGATGGGCGAAACGGACATAAAAGTGATAAAACAGTCGATTGGTAACCTAAAGGTAGTCACCCTTCTTCGATCAACAAAGTGTCACAGAATGTGAAGGAAGTAAATCAAAAAAAGAAAGAAACATGCCGGCTTCACTTCAGTAGAGTTTTGCCTCATCCTAAGGCAAGTAAAAACTAGGTGAAAGTAACGCTGTCACACGTTTCACAATGAAAATATGGTTCACAACCCAACATTGTTTTAGAATGGTCAAAGTGGGCTCTGCCAAAGTATATCTTCTAGGTGGTTCTCTCGTCCTAGTGTTACAAAATTATCCACGAGCGGAAAAATTTACCCAAATAGTCCCGATTATCTTGGGAGTATTCGACTTTGCCCCCTTCAAGTACAACGGGCAATAAATGCATCCATCATGTACTTAAAAGGGTCATGTAGGGACAACTTGTAACTCTATCTCACAAAGGAATTAATAGTCGATTGGTAGTGCGGAGAACTTCCCATTTCGTCCACAAGGTTCCTCTCTTGCGTGGACTACTTTGGGGTTCCCGAACCACCCCATTGTTGTAGCTTAAGGCGTTATGCCAAAGGGGTTATGTTCCAGTTGAGCGGAGAGGGACGTACCATTTTCCAAAACCTACAATACAATGTTTTGAATATGTTGTTTTTTTTATCTTTTTTAATTAGATGTGGTTTGCTTGAACACCGTTTGACAACCTGTATAACAACTGTATTAGTAGTTTTCTAACTTTTGTTTTGATTCCTCCGTTCTTTGACAAGCGATGGTGTTTTGGTCTTGTATGATGATTTTTAGTAGTTTTCCATCAAAAGAGAAGGCATCATTTCTGATTCTCTAGATCATCTAAGGACATAAGAGAAGAGCATACATGATTGTCTTCAAAAATCCAAAAAGATATCAAATGGAAAAACACTTTAATTCAACTATGCCAAATTAACCAATTCCAACTCAAATACTCCTAACAACCTCAAAGCATCAAAAGGACTTAAGAATCATTTATGATTCCCAAGATCACCCCAAGGGACATGAGGGAAGAGCATACGCGATCCTTATTCCTACAAGTAAACAACTCAAAATATTACCTAATCAAATACAAACATGTAAAAACAACCTGCAAAGACAAATATATGATTAGATAAACTTGCAAGAATGTTAGCACATCAACACCTTAATTTCAAAAAATATAAAAGGACACCTGCGCCCCTTTTTTAGTTCCTGTATGGGTTAGGGTGTATGCGCCACTTGACGTTGTTTCGGCTCATAGTGCACCTGTGCCACTGAGAGATGTGTGTGCCACAAAAATAGTATATGCGCCATGAAAAGAGTGCATGCACCACTCTGCAGATTTTTTTGACTTATCAAGCGCTGTGCCACTAGAGAGGCATGTGCACCACAAAAATAGCGTATGTGCCACTCCCGAGAAAAATAGACAAAAAGCAGACAGAACAATCAAGCGCGCTGTGCGAAAAATGTTCGCACCACTAAAACAACATGTGCACTCTGGTTAGGGCATGTGCGCCGATATGACAGGTTTTAGAATGTAGTGAAGGTACAAAGACGAAACACCATCTATGCTCAGGTTAGTGCACCTACGCGTTGGTTAGGGTGTGTGCGCTGGGGTTAGCGTGCATGCACAAGGGTCAGAAAATAGAGTAACAGTTTTTACTGTGTGCGCTTGCACCACCAGAGAGACGTGTGTGCCACAAAAATCACACTGTGCCACGAAAACTACGCCTATGCCCCTAAAAATGTACTTATGCTAGACCTGTAACCAAAACATGACAACAAACATAAGAAAGCTCACAATATCTCGCAATTTTTACAAGTTATCTTAAGAATGGTAATAACCCATTAAAATTCGGCTATGAACATGAAGTTACACATATCAAATGAGCAAAAATTCCAAGAAAATGGACATTAATTACTAAATGTGTATATCAAAAATTAGCCAAAACAATGAAACTTAAACTAAAATGCCATGGGACTAAGGGTCCCACTGGGCATACCAAATGTGTACAAGTATTTCTACAATTTAGCTAAATTTAAAGAAAGAAATTACCACCTAGAAATAGCTTCCTAACCTAGCTAGAAATGAGAAATGTGCACCATCATGATGAAGAAATAAGCAAGTCCTACCCTCAACATTATAACTTTGAAATGATCAAAACATAATGTAAATTAATGAACTCTATTCTCCTTAATTGCCTAATTTAACATTACAATGAACTTAAATCGTCCAATGGAAATCAAATTATATTTTCTTGCTTTGATCCTTCAATGGATGCTTGGGTGTGAGGCTTAGCTCTTCAAGAATGGAGGATGGAGGGCTCAAGAATGACAAAAGGCTATTAGTATGAAACTATGTGCTTTCTTTTGTCTCTTGAGAGATTTAGGTGTAGGTGTAGAAGTAGAGGGAGGGTTGTTTATATAGCCCAAAGGATAAAGGATTCAACACATCCTCATGAATGTGGGACTAATGGATATGTAGAGTTAGTTATGGATAAGGGGGGTTTAGATGGGGTTGAGTTAACTTTAGGAGGGTTTAGTTTGTCCTTTAGTGGCTCATGTGGATAAAGGGGGTGTATTAATTAATCAAGATGATTAATTAATACATGTGCAAGCTTTTATAAGCTTTTAGATGGATTTTAGTGTGATTTGGACCATTAGGAGGGAATTAAACCAATTAAATAGTGATTTATTGATTTAATGAGAAGGGAGGCTAATTAATTAATAATAATTAATTAGACTAGATAGAAGGTGTTGATTAACGAAGGGTCGTTAATTAGGGTATGTGTTGGATAAGTGACTTAATTAATTAGCGTAATGTAATCAATTAACGATAATGGAAGAGAAGATGAGCGCTATTGACAATATGTCGTCAATTTGTGGGAAAGGAGATAATTAGCACAATTTAAGTATTTAAATTGCTCGAGCGTAATTATAGGTGTCTACATATATATATATATATATATATATATATATATATATATATATATATATTGTGATGAATTCTAAACATTGTTTTTTTAATTTATATGTATAAGAGAATATTGATGGGCATGGGTCCGATTCCAATGTTTTTATATTAATGTTGTCTATTTTTTGTGCTTGTTCATGCATTTTTTTCTCGTATCATCTCTCAATATTGATCTCCCTCATTTAACTGTAGTGTCAACTTGATCTCCTCATTTTTATAAGCTAATTCAAATTCTCTCCCTCCCATATATTACCTCGATGGTAAGTTCAATGGCAATCTCTTGCCCATTCTTGCAATGCAATAGGGTTCACACATAGGTATTTTAGGCCATGGAAACCAATTTCAACGGGAGAATACCAAGATTTTGCCACATGCATTTTCTCGCTTTCACTAGAGCATTCTAAATCACCTTGTGTTTGAGCTCTTTCTTTAATGTTCATACTATTATCATAGCAATCCATATTCATATTCTTTTATTTTGTAGCTATGTGCAATGCAAATGCCTCATCTTGAGCTCTTCATCTTATAATATAAAGAAGAAATGCCTCAACAATGGGCATGTGCTAGCTATGGTGGGAGACATAGAATGAATGGTTACGATTATAAAGGGTGGCCACAAGATCCACAATTTGTGGTCAGGGATAACCTTGGTAAGCAATTTCAATATAATGATACTACACATTTCAATCTAAAACTATTCATAATCATTGAAAAGTAAAAATCATATATCCGGTTTTGAAAACAATATCAATACTTTTACATATACATTCAATTTATTTATCGGGAGTCATGGTGTGTGTTTTTGACAAATGTTCAAGTACTATAGTGCATCAGTACATGATGTTTTTATTATTGACAAAATTGCATTCAAAATTTATACTTTAAACAATCTTTTCTACATTAAATCCAAGAGACTCATACTCCCATTTGATTTCAATTTTTAAATATTTTAAACAATTATGAGGACACTATGGGAAATCATTATCCAATCTAAATTTATTATTTGTTCGGCGCATTCACAATACAAGATGTATATATTTTTTTATTAATTTAACAAAACCAAGAAAAATCAAAATAAATATTACACTTATTAGTGCTATTTAGAATACTTTATTAGCCGCATATTGCTCTCACAAAGACAGAGGGAGTGTATTTTTGTCAAAATTTTATGGATAGCCTAGCTTGAAGTGGAATAGTTCATAATCCTTGATTTTATGTAGGGACAATCCAAGTGCTTACCAAGGGTGTATGAGTAACTCTTTAGTAATGAAGAACTATTTTGTTATAAATAGTATTGTATAATAAGGCGTATTTACACACACACACACACACACACACACACACACACACACACACACACACACACACACACACACACACACACACACACACACACACACATGTTTCTAAATACATGCCCCATAATTCTATATGTTAAATACACCTCTTCAATATATCTTGCACCTAATTCTGCAATTCTAAAAATCTTTGTTGAAACAAGAAATAATAATCCCACATTGCTTGGTTGGCTTGGTCTCAGTTAACATGTAAATTCCAATATATCATGGTACTTATGCCTATAGGGTGACACAACAATTAAATTCACTCTCTTACTAACATAATAGTTGATGACAATAAAAACCCTCATTAAATAAAAATATTAATCCCACATTCTTGCTTCACATTAACATATAAACCTCAATATATCATTAGTCTTTTGGTTGTCCAAGATTACAATCATGACTTCTAAATAAAATGCCTCTTCAATGCATCTTGGAATTACTTCCATGAATCTTAAAATTCTAATTGAATCAAAAGATTAATCCAAGATTGGTTGGTTGGCTTGGTTAACACTTACATATAAACGACAATATATCATGATCCTTATGCCATTAACATGACAACACAATATAATTGGCCCTAATAACATAATGGTTTAGTGGTTACACGATGAGTATGTTTAGTTGGTTTGACTTCCCATCTTGTAATGTCCCCAATGGACATATTTTCACCCTCAAATGGAATAACGACAAATCCCAATCAAAATTTCAAGATTCAACAATTATTTATCAAAACCCTTGAAATCTGAATGTGGAAAATGAATGACAACAAGCTAGAAATTATTGTTTTTATGACAACAATGCAAACAACCCAAAATTCCTTGCCAAAACCCTAGGATATTTGCCTATGGGTGTAAAATAGCCTCAAAACACCTTCAAAATCATGAAATTAAATATGTAGCTAGCCCTTGAATTATCAAATATGAAAATACTTATATTTTTGCAAAATACTAAAAATTTGATTTTAATTGCAGAAAAACAACCGAAACTTCATAAATTCATAACTCGAGAAAATACCCAACAATTTTTGACAAATGATAGCTCAAATTGAAGATAAAATCACAAGCTTTCCAATGATACCAAAATCAGAATTTTCTGATGGGTGGAAGGCACCCAAAATAGGCTTAGAAATCTGGAAATGTGTAGATGAAACCCTAGTTGTACCCAAAATCAAAACAACCATTCACCCCTCTTGGAAAGCCCTCAAACAAGCCTCAGAATTGATCACAACACCTCAGATTTGATTCTCCTTCAGTTTGACCTTCAACAAAGACCTCTCATGCAAAAAAACCCTTCAAACAACAACCAATATTCTCCTTCAAACCCTTTCTCAGATCTATAAAAGTACAACCTTCAAACATTGCTGGAAAACACAATAGAATCTTGAAATGCAATGGAAACCTCTGAATGAAGCTCCCTCTCAAAAGAAAAAGAGTTTTCATTCTTCTCTCTAAGCTTAAAGAGGGTTTTGTCTTCTAAAGCCAACTTCAAAGGGTTTTCGTCCTTTGGAATTTTTATGGAAAACATGCAAGCCTACACGAATATGAAAATTATCATAAACAAAAGAGATGCCTTCCCCTTGCAATTCAACTTGCTTTTATAACCTCATTTGGCCTTTTAGCCACCCACAACCACCAATTAGATTTATTTCCCCACATTTAATATTTTTCTTTACCTTTTTCTCCTCCACATGGGTCGCATTTTCCTTAGGGAAATAAAATAAAATAAAGTGACTTTATCATTTTATTTATTTTTATTTTATCACTTTATATTTTTTTCTTTTCTTTTTTATTTTAACTTTATCATTAATAAATTAATATAAAGTACTTATAATAATATTTTATTTTACACTTTATAATCAATTCATTATGACTAAGTTTCCCTTTCATTCCTCCCTTAGCCATTGGGTAACAATGAATGGGCTAAGGGTCTTTGACTAAGAAGGGGATATTACAATCCTCCCTTCCCCAAATTACTTTCCCTCAAGCAATTGCAACTCTCATGCCCAAGTGCCATATGCAATAGATAAAACATGTTGTAGTGCTCCAAGAGTCTTGATCTTGTACTTGTCAAATGAGAGAGCTCTTGCCAAAGTATGTAGCTCTCATAATGCCCACAATTATGCATTTGGAACAAGAGGTATGTAAGGATGAAAATTGACATGCAACCTTCAACCACACTCGACTCCCCAAGGTCATGCCGAGGTAACCAATGTGGAAATGTGGATGGCTAAATGATAGTGAAATGTGGTATGTGGAAAAAGTGTGTGTAAATGGGATGGGCAAGTTGTCAAGGAAAAATAATTTCCTTGACACACAATAATGAGATATGCTCATTTAGGGCAAGGAAGGCCTCTCTAAATTGAATGGGTCTGATAGATGGATTTGAAAGAATGGCTACACAAAGATTCTATTCATTATCAAGTTATGTGGAGATCCTTTCAAGTGGTTGTGGGATTCGTGGAAAACCAATGGGGGCCTCGTAAATATGTCTAGAAAGGGTCATGGAATGAGCAAGAGAGACACGGTTTCATGAAATCTAGATTCGATTAGAGGGAGTGGTCCAAAATGTGAGGGATTGATGAGCTTCCTTGTTCGAACATTTAATTGTGATATGATGTCAGGTGGTAATGATGACATGCAAAAACCAATGTGCGCAAACTTGTGTCAATATATGTGAGAAGTTCATGCACGTTTAGTTGGGGGACCCTAGGATCACTTCCGTATGTTCTTAGAAGTTGAGATCCTTGTATGGTCATGTGTGTTTAAACTATACTGTTAGGGGTGGTCCAATATTCATAGGACTTATCAGCCACGATGTTCAAAACATTTAAATATTGAATCTTTTCGGTGTATTGAGCTAGTGTTCGAGGACAAGAAGATGGAGTCTCGTATCTATGTCCGTAATTAACTCAGGACCTGTTTGGTTGTGGTACCCGTGGATCACTTCCGTATGTGCATTCTTGTTGAGGATTGTTGATGGTCATGTATTGCAAAGATCTAATTTAAATAACAACTAATCTAATTGAATTGAAACTATTCTATGTTTTTGGTATTTTCAAGATATAAATGAGATCAAACAATACAAAATAAATACTCTAATAAAATAAATGTTTTTGATACTTTTTGGAATTTAAAGAAGAAATGAGGAAATAAAAGCTTCTACTCTAATTAATAAATCCTAAAACAAATAAACAACCAGATGTAGTTGTTTACTTGTGTAGAAGAAATCTATTCTATTTTAAATAATGAAAGCTTCACTAAACTATGGATGTGAATCTAACCCTCTATTTTACCTCAGAAACACGAGAAGAAATCAGAGCTTCTCAGAAGCTTTTCTTCCCTACAACTTCCTCGACAAAAGTAAAGAAGATTTCTATGGAGGATTTCCTATATGAATTGATCTACTCTAATTATTCAATGATTTTAACAATGGAAATGCTTTCTCTACTCTATTTGATATATATATATATATATTTTACCTCGAAACACGAGAAGAAATCGAGCTTCTCAGAAGCTTTTCTTCCCTGCAACTTCCCCGACAAAAGTAAAGAAGATTTCTATGGAGGATTTCCTATATGAATTGATCTACTGTAATTATTGAATGATTGTAACAATGGAAATGCTTCTTTTCTACTCTATTTGATATATATATATATATATATATATATATATATATGCATATGATTCAAAAATAATAATATAAAGAAACTAACATCAACCCCAACTTGGAAATACATAGCAATGACAAATCTAGTTGTGTTATGCTTTGTCCCCTCAGCTTGTCTTTTCAATCTCCTATGTTCACATGAGTCCAAGGGATTGGGAATGCAATAGAAGCAGCAATGAGAAGGTACTAGAGCAATGACAACTTGAATGGTAGTCTGGTAACAATGCAGGTGGAAGAGAGATAACACAAGTGAATAGAGCTTGGCTATGCAATTTCTAGCAAGAATGAGGCATCTCAACAATACAAGAATACACAAAATGATCTCCAACCATTTTCTTGAGAACAAGTGATGAATTTATAGAAGGTTGGCTATGTCAGTGCACTAACACACTTGACAGCCATGGGGTACCACATCAACACATGAAGAGGCAGTTAACAAGTCAATCAAAAATCACAAGTGGAAGAGGAGATTGCCACAAGTCACTCAAGCTTGAAATCAACTAAAATGGGTAAGAAACGTGCTCAAAAGTGAACTTAAGTGAAGAAATCACGCGTCTTAAATCACATTGGAAGATTCTAGAAATTTCACATAGGACTGCCACTTGTGCAAGTAGTGGCGGTTATGGGACCGCCACCCAGAAGAACGGCGGTCTTGACACTAAAGGTTAAAACTAAGCTAAAATGAAGTGGGAAGCTACAAAAAAATGGTAAATGGCTAAGTAGGACAAATTAGGCTACAAATATAAGTTGCAAGGAGGTTTAGGAGCTCGAACACATTTGGAAAAGACATGAATCATCATTAGGGACCTTTTGTACCATTTTTGACAATGTAGCATGTGTAATTTTGGGTGCGTACATATTTCCCCCTCGGAGAAGCACTTTAGCCATGAAGAGGCATAAAACATAGAGTTTGAGTATGACATTCTGAAATGGGGAGTTAGAAGCTATACTTGACACGCCCATGTGCCAAGATGTCATTGTCTAAACTCCCACTACCTGTAAAATGAAAACAAGACTCAAGTGCAAATAGATACGATATCAACAAATAAACATTTAAAATAAAACAAAAGAGGACTTACCATTTGCGTTGGGATAGAAGTATACCCGTGCTAATTCTCAAGTCCTCGTAAAGTACATGCACTCAAAATGAAGTTAAAATAAAGCATATATATAACTAAAACCATTCAATTTCAATTATTTTGTGCATATCCACCTTAGTGATTTTGGAGCTCCTAACCCATGGTGACCATTTTGAGCCAGCAGTATAGTCAAAATGATGAGGAAGATGACATGATCATGGCCCTACAAGTTAGAGACCCCATGAATGAAGATAAAGGTTAGTTTTTCTCAGTTCTTTATTTTGAAACCTAAAATGTAAAATGTTGAAAATCTAAGCCCGAGGGGGAGATTTTTGAAATCTATTATCTTATAATGATTTCTAGGGTATGTCTCGTGGGTTTAGCTTTTGTTTTATTCAAAAAGGCCTATTTTGTGTTTTTTTGATTTTTTATGCTAGAGGGGATGGCCCGTCGGTTTTGGACAGTGGGGTTTACAAGACCACTACCCTGAGAAGGCAAAGTGGTCAAAAACCCTTGCTCGCACAGATAACAACTTTGTAATTTTCAAGACAACAAGGTAATTTGACCAGTTAAACTATTTTTTTGTTTTAAAGCTATTTTATATTGTTTTTGATGAGCTTCTGTAGACAAGAAATTTGGGTCACACTCCCTTGGTCCCCTTCAATTAATCAACGCAACGCATATACCTAGCCATACTCCCCTTTCACACCGGATATTAATTTAATCACTTATAATTGAATTAATATTCATCCTCACATTATTAATTAATTTAATTAAGTTAATTTACACCTCACCTAGCCACTTCACCTAGACACTTCACCTGCAGACACCTCACGATGGATTGATTCCTAGCCTATTGATTAACTAAAACTGAGTCTCTACTTATCTTTACCAACTAGGACCTTTTCAAACCCTAAAATTAAAGTCCTATTACTTCTCCAACAACACTCCCACTTATCTAAGCGATAACCCTCACTTGAGACCCGGATTAGCAATCAAGATCACGCCAAAAATAGTAAAGATCAGGTTATTTTTGGTAACTTGACTAATTCTCCCTAACCAACACTTTGGTTTTCCTTGGCGGCGCCAATTCCTTAACCGCCATTGGTTACCCTTAAAACAACACAAAACCCTACCTAATTACACCCCAGGACCTAACCTACAACCTCTGCTACACATGCATACCCAAACCAACCCATTAATCATCCAAATTTAATTCTAACCATTGCTTGTTGAGTTAAATTCACTTGTTGTATGTTAATAGGAGATACCTAAATCTTATCAACTACAATAGAACTTATTATTTCTTACATTAAGTTGTATTAAATAGAGGATTGAAAACCATTCAAGGAAGCATCATGCTTCCCGGATCTAGCCTTGCTAGGAAGTCCTCTGACTCTTGCTATTTAATACTATTTGGTGGTCTTGTTGTGTTTCTTATACATGTCATTCCTCCTAGCCAAAGGGAAGCTCTCTACATTGTGTCTAAACATCATCTACAACACATGCACACCTTCTTCCATCTACATAACACATATATTCCACCTACACCCATTATCTACTTAGTTGTTTTATCACATTAATTTAAGGTGAAACATTTTGGCACACCTAATGGGACCCTATCATTTGGGTTCTTTTGCATTGTTCATTCTTAGGAATCTTTGTGTGTCTATTTCCTTTCAAAAGAGTTCACATTAAAATTTCTCCTTGGGAACATTCTTCTTCTTCTACTTGTCTAAGTGAAATTCATATTTTGGGTTAAAAAGAACACTTCTTTTTATTCTATATTGCATTAGTGAAAGACATACTCTCTGCCTATTCATTATTGCTCTCAAGAATTTCATTTTCAATTTGGGATTAAAAATATTTGCATTTCATCCTTGTGTATGTTGCATTTAGCTCACTTAAATTTATTTACAACCTATATATTGGAGGTCATGACTAGTTGATGGTTGGTAGGAATTAAGCGTAGCTCACTTCTTGCACACACACCCCAAACCAAATCACTTGAAAAAATTACACACTTCTTAAACATCTTCCCTCCCGAAATTACCGTTAACGACTAATAATCAGATTAGCAATGGATCCAACTAGTGTTTTGGCTAGTCAACATATCAGAATAGGGCCACCAAGCCAAAATTTACCTAAAACCATCCATAGACAATTCAATTCCTTCTAGGGTACCCTCGTTGACTAAAAACTCTATTATACTTACAATCATTTCTAAATGACATAAGCTAAACAACATAAACTCTACAACATAGGATTGCATGTTTTATTAGCTTTTGACTGATTGTGTTTTGAGGTGTGAGGTCGTATCATCTTGTTTTTCTTATCCTTCATGCCCCACCATCACAACTGGTGTATTTTGGTTTATTCTGGGTGTGTTAGGACTCATCATTGCCATACTCAATTGCTGGGTTGGTATTTTCAATTGACTTAATTACCAAAAATTCAAATTTTCATTTCCTCTCACCACAAAAACCAATATAAGTCTAATGACCGACATCGGTTACCTCTTCTTACCGGCATCGGTTTACTGACCGATGTTGGTTCCTGTTGTTTTGGTTATTTCTCCCAAAACAATGTTCAATTCACAAACAAACATTTTATGTGACTTATTCTGTCACTTCATCATATTTCTGAGTCTCTGGTATCATTGTCAGAGTCTAGGTTTGCTTGATTTTCACCTCTTCATCACCAGATTTTAAATCTACCATTTATTCACAATAACTAGCATCGGTCTAGTGACCGACATCAGTTACCCCTCTCCACCGACATCTCATTAGCCCAACCGACGCGTCGGTCTCGTGTTTTGATTTTTCTATCAATCTATTCCATACACACATTCTATTACATTTTATACATCTATTTATTGCTCACTACTTCGAAAAGTGAGATTGACATAAGAGCACCTAGGGCACATTATGCACACACTCACAAAAACTACATTTGGGTCCAAAATATAGTAAAACACTTAGTTAGTAAGCCCATTGTTGTGGCAAATGAGGTCAGTCTGACCCATTCATTTACATTCTTATTTTTAGGGTTTTGATACTCCTTGGTATTTTTCAGGTCTTTTCATCATCTTGGAATATCACCGACATCCGGAGCGGTCTGTAATGAAGTTAATGCAAAAGACAACGAGGGCTTGAGACCATCTGTTGAACTGTGAAGATCAATTTCAGATATTTTTCACAAACCAGGGTGCCCATTTTGCAGACCAAAGAGCCCATAGGCACTCCAGTCCCTCTCTAGCGCTCTGTTTGCTTGAGATACTCTAGATCCATCCTTTTTGGGGCTTCACGCACATTCGTTTATAATTTTAGATTCTCCAATCATCTCTATGACACATCCCACAAACATCTTCTATTCAACTCGAGTTTTTCCTCTTCTCTCTTGCATATTAGGGTTGGCATTTTCTTTTTCATTGTTGTTTGGGTCATATTTACATTTATTTACAACATCCATTTACCTAATTTACAGTTGTTCATAGCTTAGATTAACTAGATTAACTATAATATCTACTTATATTACATTTTTAGTTAATCATTTTGGTGATCTCCATGTTTCAACACTTCCTTCATTCACACTTTTAGTTTCTTCATTCATTGCTTATCATCATAGGGTTTGGTCATTATGTGTATCTCAATCAATGATTATTTGCTTACAAATCTTGATTTACTACATAGAGTCCAACACTTTATTACTACTACTCACATTCGTGTTGACATGCATCCAAATTCGAGTTTATCAAGCCTTTGCCAATGTTTTTCTTCACATATAGTATTCAAGTCTAACCTTCCCATCGACGTTCACACTTTTGATAATGACCCACCGCTACATATCATCTCTCATATTCATAATGTCGTTGTTAAGCATACTTTGATTGATAATGGATATGAAATTAACTTGTGTCCTATGTCATTCCTTGAAGCTTTAGGTCTTTCTGCTCACAACGTCATTCCATATTCTATATAACTGCATGTTTACAATGGTTCTGTCTGCCCATTTATCGGCCATGTTACATTACCTATTACTTGTTGGTCCAAAAACTGTCCACACTATCTTTTCGTTGTTGATTTCCCAGTCTCCTACAACTGTCTACTTGGTAGGCCATGGCTTCATGCCATGCAAGTTGTCACTTCTACTATCCATAATTGTGTAAAATTCTTACATGAGAGCATTGAGTATCTTTTTTCGTGACCATGACCCCTTTTAGTATTGTGATAGGGATCCTAATACCGACCTTCCTATTCCATGCATAGATATTACAGATGAGCCTCAACCTTGAGAAGAACCACCTCACTTACCACCGCTTGATGATACCTTTTGTGTGATAGATGTAGTTTCTTATGTGCCACTTGCTACTATTGCTGCTATGATTCCTTATCAGGAAAATATATAGTCCATGGATGTCATTCTATCACATACACCTTCACATGTACCATCTCCCTTAGTACACCCACCATTTACTTGCACACTCTTCATGAATAGTTCATACTTGGAACATATTCCATTTGATCCTACGTTTTATGACTCTATATGTACACACGATGGGTTGACTCGCTTAGGCTTTGCTTTTGAGGACCTTTATCCTACACCATATGCTTCTCATATTTATTATGGGTATGTCATCATCACTTCCGCTTATGGTCTTCGTATATTTCACCTCACAATATTTCTCACATGCACTCCTCGATCCTCACCACTTACATTAGGACAATCATGTCTTGATTATATTGGGGGCACTCTAGATCCTAATCATATAGACATATCTTTTCCTATTCCCTTTGGACATATTTTCATTTGCAATAGCTCTTTCCTAGGATACACTCACAATCTCACTCATTCGTATGCAAGTGGTTGTCCACTTTCTCCATTCACCGATGAGGAATATGCTATGGGTATGTACAACTTACGCCTTAATGGCTCATTACGTGATCAACCAGACACTATTTCTTATCAAGTCACCAATGCTTATCCATTTAACTATGATCCTGAGAGCGATGATCTCCTAGATGAAATTACATGATAACTTATTTCATCACACCATTGGGGGCATATTATTTACATCCTCCTCTCTCTCATCATCATACCATCATCGACACATTTCTTATCTTTGCATTATTATTCATTCACATCCTTACATAGTATTACATCACACTCCTAGCATTTGCACATACATCCCATAATCATCCAATTTCATCATTGCATACATTGCATGACATACCTTTTTATTCATTATCATTGGTTAGTTCATCTCATTCATCACCCCCACTCACTTTAACATCTATCATCTTTGCATTTTCATATAGGCATCTTCATCACATGTTCTAGCATCATCATTACCCGATGAAATACTCTTGTGCTTTGGTTCACACTTGATTGTTGAGGGATTACTACACATGAATCCCACACACTGCACTATAGGCATTACACATTACGTTTCATCACACATTGCACATCATACACCATACACCATACCCCATACACCATACGCCATACGCCATACGCCATACGCCATCGCGCTATACGCCATACGCCATACGCCATACACCATACACCATACACCATACACCATACACCATACACCATACACCATACACCATACACCATACACCATACACCATACACCATACACCATACACCATACACCATACACCATACCGGACACCACACACCGCACACCGCACACCGCACACCACACACCACACACCACACACACACACCACACACCATACACATACACCATACACCATATTATTCGTCATTATGCATATATCATACACATATTATCTACACATCTAGCATCATACACTCCTCATCCTACATACTACATTACTAGTCTATCTACATACATTACATGCTACTTCATTCGTTACACTTTTCATATTCTACACATCTTACATTGAATCCTACACATCGCATATTTACATATTTTACTCATCACATAGTTGTTCAATCATCACACCTCATACATTGTCTTCAACTCGCTACACTCACTACCCTATGATGCACTTTAGTTCCTCGGTCCATACTCGACTTTTGAGGGTTTACAAATCAAATGGACCTTACACTCATCACACATTTACTATTCTACCTTTCATCATGTGACATTTTCAGCCTAGTAACATACACGTTAGGCTAAATCATCACCTATTCTATCATTTTGTAGTGGTATACACCTTAGGTTACATCACCACTCCCTCTTTTCATCTTGTAGTGATATATTCTTAGGGCTAAATCATCACTCATCCATTCATCTCATAGTGATATATGCTTAGGCTAAATAATAACTTATATGTTCATTTGGCCATGATATAAACTTCAGATATACAGTTCACGCACACATTGTCACTAGGTCACATCTCATTACTACACCTACCCATTCACCATAATGCATTAGAGACACAACACACTTCGACCATTTCTCAATGACACACTCTAGTTTATGGTTCATTCTTGATTGTTGAGGGGGAAAAATAAATGAACCTCATTGTATACATTTCCATTCACTTGGGGGCATGTGGATCCTATCACTTCATTTTTAATCCATTACATCCATTCACAACATACTACATATTATGGTTTCTCTTACTCTTGATTACTTTTTCTTGTTCATGGTCACTTTATTACACATGCTAGTTAGCTTACTTGTATGTCATTTATCTATCTCATCCACACATGCTCATTCATTTCTTTTTCTACTTGTGATCATAGATACAAGTCTCTTACACACAACATCGATGCTCACCTTCTACCCTCCCTACACTGCAGTTCTTAGGGAATCCACATTCATCTCTTCTAGGTGCTATTGTTTCATTTTGTACTTATCACTTTAAATTACTTGGTTCTACATACTTTTGACATACTTGTTATCTTTCTAACATGTTACCAGGTGCTTCATGTGTAACATTTGTTATGCATGGATATTTGCATCCATACTTGTTTCTTAAATTGTCTGCTATTGTTTGCTTTTGTATGCGGGCCTTGCCCTATGTTTGGTGTGAACACTTGTTTGTTGTTTATGACCATGATGGCCTTGCGTGTCTTGTGACATCATGACTGATTTCGCATGTTTGCAACCCACTTTATGCGGCTTCCTTGTCTTTTTACATATTTGCACTACTTTTTAAATCACTTTTACATTGTTTGTATAGCTTACACACTTGTATTTTACATGCATGATTTTTCATACTAACACTTGTTTTTAGCTAGCCATCCTTGTTTATGTGTACCTTGGTTTCTACCAAGCGTATTCCCTTCCCCTTGTAGGGAAAATTTTTAGAGTACATGTGGTTGGTCCTCTTTTGGGGCCGCATTTCTCCTATCAGTGACGTTGCATGTGCCCCCAAAGAGGGGGACATCATTTGGGGTTTTACAATCTACACAACGCATTTACACCAGTTCGATTCGAGCACTTTTTTCCCTTGGCATTATGGGTTTATATACAACAAGTGATTTTACATAGCGGATTTTACAAAGTACATGAAGTCCTTAGCATTATGGGAAGCAATTACAGGCTTGGAGGTTACAGTGGGTGTACCTCCCTACACTACTTCAGTGGCATTAGATTACCCAAAAACTAGGAAAATAGAGAGATCTCTTCACACACATTCAAGGAAGAAGTTAAAGGTTGGAGGACATAGAGAATTTCCTCCCTATACTTCTTCGGCCTATGGTGTTAGATCGCCCAAAAAACCCTAGCAGTACAAGATATCCTTCTACACTCTTTTTCTCGACATGGATTAGGTGCACATGTTCCATTTACACTCTTTCATTTGTGTATTTCACATTTAAACACTTTTACATGTGTCTTTTACATTGTGTATTTACACATACATATACATACATATTTGACTACTTGATCATTTTCTCCTTGCAGGTCCGGTTGTATGAGAAACAAGTAGTCAAATGGACAACAATAATGTCAATAAAAGAACTTCGTGACAACATACTTTGCATACTAACCATGTAGTACATGTTGAGTTGTGGAGCTCAATTTCTTCACAAATAACATGCTTTATTGACTTGTTGGAATACACAGTGACCAACGTCGGTTGGGTAACCGTTGTCAGTCACCTGGGGACCGACATCGATCAAAGAAAATATGAATAGGTATCGGTTAGGGTAATCAGATTTGATTGCCTCTATGTGATTTATTTTAATTAAGTCACCGGAATTAGATCTAAAATTTGTTATAAAGTTGATCTAATGGTTATAATTGCATAGCTAAAGTGCCCTAAGTTTGTATATGCCTATATAAGCTAGAAAGCTAGGGTTAGAAGTAGAGAACTCATTAATATTGAGAGAATTGTAAGAAAGAATTCTTGGAGAGAGCTCAAAGAAGCTTGTGAGAGGAAAAGTATTGTACATCGTGTAAGGTGTGGAAGATTACGATATTCAATTGTATATCCTCTGGAATAATATATTGTTTGTTTCTTGGTGGACGTAGCCCACACTGGGTGAACCACATTATATCTTGTGTATTATTTATTTTGGTTTATTTCCATATTTATTGCTTATATACTTAGATCGAGATAAATATCTCGTGTACAACTAGTGTGATTAACCCCAATAATTAATATCTCGAGATTTTTTGTTTAAGGGTCTTATGTGTTGAAAAATTTACTCATAGAGGTATTTCTTATTGAGTGCGAACTACATCAATGACAAAGATGGAAAATATAGAGTTAAAAATTTTGATGACTGTAATTATCAATTATGGAAGATGTAGGTGGAAGATTACCTATATCGGAAAGATCCATACTTACTGTTGGATGAGAATGCAATACCTACAAAGATGACTGATGAAGAACGGAAAATTCTTGTGAGAAAGACTATGGGATCTATAAGATTGAGCCTAGTAGCATCTCGTGGCTTCAACATTACCAAAGCAACAACCATGGTATATTTGATGAAATCTTTAGCTAATTTATATGAAAAACCTAGTGCTTCAAATAAAGTTTATTTGATGAAGAAATTATTTAATTCAAAGATGTAAGAAGGTGAATCTGCATCAAGTCATTTAAATGATTTCCGTTCTATTGTAAATCAATTAAAATTGGTTAATATTTTTTTAATGATGAAGTGAAAGTACTTTATTTCTATGCTCTTTTCCAGATAGTTGGGATAATTTGGTAATGGATGTTAGTAATACAACATCTGCTTCTAATATTTTAAAGTTTGATGATGTGGTTAGTATAATCCTGAATGAATAAATACATAAGAAAATTACATGAAAGTTATCATCTGGAAATGCTTTGTATGTAGAAAGCAAATGAAGGAAGAAGGAGAGATCCAAGAGAAATAATAATGGGAAATCAAAGTCTAAGAATGATAGATCTAAATCCAAAGGTAAAGGAATAACCTGTTGGAATTGTGGAAAGAAAGGACACGCAAAGAAGGATTGCTTTGGTTCAAGGAAAAAAAAGAGAATGTGCCGAGAAAGGTAAAGAGGAAAATGATGCATCTTTTGAAGTAATGCAAGATGCCCTCATTATCTCATTGGATAGTAAAATTGAATCGTGGGGTTTAGATTTAGGAGCTTCTTTCCATGTTACCCCTAATATGGGTTATTTCAGAAATTATGTCCATGGTAATTTTGGGCATGTTTATTTAGGAGATGATGAACCATGCAATATTATTGGTAAATGATAAGTTCATATAAATTTGTAGAATGGAAATACATGGATATTGAAAGATGTGAGGCATGTGCCAAGCCTAAGGAGAACTCTATTTTATGTAATACAATTAGTTGAATGCTGGTTGCATGGTTACATTCATCACCAACTCTTGAAAGGTTACCAAAGGATCTCTTGTTGTAGCAAGAGGCAAGAAGGTAGGAACATTGTATTTTTCTACTTGTATTATTGATTCTTTTTTTTTTCTATCTACTTCATATTCAGATACAAGTATGTGACATAATTGGCTAGGCCATATGAGTCAAAAAGGAATGCAGATCCTAATGACTAAGGGTAAGTTATCAGATTTGAAAGATGTAGATCTTGATTTATGTGAGAATTGTATATTTGGAAAGAAAAAGAAAGTGAGATTTATCAAAGTTGGATCAAAAAATAATGAGCAAAAATTAGAGCTTGTGCACTTAGATGTGTGGGGACCAAATGGGTAGCTTCTCATGACGATCCAAATATTATGTGACTTTAATTGATGATGCCACAAGAAAGGTATGGGTTTATTGTATTAAACGTAAATATGATGTTTTTGAGACTTTTAAAAGATGGAAAGCCCTTGTAGAAAATGAATCAAATTCAAAGTTAAAATGCCTTAGATCTAACAATGGTGGTGAGTACTGCAACAAGGATTTCAATTATTATTGTTTAATGAATGGAATACGTAGAGAAAGAATGGTTCCTAGAACACCATAGGAGAATGGTGTTGTTGAAAGAATGAACAAGAAAATCATGGAACGTGTAAGAAGCATGAGGATACATGCTAGATTACCCTTGTAGTTTTGGGCAGAAGTAGTAGACATGGTAGTTTATTTAATTAACTGTGGGCCTTCAAGTGCACTAGATGGTGGAATACCAGAAGAAGCTTGGACTGGAAAAGAGGTAGATATTTCTTTTCTTAGAGTATTTTATTTAGAATATTTTGTGTATGTTGATAAAGAAAATAGAAAGAAGTTGGATGCTAAATCCAAGAGATTTACTTTTATTGGTTATGACTCTGGTGATTTTGGATTCCGTTTTTGGGATTTAGAAGATTCTAATATTGTTAGGAATCGTGGAATTGAATGGAATGAAAAAATAATATACAGGGATCAAGTTTTGGTACCCAAAGATAAACCGGTAGAAGAGTTTGTAGATGAAAATGCATTCTCTAGATTTAAAATTGACACCTACATGTTTATACAAAGAATCGGTGTCGATTGACACTAGATTGACGTCGATTGCCCAAACCTTTATTGGTTAAAGATTTCTAGATCGACGTCGATTAACCAAACTAGCGTTAGCTATAGATGACCCAGCATTGGCTACAAGTGACCAAACGTCAGTCACTATCTGAGATTGATACAAATTTGTAGAATGAGTAGATTGAGCCTATGGCACCCCAGATCTCAGTGATAAGGTCACAAAGGTAAGTAGACCTATAGAAATATTTACACCTTCCTTATCTTATTTATTATTGACTAATAGTGGTGAACCAGAAATTTTTGAAGAAGAAATGCAGGATGAAACCCACAAGCAATGGGAACATGGCATGGATGAGGAGATGGAATCCTTGGAACAAAACTAGACATGAGTTTTGGTTAAGTTTCCAATAGTTAAAGAAAATTGTAGAACAAATGGGTTTACAAGATCAAGGAAGAAGAGGGTGGACAGAAAAGATATAAGGAAAGGCTTGTGGTAAAAGGATTTACATAGAAAGCAGGTATTGAATTTAGTGAGATATTTTCTCCTGTAGTAAAAATGACTTCTATTCATATTATATTGAGTTTAGTTGCAATAAAATATTTTCATTTAGAGAAACTTGATGTCAAGATGGATTTCCTTCATGGTGATTTGGAGGAAGAGATTTATATGCAACAACCACTTGGTTATGAAGTCAAGGGTAAGGAGAAACTTGTGTGCAAGTTGAAAAAGAGCTTGTATGGGCTCAAGAAAGCCCCAAGGCAATGGTATATGAGGTTTGATAGTTTCATGCATGAGCATGGTTATATGAGATGTGAATCTGACCATTATATTTATTTCAAGAAGCTTGAAAATGGAAGCTATATTATTTTGTTACTATATGTGGATGATATGCTTATTACAGGATTTAGTATGCAAGACATTAAAGAGCTTAAAGAAATGTTAGCTCATACATTTGCAATGAAGGATTTGGGAGCTGCAAAGAAAATCCTTGGCATGCAAATTATTAGAATCAGGAAGAAAATGAAATTATATTTGTCTCAGGAACATTATATCAATACGGTGTTGGAAATGTTTAATATACAAAATTCAAAACCTATAAGTATACCTATGGCTGGACACTTTAAATTGAGAAAATAGAAGTGTACTACATCGATGAGGAGGTCGAGTACATGACACAAGTTCCATATACTTTGGCAGTTAGAATTCTTATGTATGTTATGGTTTGTACTAGACCAGACATTACACAGCAACGAGAGTTGTGAGTAGATTTATGGCCAATCCAGGTAAAGAGCATTGGAAAGCAATCCAATGGATTCTCAGGTATTTGAGAGGGACATCCAACATGCAATTATGCTATGGAGGGTCAAATATTTCTTTATGTGGCTATGTTGATTTAGATATGGCTGGAGATTTGGATGGTAGGAGAAGCACCATTGGATATGTATTCATAGTAGGTGGGATGACAGTTAGCTGGATTTCTAGATTGTAGAAGGTTGTGGCCTTGTCTACTATAGAGGCCGAATATGTTGTAACTATAGAGGCTAGCAAAGAGATGATATGGATGAGTAGGTTCATGGAAGAGTTGGGAAAGGAGCAAGAGGATTGTAGGTTGTACAATGATAGTCAAAGTGTGATTCATCTAGCAAAGAACTTAGTGTTTCATTCAAGAACGAAACATATTCAATTGAGATATCACTTCATATGGCAAGTGTTGGAGGATGGGTAGTTGAAACTAGAGAAAATTCATACAAAAGAGAACCCTGTGGATATGCTAACGAATCATTGGTAAAGGAGAAGTTGGAGCTACACTCCACTTTTGTTGGTCTTCAAGTTTGAGACTTGAAGAGGAAGAAATAGGCCAAGAAAAGGATCCAAGGATGGAGATGTATGGTGCAATGCAAAAATTTATCTCCAAGTGGGATATTTTTGAGTTGTGGAGCTCAATTTCTTCACAAATAACATGCTTTATTAACTTTATGGAATACATGAGCTAACGTTGATTGGGTAACCGTTGTCGGTCACTTAGGGACCAACATCGGTCAAAGCAAGTAGGAACTGGTATTGGTTAGGGTAACCAACATTGGTTACTTGTGCGTGATTTATTTTATTTAAGTCATGGGAATTAGATCTAAAATTGTTATAAATTTTATCTAATGGTTATAATTACAACCATAATTGTGGAAGCTTGTTTTTGGTGGACGTATCCCACCTTTGGGTGAACCACATTATATCTTGTGTATTATTTCTTCTAGTTTATTTATGTATTTATTAGTTGTATTCTTAGATCTGATATATATCTATACAACGGGCGTGATTAACCCCAACAATACACTATAAACATCACATCAACACACACGTTCCTCCCTAGGTTCACTCTCATAGCGTTTTTACACATTTTCATCTTTAGTTTCCTTGCTCCATCATCTTTTTGTCATTCCACGCTTTTTCTACTCCTTCGACACGCCTTATTTTTTACTATACATTGGCATCATGTACACATCTCTATCTACTTTATGTTACTGAGATTTGTGTTCACCAACATAAAGTGGGGCCAAATGTAGATAAAAAATCATACACTTTAGACATTATTTACTCTGGCCCCATATTACTATTTAAAGGGGTTTTGAGTGAAGAAAGTACTAATTCACCCCTATCTCTTGGCCATTTTTATTTAATTTTTATCATCATTCCCAACCTCCACCACACGCATGCCCAATCAGTTTTCATCATATTTTGTCATTTTATCCTTGACTGGGGTGCTCAGCTATTATTGGGGCACTCATGAGTGCCCCGATCCTTTTTTATATTTCCCACCACCTTTTGGGAACTTTCTAGCCATTTTAGCTTCTTCTCTTTTTGTGGTCTGTCATTTCAAGGTTAATTATGAAATTAGATCAAGAGAAACCTATAAATATAAAGTTATGAGACAATAATGAGGGACCAAGTACTAGTCACTACTATCATCCACCTAGAGTTACATCCATCTATTGCATTGGAGATCACTTGCATCCACACACTCAATCACATAGCACAATGATAGGTCATATACATCACACATATCATAGGGGGATTATATTCTATTCCATGCACACATTCTATTACATTTTCTACATCTAGTTATTGTTCGCTACTTCACAAAGTTTGACAGCACAAGAGCACATAGGGCACATTATGCACACACTCACTAGAACTAAATTTGGGTTTGAAATGTAGTGTAGTGCTCAGTTAGTAAGTCCAATTTTGTGGTAGCTGCGGTCAATCTGACCCATTCATTTGCATTCTTATTTTTAGGGTTTTGATACCCCTTCTTGGTCTTTTCTAGGTCTTTTCATCATCTTAGAATATCAGTGACATCTAGAGCAGTGCAACAAAGTTAATGTGACAAACAATGAGGGTTTCAAACCATCTGCCGAACCTGTGAAGATCAGTTTCAAAGATTTTTCATAGACCAAGGTGCCCATTTTGTAGACCAGAGCACCCATAGGCGCCCCACTCCCTCTCCATGTGCTCCAGTCCAGCCACGTAATCTAGATCCATCCTTTTTGGGGATTCTCTAGTACAACCATTCATGCTTCCAGATTCTCCAGTCATCTCTGCGACACAGTCCTGCAAACATCTTCTATTTAGATGAGTTCTTTCCTTTTCTCTCTTGCATATTAGGGTTGGCATTTTCTTTTTCATAGTTCATCTTTACATTTATTTACAGCATCCATTTACCTTATTTATAGTTGTTCATAGATTAGATTAACTAGAGTACCTATTTATATTACATTTTTAGCTAATTAGATGTTTATTAAGAGACATGTTTTGGTTGTTATAAGAAGTTTGAAGAAATTTAGACATCTAGTGTCCAACAACAAGATCCATATGTTGTTTTCACATGATGGTGTGAAACATTTCCTCTCGAACAAGGATTTGAATGAGAAAAGAGATGGCTAGATAACCAAGGTGATAGAGTATGACATTGATATCAAGGTGACCAATCTAGTTAGAGGCAAGGGGATGTGTGAATAGCTAATTTCAGGCCAACATGTTGATGAAGAGACCATTTTAGTACTTCAAGATGACCTAGAACAACTACTTGATGCTTTTCCTATTCATTGTTGGACTCATGATGTAACCAAATTCCTCCAAACATGATAGTTCCCTCAAGGTTTGAATAAAGCTAAAAGGATATATTTCAAAATTCATTCCATTTCATTTGTGCTTATTGATGGTGTTATTTTAAGTAAATATGTAAATGGTGTTCTCTTGAGGTGTGTTAAAAGCCGACTAGAGAGAAAAAGTATTGCATGAGTTTCATGATGAAGAAGTTGGAGGTCACTTTTCTTCAAGGGTAACAACTCTTGATTATGAGAGTTGGTTATTAGTGGCCCAATCTATTTAATGAATTATTCATGGGTCAAGAAATGTAATAAGTGTGCATTTTTTACAGGTAAAGAAAATTTAACAGCCCTTCCACTCCACCCCATCTCTGTAGAATAGCCATTCATGCAATGGGGGTTGGACTTCATTGGGGTAATTAACCCAAATTCAATATTGGGTCACAAGTGGATCCTAACAGCCACAGACTACTTCACGGAATAGATAAAAGAAATAACACCGAAGGAGGCAAATGAGGCTAGCATCCTGTACTTCTATGAAGGTATTGTGGCTAGATTTGGTATTCCTTCCACAATCATTTCTGATAATGCTTTAGATTTCATTGACACAAATATATCTGATTGGGCTATGAAGAATGGTATATACTTGAGCACCTCTTCAAACTATTACCCCCAAGGTAATGGTCAAGCGAGTCTATAAACAAGAACCTCTTGAAGATCATAGGGAGAAATTTAGAAGAAAACTAGAAGACTTGGCACACAAAGCTAAAATCATCCTCATGGACCGATAAGATTACTCTAAGAGATCAACTGATAGCTCTCCCTATAAATTGGTTTATGGAAAATAAGCAAGTCTACCAATATCTCTTGAGTTTCCAAAATTCTAGCTTATCAAGTAGCTGGAGTTGTTTGAGTTTGATGCCATAGAAGTTAGGTATGCGAAGCTCATGGAGATAGAGGAGCTAAGAAACCAAGCGGTCAAGAAATGGAAAAGGATCCAGCCCAAGTCAAGCTGAGTTTTGACAAGAAGGAAAAATATAGGAACTTTAAAGAGGGAGACTTAGTCTTGAAATGGGATGCAAACAAAGCCAAACCAGGTAGACACTTGAAATTTGATGCAATATGGAGTGGTCCCTACATCATTTCAGACTGTAAGAACAACAATGATTTCCAGTTATCAAGATTGAATGGAGAAGAGTTTTAGATCTCGGTCAATGGGATATATCTAAATCATTACTACTAAAGTGAGGTTCCTCCCTTATACATAGTAGATTAATTTTTCAAATTTCTCTAAGTGCTTTCAACACATTGTCTTGTTGGTAGAGTAGTTTTAGTTTCCCTAAGTGCTTTGCATAGTTTTATTACTTTTGGATGGTCTCATTGCATGATGTTCATGGAGGATGTAGAGTAAGCATATGGAAATTAATTCCAAGGTGTCAAGGATCATCTGCATTACTTCATAGGTATACATGTAGAGAAAATAAAATACAATTTTGGAGCAGCATACAAAGTTCATCCATTCAGCCCCAAGAGATCAGATTTCAAGATCAAAACGGTATGCATCTAGGATTATAACTACCATTTTTCAGTTTCTTCATAGCTTGTAGGGAAAAAAATTGTGAAGAATTTAAGGTAAAATAATTTTCCACTCTCATAAATTTTAAAATAGAAAATTCTTATATTGATAAGTGCAAGCTCGAGCTTGAAGTTAGCTTCACATCCAAGTGATGCTTCAGTGGATTCAGGGGTGAGTTTCGAGATCATTTTTAGTTTATAAGGTTGACTCCATGCCCAATGGATGCATAAAGGCTACTAGTCTAATCTAGTAGGCATATTACTCTGTAAGGTCACCAAATTGTTATCTTAAAATACCCCAAGGTTTTTTGGATTTAACAAGGTTAAAAATGGACTTATCCATTCAAGCAAGCTTGGGAAACGACCATAAATTTCCCCCTTCCAAAAGCATTGACCGTTGGCATATTAAAAACCCTTGGGAGACTTAACTAATTCATTAGCTTTTTATATTTAAAATCCGGCGATGTTCAAGTGTGATTCAAATTCTCCACCACCAAAGCAGCTCAAATGCTCATGATGCGAAGGACCAATTGGCGGGATTCTGGTCTCTCTAAGATATTCGGGTTTCACGGACTTTAAGTCCATTGAATCAATCAAAGAAAAAATATTTTCGGGCCCATGTCATGACAGATAAATAAGTTAAAATTCGGTGTAGTCAAAGGGTGAAATTCAAAGAAAAATGGTGGATACATGCCGCCATTCCGGTGTAGTGCGAGAAGATAAAATTTCATGGACTTCAAGTCCACGGAATAAGCCAAGTTTCAAAAGGTTTCGATTCCGAGAAAGAACGAAGATAGAAGTTATGACATGAAGATAGAAACTAATGAAAAATAGATAGACAAAATATGAAAATAATGACACTATGAAATCCGTAGACATACACATGATCCTTCTCATTGGCTCACCTTTCACAAATCTAACATCATGCTGGATAAATAATAGCCTGACACAATGACATCACGATGAGTGTAAAGCTTCCTCATTGGTTGGTGTTAGGAAATAAGTGTTCATAGTGTGAACATATGGTCTAAATAATTATATTATTTAATATTTAAATAAATCATAAGTGTGCACAAATAGTTGTCATGTACAACTCATAGATAGGGGTGTGGGAGTAAGACTAGGGAATAGAGGAGAGATTTGGGGATAAAAAGATAATACTTGTCTTCATGATTATAGGAGCAAGAAATTGTATAAAATGCCCTTCCTATTCAATAGAAATTACTCAATTATTTTTGATATTTTATTTGTCTTTAGATTTTTCCTATTTTTATGTGCTAATCTCAAATTGTTGTTGCTAAATTTTATCATCAAATTTGGTGTTTTGTTATCGGTTAGAAATTCAAATTATTTTAGAGGAGGTAAAAGAAGGACTGAAATTGTGAGGAACGTGGATATTTCTTATTGGCTCACGTTTCACGGTTGTCAGCCAAGATCTTTTAAGAGAATGACATTGCGAAGAGCATGACATTGTCTTACTAGCTCACATTTCATTAAAGAATAGACATGCTCAAAAGACAAAAGGAATGAAGGGAATTAAATGGAAGAAAAGCCTCGACCTCGTGACCCAACAAGAGAATGAAACCTAGAAAAATGAAAATTAAAGTACATGTAGGCGAGGAAATCCACGAGCTAATTGAATTCTCGCCACATGTCCACGTTCTTGTTCATCCCGACATGAAAATATTCAAATGGCCATATCTTTTGATCTAGAGCTCAAAATCATGCAAAATCAGTCTAGTTGGAAATGTCTCCTTGAGCCCTTCAATTTAACATCTTCAAATTCTAAATTTGATGGGAATAGGTGAAAGAAAAATAAACAATGTCCTCAGATCTAAAAGTGTAGTTCCAGTTTCCATAGTATCTAAAATTTAATGTGATCTGATCCTCTTTTCTTCTTCCATGAGCAAAAGGAACATTGGGGAATGGATTTGTGAGGGCACCCAGACTCTTTTTCAGACCAATTAATGCATCTTGTTGATAGGTGAAGGTAGAATTTCAAGTTTCCCTCCTCTTTCTCTCACTTTCTTCTATATATTGTAAAGGAGATTCATTTTTAAGTGGTTGGACATTCTTGTAATGCTTGTGTACTCCCTTTCAAGTGTTGCACACATATGTGTGAGTTGCAGACCTCTAATTTGAGCATCTACATGGTGATTATTGCCTTTTACCTTCATTATAATGTATTGTGCATCCTTATTAAGAAATTAAATACTTGTTTTGTGGCTACCATCTATCCTAGCTTGTGTTATATTGCAATCTCTTGAATTTCATTACATTTACAATTATTTTTGCATGTTTTGTTCTCTTTGCAGGCTCAAATTTGTTGTGTTTTATGGAAATAGTGGTTTCAAGGTTATTTTGGACTGTGGTACTTATGTCTTCCTCTCCTTCATTATTTTTCTTCTACTATCCCTCATTTGAGAGTGTCTCTCCACCATTTTCTTAGTGTTTTCACCCTTGTTAGTGATTTCCCTCTCTCTCTCTCTCTCTCTCTCTCTCTCTCGCCTTGGTCCCTTGGAAATTTAGAGTAGGATTAGATAACTACATTTCCTTCCTTAGGAGTAGTTTAACATTAGGATTAGGTAGAAGAACCAACCTTCTCTAGAGGTTTTTCTCAATTGCAAGGGTCCCAAACCTTGATAAAATCCCATGTTACCCAAAAACATTAATTTGTCATCCATATATACATGAAAAATCATAGGGTGGCATTTTTGGTGATAACAATACTCTTCTTGAAGGTATACCTGATTTATTGCTTGATGAGTGGGGGACTAAAAATCATGATTTTGATCCTTTTAAGAATGTTGAAGAGGCTAGTACTATTACTTATTATTTTCATGAGGAATCTTTCATTCTGATCTTGTAAACACAAATGAGCAAGATGATGGTGTTTGGAAAATGTACTTTGATGGGTCTAGGAATAGAAATGGGGTAGGAGGAGGTATTATGCTAGTGTCTCTAATGAAATAAAAATACTATTCTACCCTTAGGTTTTAGTTTATCTGTACAAACAATTCAGCTAAATATGAAGCCCTTATACATGGTCTCCAATGGGCTAGAAGAAATAAATAATTATAGGTTTTTCGTGACAATGAATTGGTTTTAAATTGGATAAAAGGGTTTAATGTAACTTAAAAAAACTTGTTAAGGTCCTATAAGAATAGAGTATGGGACCTCAATTAGGATTTTGATGCTTTCAAGTTGTAATCCATTCCTAAGGAGGAGAACAAACATGTTGATAGACTAGTTTCCATAGGTGCATAAATTGACATTCCTAAAGACATGACGAAAGACAAAGTACAACAACAAGTTAAGATAGCTATAAGGTCAGTTGAACTTGATGATAACACTAAATGGTAAGTGTTCAAAAATCACCAATAGATAATCAATTTTCTTTAAGAATAAGTTGAGTTCTTTTCTAAAAAATCAAGAAAACCTACACCAACAATATGAGGAGCAAATCATCCATTTAAGGTTGAACAAACTAACTCAATTTTTGGTAACTCTAGAGTCCATCTTCATTACTGAAGATCAGATTAGATGAGAGAAATTAAACATGATGATCAAGCATAAAGACTATGAACAAGACTTTATTGGAGATAATAAGTTCCTCGAGCCTGAAAGGTATGTACTCTAGAGGAAAGACATGTATTTGTCCAGATTTGTCAAGAGTTTGATGATGTTTTTACATGGGGATATGGTGATCTTAAAAGTTTTAATCTAGAATAAGCACAACACACTATAGATTTGGATCCAAATTCCAAGCATGTTAGGAAAAAGCAAAGGCCTATAAACCCAAAGATAGAGCCTCTCATGAAGAAATAGTTGAATAAGTTGATAGAGGCTAACATAATATTTCCTATCAAACACTCATCTTGGGTTACAAATTTGGTCCCTGTAAGGAAAAAAATGGAGAGATAAGGTTATGTATTGACTTTAGAGATCTAAATAGATATTCATTGAAGGACCACTACCCATTACTTTCCATGGAACAAATCTTACAAATGGTGACATGTTCAAAGCATTTTTCACTTCTTGATGGCTATTTTGGCTATAATCATATATTGATACAAGAAGAGGATCAATTTAAGACAACCTTCACTACAAAATGGGGAACCTATGCATACAAGAAGATGACTTTTGGTTTGTTTAATGTAGGAGATACTTTTTAGAGAGCCATGGATATGCCATTTGAAGGGATGATAAATAATATAGTACTTTTCTATCTTGGTGATATTACAGTATTTTCCAAGAAATTTGATGATCATTTGTCTCATCTTAGGAAAGTGTTTGAAAGGTGTAGACAATATGGAGTCTCACTCAACCCCAAGAAATGCATATTTTCAATTCATGAAGGAAAAAATTTAGGCCATATTGTCTCCAAAAAGGGGCTTGTTATTGATCCTAAAAGAGTAAGTGTTATTCTTGCATTGTCCTTGCCCAATCACAAAAGAGAATTACAAATTTTCCTTAGAAGAATTAATTTTGTTAGGAGATTTATTCCTGATTTTTCCAACTTTGTGAAGCCACTGAACCTCTATGTTGAAGAAATATATGGTTTTTATTTGGACTAAATAGGGTAAGAATGGTTTGAAAGTAATTAAGAAAGCTTTATCACAATCTCCTATCATCATAAACCCTGATTTTACCAAATAATTCAACTCATATGCCTTTAGAGTCATTTATACTATTTCAACCATATTAGTGCAACAAAATAAAGAAGGTATGGAGAAACCAATAACATTCTTTAGTCAAAGCTTAGAGGGTTATGAGGTAAGATACTCCTTTATAGAGGTACATGTTTCACCATTTTATTTACGTTTTTGATGAAACAGATAGGGTTATGGGTTGAGGAGGAATACCTATTGTGTTGGTCGGTTGGAGGTTGATGTGCGTGTTCTGACTTCTTGATCCGATGCTGACTGTGAGAGCTTCCTTTTGGCTAGGAGGAACTACATGAAATAGAAAACAAGACCACAAAAGAAGAATTAAACAATATATGGCAGTGGATTTCCTAGCGTGTGCTAGATCCGGGAAGTGTGATACTCCCTAGATGGTTGTCAATCCATAGTTTAAACAACTTAATGCGAGAAATAAACAAAGTCCTATTGTATTTGATATGATTTAGGTATCTCATTCAAATATAATAAGAAAATATAATCATAATAGTCTAGGCTATAATAAGATCTAAATAGAGGGGTAATTGTCAAGGTACTGGGACTGGTTAGGGTCAGGTTCTAGGTTTCTTAGGTCACTTGGATGGAGCTTCTTAGTTTTTGTTATTAATAAAAGGTATTAAACACAGAGACCAACGTCGGTCTGGTATAACCGATGACGGTTTAAAAGGGACCGATGACGGTCATGGGTAACCGGTGTCGGTAGGGTCGGGGTGAAAGAAACTTAATGAGATCTAGTTATAGAGGTTGATATGAGGTTAAAAAAGACAAAAGGGGGGTGGAGAGGTCTGTGGGAATCTTAGGTATACTCAAAGATGTGTAACAGTCGGATATAGGTGATTTAATGGTGTGGGTGGAGGAATGGTTGAGTTTATAGGCAGGTAAATGGTAGGGGAATGAGAGTGCAAGTGGAAACTGATAACAATGGTAGAAGAACTTAATAGACTAAAGTAGAAATAGATGATGTTGGTTAAAAGTATACTTACTATGGTGTAGGTTCAAATGGTTAGATGGTGATGATGGTTGATTAGAGGAATGATGTCTGGTACCACGACGGTGGTTTCCTGAATGTTACCATGAGTGCAATACCTCTGGATCTGTCCTGGTGCTAGATATGGATGTCTCGAGGTATGAAAAGGTTCTGGTCTTGCTTGCATGCAACCCTCTTCTCTTCTCCTCGATTCCAAAATGTACCAACCTTTTCCATAAGGTTCCTAAAGTGAATAAATGGTAACAGATGATGGTTCTTGATTGACCGGTGTCAGTTAAAGTGGGATTCCATAGGTTTACTAAAAATGGCAGATCTTGGCAATTACTTAGGCCCAGTTTGTTTTATTCTCACAGATCAAAATGGAAGTTTCCCTTCTAATTAGTGGGAACGTGGTTAGAGGAATAATAGGCATGTGATTTTAGGGTTAAACTAAATCTTATCTCATTAAGGTAAGTGGGACTAAGTCTTAGTTAGTTATGGAAACATGCTATGAATAGGTCTATGGTGAGGTGTCTAGGTGAGGTGGAAATTAGTTTAATTAGGATAATTAAATAATAAATATTGTGAGAATAGGTATTAATTTAATTGAAGTAATTGAATTAATATTAATGTGGGGTGAAAGGGGCCATGGTTAGAGGAACATGTTTAAGTTGGTTATTTGACTAGGGGCTAAGGGGAGTGTGACCAAATTTTGGTGTCTACATTTGCCCCTTTTTGTTGCATGTAGCTTGTATTGGTAAGTGACACTAACAAAAATAAGATGTGGGTGTCCCATGTGTGGGTGAAGGTGATCCCCCTCAAACCAGGAACTGATGAGGTGTAAGATAGAATCGGTGAGTGGTTTGATAAAAAGGTGGATGTGATGAAAATGAAGGTAAGTGGGCCTGAGTGTAGCTATGAGCATATGGGGTACAAGGGTAAGGGTCAAAGTGGGAAAATAGGTAAATGGGCCAGGGTCAAAGGTAATGGCAGTCAAATGCATACACACATTATAAACTCGTGGCACAAGACTAGGTGGAAGATCTTGCAAACTCTATGTCGTCCAAGATCGAAAGGTTTATCCCAAAAAGGTTGAAGTGATTCCGGTATCCAAGGTAGAGAATATGGTGGGGAAACATAACGTAGGTCAGGTGCATGAACGTTTAGGTATGTTCCGGTATACCAAAGGTTGGGTCAAGATAAACGAATTTTTTTAGGAAAAGTAAGTTCATTAGGAAAACAACACAGGTAGTAGCCATGCCATAAGGTATAGTGAGCACATGGGTGCAAAGGTCTCTAACAGTGTGTCTGGGTCTAGGCATATAGGTCATGGTGTGGGTAGGGCCGAGGTACAGGTAAAATAACATGTCCCTAAACACAATTAAGGACATGTATAGGTAATGTGGGCTGGTAGGTAGGTGGCAATAAATGTGGGTAAGGTCACAAGGTGGTGGGAAAGGATAATGTTGGGATCAAAATGGGTAAAAGAGGGGACAAGGGGAATGAGAGATAACCAATGCCGGTTATGGAGTGACCGATGTTGGTCATGTTATGTCATGTTCATTTGGGTATTTAAAAATAAAAAATATATATAATATGGATTCATTTGTATTGCTTGGATTTTGTGAAAATGACAGAGCACCAATTTTTGTACCTTTTCGAGAGGAAAGTACAAGGGATTGTACCCAGCGAGGTGGAGAGATCTGGTTGGTGAGAGGAGCTAGGTAGACGGGTCCATGAGATCGGTGTGGAGAATTTGAGTGGGTGGAGGTGAGGTGACTATTTGGTGATGGCATAAGTGGGAGGAGAGGGGTCGAGTGGGCCACCAAAGTGTAGCGGTGTGTTGTCTTTGCCACCAAGCCAACGACACCGAAATGAGGTAAGATCTCATCCTTTCTTCATATTTGTTTTGGGAAAAAGGGGATATGGGTATGAATGGTTAGGTAGACGTGATAATTAATTTTTTGGTTAAAATTGATGTAATGAGGGATGGGAGAGGTCATAAGTAGGGTAAATAGGGGTGGGGAGGGATTTAGGTTAGGTTTGGGTAGGGTAGGAGAAGTTATTAGGTGAATTTGGAGAATTTGTGGGGAGAAAAAATGGGGTTTGTGGGTTTGGTCACGACAATGAAAGGATCGGCATTAGTCAAGAATTGGCCAACGTTGGTCGGATATAGCCGAGTATTAGTCAACTTAAAATGAATGATGCCGATTACTAATGACCGAGGTTGGCCAAGATTTTAAGGAAAAAGAGGTCAGACAAGGGTTTTAGGGGGTTGGAAACTGTGAGGTGTAAATGTAAGTGGGTTGAGGGTAGGTAGGGTAGGTTACGGAGGTTGCATAGGAAGGAAAATAGGAAGGAAGTGCATGAATGGGTTAGCCTGAGTAAGGGGTGTTTTGGAAATGGTTATGGGTTTAACAATGGTGTGATTGTTTGGATGTAAGCGAGAGACCAGCTATAGATGCGGGATAGAGTTCCACCTCTATTGCTAGTGGTGCGGGAGACGTGACTGATGAGGAGTGGAGGCATGTGACCGATGTGGGTCTGATTGGTATCCGATGCTATGGGTGTATAGTGCGATCCTAGTTTGATGGTCACTCTCATCGATAGATGGGATTCCACGACCAACACGTTCCATCTTCTCGACAGTGAGATCATAGTCACCTTAGAGGATGTGTACAAGATCCTGAGATTACCGATAGTGGGAGCACAAGTGTAGTCCATTTCATCGAGGCCTTCGAGCAGCTAATGTTGATAGTATTCGAGAGGGGATGGCCGAGATGAGGTTCCATAGCGCGAGCCTGAGCTATAGAGAGATGTACGCAACCCATCCCGAGGAGATGCAGTTAGTTTTGATTATGGAGGCAGTGTGTTGTTTTGCACTGCCAGATGTAGAGGGTGGGAGATTCCCACGGGCACTGATGGTAGTTCTCAATGATATGATGGAGGATAGGACCTGGTTTGTATGGGCACCAATGTTCTTGGTGTAACTTTACAGAGAGCTATGGGCCTACGGGAGGCTACAGAGGTTTAGCTTGTGCTGCACCTTCCTTCTTCACTATTGGGCCTACGAGCACATTGTGTGCGTGTGACCGATTGGTTTTCCCTAGATGGATCCATTTGAGCTAGGTAGGGTCCAAGTTGGTTATAGGCATTGGGTGCCAGTTGGTGGAGTGCACCGGAGGCTAGGGATACACATGATGTAGCTCACTATAGGTAGATGCTGGAGGGGTTGTCTAGAGTAAACATTATCTAGAGGCCGTATGTGGTATATCCATCATACACACACATGGCTGATGAGTTGGATTAGCTACAACTACTTAGGTGGATAGAGGGGTGTCATTCCAGGGAGCACGAGATGATACTAGTAGATAGAGTCCTAGGTGTCGGTTTGGGGCTGGCCTAGGATGTACCACCACCATTTCCACAATATAGGAGGGATGATGTGGAGAGACCTATATCTCCACCTCGACCTACATTGCTGATAGGGAAAGAGGAGTAGCTAGTGGACCGACAGATAGATGATGTTGGCTGCACATGAGATGAATATAGGCAGGTGGTGGGTAGCCCAACTACGAGAAACACCACCCAAACTAGGGTAGCTAGATGTGGCTACCCTCATAGTCCAGAGAGACACATTACAAGGACAAGTGGCCACATTACAGGCCCAAATTACTGGTTTATAGGGGCAACTGATGGGGTCATAGGCAAAGGTGGCCACGTTATAGGCACAGTTGTGGTCCTTCAGTCCCAAATCACAGCACAAGCATCTAAACATGGTGTAGATGAACATGGGGGTAGGTAGCCACCCTACGGGCATGGTCATAGGTCATAGTTACAAGACTAGTTGGCCACTACCCAGGCACATATTATGGCCCTACAGGCCTAGATCACTTTGCACATGCATCGACATAGGCACCAATACAAGCACAAGTATAGAAGTATAGGTATAGTATAGGCACATGGACATGGTCCCTTATTATAGGTAGTAGTGGGACAGGGTCCCAAGACAAATGTACAGGGGCAGGCGATGACACCTCCGTAGACCATACCGATGGATAGATTTAGGGATGCCCTAGGTGAGGCATGATACTATCAGATCACTTGATGACTACAGGATAGACATCCCATCTTATGTTGAGTATAGAGCACAACAGGCCTCAAGTGAGAGGACTAGGTCCCACACTCATAGTGTGGAGAGTACAGGGGGCTGGTGAGCCCAGAGATAGGAGCAAGGTGAGGCCACTAGTGTATGAAGGCCAGCTCTAGGTGAGGGGCCATCAGAGGTTAGATCGAGGCCTACAATAGGTGGTGAGGTGGTTGTTGGGCACCACACGAGAGAAGCAGAGGAGGAGTTAGGGGAGACAGGTTCAGACATCCGATGGGAAGACGATTGATATCATCGTTTTGATGACATTTTTGATATATATTGGCCTAGCGTGCCAATGATGGTGAGGCTATATATGAGAGTTTTTGAGCTTTTGTATATGACACCATGTACGTGCGTGCCAAGATATTCGAGACACTCGTATTTGAGATATTTGTATGGATTCACATCTGAGTATACATTGTATGGACACATAGATTTTGATGATGATATATATATATATATATATATATATATATATATATATATAGAGAGAGAGAGAGAGAGAGAGAGAGAGAGAGAGAGATTATGATGATGTTTATGGTATGATGTTAGACTGATGTATATGATTTCTTGTTATGATTTGTACATGTGATGGAAACTAGGTACTTTAGGCATGGATGGAGTCAGGTTGGTTTAGGCATGGATGGAGTCAAGTTGGTTTAGGCATGGTAGAGTCAGGTTGGTTTAGGCATGGTAGAGTCAGGTCATAGGCATGGATGGAGTTAATTTTTTGGTGTTGATTTAAGTTCCAAGTTATTGGTAACAAAGGAAACAAATGGTGATGTATATGCATGTTATGGCTTAAATTTTCAAATATTTGCTATGTGTGGAAATATGAAATAATAAATTGGTGAATGTTATGATGATTTATAAAAAAATGGTTGGTAGTTATGTTTGTAAATTCATGTGTGTTTGATTTTTTTCCAGTTTTTGGTATAAACGGGAAACCAATGTAGAATGTGAAATAGGAAAAAGGGGGAAATTGGTTAGGGTAAAGAGTGGCCGAGCTAACCTCCAAGGGCCCCATGCCCTCGAGTGCTGCCTACATAGTCTCGGTGAAAAGGGACCTCAGGCCGATGTAGTTCTCCCTTAGACTAGGGAAGAATATGATGAGGTGGAGAGATGGGTTGGTAGGTTGTAAGCATGATTGATTCTAGGTAAATTAGGCATGGTTGAGTCTAGGTAAATTAGGCATGGTTGAGTCAAGGTCAAGTAGGCATAGTGATGTTGGTGAAAGAGGAATTTAGAAAGTGTAGGTGTTGATGGTCTGGTCCTGTATAGGAAAATCAATAAGTAATGAAGAATTTGAAATATAAGAGGAGGTAGGGGAGCCACCAAATTGATAAGGATCATAAAGGGTGGACTATACCATAGAAAGGCTTATGAACGTAAGACCCTAAAGGTATTGCATGATCGATTATTCGAAGGGTGAAGGAAGTCACTTAATCACAAAATGTCACATTTGTGGAAAGTCCCTTGAGGTGGTAGGAAATGAGGGTGAAAAAGGTAATAAGGTAAAAATGGTTGGTGTAGTGTAACATGGTACAAAATGGATTGCCCATGTGGCAAGAGACCCAAGATTCAATATAGACAAGTCCATGAATTTTTTTTTGATATTTTTCTACTTTTTCTTTGTGACTTTGATAGACTGATCAATGCGGGAAGTCTATATAGGATGAGTATATTATCTCCTTGAGGTCTTCGTGAAGTTGATCGATGCGGGAAGCTTCAGAATATTTTATTTTATTTTTGCAAGAATAGTCTTTTCTTAGACTATATGTAGTATGGCGAGCTTTGTATAGCTATCCTTTAAGGGAGCAGTCTATTTATAGTGGCGAATTAGAGAGAGATAGATGTCCTTTTTGAGGGAGTCATATTTTTACTAGAATTTTGACTCAAGGAGTTGAATCCCATTTGGAAGTTTATTTTTGGAATTTTAAATCATGGACAAGACTATAGAGAAAATTTGGGTCGTTGGTGTAGGAGGTGAAATTGGAGCATTTAGAGGGTAACGATGATGGAGGAGTATCAGGTGATGAACGACCATGGGATTCCGTATTTGGAAAAGAAGAAAAATTATCCATGAGAATCATGCCATGAGTAGAGTCATGGTACTCATATTGAAGATAAGGCTGAAAGGTGACAGGTAATCACATGATTCTTGTTTAGTTGTTAGGGAAAATGGGAAATAAGAGGTGCAAAAGATGCTCAAGAGATGACCATTAAATGGTCAAAAAGTGATATAGGACTTGAGGTCAACAATAGAATGGTCGAAGATGTAAGGCATGGAGGGGCTCAGGTTTGGGTTTACTTGCAGAGTGAAGATAAACAATAAGCACCTAATCCAGTAGGCATGAGTCACGGTGTATGGCCCAAGCCAATTAGGAGCAAATTTTCCCCGTTTAATTTTTTTTCTTCCTTGGTTACATGTTGATTTTATTTTAAGACAAGGTCTCTAACCTAAAATGTCTTTTCATGGACATGTTTTTCGTAGGCACATTGTATATAAGGTTTTGGTAGATATGGATATGGTCAAGAGCATTAAGACAACGTTTGTCTAATAACTCAAGTTACACCAAATGATCTTGGTGAAAGTCATCATTGTTGAGAATGTCTTGTAGTGAGATGCGGAGAGATGGAATCTGGACTTCTAGAGGCAAGACCACCTCGGTATCGTAGACCAGAGAGAAAGGTGTGGCTACAGTCGAAGTGTGAATACTAGTGCGGTAAGCCCACAAGGCAAAAGGAATGTGTGTATGCCAATCCTTCCTAGTATCGTTAACTACTTTCATAAGAATTTTTTTCAAGGTTTTATTGGTTAATTCTACTTGGCTATTTGCTTGTGGGTAATAAGGTGACGAGAAGTTGAGTTGAATTCCAAAAGTGTTGCAAATCTTTCGTAGGGTTTTATTTTTGAATTTCTTTCTGTTATTTGTTTTGAGGTGGTGAGGAACACCAAAGAGACAAATGATGTGATGGTTGATGAATTAACATATTTTATCATCTTTTGTAGAAATGAGGGGGATGGTTTCTACCCATTTAGTGTAATATTCAGTAGCGGTTATGATCCATTGATGGTATTGTGAAGAATGGGGATTGATCTTTCCAATAAGATATAAATGCCATTGAGAAAAGGGCCAAAGGTCTCATACTACCTGTAAGGCATGACTAGGTTTGTGATGAAGATTAGCATGTTGTTGGCATTTTACACAACGTTTGACATAATCGCAATAGTCATGGTTCAAGGTTGGCTAATAGTAGCCAAGGCAAAGAATGTATTTTGTGACAGCTAAACCACTAAAGTGGCCTCCACAAATTCCATCGTGAACTTCCTTGATGGTGTAGGGAATTTCAGAACTTGTAAGGCATCGTAAGAGAATACCATCAAAGTCATGCTTATAAAGGAGACCACCCATGATGACATAATGAGAGACACTTTTAAGAAAGGCATGTTGTCCATTATGAGTGAGATCGGTGGGTAGAATGGAAAGGGAAAGATAGTCTGTAAATTGCTTGTACCAAAGGTCACGAGGGTCAGGTGTAACGGTTTTGACGGAGTAGACCTCACGAGGTAAATAAGAGGGTGATTGTATCCTTTATATTCTGACAAATATTTTAGATTCAGCAGGTGAAGTGGGTATCCGAGAAGTCAAGCAGGCCATGGAATCCAAAAAATTATTGGTAGAACGTGGGGTGGTTTGAAGTTCGTAACGATCAAAGGTGGTCAAAATTATGTCTACGTGATGCTTATACTTTTGAAGTATCTCACTACGACACTGGTATATACCATTGAATTGGTTTACGACCAGTTGGGAATCGCCAAAGATATTGATTGACTTAACATCTAAGGCATAAGCAACATAGAGACCCAATACGAGTGCTTCGTATTCAGAAATATTGTTTGTACAATCAAAATCGAGCTTGAAAGACAAAGGCATAGGTTCACCATCAAGAGGAATGAGGATAAAACCAGCCCCACCCCCATGCTGACACTTGGAGCCATCGAAGAAGAGTGTCATTTGGTAAGCGGGTTCGTCTAAGGAGAGGGTAGCTATGGATTCTTCTAGGAAATCGAAGTTAGAGGGTTGATTCCTAGAAAGGGGTGCATCTTCTAGTTGGTCAGCGATAGCTTGGCCCTTGATGAACTTCTGATGAATAAATTCAAGGTCAAAGTCGAAAAGAAGCATAATCTAACGCAAACACGTTGATGTCTATAGGGTTTGGTGTACATATAGTGTAAGGGGTTAGTATTAGTAATAACAAAGGTTTTGTGGTTGAGTAGGTAATGGCGGAGTTTGGTGGTGATGAAAACTAAGGCTAAGCAGAGTTTTTGGTGTGGGTATATCTAGTTTCATAGTCCGAAGGGTACAAATTATGTAATAAACTACTTGCTCTTTGTGTTGCTCGTCACGATGAGTGAGCATGACACTTAAGAATGGTCAATGGTAGAAATATATAGGTAAAAGGGTTGGTCATCCTTAGGAGGAATGAGCACTGGTGGTTGAAGAAGGTATTGTTTAAGGCTTTAAAGGATTTATGGCATTCATAATTCTATTTGAATGAAACTTCCTTCTTAAAAAATGATGGAATAGGTGACAATGGTTGGAAAGTCATGAGATAAAATGATGAATGGATTGCAACTTGCTTGCGAGATAAAATGATGAATGAGATTAGTAGGCGGAGGAATTTCTAGAATAGCCTTTACTTTAGTAGGATTGACTTCTATGCCACGTAAAGAAATGATGAAACCAAGGAGTTTTCCAGAGAGTACCGCAAAGACACACTATTTGGTTGAAGACAGACAATATTTGACGAGGCGATCAAAGAAGACCTTAAGGACGGTCGATGCTTGGATCAATGTTTGGATTTGGCAAGAAGATCATCTATGTAATATTCCAATATGTGATGCATGATGTCATGGAATATGTAAGTCATGGCTCACTGGTAAGTAGCATCGACATTTTTAAGGCCAAAAGGCATGACTCGATAGTAGAAGGTCCCCAAGGGGTGATGAAGGTAGTCTTGTGTTGATCTTCTAGAGCAAGTAATATTTGATTATAACTCGAGAAACCATCCATGAGTGATAGCATTTCATGGTTGGTGGTGAGATCAACTAGTTGGTCAATGCCTGGTAGGGGAAAATCATCTTTGGGAAAAGCTAGGTTGAGATCACAGAAGTCTGTGCAAATGTGGAGTCCCCTATTTCCTTTGTGATAGAACAATGTTAAAAATCCATTGGGGATAATCAATGGGTAGGATGAAGGAAACTAAGAGAAGGCGCTGAAGCTCTTCTTTGACAAGAAGAGAAATGCAAGGATTCATTTTCCATAGCTTTTTTTGATGGGTTTGGCATCGGAATGGTTAAAATATTGTGGACCACGATTTTTGGGTCAATGCCGGGCATGTTAGCATAAGACCATGAAAAAGCATTGATATGGCCCCCAAAGGAAAGAGGTGAAAGCTTCCTGCTTTCAAGAAGCATCTAAAGATTGGCCTATCTTTAAAATGTGGGTCATCCTGAGTGTTAATGTTGATTTGTTCAACAAGGTTTACGTCTCGAAGGTAACGACCGGTGAATATAATAATCTTCCACACCCACGCAGTGAGGATGGACTCATTGCCTCGACATTGAAGGACATTAATAAAGGTGTATCTTCATTGATCATGTCGATACAAGAATGGTAGAGAAGAGGGAGCCTCGGCATCACGTTGATAGGTTAGAGGTCCAAAATAAATTGTGTTTACAAAAAAAGGTTAGGAGGAATAGATTTGGGATCTATGGACTCCATGGGTGAAGATGGTGACATTGGTGAATGGGGTGGAGATGGTTTTTCTTCCTCAATGAGGTCGATGTGGGCCTTCTTGGGAGGTGGTGCATCAAAGCTGATGTCACTAAGGTCATTATGTTTATGGGTGGTACAAGAAATGACAAGTATGGTGGCCCCTGTCAGAAAAAAAAATGAAGCCAAATCCTTTCCATGTGCAATGGTGAAGGAAAGTGTGAGCGAAGTAGCGGTTAGTAAGGGAGTGTAAGTTAGATGAAAATGATTATATTTGGGATGGAGGTTCAGGTTCATAAGTGGCAATATCAAGTCCCCCATACCATTATATTAGTGAAAAGGTGGGGAAGACAATAAGGAGAAACCTCACCTACGAGGTAATCATCACTAGGGTGATGACGTAGGTTTCCATACTCTTGCGGATTAAGGAACGTGTCATATTGTATAGGCGGTACTCCCACAGAGTGAGGCATTGAAAAACTCCTTTTAAGGGATGAGTAGTCGATATGAGGGTAGCGAAGGATAGATGACTCACTAGATGAATGGGAAGCAGGTGAGTCAAAAGAGCAGAGGCTGCGGTGGTAGTAGGAATAGCGAGGGTTAGATGTGGGAGAGCGATGGAGGGCTTAGTGGATGGGATTACAGGTGAAGGTGAAGTGGGGGTAGTGAGAGATGCCTTAACCGGTACAAGTACATCATTTGGACGATATAGCATGTTACAGGTCTTAAAAGGTGATGGGTCGGCCAGGATGGTGTAGTTATGTCCTTCGTGTTCAAATTTGAGGTAGCGGTGTAAAGTCGAAGGGACACAACCCATGGTGTGGATCCAAGGTCAGCCAAGCAATAGATTATATTGGAACTCTCTTTCTAGGACATAGATTAGTTCCAGGATAGTGTAGGGACCTACGTGGACATGGAGAACGATGGTACCCAGGGTAGAGGTCATGACATCATTGAAGGAGTGCATCATAATCAAGTTATAATACATGCGGTCGGGGCGGTATGCATATTTTGTTGTATGCATGGGAGGAGATGATGTTAACTCTAGCACCACCATCGATCATAACATGTTGTATGCATATATTTTCGATATAAATGGAGATGAAAAAGTAAGATTAGGATCATCGACCGGAAGGGAGCAATATATTCATCCGAAAAGCTAAGGGCGATTACTTTATCGAGTAGGTGGAGGTGTAGAAGAAGGTGATAACTTAGTGAGAGAGGTTACATGATGAGGGGTAATGATGGAGGCTATGGGTGTGGGGTCATACGGTAAAACCTTAATAGATTTAAAGACCTCTATGAGGGCTTGACGATGTGACTCGGAGAGGTTTGGATGAGGTCATATAAAGAAATTTTGAGGGATGATTGGTGCAATTGTTTTAGCATTGTGCGATGTGTGACCCCATCGTAATTAGGATACGTGGGACCTTGAGTGGTGACTTTGGATGTGGGTACAAATGGTATGTTGGGTACAAGGTTGGTTGATAGGCTAGTTTCCTTTTCCTTGCCTTTGTCTTTCTCGGTGTGGGTGGCAATGTGGATCATGTTAATATGAGGGAGGTGGATGGAGAGTGTGTGCCATGGAAGGCATAACGACATGAGGGGCAAAATCCTAGAGCGGATACTAGACTTGTGAAATAATTAGAGCACACTAACATTTAGGTGGGGGTTTGGCAAGCTCTCATATGCAAACCATGTTGATTTCAAATTTCAAGGGTGGATAAAAGGGTTGCGGGGTGGAGATACTTGGTTCTTTGAGTAGGTAATGGAAGAAGATTCGAGGAGATTGGTGAAGGCGAATGGGGTCCTCATCAAGAAGATCATCATCGTCAAAATTTTCTTCAAGAGGACATAATTGGATAAGATCAGTTTTTAAAGCCTTATAGTTCTCTACATCATGTCCTAGCACACGATGGTAGGCAAAAATTTTAGTTTCGTCAAAACCCTTTTGGTTTAGGTTTTAGCTAGTCGTAAGGTCTAAGAGGTGGTAATGTGATGACAATGGTTTCGAGGAGATTTGCTAGGATAATGGAAAATGACCCCCCAACAGATCACAAAGTGTGAGGTGAGTGTGGGCTTGGGTGGAATAACAGGTGACTACGGAGTGAGAGGTGTCACATGTGAGGGGTCTTAAAGAGGGGTTGGGCTGGATCATTAGTTTGGGGAGTGGTACTGTAATGACATTACTTGTATAATCCATATCATGAGTAGAAATATAACACCAAATAACACAATATTCCGAATAATGATCTCAATATGCAAGTATAATAGCTTCGCCACTTCGAGGGGGCAACCTCCAAACCATACAATAATACTCAAATACTCCAAATGATGATGAAATACTACCTACAATCCCCTATATATACTATTCATATGTTATTGCCATCACCAAGGCTGCCTTACTAAGCATGAGAAAGTATAAATGATATAATAAAATGATATGGTAAGCCACAAGTCGGCTACTCATATCCTAATACAAGTAATAGCTTAAGGGAATAACATGCCCTTCCCCTTCAAAGCTACATTGTCCCCAATGTTGACAAGCTCGGGTGTTGTTTGTAGGAATGTCAATCTTCCCATGTTACATCTTCATTGTCCATATTCTTCCATTGATCAGTACTTAGTAATAACTTGTGTCCTCAATCTTTTAGTGCGTGTTTGAAGGATGCATTCGGTTCCAAGATGGCCCTCCTCCTTATCGAGCTCGGGTAACACTTGTTTGGGATGATACTCTCTATCTAATTACTTTCTTCAGAAAGAAACATGAAATATTGGATGTATTCGGTTGATTGTGGAAGTTCTAATTTGTATGCTACAAGACCAATCTTCTGCAATAATTGATAGGGGCCATAATACTTCGGTGAAATTTTGTTATCCTTTTGTTGTTGTTTCAAAGAAATTTTCTTATATGGTTGTAACCACACAAAAACCCAATCACCGAATTCAAAATGCCTTTTTGTGTGATGTTGATCAGCCTGTTGCTTCATGCGGTTTTGTGCCATGACCAAGTTCTCCTTGAGACTAGAGAGGACCTCTTGTTGATACTGAATGTGTTCTTCTACTACTCTAACCCACGGTTGTCCTCTCAATGATGATGTGATGGATGGTGGATGGTACCCATAGAGTGCCAAAAAAGGAGACATTTTAGATGAAGTATGGAAGGAAGTGTTATACCACCATTCTACAAGTGGCAACCATTGGACCCATCTTGCTTGTTTATCTGATGTAAAGCAATGGAGATATCCCTCCAAACACTTATTTACAACTTCTATTTTCCCATCAGATTGGGGATGATAAGAAGAGCTACGAGCTAACTGAGTACCCAAACATGAGAATAAATCAGTCCAAAAATTACTAGTAAATATAGGGTCTCGATCACTTACTATAATCTTCGGTGTCCCATGAAGCTTCTGAACTATGTCCATGAAGGCTGTTGCTACCGTGCTTGCAGAAAATGGGTGTGCCAAGGCACAAAAATGAGCATATTTGGTGAGTCTATCCACCACAACCATGATGACATTTTTTCCATCAGATTTAGGCAATCATGTGATAAATTCCATGGAAACCTCTTCCCACCATTGGCTAGGAATAGATAGAGGTTGTAGAAGACCTGGGATTGAAACTGTTTCACCCTTATTTTGCTGACAAACCATGCATTCTGCCACAAATTTTTGGACATCCCCTTTGAGCCCTTCCCAGAAGAAATATTGTTTGACTCGATGATAAGTCTTCAAGAATCCAGAGTGCCCCCTATTGAGAAAGACTGAAGCTTATATAGAATCCTATTTTTAAGAGTGGAGTTCTTACATAGGTATAATCTATCTTTATACCATAAAACATCCCCTTTCAATACAAAATTTTCAAACATGCTTGGATCATTCTAGAGATGATGAATGAGGTTTTGTGTGGTTGGTTTGTTTCTCCATTCGGACCTTGCCTCATCTATCCAATCTTCTTGTAATATGGATATGGCACATAACAAGGCTGCATTTGAGTCATCTTTCCACGACAGTGTATCCGCAACTACATTCTCCTTCCCTTTCTTATAGATAATCTAAAAATCACATCCCAACATATTGGAGACCCATTTTTGTTATTCTTCGATGATAAATGCTTCTCCAAGAAGTATTTCAGATATCATGATCTGTCTTCACTTTAAAGTGTCTTCCTATGAGATATGGTCTCCATTTCTTTCTTGCATGAAGTATGGCTAACATTTCCTTCTTATAAGTCAACTTGGAAAGATTCTTACCTTTGAATTTATGGCTCAAAAGGAAATAGGATGAACTTCTTGCATGAGAATTGCCCCCATACCCACCCTTGATGCATCACATTCAACAATGAATGTTTTGGAAAAATTTGGAGTAGCCAAGACTGAGAGCGGCGCACATGGCCTCCTTTAGTTGCTCAAATGCTTTGGTTACATCCTCACTCCAATGGAAGGAGTCCATATTTAATAAATATGTAAGAGGTATAACTATGCTTCCATAATGCCTTATGAATCTTCGGTAATAACCTCGTAAGCCCCAAAATCCTCGTAGATTCTTTAGGGTTTTTAGAACCTTCCACTCCATCATGGATTTGATCTTATTAGGATCAACTTTAACCCCTTCATGAGAGACAAGTGTGACCCAAATATTAAACCTCATTGAGTCCAAAAGAACACTTAGAGGGCTTTGCATAAAGTTGATGTTGCTTTGAAGGGTTTCCAAAACCTTATTTACATGATGTAAATGTTCCTCCCATATTTTGCTATAAATTAATATATCATCAAAAAACACTAAGACAAACTTCCGCAGGAATGACTTAAAAATAGAATTCATCAAAATTTGAAATGTAGAAGGTGCATTTATGAGTCCAAAAGGCATTACCAGGAATTCATAATGGCCTTCATGTGTCTGAAGGGTGGTTTTATGAACATCCTCATCCTTGATTCTGAATTGGTGGTATCCCAAATGAAGATCAAGCTTTGTAAAATAAACAATACCATGCAACTCATCAAGCAAATCATCAATAACAGGAATAGGAAAATTATCTTTGACTGTGTACTTATGAAGTTCCCTATAATCAGGACACATGTGCCACATGTCATCTTTCTTTTGTACCATCACTACTGGAGAAGAATAAGCACTCTGACTATGGCGAGATGATTCTTGCTTCTAACATCTCTTGTATAATCTTCTTGATTTCACTCTTTTGCACATATGGGTACCTATAAGGTCTGATGTTAGGTGGTTGACTTCTTGGTAATAACTAAATAGCATGATCATGATCTCTCTTTGGAGGTAAGCCCTTTGGTATATTTTCAAATACAATAGAGTGTGCATCCAACACTACTTGCATATCTGATGGTATAATGTCCTTAGAATGATGAGCCTCCAATGAAAAGAGTTGTGCCACAAATCCCTCTACACCCTTTTTTAGAATTTTGTGCATCTGATGAGAACTTACTATTTGTGGAGACTTTTCTCTTAAGCCTCTTAGCTCAAAATTCCTTCCTTCAGAGTGAAATCGCATGAACAAGTCTTGGAAGTTCATCTCAATGGTTCCCAAAGTGGTAAGCCATTGAACCCCTAACACAATGTCTGCTCCTCCCATAGAAATGGAATACATGGGACTATTTAGTATGTAATCTCCCATGGAAAGCTTAATGCTATGGAATTTTCTAGAACAAGTAATAGTACCTCCATCAATAATCATTACTTGACATTCAGGAGCTGGATAAATGAAACAGTTTAGGCACATTGCTAACTTATGATTGATAAAGTTGTGAGTACTTCCTGAATCAATCAACACTGTGACCCTCTATTTTTTTAGGAATCCAACCACCTTTAGGGTTTGGGGGTTCTAATACCTAAAATTGCATGGCATGAGATCGTTGGCTGAGGATCTCCTGACTCCTCCTTTGGTTCAACCAAGATCTCTGACTCTGCATCTTCATTATTCTCTTCATATTCACTAGACCCATCAATGTAGAACAACTTCTTTTTAGCACATTTATGTTCGAGTCCAAATTTATTGTCACAATTAAAACATAACCCTTTTTCTCTTTTTTCTTCAATTTGTTGATGTGTCTATCTAATTGGTTGAGGGAGTGCTAGGGACAAGGTGTTGCAATCTAATCTGGTATAATTGAAATGTTGTCTCCTACTTGAAAATTTTTTCTCCTCTCGCCCTTCTTGCCATAATCATCAAATCAGAAACTTTATGAGGATTAAACATACACACCTTATGCTCAATGTGATCCTTAAGACCCCCAAGAAATAGGTCATTCAGATTCTCTTTAGTAATATTTTCCACCCGTAGAGAAAGGTTTTGGAAGTGATGAATGTAATCCTTAACAGATCCTATCTATCTCAACTTTGCTAATTAGCTAAAGTAATTATCTGACACACTAGAACTATAGTGTAATTGCAACTCTTCAGTGAATACTATCCATGTAACATTGAGACCACTCTTCTTCCTTTGAGCACATAACCATCGATACCAGATGAATTGGTTAGGTTCAAGATACAAAGCTGCCATGGTCACCTTTTGTCCTGATGTAGTTCAAAGAAATTCTCCATTTGGTTGATCCAATTGAGTGGATCCTTTCCATCAAACTTGTGCATATCCACTTTTGGAAACATAGTACGGGCCTACAGAGTGCTCGTATTTGGATTGTGCACACTCAAAGAACCACTCTGGCTCATGTGTCTATTATGTTGACTTGAGGATCCACCTTGATTGACATAAGTATGATTACCCATCATATGCATACTGAATTTTTGCATGAAATCCTCCAATATTTTTCCAATCCTATCCACATCTTCTTTGTTGGCCACCCTAGATTCGAGGTCTCTCAGGTTAAACTCAAGTTGGCTTACTTTATGGTCTGTCGAAGTAAACCCTAACCCTGAGGAATCTGTAGTTATATATTCTGTCTCCAACTCCTTAACTACTATCTCATCCTTTTCTGGTGTTTTACCCGGAGTGATGGGATTATTTTTTCCTCTTGTGGAAGGCCTTGCCATGATGCCCCAAAATAGTAGGTTGTAGGGATCATGGTGAAATTTTAGGGTTTCATATTTCGATAATAATTCAGCTAAATATAAAAAAACTTGAAGAACAAACCCCAAATAAATTTCGTTTTTCTTTCTGAAAATGTAACGAATTTGAAAAAATTCCACAATTTGCACCCTAAGGAGTGATTTTATGAAACACACTAAATTCTTAATAACATTTGCAAAATAAATAAAAAAGTCTAAAATTTTCAGGAACCTTACCTCAATTGTTTCAAAACTATGGTAAAAATATCTCCCACCAATTCGCTTTTTTTTGTAATATATGGTGGAAACAAAAAATTAGGGTTTTTACCCTAATTTTGGCCCAGATCGCAGCTTTGATACCACTTGTAATGAAATTACTTGTATAATTCAGATCATGAGCAGAAATATAACACCAAATAACACAATATTCTAGAATAATGATCTCAATATGCAATTATAATAGCTTCGCCACTTCGATGGGGCAACCTCCAAACCACACAATAATACTCAAATACTCTAATGATGATGAAATACTACCTATAATCCCCTATATATACTATTCATATGTTATGGCCATCACCAAGGCCGACCTACTAAGCATGAGAAAGTATAAATGATATATTAAAATGATATGGTAAGCCACAAGTCGACTACTCATATCCTAATTCAAGCAATAGGTTAAGGGCATAATAGGTACTATCTAAGACTTGGTTTCCCCTTCTTGGGTAAAGGAGCAATGGATGAACGGGTAATTGGAGGAAATATAGGTCTAACCACATCAATGGAGGGCATTGGGATTTTCAATTTCTATTGTACTTTCTTGGGTAGATGTGTGGAAAGAGTATGCGACATAGATGGAAATGCGAGATGGTGGGAGGGGGCACATTACCCATGGGGATAATCATGGAGCAAGAGCATTTCTTGGAAGGGATCATGTGGAAGGTGTGAGTGGAAGAGAGGTGAGTGAAGAAGTTAAGGAATGTAGTGGTGGTATGGGTGGTAAGAAGGTCATGGGTGACGACGGGGGTTGTGTGGATTGCTTGGGTAGATTAGAGGGTTGTGATGAGGAGGTGGGCTGCTACTTCGTTCTTGTTTCTTGATGGAAGAAGGTTGCTTGGCCAGGGTCGAGGGGTGAGGTCCTAGGATGGATGGAAGGGGTGAAGGTGACAATGGTGTGGTAGGCGAGGTTGGTGTATGAGGCCTAGCAGGTTGGGTCTTCCTTTTAGGTGTAGGAATGAGTTTAGTGTTGGTTTGGGAAGATGTGGCTAAATCTAATTTGACAGGTGGATGAGTAAGGTTCGATGTCGGCATGACCCCTAAGGTAGTGATGGGTTTAGGTAAGGGAGATGATATAGGTGTGGGTAGGTGTTTGGGTATAGGTGTGTGTTGGGTTGTGGGAAATGACATGGAAGGTGTTCTAATAGTCATGGTTGTGTTTGGTTTGGTCACTTGAAACACTTTTGGATAGATTGTGGAGGTGTCAGTGAGTGATAATTACATTTGGTTTGAAGCAGGAAGTAGAAGACGTCCCTAAAGCAAGGCTCTATCAACATAATCCAGCGATCGGCCAAGCGTGAAAATGGTACTGCTTGTAAGTAGGGCCGATGTGGATCGAGTAGCAATCCCCGTAAAATATGTTTGAGAAATAGGGAAATGGTTAGCTTTAGATTCTGTAAGTAAGAGGGTTGAAAGCAGTCAACATGATCTTGGAAGGCTAACAAAGAATGGTCACCTAAAGGAATAGGTGTTTCTATAGGATCCTCTATGGGTAAAGAAAATGATGGAAAAGATGAGGTAGACTCCCCTTACAATGGTGTAGGGAGTGGACATGTGTCCCCTATGGGTAGGAGAGGTGTTATTGATGACTGCTCGATAATTTGAGAGGCAAGAGGCAGAGTGCTAATTATGGGCTCTTTCACGGGTGAAGGAGAAAATGAAGGGGGTTCCTCTGTGGGTGGAGGAGTAGATGAAATAGGTTCTGTGCAGGTAGGGGAGTTCAAGCTAGGATTTTGTCTATGGAAGATACAGGGAGTGATTGGGGATCAACTGGTATGTCATCAAAAATAGCATGGACCTCACAGACATTGCTATCATTGGTTGAAGCGTCACCAGTTTGGTTGGAAGATGGGGCATGATTAGGGAACAATTTTTTGAAGATATGTAGGTTTTGGTTGGCTGGTGCATTTTGGTTATCCAAGACTAGATCTCCATTTTCTAACATTTCTTGGATGATATTCTTGAAGGCGATGCAATTACCATCGCTATGACCTTTGACACAATGATAGTTGTAAAAGTCGTGTTCTTTATACCATGCGAGCGTGGGGTGATCAGGGTCAAAACTAGTGTGTGGTTTTATAGGTGGAAGGGTAATGGCACCAAGCTTAATAAGTTTTTCCAAAACTGAAGAATATGGTTCCCCTATTGGGGTGTACTTTCGATGTTCTCATTTGAATTGTAAAGTTTGGATAGGAGAGAGATTATAAGAAGGTTTTACTTGGTTTGATGGGTGAGAGGGTCCAGCATTGAGAAGCGTGACGTTGGAAGATCCTTTGGATTTTGAATAGTTTTTCCGGGTTTCAAAGATGAAGAAGCATATTTTGATTTGAACATGGTGTTGTTTTGTTACTTAGCTGAATTTTCTTTTCTTTGGTAGCAAGAATCTCCAATTTTCGTGCCATGGTGAATGCTTCATCAAAGGTGCAAAAGGTCTCATCTGTAGGGTTGGTGAAATGTGTCTATCGCTATCCCGAGTAAACAACTCTATGAGCTCGGTTTGAGGTAATTAAAATGTGAGCTACTTAATTGGGACGTGCTGACGGGCAACAAAGTCCACAATAGACTTGTCGTCTTCCTGTTGAGTGGAATAGAGATCAGTCATGATGAATTTATTGACAATATTGATTGAAAAGTGGTCTAAGAAGGCATGGGCTACTTGATTAAACAAGTAGATGGAATGTCTTGGTAGCCCACTGTACCAGTCTAATACAATTCATGTCAAGGACATCAGGAAGGTCCGTAGGAGTAAAGCGTCATCATGGGAAATCATGTAACACCCATGTTTGAAGGATGCAAATGTTGCTTCTGGTCTTGAAGTAGTTGAATTTTGGAATTTCCTAATGTACGGGGTATAGGAGAATTGGAATGGATGGATGAATGGGCTCATTAAAAATTTCATCGTAGGTGAGAGAATTGTGTGAGCTAGAAACTGATGCTTCTAGTGTTTATATCCTTTCCATGATTAATTTGTCGAGGTCATTAATAGGCTCTAATAGAAGGGCACCTCCTATGGTGTAAGAGGGCTGGTGCTTGAACATGTGATGTGGTGGCATTTTAGTGTATGGTGATGCCGAATAGGAAGGTTGAGAATGGGGTTCCGACTTGGAGGGCATATACCCAGAATGAATGACAGATGAGATAGGGGGTTGTTGATAATATGTATATGTAGGTGGGGTAGTCGAAGTGACTCTAGTAGTGATTGGGGGTAGAGGCGTGGGATGGAGAAGACAAGATTCTGGAATGGGTCGTTGTGTTGTAGTTGTTATATGTGAGATAATGGGTGCGGAAGGGGTTATGCTTTGGGTGGCTAATGAAGGAACAAATAATACTACGGGTGTGACCAATGTTGTAGATGCAATGGTCAAAGAGGGTACGGGGCCAAACCTGAAACCACTTTGGGGTAAAAAGTAGGGGCTGATTCAGGAGTGGGGATAAGGACATGAGAGATGGATATGGGCATGCCATATATCAATTGACTTTGAGAAATCTAGAGTGGATGAGTGGGAAAGATAAAATTGTAAGGCTATGGGATTCTGATCAAGGAGTTGTTTGAAATCCTTGTCACCTATAGTAATGATGGTAGGAGAGGTTGGATCCATGGGTGATATGATAAAAGGTGGTGAGGGACTAGGTGGGAGTGGTTGATGGCTGGCATGGAATATAAGAGCGTTAGTTTGGCTGTAAGTCAACACCATGTGAATAAGGGTTGACATAGTAAGATTGTATTTTGTAAATGACATAGAAAAAAATGAGAACAAAGAAAAATGAGGATGGGAGGGTGATGTCGGTCAAGGTTTGGATTTTAAAACCAAACATAGACACTTTACGACGATGGTTAGGCCGACCGTGATGGTTAATGGGGAACTGATGTCGAGTCACAACAACTGATGCCGGTTACTATGGAAAAACACCATTTTTAGAAAGTGAAACAGAGATGGAGATTTAATGTGTAATGGGAAAACTGTGTATGATAGAAATATCAATAGAGGGAATAAGATGGTGCCATGAGGGCCAAAAATAGAACAAAAGGAGTGATGAAGGCTATTCCAGGAAAAATAACTAGAAAGCCAAAAGCCGACACCGATTAGGTTTAACCAATGTGGGTCAAATGTGAACCGATGACGGCCACCGAACCAACACCGATTACTATGAAATGAGAGAGAAATGAGGAAACCGGGCTTTGTGAATTAAATTTGGTGAAGAATCAAACTTAGAAATATGAGAATGAGAAGATGGGGCCTTGACGCACTTAGACAAAGTCAAAATACTCTAACTACGATGGTGGAGTGTGCAAGGAAGAAGAACAATGTAGATTCATAGTCTCACACCTCAAAACACAAGTCAAGAGGAATGCTAAGAAAAAACACGATCCTAAAAGTGATTTTCTTATGTTTGTTTAGCTTATGCTATTTATAACTGACCATGTGAATTCAAAATATAATTTTTGGTTGGGAAGGTTTCCTACGAATAAGGATATCTAAAAGGTGGGGTTTTAGGTTATGTTATGATGGGGGTGCTCTTTGATAGGTGATTGGATAGAGATAACCGGTTGGGAGTATCGCCAATCCTCTCGATTGTGTGATCGTTGATGAGCATTCCTAGGTAAGACGTCGTTTAAGAAAATATGTATATTAAAATTTGTGTAGTTTGGTAGAAGAAGAAAGATAGTGCTTTCTACGATTCAATCATGTGTCACCATCGGTTGGGTATGACTTCCAAAGATATAGGTTTCCCTCATTTTAATGTGAACTAAAAATGCAGAAAATTAGAATGCAATGCAAGTGTTTTAAAAACCCAAATCAAAATATTATTTTCGATGTAGTAAGTGATGAATAGGAAGAGGAATGCTCTTTCACTAATGCAATGTGAAAATAAAGAAGAATGTGTTCTTTTTAAAGCACCAAAAACACGATTGCTTTTAGACAATAAAGAGAGGAAGAATGATTCTAGAGAAGAAAAATTAATGTGTAAGCTTTTTGAAGGGAAACAAACACACAAATTTCACCTAGGAATGAATAAATGCAACAGAACCCCTGATGGGTCCCACCGAGCATACCAAAATGTTTCATTGTTTTCTTTACATTTTTGACGAAAAAAATAGGGTTATGGGTTGAGGAGGAATACCTTTGTCTTGGTCGGTTGGAGGTTAATGATGATGTTTGAACTTCTCAATCTGATGTTGACTGTGAGAGCTTCCTTTTGGCTAGGAGGAACTACCTAAAATAGAAAACAAGACAAAAAAGAAGAGTTAAACAATATATGGGAGTGGATTGCCAAACGTGTGCTAGATCCAGGAAGTGTGATACTCCCTAGATGGATGTCAATCCACTGTTTAAAACAAATTAATGTGAGAAATAAACAAATTCCTACTGTAGTTGATATGATTTAGGTATCTCATTCAAATACAATAAGAAAATCTAATCATAATAGGCTAGGCTATAATCAGATCTGAATGGAGGGGTAATTGTCAAGGTACTGGGACTGGTTAGGGTCAAGTTCTAGGTTTCTTAGGTCACTTAGATGGAGGTTCTTAGGTTCTATTATTAACAAAGGTATTAAACATAGAGACCGACGTTGGTCCGGTAGAACCGATGATAGTTTTGGGTAACCAACGTTGGTAGGGTTGGGGTGAAAGAAATTTAATGAGATTTGGTTGTTGAGGTTGATCCAAGTGAAACAAAGACAAAACAGGGTGTAGAGGTGCATGGGAATCTTAAGTATAGTTAGAGATGTGCAAAATTCAGATATAGGTGATCTAATGGTGTGGGTGGAGGAATGGTTGAGTTTATAGGGAGGTAAATGATAGGGGAATGAGAGTGCAAATGGAAAGTAATAACAACGGTAGAATAACTTGATAGATCAAGTAGAAATAGATGATGCTGGTTAAAAGTATACTTTCTATGGTGTAGGTTCAAATAACTAAATGGTGATGATGGTTGATAAGAGAAATGATGCTTGGTACCGCGATAGTGCTTCCTGAATGTTACTCGAGTACAATACCTCTGATCTATCCGAGTCTTTGCATGGATGTCTAGAGGTACAAAAAGGTTCTAGTCATGTTTGCATGCAGCTCTCTTCTCTTCTTCTCAATTCTAGAATGTGTGAAACTTTTCCACAAGGTTCCTAAAGTGAATAAATGGTAACTAATGACGGTTCCTAATTGACAGGCATCGGTTTCGGGATGACCAGCGTCGGTTAAGGTGGGATTCCTTGGTTTACTAAAAATGGCAGATATTGGCAATCACTTGGGCCCAATTTGTTTTATTCTTGTGGATCAAAACAAAAGTTTCCATTCAAATGAGTAGGAATGTGGTTAGAGGAATAATAGGCATGTGCTTTTAGGGTTAAACTAAATCTTAGCTCATTAAGGTAAGTGGGACTAAGTCTTAGTTAGTTATGGAAACATGCTATGAATAGGTCTATGGTGAGGTGTCTAGGTGAGGTGGAAATTAGTTTAATTAGGATAATTAAATAATAAATATTGTGAGAATAGGTATTAATTTAATTGAAGTAATTGAATTAATATTAATGTGGGGTGAAAGGGGCCATGGTTAGAGGAACATGTTTAAGTTGGTTATTCGACCAGGGGCTAAGGGGAGTGTGACCAAATTTTGGTGTCTACATTTGCCCCTTTTTTTTGTGTAGCTTGTATTGGTAAGCGACGCTGAAAAAAATAAGATGTGGGTGTCCCATGTGTGGGTGAAGGTGATCCCCCTCAAACCAGAACTGATGAGGTGTAAGATAGAATCGGTGAGTGGTTTGATAAAAAGGTGGATGTGACAAAAATGAAGGTAAGTTGGCCTGAGTGTAGCTTGTGAGCACATGAGGTACATGGGTAAGGGTCAAAGTGGGAAAACATGTAAATTGGATAGGGTTAAAGGTAGTGGCATTCAAATAGACCCACATGTTATAAACTGCGGTATGGTACCAGGTGGAAGAGCTTGCAAACTCTACGTCGTCCAAGGTCGATAGGTTTATCCCAACAAGGTTAAAGTGCTTATGGTATCCAAGGTAGAGGATATGGTGTGGAAAAACAATGTAGGTCAGGTGCAGGAACGTTTAGGTATGTTCTAGTACACCAAAGGTTGGGTTAGGATAAACGACACGACAATAGGCAAGGTAAGGTCATTAGGAAAAACAACATAGGTAGCAGCGACTGCAAGGTATAACGAGCACATGGGTGCAAAGGTCTCTAAAAATGATTTGGTTCCAGGCATATAGGTCACGACGTAGGCAAGGCCAAGGTACAGGTAAAATAACAGGTCCCTAAACGTAATTAAGGATAGGTATAGGTAATGTGGGTTGGTAGGTAGGTGGCAATAAATGTGGGTAAGGTCATAAGGTGGTGGGAAAGGATAATGTTGGGATCAAAATGGGTAAAGAGGGGACAAGGGGAATGAGAGATAACCGATGCTGGTTATGGAGTGACCGATGTCGGTCATGTCGATTTGGGTATTTAAAAATAAAAATATGTATAATACGGATTCATTTGTATTGCTTGGCTTTTGTGAAAACGACAGAGCACCTAAAGTTTTGTACATTTTCGAGAGGAAAGTATGAGTGACTGTACCTGGTTGAGGTGGAGAGATCCATTTGGTGAGAGGAGCTAGGTAGACGGGTCCACGAGATCGGTGTGGAGAATTTGAGTGGGTGGAGGTGAGGTGACTATTTTGTGATGGCATAAGCGGGAGAGGCGTCGGTGGGCCACCAATGTAGTGGTTAGTTGTACCACCACGCCGATGACACCGAAATGAGGTAATATCTCATCCTTTCTTCATATTTGTTGTGGGAAAAAGGGGATATGGGTATGAATGGTCGGTAGGGGTGATAATTAAAATTTGTGGTTAAAATTGATGTAATGAGGGATGGGAGAGGTCATAGGTAGGGTAAATAGGGGTGGGGAGGGATTTAGGTTAGGTTTGGGTAGGGTAGGAGAAGTTATTAGGTGAATTTGGAGAATTTTTGGGAGAAAAAATGGGGGTTTGCGGGTTTGGTCACGCAACAAAGGACCGATGTTGGTCAAGAATTGGTCGATGTCGGTTAGATATAGTTGGTATCGATCAACTAACATATCAATGATGCCGGTTACTAGTGACCGAGGTTGGTCAAGATTTTAAGGAAAAAGAGGTCAGACAAGGGTTTTAGGGGGTTGGAAACTATGAGGTGTAAATGTAAGTGGGTTGAGGGTAGGTAGGGTAGGTTACAGAGGTTGTAGGGAAGGAAAATAGGAAGTATAGGAATGGGTTAGCTGGGTAAGGGGTGTTTTGGAAATGGTTATGGGTTTAACAATGGTGTGATTGTTTGGATGCAGGTGAGAGACCAGCTATGGATGCGGGATAGAGTTCCACCTCTATTGCTAGCGGTGCAAGGAGACATGACCGATGAGGAGTGGAGGCATGTGACTAACGTGGGTTTGATTGGTATCCGATGCTATGGGCATATAGTGCATGATCCTAGTTTGATGGTCACTCTCATTGATAGATGGGATTTCGTGACCAACACGTTCCATCTTCCAATAGGTGAGATCATAGTCACCTTAGAGGACATGCACAATATCTTGAAATTATTGATAATGGAATCATAGGTGTACTCCATTTCATTAGAGGCCTCCGAGGAGCTGATGTTGATAGTATTTGGAGAGGGGATGGCCAAGATGAGGTTCTATAGCATGATCCTGAGCTATGGAGAGATGTACGTGGCCCATCCCGAGGAGATGTGGTTAGTTGTTTTGATTATGGAGGCAGTGTGCTATTTTGCACTACCAGATGTAGAGGGTGGGAGATTCCCATGGGCACTGATGGGAGTTCTCCATGATATGATGGAGGACAGGACCCGGTTTGCATGGGCACCAACATTCTTTGTGTATCTTTACAAAGAGCTATGGGCCTACGGGAGGCTATGGAGGTTCAACTTGTGATGTACCTTCCTTCTTCACTTTGTAGGCCCTATGAGCACATTGTGTGCATGTGGCCAATTGGTTTTCCTTGACTAGATGCATTTGAGTCGGGTAAGGTGCAGGGTTGGTTATAGGTGTTGGGTGCCAGTTGGTGGAGTGCGGCCCGGGGCTGGCTACGCATGATGTAGCTCACTACAGGTAGATGTTGGAGGGGTTATCTGGAGTAGACATTATCTGGAGGCCATATGTGGCATATCCATCATACAAATGCATGGTCATGAGTTGGATGAGCTATAATTGCTTAGGTGGATAGAGGGGCGTGGTGCTAGGGAGCACGAGATGATACCAATAGATAGAGTTTGGTGGCAGTTTGGGATGGCCTAGAATGTGCTACCACCATTTCTGTAGTATAGAAGGGATGACATGGAGGGACCTATGTCTCCACCCCGACCTACTGATCTTGACGAGGGGAAAGAGGAGCAGCCGGTGGATAGATAGATAGATGATACCGGCTGCACTGCGATGCATGCATATAGAACATGGTGGGTAGCCCAATTATGAGCAGCACCACCCAAACTAGGAAGCCGGATGTAGATACCCTCACATTCTAGAGAGAAACATTACAGGGACAAGTGGCTGCATTACGGTCCCAGACATCGGTTTACAAAGGGCAAATGGCCGGGTCACGGTAGAGGTGGCCTTGTTATAGGCACATGTGGTGGCCCTTTAGGCCCAAATCACAACACATGCATCAACATAAGGTGGAGATGGAGATGAGGGTAGGTATCCACCCTATAGGCACATATCACGGTGTTATAAGACCAACTGCCACTTCACAGGCATAGATTGTGGCCCTACATGGAGACACTAAAATTAGGTCACACTCCCCTTTTATCCCTCGACATATAAGCACCCTTTATTACATTTACTTAGCCATGACCCCCCAATCACCCCACTAATATTAATTTAATTAATTTAGTTAAATTCATGCATTATCCTCACTATATTTATTATTTAAATATCTTATTTGAATAATATCCCCACATACAGTTCACTTAGACACCTCACCAAGCCAACTCAACCTAAGACGTATTCTTAACAAGTTCCCATAACTAAGACTTACCTAAACCCTAAAAATCAATGCCTACATTCCCTCTAACCACATTCCCGCATGCTCACAAGAAGCTCCCAATCTAATCCATGGGATAACAACACGAGATCCAAGGAAATTAGGAGGATCTCCCTAGTTTAGTAAACCTAGGAAATCCCACCTTGACCAACGTCGGTTACCCCTAACCGTCACTAGTTAAGCCGGACCGCCATCGGTTACCCCTTTTAACCCCTAAACTACCTTATTCTCAAGGTTGGAAAACATTGGGAGAAATTTGACAAGAAAGAACACATCTCAGAGAGATAACGCATCTTCAGAGAGCCAATTCTAGTGAAAACTCACATCCGGGAGGGAGATTGAGCATCTTCTCTGCACAACCATCCCAGCCATGATCTGATCTATCCAAGCAAAGAGGAGTGTACATGCAGCCCATGTAGAATCTTTTCTTTAGTTGGTGATCACTTGCAACCTTCAAACCCATCATCAGCACCTCCATCCCTCACACACAGACATTCAAGAATGAAATCCAAGTAAGTACAACATCATACTTTCCTGGTTATTTCATTTCATCATCATTTTATCATCCATTGTTTATCTTGCTCCCTATTGACCTTCTCCACATTTTCACCTCTGTATACCCATTGAAACCTCACAAAAGCCTACTCCAGTCACCCAATACCTCGTCCCGACCAACCAAAGTCCTTTGTGTAATCACAAAGGAGACTCTAGCTTGTTCTGTGACATTTCCAGATCTGACAGTAACTGGCACCGGTTACACCTAACCACCATCGGTCACTTCTGACCGACACCGGTCTCTGTGTTTTCCCACACAACCCTAAATAGAGACCTACCCACCTAATTTTATCTCACCCTCTTTCACCTGTGATCTACCCGAGACCCTTTATCAGACCTGCAGAGACCCAGAACCAATCATTTGACCTTTGGATTCTATTCTAGCTTAACTTGTTAGATTATATCTATTTCTTATTGTGTTTTTAAGTGAGATATCTAAATCATTTTAAACTAACAATAGGATTTAATTTTTTTACAACAGATTAATTGTTTAAAATAGTGGACTGACATCCATTTAGGAAGTATCACACTTCCCTGATCTAGCATACGCTAGGTAGTTCACGGCCCATATTTTTTAATTCCTTCTGGTGGTCTTGTTTTTATTACAAGTAGTTCCTCCTAGCCAAAAGGAATCTCTCACGATCATCTGTGGATTCAGAAGTCATACACGCACAACAACCCATCAACCGACATTTGAACAGGTATTCCTCCTATGCCCGTTACCCTATCTGTTTCATCAACACTTCAAAGAAACAATCTAAGAAAAAGGTGAAACATTTTGGCATGCTCGGTGGGACCCATCCAGGTTCCTTGCATTTCATTCATTCCTATAAATTTTTTTTGTTTTTTTCCCTTCTGAAAAGCGTGCACACTAATTTTCTTCTTTGGTAATCCACCTCTTCTTTCTATTTGCTCTAAAGGAAATTTTTCTTTTGGTGTAATTAAAAAGAATCATTTCTTCATGTTTTCTGCATTGTAGTGAAAGAGCATCCCTCTTCCTCTTCATCTTATTGTGTCATCCAATTTCACATTTTCAATTTGGGTTTAAAAACAAGTGCATTCCATTCTAATTTATTGCATTAGCTCACATTAATTGAGGGCAACCTATACGCTGGAAGTCATGACCAGCTAATGGTTGACAAACGAATCGTAGAAAAGCACTTCTATCCTTTTCTCTTTCTCTCGAGTCTTACCAAACCACACAAAAATTAAAAATACATAAATTCTTAAACAACATCCTACCTAGAAGAAGCTATAGGTGATCACACGATCACGACACATTGGGCACCCAGCTTGCTGCTCTATTGAGTCATACTTTAGAGCGAAGCTCGCCCGCACCATAACATACCTGAAACCTCACCTTTTAGATCCCCTTATTTGTAGGAAGCCATCGTCACCAAAAACTCTTTTTCACAATTCATGTGTCAGTCCCTAAATAGCATAAGCTAAACAAACATAATAGAAAAGGCACTTCTAGGATCACATTTTTCTTAGTGTTTTTGCTTGGCTTGCGTTTTGAGGTGAGAGATCAAGTTCATCACTTTTTTTGTTCATCCTTGCATGCTCCTCATCATAACTGGTGTATTCCGGCTTTGCCTAAGTGTGCCTGGGCCATATCATCATCATTACTAGAATTCTGGGTTTGATTCTAGATCAGATCTTAATTCACAACCACTTTCTTTCATCATTGTTTCAATTTCACAATAATTGTCGTTGGTTACCTCGACCCACCATCGCTTATACCCAACCGATGTCGGTTGTAAGTCCTTTTGCTAAAATACTCAAAAGGACATTTTTGCTTCAGTTTCTTCCACTTTTCATAGTCTCTTTCACTGTCATTATTCCCATTGATGTTTTAAACATCCTCAGATTTGGCATACCTATCAGATTTTACCTTCTGCCTCGCTATTTACTCATTGTCCATTTTCTATAGTGATCGCTCTGAGTCATCCCTTACCTACGCGCTTTTCCCTAACCGAAATTGGTTAACCTGTTTCACATTCCAGCCATTGGTTGGTACTTCATCCACTTTTTATCACTAGATTTACCTGTTCTTGCTGTTCTCTATATCATTTACAGAGAAGCAACCCTACCTGATCAGTTCTGGTTCACATGGTGCTGACCCGAAGATAAGAAAGCGCCCTCATATTTCATGCCAGTTGTTAACCACTCCCACCTAGTCCTTCACCACCTTCTATTTTATCACCAACAATGGATCCCATCCAACCTACTTACTATCGCAACCAGAGATGAGGATTTTACATGACTCGACTGCAACCATGCCGCCTTACGCTTCTACCTTTCCCACTCTTCCACTCGAGATGCCTCGGGTTAGTTGATATACAACATGCCCATATCTATCCCCCCGACTCTCGCACTCACTTCCACATCGGCACCATCCGCTCCGTGTTGCCCGCATCCACCTCACCCCAGTCATTTCACGCTTAGGTTCTATACCCGCTTATAACTCGCCACATCCGTATCTCTGTGGCACCTATTACATCCACCGTACCCTCGACGAATACCCCGATCACAACCTCATCCACCCCTAATGTCTCATATATACTTGTAGCTACATTCCCACCTCCAGTGTCGGTGACCTCTACCCCATTTTAGAACGTGGTTATTTCCATTCCACAATCATTAGCCCCTATTGCCACTAGGGTTACCACGACCCTTCCACCCCCATATACATACTACCAACAACCTCCTGTTTCATCCATTATTCATTCCGGGTACGTACCCCCTATTTCACTACCTTCTTCTCCACCACCCTACGTGGAAGCCTCATACACTGGAGTGCCACCCCTATTATATGCCCAAAACCAACCTCCTCGTGCTATAGGAGGCATCTAATCATCACAACCCACTAATGACCTAATTAAATTGATGTTGGACAAGATGCAGACATTGGAGGCATTAGTTTTTGGCTCTGCAACACTCTCACCTATGATGAGATTTGCAACAAGCCTATTCACCCATCCATTCCTATCCATTCATACCCTATGCATTGGGAAATGCCTAAATTCAATTACTTTAATAAAGCAAAGAAGACCCTAACAACATTTGCGGTCATTCAAACATGAGTGCTATCTGATCACTCATGATGATGCCTTGCTTTTGAGAAATTTTCCCATGTCCCTCACTAGACCTACATTAGATTGGTATAGTGGGTTACCTAAACACTCTATATTCTCATTCAATCAGGTAGTCCAATCCTTCTTGGATCATTTCTCTATCAATATCGCCAAGAAGGTTACCATGACCGATCTATATTCCATACGTCAGTATGAGGACGAATCCATCGCAGATTTTGTCACTTGCTGGTGTAACTTGATCAATCAACTTACCTTCCAACTGCCACAAATTGAACTCATCAAGCTCTTCACATGAGCTTACGCTAGACATATCTCCTCGACCTTGCAGGTCCAAACCTTCCAAACATTCGATGAGGCATTCACTATGGCACGAAAGTTAGAGATTTGGGCCATTGAAGAGAAGAAAATCCAATTACACAATAAGAATTCAACATTCAAGTCGAATGATACCTCTTCCTCTTCCAAACCACAAACCAATTATTCAAAAGCTAAGGGCACCGCTAACGTAGTGGTACTCAAGGCCGGCCCAGCTCATCCGTCAAATCAGGCTACACCCTCATCTAATCTCTCACTTGTCCAGACTTTTCAATTCAAATGAGAGTAGCGAAAATATACCCCAATTGGGGAACCTTAATATTCTGTCTTAGAAAATCTTATCAAAGTTGGAGCCATCACCCTTCCACCCATAAAACCACACACTATTTTTGACCCTACTTTCCCCATGCCCGCATGGTATAAAGAACATGATTTCTATAACTATTTATCAAGTAAAGGGTCATAGTGATGACAACTAAATCACTTTCAAGAATATTGTCTAAGAAATGCTCGAGAAAGGTGAGTTAACTGTGGATAATACCAATGCCACCCCAACCAAAATCTACAAATCTTCAAAAACAATTTCCCAACCATGCCCTTCATCCAATCAAACTGGTGAGACATCAACTCACGATACCCATACCCATGAGGTTCATGCTATCTTTAATGAGGAACCTACTACCTCTAAATTACCTCACATCCCTTCCATAGAGGAAATCCAAGCCCAAAATCCTCCTTCCACATTGGAACTAACCTCCCCATTCCTTCACCAATAGAGGAACCCCTTTCATCTCCTTCATCACCTATGGATGGGTCTTCCGCTAACATTGAGACCATCTCTCCCCCGGCTTCTCCACTTAGAGAACCTTTACCTACAAGATTCCTCCTACACCCACATAGGAGCTCCAATTACCTCCTCCACCCATAGAGGAGCACCCATTATCCCCTCCACTAGTAGAGGAGCACCCATGACCTCCTCCACCCATAGAGGAGTACCTATCCATTCCTCCACTTATAGAGGAGCTCCCATCATCTCCTCCACCCATCATAGACCCGGTTGAGATACCTTTGCCTCTTGGCGAGCATTCTCCATCAGCTATCCAAAATCCAACAAACCTACTTTCAGCTCTCTTACCCACGGAAGCTAAATATGGCCAATTTCCCATCTCTAAGACGCATTTTACGGGAATTCCCATTAGGTCCTCACCAACTCCACCCATAGACGTGCCATTCTCATGTTTGGCCGATCACTTAGATTATGTGGATAGGGCTTTATTATGGGGGTGCCTCTTACTCCCTGTCTCAACACAGATGCAGAGATCCCTCACTGATACCTCCACTATCTACCCAAACACATTTCGACCCATCAAACCAAATACAACCACTACTATCGCAACCCCTTCCACGATACCTGTTAGTGCTCAAACCACACCCTTACCCATAACCCGACCTACATCTAAACCCAAACCCACACCCACAACATTTGCCTCAACTAAACCTATTACCACTTTAGGGGTCACCTCGACCACCAGCCTTACTCATCTACCTATTAAACTAGATTTAACTACATCCTCAAACGTCAAAAACACACCGACACCAACACCCAAACTAAAGAAACAAACTCATCGACCTCATACCCCGACCGTGCCAATCACACCTAAACTTGTCCCGTCTCGCCTTAAAACCTCAAATGCCCAACATGGTCAAACATCCTTCACCCATCCATAAACCAATAACACAACAACCCATTCCTTCCTCACAAACCTCTAACCTACCTAGGCACACAACACGACTTATACCCACACCTGTAGTCTCTTTACCACCAATATTTCCAATACCCTCAGCTATTGCTTCACTACCCACTACACTTCAGTCATTGTTCCTCACACCCCAAGTATGACCTACATCATCTACCTTCATAGCACCCCCGTTATCCCCATGGGTAACTTGCCCTCTTCCTCCATTTGCTTTTCCTTCTAGACCTCGTACACCCACATCACCTTTACCCAAGAAAGTGCAACCCAAAAACAAAACCTCACTACCCCACATTAAGGTAGTCAAAACAACCACACGCCCTCCTACCCGTCCATCTATTATACCCCTACCCAAACAAACACGGCCAATACCTAAAACCACACCGACACCTAAAATGGTAACTTGAGCCGCTCACTTCCTATCGTGATCCACTAGCAGAGTCCTATGCCAAAATTTTAATCAACCTCCTCAAGACTTCGTTATCACATTACCACTACTCTGAACTTACAACCCCCTCAAACCCAAGCCAAAAGGGTTTGATGATACTAAAATTTACACATACCATCATGTGCCAGGGCATGATGTGGAGAACTGCAAGGCCTTAAAACCATCCTTATCCAATTGTGTCCATTAGAAACCAACTTTGACGATGATGACCTTCTCTACAAGGATCCTGCTTCACCAACACCCATCCCCACACTGCCCACTCAATAACCACAATCTCCACCCTCACAGCTTCTAGAGCCACACCTAAGATTTCAAATTAATATGGTTCGCATCAAAGAACTTGCCATGCCACCACCCAAATGTTGTTGCACCCAACTGACCTCAAGGGGTTTTTCCTCTAGTAGGTTTTTACCCATCGTGTCATTATACCACTCACCCTACACCTTCTCCATTTGCCAACTTCCCTCAAATCAACATGATACATGTCACTACACGTGTGCAGAAGGGAAAAGAAAAGGAAATTGACCCACCAACCAATCCTATACCCAACATACCATCTGCACCTATACCTAAAATAACTATCTCAGGGCCCCACATACCCCATTTCTAACGGCGTCACTCATCGTACCATGCTCAAAACATTCCACCAATCTCCTCTCAAAATGTCCTTATATGACCTCATCCAAACGTTGGAATCCCATCGTCAAGCCCTCATGGATGTTCTTCAATCTATTGAGGTTTTACCCAATGACCCTACACCCGTAGCCTCCATTATCACACCCCACACGAAATTACCACCTTCATCCTCACCTCACCTTGTTCACCAAGTGGCCTCCCTTAGCTTCTCATGAGGAGGAGATCGCGCCACACCAAAATGATGACCCGGACCCATCCCTCTTCATCTCTATCCACATTGATGACATACAGTACTGTACGATAGAAAAGTGACAAGTGAGCTTGGGAATCTACAAGTAACTCTTCCTCACACCCGACCTCCCGAGGTCATGCCGAGACAGCTGGTGGGGATGGAATATGCGTGGGATACAGACAAACTAGTTAGGAAATCTAATGTCTTCGACACGCACTAGTGGAAATTGTGAATCTAAGGCAAAGAAGGCCCTCCTAACTTGAACTGGTGTGATAGATCGATCAGCAAGGATGACTGCTCGAAGGCTCCAATCAATATCAAGCTCTGGCGTGATTCGGTCTATAGGTTGTGGAATACGTGGAAAATGTCCTGGGATAGTTTCGTGTATATCTCCAGATAAGGTCATAGGGCAGATGGTATAATTGACTCTATGGGTGATTCTCTGGCCTAGTCCAGAACTCCTTAGCTTTGTTAGCTGCTATGTCTAACCAGGATAACTGTTCGATAATGATAGGTGGAAGTGGAGTAGATCTAAATACTAGTGTACGTAGGCCAACATCTATGTCTGATTCACCTATGGATTCGTTGGGCTGTGGGATTTGTGGGTCACAACCGTAGATTCGTGGTTGTTGCAGTCCTGCTATGGTCATGTATGGAATCAGTCCCTAATCCCTAGTATCCAGTAATCATATGCTTTCTCAGCTTCTATATTCAGAATCAATAACTGTGTGATCTTCTCAGAATATCTTACAGGCGTTCGTGCAACCTGGATTCTTAGGCTGGTATCTATATCTGTGAGAGTGTCTCCTGCGTCTAGCTGTGGAACCAAAGGATCACAATCAAATGTCTGCTCTCTTTCAAACCCTTCTACAGTCATGTAGATATAAATCTAAGGTAATCTGTAGTTTGGTTGATTTGACCAAAATGTGTGTGCTCGGTCGTCTTCTATGTTTAACCCGTGCAGTTGGAAACTAATTTGTTGCAAGTTTACCGTTGTTCAGAAGACTTGGATCCTAAGATTCTGATCTATATCAACTATGGCTCTGATGAGATTGGGTTGGGGAATGATTGATTGAATATGTATTACCCGGCTCTCTAGGTCCTGTGATTGTCATATAAAAGCAACAATGAAAATTAATTGCAGCAAAGTGAAATTTAACTACGTTAAGTATATCTATAGCATATATGATTTCTCTATTTTTGTATTTTCTGATGAACTATTTGAACGAATTTAAAGAGTAACTATTTAATATATCTAGAAATTGATGATTTAGAATAACAAATTAAAACAAACAAGATAACCGAGTATAGCTATTTGTCTGTGTAATTATGAATCTATTCTAAATAATGAAATACTTGATCTAGTCTATTTGCAAGACTCTCGATCCTACCTCAGAAGTGAGGAATGAATCATAGTCTCTCAGAAACTATCAATCCCCACAGCTTCCCCTGATACCGAAAGTAAAATTGACTGAAATAAAGTGATTAACTACTCTATTTGATATGTTTCTAATTTAGAACTTTGAAAGCTAGAACCTGGATTCTGCAGAATAGTGGCGAATCCAATGGTGTGTGTGATCTTGTCCCCTCAGTGTGATCTCCTCGTTCCTTCGTGTTCACATGGATCTAGAAAAGCGTGTAATGCTAGCATCAACAAAAGTAGATATTGGGACAAAGGCAGCTCAAGATAACAGACTGAATACAATGCGAGTAGGAGAGGGATAGCGCAAGAGTACAAAGCTTGGCTTATGCAATTCCTAGTGGGATTTATTGCGAGTCATGCAATATAAAACATCCAGAACCTGAAACTATCCTGTTTGAAGAGCAAAACCTGCAACTTTAATGGCTTCCTATTGAAAACACCTGCAATTTTACTCCAATGGATTGGATAAAATGTCAATAGCATTTGCACAAGATGGATATGTGGCTTACTAACAACAAAACGACACTAACTAAGCATGCAATGAAAGAAACTAGGAATTCTAAGCAAAATGAAAGACTAATCTATTGTAATGAGAAATTCAGAGGAAAATTTGAGGGGCCATTTGCTTGAGCACAAGCCAACTATTTATAGCATTTGCATTTACCCAAGGTAAAAACCAAATAGAACTCTTAAACTATAAACAATGGCAAAACACTATTCTAGGGAACCAAAATCATTAATGCAAGCTTATGGCGGTGAAAAAAAGATGGTGAATCATTGATTTTTACGTGAGTCATGTTAAAAGAGCTTTCTAGAAAACGTGTAAAGGACCACCGTCTGTTCGGGCGTGGTCACAAGACCACCGCCCGGTGGGGGCGGTTTTGTCACCAAGAGCGAAGGCCAAGAAAAGAGGGGAAAAGGGAAAAAAAAAGCATGCGGGGGCTAAGCGGGGCATGCGGGATGTTAACGCATACTTGTAGAGCTTTTCTCGGATCCCGAACACCTTACGAGGAGACCTGTATCATCATTGGGGAGCATGTTACGTTGTTTTGGCAGCGCATTACCCTACAATTTTGGGTACGTACGGGTACACCATGTGATAATTGACGAGGCACTAAAGATTAACATCATTTAATCCCATGCATTTTCTCAAATACGCATACCTGAAAATTACATGCATAAACATCTGGTCATGTTACGTTCATTCAATGATGCTATCACTTCCACACTAGTTCGTCATCCTTCACGCTTAGTGTGGTCCCCCACACTGTTCTGCACTGTTTTATGTTTTGGAGGGGGATTCCAATATAACTTGTTGCTCGGTAGACCACGGATCCATGTCATGGGTTGCATTCCTTCCACTGCTGCATCGTTGTGTAAATTTTGAACACGAAGGACACACTTATACCATTCCAACTGACCCATCACCTTTCAAAATATGTAACATGCTTTACCGACCCAATGATGTGCTCATACCTATCAAGCCATCTACCTCCGCAACCAATACCGCTTCACCTACACCTCTACCTACCAAGACAAATCACCACCTCACCATACATACCTCCTCTATTCCTACCACTACTATAACCTCCACAACTATCCCATTAGCTTCCCAATCTTTTAAATCCACCTCCGCATTGACATCCAACACATTATCCATACCAGCTACCTACATACCAATCACTGATCCCTTAGAAAGTGTTTTTCAACGCCTCACTCTTGGGGAATACTGCTTATATAGTGTTAACACATTCCTTACTCCACACGAGTATGGAAGCCTTCAAAACACCCTTACTATGATCACCGTATAGGAGAACGCCTCCTTTATGGTCCTTCTCATCTTTGTACTAGTCTCACCTATGGGGACTTGATACTAACACTTACACACCTAAACCACCATCACAACCCCACCCATTTTCTGTTGACTTCTAATCACTTAGCGATTGCCGTTTTGCCCACACCTTCCTACACCGCATGCGTGGAAGGGTTTTGGTTTTGGATTTTACGAGCAAGGCTGCCATACCATTATTCCATGTACCACCCGCAAACATAATGACCGCATTGGTATCGTCTTCCCCAAACCTCCTACTAAATAGGCCCGCATTGAACTTATTGAAAACCCTAGCCCTCCTCCACCTTCATCTTCATCACTACCTTCACCTCGCTAAACCTTCATCACCACCCTCACCAACAGAGTTGATGGATCCCGAATATATCCCCCAGTAAATTTTTTTTTTTCATAAACACCATTTCCTTGGGGCCTTTGACTTATCAACGCAAAGGCGAGGCCCCTTCCACTCTTCCATTCCTATATCCTGAGATGATCAATGATGAAATACCTATAATTAATGTCGTTTAATGTCAGATGATGAATCCATACTCACCTACCTTGGTGTAGAAGACTCATATATTCATCGATCGTTACCATCTAAGACGTAAACCATGTTGAATGAATCGACTATCGAGATCAACATTCATACTCAGGATGACCCGCACATCCTAAAGATCAGACAATATTTAGATGTTGCTGAATAGGAAGCCATCACTTCTTTTCTCCAAGATCATAACCACACTTTCGCTTGGTCTTACGCAAACATGCCCGATATTTACCCCACCATAGTGGTCCACAATATCATAATCTGTTTCTTGATGCCAAACCTATCAAACAAAAGCTGAGGAAAATGCACCCTCGCATTGATCTTCTTGTCAAAGAATAACTTCAGCACCTTATTTCTGTTTCCTTCATCTTACCCATTGATTATCCTCATTGGATTTCTAACATTGTCCCTATTACTAAAGCAACAGGGGGACTTTGCATTTGCATGGACTTCCGTGACCTCAACCTCGCCTACCCGAAAGATGACTTTCCCTTGCCTGGTATTGATCAACTGGTTGACCTCATCACTGGTCATGAGATGCTCTCACTCATAGATGGATTCTCGGGTTATAACCAAATTTTGCTTGCCCCAGAAGATCAACACAAGACCGCATTCATTACCCCTTGGGAACCTTTTGCTATCGAGTCATGCCTTTTGGCCTTAAAAATGTTGGTGCTACATATCAGCATGCTATGACTTACATCTTCCATGATATCATGCATCACATATTGGAAGATTATGTGGATGATCTCTAGCCAAATCTAAATGTCACGCCGAGCACCTCGCCATCCTCAAAACCATCTTTGATCACCTCATTAAATATTGTGTTCACCTTCAACCTAAAAAGTGCATCTTCACGGTTCTCTCAAGAAAGCTCCTGGGATTTATTGTTTCCCTCTGTGGTATAGAAGTTGACCCTACTAAAGTTAAGGCCATTTTGGAAATGTCTCTACCCACTAACCTTAAACAACTCCGTAGCCTACAAGGTAAATTGTAGTCCATTCGCCGTTTCATTTCACAATTATCTGATCGGTGTCAACCATTTCATCATCTACTTAGGAAGGATGTCTCATTTAAATGGGATGATGACTATCACAAAGCTTTTGAGGCCCTAAAACAACACCTTCTCCAACCACCCATACTCATTCCACCGAAAGACAATCAACCTTTTTACCTATACATATTAGCTACCGATCATTCCTTGGGAGTCATGCTCGCTCATTGCGATGAACAACATAGGGAGTAGGTGGTTTATTACATAAGCTGCACTCTTTTAGACTATGAAACTTGATACAACCATCTAGAAAATCTTTGCTTAGCCTTAGTTTTTGTTACCACCAAACTCTGCCATTACCTACTCAACCACAAAACTTATGTCGTGACCAACACCAATCCCTTAAACTTCATGTATGCAAAACCTTATCAAAATCAGCGCGCCGTGATGGCTTATGTTTTTAGCTGATTTTGACCTTAAATTCATTCAGAAAAGTCCATCAAGGGCCAAGCTATCACCGACCAACCGGTGACATACCTATTTCTCGGGGATCAACCCTCTAATTTTGGCTTTCCCGATGAGTCAATTGCTACTCTTTCCTGGATGAATCCCCTTTCCAAATGACATTGTTCTTTAATGGTTCCAAGTGTCGATGCGGGGCATGGCTGGTGTTATCCTCTTTCCTCTAGATGGAGAACCCATGCCTTTTCTTTCAAACAAGACTTTGAAAGCACCAACAATATTTCCGAATACGAAGCGCTCATTAGGTCTCCACGTTGCATATGCCCTATATGTCAAATCAATCGACATCTTTGGTGATTCACAATTGGTCATAAAACAAGTCAATGGTATGTACCAATATTGTAACAAGATACTTCAAAAGTATAAACATCATGTAGACATACTTTTGAACACCTTTGAGAATTACACCCTTTAAACCATACCACATTCAACCAAAAATTTACGAGATACCATGGCACTTAGCTTCCCAAATACCCGATTCCCCCTTATTCCAAAATATTTATCACCATACAATGCCTCCATTCACCTTCTTATTTACCTCACTATGTTTATTCAATCGGCAATGACACCCCTAGCCTAAGTGACCTTTGGTATAAACAATACTCCGACTACCTTTCTCTCTCCATCTTACCTCCTGATCTCACCCGTAACGGATAACACACCTTCCTTAAGAAGGTCTCCCATTTCGTTATTATGGGGGGACTCCTCTATAAACGTAGATTTGATGGTATTCTCTTACGATGCCTCACAAGTTCTGAAATCCCTTATACCATTAAGCAAGTTCATGATGGCATATGTGGAGGTCACTTTAGTGGCCTTGTTGTTGTCGACCCTTAACCATGATTGTTGCGACTATGTCAAACATTGTGTGAAATGCCAACAACATTCCAACCTTTATCATACACCTAGTCATGCCTTACAGGTCGCTCGTGACCTGTGGCCCTTCTCTCAATGGGGTTTGGATCTTTTCAGAGAAATCAATCCTCATTCTTCCCAATACCATCAATGGATCATAATTTCTACCAAATACTACACAAAATGGGTAGAAGCCATACCACTCATCTCCACGAAAGCTGAGAAAATATGTGAGTTCATTAACTATCACATCATTTTTCACTTTGGTGTTCCTCATCGCCTCATCACTGACAATGGAAAATAATTCAAAACAAAACATTGCAAAAAATTTGTGACACCTTCGGCATTTAGCTTAGTTTCTCATCACCTTATTATCCACAAACCAACAACTAAGCCAAATCCACTAACAAAACCCTCAACAAAATTCTCATGAAAGTGGTTGACGATACTGGGAAGGATTGGCATGCGCACATTCCTTTTGCCCTATGGGCATACTGCACTAGTGTTCGCACTTTCACTGTGGCCACACCATTTTTGCTGGTCTACGATACAGAGGCTATTTTGCCTCTCGAAGTCCAAATCCACTCACTCTACATTTCTCTCCAGGACATACTTAATGATGATAACTTTTGTTAGGACCGCTTAGCACAACTAGAGTTATTAGATGAGTGTCATATTAACTCTCTGGATCACCTTCAAGTTTACCAACAACGTATCAAACGTGCTTAAGAAAAACGTGTTCATGAACGAACCTTCCGAGTTGGTGACCTTGTCTTGAAAGAAAATCAACATGTAACCAAAGCGTAAAAGTAAACAGTAAGAAAAATTTACCCCTAATTGGTCGGGGACCATACATCATAACTCATACCTATGGATCCGGTGCCTATCGCTTATCCTCGCTAATGGTAAACCCAAACCTGAGCCCCTTTATGCATTGCATCTTTGACCATTCTATTGTTGAATTGTTTTCCTATCTCACTCTTTATCTCTTTACAGATTGTCCCTTGAGTGCTATCCACTCCATACACCTCCCTAACGATTAAACAAGAATCATGTGAGTACTCGTCACTTGTTATCTTCTCTTGAATATGTGTATCATGGCACTACACATAGCATGATTCTCATGGATACTTTTCATCTACCTTTAGATGAGATCCCATGGTCATTCCACCCTACCTTTTGAACAATAGTCCTATCCTTCACCTTGGTCTTGTCGGTGATTTCAAATACCTCATATGGGAACAAAATCCTTGAGTCAAACTTATAATAAAAAGATGACTCTCTAAAAAGGATATCTTCCTCTCGAAAAAATTGCTACTATAAATAGACTACTCCCTCGAAGGACAACTATGTGAAGCTAAAAAAAAGAGAGAAACTAAAGCTTCCCGCATCGATTAGCTTCACGAAGACCTCAAGGAGTACCATATTATTTATCCCATATAGACTTCCCGCATCGATCAGTCTATCACAAAACATAAAACTTTTTAGTCATGGACTTTCCCATTGTGACCTCAAACCTCTTACCCAAAAGCTCACACTCAAAACATATACAATAAATTACATTTCACCCACCTTACCATTTCCACTCTCATTTCCCAATTTCCTCAAGGGACATCTTGGAATTTTGACATTTGGTGATCCTATGACTACCTTCATTGTAAAACATTTAATCGCCTAATGCCTTTCGGTCTTGTGTTCATCAACCCCTCCAAGGTATGACCTACTCGGTATGATCCTACCCAATCAGGTGGATTTATTGCCCCCTCTTATCTTTTAACCATCTTTGTTTACATTTTGATTACCTTATACAGGACTTGGTACTCGACACTTACCTTTGAGGTAGTCCTCCCCTCTTGCCATAATCACCTTCACCTGCATCCTTTTACCTATAATCTACCCACACCTATTAAACCTAAACCCAAAACATGCCCACAAACCTACCAACTCATTTTCATATTCTTCCCTAGCTCATGGGAGAACTACATCAGCCTATGGTCCCTTTTCATTGGGATTATGTAGGAAACACTCGAGGGCATGGAGCCCTCAAGGTTAGCTCAACCACTTTCTACCCTAAAACAATTCATCAACCATGCCTAACTCACGATTTACATCACATTTCACTTAGTTCCCCTTTTCTAACAAAATTGGAAGTTAAGACACATAAATAACAAGTTGTTTACTATAACATAGATTTATTACACCTACCATTTCTCTATCATCTACAACATTTCACATATGATCCATAGTATCATTCATTGCCAAAATAATGAATCATAACTAAACCTACTTTCAACTCAACCATGCCTATAACCTAACTCGATCCATGCCTATAACCTAACTCCACCATGCTTATAACCTGACTTGATCCATGCCTAAACCGACCTAACTCCATCATGCCTAACTCGCTTTAATTTCAAACCACATTAAAGTAACAAATCCATATCTCATCTAACACAAGCCATAAACCAATGTCTCATAAACACATCAACAAATCTAAAAATACCATGTCTCTCATCATATAAATCAATAAATGTGTGTCTCAATATACATGTCTATCTCATCATGTCTATCATCTCAAAAATGTCGCACGCAGGCCAACATATATAATACAAAATGTCATCGGCACGTAGGCTAGTCTCATATACAAAAAGAATGAATGAATCAATACCAAAAATCTTCGACACGCAGCTAGTATATGCTCCAAATATATAACAAAATCACTCATACATCCTCATTGTATTTGACACGCAGGATGGTATGTGATTAAAAATACAACTATCTTCGGCTTGCAAGCCGGCATATAAAGTCACTCGTATACATCAAAAATTGGGTGGCTGCATATCAGACATCTCGCCGATGTCTTCCATCTCTGTGTCACATACACCCTCGGCCTCTTTTGTCCCCTGTTGGCACATCACCTCACTCTGGTCACTGTGTGCTGGTGGCCTCTCCCTGATCGGGCCTCGGAGCTCGTTAACCTCCTGTGCTCTCCACACTATGTGTGCGGGATCTTGTCCTCTCACTAGATGCCTGTTGTTCCCTGTACTCTCCGTAAGAGAGGAATTCTATCTTGGCTTCCATGAGCTGGTCTGATAATATCTCACCTCACCTAGGGCATCTTGTAACCTAGATATAGGCATGGTCTGTGGTGGTCCCATAGGTCTCGGCCCCTGTACCTACCCTGTGCCAACCTATGAACTGGGACCACCTCCTGTGTGCCTAGTGGTGCCCCTATCCTCGTGCTATACTTGGACCTCGTAAGGCCCTAATCTATGTCTAGGTTATGGCCAACTGGCCCTGTAAACCTACCACCTAAGCCAGTAAGGCTGCCACTTGACCATCTCTATCTCCATCTCCTCCATCACCTCCACCCTCTCCCTCCACCATCTAGGGCCTGCAAACTGGCCACCTGTACTCGTAGCTCTATTACCTCTACCTCTGACCCCTCCAGTTGTGTCTGTAGTATACCTATCTACATGATCAGTGTCACTACCTACCCCTGTAGGGCATCTCTCTGCACTGTAATAGTAGCTAAGTTAGGCTACCCCGGTCTAGGTGGTATGGCTCGTAATTGAGCCACCCATAACTACCTATAGCTATATGTGCATCCAACGTCATCAATCCGCCAATCCACTGGCTACTCCTCCTCTCCTGTAGGCATTACGTAGGCTATGGTAGAGGTAGAGGCCTCTCCACGTCATCTCTCCGATACTATGGGAAGGATGGAGGAATATCTTGTACAAGCCCAAACTATTGTCGGACCCTATCTACCGGGATCATCTCATCCTCCCCGACACGGTGACCCTGTATCCACCTCTCTAGCTGGAGCTCAGCTAGCTCCTCATGCATGTGCCTATATGAGGGGAATCCCACATATGGCCTCTAGATAATGTCCACTCCGACAACCCCTCCAACAACTACTAAAAATGGGCCACATCATATGTCGGCCTATCTCGACCTCCACTCTCCTACAACCGACACCCATCTCTTGTATCCTAACCGCACACATCTTGGTGGGAATGCATTTTCTCGGGGCATCCCTATAGGTCAAACACAGACTATGTGCTCGTAGGCCCAACAATATATCATAAATGTACAACACATGCTAAATGTATGCAATCGCCAATATGCCCACAACTCTCTGTATAGCTATACCAAGAATGTTGGTGCCTAAGCAAACACATCTCATGCACCATCATATCATGGAGCACCCCCATTAGTGATTGGGGAAAGCATCCACCCTCTACATCTAGCAGTGCATAGCAGTACACTGCCTCCATTAATTAAACCACTAGCCTCATCTCATTTGGATGGGCTAGGTACATCTCGCCATAGCTCAAAATGGCGCTATGGAATCATAGCTCTACCACCCCCTCACCAAAAATTTCTTGATCAACTCCTCTGAGGCCTCGGAGGAGATAGAGTACACCTAGGCCCCCAATATGGGTAACCATAAAATTAGGAGCACGTCCTCCAGGGTGATAATCATCTCACCCATTGGAAGGTGGAACGTGTTGGTCATGGAGTCTCATTTATCGATGAGTGTGACCATTAAACTAGGCTACCAAACAACATGTCGGTAGTGCCTTATACCACTCAAGCCCACTACCTCCACGTGCTGTAGCTCCAAAGGGCTCACTAAGCTATGCAATGTCACCAGTAGCGATGGAACCCTATCCCACATATGTAACTGTGATCTCCCCTGCATCCAATCCATGCACAACATTAATCTACATTTACCATGACCATATTCACCAATTATCATTACCCTCCACCCTATTTTTACTTTACCCATCTCAACTACCTGGCCCACATCCCTCTTGGACCCTTGTGCCCAAAATCCCGACCGGTGTTGGTTCATCCTAACCAACTCCGGTCACCCTTAAACCGGCATCGGTCACCTATTTGGTGATTGATACCGGTTCCTTTTTACTCGACCATGGTTACCACTTAACCAAAGATCGACCACCGTTGGTGACCGATCCGATTCTACCCAACCAACGCCACCAAGCTTTACCGACATTGGTCACTATCACGTAAAAATCATGACTTCCCAAACCCCACTTTTTTATAACCCTCCCCTACCCCTTTTACCCCACATATAATGACCTAAACTCCCCTTAGACCCTTACTCACCCCACCTATACAATTTTCTAACCTCCCCCTCTTTTTGGCCTTATTCCCCCATACCCGATTTAAATTTTTCCCACCCACAACATACAAAAAACCCACAAAACCCTACAAATAACAACTATCACAACCTCTACTCTATCTAATTAACACTATAGAGTTAGGTGCTTACCTCATTGCGTTGCCTCCGTATCGGTGGCACGTTTGGCCATTGTGCCGGTGGTCCGCTTCGATCCCTCTCTAGCCTCTACCATCACCGAATATCTACCCGCAACCTCCGACCAATAAAATCTCTCACCTTGATCCCGTGGACCCGCTACTCACCAACCCAACCCTCATCAAATCACACTGCCAGCTCGCTGTTCCATTTTGTCCGAACACTTTTCTCTCTTTTCTCTCTTTTTTGTCATTTTCTCTCTTCTAACAATAACAAATGAATCATAAAAACGTGGATTTTTTTGGTTTTTATACAAAACCTAACTTAACCGATGTTGATTCCCCTCGACCGACATCGGTCTCATGCCCTACCTCACCTTCGTCAGTTTTCCTATACCGAGGTCAGTTATCCATGACCGCCATTAGTCAACCTAACCTACACATTTCCCTACTTTTCCATTTTACTTCACCCTTTACCTTGATCCTTTACCCCACCCCACCTGTACCCAACCTATTTACCTTACCTTTCCGACCTCCTCACTTACCTGCCTACTCTTGTCCTCCTTTGGGGACTCGTTATTTTACCCATACCTTGGCCTTACCCATGTTGTGACCTAGATATTTGGACTTGGACCATCACTAGTGACCTTTGACCTCATGTGTTTGCTATACCTTGCGGCACTGTTACCTGTGTTGATTGACCTAATGACCTTACCTAGCCTATTTCCATGACCGTTTATCCTGACCCTACCTTTGGTGTACCAACATACCTAAACATTCCTACACCTAACCTACATTGTGTTTCTTGACCATATCCTATACCTAGATACCGAATTCATTTCAACTTTGTTTGGATAAACCTAGACGATGTAGAATTTACTTGCTCTTCAACCCGATAGCGTGTTATAGTTTATACGTGTGCGTGCATTTAACTATTGCCACTTGTGACCACGACCCATTACCTATATTTCCGTGTAGACCTTTCACCCTTTTTCCCCGTGTAACCACTTGCCTTTTCCTCACCTTTACCTTTTATCAAACCACTCACCGCTTCAGCGTGCTACCTCGCCTCGGTTCTGGTTTGGGGATCACCTTCACCCACACATGGGGCAACCACATCTTATTTTTTTAGCATTGCTTACCAATACATGCTACGCAAAAAAAAAGGGCAAAATGTAGACACTAAAATTAGGTCACACTCCCCTTTTGTCCCTCGACATATAAGCACCCTTTATTACATTTACCTAGCCATGACCCCCTTCACCCCACTAATATTAATTTAATTAATTTAATTAAATTAATGCATTATCCTCACTATATTTATTATTTAAATATCTTATTTGAATAATATCCCCACATACAGTTCACTTAGACACCTCACCAAGCCAACTCAACCTAATACCTATTCTTAGCAAGTTCCCATAACTAACTAAGACTTACCCAAACCCTAAAAATCAATGCCTACATTCCCTCTAACCACATTCCCACATGCTCACAAAAATCTCCCGACCAAATCCATGGGATAATGACATGAGATCCAAGGAATTCGGAGGATCTCCTAGTTTAGTAAACCTAGGAAATCCCGCCTTGACCGACGTCGATTACCCCTAATCTTGTCACCAATTAAGCTGGACCACCATCGGTTACCCCTTTTAACCCCTAAACTACCTCATTCTCAAGGTTGGAAAATATTGGGAGAAAGTTGACGAGCAAGAACACATCTAAGATAGATAACGCATCTTTAGGGAGCCAATTCCAAAGTGAAAACTCATATCCGGGGGGAGATTGAGCATCTTCTCTTGCATAGCCATCCTAGCCATGATCTAATCTATCCAAGCAAAGAGGAGTGTACATGCAGCCCATACAAAAGATTTTCTTCAGTTGGTGATCGGTTCTGAACCTTCAAACCCATCATCAAGCACCTCCATCCCTCACACAAAAATGTTCAAGAATGAAATCCAAGTAAGTACAACATCATACTTTCTGGTTATTTCATTTTATCATCAATTGTTTATCTTGCTCCCTATTCAGCTTCTCCAAATTTTCACCTCCGTATACCCACTGAAACCTCGCAAAATCCTACTCTAGTCACCCAATAACTCGTCCCGACCAACCAAAGTCATTTGTGTAATCACAAAGGAGACCCCAACTTGTTCTGTGACATTTCTAGATCTGACAGTAACTGGCACCGGTTACACCTAACCGCCGTTGGTCACCCCTGACCGACACCGGTCTCTATGTTTTCCCACACAAGCTTGAATAGAGACTTACCCACATAATTTTATCTCACCCTCTTTCACCTATGATCTACCCGAGACCCTTTATCAGACCTGCAGAGACCCAGAACCAATCATTTGACCTTTGGATTCTATTCTAGCTTAGCCTGTTAGATTAAATCTATTTCTTATTGTGTTTTTAATTGAGATACCTAAATCATTTTAAAATAACAATAGGATTTACTTTGTTTACAACATTTAATTGTTTAAAACAGTGGAATGACAGTCATCTAGGAAGTATCACACTTCTCGGATCTAGCATACACTAGGCGAGTCACTTTGCTATATTGTTTAATTCCTTCTGGTGGTCTTGTTTTCATTACAGGTAGTTCCTCCTAGCCAAAAGGAAGCTCTCACAATCAACTGTGGATTCGGAAGTCATATGCGTGCAACAACCCATCAACCGACATTTGAACAGGTATTCCTCCTACGCCCGTTACCCTATCTATTTTGTCAACACTTCAAAGAAACAATCTAAGAAAAAGGTGAAACACTACGAGGCCCAAATCACTACATAGGTATCGACATGAAAACTTGGTATAGGCATAGAGTGCAGTCACGGGATAGGTCCCCTTAATAAATGGAGTAGTGGGACGAGTCTGGAGACATATACATGAGCCGAGGCCGATGGCACCTCCGCATGGACCGTACTCAATGGCTAGATTAAGGGATGCCATGGGTGAGGCCTGATACTATGAGGATCACTTGATGGCCGCAGGGATAGACATCCCATCTAATGCAGAGTATAGAGCACAACATGCCTTGAGTGAGAGGACTAGGTCCCACACTCATAGTGTGGAGAATACAGGGGCCAACAAGCCCGGATGTAGGAGCATGACAAGGCCACGAGTGTGTACGGAGGCCGCTCTAGGTGAGGGGCCATCAGAGGTTAGACCAAGGCCTATAGTAGGTGGTGAGGTGGTTCTTTAGGTGCTTTGCACTGAGAAACAGAGGAGGAGTAAGGGGAGACATGTTTAGACATCCGATGGGCAGATGATTGATATCATCATTTTGATGACATTTTGATATATACCAGCCTGCGTGTCGATGATGGTGAGGTCAGTACATGAGATTTTTGAGATTTTGTATATGATACCAGCTTGCGTGCCGAAGATATTGAGACACTGTATTTGAGATATTTGTATGGATTCGGCATCTGAGTATACATTGTATGGACACACAGATTTTGATGATCTATATATATAGAGAGAGAGATGATGATGTTTATGGTATGATGTTAGACTGATGTATATGATTTCTTGTTATGATTTTTACATGTGATGGAAACTAGGTACTTTAGGCATGGATGGAGTCAGGTTGGTTTAGGAATGGATGGAGTCAAGTTGGTTTAGGCATGGATGGAGTCAAGCTGGTTTAATCATGGATGGAGTCAGGTTAGTTTAGGCATGGTAGAGTCAGGTCATAGGCATGGATAGAATTAATTTTTGGTGTTGATTTAAGGTCCAAGTTATTGGTAATAAAGGAAACAAATGGTGATGTATATGCATGTTATGGCTTAAATTTCCAAATATTTTCTATGTGTGGAAATATGAAATGATAAATTGGTGAATGTTATGATGATGTGTGGAAAAATGGTTGGTAGTTATGTTTGTTAATTGATGTGTGTTTGGTTTTATTTCCAGTTGTTGGTATAAATGGGAAACCAAGGTAGAATGTGAAATAGGAAAATGGGGGAAATTGGTTAGGGTAAAGAGTGGCGAGCTAACCTCTAAGGGCCCCATGCCCTCGGAGTGTTACCTACATAGTCCTAGTGAAAAGGGACCTCAGGCCGATGTAGTTATCCCTTAGACTAGGGAAGAATATGATGAGGTGGAGAGATAGGTTGGTAGGTTGTAAGCATGATCGAGTCTAGGTAAATTAGGCATGGTTGAGTCTAGGTAAATTAGGCATGGTTGAGTCGAGGTCAAGTAGGCATAGTGATGTTGGTGAAAGAGGAATTTAGAAAGTGTAGGTGTCGATGGTCTGGTCCTGTATAGGAAAATCAATAAGTAATGAAGAAGTTGAAATATAAGAGGAGGTAGGGGAGCCACCAAATTGATAAGGATCATAAAGGGTGGACTATACCACAGAAAGGCTTATGAACGTAAGACCCTAAAGGTATTGCATGATTGATTATTCGAAGGGTGAAGGAAGTCACTTAATCACAAAATTTTGCATTTGCGGAAAGTCCCTTGAGGTGGTAGGAAATGAGGGTGAAAAAGGTAATAAGGTAAAAATGGTTGGTGCAGTGTAACATGGTACAAAATGGATTACCCACGTGGCAAGAGACCCAAGATTCAATATAGACAAGTCCATGAAAAAAAAGTTGATATTTTTCTACTTTTTCTTTGTGACTTTGATAGACTGATCAATGCGGGAAGTTTATATAGGATGAGTATATTATCTCCTTGAGGTCTTCGTAAAGCTGATTGATGTAGGAAGCTTCAGAATATTTTATTTTATTTTTGTAAGAATAGTCTTTTTGAGACTATATGTAGTATGACAAGCTTTGTATAGCTATCCTTCAAGGGAGCAATCTATTTATAGTGGTGAATCAGAGAGAGATAGATGTCATTTTTGAGGGAGTCATCTTTTTTACTAGAAGTTTGACTCAAGGAGTTGAATCCCATTTGGAAGTTTATTTTTGGACTTTTAAATCATGGAAAAGACTATAGAGAAAATTTGGGTTGTTGGTGTAGGAGGCAAAACGGAGCATTCAGAGGGTAACGATGATGGAGGAGTATCAGGTGATGAACGACCATGGGATTCCATCTTTGGAAAAGATGAAAAGTATCCATGAGAATCATGCCATGAGTAGAGCCATGGTACTCATATTGAAGATAAGGCTAAAAGGTGACAAGTAATCACATGATTCTTGTTTAGTCGTTAGGGAAAATGGGAAATAAGAGGTGTAAACGACGCTCAAGGGACGAGCATGAAATGGGTAGAAAGTGATATAGGACTTGACGTCAACAATAGAATAGTTGAAGGTGTAAGGCATGGAGGGGCTCAAGTTCGAGGCTTACTGCCGCGAACAAAGATAAACGATAAGCACCTAATCCATAGGCGTGAGTCACGATGTATGGTCCAAGCCAATTAGGAGCAAATTTTCCCCGTTTACTTTTTTATTCCTTGGTTACATGTTGATTTTATTTCAAGACAAGGTCACCAACCTGAAAGGTTTGTTCATGGACACATTTTTCGTAGGCACGTTTGATAAGTTTTTGGTATATTGGGTTATGGTCAAGCGCATTGAGATGATGTGCATCTAATAACTCAAGTTACACTAAATGATCTTGGTGAAAGTCATCGTTGTTGAGAGTTTCTTGTAGTGAGATGTGAAGAGATGGAATTTAAACTTCTAGATGCAAGACCGCCTCGTACATCAGTAGACCAAAGAGAAAGGTGTGGCTATAGTCGACGTGCGAATACTAGTGTAGTAAGCCCACAAGGAAAAAGGAATGTGTATATACCAATCCTTCCTAGTATCGTTAAATAATTTCATAAGAATTTTTTTCAAGGTTTTATTAGTTAATTCTACTTGGCCATTTGCTTGTGGGTAATAAGGTGACGAGAAGCTGAGTTGAATTCCAAAAGCATTGCAAAGCTTTCGTAGGGTTTTATTTTTGAATTTCTTTCCGTTATTTGTGATGAGGCAGTGAGGAACACCAAAGCGACAAAGGATGTGATGGTTGATGAATTCACATATTTTCTCATCTTTTGTAGAAATGAGGGGGATGGATTCTACCCATTTAGTGTAATATTTAGTAGCGGTTATGATCCATTGATGGTATTGTGAAGAATGGGGATTGATCTTGCCGATAAGATCTAAATCCCATTGAGAAAAGGGCCAAAGGTCTCATGCTACCTGTAAGGCATGACTAGGTGTGTGATGAAGATTAGCATGTTGTTGGCATTTTACACAATGTTTGACATAATCACAATAGTCACAGTTTAGGGTTGGCCAATAATAGCCAAGGAAAAGAATGTATTTTACGACAACTAAACCACTAAAGTGGCCTCCACAAATTCCATCGTGAACTTCCTTGATGGTGTAGGGAATTTCAGAACTTGTAAGGCATCGTAAGAGAATACCATCAAAGTCATGCTTATAAAGGAGACCACCCATGATGACATAACGAGAGAAACTTTTAAGAAAGACATGTTGTCCATTACGAGTGAGATTAGTGGGTAGAATGGAAAGGGAAAGATAGTCTGTAAATTTCTTGTACCAAAGGTCACAAGGGTCAGTGTGCTTCGATGTAGTAAACCTCATGAGGTAAATAAGAGGGTGATTGAATCCTTTGTATTGTGACAAATATTTTAGATTTGGCATGTAAAGCGAGTATCTGAAAGCATGCCATTATATCCACAAACTTATTGGTAGAATGTGGGGTGGTTTGAATTTCGTAACGGTTAAAGGTGGTCAAAAGTATGTCTATGTGATGCTTATAATTTTAAAGTATCTCATTATGACACTAGTATATACCATTAACTTGGTTTATAACCAGTTTGTAAATCATCAAAGATATTGATTGACTATACATCTAAGGCATAAGTAGCACGGAGACCCGGTCTGAGTGCTTCATATTTGGCGGTATTGTTTGTACAATCAAAATAAAGCTTGAAAGAGAAATGCATAGGTTCACCATTAAGAGGAATGAGGATAACACAAGCCCCAACCCCACGCCGACACTTGGATCCATAGAAGACGAGTGTCATTTGGTAAGAGGTTTCATCTAAGTAGAGGGTAGCTATGGATTCATTTGGGAAATCAAAGTTAGAGGGTTGATTCCTTGAAAGGGGCGTCTTCTAGTTGGTAAGCGATAGCTTGTCCCTTGATGAACTTCGATGAATAAATTCAAGGTCAAAGTAAAAATAAGTATAATCCAATGCGCGACACATTGATGTTGATAGGGTTTTACATACATATATTGTAAGGGGTCGTATTAGTAATAAAAAGGTTTTGTGGTTGAGCGGTAATGGCGGAGTTTGGTGGTGATGAAAACTAAGGCTAAGCGAGTTTTTCGACGCGTCGGTATATCTAGTTTCGTAGTCCATAAGGGTACAACTTATGTAATAAACTACTTGCTCTCTGTGTTTCTCATCGCGATGAGTGAGCATGACACCTAAAGAATGGTCAATAGCAGAAATATATAGGTAAAAGGGTTGGTCATCCTTAGGAGGAATGAGCACTGGTGGTTGAAGAAGGTATTGTTTTAAGGCTTCAAATGCTTTATGGCATTCATCATCCCATTTGAATGAAACATCCTTCTTGAGAAGATGATGGAATGGTTGACAACGGTCGAAAAGTTGTGAGATAAAATGACGAATGGATTGCAAATTTCCTTGTAGTATTTGAAGTTGATGGAGATTAGTAGGCGAAGGAATTTCTAGAATATCCTTTACTTTAGCAGGATCGACTTCTATTCCACATAAAGAAATGATGAAACCAAGGAGTTTTCTGAGAGAGTACCACAAAGAAGAACTTCTTTGGTTGAAGATGGACATAATACTTGATGAGGTAGTCAAAGATGACCTTAAGGATAGTTAGTGATCAGCTCAATGTTTGGATTTGGTAAGAAGATCATCTATGTAATCTTCCAATATGTGATGCATGATGTCATGGAAGATGTAAGTCATGGCTTGCTAGTAACTAGCACCAGCATTTTTAAGGCCAAAAGGCATAACTTGATAGTAGAAGGTCCCCCAAGGGGTGATGAAGGAAGTCTTTTGTTGATCTTCTAGAGCAAGTAATATTTGATTATAACCCAAAAAACCATCCATGAGTGATAACATTTCATGGTTGGTGGTGAGATCAACTAGTTGGTCAATGCCTGGTAGGGGAAAATCATCTTTAGGACAAGCTAGGTTGAGATCACGGAAGTTTGTGTAAATGTGGAGTCCCCCTGTCACCTTTGTGACAAGAATGATGTTAGAAATCCATTAGGGATAATCAATGGGTAGGATGAAGGAAACTGAGAGAAGGCACTAAAGCTCTTCTTTGACCAGAAGAACAATGCGAGGATGCATTTTCCATAGCTTTTGTTTGATGGGTTTGGCATTAGGAATGGTTACAATAATGTGGATCACAATTTTGGGTCTATCCGGGAATATCGGCATAGGACTAGGTAAAAACATTGCTATGTCCCCAATGGAAAGAGGTGAAAGCTTCTGCTCGAGAAGCATCTAAAGATTGGCCTATCTTTAGAATGTGTGGGTCATCCTGAGTGTTAATGTTAATTTCAATGGTTGATTCGTTCAACATGGTTTGCATCTCAAAAGGTAACGATCAGTGAATATAATAATCTTCCGCACCCACGTAGGTGAGGATGGACTCATTGTCCTGATATTGAATGACATTAATAGAAGGTGTATCATCATCAATCATGTCAGGATATAAGAATGGGAGAGAAGAGGGAGCCTTGCCAACATGTTGATAGGTCAGAGGTCCCAGAGAAATTGTGTTTACGATTTTTTTTAGGAGGAATAGATTCGAGATCTATGGACTCCATGGGTGAAGATGGTGACGTTGGTGAATGGGGTGGAGATGGGTTGTCTTCCTCAATGAGGTTGATGTGAGCCTTCTTGGGAGGTGTTGCGGCAAAGCCAATGCCACTAAGGTCATTGTGTTTATGGGTGGTACAAGAAATGACATTATGATGACCCCTGTTCGTAAAAACCAAAGAAAAATCCTTTCCATGCGCAACGGTAAAGGAAAGTGTGAGCGAAGCGGTGGTTATTAAGGGAGTGTAAGTTAAATGAAAATGATCATGTTTGGGATGGAGGTTTGGGTTTATAAGTGGCAATATCAAATCCCCCATACCATTATATTAGTGCGAAGGTGGGGAGGATCATAAGGAAAAACCTCACCTACGAGGTAGTCATCACTAGGGTGTTGATGCGGTACCCATACTCTTGCGGAGTAAGGAATGTGTCGATATTATATAGGTGGTAATCCCATAGAGTGAGGCATTAAAAAACTCCTTATAAGGGATGAGTAGTTGATATGAGGGTAGTGGGGATAGATGACTCACTAGATGATTGGAAAGCGGGTGAGTCGTGCACAGAGCTTATGGCGGTAGTAGGAATAGCGAGGGTTAGATGTGGGAGTGGCAATGGAGGGCTTAGTGGATGGGCTTGTGGGTGAAGGTGAAGTGGGGGTAGTGATAGATGCCTTGACTAGTACAAGTACATCGTTGGGCTGATATAGCATGTTACAGGTCTTAAAAGGTGATGGGTCAACCAGGATGGTGTAGTTATGTCCTTCATGTTCAAATTTGAGGTAATGGTGTAAAGTCAAAGGGACACAACCCATGACGCAGATCCAAGGTTGGCCAAGAAATAGATTATACTAGAACTCCCCTTCTAGGGCATGGAATAGTTCCTGGATATTACAAAGACCTATGCAGACATGGAGAATGACGGTATCGAGGGTAGAGGTCACGGCGTCATTGAAGGAGAACATCATAACTGGGTTACCATGCATGAAATTGGTAGGTATGCACATTTGGTTGTATGCATGGGAGGAGATGATGTTAATACTAGCACCACCATCAATCATAATGCATCATATGCATATATTATTGATATAGATGGAGATGAAAAGAGTGGGATTGGGGTCATCAGATTGGAAGGGAGTGATCTCTTCATCCGAAAAGATGAGGGCGGCTACTTAGCAAGTAGGTGGAGGTGTAGAAGAAGGTGATAACTTAGTGAGAGAGGATATGTGATGAGGGGTAATGATGGAGGCTACGGGCGTGGGGTCATTTGGTAAAAACTCAATAGATTGAAGGACCTCCATGAGGGCTTGATAATGTAACTCGAGTTTTGGATGAGGTCATATCAAGACATTTTGAGGGAGGATTGGTGCATGTTTTAGCATTGTGTAATATGTGACCCCATCAAAAATAGGATATGTAGGACCTCGAATGGTGACTTTTGGTGTGGGTACAAATGGTATGTTGGGTACAAGGTTGGTTGACGGGCTAGTTGCCTTTTTCCTTGACTTTGTCTTTCTCGGGCATGGGTGGTAATGTGGATCATTTTAATATGAGGGGAGGTGGATGGAGAAGGTGTGTCATGGAAGGTATAATGACATGTAGGGAAAAATACTAGCGGTGGATAAGATCCTTGTGAAATGAGTATAACACACTGACATTTAGGTGGGGGTTTGGCGAGATCTCTTATGCAGACCATGTTGATTTCGAATTTTGGGGTGGATAAAAGGGTTGCGAGGTGGAGATATTGGTCACCGAGTAAGTAATGGAAGAATATTAGAGGAGATTGACGAAGGAAAAATGGGGTCCTCATCAAGAAGATCGTCGTTGTCAAAATTTTCTTCGAGGAGGACATAATTGGATAAGAGCGGTTTTTAAAGCCTTACGAGTTCTCTACATCATGTCTGGCACATGATGGTACGTAAAAATTTTAGTTTTGTCAAATGCTTTTGGTTTGGGTTTGATAGGGTGGTAAGGTCTAAGAGGTGGTAATGTGATGACAGAGGTTTGGGTTTAAGCGGGTTTGGCTAGGGTAATGGCATACGACCCCACCAACGGATCACAGTGTGAGGTGAGTGTGGGCTTGGGTGGAATAATGGGTGACTACGGCATGAGAGGTGTCATAGGTGAGGGGTCTTGAAGAGGGGTAGGTCGATAATCAGTTTGGGGAATGGTACTGTCTTAGGCTTGGGTTGCCCCTTCTTTTGTAAGGGAGAAATAAATGAAATGGTAATGGGGGAAAGAGTACATGACATAGATGGAAATGGAGATGGTGGGAGGGGGTGAAATACCCATGGGGATAATCAAAGAGTAGTAGCGGTCACCTTTGGAAGGGATTGTGTGGAAGGTGTGAGTGGAAGAGAGGGGAGTGTCATGGGTAGTGAAGAGAAGTTATGGAAGGTAGTGGTGGTATGTGTGGTAAGAAGGTCATAGGTGATGATATGGGTTGTGTGGCTTGTTTGGGTAGATTAGAGGGTCATGATGAGGAGGTGGGCTATTGCATTCTTGGTTTACCAATGGAAGAAGGTTGCTTGACTAGGGTCGAGGGGTGAGGTCCTAGGATGGACGGAAGGGGTGAAGGTGACAATGGTGTGGTAGGTGAGGTTAGTGTATGAAGCCTAATAGGTTGTGTCTTAATTTTAGGCACATGAATGAATTTAGTGTTAGGTTGGGAAGATGTGGCTAAATCTAATTTTACGGGTGGATGAGTAAGGTTCTATGTCGACATGAACCCTAAGGTAGTGATGGGTTTAGGTAAGGTAGTTGATATGGGCATGGATAGGTGTTTGGGTATAGGTGTGTGTTGGATTATGGGAAATGACATGGAAGGTGTTCCAATAGTCATGGTTGTGTTTGTTTTGGTCACTTGAAACACTTTTGGATATATTGTGGAGGTGTTGATGAGTGACAACTCCATTTGGATTGAAGCGAGAAGTAGAAGATGTCCCCAAAGCAAGGCTCTATCAACATAATCCAGAAATCGACTAAGTGTCAAAATGGTATTGTTTGTAAGCGGGGCCGATGTGGATCGAGTAATAATCCCCATAAAATATGTTCGAGAAATAGGGAAATGGTTAGCTTCAGACTCTGTGGGTAAGAGAGCCAAAAGCAGGTTAGTAGGATCTAGGAAGACCGACGGAGAATGGTCACCTAAAGGAAATTATGTTTCTAAAGGATCCTTTAAGGGTAAAGGAGATGATGGGAAAGATGAGGTAGACTCTCCTTGCAATGGTGTAGGGAGTGGACATGTGTCCCCTATGGGTAGGAGAGGTGCTACTAATGACTTCTCAGTAATTTGAGAGGCAAGAGGTGGAGTGCTAATTATGGGCTCTTTCATGGGTGAAGGAGAAAATGAAGGGGGTTCCTCTGTGGGTGGAGGAGTAGATGAAATAGGTTCCTATGTAGGTAGGGAAGTTCGATCTAGTATTTCATCTAGAGAAAAGATAGGGAACGATTGGGGAGAAAATAGTGTGGACCTCACGGACATTGCTATCATTAGTAAAGCATCACCAGTTTGGTTGGAAGATAGGGAATGATTAGGGAACGGTTTTTTTTGAAGATATGTAGGTTTTAGTTGGTGGTGCATTTGGGTTATCCAAGACTAGATCCACGTTGTCTAACATTTCTTAGACGATATTCTTGAAGGTGATGCGATTACAATTGCTATGACCTTTGACATGAGATAGTGTTAAAAGTTATGTTCTTTATACCACGCAGTGTGGGGTGATTAGGGTCAAAACCAAAGTGTGTTGTTTTATAGGTGGAAGGGTAATGGCATCGGCCTTAATAATTTTTTTCCAAAACTCTGAAGAATATGGTTCCCCTATTGGGGTGTACTTTTGATGTTCTCGTCTGAACTAGAAAGTTTGGATGGGAGAGAGATTATAAGAAGGTTTTTCTTGGTTTGATGGGTGAGAGGGTCTAGCCTTGAGAACCATGATGCTTGACAGATCCTTTGGATTTTGAATAGTTATTCTGGGGTTTCAAAGATGAAGAAGCATCATTCGATTTGAACGTGGTGTTTTTGTTACGTAGCTGAATTTTCTTCTCTTTGGTAGCACGAATATCTAATTTTCATGCCATGGTGAATGCCTTGTCAAAGGTGTGGAAGGTATGGACCTGTATGGTTGGTGAAATTTGTCTAGTGCAAGACTGAGTAAACATCTCTATGAGCTCAGTTTGAGGTAATTAAAATGTGATATGGTTAATTAGGTTGTGCCAATGAGCAAAAAGTCATGATAGACTTGTCGTCATACTATTGAGTGGAATAGAGATCACCATGGTGAATTTATTGACAATATTGATTAAAAAGTGGTATAAGAAGGTGTGAGATACTTGATTAAATGAGCAGATGGAATGTCTTGGTAGCCCATTGTACCGGTCTAATATAGGCCATGTCGGGGACATCGGGAAGGTCCGTAGGAGTAAAACGTCATCATGGGAAATCAGGTAACACCCATGTTTGAAGAACCGTAAATGTTGCTATGGGTCTTCTTTACTATTGAAGTGGTTGAATTGGAATGGATGGATGAATGAGATCACTACAAATTTCATCAGAGGTGAGAAAATTGCTTGATCTCGAAAATTGATGCTTCTAGTGTTTGCATCCTTTCCATTATTAATTTGATGAGGTCATTGGTAGGTTGTGATAGATTGGTGCCTCTTGTGGTGTAAGAGGGCTGGTACTAAACATGTGATGTTGGTGGCATTTCAGTGTATGGTGATGCCGAATAGGAAGGTTGAGAATGGGGGACCGACATGGAGGGCATATACCCAGAATGAATGAAGCACAAGATAGGGGGTTCTTGATAATATGTATATGTAGGTGTGGCAATTGAAGTGACCCTAGTAGTGATTGGGGAAAATATCATGCGGGATGGAGAGGACAAGATTTTGGAATGGGGTAAGGGTCACCGACACCATGGGTGATTATGTTACAATTGGTATATGTGAGATAATGGGTGTGGATGGGGTTATGCTCTCGGGTGGTTAATGAAGGAACAAATGATATTACGGATGCGATCGGTATTGCGAGACGCAATGGTCATAGCAGTGCGGGCTGAGCTGCGAAACCACCGGGGTAAAAGCAGGTGAAGGTAATACCGAACTAGTAGGGGCTGATGCGGAGTGGGGACAAGGGAAAAAGAGATGGATACGAGCATGCCATATATCAACTGACTTGAGAAATCCCGAGTGGATCAGTAGGAAAGATAAAATTATAAGGCTTTGAGATTCTATCTCGAGGAGTCATGCAAACTCCTCATTGCCTATAGAAATGGTGGTAGGAGAGGTAAGATCCATGGGTGACAGGATAGAAGGTGGTGAGGTACTAGGTGTGAATGGTTAACAAATGACTGATGTGGAATATAAGAGTGTTAGATTGGCTACGATTCAACACCATGATAATAAGGGTGGACTGGTAAGACTGTATTATGTAAATGACACAAAAAATAACAAGAATAGAGAAAATGAGGTTTGGGAGGGTGAAGTCGGTTAAGGTTTGGATTTTGAAAACCAAAAAAGAAGAAAAGCTGACAAACAAGCCGACCGGTGATGGTTAATGGGGAATTGAGGTTGGTCACAGCTAATCTTTGATTCTTATGGAAAAACACCGATTTGGAAAGTGAAACAGAACTAATGAATGTGTAACAGAAAAATGTGTATAATAGAAATATCAACAAAGGGGAATAGGATAGTGCCATGAGGGCCAAAAACATAATAGAAGGAGTGATGAAGGCGGAGTAACTCCTCTAAACCTAGAGTCACCCTCTCTCGTGCTCTGCTCCACCCTCTCAGCCTGTAGGATCTCCTGGGTGTCATGCCACTCAGGATCACTCTCATCCCCGCACTTTGTCTCACCGATCTCCATGTCCTCTATCTCCTCCTTGGTCTCTCCCCCAGGTCAAATCCTCAAACTCGAGTCCATGTCAATGAGCTCATCATTCTTATGAACGGGACTGGTGGCAATCCAAAGTAAGGGTGCCTGAGGAGCACCAGCTCTCCCTCGTGCACATACCACCATCATGGCTACAATAGGAGTACCTCTAGGACCTCCTTGAGCCTCACAGATAGATCTATACACTAGCACCACCAGAGGAAGCATGTCACTATAGGGGAGGCCAAACTACTGTGGAACTCTGTCAAAGGGGTGTATCTCCAACTTCCCGCCCTGTCTATCAACTCGTTGGTGGTCTGGCAGGAAATCAGTGTAACGGTCTCCTCTCCCCATACCCCTGCCATGGCCTAATAAGGAGTGGCCTCCATGTCTTCGATGAGTTAGGAAACCACCGGCTGGTCGGGTGCTCTGAGAACTGTCATCCCCATCCACCTTGCTGCCTTGATAGCCCCGGGATCCTACACCTCTACACCTCTCCCATATGGGATAATGTGCTCATACACCCAACTCATGACAAGAGTTGGATGGATTAGTGACTATCCCTATAAACGGACTACCCTGTATAAGTCATGATAGGTAGTCCTAAGGATATCTTCTCCATAGGCATAGACACGTCCATTGCCCTCAATCTATGTAGTAATGGGAGCCCACCAATATAAGAGGGTGTCCCCTCCCTTATCCCCAATCACTATGGATGTAAGGATGCACATGATGGCCTTGTGAAGCAAGGGAATGTCTGACTCAATAATAGAGTGGATCCTCACACCCTTCTTTGACCCCATCGATACAACCACATCTCCCATGTAGGTGGCCCACTGAACCACTTGTGATCTAGATACAACTGTCTTAAGAGACAACTACTGCCCAAGGATTGGAACCCCCAATATACGGTAAACGTCCTCCAGGGTGATAAACCACTCACCCCCAACTCCTAAAGAATCGGAAGGTGTTCTGATCCACATCCCAATATGAGAACAAGTCACACAATATGTGACTAGCAGGTGCAACATGAGGAACCTATGCAATCCTCCATATACCAGCCCTCTGGAGAGTATCCCACTCTGCCTGGGAGAGTGCCTCCAACACTGCCGAGAGCCAATCACACTCCCTCTCCCAGCTCCATCTAATGTACTCCTCCTTCTTCTACATACACCCAAAAACACGCAAAAAGGAGTAAGTTAGTATCAAAATTGCATTGGAAAAACTATTAAGAACATGCAAGAATGCTAAAAATGCAAAAACAAGTTAAGTAAAGTGTTGTTTTGACACTCTGTAATGGACTCGCCATATATACAGGTGGTGGTTCCATAACCGCTCTTCTAAGGCAGCAGCCTCTTAACTACCACCTGCTCAGGGCGGCGGTCTTGTCCCATGAGTTCAAACGGGTCATGTGCCCTAAAAATGCTCAAAAATGCAAAAATTGACCATTTTAACTAAAACAAAAGCCTACCCATTAGGCGCCCCCCCTAAGTGACCCTATTAACACTAGCATTTCTAAAAATGACCCCCAAGACAAAGATTTTGACATTTTAACATTTTGGGTGCAAAAATGGTAAATCGAGAAGAACTAACCTGAGATCTCGCGGGTCGACATTCTACTCTCTCGAGGCATGATTGCTATCTCACCATGAACGTTTTGACTATACTCTCGTCGAAAACCATCACCATGGGTCCCAGAGCTCAAAAACTATCAAATCAACATGCACAAATGAATAGGAAAATGAGCCCATTATATATATATATATATATATATATATATATATATATATAGTGTTTTGACTCATTTTTTTGAATGCCCCTTTCGCGCAGTTTGGAGCGCCGACGGAGGTAAGTTCTTATCCCCATGCAAATGGTAAGTCCTCATTTCATATTAATTTAGTATTTATTTTCTCGACTTATTTTATCTATCTACACTTGAGTCCTCTTTTCATTTTGCAGGTAGAGGAATTTAGATAGGCGTCATTTCAACACACGAGCGTGTTAGGTATAATTTCTAGCTTCCCGTTTTGGGACCGCCATACTCGGACCCACCATTTTATGCCTCTTCATGGCTAAAACACTTCTCCAAGGGAGTAATATGTACGTACCCAAAATTCTAGGTACTTGCACCACCTAACGATGTTACACATACCCCAATGATGATACAGTCACATCGTAAGGTGTTCGAGGATCCAACAAAGGTCACAAAGTATATGTTAGCATCCCAAATGCTTTATCCAAATCCCTTGTGCTTTGTTTTATCCATTTCCCCCTTTTCTTGGGTTTTGACCTTCAGTAATGAAACCACCACCCTGCCAGGGTGGCGGTCTCGTGATCGCCGCCCTGCTTAGGGCGGCGGTCCTTCACGCATTCTCCAGCATGTTCCTTTGATCACGACTTGCATGAATTTTCAACATTTACCAGCTTTTCTCAACCGCCTTAGCTTGTATTTATGTTTTTGGTTCCCTGTAATAGTGTTTCTCCATTGTTTAATGGTAAAAGAGTTCCATTCCAAGTTACCCTTTGGTGAATGGGAATTCTATAAATAGTTGGTTTGTTTTCAAACAAATGGCCCCTCATCCTCTCAATTCTCTTGTTCATTTTTTCAATTTCTTGCTTAGAATTTTGTTAGTTTTAGGTTTTGCTTCCATTGTTGGCACTTTGGAGGTCATATCATCTTCTTGTTTCAAGTCTTGTTTCATTGCTGCTGCATATAGTCAGTTTAAAACATAGAATAACTTCATTTCTAGACTAGAATCCATTAAAGTTGTAGGTTTTGTTTTGTCACAAGGATAATTTCTGAAACTCTCGGTACACTTGTGTTGTATTCCCATAATAAATCCTGCTAGGAATTGCATAGTCAAGCTCTGTTCACTTGCGTTATCCCTCTCCTACTCGCATTATATTCGGTCTATATCCAAAGCTGCCATTGTTTAATTGTTATCTTTTGTTGATACTATCATATACACACTTTCTGGATTCATGAGGACACGAAGGAACGAGGAGATCACACTGAGGGGATGAAATCACACACAACTAGATTTACCACTATTCTGTAAATGCCAGGTTTGAGCTATCAAAGTTCTAGTTACAACATATCAAATAGAGTAGTGAATTATTTCATTTCAGTCAAAAGCTTGTTCTTGGTATCGCCAAGGAAGCTGTGGGGATTGATAGTTTCTGAGAAACTGTGATTCATTCCTCACTTCTGAGGTAGGATCGAGAGCCTTTCAAATTAATATGTTTAGTTGCTTAGATATTTAGGATAAAATCATAATTGCATAGGCAAATAGCCATACTAGGCTACTTTGTTTGTTTTCATTTTGTCTTTAGATTAATTGTCCATTTTATAAATATACTAGAGTAGCTGCTCTTCAATTTCATTGAAATACGTCATTAAAAATACAAAAATAGCAGGATGCTTGCATAGTGTAAATACCTCTTTTGTAATCAATTTATTTAATGTTAGTTAGAGGTTGAATCATCTTTGTATGACAATCACAAGACCTAGAGAGCCTAGAGAATATATATTTGAACCTATAGTACCTCAACCAAATTTACCCATGACTTTAGCTGATATAGATTAGGACCTTAGGATATAAGTCTTTCGAGCCACAAAAACTTACAAGCAATTAGTGAGCAACTAAGAGGATTGAATATCGAAGATGACAAAGCTTACACATTCTGGTCAAACCATTTGAATTATAGATTGCCTTGATAAAACACCTGAATGACCATGCAAGGGCTCGAATGAGAACAAACATTTGGTTGCAATCCTTTGGTTCCGTAACCTAATGTAGGAGACCTCCTCATTGATATAGACATTTCCTTACGTATTCAAGTTGCTGAACACACTGTTAGGTACTTCGAGAAAATCATACAACTTCTAGTTCTAAACGTAGAAGTTGAAAAGGCATATGATTACTGGATAGTCAGAAGAAGGGGTTGATTCTTCACATGACCATAACAGGTCCACAATAACCACGCACTCATGATTGTGATCCCCAAGTCCCACAACCCAATAGGCCAACAAACCATCAAGATTTGACACCGGATTGCGAATGCTCGTGTTTAAATCCTCACCATCCCTCTCTAGATATTATAGTACAGATTCTCCGTATTAAACATGAAGCTAATCAATCCAATATTTTCTATGCTAGATGAGAAAACCACCCATAGCTAACCACAAAATCCACTAAAATGACCTATAACCATTTTATGACCTTGTTTGGAGATATATATAAAGTTCCCACATGTCGGTTCCCACGTATCCAACAACCAAGAAATAGGATCTTGGCAGAGCTCAACATTGATTGGAGCCTCCAAACAGCCATTATATCCAAACGAGCCATTACACCAATCCAAGTTAGGAGGGCCTTCTTCACCTTAGATTCACAGATTCCATTATTGCATGTTGAGGATTTAAGATTACCCGATTAGCTTATATATATCCATTCACATTCAACATTCACCGGCTGTCTCGACATGACCTCGGGAAGTCGGGTATGAGGAAAGGGTACTTGTAGATTCCCATGCTCGCTTGTCACTTTTCCATCGTACAAAATTGGTGAACCCGACGTGAACAAGTACACAATCTTCTGATTCAGAGTTAGATTTCTACTTGTTCTTCCAATTAATATACTTTTCATCTTTTCCACCCTTTTAGCCTTCACATCAGCTTCACCAAAAAAATTGGTGAACTCGACATGAAACAAACAATTCTTCCTTTTGTTATTTCTCTTATCCACCTTTGCTCTTTCCCATTAATCTGTGGGTATTCATATACCCCAGAATATGTCGGGATACAATGTATATGGTAGACCTCTCTCGGTCTCAAGTAAACTATAGCCTAACAAATAGGCAACCATCACCCTCGCTTTCTACATGGGCAGATAACTATTCAAGTGATTACTTGTCATCTCAAACTCCCCTCATAGAACTAGCTCTAGTTCTTCATTTTGAATCGACATCTAGAGCCATCGGGCTCTAATAATATGACATTTATTGGGGACTCTGCTTCATCTCCTTGGGTTTTGTTCGGACTGAGATCAACAGAGAGTCGACCCACTCCCCTTTTTGGATGAGGAATATTTAGCATGCTTCGCTAAAAGTGAACAATGCTTCTAAAGTATGTATCCACCTATAGGAAATTTAAAAATATAGTCGATACCCTATTCGAGGAGAACACCCCCATTCATCCACCTATGGGAAATACACTCGGTGAAGCTTGGAAGATTAACGACTAATTCATAGCTAGGTATCATACCCCTTACAACCTTAAGCTATACAACAAACACCCTTAAGACAATGCACCGCATCTTCGCCAATGGAGGTCATTTCAGCCTTAGGCCGAGAAGGTTAGAGGGATGGATCTTGCTCAAGAAAACCAAAATTCATATTTTGGGAAAACAGAATCCCCAACCCTCTACATCATCCAAGTCAGGTCAACCTCCTTACAAGAAGAAGCACGTTAGGCATGCCTCCTCAAAATCCTTATAGTTACCCACATCAAACGCCAACTAGGACAACATTTTCAAACACTGCTCTAGTTGAAAACATGACACCTCCCGGCTTGGCACCAAACAACCCGTACCAGAACAATGTTCCTCCTTATTTAAACATTTATTCAAAATCACCACAAGGAGACATGTTCTCTTCTCCTAGGATGTTTGTTCAACCATAGGGATTCCCTTATATCCCTACAAACGCATATGCTATGCCATATCAACAACCCATTCCACCTCAACCCCTCAACAAGCCCCATCGAAGGTTGAGGTCGATGCACGATAAGGGGACGTACTCGAATATTTAAAAGAGCCCCTAGACTTCACCATACAAAGCGGTATGCTTCCGAGACCTCTTCCCGATCTACCCAAATATGAAGCGGAAGGGGACCCAAATGCCATATGGGAAGTACTCCCTTGGGATGGGGTTGTCGTTAAAATATTCCCTATGACCATAGAAGGTATTTCCCTTGATTGGTATTGAAGAATACCTCGAAGCCTCGATACACTCATTTAAACAACTTGTGTCGAAATTCATCAAAGCTTTCGACATGAACAAATTATTAAGAACAGGAATCGGGGATATCTTGCAAATTAAACAAGAACATAATGAGTCCACTTTGCTCATTTTATTCAAAGATGGCGTACGCTTCTCTACATATTAGCAAGTGCTCTAAACATGGATCAAATGGAACTTTGTAATTTATTCCTTAATTCACTCAATAGAGATAAAGGAATAAGTCCAGAAGTTCACACTAAGAACTTACGATGAAGTACTCAAAGTGCTCTCCGAATCGACCAAGTAGTGATTACTAGTGGTCATAAGACATATGGGACAAACGGGAAATTAACCACTCCCAATCAAAACACTCATGAGCCTATCCCAATGCTTTGGGAACACTAATCAATGACCTAAGATCCTTAACAGAACCACGGGGTTACAACAGATGGAGTAAATAACCAAGCTAAAAGGGAAAATATTGTAAACATTTCGCTACATGTTAATAATCAACGAAATAAAAATTTTACCCCAACAATCAACATGGTGGAGTTTAATCATCCACCATGGCAACAACAACAACAACGACAAATCCAAACACAAAGTCCAAGTCAAAACTCACTGGATATCAGAGTCAAAACCAAAGGAAACAACCTCAAAATTTTAACTCTAACAACCAACAAATTTTATCAAAATTTTGGGCCACATCAGGTTTTAAATCAATAGCCTCGAAATTACAATCCCAATCTATATCATGGCTTCCACAAGATTCAAGGCCACAATACTAGGACTTTTCGTGAATACAATAAATTCATTCAGTGTTTGCCAAAAGATAAAAAAAAACTATTTATAGATATGTTTTTAGCAAGTTCTGTAGTACCCATGCCAAGTGCTTATGCAAGGGTAGTTTCCCCTCAAAATGTACCCCTCAAGATCTTCAATGACCCGCTCCCAACCTGTTCTAACAATAACAAGCTAGATTCTAATGGAACAAACAAAGGTGTCATAACAGGGAACAATGATCATGAAGCTTCAACTTCATTAAATCCACCAGTCGCACCCCATCTAGGAACTCGGCCTCAAACTAAGATAGTTGGTTTAGTGGAGTTAAACACCAAACTACCCATAGAAACCATAACAAGAACATGGGATTATGCTTCTCAACCCACTCCAAGTTATCCATTGGAACCGGACAACGATCAAACAAACATTGGTAAAACCATAGGCGCTATGATCTAATTAATGATTTAACCAAAACCTTCTCACACATATCCTTCTTGGATTTGTTAAAAAACTCTCTCACCCATAGGGCTACCCTCTTAGAAGCGTTAGGCCTTGGCCATTTAATCAACATCACTCCTCCTCTCGGAAATGCAAGTAAACCGTGTGGACTTTGACATTTATCTACCTGGGCAGCCGATAGGGATACAAAATTTATATTTGATATAAGCAAAATGCCAATGACGTTGAAATTGCACGAAGAGGTGACCCAACTTTACATTACAAGTTTGGGTCTACAATAATTATGTTAAACAGAAATGTTTGATGATGGGGCAAGTAGTTAATATAGTCCCCTTCACTTTTCTTCAAAAGTTAGGATATGGAGAGACAAACTGTTCCACGACGCGAAATACGCTAAGAGGTTATGATAGCCTCAAAGCTACTTCGATTGGAACCATAATTTTACCAGTCACTTTAGGACCTAAGACGGTCCTCATTGAGTTTTATATTATAGATCAGGAAACCAATTATAATATGATCCTTGGTCGGCCATGGATACACCGCATGAAGGCAATCCCTTCCACATTATTCCTAGAAATAATATTTCTACACTTAGGAAAAATGTTTGTGGCACAAGGTGACCCAAAACCCTTCGATATACACCTAGCTGATTTGAAGAAAAGATCGGGTATTTAGTCCGAGTTTGAACTTCCAAAGAAACTAGCTTGTCAAACCAACCAATTCACGACCAAAAGAAAATCGATACCCACCACCGAGTTGGAAATTACAAATGCAACCGAGGACATTCCAAAGACTAAAAATGAGACCAATTCTATAAAAGCATTTTCACTAGGGACTACCGCAAAAATGTCGAGTTACTTGGAGAAAGAATTACTATTCTCCTACCATTTGATTCCATGGGTATGGGACACACCCTAGGAATTGCTTCTCTTCCATCAGACAAAATTTTTATGGTAGAGGTAACCAAAGCAGAAGAAACAGATATGACAGATATCCCAACATCCATTTTTCCAAGCGAGTATTGGACTCTCCACTTCGATGGAGCTAGATGTCACTTTGGAGCTGGGGCATGAGTGATCTTTACCTCACCCGAAGGAAAGATCCTACCCTTCACCTTTAAATTAAACTTTGAATGTACAAACAATGGGGCTGAGTACGAAGCTCTCCTCCTTGGCCTCATCCTAGCTAAAAGAATGGGTGTTGACAACATTAGAGTACTAGGAGACTCACAATTGGTTGCAAACCAAGTCTCTGAGGTATATGAAACTAGAGCTGAGCACTTGCAGCTCTATAAAACAATAGTATTAGATCTAAGTAAGGGATTTAACTTCATATCAATTGAAGCAATCCCACGAGAACAAAACCTTCTCGTAGACTCGATAGCAACCTCAGCTTCCCGTTTCACCCCAAACAACTGAGTTGGAGGATACAAATTTCACGGTATCACTTCGTACCGAACCATTAGTGCGTAAAATACCAACAAACTCACTCCTGACTCATGGAGAAGCTGAGGATGATTTTTCTATTGTGGGTCACTTTGATGATGATAGAGTCACTCTCAAACATCTAAATGCCTATGCGGAGCTACACCTTACTCACCGTATAGTTGATCTTTCCCTAATACCACATTCCTCTTCCTACTTTGGAAATCCCATGGTAGAGTCTCCTCCACAGAAGGATCTCAATATCTACGAGATAGAAAATGGAGAAAGCTTGGAGCTACCTCTAGCCCCACCTGAATTTGAAGAAGGTAACGCTTCTTTGATAGAAGAAACCATTGACATAAACATTGGAACGGAGGAAGAACCAAGAATTTTGAAGTTGGGATCCTCGTTAACTCCGGAGGAAATAGAAATACACACCTAGGTCCTCAAAGAACATCAAAAGGATTTTGCATTTAATTATAAATAAATGATGGGCATTGCACCATAAGTCGTGGTACATAATCTCATCACTAAACCAGACATGCAAAGCCAATTAAACAGAAGTCAAGGCCAATGAAGCCAAAAGTGGCTCTTATGGTAAAAGAGGAAGTAATAAAACTTCTCCAAGTGGGATTCATCAAGCCCATTGACTATTTGCAATGGGTATCTAATATTGTCCCCGTCCCTAAAAAAGAATGGGAAGATACACAGTTTCATAGATTTTTAGGATATTAACAAAGCTTGTCCCAAGGATGACTTCCCAATACCATCCATTGATGTTATCATTGATGCAATAATGGATTATAGCTATTGTGCCTCATGGATGGGTTCTCGGGGTATAATCGATTAAAATATCTAAACAGGATCAAGCCAAAACTACATTTATAACTCCCGGGAACATATTGCTACGCTATCATGCCATTTGGTCTTAAGAACACCGGTGCTACGTATCAGCGGGCAATGACATATATACTCCATGATCTTATCCATAAAATTGTGGAATCCTATGTGGATGATTTGTTTGCCAAGGCTAAGAAGAACTGTGATAATCTAGAAGTACTCCATATCATCCTCTCATTACTAATTGAGTATGGCATCACATTAAATCCAGAGAAGTGTGTGTTTGGTGTGACAGGAGGTAAACTTCTGGGCCACATTATATCTTCACGAGGGATTGATGTTGATCCGACCAAAATACAGGTTGTTCTCAAAATTATCCCACCATCGACGAGTTTGGAATCGGTCATTTCTAGGGAAACTCAAAGTAAACCAAAGGTTCATCCCAGACTTAAGCTTTGCCATTCACCCAATCAAAAATCTACTCAAGAAAGATTATAGCGTCGATTGGAATGAAGAATGCAATGAGGCCTTCAAAGTAGTTAAGCACTTTTTGTTGTCATCACCCATGCTAATGTCTCCCAATCCAGATCACCCTTTGATCCTATACTCACAAGGCACTCATGTCTCGTTGGCTCGCATGCTAGCTCAAGAAGACAATGACAAACAAGAATGCACGATCTATTTCATTAGTTGAACGTTTCTTGATTATGAAACACGTTACACAGGAGGCATAGAGAGAATGCCTTTCCATAGTCTTTGCAACAAAATGTTTGAGACATTACATGTTAAATCAGGAAATAAGGATCATTGTAAAGATAGACCATTTACGAACATTTCTCACACAAGGATCTTTATCTAAAAAAGCTAGCCATTTCATAACCTTAATGGGAGAATTTGAGTTAACGTTCGTGAACCAAAAATCCGTTACGGGACAAATCATTACAGACTGGTTAGTTGATAATCCACGAGATGGAGGCGAGCTGGTAAATCTAGACTTTCCCAATGAGTGTGTATACTTCATCAAAACCAGGCCCCCATCTCTACATGTCCATGGTATACTAATATCATTAATTTTATCATAGACCATACATACCCAGAAGGTGCCATGTCACAAAAAAGAAGGTGGTTACACATTATTACCGCTAAATATGTTTTTTTAGAATAAGTACTCTTTTGTAGAGCCTTCGATGGCATGCTTCTAAGATGTGTCGACACGTAAGAATCCAAGAAGATTCTTCATGAATCCCCAAAGTGGGATATGTGGGGGCACTTCGGTGGTCATGCCACCACTCATAAAATACATCGGATGGGCTATTTTTGGCCCACTCTCGAGCATGACGCAATGGAATTTGTACATAAGTGCCACAAATGCCAAGAATTCTCTCACGAGATTCACATGCCAACACAATCCCTACAACCAATAGCGACTCCGTGGCCCTTCTCCACATGAGGTCTAAACTTGATAGGGAAGTTCTCTCCCTCATCAACCGATGGCCATAATTTTATAATCATAGCCACGAAATATTTTACCAAAAGGGTGGAGGCCATGCCTCTCACCACCGTACCAGGTTCGGTAATTGCCAAATTGATTAAACCAAATTATCTGCGGTATGGTGTCCCACAAGTCATTATATTAGATAATGGCACGTCCTTTAAAAATGAAAAAGTATGTGAGTTATGTAGCAAGTTCAAGATAAACCATCACACGACCTCTCTTTACTACCCTCAAGCCAATGGGTAGGCCGAAGTGACAAACAAAATGTTAAAAGGTATTCTCCTCAAAATAGTCAAGGAGAACAAGTGAGATTGGCATTTAAAACTATATCCAGCCTTGTGGGCCCATCGAACCTCAATAAGAACACCAATAGGAGCAACTCCTTTCTCACTGGTATTTGGGGCAGAAGCAGTTCTCCCGCTTAAGGTTGAAATACCCAGTCTCCGTATCTCATTAAAAGGGATTCTACATGAAGAAGCTTACAGGGAGGCATGCCTCTCTCAACTAGAAATCCTTGATGAGGCCAGGTTAAATGCTGAACAATGGCACAGAGCCTATGTTGACTGGATGTGCTGGCAGTACAAAAAAAAAAGTCAATGGGCGAAATATATGAAGGAGATCTAGTTCTAAAACTAGACAACCGGATCGATAAGAAAACCGACGAAGGAAGAAAGTTTCGCCCAAATGGTTGGGCCCATACCAAATCATGAAAGACTACGGAAATGGTGTGTATCTCTTATGTACACTAGAAGGTGAGGAATTCGAAACTATCAATTCCTTGCATCTTAAACGATTTTATGCATAAAACATCAAAATCACCACTTATGCATTATAGCTACCTACATTGCATTAGTCATTCACATTTGTTTCATTATGTCCATTTCATAAAAGTGGTAGTCTAGGAACTTACACTTAAACAATGCATTACAAATTTTTGAAAATATTGGCAAAAGCATTCGGATCACATCTCTCCAAGCATCATCAACTATTTTCAAATCTTCTCATCAAATTTGATAGACAAACATTAACGGAAATTATACCAAGGCCTACATACTTGGATTTGCTCTGTCTTTCTACTAGGTGAAGTTGTCCTTGCCTACGAGTGCATTCTAGAAGCTTTTGGTGTCACATATATCCCTCTTAAATCTCTTGGAATGAAAGGATATCCCAAAGTCATAAATCGGAGATGTCAAAATCAAATGAAATCAAAAGCACCAAGTAAACAAAATATTTTATTTTACACACTTCTTTACCCCATCAACCTTCGGTGATAAGCCCACATCTCTTACTAGTGATGTGAGGTTGGGAAAGGAAAGAAATGCCCTTACTCGCATGTATCTTGACAAACACATGCTTCTTACTAGTGGTGTGAGGCGGGATGTGGGGGTCCAGTCACACAAATGAACAAATCTTGGTATGCTAAAAACACAAGTCAATTTCTATTAAGAGGAAGCAAATATCCAAATTCCAAAGAGATCAAATCCTCAAAACCAGATTTTTCAACCAGGTTACCATTTATGAATCTAAGTCTAGATAAACTGAAAAGTAAGTGGCCTTCTAAGCTTGGTGGTAGTTCTAGGTAGGGTGGGTGTGTAAGTCCAAATTTGGTTTCTGTTACTAGCTTGTCTATCTCTCATCATTCCATTCAGTCAAACTCATACAACTTGTGCCCTTCCTAATTCTTGGTGTTGAGCCCTCACGTCTTACTAGTTGCGTGGATTTGGGATTGGGGCAAGTTCATCTCTTTATCACTATGCATTCATCACGTCTTGCCAACATCAGAGGAAATTACACACATTTCCCAAAGAGTTCAAAATTTCAGTACTACCATATGTTAGTATCATCTCATATCAACACTACAAAAACATACAGAGTAAAATATTCTATCTACTATCATTTGTTATCCATTGCATACATTCTGAAAACATGAAAAACAATATTCTAAAAACATCTAAAATACACATATAGAAATGAGTCACAAAATTCAAGATGCCAAGAGTCTAGATCCAAAGATATATATATATATATATATAGATATATACAAATTAGGTTTCATATACAATGTCATCATGCACTCGGCATGGTCAAAAAGTTCAATGAACCCAAAAAGTACAAAAACACTCGTATAAACATCTGACAAAATACTACAAAAATAGTCTCTCAATCCCTATGGGATCCCTCAGAGGGTGTGCGGCCACACCTAGGACTCCGGCTATGCCGGCGCTCCGAATGCACTGAGGGCTCATGGTCATGCTTGATAGTTGTCGTCTCGCTATGAGAATGGCTCCTCCTCATCAGATGCTCAGCTGTCCTATACCCAACCACCTCCGTGCGGAGAGAAGTCATAATCTTCGCCACATACCAGACAGAGGAAAAAACATCAGTATGCCTACCAGCTACTGAAGGCTCCCCCACGTCCACAGAAAGCTCAGCATGGGTCTTCTCCGAGGGGAGAAGTAGGGTATCGATGCATACCCAACGAATCAAGTCTCACGACTCATCATCGATCACTTTAAACAAAGGAGAAAACACGTTAGAAAATAATCAACGATAGAATCAAGAGTAAATAAAACAAAAAGAAATAACAAACTAAGACGAGTCTAACTAAAACAAATGTCAGGAGAAGAGTGACAACTCACTAGGATTGCCAGGCCTCCAAGAAGGATCTCTAGGATCCATGCCTACCACCGACGCCCATTGGTGACTGTGCCCCTCTCCCACATCTAGGGAAATGTGATGTCCTGCAACAAAATCACCATCTCCACCTAGGTCCCAAGAGAGTAACTCCTTTGAAACCAAATTCACCCTCTCTACGCTCTGTTGTCTTTGTCTCGGCCTATAGGATCTCCTAGGTGTTATGCCACTCGGAATCACTTTCATCCCCCACCCATCTCATTGATCTCCATGTCCTCTGTCTCCTCCTCATTCTCTCCCCGGTGAACTCCTCGGACTCGAAGCCCATGTCAATGGGCTCATCAACGCTATGAATGGGACCGGTGACAATCCCGAGTAAGGGTGCCTAAGGAGCACCAACTCTCCCTGGTGCACGTACCACCATTAAAACTCGCTGCATAGGAGTACCGAGCATAAAATTAGTCTAACCGCGGCCTCTAGGACCTCCTCAAGCCTTGCGGATATATCTATACACCGGCACCACCAGAGGAAGCATGTCACTATAGGGGAGGCCAAACTACTGTGGAACTCACGAAGGGGTGTATCTCCAACTTCCCCACCTTTTCTATCAACTCACTGGTGGTTTGGCAGAAATCAGTGTAATGGTCTCCTCTCCCCATACCCCTACCATGGCCTGATAAGGAGTGGCCTCCATGCCTACAGTAGTCAGGGAAACCATTGGCTGGTGGGGTGCTCTGAGAACTATCATCCCCGTCCACCTTGCTTCCCTGACAGCCCCAAGATCCTCCACCTCTACACCTCTCCCATATGGGATAATGTGCTCATACACCCAACTCATGACAAGAGTCGGATGGCTCAGTGACTATCCCTATAAACGGACTACCTTGTATAAGTCATGATAGGTAGTCCCGAGGATATCTACTCCCCAGGTGTAGACACGTCCATGGCCCTCAATCAGTGTAATAATGGGGGCCCAACAATATAAGAGGGTGTCCCCTCCCTTATCCCCAATCGATGATGCAATGCGAGGATGCCCATGATGGCCTTGCGGAGTAAGGGAATGTCTGACTCAATAATAGAGCGGATCCTCACGCCCTTCTTCGACCCCATCAATACACCACATCTCGCATGTAGGTGGCCCACCAACCACCTGTGATCTAGATCTGAACTATCTTAAGAGATAACCACCGCCTGAGATCGGAACCCCAGTATACGGTAAACGTCCTCCAGGGTGATAGACCACTCACCCCTAACTCCTGGCAATCGGAAGGTGTTCCGATCCACATCCCAATATGAGAACAAGTCACACAATATGTGACTGGTAGGTGCAACATGAGGAACCTGTGCAATCCTCCATATACCAGCCCTCTGGAGAGTATCCCACTCTACCTGGGAGAGTGCCTCTAACACTGCTAGAGAGCCAATCACACTCCCTCTCCCAGCTCCATCTAATGTACTCCTCCTTCTGCATACACCCAAAAACATGCAAAAAGGAGTAAGTTAGTATCAAAATTGCATTGGAAAAACTATTAAGAACATGCAAGAATGCTAAAAATGCAAAAACAAGTTAAGTAAAGTGTTGTTTTGACACTCTGTAATGGACCGCCGCCCGTATAGGGCGGTGGTTCCGTAACCGCCGCCTTCTAAAGTGGCGGTCTTGTCTCATGCGAGTTCAAATGGGTCATGTGCCCTAAAAATGCTCAAAAACGCAAAAATTGACCATTTTAACTAAAATAAAAGCCTACCCATTAGGCACCCCCAAAGTGACCCTATTAACACTAGCATTTCTAAAAATGACCCCCCAAGACAAAGATTTTGACATTTTAACATTTTGGGTGCAAAAATGGTAAATCAAGAAGAACTAACCTGAGATCTTGCGGGTCAACGTTCTACTCTCGGAGGCATGATCGCTATCTCACCACGAATGTTTTGACTATACTCTCGTCAAAAACCGTCACCGTGGGTCCCAGAGCTCAAAAACTATCAAATCAACATGCACAAATGAATAGGAAAATGAGCCCGTTATATATATATATATATATATATATATATATATATATATAGTGTTTTGACTCATTTTTAAATGCCCCTTTCATAGGTTTGGAGCACCGACGGAGGTAAGTTCTTATCCCCGTGCAAATGGTAAGTCCTCATTTCATATTAATTTAGTATTTATTTTCTCGACTTATTTTATCTATCTGCACTTGAGTCCTCTTTTCATTTTGTAGGTAGCGGGAATTTGGATGGCGTCATTTCGACACACGGGCATGTCAGGTATAATTTCTAGCTTCCCATTTTGGGACCACCATACTCGGACCCACCATTTTACGCCTCTTCATGGCTAAAACGCTTCTCCAAGGGGGCAATATGTACATACCCAAAATTGTAGGGTACTACACCACCGAAACAATGTTACACATGCCCCAATGATGATACAGGTCACCTCGCAAGGTGTTCGGGATCTAGAGAAGCTCACAAAGTATATGTTAGCATCCCAAATGCTTTATCCAAGTTCCTTGTGCTTTGTTTTATCCCTTGCCCCCCTTTTCTTGGCTTTTTGACCTTTAGTAACGAAATCACTACCCCCGCCAGGGTGATGGTCTCTTGATTTCTACATTGCTCAGTCCATGCGGCGGTCCTTCACGCGTTCTCTAGCACATTCCTTTGATTATGACTTGCATGAATTTTCAACATTTACCAGCTTTTCTCAACTGCCTTAGCTTGTATTTATGTTTTTGGTTCCCTGTAATAGTGTTTCTCCATTGTTTAATGGTAAAAGAGTTCCATTCCAAGTTACCCTTTGGTGAATGGGAATTCTATAAATAGCTGGTTTGTTTTCAAACAAATGGCCCCTCATCCTCTCAATTCTCTTGTTCGAGTTTTCAATTTCTTGCTTAGAATTTTGTTAGTTTCAAGTCTTCCATTATTGGCACTTTGGAGGTCATATCATCTTCTTGTCTCATTGATGCTACATAGAGTCAATTTAAAACATAGAATAGCTTCATTTCTAGACTAGAATCCATTAAAGTTGTAGGTTTTGTTTTGTCACAAGGATAATTTCCGAAACTCTCGGTACACTTGTGTTGTATTCCAATAATAACTCATGCTAGGAATTACATAGTCAAGCTTTGTTCACTTGCATTATCCCTCTCCTACTCGCATTATATTCGGTCTATATCCAAAGGTGCCATTGTTCGATTGTTATCTTCTGTTGATAAAATCATATACACACTTTTTGGATTCATGAGGACACGAAGGAACGAGGAGATCACACTGAGGGGATGAAATCACACACAACTAGATTTACCATTGTTACGTAAATGTCGGGTTTTAGCTATGAAAGTTTGAGTTACAACATATCAAATAGAGTAGTGCATTATTTCATTTCATTCAAAATATTGTTCTCGGTATCGCTTGTGGAAGGCTGTGGGGTTTGATAGTTTCTAAGAAATTGTGATTCAATCCTCACTTCGAGGTAGGATCCAGCCTTTCAAATTAATATGTTTAGTTGCTTAGATATTTAGGATAAAATCATAATTACACAGGCAAATAGCCATACCAGGCTACTTTGTTTGTTTTCATTTTGTTTTTAGATTAGTTGTCCATTTTATAAATATACTAGAGTAGTTGCTCTTCAATTTCATTGAAATATGTCATTAAAAAATACAAAAAAAGTAGGATGCTTGCATAGTGTAAATACTTCTTTTGTAATCAATTTATTTAATGTTAGTTAGAGGTTGAATCATCTTTGTATGACAATCACGGACATAAAGATCCTAGAGAATATATATTTGAACTTATAATACCTCAACCAAATTTACCCACGACTTTAGCTGACATAGATCAGGACCTTAGGATACTAGTCTTTCGAGCCACAACAAACTTACAAGCAATTAGTGATCAACTAAGAGGATTGAATATCGAAGACGATAAAGCTTACACATTCTGGTCAAACCATCTGAATTATAGATTGCCTTGATAAAACACCTGAATGACCGTGCAAGGGTTCAAATGAGAACAAACATTTGGTTGCGATCCTTTGGTTCCATGACCTAACACAAGAGACCTCCTCATTGATATAGACATTTCCTTACGTATTCAAGTTGCCGAACACCTGTTAGGTACTTGAGAAAATCATACAACTTCTAGTTCTAAACGTAGAAGGCTTGAAAAGGCATATGATTCTTGGATAGTCGGAAGAAGGGGTTGATTCTTCACATGACCATAACAGTCCACAATAACCACGCACTCATGATTGTGATCCCCAAGTCCCACAACCCAATGGGCCAAAAACTAGTCAAGTATTGACACCAGATTGCGAACGATGGTGTTTAGATCCTCACCACTCTTACCGATATTATAAATGCAGTTCTTCGTATTAAACATAGAAGCTAATCAATCCAATATTTTTGGGCTAGACCAGAAAACCACCCATAGATAAACACAAAATCCACTAAAACGACCTATCACCATTTTATGACCTTGTCTGGAGATATATATGAAGTTCCCATGTCGGTTCCCACGTATCCAACAACCAAGAAATAGGATCTCGGTAGAGCTCAACATTGATTAGAGCCTCCGAACAACCATTATATCCAAACGAGCCATCACACTAATCCAAGTTAGGAGGGCCTTCTTCACCTTAGATTCATAGATCCCATTATTGCGTGTTGAGGATTTAAGATTACCCAATTAGCTTATACATATCCATTCACATTCAACATTCACCGACTGTCTTGACACGACCTTGGGAAGTTAGGTACGAGGAAAGGGTACTTGTAGATTCCCATGCTCGCTTGTCATTTTTCCATCGTACAAAATTGGTGAACCTGACGTGAAGAAGTACACAATCTTCTGATTCAGAGTCAGATTTCTACTTGTTCTTCCAATTAATATAATTTTAATCTTTTCCACCTTTTTAGCCTTCACATCAGCTTCACCAACAAAATTGGTGAACCTGACGTGAAACAAACAGTTCTTCCTTTTATTATTTCTCTTATCCACCTTTTCTCTTTCCCATTATTCTGCGGGTATTCATATACCCCCAAATATGTTGGGATACGATGTATATGGTAGACCTCTCTTAGGTCTTGAAGTAAACTATAGCCAAACAAATAGGCAACCATCACCCTTGCTTTCTGCATGGGAAGATAACTATTCAAGTAATTACTTGTCATCTCAAACTCCCCCTCATAGAACTAGCTCTAGTTCTTCGTTCCAAATCAAGGAATTTGATCAGTTTGCACAAACACAACAGCCAGAGCCATTAGGCTCTAATAATATGACATTTACTTGGGGACTCTGCTTCATCTCCTTGGGTCTTGTTCAGACCACAGATCAGTAGATAGTTAGACCCACTCCCCTTTTTGGATGAGGAATACTTAGCATGCTTCACTAAAAGTGAACAACGCTTCCAAAGTATGTATCCACCTATAGGAAATTTACAAATACAGTCTGATACCCTATTCCAGGAGAACACCCCCATTCCTCCACCTATGGGAAATACCCTCGGTGAAGCTTGGCAGGGTAACGACCAATTCATAGCAGGGTATCATACCCCTTTACAACCTCAAGCTATACAACAAACACCCTTAAGACAAAGCACTGTGTCTTCGCCAATGGAGGTCATTTCAGCCTTAGCTGAGAAGGTTAGAGGGCTAGAACTTGCTCAAGCAAACCAAAATTCATATTTTGGGCAAGCAGAATCCCCAACCCTCTGCATCATCCCAGTTAGGTCGACCTCCTTATAGGAACATGCACGTTAGGCATGCCTCCTCAAAATCCTTATAGTTACCCACAACAAATGCCAACTAGGACAACATTTTCAAATGCCGCTCCAGTTGAAAACATGACACCTCCTAGCTTGGTGCCAAACAACCCGTGCTGAAACAATGCTCCTCCTTATTTAAACATCTATTCAAAATCACCATAAGGAGTCATGTTCTCCTCTCGGGATGTTTGTTCAACCATAGGGATTCCCTTATATCCTTACAAATGCATATGCTATGCCATATCAACAACCCATTCCACCTCAACCCCTCAAAGTGAAGCCCCATCGATGGTTAAGGCCTACGCGGTGAGGGACTTACTCGAGAATATTTGAAAGAGCCCCTAGACTTCACCATACAAAGCGTTATGCTTTCGAGACCTCTTCTGATTTTCCAAATACAAAGGGAAGGGGACCCAAATGCCATATGGGAATTACTCCCTTGGGACGGGGTTATCGCTAAGATATTCCCTAAGACCATAGAAGGTATTGCCCTTGATTGATATTATAGAATACTTGAAGCCTTGATACACTCATTTAAACAACTCATGTGTCAAAATTCATCAAAGCTTTCGACATGAACAAATTGTTAAGAACAAGAATCAGGGAGTTCTTGCATATCAAATAAGAACATAATGAGTCTGCTTACTCATTTTATTCAAAGATGGCGTACAGTTCTCTACTTATCAACAAGTGCTCCAAACATGGATCAAATGGAACTATGTGATTTATTCCTTAATTCACTCAATAGAGAGATAAAGGAAGAAGTCCAGAAGTTCACACTAAGAACTTACGATGAAGTACTCTAAAGTGCTCTTTGAATTGACCAAGTAATGATTAATAGTGGTTGTAAGACATATGGGACAAACGGGAAATTAACCACTCCCAATATAAACACTTTGCGGCCTATCCTAATGTTGGGAACACTAATCAAGGACCTAAGATCCTTAACAAGAACCATGGGGTTACAACAGATGGTGTAATCGACCAAGCTAAAAGAGAAAATATTGTAAACATTTCGTCACTTGTTAATAATCGGTGAAATAAAATATTTACCCCAAAAATCAACACCACGATAATAATAACAACAACGACAAATCCAAACCCAAAGTCCAAGTCAAAACTCAATTTGGATATCGAGTCAAAATGAAAGGCAATAGCCTCAAAATTTTAACTCTAACAACCAATAGCCTTATCGAAATTTTGGGCCACATCGGGTTTTAAATCAATAGCCTCAAAATTACAATCCCAATCTATATTGTGGAATACAATAAATTCATGTAGCGTTCACTTGTGCTATCCCTCTCCTACTCGCATTATATTCGGTCTATATCCAAAGCTGCCATTGTTCTATTGTTATCGTCTGAACGATACTATCATATACACACTTTACGGGTTCATGAGGACATGAAGGAGCGAGGAGATCACATTGAGGGGATGAAATCACACAAAACCGGATTTACCAGCATTAGCTGTAAACACCAGGAGTTTGAGCTATCAATGTTCTAGTTACAACATATCAAATAGAGTAGTGAATTATTTCATTTCTGTCAAAATCTTGTTCTCGGTATCGCTAGGGAAGCTATGGGGATTGATAGTTTCTAAGAAACTGTGATTCATTCCTCACTTCTGAGGTAGGATCGAGAGCCTTTCAAATTAATATGTTTAGTTTCTTAGATATTTAGGATAAAATCATAATTACACAGGCAAATAGCCATACCAGGCTACTTTGTTTGTTTTCATTTTGTTTTTAGATTAGTTATCCATTTTATAAATATACTAGAGTAGCTACTCTTCAATTTCATTGAAATACGTCATTGAAAAATACAAAAATAGCAGGATGCTTGCATAGTGTAAATACCTCTTTTGTAATCAATTTATTTAATGTTAGTTAGAGGTTGAATCATCTTTGTATGACAATCACAGGACCTAGAGAGCCTAGAGAATATATATTTGAACCTATAGTACCTCAACCAAATGTACCCACGACTTTAGCTGATATAGATCAGGACCTTAGGATACAAGTCTTTCGAGCCACAACAAACTTACAAGCAATTAGTGAGAAACTAAGAGGATTGAATATCAAAGACGAAAAAGCTTACACATTCTGGTCAAACCATCTGAATTATAGATTGCCTTGATAAAACACCTGAATTACCGTGCAAGGGTTTGAACGAGAACAAACATTCGGTTGCAATCCTTTGGTTCTGCAACCTAACATAGAGACCTCCTCATTGATATAGACACTAGCTTACGTATCCAAGTTTCCAGAACACCTGTTAGGTACTCAGAAAATCATACAACTTCTAGTTCTAAACGTAGAAGCTGAAAAGGCATATGATTACTGGATAGTCAGAAGAAGGGTTGATTATTTAGATGACCATAACAGGTCCACAATAACCACACACTCACAGGTTGCAATCCCCAAGTCCCACAACCCAACGGGCCAACAAACTAGTCAAGTATTGACATCAGCTTACAAACGCTGGTGTTTAGATCCTCACCACTCCTGCTAGATATTATAGTATAGTTCTCCGTATTAAACATAGAAGCTAATAAATCCAATATTTTATGGGCTAGACCAGAAAACCACCCATAGCTAACCACAAAATCCACTAAAACGACCTATCACCATTTTATGACCTTGTCTAGAGATATATACGAAGTTCCCACAAGTCACTTCCCACGTATCCAACAACCAAGAAACAGGATCTTGGTAGAGCTTGACATTGATTGGAGCCTCCGAACAACCATTATATCCGAATGAGCCATTACACCAATCTAGGTTAGGAGGGCCTTCTTCACCTTAGATTCACAGATTCCATTATTACGTGTTGAGGATTTAAGATTACCCGATTAGCTTATACATATCCATTCACATTCAACATTCATTGACTATCTCGACACGACCTCAGGAAGTCAGGTATAAGGAAAGGGTACTTGTAGATTCCCATGCTCGCTTGTCACTTTTCCATCGCATAAGATGGCGACGTCACTAGGGTCGTGGTGAAATAAACTTAATGAGATCTGGTTGTTAAGGTTGATCTGAGGTGATACAAAGACAAAAGGGGGTGGAGAGGTCTATGGGAATCTTAGGTATACTCAGAGATGTGTAATAGTTAGATATAGGTGATTTAATGGTGTGGGTGGAGGAATGGTTGAGTTTATAGGAATTTAAATGGTAGGGGAATGAGAGTATAAATGGAAAATAATAACAACGGTAGAGGAACTTCATAGGCAAGTAGAAATAGATGATCTTTGGTTAAAAGTATACTTACTATGGTGTAGGTTAAAATAGCTAGATGGTAATCATGGTTGATCGATAAATGATGTCCGTATCGCGACAGTGCTTCCCGAGAATGTTCTTTAGTGCAATACCTCTGGATCTATCCCAGTGCTTTGTATGGATGTCCGGAGGTACAAAAAGGTTCGGTCATGTTTGCATGCATCTCTCTTCTCTTCTTCTCAATTCCAAAATGTTCCAACCTTTTCCATAAGGTTCCTAAATTGAATAAATGATAATCAACGATGGTTCTTGATTGACCGGTGTCGGTTCTGCGATGACCAGGCGTCGATTAAGGCGGGATTCCCTTGGTTTCCTAAAATGGCGAGATCTTGGAAATCACTTGGGCTTAGTTTTTTTATTCTCACGGATGAAAATGGAAGTTTCCCTTCTAATGAGTGGGAATGTGGTTAGAGGAATAATAGGCATGTACTTTTAGGGTTAAACTAAATCTTAGGTCATTAAGGTAAGTGGGACTAAGTGTTAGTTAGTTATGGAAATGTCTTATGAATAGGTCTATGGTGAGGTGTCTAGGTGAGGTGGAAATTAGTTTAATTAGGATAATTAAATAATAAATATTGTGAGAATATGTATTAATTTAATTAAATTAGTTGAATTAATATTAATGTGGGGTGAAAGGGGCCATGGTTAGAGGAACATGTTTAAGTTGGTTATTTAACCAAGGGCTAAGGGGATTGTGACCAAATTTTGGTGTCTACAATACAAGTCCTCTATGTTATAAGGAGCCTAAAGAAGTTTAGGCACTTCATTTCTAATAGTAAATTTCATTTGATGGTGTCATACCCAAGTGTAAAATAATTCCTATTGAACAAGGACTTAAATGAGAAAATGTTAGGTTGGATCACAAAAGTTATTGTGTATGATGTGGACATTAATGTCACAAAATTGATTATAGGAATATCTTTATGTGAGAAAATAACTTTGTATTTGCATGATGAGAAGGATATTGTCTTAGTGCTTCATAATGGTCAATAATTAGTTGTAACTTTATTGCCTATCAGTTGGACTCATAACATGGTTCATTTTATTCAAACAAGTGAGTGCCCTCAAGGTTTGGGTAGAGATAAAAGGAGGTATTTTAGACCACAATCTATTTTGTATAATATGGTGGATGGTATATTGTTTAGAAAATATATCAATGGTGTTCTATTGATATGTATTGAGACAAATTAGATTGATAGTACTTTAGAAGAGTTCCATAAGGGATATCAAGTGGACATTTTACTATGAGAAATACCAGTTTGAAGATAATGAGTGAAATCTACTATAGGCATGACTTGTTTAAGGATGCCTATGCACATGGGTTAATAATTTTAAGAAGTGTACGTTTTGTATAACTAAGCAAAAACTAGCAGCTCTACCTCTCCAAACCATACAAGTTGAGGAACCTTTTTGTGTAATGGGGCATAAATTTCATAGGGATGATTAAATTACCTTCAAGTGGAGGTCATAAGTGGATTCTTATAACTATTGATTATTTTACAAGGTGGACGAGAAGAAGAGGCCCTTGAAGAAGTAAATGAGACTTCAGTTTTGGACTTCTATGAAGGCATAATATCTAGGTTTATAGTTCATGCTTCAATCATTTCTTATAATACAATTTCCTTTCTTAGATTTAGGAAAAATTAATGGGAATGCAAACTTGGTATCCATTTGAGCACATCCTGTAAATACTATAATGAGGGGAATGCATTGGCATATTCCACTAATAAGAATCTTCTTAGCAAGATAAAATTTACCACCCCTAAAAAACCATAGATATTACTTGGAAATTTTCTAAAAATAGCATTATTGGCTAGTAGAAACTATCACCAATTGCATAATGCTATCAAGTGATATAATTATGCTATCACCCGATAGGATTATGCTACCATCCAAAATAATTATGTTGTTGGTTGGTACCATAATGTTGTGGACCCAGAGAAAAGTTCTCTTTTGTGTACGCGTAAAGGCGATTTGAATATACAAATTCTGCTATTAATTTAAATGCTAGGTGAATCAACCCAAAAATTAACTTTTACCCATAATATTTAGGAAAAATAGTAAGCGACCTAACATCTCAAAATTAGCAAAATACAAATTTCAAAAATCCAAATATTTGTGAATTAACGAAGATTAGACACTAAAATTTACACAACCTTTTAGGATTATCAAAATAAAAATAAAGGATAACATAGGTCCTAACATAAAAATATTAATATTTCCTTATGGGTTGATAAAATCGCTCCTAAGAGGGCTATTGGTAACTCATTTTGTATGCTTGTCTATGGTAGAGAATCGAGGTTTCCTATATCACTTGAATTACAGGACATAGAACTCATTAACCAACTGGAAATGATTGAAGAAGATGCAATGGTAATTAGGTTTGCAAAATTAATGGATTCGGAAGAAATTAGAAACGAGAAATGCATATAATGGAGCTCCATCAAGCTCACATACCTTTGAATCATTTGACAAGAATTTTGTTACAAAAATATTTAAGGAAGGAGATCTTGTTCTCAAATGGGATGAGGAAAGGACTAAGTCAAGAAGGCATACTAATTTTAAATCTATATGGAGTGGACCATATATGATTTCTAGTTGTAAGCAACACAATTCCTTTCAACTCTCCAAGCTGAGTGGTGAAGAGTTGCCTATCCCTAGTTAATGGGATATACCTCAAGCATTGTTATTGAAGGTCATGATTCACCCTTGTACATAGTAAATAGTTATCTTATTTTCTTCCAAGTGCTTCATGCACATTATTGCTTTAGTTTCATTTCTATTTTGTTCCTTGGGAATGTTGTTGGTGATTTTTTCTTTCCCATAAGTTATTTAGCACATTTTTTTGTTGTATTGAGGAGGCATTTTGGTGTTCAATGTTATTTCAAGAGGTTGTGGCCAAGTGTGCACTTCTAAAGCGAGTTGTTATGACTCCATCCCCAATGGATGCTTTAAGGCTACTGATCTCCTTTCTTAGCGGGAAATAAAATAATAGAGGATGCCAAAGATGTTTCCTTTTCATTCACCATGGTCTATTTCAAATCTAAGAGATCATTCATCAAGCAAAATCCCATGTTCATGAGGTCAAGATATAGTAAAAATCGGAATTCTAGGAGTTAAAAATTATTTTATACCAAATCAGATTTTAGAGGAATATTGTTCCTTCATTCCATTAGTTACCCAATTTACCATTTTTGTGATTGAAGGTAAGAATAAGGGAAGTTCATCCTTTTATGGAATATGAGGAACTATTCCCGAGTTCCTCCGAGATCCCCGCTTTAACTCTTTTTTGATTCAATTAAGTATTGGGTGGTTAAGTCAACCTTTGATGGAATAGGAGGAACCATTCCTGATTTTCTCTAGTTCCTCACTCTTGTTTTTCCGATTCGATTAAGTATTGGGTGGTTAACTTAGCCTTTGACGGAATTAGAGGAACTATTCTTGAGTTCCTTTTGTTTTTCACATAACCAATTGGGCCAAATTGGGATGTTAAGTGATCCTAAGGAATAATAGATGAAACAATCGGTTAATTTGGCCTCAAGAGGAACATGTCAAACAATCAGCTAAGTTGACCCCAAGAGGAATAGATGAAATTTTTATTGAGTTCACCTAGTTCTCTAAATATCTTCTTTAAAGCAGTGGTGAGATTGTAAATGGAAAAAGACCTAGAATATGATGTTGAGCAACTACTAAAATTATCCTTATAGGTCCAGACTTGGAGTAAAACCCTAGTTTTATCATTTTGGTCAAATCTAGAGTACATATCAAGTTAGAGTGAAGAGGAAGTCAAACATGCAAGGGAAAGATGAAGGAGAGTTGAATCTTATGTTAAGATAACATGCAACATTTTATATTGGAGAGCATTGATTCCATGGTTAGTTTCAGTTTGTGAACTATCTAATGTCATAGGTTTTGAATCGATGAACTTTTGCATTTTATTTTCCCTCTACAGTTCATTTCTCCTACATATACATGATGTTATTCATTAAAGAGGGACCTATGGTTGGATATGGATGAGCCCTATTAGTTTTTGTACTTGTACCTTTTGGATTAATAAAGGAACCATTTTTACCCTCTCACTACTTGTGTATTGTGTAGATTTGTGAAATAGTTGATTTTACCTTGTGATAGAAGTGTTTATCCTTAATTTACATTCTTATTTTCTCATCTTTATGTAGGGATACATTCATTTGTAGATCATAGTATTTTATTTCATCAAGTTCATACGATTCAGTTGTTGAGCTTCACCATTTGAGCCCTTATAAATCCATTTGATGCCCCTGTGTGTTTTTCATAAAATTTAAGCCTCTCTATGAAACACTTATGTATAAGTATGTCAAATTTTGAGTTGTGTATAGTGTGTTGGTCCCCTTAATTATATTCTATATGCTTGTGAAAGTATATTTCCTCAAATACTCTAGGGCATCACCTTATTTTCAACTTTTTGTTTCAGCCTTGTGCTTAGTTCTTACCCCTTTTCCTTGTTGCAACAAAGAGAGTAAAGTTATTTTTAGGTGTTACACTAGGGGAACCAACCCTCTCTAGAGACTCACTCCAACTTTAGGTCACCCACAACCTATGAGTGTTTCAATTTTGTCAGTTGGAAGGGGAGTCATCACACCACTCCCCAAAGGGTGCATTCCTTTGTGAAAACAATGGAGAGAGCTAAAATAAAATATAGTCTTTGATTAGAAGTCCCGAAATTACAAGAAGAGACAATGGAAAGAAATATTATGACTGTAGATCGGAAAATAAGTTTGTGGATCATTCGAAGATGTTAATATATGTGGAAGTCCATCTAATTCAAAGTAATGCCATAGATCGGACAGAAACATCGAGAAGATGTGGAAGAAATAGAACATAATGGATCATCTAAAATCTATAGAGTAAGGAAAGTATATGCGATAAACTCCATATAACATAGATGGAGGAGTCGATAATTTATCTTGGGCCCAAACTTGAAGTTAAAATCTAATTCTATGATTTTGGTCAAGTCTATAGTGGATATCAAGTTGGAGTAAAGAGGATGTAAGGCATTCAAGGAAATATCAACGTGATTTAAATCTTGTATTAAGATAACATGTGACAAGGCCTATTGAAGATATTTGAGAGTGGTATTAAATTAAGTATTACTCCTAAAGCTCTTAACATACTTAATCTAATACCATAGTGATATTAAGAGAATAAGCAAAAGGCCTATTGACAGGGTGCATTCCTTCGTTACTTTAAATAATTAAACTAAAGCTTTACGCATACTTCACCTTCCTATAAATGTATTTCCCTTTATATTGATCTTCTTCACTCACCTTTAGAATGGATCTATAAACTATGCTCAAACCCTAGATCCTTTGTAGTGGAAAAGAAGTTCCTACAAAGAAAATTTATGTAAATTGTGGGCACCCCGTGCACTTTCAATGTCACCAATACTCGAAGAGGATTAAACCACATGTAATTCTCCTATCGCATGATATTTTCCATAATACAATAAAAATTAACAATCATGTTTTGATAATGCTTCACTTGAGTTTCACACTTTCTCAAATAATTGGGAAGGTTCACTTTTCTTTCTTATAGAAAGAAAATGGATACTCCTAGAATAATAAGGATACTTCATACCTATTGAGGGTGCTTCCCTAATTGATGTGTATGATATATTTCACATATTGGGGAGCTTGGAGAGCAATTTGTGCTTGCTTTTACATAAGCATATTATAAAGTGCTAGGTTCCTAAATGAGGTATGATTTACTTGCTTATATATGCTTTTGAAGGTTGTTATGTCATGAAAGGATGACCAAGGGGATGTTTTTTTCATAATAATGGTATAGAATTGAAATAATTAGACCAAATCATGTTGGTGAAAACCCTATAGCAGGGTTAGCTTGTAGATTTGTACAAACTAAGTAAAAATAATATTTTTGACCAGAAGTGAAAAATTATGTTTGTATTTTATGGGGCGAGAGGATGGATGTTTCTATATGTATTTTATGTAGTTAAAATTCAAAAAAATGATGACCGAGAGGTGTGGAAAGATAAAGAAGTATTCGAAGAGCTATCAGGGTGTGTTAAACAAGAGTGAGGAGAGTGTATTTATACATGGAAATGTGCAATGTAAAAATTAGTAGTGTCAAATGATAGATTTCAGAATTTGAGTGTCTAAATTTTCCTCCATGCTTAAAGGAAAAGATACACAGTATGTAGTCACACTTTGTATTTTATTGCAATAAATTTATTTTACAAGTATCACGTTGTTTTGGTGTTAGCATGGTCCAAAATGAAACCTGTAACAAAGAGCGTAATCAATTCTTAAGATAGGAAAATAAACTTTAACTCAATATGTAAATAAAAATCTTGTAAAGAAATGTGTAACATGAAATTCCAAAAGAGATGTAAAACCTAGAAGGAATATGCCTTTTTGTTTTATAGAGGGAATGTTCTCCTATTCTTGTGGCTTGGAGATTATGGATTTTTCGAATGCTTTGATGGATAATTGTGGATGATTGTTGCTAAATTATGCTTTGAGGAGAGGTTGATGTATTAGGTGTACCATTCTAATGCATGAATGCAAAATAGAACCAAAATAGGATCTAAAGCACCTCACCAAGGAGGTGGGTTGTGTATCAAATTCATTTAACAACTTTGATATATTTTCGAATGCAAAGATGATAGGAAATATCTAGCTATTAGCCACTTATATACCTTCCATAACCCCATAGACCATACCATTGTAGATGGTTATAATCCCAATTTTGTAACTTAGGACACACATTAGAAAAGAGAAATAAGTTCCCCATACTCTTCCCATGTGTCACACAACTTAGTATAAATTTATTAGAATTGATTGCATGTTGAAAGATTAGTGGAGAAAGGAAACAAACTCCCCCAATGTGTCCAAAACTAGAAGTGAAATTGAGTACCATGGAGAAAGAGAGAATGAAATACTTCATGCCCCTTGAATCTATGCCAAACTGAGTCAATATGAGTATAAAACCATATGAAAATGTTGTACCAGTGATGAAAAACATCATGATGTTAACACATTTATAGAAAATGCCATGTGGGAAATACTGTATGATAGGGTAATAACCATATGTACGGTCCTAACTAGGATGTAAATTTATAAACATGTGCATAATTTTCTAATTTCTTGTGTATAAGTCTAATTATAAATTAATTTTATCTTCCTTTGCATATGTTTGTTCCCATAAAAATGCTTGTGTTTGCTATAAATTTAGAATAAACCCCGAAGTTTTCTCCTTCTTTTGAGGCATGTGTGATGAATTATTTGAGCATGCGTCTTAAAAGAAAGGATGTATACCCATGTATGATATGCTTAGAACCTATAGATAACCTCTAAAAGTGGATGTGGTGGCCACCAAGAAGAAATTTTACCTACAAATGGGATGCGCGAGGTAAAAACCAACAAGATATATAAGAATAAGATGCATGATATTAAGAGCAATTCTAATGCAAGAAAACAATAATAACAATAAAAAATGATGTGTTAGTAAAATACAAATGCATATAATTTTAAAACAATTGCAAACATGGAAAATAATGTCACACTAAATGTAAAATTTCCTACAAACATGGGACATCCACGGTGTCGCAAGATAATTAGGGCACTTGATCTTGCAAAAATAGACAAAAATAACACAAAAGGCATCTTCCACAAACATAGCACACCTATGGTGTCACAAGACAATCAAGGCCCTTAGGCCACAATCATAATAGAAAACAAGTGCACACACACACACACAAATCTAACAAACATATATGAAAATAAAGTGTATATAAATGTGATGAACGAAGAACATATGATATAAAAAGAGAAAACAATAAGCGTATGCGCTACAAAAATGCATGTGTTTTTCTGCTAGTTAAAAAGATAGAAAATACATGTGTGTGTGTGTGTGTGTGTGTGTGTGTGTGTGTGTGTGTGTGTGTGTGTGTGTGTGTGTGTGTGTGTGTGTGTGTGTGTGTGTGTGTGTGTGTGTGTGTGTGTGTGTGTGTGTGTGTGTGTGTGTGTGTGTGTGTGTAACCAAGTGTAATGAGGAAAGAAAGGAAATATATGATGTAAAAGTAGATTCCCCCAAAGGTTAGTAGTCTAAGAAAAGGGAAGGCCAACAGCTTTCATCAGTACCAATGTATGTATGTTTTTCATCATGCTCAATATACCATGTGAACACATGTGTGTAAATAATAAATGTTATCTATCAAACCAAAAGAATAAAAAACATGTATAATGTAAAATGAAAATAATGTATGCTATAAAAACATGGCTTGATTTTTAATTTTGGTAAATATTTTAATGTTTTTGTGTTTTTGGCCTTCCTTGAGGGAATAGATGAAAACCTATTCTCTGAAGATAAGGAAGTTTGATCAAGACTCCCCATATAGGGGAACATAAAGATATTTTTCCACTAAAGGATAGGAAACATGATTTCCCCCTTTGTGTGTGTGCACATGCTCACACACAAAGTGAGGTTGGGGTGTAGAATTTCTCCCTCAACACTCACTCAAGTTGAACCTATAAATAAAGTTTTCACTAGGAAGAAAGGGGGAATAACATGAGATCTATCCCAAGATAACCTTATAAGGAGGTAAAACAAGCTGCTAAATATGATGAAGGCTTGATCCTCGAATGTGTAATTATTATACTTAGGAAGTGGAGTATTAAAGATTAAACTTGAGATGACGAATGGAAGATAGAAGTGAAATGTCATTCGAAGCCACTTGTGTGACTTGTGGGACAAAAAAATTCTCCTTACTAATCCACTAGTAGAAGGTCCTTGATTGCTTCTTTGTAGGAATAGTTTTAGTGTAAGAAATATGACGAGATTTAGAAATATTTTCATTAATTCTAACTTTTCCAGAAGGTCTATGTTGTGGAGGAGGTGAAGCAGATCTATTTTCATGTCATGTCTCATAAGTGATGATACATTTTCCCTCTAATATCTTAAGATTATGATCTAACACATAAAAATAATTGTCATTATGTCTATTAATGCGATGAAAGTCACAAAATGGATTACCCTTATTACATTCAATATTATAAGGATGGAAATGATCATTAGATGGTAACCGAATCATCCTCTTGTTAATTAATGTGAGTAATATGTCATGGGGCCTATCACGAGCTTTATCAAAATATATTATATTCCATTTAGGAGGAGGTGGTTGTTGTACTCATTGATTAGGATTAAGATGATAAAAAAGTATTACATGTTATCACCGAATCACAACACCCTCTGATTTCTTAGCATGTGAGTGTGTTAAGGCAAGCAATGTGATTGGGTAACATGGGTACCATCTCTCAAGTTGTGGGACTTACTACTTGATATGGACCTCTAGAGAAGGATGGTTCCTCTTCCTAAACTAATGCAACAACTAACTCTAGTGAAGGAAATATACTAACTACTCCTAATCTATGAATTCCAAGGACCAGGGAGATAGATATAGCATGAAATGATATAAACCTACACTAAAATAGGTGATGCACTAAGAGAAGGGTGTGGGAAATATCTCTAATGTGTGAAAATGAAAGAAAATTCAGAGCAGAGAAAGTGAAAACAATCACCACAGTCTAATAAATGCACTCACACCACCATTTCTATAGAATAAAAACAGTAATAGACCTTGCTAGAAGCATAAAATAGACACAAAACACTTGCAGCTGAAACAGAGAGGCAAGAGAATGCAACACACACAAACAAGGGAAGGAAACATCCACAAATATGAGTCTATTACTTCATTAATATGCATAGTTAATTTCATTATAAGAGAAAGGCCTGGATCATCATGTAATAAGTCCAAAATGAATTCATGCAACACATTGGTGTTACAAGAACTATTTTTACAGAGTTTTGCTACAAGAGTAATGCCCCTCTCAAATGAGACATCAATCCAATTTATAGAAAATAAGGAAGATCAGAGAGAAGATATCAAACTCATATTTCCCCTTCCACATACTTGTAAAGTACCAAAAGTGGGTGAAAATCATGATGGGAAACCTACAAGATCCATCCCATGTTGTCTTATAACTTGCAACAAAAGAAAAGTGGCTACCCATGATCATTAGATTCTCCTTGAACCATTCAAAGTCACCATTTTAAACTGGGATATTTTTCTAAAATTTCACCCCCAAAACTACACCAAATATTCAATTTATTAGTTTTGAGTGTAGATCTCGAGCTACAATTCCGACGAGTCAAATTTTGTGTGATTTGGTTGAGAAATGAATAAGTTATGGGTGTTTCGGTGGAAGAAGCTCATTATTCATTCCCAAGCTTATCCTCTCTTTCACATGACTGCATTTAAAAAAGTGGTTGGGAGAAATAATTTTTTTCCCTCCTCTCCAATGTTTTTGCATCATTTTAATGTTCTGGGCATTTTAAAAATTTGGTGGGACCCACCGCATTTAATATTTTATATTGGACGGAAGGTGAGAATGTTTAAAGTTTGTGTTTGGGGCCAGCTTGCCGGATGGCTCGCTAAGCTGACACCCCTTTTTCCATTGTGAAGACCTTTTCCCTATACTTCAGGCTATGTCCTTGTGCCAAGATCCCCGTTACACATCTCCCCTTGATTGACTCACCTTACCACCTCGATGGGGTCCCTCACCAACTTGACATCATGCCGAATCCCGACCGCTCACTCGCTATTCACATCGGAATTGAGTTGATCCCTCCTCGGATACTCCACCACTTTGCATTGTGGACACCTACCTTGTGTGCAAAAACACCACCCTTTGTTAGGAAATATAATATTTACATTGTGTAGATAATAATTACATTTGGTAATTATTATTATATTTTTAATTTGTTATTTAGTTGTTATATAAAACAACTAATAACAAATGTGTGTTGAGTTGTTTGGTTGTTACAAACAACTCACGAGATTAGTATTTGTTAGTATAGTAGTTTCCTAATTTATAGGAAACTATGTGCCTATATATTTGTAAGTGCATCCTATGTAATGCATCCAGAATGAATTGAAAGATACATTATTATTCCGTGAATAATATTAGAGAAGCTTATTGTGCTTTGAATAGAAGAGATATTGTTTTGTGTATAATTTGTTGCTGTACATTTCTATAAATCTGATCCAGGTCCATCATTTGGTATCAGAGCGTGCTCAAAATCCTGTGTCTAATGGAAGCATTGGCTTTCCGGATCTGTTTGATATTGTAAATTACTCGAGATAAGGACTCGGCCCTCTGGCCGTGCACTTCTGACAGCTTGAAGACCTGTACGTCTATCTTTATTGGCATCACTAGATCCTGTCTAAATTCTCTAGATGCAGGTACATTCCTCTACGACTTCTATTATTTCTACCTAGAGGTGCGGATCTGAAAAATATTCATTGTTATTCATCCAAATGAATTATTTGTTGCAAAAAGGATCGATTGTAGAAGATACATGATAAGATCAATTTTTGATGGGCCATTTGATCATTCTTTACGGTATTATTGTGAAGAATTAAGTAATCAGATGGTTTAAATCCGGTTGTATATATTTGTCCTCCAGTCCATGTGCACGTATAACATCTGTCCAGTAGAATCAATAAATTATGCAATAAGTAGTGGAATTTGAATATTGATAGCGGAGTGGAAGCGTGGTCGCAGATCTATAAATTATCTGGTGCATTTATCTGGGAAGTTTCGTAAGTCATTAAGCCTTTGAATTTCCTTTTACCTGCTGCACAACTGTCACTCACTACATGACTATTTTTATTATCTACCGTTCTACATGGTAAACCGAAAGCCTCAAAGACATCATTGATGGAAATCTAGATCATTGGCATCACCATTGTGGAGGTCAAGCCCGTGCAATTTTCAATTTCCAAGATGTACAGATCATTGTTCATTCAATGCCACCAATCCTGCAATTTTAGTTTATTGTCCACATCTTGTAAGAGTCTGAGTCATAGATTCGTCCAAGTCATAGGTTCACATTTGGAGGTCTGTTTTTTCTTTCATTCAAAACTCATTCCCAGCAGTTCATTCTTTGTTTTGTTTTGTATACGCATTTCTCCCATCCGTGATTTCATTTATTATTCTCCATAAACGTTTTAGTTGTCTTTATGTCTAGATTACTATATATTATCTTGTCAAAAGTCTTGTTGTCTTCTCATTTATATTAAGAAGTCGAGTAATGTTTTTGAGCTAGTAGTTAAGGAAATCTAAAAGTCATGTGATGTAAATGTTAGTCAAGGTTAAATGTATAAATAGTCTAATATGTGTCAATTATCAAAGTCATAAATGTCGTCTGGTTAAAATTATGTCATTATTACCATGTCTAAACATGTCATTATTGAGAGTCTCGTAAAAATTTCATTGTGAGTTAGAGTCAAAAGTTGTGAAAATAATTTTAAAAAGAAAAAGAAAATATGCCTCACAGACGCATTTTCGGTGTTATCCGACATCTGGAAATAATTGTTTTCACATTACGGGGGAGAGACAAAATAAAGTACAATGTGAAACTTGACGAGCTTCAAAGATATATTCCGCTAAGTTAGCAACATGCAAATGGAGGATGAAGGCATCGGAGGATGGAGGTCATTCAACGACCTCTTGTCAGTCACCAATGATGGGGCCGCATGAAGTTGTGGTGACAGTGTGTGTGTGAGTTTTCTTTCATTTCAGAATTGCAGTTTGTTGTGTGCAGTATGATTTCAGAGTTCCTGTTTTGTATTGAATAAGTGAAATGTTCACATTGAGGGGGGGAACATGGTCTCATTGTTCCATTTCCATTATGTTTTATTGTTCAGTTTTGAAAGTAGTATTTCCTACATGATTCCCTTTTGTAGTGACATTGTATAATATTGATCAAAAAGTATTGTAGCAATCATGATGTAAAGGTTTTTGGTAAACCAGTAAAACCAATTGTGTAAGGTTTTTGGTAAACCTGTAAAAACCAATTGTGTAAGGTTTTTGGTAAACCTGTAAAAACCAATTGTGTAAGGTTTTTTGGTAATCTGCAAAACCAAGTGTGAAAGGTTATTGGTACACCTGCAAAACCAATTTGGTAAGGTTGTTGGTAGAAGCCGGAGAAAACCATCAGTGGAAGAAATGTGCGTTGGCACATGTTCGAGTTTTGTGCAAGCCCAATGCTGCACATTTACGAGAGTTGATCATGAGCACACAGAGGTGGCAGGCTACAATCAATGAACGAGATATGTTGTACCATGTAAACATTAAGGGGGGGAATGTTAGGAAATATAATATTTACATTGTGTAGATAATAATTACATTTGGTAATTATTATTATATTTGTAATTTGTTATTTAGTTGTTATATAAAACAACTAATAACAAATGTGTGTTGAGTTGTTTGGTTGTTACAAACAACTCACGAGATTAGTATTTGTTAGTATTGTAGTTTCCTAGTTTATAGGAAACTATGTGCCTATATATGTGTAATTGCATCTTATGTAAATCATCCAGAATGAATTGAAAGATACATTATTATTCCGTGAATAATATTAGAGAAGCTTACTGTGCTGAATAGAAGAGATATTGTTTTGTGTATAATTTGTTGTTGTACATTTTTGTAAATCTGATCCAGTCCATCAACCACCTCCCGGACCATTCAAAAACTCCCTTTGAGCCCACACATACATCTTCAGGTGTGTCATGCACTCCCAAAATCTATCACATCTGCATTGTGTGTTGAGCCTATACAAGACCCGCACTTGTTCCCGAGAAAGCTTTGACCTCTGCATTGGGCCGTTGACTGCCTGTCACCCGCATTCCATATTCTTCAGCGATTTTGGGCTTGCGAGGAATTAATGGCCCAAATTCCTCTAGGACCTTTGTACCCCATTTACATGCATTAGCCACAATGGCCTGCCCCTGAACTTAGTTTCCGACTCACCGTGTTTGCTTGGTGATCCTAATCAAATTTGCCCCCATTTTTTGTTAAGTCATGCGTGACTCATTCTCCATTAAAATGACCAGCCTGTACTACCGGATGAAGCTCAAACTTCATGCAATCATAATGACTCAACCTTTCTGATGCAGGTGCTAAGTTCTTTTCCATTGATATCCCCTTAAGCTGACTTCAAACTTTTGATGAGTTCCTTGAACCATCTCCCTCTTCTTTGCAAAGAATTGATATGTCATAGTTCTCCCTAGGATCTTCACGCTAATCCCGACTCACCAAGCCAATGCGTGAGCTTGGTGAGCTCCTCGACCACCCCTAGAACATTGAATCATCGGCCCATCCTCGCTTTAGCATGGTATTTTCATTTGTCATTGACATGCCTCTCCCAACTACTCATCCACTATTGCATGAGCTCATTGACCCTGTAATGTTGAACCTTATTGTTAAAAATAGCTTGGTCTTAAGCTCGATAAGCAAACTACCCCTCTTTGTGACTTGAGCCATTATCAACCATCTCACCACCATTAATGTAGATCTTCACGAGCTCGATCCTGCAACCCACTAGTTCAATGCACAAATCAACTCCTTGAGCTAGAAGCCAGCTCACCCACCACTCAATGAGCTGGTAAGAGCCCAAACACCATTGTTTTTCAATTTTTCCCATACCCCCAAAAATTTCTATTTTTGTTTTCTTCAAGTGTACGGGGGATGTGAAGATGCTTGAGACTGTCCGATACTTCATCCCCTTTTTCCATTTTTTTCCTGTAAGTGGGTCCGTTGCTCGCTTCTTCAACTCAATAAAACCTAAATTTCATGAAAATCTAGAAGAGGAAAATATTCCTCTGATGGCTTCTAACCTCCCTTGAGACCTTACTAATGTCTCAAGACACTAAAACTTTCCTGTATGCTCTAGATTGACTTGTGGGCTCCCTTAGCCATTGATTCAATGTAAGACTTCCCTGTTATCCATTTTCACCCAGGAGGTGAAAATGGATAACAATTTTGGCAATTCGTGGGGGACATCTACCTACTAGATGGAGTAGACCAGCTGCTTGAATGTATTCATTAGGCATGGAGTCCTTTCTGGTCACCCAAATCTGATTCAAAATTGAAAACTTTTCTCCCAGAGTCAACTGAAACATTGCTTAAGGCTGAAGTTGACTGTCGTTGCTTGCATTTTCTAGCTCTTTGTAAGAAAATTTTGAAATTAAGATCAGTGGAAAATTATTTTGATCCTGTAAATTCCTTTTCTTGTTTCATCCTGTAAAAGCGATCTATTTGGAGTGCACAACCACACCTAAAACTACCCCAATGTCTCATGCCTTTACAAAACTTGGAGAGAAAATGATTGATGACTTCTTGACAAGGGTGGATTATTGTAGAACCTAGAGTTATAGATTGGTTTAGAGAACAAAATGGAATACTATAAAACTGATTTCCATACTCGTGGGATGCTTGGAACTATGGTAAAGGGCTGGAACAATTGGAACATTTAAGACATCATAGTACTACCACTTGTCACCATACCATAAGCTGCGCCTTGCCTGATTTTCTGATTTTGGGAGGGGCATGAAAAAATCATCTACTAATCTAAAGAGACAAGAAAAAAAGATTACCAAAATATTCCTCTTCATCTGATTTTTAGTTGCTTAGAATTTGAGTTTTCTTGAGGATAACAACTGATTCTTACAACTCTGAGCTTATTGCTATGCTATTCTCTTTCTAAGAGCATGGTGAACTATACAAGGAAAAATAGAAGAAATAGAACATGTTCCCAAGGCACTTAGGGAAATTGAAACCTACTCTAACAACAAGACAATGTGCACAAGCACTTGGAGGAATGAAAATCCTAAACTAATATGTACAAGGGTGAGAATTATTCCTTCTAGTAATAGTGCTTGAGGTAGATTCCATTAACTAGAATTTATAATTCTTCACCATCCAACTTAGCCAGTTAGAAAGCATTGCTACTTTTGCACTCTATGATCATGTAGGGACCACTCCATATTGTGTCAAATTTGGAATGCTTGCCTAGTTTTTCCTAATCTGCATCCCATTTTAACACCAAGTATCCCTCCCGAAGGTTCTCGCCTTAACTTTATTATCAAATCTCATATTGATCAATGCTTTATCTTTTTCCATGGTTTGCATTACATTCTCTATTATATCTTCCAACTCCATGAGCTCTGCATATTTGACTTCCATAGGCTCAAAATCTGATAATTCCAGCTATTTGAGAATCTCTAATGCCGATAATTCAATTGATATAGGCGATTTCCTCCCTTCGTAGACTAGCTTGTATGGAGAGCTTCCTGTAGACCATTTTGGTGTGATTCTATCAGCCCATAAGGCTGATTTGAGATTGGTATGCCATGTCCTTTGATTTTCATCTAGAGTCCTTATGATGATTCTCAATAATTTCTTTTTTTTGGAATCAACTTTCCCATTACTATGGGGGTAATAATTAGATGAAGTTCTTAGATAAATTCCATTCTTGACATCCCACTCATTGATCTTTTTGCTAAGAAATGCTAGAGAATTATCTGATATGATAGTATATGGGACACCAAATCTTGTTACTATCCCCTCATAGAATTCCAAGATGCTAGACTCATTTTCCTCTTTGAGTGCTACTGCCTTAGTCTACTTGGTGAAATAATTCGTTGTTGTTAGATTCCACTTGTGTCCCTGGATTGAATTCAAATTGATGAACCCGATGAAGTATAACCCCCATTGTATGAATGGTTGATCAACTAAAATTGGGTGGAATGGTAGTCTTTGTTAGAGTTTCCTTATCTGTAAAGAATGCACACTTCTTACAATTCTTGATCCATGCATAAAAATCACTTTGAACAATGTGGGCCAATAGTAACCAACTTTCATGATCTTGAGAGATGTTACTCATGGAGAAAAATGACCTCAAGATTCTCCATCATGGAACTAATGCAACACTTTCTTGATTTGATTCGTTAGGACACACCTTAGGAGAACAACATTCACATCCTTTTTGAACAAGACACCATCGATTAGTGCATACAGAATGGATTAGAGTCTAAAATATATCCTCTTTTATTCATTTAACTATAAAGGATATAAACTTGTTTGAAGATAATGTATCATGTCCCGAGTCCAACATGGAGTAGGTGCACCATCAACTGGTTGTTCATGATCATCTTATAGCACTAAAACAACTTCTTCCTCATTACTTATCTCATCATTCGACGGGAAGCTAGCTGCTTGCATATGCCTTTCCCATGGACCAGTTTAGTCACTTTCATTTTGAGGTCATACTCCATCACATGGGTGATCAAACCTGCCATTTTATCATTCAAATATTTGTTTAGGAGGAATTCCTTGACCCCAACATGAGATACTAACAATGGATATTTTTTTAAGACCAAGTGTTTGAAATTCTTCAAGCTTTTTATAACGAGGACTTGCTTCTCAATGAAGGAGTACCTCACTTCATAGTCTTCCAAGATTTGATTAAAGAATACAATGGGATTCTCAGATCCCTCCTTATTCAGTTGTACCAAGATAGTTGAAATCATATCCGATCCCCCAAAGGCACAAAGAATGAAGTCCTTGGAGAAACATGGGTTTATGAGAGTTAGATGTTGAGATATTGCATGCTTGATAGCTCCAAAACTTTCATTTTCCTTTGTCATCAACTTGAATGTAAGGTTATTCTTCAACATTATTGTTAATGGCTTAAAAGAGTGGAAAAATATAGCATAAACCTTATGACAAAATTTATTCTCCCCAAGTGCATTTGGAGAGCATTTTTATGGCTTGATAATGGTAGTGCTCGAGATAGCTTCAAGCCTTTACGGGTCAATAGTCAAACCCTCTTTAGAAACAATGTTTCCTAAGTTATTTCTCTCATGGGCTAGGAATATACACTTATTTAGATTTAAAGACACTTAAAATATCCTACATCTTTGAAACACTTGCTTGAGGTGGAAGAGGCAACTTGTTGCATTCTTGGAGAATATAGTAATGTCATCTAAGTACAGAAGAACTATCTTGTTTATCAGCCCCTTAAACGCCATGTCCATAACCCTCAGGAATGTAACTCGATGTTTGACAACCCAAATGGAATCTTCCTATAAGCATATGTACCCCATTTTGTGGTGAAGGACATCTTGTACTAATCATCCTCTTTTACAATAATCTGATTATAACCTGAGTAGCCATCCAACAATAAGAACCTTTCTGAACCGGATACTACTTGTAATATTTTCCCCATTGAAGGAAGTGGATAATGATCTTTGAGAGAAGCTCTATTCAAGTCATGAAAATCCAAACACAATCTAATTTCTCCATTTCTTTTCCACACCGGAAAAACATTAGCAACACATGAAGAGTGTTTGATAGGAAAGATAATTCTTGCCTTAATCAACTTATTTAACTCTTTATTCATGAGAGGCTTAATGTGAGGATTGATTGGTCTTTGTTTCGTTTAATAGGCTTAGCTTCGTATCCAAATCGATAGTGTTTTGTGCCTACTTTGGTCTAAATCCTCTCAAGTCCTCGTAGCTCCAAGAAAAGACATAAAAATTCTTGGCAAAGCTGTATGAAATTAGATATTTCTTGTTGAGTTCTCACCTTACCAATTTGAAGTGTCTTTCCATCACCCACCTGAAAATTGGCTCTGAATCTTCACCTTTGACTTTAATTTTTCCTTCTCTTTCTGAAATTGGTCATTAGGATTGAAGATTGACTCTAGTGTCACTAAGCCCTTTGACAACTTGTTCATTCTTAGTTAGACCACTTGATCACCATATTGGTGATCCAAATTTCCTTGGTTCCTTGCATAGAACTCAACATATTCTTAAAGAAAATTTATGATCTACTGATCACTTTCAAATACTTGCCAACTTGTATTGTTATCTGGAACAACTAGCCTTATAATAACTCTAATATGAGGCTGAGTTTGACCTCTTTTGATACTTTCAACAACATTAAATTATGCCCCAACTATTACAAGTCTATCCATAGCCTCATTCTTCTTCCTTAGTATGGCCTCAATGTTGAATTCTTCAAAGTATTCAATGAGATACCATACCATGTTCTTATAGCCTTTTAAGAGTATTTTAGCGAATTCAACCCTTTGAATTGAGTCACAATCAAATCACTATCCCCAAACACTTGGATGTTTTTGATACTCCTCTTTCTTGCCTAATATAGTTTGTGGATCAATACTTCATACTCAATTGTGTTGTTTGAGCAAGCAAACTAAAAATGAAAAGATGAGTAATACTTTATACCTTGTGGTGACACAAGTATTGCACCTCCTCCAACACCTTGCCTACTCCTTGAACCATAGAAGAATAGCCACCATACTTCATTATCACCATTTTCATCTGATTTAGTGATGCTAGGGAGAGGTGGATCCTCTTCATGTAATAAATAAATGCTTAACTCAACTTCCTCCATATATTTATATGGATTGTAAGAATGTCTCTTATTCACCCATTCATCGAGATTCAAATTTGTAATGTTTCCAACGTTTGTATCTCGCTTCATGAGTTCTTGGACAATATTCTTGGTCAAAGGATGAGCAATTGGCATTGATTGGGCTTGGAACATGAGGCTCAATATGGAAGTTTGCAATTGGTTCTGATATGATTATAGCTTCAGCCCCGTACCTTGTCCTGAAGAGCATGCATGATCATTATGCTTTGACATGTATATGTCAATCTTAGTCGTGAAGTCACTTGATAAACACAATGCAAAGAATGGTGGCAAGTCAATAACTTATATATCTTACAATATTGTGACATTAGGGCATACATGCAGTGTAAGGCTCAATCCTTTGATTACTCTAATTGTTCCCATTATCGTGCCATCTAATTGCACTACTCCTTTTGACACCAGTTCCTTTTTTTTGGCTCTACTGATCAGCTATCGTATGGGCATCATAGAGATATTTGCTCCCAAATCAATCATGCAATTGTGCATAATATTTCTCCCAATTATTAGAGATATATAGAATGGATGAGGTTTCATGTTTTTACCTTATTGACCTCCTTGAAATCATTATTACTTAGTTCCATTAGTGAACACCTTTTCTTGATCCTTGGTTGGTTCATTTGATGCATACTAATTTTCCATGACTACTTGTAATAAGTCTCGTTGGCCCAAAATTTCCAATGAATCCCACATGGAAATGCTCACATTTGTCTTCTTCATTTGATCAATAATTCTAAAAGGGGGCGGGGTATTCTTTTATTCCCCTTACTTGGCACAAATTTCTCTTTCACATGGGAAGCTACGACTAGTACATGAGCTGGTTTAGAAGGTGGTTTGGGCTAATTCTACACATTTGGAACTGCACTTGAATTACTAACTCCTTATAAAGTGAAAAAACAAGAGTAACACTTAGATTAGATGACTACCCTTATTCTATATTCCTCTTCATAGACCTTGTGTTGGTTACCATACCTTGAGAAGGAGCCTGGTTTATACCACAAAAATCCTCGGCTTACCAGTTCACAAGCATAGTCTCACTTGTAGGTGTTCTTTTGAGTAATTGTTTGTTGTTGATTGCTTGATTTTTTTTTGTGGCACACCAACCATTGTCACCATCAATGCTTGATTCAGAGCACCATTGAAACATGTTTCTTGGTTATGAGGTTGATTACATGGGAAACACCATTCATACTCTTGTGCCATATTGTTTTGAGTTGGAACCAAGGCCTGGATGTAGAGGCAATATTAGGATTATAAGGTTGAAATGGCTTCTTATCAAGAGATTAGCCTTGGTTCTCGTTAGTAGCTTGGGCAAGTTATCTATTTGGTTGATATGTAGGTCTATTGGGTTGGGCTTGAGGCTGATATGATCTAAATGTTTTAGCTTGTTGCCTCTTAATTATTACCAATTCATTGCCTAAGTTTTGTAATTGTTTCATGACCTCCTCAAGTTCATTTGAGGTTATAGAAGAAGGGGTATAAGCTTCAGTATAATTCTGATTTTTTGAAGCGGGAATGAGGGCTATTGTAAGTGATTAACTATAAGGATTCCCCATTTCTAGATAAAGAGGCATATGTGGCCTATTTGCAAGTTTATTGACTTGAATCAAACAATTCTCATCTCTAATAGTTATGGCATAAGTTGTGGGTAATGTTTTACCTCCCATAGACTGTATCATCATAGCTATATTAGAATTAAGAGCTTTTAGGAAATAGAGAAAAGAACCTTCAAATACTGTCCCGATGGCAATCAAATTCCTATCCCATGTTCTTTGAAATATGAAGTTAAAATCAGCCATTTGTTCATTTGGTTCTCTCTTGATTGTAGTTAATTTCTCCAACAAAGATAAGTTGTCTACTTTTTCTCCAAACTGCCACAAAGAGTTGTGCACAATTGATCCCAATTATGAATTGATCCTGCTCCTAGGATTCTAAACCATTGTAAAGCTTTTCCTTTGAAAGAAGAAGCCAACAGTTTCACTACCACATCCATTTCGAAACCTCATGTATAGCACAAACATTTTCAATGTCTTAAATGTGATCAATGGGAGTTGTGTGGTTTTCCCTAGTCAAATGTGAGATGTTCTTTAATGCTGCCATTGGAATTGGGTTACTGTGCATTGAGAGTAAGTGCGATGGCCGGCCGTGAAATTAACAAATGGTTTTTTGGTGGTTGATGAGCCATTCTAATTGGTCTAATAACTCTAGTTGATTGAAGAAAATTTCTACCAATTCGAGGTGTTGAAATAGTTCTATTTAGTGGAGATGGAGATATCTAAACTCTTCTTCCTCTTCTTTCTCTGCCTGGAGATAAGCTGCAAGTATTCAAAAATACCTTCTTATCTTTCTCTAGACCTTGTTTGAATCCTTCTCATAAATTTGACAATCTTGGGATGCTAAAACCATTGAATTCTTCCCTTTGGAGTCACCAGATGTGTTTACAAAGCCTCAAAGGATGGAGATTAAAACAAGAACACACCAAACTTGCTACAATAAAAATGAAGACATCTTTGTTGTCCCATAGGGTGTGCCATAATTGTTAGTTTCGGTAGCATGGTGGCTAATATATTACAATGAAACACATGCAAAATGTAGATCTTTCACCTACCTTTCTAACCAAGCGTGCCATAATTGTTATCACCAAATCACACCACCCTTTGATTTCTTAGTAGGTGAGTGTGTTAAGGAAATAAGTGTGACTGGGTAACATGGGTACCATCTCTCAAGTTTTGGGACTTGCTACTTGATATGGACCTCCAAAGAAGGTTGGTTCCTCTTCCTAAACTAATATAAAAAATAAATATAGTAAAGGGAAATTGATAACTACTCCTAAACTATGAATTGAAAGGGACCAAGGAGAGATAAATATCATAAAATGAAATAAACCTACACTAAAATATGTAATGCACCAAGAGAAGGGTGTGTAATATCTCTCCAATGTGTGAAAATAAAAGAACATGCAAAGTAGAGAGGGTGAAAACAATCACCACAAATTCCAATAACAAACTCAAACCACCATTTACACATAATCACACCATTAATATACCCTACAAGAAGCATAAAAATAGACACAAAACACTTGTAGCTAAAACAGAGAGGAAAGAGAATGCAACACACACAAACAAGGGAAGGAAACATCCACAAATCTAAGTCTATGCTTCATTAATATGCATAGTTCATTTCATTACAAGAGAAAGGTATGGATCATCATGTAAGAAGTCCAAAATGAAGGCTTGCAGCACATTGGTATTCCAAAAACTATTTTGATAGAGTTTTGTTACAAGAGCAATCCCCCCTCTCAAATGAGAGGTCACTCCAATTTATAGAAAATGAGGAAGAGGAGAGAGAGGATGTCAAACCCAGATCTCACCTTCCACCTACTTGTAAAGTAACCAAAGTGGGTGAAAATCATGATGGGAAACCTGCAAGAGCCATCCCATGTTGTCTTGTAACTTGCAACAAAGGAAAAATGGCTGCCTATGCTCATTAAATGCTCCCTCAACCCCACGAAGTCACCATTTCAAACATGTCTCATTTTATAGAATTTTCACCCCTAAAACTCCAATAAATATTCAATTTCTTGGTTTCTAAGTGTAGATCTCAGAGCCACAATTTCGATGAGTCTAATTTTGCGTGATTTGGTTGAGAAATGAAAACGTTATGGTTGTTTGAGTGGAAACAACTCTTTATTCATTCCCAAACTTATCCTCTCTTTCACGGAACTATGCATTTAAAAAATTGGATGGGAGAAATAATTTTATTTTCTCTCCTCTCCATATTTTTACATCATTTTAATGTTCTAGGAATTTTAAAAAGTTGGCGGGACCCATCACGTTTACTTGTTTTATATTGGAGGGAAGGTGAAAATGTTTAAAGTTTGTGTTAGGGCCATCTCAAATTTCGCTAGTTGGCTCACCGATCCGACACCCCCTTTTCCATTATTGATCTATTTTTCCTATATGTCAAGCTATGTCCTTGCATTTTGGGCTCCTCGTTATATGTCTCCCCCGATTGACTATCTTTGCCACCTCGATGAGTTCCCTCACCAACTCGATGTCACACTAACTCCATAAAACTCGCTCGCTATTCACATGGGTATTGACTCGACCCCACCTTGGAGACTCCACTACTTTTTATTATAGACACCTTCATTGTGCGGGAACACACCACCTCCTAACCCATTCTTCCAACTCCCTTTGGGCCTAGACCTACCTCGTTAGGTGCGTCGTGTACCCTCGTAACTTATCACATCCGCATTGTGTCTTGAGCCCGTGATCGGACTCATAATTATTCCTAGGAATGCTTTTACCTCCGCATTAGATCGTTGACCACCCCATCACCTACACTTCATAAAATCTAGAGATTTTGGGTCAGCGAGAACTCACACTGAATTCCTCCAAGCCCTTTGTATCCCATTTACAAGCTTCGACGCATGACTTGCCATTGAAATCATTTCTGCTCGACAAGCCAAATCAAACTTACACCCATTTTTCACTAAGTCCCGTGTGTGACTTATCATTAAAACAACCCACTTACACTACCTGAGAATGAGCTTGACCTCCATGTGATGATAATGACTTGGATTCCTTATGTACTCATCCCGAGTTCTTTGCCATTAATATCCCCTCAAAGTGACTTAAAACTTTTGTGAGTTCCATGAATTGGCTTCCTCTTCTCTACAAATAATTGATCCGTCATAGCTCACCCCGGGAGCTCCACACTGAGCCCAAATTGTTGAGCCAATGCATGACCTTAGTGAGCCCTTTCAACCACCCCCGCAACATTGACTCACCGTACCCTCCTCTACCTTGGTGGGGTCTTTTCCTTTGTCATCATCATACCTCTGCTAACAACTTGACCACCATTTCATGAGCTCTACAACCCTGCAATGTTGAACCTTCTCATTTAAAAAAACTTGGTCTTGAGCTCGATAAGAAACCCACCCCTCTTTGTGACTCGATCCATTATCAACTAGCTTTCCACCATTTATGCAGAGCTTAGCATGCTCGATCATGTAGCCCAATAGCTCAATGCACAACTCAACTCACCGAGATGGGATCTAACTCACCCACTATCTCAGCAAATTGGTAAGGAGCCCAAACGTGATTTTTTTTTTCAAATTTTCCCATATTCCCCCCAAAAAAAAAATTTGTTCTTGGATTCAAGTGTACCGGGGGTATGTGAAGATGCCTGAGACTGTCCCGGACACTTCATCCCTTTTTTTCATTTTTTTCCTATAAGTGGGTCCCATTGCTCACTTCTTCAACTTGAATAAAACCTAAACTTCATTAAAACCCATAAGAGGAAAAAATTCCTCTTATGGCTTCCAACCTCCCTAGATACCTTGCTGATGTCTCGAGACACCGAAACTTTCTTGTATGCTCCAGTTGACTGTTGTTGGCCTCTTAGCCATTTATTCAATGCAAGACTTCCTTGTTGTCCATTTTCACCCAGGAGGTGAAAATGCATAACATTACCACAATATAAAACATTCATGAGGGGTTCATTAGCAAGATAATATCCTAGCACATGTATTCATATTGAGGTAATTAAAATTGATAAAATAAAATTCAATATACTTGGTAGACATTAGGGGGTGAAAGGGTTTAATTTATTAATATTTTGAATTAGGTATTGGGGGTAGGTTAGAGAGGTGGGCTAGAGGAGGTAGGGTTAATTTTAATATAAAACTAAAACATTTGAACCCTAGTTTTTAAAACTAAATACCTTAAAATTATAAAAGGTTTGTGGTCATAAAGTTATATTATAATCTCTTTTTGAATAAGGAAATCTGAATTAGGATATTCTTAAGAAAGAAATAATAAGATAGTAGAAAACTAGGATTGAGTATGCTTTTCAACAAAAATGATATTATTTCATGATATTAATCATTTGAAGAAATATTGATAAATGGTTAAACCTTAAAATTAAGGTAATTGGTAATAGGTCTTAAATGGCTTCAAACTCTCTTTCTAAAGAAAATGCATATTAAGAAAATAATAATTGAGTGGAAAACATGATATATTTTCTATTTGATATATTAGGTATAAATAAAAAGGGGTAAATAAAATTGTAATGAAAAATGGGTAAGTAAGGTACATGGAAAAAATAGGGGTATTTTCATTCTAATAATATAATGGGAGGGGTATTATCAATTGAATAATTGGAGGTAAAAGCTAACATTAAGGGTATTCTTTAATACCCTTCCAACAAACATGTTATACCATACTTTTACTAAGTGGAACCCCCGTGAAAATATTCAATTGATTATCATTACTCAGTATATGGTTATGATGTGTGCCATGATCATGTGAATCATAAGGGGTTTTAACATTCACATATAAGGGACTAGACTTATATGTGCTAGCATAATTTCTTGTTCTAAAAAATAAAATATGAGCAAATATCTTGGAATGAATAACAAGTATTATACTATAATTTTTCTTTGAGATATTTTGTAACTCCTCTACACAATATGAATTGCATCTCTATGTCACTAGGTTTATATACAAATAAATGCATTCTTTCCTTAAAATGCAATATATAAAGTTAGATACATAACTAACTTCATGTTTATGTGAAGAAGGAAAATGATCATATGTAGTCTAAGGTCCTTTATGGAGACGAAAGTGAGCTAAGAATGCATCCTCAAGTTCTACAAAAGTACCTAAAGAGACACTAGGAAGATGAGTAAATCACCAATAACAATTTGAGAGAAATACTTAAGGACCATTCTATCATTGACATAATGTGCCATGAATGTCATGCAATGCTTAAGATGTAAATATGGATCCATAGTACCATCAAATAATTAAAATTTGGGCATCACAAAATTTCTAGGGAATGATATTTGAAATATTCTATGTGGAATAGGATTTCTGGGAATAATATTAGAATCAACACTAGCATAATAGGCCTTGATTTCTAAAGTCAATGTGTGGACCTTTCTTTGTAACTCACCTACCACATGCATAAGAGAAAGCACCTCTTGAGGAGGTATAACATAAGCACCTAGAGGTTCATTCAAAGGTTGCACCCTACCATTAATAGTAGCCATAGGAACACTATCAGGTCTAGGAATATTATTGAGTGATGAGTCATCTGAAGTTTACATAGGTTGAATGGGCTTGATCTCATGATTAGGATCTAAAGGGATATCAACATCAATAATAGGAAATGTAATCACACTAGGAGATGTATCAACATGTGTATTATGTGCAACTAAATAAATATCAACATGCTCATTTTTACTAACAATATCACTATACACATTAGTATTTACAAGTGGAAGAGAAGTACTAATAGAAACATCACACTTTCTTGTAAGAGGAGAAATAGAAAAACATGTGTATCAACCAAAACATGATCCATATTATAATTTTTGTATTCATGAGAAATGGAAACATTAGTACAAGAAACATCATTTTTTCACATTCAAATGGAACAATATAAGTGCAATGGTCATTATGTGCAAGAAAACTAGAGATGCTACAATCAAGATCATTATTTTTGCATTCAAGAGAAGGAGTAGAAACACAATCATTGTCATCTAACTCATTGGAATAATAAACATCATGCATATCATCATCATGGCTATAAATATGATGCATTAGTTCTTCGTTATCATTAGCATAAGTGATACCATCAATCAAAGTGAGAATATAAGTCAAATCATATGTATGTGCACTAGAAACACTAACATGATCATAAAAATCTAGGTTATCTATAACATTAGTGTCATGATCTACATGTGGAGATTTTATTTGCTCATGGTCACTACTCCACCTATAATACTTTCCCTAATGTCTACATGTGTACTAAGATCATCATCACAACTGTAATCATGAGAAGAATGTGGTGTATGTGTATGCACAATGTTAGGTACAATTGTTAGATCATTAGTAACAAGATATTCTTGAAAGTTGAGACATTTAGTAACAAGTGAGAGTAGGTAAGAAATATCAGTGTTAGGGTTGATCGAATATGTTGGAGAGTCTTGTAAAATGATGATCGATAGGTAGGTTCATACTTAAGATAGTCATAAAAATAAATAGGGGAGCCATGACAACCCTATCAATCAAATCACACTTAATAAATCATAAAAATGAAACCCTAGAGAAGCTAGGGATAGATCGATGAAGATCAAATAGAGAGGGTCGGGTTCACCAAATTATTTCAATTTTTGTAAATCTATTTAATTTATTTTTAAGTTTTTAGTATGTTTCTAATTAACATACATAAAAAGGATGACATAATGTAACATGTGGATAGTTTGATATAATTAACTTCCAACATTAATTACAAAACAAGAATACTACTTTTCAAAATGGCTATTGATCTAGAAAATATAAAAAAACATGGGAGAATTGGACCTAGATAATTCTATGTGGATCTAGAAGAGTCTAGGTGATCTGATGTAATATTCCTTTCTCAAAAGTAGCAAGTTGAAGACCATTAGCCCTTTCATTGTTTTTGATGGCTATGGAGGTGGAAAATAAGGGAAACATTTATCCTAATAAAGTAATTTTAGTGCATAATGAATTTTTATAAGCACTTTAATTATTTATTAGTGATAAAGTAATAAAATAAAAGGTCACTTTATTTTATTTCCCCCTAAGGAGAAAATGTGACCCATATAGGGAGATAAAGCAAGGGGATAAAAATATTAAATAAAGTAACCAAGTGGAGCGAGCTGATTGGATTGTTGGGTGGGCTCATGTGCCAATTAAAATTATAAAAGGAGGTCACCATTCTCTATTGAGGCATCACTTTTACATATTTTCACATCTGAAATTTGGTTGAGCTATTTGCTTTCCATTTTTACATTAAAGGATGAAAACCCTTTGATGTGTTTGCATTAGAGGACAAAAACCCTCTATTACCAAGGTTGAAGAAAAAAAAATCTTCATCCTTTGTAAGAGGAAGCTTTCAAGGGTTTTCATTGAGTTTCAAGGATAATTCTAAATTTCCAGTAGTGTTGAAGGCCCTAAATTACATATTTATGCATTATCCAGCTAGGGTTTGAAGAAGAAGTGTTGTGGATGATTTTTCGCATGCAATTCTAGTTGCTTTCTAGAGGAGAAACCCACTTGTGGGAGGATTATGAGAACCATAGAGCATGAATTTACCATATCTGATTTATTTCTCAATTATCCTAATTTTGGAGAATAATTCTAGCATATTTTCATCTCGATTCGGGATTTGGAAACCTCTTTTCCAGCCATTTCGTAAGTTGATTTTCTCTGACTATAACAAAATTTCCAGCTCTTCTTCTTGGGTCTAAAAATTATAATTTTAGGGTTCATTCCGATCAATTTTGGCAAATATTTGAGTGATTTTACATCAGTTTTGAGTGTCAACCATCTCTAAGTCAAGTCGCATTTCCTTGAAGAAATTCAGATCTGCATTATTTTATCAAATATATTTCTTATTATTTGTTGTTATAAATCATATTTACATGTATGCCTTTTGGGGTTATAAATTATCTCATTGGGGACATTACATCGAGTGCAAGAACAAGTTGATATGTGATTGGAAATGTTTTGTTATAGAAACTAAAAAGATAGTCATATTAGATAACAAAGATTAAAAATGTTAATACACTAAAAATGTGATAATGTTGGCCATTTCCTTTTTCATGGTATCCAAAGGGATTACTACCACTTCACCTTACATGCATATATTGGATGATATTTCCATGGTTTACAAAGGTTTAGTTATTTCCAATGTAGGTATAATTGACACATTATTAATATTCTAACTTTGATGGGTTGGCTTACTTTTATAAATTTTCTACTTTTTGTTGATTTTTAGAGGTGACAAATTTGGAAAGTTATCGATAAATTGTTATTAAATTATTTTTGGTATAAAAGGTAGGAACGTAAATATCAAAATAAAAAGGTGGGAATGTAATACTACCATCATGTGTTTATAAATGCGGTGGTAAACTAAAACCCACTTGAGTCCATTCGATTTGGCCCAAAAAGTGTGAGCCTTTAAGTTTTAGTAAAAAAAAAAAAACAAATGTGTTGATTTTTCAGTTTTGATTTTGCAAACATTAACACTATATTTGATATTATCTTAGTTCAATGCATGGGCTCCACCTAGTACATGTTAGACAAGGTATTTCCAAAAACAAAACATAGGCTTCCGAGAAAATATGGGTGGGAAGGATTTCCCATACCACGATCAGAAGCTATTATTTTTGGGACAAGGTCGAAGTACACTTTGTTGAAGATTTCTATTACTTATTTTTTCTTAGAAGGAGAAAAGAATACATGAACTCGAGAATAAATAATGTTAGGAAAGAGGGGTGGTGAAGATGGGGATAGAGGGATGAGAGTTTAATGGGACAAGAAAACATTGGAGGTAAATTAGTTGGTATTTTTATTTCTTTGGATAAGTCACATATGAACCACACGTCTTTTATGGAAATTGTTAGATGGGGAAAATAGGTGTCATGTGAGAAACTTTGAGGAAACTTACTTATGGAGATTTCTTTAAAATTAATCCATTATTATTATAAATTCCCAATGCTTGACCCAATGGTTTTGCTAATGGTAGTGTTATCACTAGGATTTGAACATGTGACCGATTATGTTATTCTTATTATTTTCTATATTTAGACTGAAACTCATAGTTCTTTTCACATTGGTCTCGGTTGCACATTTTCCATTGGAATGTAAACCGTTATTATGACTCGTAGATGGATTGTCCTATAAAAAGGAAAAAAAGAGGGTTAAGAAAAAATATTTAACAGATTCTTTGATTTCACATGAACATTTATGTCATGTTTGTTTGTCATGATTATGACATAATGGTAATGAGTGATCTTTAATTCAATTTTTTTCCAAGAATTGTCATCAGGTTAAAAAAAAAGATCACAAGGCGTTAACAGTGTAATAGGATTTTTTGAAGAATAGGTGGATAATTTTGGTAGCTTGCATTTGGTATAATGCTCGATAGGGAATCTTACCACCTTGCGTATATGAACAACAATAGCTCGAATACATTTCCATTTTCAAAGACATTGGTGAATTTGTAGGCATAATCTCGGCATTCTCTATGACTATAACTCATATTATTGGACATAAAGAACCTAGAATTTTGCAGGCTACATTATCATATGGTTGTTTGTGATCGACCGATACCGATTCCATCCCTATCGAGATGTGAGAACAATATGTAACTTATTTTAGCTTATTCTAATTAAATTGTGATTATGTTTAGTGGGTTGTGTGGATTTTGTAGAGATTTAAATGTTTAACTTCCTTAAATATTTATAGCAAAACATTGAAAAAAAAAAAAAGAATTTTTGCCAACCTACGGTATTCTCGAAAGCATTCCATTTACTTGTCTCTGCCTTGATGACGTCAACAAAAAAATTTCTTGTAGAATTGATGGAAATATAACCATCATTTCTATTATAAAAATATAAAACATTGTTCATAATATTTATGCCAAAGGCATTCACAAGTTGGGTTGAGGCATCCCCCTCTAATAGTGGATAAGACATAGATGTCGAAGATTGAAATCCTTACAATGTTGACATAATAATATTTTAATTTAATCAAGGTGGAAATGATAGTAAAATGAATTTTTCATATTTTTGTAGATCTTTAACGTGTGTAGGTAATTTTTGTGCTTCCTGTCATTGTGATATGGTTGAGTTGATTAATAATAAGGACACAAAAAGGGACCCATTCCTTGGGCTCGACATTGGTTCAAATCACCACACCATGTTGCCTTCACCATTTTCTATCCCATGATTCTCTTGACATCATGCATTTTTGTGGTATATTCACATTTTGGGCTCAAAGTGTGTGGTCAAATGGCTCGTTTTAGGTCTAAACTCCCTTTCTCAGGCTTTGTTAGCTCGACCTATATTATGGTCAACCTATGTGTGTCGTGAATATGGTGTTGCTTTTTTGATCTCTACGATTTCACTCTCTAACTCATTTCTACTTGGTTTCATGTTTTCTTTTTTTAGATCAATGGTATATGGTTTTTCTTGGAGGTCGTTAAATTTCTTGCTATATAGATTTTCTTTGGGAGGCAATGTTGTTTTTAGTTTCTGGTCAACCTCTTTGTTGAGCTTGACTTCTTATTTTCCCTACACATCTTGTCAAACTCCTTGGTCAATTCCTTTTTTTGCATCGCATTTGCTAGATCGACTTTGATCTAAACCAACACAACCTCTTGTTTAGCCTCTACTTAGCTCGAGGTCTACATTGACCATGTTTGGATCAACCTTCATTCATGGAACTTTGTTTTGTTTTGTGTCATCCAATCTTGTCCTACCATATCTACTTGACATTTATTTTGTGTGGAGGTGATGAATATTTTTAGATCGATTGGTTCATTGGAGGCCAATTAGAATCGTTTTATTATTTTTCCTAAAAACCATCACAAGTAGAAAAATAATCCCATCCCACTATTGTCTCAAAGTAAAGGTGTGAAAAATTAGTTGTTAAAATCCAGGGTGTAAAACCTTGTAGTCATGGACGTTGTATTTGTATTCGGATCACGTCCTCTCCATCCTGCTAATCAATCTCTATATTCGCCACTCATTACAATCTCCTTGTTATGCCAAAAGGCATTATCTCGGGTAGAAAGCTTAGGGGCTCTGACAATAGATTTTAATTGGCACCATCCATGTCTTCATCTATATCCATTTCCTCATACTAGTGAAATCATAACAGTCCACATCTTCATCAACATCCACGATAGTGTTACGTTCCTTGTTTGATAGGTGGGGTCAAGCATTAGATGCTAAATTGACGTTGGGTCATCAACACAATGGAAATACAAAAATTAAAAAGGTTAACCATATGGAAAAACACATTCCTTGCATCACCCTTAACCATATACTTCAATATCCTGCACCTACAAATTATATAAAAAATTATAGACTAGGGGGTAAATTTTACTGTTCCATAATCGGATCATATACCATAACTTTTCCCCTCAAATTGGAAGCCTAGAGGCAAAAAAATTATTGATCATCTAAGGCACAAGTTCTTTGCTTGGTCAAGGGCTCTTGTTTTGATTTTTTGAGATCCATTTCCACCATAGGTAACACTTTCACTGCACCTGCAATTCCCACCAAAACATTATGAGGTTGAATCCCTAGATCAAAAGTAGAATTGTTTTAAAAAGGAATAAATTACATGGGGCCGCCATGAGAAGGAAAGAGTTTGCAGAATGTCACATAAGCATTAACCACTTTCCACGTGGTCCTACTACCGAATATATATGTTGCACATGCTTGTCGCCTACACTTGGACAAGGAAATGATGACCATTCGTTCATATTTCAATCCTTCACCAAAATATCGAGAAGACCTTCAAATGTTACATGATTTTTTTGCCAAAAAAAACTAAAAATTATTTACAGGAAGGTTTTGGGAAGAGAGAATGATGTGTAAGGTATGTCGATTTGGATTTAAAAACAATATCCACTAATGATTCTCGAACATTATCAAATTTTTGTCCAAAATAAATGAGTTGGGTATGATTTGATAAAAATGAGTTAAATTGCAGAGTAACTACTGTAATGTATGATATTCAAATGCTAAGATACAATAAAGACACAATCAATAACACATGTAAAATATTAAACCTAAGCAAGAAGAAGAGATAAGAGGACTTAGCTGATTTATGAGTGAACATGAAGTAATCTAGGTAGGTGTGACAACCGAACAAATTACAAACAAGGTCATCATCGGGTCATTGTAAACTATGGGATCTATGAACAATGTCAGACATGGGCACCCATAGAAAGAAAGGGGCACTTGGGCACATGAGAATGGAACCCAGGCACCCGTGATCACACAGGAGCTCGAGAATCGATTTCTATTATGTGGTTAGGATATCGCTATTATTCTCTCTGTTGATCACTTTATAGTCACTCCTTGATTACCGATGGTACTTATAACCTATAAAAGATAATTTCACTTGCACAAGCCCACAAACCACATCAAACCTGTTAGAATTTGAGGATTCTATTAATTACGGATTTAATCAACATTAATAAACTATGTAATATTAAATAAATAAACATCACATCACATTGCATAATAATAAAGTAATACTTACAAAAGTAAATAACACAGACACAATATTTATAGTGGAAAACTCAAGGTAAAAACCACTGTGAAAAGTAACCTTTATTGTAGAGAAATTTTTACATCCTATTAAATCACCTCCTCCTTAGAAACCCTAATCACAAGGGTGAAAACCTTTGATATATTATTTTTTTCAAATATATCAAATGAGGACCAAAGTCCTTTTTATATGAGGTGATCGGGTATGTCTCTCGACTCACCTTTTCAACCATGTCGGTTGACACATATACCAAGGTTTAAAATATTTAATAATAGAAATATAACTATTTCTTATTATTAAATATTTAACCTAAAGTATATCCCTAGGTTTGAATATTTAATAATATAAATATAAATATTTCTTATTATTAAATATTTAACCTATAGTATAATGTTGGACCCATATTTAATTAAGGGGTGGCCAACCCACTTAACCATTATGTTCCAACACTCCCCCTTAATGTTAAGTGGGATAACATATGCCAATAAATTACCTCCCATTGTACACTACATGATTTACAATCCTTAAACCATAAAGGTTTTAGGCTAGCATATAGGTTGAAGGAATTATAACACCTTCATCATACTCAAGTTACCTTTTGGTACAAAAGGATTTGGAATCCCAAAGATCATCCCATGATCAGTGGCTAAGTATGATTTGTGAGTTTTACATGTTCTCAAAAGTTCTCGTAAAAGGTTACTTGAAACCAAGCATATAGGAGCCTTTTATAACAAAGGATTTCCTTAACAATATGTTTACACTGGATGTTTACTAGTAAAATCAATGACATTATAGAGTTTATTGAAGACCACCTTTAAGGTCTTTCTACACTTCTTTCCAAAAAAGAATCCAAGGAGGTATACACATGCTCGAAGGTCTTTTACACATGTATGAAGGTTTTTTACATTTACCCAAAGGTCTTTATTACAATGCATTTTTTTTTTACAAATACCAAGTTCCATTAGAAGATGACATTGTCATGCACACTCCCCCTCAATGGAAACTTCAAAATCCAAGTTTTTCATGAAAGTAATAAAACTTTGTAGCACTTAGGGGTTTTGTTAATATTTCAACAACTTGCTCTTCAGTCGACGTGAACTTGAGATCTATCTCACCACTTAACACCCTCTCATGAATGAAGTGTATATGTATCTCAATGTGTTTTTTCCTCTAATGCTATATTGGATTATGTGTAAGAGCTATGGTGCTTTGGTTTTCACAGAACAAAGGAACACTACCTTGATCCTTCATCTTTATCTCATCGAACAACCTCTTTAGCCATAGATCCTCTTTTGCAACTTCCATTGCACTTCTATACTCAACTTTAGTTGAAGAGATAGAAATAGTTGGCTTCTTTTTACTTGCACCAAGTAATGACACCTGCACCAAATTTAAACACATAACCAGAAGTATATTTTCTATCTAATACATCACCAAGCATGATTAGAATCAAAAAATCCATGCAAGTTAGCATTTTCATCCTTAGTATAATGCAACCCATAATTGATTGTTCCCTTAATATATCTAAGAATTCTTTTTACAAGATTCCAATGATCTCTATGATGTTCCTACATAAAACTTTAAGCAATTTCTACTACATAGGAAATATCTAGTATAGTAATAGTTATATAAATCAACTTTTTCACAAACCTTTAAGCAATTCCTATACAAAGTAGGATCAAATTTTTCACATGCAGTTTAGGATCAAGTTTTAGTCCAACTTCCATAGGTGTAGAAATTCGTTTACAATCAATCATATTAAAAAAATTTAGTACATTGGTTGCATATTGTGCTCGATAAAAAAACAATATAATTCTTGTCTTGAAAAACATCCATGCCAAGAAAATGATTTAAGAGACCTAAATCAAGTCATTTCAAAGTATTGTTTCAAATTTTCTTTAATCATATGAACTAAAGCAAAGCTTATCACCAATATTAAGAAAATCATCCACAGATAGAAATATAATGATAATGTGAGAACCTTCTTTCTTAATGAATATATCATTGTTAGAAGAACAATTAACAAAACCTAATTGTTTAAAGAAAACATTAATTTTCACATACCAAGCTCTAGGAGCTTTCTTTAAACCATACAAAGATTTTTTCAACTTACAAACATAGTTTTTTTATTAGTTTCTTCCTTTAAATCACCATTCAAAAAAATATTTTTCACATCCATTTGGTGGATTTCCCACCCAAACTAAGAAGCAATAGCAAACAAGGTCCTAACAATGCTCATTTTAGCTACAGGGGCAAAGGTCTCAACATAATCTATCCCATGTTTCTAAGTGAAACCTCTAGCAATAAGTCTAGCTTTATATTTAGACATTTCATACAAGCTTCAATAATTGA